>JAOPSE010000011.1:61599971-62819628 GCA_029449295.1 Zea luxurians | reverse complement strand
TAAGCTCTGATGAAGCTGCTGCATCGACTAAGGAATCTATCTTTGGCAATGGAAACTCGTCCTTCGGACAAGCCTTATTGAGGTCAGTAAAATCAATACACATTCTCCATTTACCATTGGCCTTCTTCACCATAACAGTGTTAGCCAACCATTCTAGGTATTTTACCTCTCTAATAACTCCGGCACTGAGAAGTATTTTCACTTCAGTTCCGAGCACCTTCGGCCTTGTCATCAGACATCTTCCGAAGCCTCTGCTTTCTGGGTCTAAAGGATGGATCGACATTGAGCGAATGCTCAATAACATCCCTGTTAACTCCACAAAGATCATTAGCTGACCAAGCAAAAACATCTTTATTGTTGAACAGAAACGTTATCAAGGTTTTTTCCTGCTCTTCAGACAATTGAGATCCCAATAGCACCTTCTGATCTGCTATATCCTCACATAAGAGCATGGGCTTCGGCTGGTCAGCTGAAGCAGCCTTTTCCCTTCTGAACTTGTATTGCTCACAGGCCTCAACTCCATCTATGTTGTGGATTGCTTTTGAATCTGTCCAATTTCCTTCGGCCCTTCTGGCAGCTTCCTGACTTCCATGAATAGCAATAGGCCCTTGGTCCGAAGGTATCTTCATGCAGAGGTAAGCTGGGTGAAGAATTGCTTCGAAGGCATTGAGAGTACCGCGACCAATGATAGCATTGTAAGGATACTCCATGTCAACAATATCAAACACAATTTGCTCAGTCCTTGTGTTGTTAACAAATCCGAAGGTTACTGGCATGGTAATCTTCCCAAGTGCTACAATTTGCCGTCCTCCGAAGCCACAAAGAGGGTGCGTAGCATCATGGATCTTGTCTTCGGGCTCTTGCATTTGTCTGAAAGCTTTAGCAAATATGATATCAGCTGCGCTGCCTGTGTCAACCAAAACATTATGGACCAGAAATCCTTTGATCACACAAGAGATAACCATAGCATCATTGTGTGGGTAATCCTTGAGTTGAAGATCCTCTTGGGAGAAGGTAATTGGAATGTGAGACCATCTTGACTTGATGAAGGGTCCTTGCACCCCAACATGATGTACCCTTCTCTGTGCTTCCTTCTTCTGCTTTTTGTTGGCTGACTCTGAGCATGAACCACCTGTTATCGGGAGTACCAGCTTCGGGGCCGAAGCAGCTCCAGCTTGATCGTTGAACGAAGCCATCAGCTCAAAAAAGTGGAAGTGAGTTGACCGGAGGTGGGCGCCAATGTTGGGGACTTGCTCTCAAATACTATGAATTAAGAACAAGGCAACATAAAATGTTAAATATCGATGTCCTTTGTCCGCTGAAACATTATTTCCCCAAGGATTTGATGAACTTCGGACGAAGGTTATAATAACAAAATTACGAAAGTATCACCTTCGTAATTTTGTTCTCGAAGGTAATGCGGAATAACGCAGGACATAAAGCATTAAAGATAGTTAAATTGGAAATAAATGACATCATTTATTACGCTATATAAATCTTAAATGCTTAAACATAATATTTAAATACATTTATACCTCTGCCTTGACAAATGATAATTTCCGGGTGATGCGATTGCAATTACAGGAATGCGTGAACAGTAAAGGAATACTGTTCACTATTTATAGGCACAGGACACAGCCTGTGAACAATTACAATCATACCCCTCATAAAAGTTTACAACATCGACTCAAACTCTTATGGACTAAAAGGTCATTCTATCTTTAAGTCGGTTTGTAACTCCGAAGCTTCATGGACGGCACCCTTCGGCATTACATACAGACAGCTTCAACCGAAACTGTTTCTTCCTGCAGGACCTTCGACGACGAAACATGGTCCCAACATCTTCCCTCTTCCGTCATTAAATTTCTACCCTTTGACTATCTTTATTCCCTTGGTATTGACATGTTGCATCCTTTGGATTCTTCCATACCCTTATCCCTTAATTCAAACACTTAACAATAAAAACTCGACTGCCTATTTTTACATTTCAGTTTATGTTTTCATGACCTTTCTGTCTTTTGAGATCCCTTCCTATTTCGTTGTTAAGTCATTACCTTTCAACAATTTCTATTCCCTTGGTCTTAGTATGCTCGTGTCCTTGGAGTCTTGCATAGTCTCATATTTTTATGTATGCTTATATTTCATACCCCAATGAATGTTGAAGACATTTCAGTTAACATATCCTTGACCACCCTTGTTTCCTAATGATCCATGAGCGATCATGTTATTTTGCACAACCGTGGTAATCTTCTTGTTTCCTTGTAATTTCCTTCGGTAATGAATTTTTGCTTCGACTCTTCTGTTGGAACCTCACTTATCTTATTCTTGATTGTTTTCTCCACTTCACCACCTCGCCACTTCGTGAGTCTTGCCTTAACTCCATCCTTTGGTATGCTTTTCATTATTATCATCTTTATTTTTGACGCCTCTATATCTTACGTTGATGTTTATCCTATACCTGCATCTGAAAATCTCCTCTCTTCGATCCCAATCTAAGAGTTGTATTTTACCTATTTTCTCTTGGTCGTATCATCTTCTTTACCGCGTGTAAGCCTTGACATAACTCCATTCTTCGTTGTAATTATGCAACTGGCTCTTCTATGCCTTCATCTTTTCTCTTATACCCTTGGCTGTTATCACCTTTGACCCTTGCGATATTTATGTCTTCTATCTAAATGCTTACCTTGAACTTGTCCTTTAAAAGCCTCCCCTTTCTTTCAACCCAGTTTGAGAATTGCAAGTTACCTATCTCTCCCTTGATTTCTTTTCACTTCTTGTCGCCTTACAAGTTTTGTGTTAATTCCATCCCTTGCTGTGTTTTTATTTGCTATCACCCTCACCTTGTCGTCCATCGATCTTGCCTTAATACTCATCTTTATTCCTACTCTTTAAAAATCCCCTCTCTTCCACCACAATTTGAGACTGGAAATTTACCTATCTGTCCCTTGGACATACCCTCTGATTTTCCATTTGCAGGTCCAGTTTTAACTCCATCCTTTATGATACTTCTATCCTTTGTTCTTATGCCTATTTACCTCCTCTCCTACATTCTTGTCTGTTGATGCCTTTAAAAAAACCCTTATAATATCTATACCCTTACCTTCATGCTTACTTTGAACTTACCCTTAAAAGCCTACTCTTTTCCATCCATGTTCGAGGATAATGCCTCATCTATTTCATCATTGACTGCTCCCCCTTCTTTGACACTTTGCAAGTTTTGCCACAAATACATCCTTTGTTGTGTTTGCCCTTTATCACCTTAACCCTTATCATCCCTCGATCTTTACCTTGATGCTTATCCTGTACCTGTATTTTAAAGCCGCCTCTCCCATTTCATTTCAAGAGTGATGTCTTACCCATCCACTACCGAAATCCGTGCCTTTGCCGAGTGCCGGCGGCTTTGCCGAGTGCTTTTTATCGGGCACTCGGCAAAGAAGACTTTGCCGAGCTCCGCACTCGGCAAAGTCCTGCGCTCGGTAAAGAGCTTATTTACCGAGTGCAGGACACTCGGCACAGCCAAGCACTCGGCAAAGACGGCTTTGTCGAGAGTCAAACACTCGGCAAAGATGGCTCTCGGCAAAGGGTCGTTAGCGGCCGTCTACAGCTGACGGCCGTCAGTTTTTGCCAAGTGTCAAATATCTGGCACTCGGCAAAGAGCGTCTTTGCCGAGTGTCTTCTGTAGACACTCGGCAAAGCATATTTTTATTTTTTTTTATTTTGGTCACCAACCTTTTTGTGGTATGTTCCTACACTATGTAGACCTACATGTACCATTTTGGGACAATTATAACAGTGTTTTCTATAGCTAGTAGATTTAGTTTGTTTATTTGAATTTCTTCGGAAAATTCAGATTTGAACTGCAGGTCACTCGAAACTTGGAAAACCGTGCATGCAAAAATGATATCCATGCTACTTAGCACAAGTTACGACCGATTTCAGGAGCGGACCGGAAACTTCGAGCACCATGCTCACTCAACATGACCGTGAACTTGCCATCCAGGTATTTAAAAATTGTATAAAACACAAACAAAGTCAGAAAATCATGAAACATGTCCACGTGTCATGATATCATATGTAGAGGTTGTGATAAAAATTTGAAAAAGTTTCGAGAAAGCTGTAACGCACTATGTGTACAAACCTAAGAGATCCACATTGAAACTATATGATTTCATGTGTAGTTCTCTTAGGTTTCTACACATAATGTCTCACAACTTTCTCCAAACATTCTAAATTTTTTATCACAGACTCTACATATGATATCATGACACGTGGACAAGTTTCATGATTTTCTAAGTTTGTTTGTGTTTTATAAAATTTTTAAACAGCTGTATGGCAAGTTCACGCCCATGTTGAGTGAGCATGGTGCTCGAAGTTTCCGGTCCGCTCCTGAAATCGGCCGTAACTTGTGCTAACTAGCATGGATATCATTTTTGCATGCACGGTTTTCCAAGTTTTGAGTGACCTGCAGTTCAAATGTGATTTTTTCGAAGAAATTCGAATAAACGAACTAAATCTACTAGCTATAGAAAACAATTTTCTAATTGTCTCAAAATGGTACGTGTAGGTCTATATAGTGTAGGAACATACCACAAAAATTTTGATTGGCAAAATAAAAAAAATAAAAATGTATTTTGCCGAGTGTCAAGAAATGACACTCGGCAAAGCAGCTTTTGCCGAGTGCCAGCTGGTTGACACTCGGCAAAGAATTGTAAAAGTATATTTGCCGAGTGCTGCCCAGGGGACACTCGACAAAGTCGTCTTTGCCGAGTGCCCCCAATCTGGCACTTAGCAAAGCGTATTTTAAAATTAAAAAAAATCTTTGCCGAGTGCCAGATCACGGGCACTCGGCAAAGATAGAAGTAAAATATGCCGACCGGTTGTCTCCTTTTCCTTCTCTTCTATCACTCACTCACTCACTCCGCCGCTCACTCTCTCACTCACGCCGCCGCTCACTCACTCGCGCCGTTGTGCCCCGCGCCGCCTGCACCAGCGCCGTCGCGCCCGTGCCCCGCGCTGCCGCGCCGTCAGCGCGCGCCCGGAGCGCCACCGTCCTCTGCGTCGAGTAGCCCGGCCGAGCTTCACCATCGGTGAGAACCGTCGATCCTCTCTCCTTTTTGCTATTTATACAGCACCTATATTTAATTGATATTTAAACATTCAAAACTTTAGTCAGATGGATCAAACACCCTCTATTTGGTTGAATTCATATGAGTATAATATTGTGGGCAGATGTATATATACATATGAGTATGATTAGTATATGGAATTCATGTGTGTCGTATATTGAATTCATATGAGTATAATATTGTGGGCGGATGTATAGCACATGGATACTCTTGTGAAATTCGTATATGGAATTCATGTGTGTCGTAGTGCATTGAATTCCTTGAGGAAAATATTTTGTGAAGACCGCCACCATGATATTGCATGTGCATGCTATGATATGCATTGAGTGAGGTGCTGTCGATTTTTTTTGTATTAACAGACTTGTGTTTCTTTTTTACAGAGAAGATACTTGTCTTCCTAGCCGCTGTGGGTCTGCCTGCACCGCGTCGCGTCGCCACTGCACCGACCCGCCACAGCCCCACTAGCCTGACTCCATCGCCACCCTAGGTATAACCTCTATTTCTGCATCATGGTCGTAGATCACGTAACCTAGTTAGGCGTCTCCCGTTCGAAAGATATACGGTGTAGATATGCAGATCTTTGCATATCTACAAATGTATCAGTTTCGAATTGTCCACGTTTTTTGGACAGCCCGCGGTTGCGTAGATGGTGTTAGTTTCATGCTCTACTCCGGTCCGAGATAGAGTTTCGGCATCACCTCCCTGTTGTTCTCCGGACAGTACACTCTCCCTGCCAGGACGTGTATCCGGAGAACAGCGAGGAGGTGCTGCCGAAATTCTATCTCGGATCGAAGTAGAGCATGGAAACTAACTCCATCTACGCAACCGCGGGTGGGATTAGGACCTATCCTCACCTATTAGAAGGTAGGAACGTAGTGTACATGCATTACATGTCTATATTAAACTATACTCGGTTATATATGTTAGAGGATGGAGGACCGTGAGTGGATGTACACAGGCCGCGTAGGACGTAATGATGTCACCCCTGAATGGATTAGGAAGACCGATGCTTTCGTGGAATGGGCATTTGGCGAAGCTGCTAAAGGAGCTAGTCTAGTCACTTGTCCGTGCAGCAAATGTGCCAACAGGAAAAGGAAAACAAAGAAGGCCATGGTAGAACATATTTGGAAGAATGGATTTACGCCGGACTATACTCGGTGGATCTTCCATGGTGAAACGCATCGCACGAGAGAGGAGGTGGTGAGACAACACGTCGAGGATTACGACGCTGATGCCGGGGTAGCGAACATGTTGAACGACTATCACGAGGCACAGTTCGCCGAAGGACGTATGGAGGACGAGCCAGAGGCGACCACAAAGGCATTCTACGACATGTTTGACACGGCATAGAAACCCCTTCACGGCAAGACAAAGGTTTCTCAACTGGATGCCATTGGGCGTATAATGGCGTTCAAGTCGCAGTACAGCATGAGTCGAGACGCCTTCGATGGTTTGTTGACAGTTATTGGCAGCCTGCTTCCGGAGGATCACGTTCTGCCAAAGAGCATGTACGAGGCACAGAAACTCCTTCGTGCACTCAAGATGACGTATGAGCAGATACATGCTTGTCCGAAGGGCTGCATCCTATTTAGGAAAGAACACACTGAGGCAAAGTACTGTCCAAAGTGTAAATTGTCTAGGTTCATGGAGGTAGACTCTGGTGATGGACAGAAGAGGCAGCTCGACATCCCCGTGACAATCCTACGCCACCTTCCGTTCATACCGAGGATCCAATGTCTATACATGACAGAGGAATTCACGAAACAGATGACATGGCACAAAAAAGGCAAACAATACAATCCTGACAAGATGGTTCACGCATCCGATGGTGAAGCATGGACCCACTTTGATGCCATTCACCATGAGAAAGCCAAAGAGGCTCGTAATGTTCATGTTGCGCTGGCCACAGATGGGTTCAATCCCTATGGAATGACCGCTGCCCCATACACATGCTGGCCCGTGTTCGTTATCCCCATCAATCTCCCCCCCCCCCGGCGTATGCTTTCGAAGACAGAACATATTCGTGTCGTTGATAATTCCTGGACACCCGGGGAATAAAATGGGCGTGTACATGAAGCCTTTGATTGATGAATTGGTCCGTGCTTGGGAGGAAGGGGTATGGACGTACGACCGAGCTACGAAGACAAACTTCAAAATGCATGTTTGGTACCAGTACTCCATGCATGACTTTCCGGCGTATGGGCTATTTTGCGCCTAGTGTGTTCACGGTAAGTTCTCATGCCCAGTTTGCAAGGAAGCTCTTAGGTTCATTTGGTTGAAGAAGGGTGGCAAATATTCGTCATTCGATAAACATCGACAATTTCTCCCTCCTGACCATGCATTCCGACTAGACATCAAAAACTTTACGAAAGGTGTCGTGGTGACAGACCGCCCACCTGCAATGATGACTGGTGCCGAAGTTCGCCAACAGATAGATGGTCTCGTGGCCAACCCAGAAGGTGGTTTTGTGGGATATGGTGAGCAACATATGTGGACACATAAGTCGGGCTTGACTCGGCTCCCCTATTATGATGACCTGCTCCTTCCACACAACATTGACGTGATGCACACTGAAAAGAATGTCGCCGAGGCACTTTGGGCAACAATTATGGAGATTCCTGATAAGTCAAAGGATAACGTAAAGGCAAGAATGGATCTGGCAGAGTTATGTGATAGACCAAACCAAGAGATGAAGCCGCCTAGTGGTGGAAAGACATGGAGAAGGCCTAAGGCCGATTTCGTCCTGAGCAGGGCCTAGAGGAAGGAAGTACTATAGTGGATCAAGATGTTAATGTTCCCTGATGGGTATGCAGCTAACCTTAGTAGGGGGGTGAACTTATCTACTCTGCGAGTCTTAGGGGTGAAGAGTCATGACTTCCACATATGGATTGAACGAATTCTTCCGGTGATGGTTCGAGGCTATGTCCCTGAGCATGTCTCGCTAGCGCTTGCAGAGTTGAGTTATTTCTTCCGCCAGCTTTGTGCAAAAGAGTTAGCTCGGACCGTGATTGCAGACTTGGAAAGGATGGCACCCGTGTTACTGTGTAAGCTGGAGAAGATCTTTCCACCCGGCTTCTTCAATCTGATGCAGCATTTGATTCTTCATCTCCCGTATGAGGCACGAATGGGGGGGCCCGTGCAGGGACGTTGGTGCTATCCAATCGAGAGATGTCTAAAGAATATCTGAAAGAAATGTAGAAATAAATGCAAAATCGAGGCTTCCATTGCAGAGGCATACATACTGGAGGAGGTGTCAAACTTTACAACAACTTACTATGGTGACAAACTGCCGAGCGTGCATAATCCACCCCCTCGTTACAATGATGGCGGCAATGAATCGAACCTCAGCATTTTTCGAGGGCAACTCGGAAGTGCGAGTGGTTCGACCACCAAGACCCTGAGACATGAAGAGTGGCGCCATATCATGCTATATGTATTGACCAACCTTGAAGAGGTGACACCATACATGGAGCAATTTCTTCATGAATTCTGGCGTCGATCAAGGGACCCAACTCCACAGGAATATGATACCCTTCTTAGAAAGGGTGCGGGAAATGGATTGCCCGATTTCATTTCCTGGTTTAAACGTAAGGTACGTGCTTAGTTTGTCATTTGAAGTTGCTCTTACGTGCGAATAATATAACAATCTAGCGTGTTTGAACTTGCAGGGCCAAAGAGAGTCGTCTATGAGTGCCGAGTTGAGACAAGTAACCAATGGCTTTGCCTATAGGGTCAGGAAATTTTCTGGGTATGACATCAATGGATACCATTTTCGCACAACAAGCAACGACCAAAGTCGGCCCAATCGAAAAACCACGTGTTCTGGAGTCTTTACGCCCGGGCTTGACGAGGTCGAGTATTATGGAAGAATTGAAGAAATATATGAACTCAATTTTCATGGTTCCAAACCTCTTAATCCAGTGATATTCAAATGTCATTGGTTTGACCCTGAAGTTACGAGACGGACACATTCTAATCTTAGGCTAGTCGAAATTCGACAGGATTCCACCTTACCAGGAGACGATGTCTATATTGTGGCCCAACAGGCCACACAAGTGTATTATCTTCCATATGCGTGCCAAACGAAACAACATCTTAAGGGTTGGGATGTTGTGTATAAGGTATCACCGCACGGTAAATTACCTGTTCCAAACGATGAAGATTATAACTTAGACCCGGACACATATGACGGAGAGTTCTTTCAAGAAGATGGGCTAGAAGGGCGATTTGAGATAGACTTAACCGAAGCGATCGGAATGGAAGTAGATATTGAAATGGTTGTTGATGAGGAGGATGATGAGGTGCAAAATGAGAATGACTTAGAAATGCTTGAAGGCAATGCCAATGACGAAATTGCGCCTTTAGATGGTGTTGACTATGAAATGGTTGATAGTGATGATGACACTTATGATCTGGCTAACCCGGACACATATGAAGATTATTTTTAATTGATGTAATGCTATATTTCATTTATTTTGCATATGTTTCTAAATACATATGTTTTTATCTGTGCTTAATTGCTTACTCTTAATTGCAGGTTGTTGGACAAAGATGGTGGGCGGTGGGACGAGGACGAGGAGGGGGAGGGGGAGGAGGAGGCGTAGTAGGACGACGCCGTACAGCAGCAGGTGGAGCAGCAAGCCGCTGTCGATGCGACACAGCAGGACAACGACGATGCGGCGCAGCAGGACGACGACGACGACGCCGCTCAGCAGGACGTCTCAGGTTCTGGCTCCTCAGGTTCGAGGAGCATCTACCTGCGAGGTCCCACGAGTCTCCCTCTGCGACCCATACTTCGTGACAGACGTCCGCTGATACGACCCGATGGAGAGAGGTAGGTAACTTTAGATGTTGTTGCTGCTTTTTCAAATTATATGTTCAAATTAATAATAGAAACTAATACTTTATCTTAATCACTTGGACAGGTCTTGGATGATTTTGGAGAGTGCAGGGGGTCACGGCCGCCTCCCCAATGGCATACTCGGCCTTCTATGCAGGGAACACTTCCTTGGACTTGTCGAGTACGCCGGAGTGACGAGCCCAGCCTACACCTTCAACCACTACGCCGTCGCCCCTGATGCAGTAGATCGGGACGGCAGACAATTCAACAACAAGGCGGAGCGGGTGAAGCAAGAGTTGTGGGTAAGTCTTCCTCACACTATATTGTTTAATAAGTCGCATTTGTTGCATATTCTTGAAATAATGTATGGATACATCGTCTTTGTATGTAGGATTTCTTCAGATGCGAGGCTGGATACGAGGCCAGGGCGGATGTGGTGGCTACCACGACCTGTAAGAAGCTCGTCGTGGACATGCACTACGAGGCGCGCATCCAGGCCATCGTCACTTACCATGGCTCCGTCCTTGGGGAGAAGGTGAGCAAGAAGGACGCCCGAACCATGTCGTTGACTCCGGACCAGTACTTGCAGGTAAATACAAAACTTTATTATTGGTACTAAATATGCTTAATTTTATCTTCTGATATGCCGTGTACTTGTATTTTTTTAGATGATTCATCATTGGTGCGCCGCGCATCCTGAGTGCTGGGAGCAGATGGTGCAGAGGTGGTGCTCGGCTGAGTGGGACGAGGCGCACAATGCTAGCCGGGAACGATGTTTGATGATGCAAGGTCCCTCCCACCATCAAGGCAGCCGTAGCCTGGGCAAATACGCGGAAGCATGGGTACGCGCTCTTTTTATTTAGGTATATAACTTTCGATTAGACATGATTTCTAACCATCTCGTTGGTTTTCTCGCAGTCGGCGGCACATGGTGGCGCGCCTTGCTCCATCTTCTCGGCATATGCTATGGCCCACAAGGGGAAGGCGACGTCCGATGTCACCTACAACCCGGATGACGGACCCGAGGCGTACACCAACCCCGCCGTCCATAGCCGCCTCAGTGAGTACACCGCCATGGCCAAGGAGGTCCACGGGCCAGATTACGATCCGAGGACCGAGGATATCGACGGAGATGTCCTCATGAGGGTCGGAGGAGGCAAGAGGCATGGGCGGTACTGGATTGCCAATGGGGCAATCGACTCATCCTCCACTCCCACTCTATCTCAGGTGCGAGCAAGGAGCACGAGCGCGAGCCCAGCCATACGACCTCAGCAGGACAGCTCACAACATCGTATCCAACAACTCCAGGTTATTCCTTATCTATTCATCGTTCATTGATTATTATATATCTTCTCTTTGCATTATCGTAACATTAGGGCGAAATATTACAGACTCAGCTAGATGATGAGAGGAGGCAACGTGAGGAGCTGGAGAAGAGGATGGCGGAGATGTTCGCGTACATGCAGAGCCTTGGCGCCGCACAGGGTCATGCTCCACCACCTCCGTTGTTCCCTGTAGCTGACCCTGCTGAGTTCACTACTCCTGTGAGTATCAAAATTTTAGTACTGCATGATATATATTCATATGTTCTCACACATGCAATCTCTTCTCTGTGCAGGGTCAATCGGCGGCGTCGAACAACCCTCACGCTTCGTCCAGCCCTTCGCCGAACCAGTCCAGATGCCCACCTCGTTGATGACCTGTTTTGTGATGATCCAGACTTATATTTGTGAGTGTTGGTGATGTTAGTTATACTTGGTCTTGTGAGATACTTAGTGAGACTTATGTGCTGTGAAACCTGATTTATGTGGTGATATTTATGATATATATGGTGTTGATGATAAATGTGTTGATTCTGTGATGCGAATGATATATAATGTGATGTGAATGATATATATCTTTTGTTTGTTTGGATGGAACAGCAAAAACAAATAAAAAGGGACTTCCTAGTCACTTTGCCCCGAGTGCTATGACCATGGCACTCGGCAAAGAAGGAAACCTGGGAACCGGTAAAGCCTTCTTTGCCGAGTGCTGTGGTCAAGGCACTCGGCAAAGAAGCTACCTTTGCCGAGTGCCGCGCAGCGCACTCGGTAAAGGGACTGGCAAAGGGGCCCACTGGAGGACTCTTTGACGAGAGCCCGTCCACTAGACACTCGGCAAAGAAGCCTCCTTTGCCGAGTGCCTACGAGAGCTCTCGGCACAGGGACTGGCGGTGGGGCCCACTGGAGCCGTCTTTGCCGAGCGCCATGATAGCAGGCACTCGGTAAAATTGGCCTCTTTGTCGAGTGCCAAGGAAGACACTCGGCAAAGGATCCGTCACCGTCACTTGTCGCTGTGACGGCGACTTTTCTTTGCCGAGTACCAAATGGCACTTGGCAAAGTCTTTGCCGAGTGCCCGACAAAAAGTACTCAGCAAAGAGGCCGTTGCCGATGTATAGTTCGCCGAGCGTTCTTTGCCGAGTGTTACACTCGGCAAAGTGTTTGCCGAGTGTTTTCTAGGTTTTGCCGAGTGCCTTAGGCACTCGGCAAAGGAGCTGTGTCCGGTAGTGATCCCGCTCGTGTTCGTTCTCTTTTCCTCTGTTGCGTTGCAAGTCTTAGCTTTTGCTCGATATCACCCTTACCTTCCTAATATCTAGATCTTTCCATGATGCTTATCCTATGCCTACCTTTTGAAATATCATCTTTCCCATCTCGATTTGAGAATGGTGTTTTACCTATCCCGACCTTTGTTGCATTCTCTCCCTTGCCGGTTACAATCCTTACTTCAGCTTCATCCTTTATTATGCTCATGCCCCTATCCTGCATGTCTTATCTTTCCCTTGCCTTTTGATGGCCTTAGATTAGTTTTCCCCTTTGTAAGGAAAGACCACTATCTAGTTAACATTAACGTATAGCAACAAGATGTTTGTTATTGTATGCTTGTGCTGTTTGACTTTGTGTTATGACTGATTTGTTTCTTTGTGATGAGTGTTGATGTGTTGTGGCACTTCGTCCACAATAACACCGGTTTACTAGCTGAGTGCAATAGAGTTAGGTAGCTGGGTGCTCTCCCTTTTCTCTTTTAATCCATCTAGGCTTACCTTTTCTATCTATACGCTTCCCTCTTGCACCTGTCCGGTTGGCATCCTCCAACCTTTCTTAATCAGTCAAGATCAGAGTTGGTAGCATCTTCACCAAGTGTGTATCAATGCTCCTATTAAGGGGGTTAGCCGCTAACCCCAATGAAGACAATGTGATCAACATCAACCAACAAGATCAAAGTGGCGTAGCAAAAGCATGTGTGGGTCCTAACCCACAGGTCTAGGAGATCCTCAAGAATTGCATCAGTTGGTCTCGAGCATATGAAGGTCAAAGCAACCAGTTCACAAGTTAAGCCTACAGATTCAAAGTCAACTCAAGAAAGCCATGAACAGCCTATGAACCAACCTTGTTTTCTTGCTAGCTTATTCTTGAATCTCGGGGGCGAGATTCCTGTTAAGGGGGTTATATTTATAACACCCTGAATTTGGGGGTATAAATATTCTTTTCTAATATTCACCAAATTCAGGTGTTACCCTCTTCATCCCTTGCTTTTCTTCTTTTTTTCTAAATAATGGAGAGTTATTTTATTATATATGTGTAAGCCAAGTCAAGTGAACCCTAGAGGTGTCTTGATTGTCGCATCATGCTAAAGCATATTTTCACTTTGTTTGATGAGTGAGTTTGTGAAGTATGCGTTTAATAAGAAATTCAATTTGAGGTAGTAGGAAATAGAAAAGGAACATAAAATAGCAAAATGGAAAAACAACAAAGAAGCCCAGCTTTCCCTTTTTTCTTCTTCTCCCCCTCTTGGCCTGCGTCGGCCCAGCCTCTCCCTGGCCCATCTCGACCACACCCCCTCCTAGGCCGCTCGGCCACCCCGGCCCATGCGCCCTAACCTCCCCTCATGGCCTTGCGACCCATCCCGCGACCCAGCAGCACCCCAACGCGGCCTACCAGTGCGCAGCCCACCCCACGTCCCTCCCTCCCTTTTCCTCCCCCCGGCCTAGCAGCCCACCAAGAGCAGTGGACGCATGCAGCAGTGGACACGCTGCTTTCTCCACACCCGCGCGCCTGTTCGCATGCAGCCCCTATTGGTCTTCTCCAAACCTCCAGGATGAGTTGCACGCACTCACAACGCAAGAGTTATGGCTCCCTCTTTCCCCACGACTCGTCCATTACAAAGAGGCTCCCATCAATCTGCTCGTCCTTTCCTTTAGCGCAGAGCCGCGTGCCCCCAGTCCGCAGCTCTAGCGAGCCCGCTCCGCAATTGTTCGTCTACTCCGTCGCGGCGTCTGTCCGTGCCCATCAGTTGTGTGGAGGAGCCCTGCCATTCGATGTCGTTCTTCCTTGATCTCGCCCTGGCAGGTGCCCATGAGCTCCCCTGCGTATCTGGAAGCGCGCGCGCCCGGCGGCTCGGCATGGCCATCTCGGCGCCTAGCGCGGCCAACTATGCCCTCGACGCGGCTGCGTGTGCTCGCGGCGCATGGCCGACGTGGCCCGCTGTCTGCGCAGCGCGCGGCCAGCCCACCGTTTCGGCCAGCTGCGCATGGTCAGCCTGCCCGCGAATCGCCCGTGCGCCCTCGGCGCGGCCTACGTGTGGCCGGCGTGCCCGCGACTCGCTCGCGCGTCCCCGACGCAGCCTTGCGCGCATGCTGCGTAACCCCGGCATGTCGTCGTTGCCATCGTCGTCCGTGCCCGCAGCAGCCCCGATGCAGTTTGCGCGGCGTAGCGGTAACCTCGCCATCGCTTTTTGTCGTGCGCGCAGCACGTCGTCGTGCCTTGCCACTAGCTCGCGAGGCCGTCCGTCGTCGTTGCAAGGTGAGCATCGTCTACGCGTTGGTAACCTTGTTTCACTATGTCGCGCGTTTTAAATTATTAATTATATTTTTGTTTAACTAATGTTAATTAATTAGACTTTTCAATTAAACTAATTTATAGTATTTAACTTATGCTTTATAAATCCATGTCGACATAATTAATAGAACCTCAAATGTTTTGCTCTAATATTTGTTTAATATAAATGCGACGACTATTTAGTTTTTATCGTGTTTCGTGTGCGTCGTTCGCGTATGTAGCGCGTGCTGCTCGCTCGCTTTGTCGTGGCTCGGTAAATCGCTATTTGCGCGCTCTAATAACATCACTTCGCCATGGGTGCTTCAAAAACACTGTTTTCATAGCTTCCCATGAAGTTGCACCAAAATTACGCATCATGTCATTAGTTACATGGCCTATCAATTCATGTATTTTTCTCCACCCGCTAATCATCAAGGGAAATTAAGTAAACTAACATAAATTAATTGTATTACAGAAGCTAAATTCTTTATACAAGCCAAACACTCTTGAATCCCGCATTACCAATTTGTTGAAGTTGTTTTATGGTGAAGCTAGAAAATTGAAACTATAATTTTTGAAGTGAAGCCCTCCCAAACAGAGCTTTAATATGATTTAGTCCCTTGTAGTCACCCCATGAGAGACTAGAGACTAAAGTAGTTTAGTCCCTTTTTAGTCCCACTGTTTAGCTATTTAGAGACTAATTGATTAAAATAGAAGGATTAATCTTTAGTCTCTCAAACAAAATGAAGCCTAAATCGGTTACTAGTAGAGGGTTTCCGATCTAGTAGCAATTATAAAATCTCATATAGTGTATAGAAAACTGTAAGACCTCAAAATCCAATTTTTGGATTTATAAAAGTTTCTTTCAAAAAATTAAGAATCAAAATAACTCTTAATAAAAAATGTAAATTACTTTCTACTAAAACAAGCAAGTAATAAGTATGAACTATATTTAAATACTTTTGAAATAATTTTAATTGGAATAGATAATTCTTTAAAGAATTATATGTTTTAAAGTATGGATAATAGATAAATGAATTAATAAAAAAAATTATATGTATGTTTGCATCCATGCTGGAATTTGATTGTGTATTAAATTTGAAATGAAAACCCAAAACTCACATTTGAATTTTGGAGCCAAATTGTGATTTAGAAAATGAAACAAACAAGAAAAAAAGGAAAAAGAAAAGATCACTCGTGGGCCGATTTCCCCATCCTGGCCCACTCCCTCTCATATTCTTTTTGGCCAAGCGTCCCCTCGTGCCGGTGCATCTGAGCGTACCTGCTGCCTGACAGGCAGGGCCTGGGTGCCAGCCCTTCCTCCACCCGCCCTCAGTCATGGTCTGGCGGGTCCTGACCGTAAGTCCCTCAGCCCATTCACACACACGCACTAGACCACTGCCGCGTGGGCCCCTGGTGTCAGGATCATCCCTATCCCGAAGCTGTGTAACTAATCCCGCCGGGTTGTCAGGCCCCCCGTGATCTTCTCTAACAAACCGGATTCCTCTGCCCTGGTGTGTAAATAGCGCATCCTCCACCCCTCCCCCTTGCCATCTCCCAAGCAATATTGTGGAGAAGTCGTGAGCGTGATCGTTGAGGGGAAAAGTTGGTGGCTGCGAAGAACTCGAGTTATGGTCATCGATCGAGCTTTGTCGAGTGCCCTAGGAGGTTCAGCGAGATGCGACGAAGGCAGCCGAAGCACCGGTGTGAAGGAAGAACCAACAGAGAACTAGGAATTGGTCGTCGGAGCTTCTTCTCCGCCGCAGACGCACCCTGTGTCGTGGGTGGAGTTTCTGCGCTCACCAGTCGAGGTGAGAGCCTTCTACCTTGGTTCTAATTCGCTTCCGCTTGTCGTAGCACACCTTGGATTGGAGAACGTCGTTTACGGGTGCATCTTTGTTGGTCGCCGGCAAGGGATTGCCACGGGCCTCGACATAGGACAATAGACGATGTCGGGAGGAAGGAGATGACCATGTGTCGTGGATGCTCGGATGTGCGGCCACGATTACAAGTGCCAAACCCCTTCGATTCATTAAATCCGGTCCGCATGTCGCTTGATCAACGGCTTCGATTATATGAAGTGTACCGCTTCAGGTGAGGTTCATCTGTGTTGTTCGATCCTAATCGGACGCGTTATGGGAGGAGTTTGACCAATTTTAATCTGTAGCGTTGATCGTAGATCCGACAGGTCTAGGAGCGTACCTGTTCGGCGTGATCTCGATCTAATCTCGGCCGATGGATCGGTATCCAACAGCCAGCAATCGGGCATACCCCTTCGGTCGCCTATTTTGCTAAAGAGACCCTCAGGTTATTACAGATAAACCCGGCATCCAACTAAGAAGTAAGAAGATTACACATGAGTCCTTGGAATTTGCAAAATGAACCCTAAGAGCATTATTTTAATGCAAAGTGAACCCTAAAACTTCTTTATTCCATAACTTACTTGTTTTAACTCTGATTTTCTCCGTTCAAGTCACGTTAACTCCATAATAAAATTCTCCACACAATAAAAACATTATTTGTATTATGTCATGTATTTTTTATATAATTATATATTCATTTAACCTATGTTCTATCTGTAACACCCTAAATTTGGGGGTATAAAATTTCTTTCTTATGATCATCAAAATTCAGGTGTTACTCTTCTCTATCTCACTCTAGTTTCACTCTCTCTAGTTTTCTCCCTCCCTTCTTCTTTTAATTAGGGTTAGTTGAATTAGTGAAGGATTATTTATTTTATTTTGCCCAAAACATATGAATGATGGAATGATGCATCATATTGAGCCTAAATATTCTTCGAATTGTTGCATATATTTGATTTGGTTTGAATTTGAAACTTGATTTGAATTTGAATTGAAAACTCTAGAGAAAATAAATAGAAAAGCAATTAGAAAATCCCTAGAAAAAGGAAAACCTATTTCAGCCCAAACCGGCCCACTAAGCCCAGCCCCCACGCGCGCGCCCGCGCACGCGCGCCTTCGGTGCCTGACAGGCGGGCCCCGCCTGTTGGCGCCAACCCGAGCGCGCTCACTCCCTCTCTCTCTCTCTCGCTGCTCTGTGGGGTCGAGCTGTCGGTGCCGTTCTTTTCCCTCACGCCCTCTCTCTCTCTCTGTCCCACCGTCCCCACCTGTCAGCCGTCTCTAACCTCTCGCCCACGATCTCCCCGCCGTGGACGCGCCCACGACCGCGCGTTCTCCGGCCACGTCCCTGCGCCCGTGCCCCTTTTGAGCCTCGCGCCCTGCTCGCCCACCTCCCCTCGCTCATTTGCACCCTCTGCCAAACCCTCTCGCCCTCTATCTCGCTCTGCCCACGCGTGCAGAGCCCCCGCCACCGCCCGCCATCGACCGCTGCCCATTCTGCGGCCAATGTCGCGTCCGTGCCCCGTCCCGTGCCACGGTGAGTTCCGCCTCGCTGTCAGCTGCTCGGGACACCCTTCGGTGTGCCCTTCCCCTCTCTGGTTCGTCCAGTTCGCGCTCACCGGAGCGATTCTTGCGCCGTCGTCGCCCCGTCGCGTCCTTGCACCTCCGCCGTTGCTTCGTGACTCCAGCGTTTCCCCTCAAGGTGAGCAACCCACTCGTGCCCTTAATTTGGTCATTCCTGCTCTGTTGCTCACGCGATTGCTCGCCGGAGCTACCTCGCGCCGCCGTTAGCCCACCTCACCGTGGTCTGTGCCCTCTGGTGCCCCTGCGCTAGCGTGAAGGCCATGGCCGAGTCCACCAGACCATCCTGATCGCGCCCAGGCTAGCCCCCAAGCCTTTGGATCCCCGTCATGGCCAGCCTCCTCGTCTCCAGCGAGCCCTTGCCCAGGGATCGAGCGGCGCCACCGCGCCAGTGTCCGCCCCCAGTCGTTAGATCTCAGGCGTCCGTCCGAGATCGGACGGTTTAGACTTAACTCGAGCGGATCTAATCCCAGCCCTTCGATCTAGATCCAACCGCCTCTCTCTCTTCCCCCTCCCCTGCGTCTCTGCCTCTAGGCCCAGCTGGCCAGCCCGCCCTGGCCCGTTGACGCCCTGGCCCCGCTTGTCAGCCGTGTCCGCACGCCCGCACGATCTAATCTGGGGCACTGATCTTTGATCCGATGGCCGAGGTTACCCCGTACCCCTTCGCGTGTGAGTTTTGCTTAAGAGCCCCCTGGTTTTAGGAAATCAACCCATCGTCCTCTATTTTAGCGCGCAGGCCCCTGGTTTATTTTGGATAGTCCCTTGTACTTTTATTTAATCACAGATTTAGCCCTAATTTCTTATTTCAAACTTCAAAACTTGTTTATTTCATATCTTTTTCATATGAACTCCAAATTTAGTGGTTCAAATTGCAAAATGTTCATAAAATTATTCTCTGTTCAAATAAAATATGACCAACTGTAGTCTATATACTTTAATTTTAAACTTAGAATATAGCATTAAAGTATATGTTGATTTATTCATTTAATGAAATAAATAAAAGGAGAACCCTAGGAGTTAAAGTATATTTAATCTTGTGAGATTAGTGATATGCATTGCATGAATTCATTTTTGGTTTAACCTTTAGGTCTAATGATTTGAATAGAATTAGGTTATGTAGTTATGGATAACACTTAAAGGATAATCAAATTCCTAAATGAGAGTAGTTCATCTTATAATTTAATTTTTTTTGTTTAATTACTATTTTTATCTTTTTGAGCTATGTTCCAACACTTAGAGAGTAAGTAATCCTCAATTAAGATTAGTCCATTCTATAACTTGATCTCATTCTCTTTTATATAGTATTACCTCCTTTGAGTTATGTTCCAATGTTTGTACATGTTTGATGTGATGTTCATTTTACTTTCCAAATGTATTGAATGTATGCTCGCTTTATTTAGACAACGAGCAGCTCGTGGTTCCTGAGTGTGTTGCCGAAGATCTCTCTAAGCAACAACCTCGTGAAGGCAAGTGTCCTCAGACCTATCATGTCCTACTTTACTTTATAATTCACTGTCCCACATTACATTACTGAAACTTAAGGATTGACTAGTCTGTATTTACCTTACCCTTGTTTACCTTTTTGGGTTAATCATGGTTAGCTTATGATATTGCTTAAACTTAATCAATGAACATGATGTGATTATTTATGATACGATGATGTCATCCCGATGAGGTTCTTGTGATTACTTTAGGGGGCTCAGGCTGTTTCCTGAGTACCTCTCCGTAAGGACCTGTTTGGGGAGTGATAACCCGGGATAACAGTGCAACCATGAGGGTGGAACGGGACGCCCTTAGCTGATTAATTAGAGGAACCATAGGAGTAGTTGGCTTTGCCGTAGGGCCATCAATGGGGTCCGAGCACAGTACCTGCTCTGTCGAGGCTAGTTGCAGAGGTTCTTTGATTTGGTTTTGTTAGTCACCCTTCCTTTGGAGAGATGTACTGTGTTTATCAAACTGGAGAAATCTAACGGGTGACTATGACCTCTAGGAAATCTTTGTAAAGGCTACGTAGTGAGACCCTGCTAGGTCACCTTGGTAGTGATCAATGGGGAGGCTAGAACCCTGGGCAGAATGGGAATCATGGCTTGTGGGTAAAGTGTGCAACCTCTGCAAAGTGTTAGAAACTGGTATATCTGTCGTGCTCACGGTTAAGAGCAGCCTTGGGATCCTCTTCGATTAGAAGAACTTTGGTTATTTTTATGATGATGAATAGCAATGATGTTTATAAATCTGATCTATGGTATTTCCTCTTGGAAGGAGTGCCTTTGGGTAATAACTAGGTTATTACTAAAACTTGGCTCTACTTATAGTAATAAAACATGACCAACTAAAAGCAATTGCTTAACCTTAACTCCACATACAGCTAGTCCACTTTAGCCAAACGGGACATTTGCTGAGTACGTTGATGTGTACTCACCCTTGCTTTACAAACCACCCCACCCCAAGTTGTCCCCACTGTACTCAGTGCTCAAGAGGTGAAGCTGGCTACATGGAGGACTTTGAGGAGTTCTAGGACTACGACGAGTTCTAGTTTACTTTAGTGGCAAACCCCCAGTCAGCTGCCTGTGTAGGCTTATCTTCTACGTTTTGTTACTCCGCACTTTGATGTTAATGTTAAACACTATGGATATGTATTAGACTCTATGGATGTCTCAGACATCTTGATGTAATTAAGCACCTTTTCGCTATTTATTTCGAGCATTGTGTGATGATGTCCAATTATGTAATCGCTGTGTACGTGAGTTCTGATCCTAGCACGTACATGGTTCGCATTCGGTTTACCTTCCAAAACCGGGTGTGACACTAACCTTTCAAGATCAAGGTTAATCTTTCCATAAATATAATCTGATCTATAATCAATTTGTAACTCAGATTAAGGTTAAACTAGCTATTTCTTTGTAATGTGTTCTCACGTGATTATATTAGTTAACATAGAATATATCTTTACTATTTAATCACCTAAGAACTTCACAAAATCATATCTTTTTAATCATAACTCTGATGTTAGTGGTTCTCGAACCTACAATCTCGTAGCGACACCTAGAATATTCTTATGCAATTTGTTCATATACTAGCTCAGTGCCCGTGCGTTGCAACGGGATCATATAATAGCTCGATAACTTATATATACAAATGTGTGTTATACTGTTATGAGATGGAGGACGACATCCACAAGCCGTCCGGGATGACATTGAAGAGAAACTCGGGCCTGTGACACACGAGCACTCACCTAGTAGTGTAGTATACAAGATTTAACAAGACAATTTAAAGGCAAAAATTCAAGAATGATCTTTCATAGACTACTGTAAATTCATGACTAAAAGCTCACTGTAATTGACTTGCTTGAAGAACACAATAATACTACTGTGAATATGTGATACAACTTAATCACAGTAGTAAAATTATATCTGATGTTGTATTTGGTAAAAAAATATTTTTTCAGAGTTCAGAGCCAACAACTAAACTCAGGTGTTACAAGGTACAACGAACCTTATTATTCAGATTATTAATATAAAAACTCAAGACAGGTGTAATCCTCAGACAATCATAAGCAATGTGTATAGGAATT
Source organism: Zea luxurians (assembly GCA_029449295.1). Lineage (NCBI taxonomy): Eukaryota > Viridiplantae > Streptophyta > Magnoliopsida > Poales > Poaceae > Zea > Zea luxurians. Next base: position 62,797,797 of record JAOPSE010000011.1, on the reverse strand, counting down.
TTAGACATAATGGTGCCTACCACATGCTTTAGTATTCAGATTATTAACACAAACTCATGACATAATGACCAAAAAATATTAACACACAAACATGGACATAATGTTGTTTAGGAATTTCAGACATATATAGAGGTCAAATAGAGTAATTTCAGACAATGAACAATTATCATCATCAATAGGCTAGAGTTCAAATTCTTAATATATGAACTTGACATATAATAGTGCCTCTAGCAATGTCGCCTTAGTTTAAAAGCAGTAATATGGCATAGAGAGGAGAGGAGAGGAGAGAAGAGAGGAAATAAACAATATCTATTGCTTTCCATATAAACTCACAAAGTTATATATATTCCAATCCCATGGAGAGATGAGGGGAGGAGAGCTATAAAAACCAATCATGTTCTATTTCTCCTTTCAGGCCTAACCCTATGCAGCAGCATATTCATCCAAGAAACCAACAACTTGTAACATATCCCTTATTATCCTACCCATTACAAACTTGTCATTAAAATTAAATTCAGTACTAACTAATATTATCTCGATCAATCTTCAAGGACATCGAGCTCGATTTTGCTATGCCACAGAGAATGGTGCATGTGGACCCTTCTTCCTTATATGCATCAGGTGGTCTAAAGATGGCTTTAACCTTTAGCCCACCTTAAATTAGAGATTTAGACATCAAAAGAAAGCTAAAACATTCTAAAGCTTTTAGATCTCTAAGTTTAGAAGAGGGAGGCAAACATGCCCTAGAATATTGGAGATCGCAGCTGCTGCTATCACCAAGTAACACACTAAGATATCAAAGACTGCAACAGCTGCTATCACCGTTTAAAGTATAGGATTTAGTGGTGGTGCTTTTGCTTCTACCTTAACAACTAAGATCTCAATCCATCTTAATTTGTCCAACCGAACTCTGAATGAAAAAAAGGAACCACATTTCAGGAATGATTGACGAGTTAGCACAATGCAGGTTCAGAACCTTTGGTTATTTCCAAAATAAAGACTTGCATGTATGGCTATAACAATTTATACTTTTTAAAATGGATACTTATTGAGACCTGATAACCACATTTAGCTAGCTTAGCAGGAGGGAGCATGCTAACTCATAATGCTTTGTAATTACTGAATACCGATGAACCAGCGGAGCCATACCTCATTGACATCCTCAAGTAGCTCTGACAAACAAATTAGGGGACATGACAAACAAATTAGGGGACACTACCTCTGCGTATCTGCACAAGGGCCCAAGAGAGGTGGGGCCTGACCATAGGAACGGAGCTCTCAGCTCTCACACCGTGCACCAGTGAATGCGAGCAACTGGTCTGGCCTTCCAGTAATCTGATCTGCATGCAGTGTGATCCAAGATTCACGTGGATAAGGATGAAATCAAGAGAGCACTAGCTAGGATCACACGCCAATAACACAAGGAAGGAAGGAATGAGCCAGCGAACCTTGAGGAAAACATCATCGACGAGCTTCTTTGTGTGGCTCTCCATCATTGGTCGCAACCCCCGCCACTGCCCTCACTCGTCGCACATCGCGTTGTGGTCACGGTCGAGGCTGCCCTTCCGTCCGGTCGACCGGTCGAGCATGGGGCGATCAAGCAGGACTCGAGGAGGAGGTAGCGGATTTATGACGACGGATCGGGGTAGCGGGGCCGAGTGTGGGTTGTTGGCTTGTTGCGCCCGTGGGCGTGGCAGGTGGGGGGTGGGGGCGGGCGGAGGGATCATGAGCTAGAGGGGAGATCATGGAGGGAGTGGGCAGTTTGGAGGGAGATCGTGGGGGATTCCGTTGTGCGGGCGTCTAGGAGTGAGCGGGTGCTCCTGAGATGGCTGAGATCGACGATGAACAGGAGAGCACGGGACTGAGACGGCGCTAGCAGGAAGAGCTAGAGGGCGAGGGCTCGCTGGGCAGAGAAAGCAAGGGAGACTGACCCTAAAGCCAAGCTGGGTTAGGGTAAGATGCGTGCGGCCTCCTGGCAGCTACTTGGACCGCACCAAAGAAACACAGCCCACGTGACCTATGTCGTCGTCATGGCTTGCACATTTTTATGACCATACCGGTCAGCCAACATAGCTTCTACCGGCTTATAAGCCTTCCTTCTTCAGAGAAAGCAATCGTGGTCAAATGCTCCTGCTAGTGTCAAATTGAGGCAACTTTTTGCACGAGCAGACGTGGGTCCGGTGTGTGCAAAACTAATGGTGGTTGTCACGTGGGCGCCCGTAGTCTGCAATGTGGGTCCAACGTCTGGAGTGTGTGATGGCTTGCACGATAGGAATGGCTGAATGGGAATGGGGGATTTTGTCACATGGGACTGGAGTACCCCAAGTCAGGAGTTGCTCGACGTCCCGCATCACAGAATGTGATGGTTTGCCGGACAGCAGCGGCGGAGGAGCCATTATGGCTTAGTGTGGCATCAGCCATACCTTACTTTTAATAACTCTCATATCTTCTACTATAACATAAAATAAGACATGGTGTGGTGGATATGATGTCTCTAATCTAGCAACAGGTCTTGAGTTTGATCCACAATTCTTGCAGATTTTATTTTTTGAGCCATACCAGGGATGAGGGCAAAACAGGAAATGAAAAAAGGCAGAACAGAAAATGGCAGGCTACTCTTACCGTCTTAATAAGTAGTAGAGATTTGGTGTAATGTTACCATACCCATTGTTTGCTTGATTGTATGTATTGCTACAAGTAGAGGCGAGGTTATGAGAAACCTGAAGACCAACTTGGTAAAGTACCTGGAGTTGCACCAAAAAGGCAAGTTGTTCCATTGATCACTCTTCTTTACCTAATAATATTCATGTTAATCACTGTGACCTAAGGTTAATTTGATGGAACCTAATAGGTTACACTAGTTTTTTTTACCCCACACCTTACAAACAAATGAACTATTGGGTAGATATGTTATTGCTCTACCTAGTTTTAGGATTAATGTTATACGCAATTATGATCATGTTCCATTATTATTGTTGGTTTAATTATTGTTCATGATAAGATTATTGTGTTAAATGGAACATGGAGAACCACCCGGAAAAACAGTGCTACCACAAGGGTGAAATGTGATGCCCTTGACTGACTAATTAGGAAAGCTAGTGGAGGACTATCTTACCCGAAAGGGGCAAGGGTGATAGAGGAGTTACCGATGTAGGGTGGTTCTCGGGTCGATCTTGCTGCGATGGCTTTTCGGATAAGGGTTTCCTATGTCGCTCTCGTAGCGGGTTTTCTGAAGCTTGTGGAATTTTATAAAGACCTCATAGTGGATCCCTAGCTATTCACCTTGGCGGTGTCTAAGGGCCATGCAAACCCTGGCTAGTCGAGATGCACAACTTGTAGGTAAAGGGCGCAACTTGTGTAGGGTGTAAAACTGGTATATCAGTCATGCTCACAGCCGTGAGGGTCTCGGACACTCACATGATTAACTTATAAAATTAAACTTAACTTGTCATTTGCATTGCATTGTGAGATTTATTATTAATTATGATCAAATATTTAATTAGGTTGATATCTACTTATACTTAGTAACTGCTAATAAAACTTTGACCAACTTTAAAAGCAATGCCCAGCTTTAACCATCTTTTCGGTAAGTATTACACTTCACATGAGCTCCACCGTAAGTAAGCTCATACACATTATTCCCTATAACTTGTTAAGTGATGAACGTATGTGAGCTCACACTTCCTGCACTCACCTCCCTATGCCAACGACAGGTACCACAAGATGAGGAGCATGTAGGATGTTGCGATGAGTTCATGAGAGATCTAGACTGTCGTCTCCTACTTAATTATGGTTGTGAAGGATCATTGTCTTCATATGATGTGATAATTTTACTATTTTGTACAGAACTTCTATTATATATTAAATATGTGACATGCATTTTTTTCTATGAGTAATCATATGTGTGTGAGTTGATCATATCACATATTTGACTCGTGTCTGGATTTACCCTTAAATCCGGATGCGACAAAATTATCCTACTTTCTATGTTTTTCTGTAAAAAGATAAATTGATCTGCCACATAATTTCTGTACAATTTATGAAAAATTCTGCATTCCAAAATAGCCCTTGGTATGTGCGGATTGACCAAGTGCTTTTAGCGTGTTGCTGCCTTGTTGTTTTGGTAGAAAATATCAGAACGACGCGTGAACGTACATGCATATACATGCAGTATTGCTTACATACGAAGCTTAGTCGATCGCTTGCAGATTCTAGGCTAACCCAGGCCACGACCACGAAGCAGCGGCCCATACGTGTAGAAGCCTAAAGTTCCAGAAGCAGAAACATTCATATGCGTTAATTACGGGTATTGCATTGTACGCGCACACACGTTCGGAAACGAAAAATTGCAATTCAAGGTTAGATTATTTGAATCGAACACTTGCAGATGTTCAGATTTCGGTCTCAAAAAAAACTTCAGGAAACGAGACAAGCACTCGTTCAAAACTGTTTTATACAGAAACAAAGAAAAAAAAGCAAATATTTACAAAAGGCTCAGAGCTTGAGCCCTGCATCCATGTCGGCTCGATCCGACCTCCCGATCTTCAGCTCTCATTTCTCCACCCCGTCCCTGCCCTTCCGCCGCCTGCCACCACCACCGGCGCCGGCCGCCTTCACCTGCCTGGTGGCGGCGTAGAGCTCCGACACCAGCCGGTAGCGCTTCCTAGCCCTCCGGTCCACCAGCCCCCGGCACGCGTCGTCCTCGGCGTTGTTCACTGATCGGGGCGACGTCGAACAGCACTGGTCCTCCTCGTCCCCGCCGCCGCCGCCGCTGACGCTGAGCTGCACCAGCTGGTCCGCCGCCGCGAGGTCGTCTGCCGTGAACTCCCCGCCGCCCGCTGGCCCGGAGGCCGACGCCAACGACGTCATGGACGACGACACGGACGCCGGCGGCGCCTTGGTTGCCTCCACCACCTCCATCTCCATGCAGCAGCAGAAGCGCCTCTCGCTGCCTGTCCGGGGAGGAGAAGGCTGGAATGCTTTTGGTCTTGATTTTTCTTGATTTGAAAAAGAATGGCGCCGTGGAAGACACGAGAACGATCGGGGCAGGAGATATTTATACACAGCCATCCGGAGGGAAACCGACCTATTAGAGCATCTCCAACAACGTGACCTATAAAAATGCCTTATAATTTGAAAATAAGTAAATTTTATAGAATTTAGGGCACCAACAAAACACTCCGCTCCAACAGTAAAGCCCCAAATCTAGATTATAGGGCAGCCCACTGCGGTGTAGTATATTTGAGGCACTTGAGAGGGTGCCCTATAGTTTTTTGACAAAATTTGTTGAATTGAGCAACTGTTGGAGTGGTTTTTCCTGTGTAGAACCCTATATTTCGATTTAAGGCATTAGTTTGAGGCATTGTTGGAGATGCTCTTACTAGTTTACTACCGCTGTTTAGTGGGGCCCGGCTGGCGGATGAGCATGACTTTGCCTGCGGCCTGCCTGTGGGGCCCGCGTGTCGGCTTAGCGAGGGACTCTGTGAATGGTGTGGTGCAGGGCCAACGCAACGGAGCGCATGTGTGGAAGCCGTGGGCGGGTATTCGTGTCGTTCGCCGGATGGAGGAGGCGCGGTGCCACACGACAGTGGTGGCTAAAGCTGACACCGTCGGTAGTGTAGGCGAACCAATAAATACTAATTTGGTGATCGGATAATTAGAGAGGATTAGGAGAAATTATTTTTATGTTAAATTAAAATTGAAAGGTAATTTCTCTTACGGTGTTTGGATCCATTCGTTTGGAAGGAATTGAATTTTACTTAATAAATTAATTTATTTAGCTTAGAATTTAATATTTCATCACTTTCCAGAGTCTATACTATACTTAAAGCACCAGTTTCAACGGTCGTCCCCCAATGGCGGCTCGATACGGACCAGACGCCCGCGGGCCACAGCGTAAAATGTTAAAAAACGGTGCAGAAGGTGGAGTTCGAATCCATACCCTAATGGAAGAAGGGCGGGGAGACATTAGGTAAAACTGTCTAACCAATATAACATCATGCATAGATGTTTTTAATATTGAATATAAATTATATATATATATATACGTTTTTTGTAAAATAAAAAATATAATTATATCGAGCCGGTCCAACACTAAGGGCCGAGGCTAGAGCCCAAGCATGGCATAACGTTCTTGGCTCTTGCAAGCATTAGGTCGTTTCTGAGAGCACATTGGCACAATGGACTCCATGGTGTTTGAGGTTGCTGAATTGGATGGAGCAACAATGATTTGTCACACTAACAGTAAAACGAAAGGTTATTTATTGGTTTTAAATGTTAGTAATTGCTATGAAGTAGTGTTGGAGACTTGTTCCCAAATGCTATGAATTAAGAAAAAGGCAACACACAAGAAAAATGTTAAATGTTAATGTCCTTCGTCCTTCGAAGCATTATTTCTCTTAGGATATAATGATCTTCGGACGAAGGTTATGAAGGACATACCTTCATAAATATGACATATGTAATCAGAGGATGAATGTTATGAAACATAAGACAACATAAATAATTACATAGTACCAAAATATAAATATTTATTGTCAAATAATCATGAATACATAAAAGTTAAATTAAATTACATTTGTACCTTGAGCTCGACTGAATACGAAGATACAGATGCGATGCGAAAAGCGTGAACAGTACGGGGGTACTGTTCACCTATTTATAGGCACAAGGCGCAGCCTGTGTGAATTTACATTCATGTCCTCTATAAATGATTATAATTATTACACAATTTATCATGGGCTGATTGGTCATCTCATCTTTAAGTCGGTGCATTTTGAAATATACTACGAAGCTTCGTGACTGGTAGCTTCGGCATTATTCTTATTCTGACCTTCCGAAGGTGCTTCATCTGATAGGACCTTCGGCGACGAAGCAAACCCCCAACAGTAGCCCCTTCACGGTGCCAGATCGTTTTTCGTAACGAGATCGACCAGTGAAAAAACTTTTATGCTTCGGAATGCCGAAGGTCCGAAAAACACTTTCCCTGAGCTCATTGCTGAGAAACGATTTAAATATTCCGAGTGTAAGGCGATCCCACCATAAGACAGGTACACTCGATCTGGTGATTCGTCTCCTCACGCAGTATGGTCCACCGTTCAGTGGGTGCGGGCGGCTGTTCAGCGCGTGCGATCGTCTTGTCGATTTACCTTCCCACCTGCAGCACTATATATACAGACGAGTAGTTGTGAAGTTATCACAGCATTTACTACTATTGCACTGTTGTGCTGCCGAAAAATTTGACCACAGCCGAAGCATATTCACCGTACTCCAAGTTAAAGCTTCGTCACAAGAGGGAGCTTCGGCAAAAATAAGAAGTTTTCAACTTTGTCAAGACACAAGAAATTCAGCATCAAATGGCTAGGGTCCGTTCAACAGCTAGAGTTACACGGGACGAAGAGGAGGCCGAAGCTGCTGAAACTGCCCCGATTTCTGAAGTAATAAGGCAGTCGGGACTAGTTGTGCCAGAGGGTACTGCTGACGAAAGTGCACCTGCTGCCGAAGCCAAGCAGGCAGATATTGAAGAAGGTGAGGCTGACGAGGAAGATATAGATTATTCCGCCGTGCCATCTAAACCAGCCACTTGGATTTTGGGAAGTCAACTGTCTCCGAAGCTGATATGCCGATAATGACAAAACTAGGCTACTTCGGGGAAGCCAAGAAAAAGCTAATTTGCTTTGGCGGGGAAGAGACCACTCCAAAGCCAGAAAGCGATGAGGTGGTAGTCTTCAGAAGCTTCTTTAAAGCAGGATTAAGATTTCCTCTACATGGGATGATTGCAGATGTTTTGGAAAATTTTGAAGTTTATCTTCATCAGCTGACTCCTAACGCTATCGTTAGGCTCAGCGTCTTTATCTGGGCTCTCCGAAGCCAAGGAGCGGAGCCGGTTGCAGAAGCCTTCTGCCGGGTACACGAACTTCACTATCAGACGAAGGCTAGAGAAGATGGACTACACGAGAACTTTGGCTGCTGTAATTTTGCTTATCGCAAAGACATGAAGACACCGATGGTTAGCTACCGCACCAAATGGCCGACCGGTTGGAAAACTGAATGATTTTATGTTAATATTGATGAGAAAAAGGAGAAGCTAGTTCAGAGCCCGCTGGAGCTAACCTTCGGGTTGACTAGGCCTCAGTGCAACATGACGCCGGGAACATCATGCCCAGATGTTGTGGGCGAATTTAGGGTTGTGTCTGAGCATATTGGTACTAGGGATTTAGTTCAGGAATACTTAGCTAATAGGGTATTCCCAACATTAAAGGAATGGGGTATGCCGATGCTTAAAGGAGAGAAGAAAAAGAATGAACTCGTCCGATTGCCCTATCATTTTAAGTTCAAGAAACACTTCAAAGAACCCTACCAGGAATGGTTGGATACAATTGAATTTATGTGCAATGAAATCTTGGGCAATTATACGAAGAAAGAAGATCAACTGATGACAGCAGCCTTCGGCACTCGGCCGAAACGAAGGTTAAACCGAGTAATGGACGCTTTGAAATTTGAATACCCAGACTATGAAAGGTTAAGCAAAGGTGCCAAAGGGCCAAAACAAAAAAGGACTATCAGTATTATACAAAGACAAGCTACCAGGATGGTAAAAGAGGATGAAAATTTGGCAAAAAAGAAAAAATCTAGTCCTGAGCCGAAGGTGGCTGTGTCGAAGAAAAGAAAAGCTCCAGCTTCGAAGCCGAAAGCTGATTTAGAAGAATAAGAAGAAGTTCTCTCAACACCTTTTGCCCCTGACGCAGAAGAAATTTTAAAGGTAATGACTGAATCTCTAGCTAATAAGCTAAGTCCGCTGGGATCAGAACTGATGAAGCTTTTACAGAAGAAGAAGAAGGAGCCTTCGGTTGCCGAGAAGCCTGCTGAGCCAAAAAAGCGAAGAATTATTACTGTCATTGAGGCTATTGAACAAACACCGCCACCGGCCTCAGCGCCGAAAACAGCAGCAGCCGAAGCTGCTCCTGCTGAAGCTTCTACTTCCGAAGCTGCAGCAGCCGAAGCCACAGATTTGGAAAACACACTCAATGATATTGATGAAATGATTTTGAATATGGCTGAGGAAGAAACTGCTGGAGCTGTTGAGGAAACCTCGGCCGTAGTGCCTGAAAAAGGGGAAAAGATGCCTGGAAAAGAGAAGGAGCCTGCTGAAGATACTTCGGAAGAAGAAAATTTCAACTTTCAAAATATAATTGGGCAAGAATTGTCAAAGGCTGAAAGAGAAGAGCTGAAGGACTATGCTATATCGTGTGGGTATCAGCCAGGGGCACTGCTCTTTGACGGTGTTTCCAAAGAGAGTTTAGGATGCCTCCGGGACCGAGTTGGGGCAAAGGTTGTCAGCACTTTGTCAAAAAGTGTTGGTTTCCCGAAGCTCGAAGCTGATCTCAACAGATACCGGCGACATCATATCGCCGGTAGCCTGTTTTATTCTAACTTTAAGGTAAATTTTTTCCCTTTACTTTTTATTGTTTTGATATGAAGATGTTTTTTGATGAAGGTTATTTTGTCAGAGCTTACTGCTAAGCAAAGCCTTGAGGATGCAACAAGACCTCGAGGACAAGAAAAACGAAGTTACAATTGAGGGTTTAGAGAAGAAGATTAAAGATCATGAAGTTGCCCTAGAAAAGAAAGACTTCATGCTTCAAACGATGGAATGTTCACTGGCAGAAGCTCAAGCCGAGATCGCTAGATTAAACAGTGAACTTTCCCTACAGTCAAAAAGCTTTGAGCAAGAGAAAAAAGATTTCAAAACAAAACTTGAAGCCGAGGCTGAAAAAAGTTCAAATCTATAGAAATCACTCAAGGATCTTCAGGAAAAATGCTTAGGCTTCGGCACCCGGTGCATTCAACGGCTGAAACAGGTATTTAACTTAGTTGTGGCCAGCTCTGAGAAGTTTAAACCTGTTGGAGGCTTGTTCTCAAGTGCTATGAGTTAAGAACAAGGCAACACAGAAAACGTTAAACGTTAAAGCCCTTCGTCCTTCGAAGCATTATTTCCCTTAGGATACAATGACTTTCGGACGAAGGTAATGAAGGACATACCTTCATCAACATAACATAAAAGGGTGAAGAAAGAATCATATAAAGTACAAAAAATAATATAAGCGATCATATATCATCGTTATCTCATTTTTTATTTTATTACTATAGAAAAATAGAAACAATGTCAAATTACAAGTGTACCTTCGACTTGAAAGAAGGTAAGAGTACCAGCATGACGCAAGGATCAATACCAAGTCAACGTGAACAGTATGGGGTTACTGTTCATCTATTTATAGGCACGGGACGCAGCCCATGTAAAATTACACTCACGCCCTTTACATTTGCTAATAACTCTATAGTAGTCCATCGAGGTCTGAATAGCCTTTTCATCTTCAAGTCGGTTTCCCTTTTCTGCTATCATGCCAAAGCTCTCCCGCGCACAGCTTCGGCTTCGCACTATCCTTCGTACTCCTTCTTGTGCTTCTTCATGCTGTGGTTTCAACTCAAGTCCGAAGGTACCTGTTCATGCATTATTCTTCCAGAAACATTGTTAAATCATGTTTTTGAGGACCTTCGGAAGCCGAAGGCCCCCAACAGTAGCCCCTCGCAATGTTAATTTGTTAAAATGATAAATTCAGATTGCGACAAGGACGAAGGCCCTGAGCCGAAGGTCCGAAAAAACACCTTCCCTTTGCTAGAATAGCAACAGCCACTCACAAGCGGGCCCTCCATCACGCAACGCACCAGGCGTATAAATAAGAGCACACCACGAGCTCATTTGGTACGCTTTCTTGCCATCTGCTCTTGCTTACTCAATTTTTAGCTCTTGCGCACCAACACTTGCTTGGCTTTTTTAAATTTTGAAGCTTCGGCTTTGAGAGCACTTTCTCAGCACTTTCGAAGATGTCTGAAGATAAGAAAACTGTCGCTGAATCGAAGCTAAGCCTTTCTGAAGAGATGAATCTTGGCTTTATTGAATCAATAGCAAAGATAAATGCAGAGAAAATTGCAAGGGAGACTTTGGAGGGTTTATCTGAAGATACTAATGATAGTAACAGCTATGATGTGGAAAGCGGCGGGGAAGACTCCGAAGATCGACCCTGGCGACCGAGCCTTGCAGTTTTTGGAAAATCAACTATTAAACAAAGCCATCTTAACATGAGGGGGAGATACTTTCGGGATATGTCTATTGTGAGGGCTGACGACGGAGAGAAGACTTGTCCTACTCCAGAGGAAAATGAAGTCGTGATCTTCCGAAGCTTTTTCAAGGCTGGGCTTCGGCTTCCTCTGAGCAGCTTCGCAGTCGAGGTCTTGAAGATATTCCAGATTTACCTTCACCAGATTACCCCCGAAGCCATTATAAGAATGGGAATCTTCGTATGGGCTGTAAGGAGTCAGGGCTTGGAGCAAAATGCAAAAAGTTTCTGCAGTATGCATGAACTGTTATATGAGACGAAGCCCTAGGGTAAAGAACAGTATCATAACAATTTCGGCTGCTATAGCTTCGTTGCACGTACTGGCTCAAGCTCGCCAGTACCGACTTTTCGGAAGAGGTGGCCCGGAGACTAGACGAAAGAATGGTTCTATGTAAAAAATGATTTAAAAGCACGAGAAGACATTAAAGAGATAATCATGCGCCCTATCTGGCAACGCTTCGGCCTCCGGAAACCGAAGGTAGAAATTGACGAAGCGACCGAAGAATGTCGCAAGGCCTTCGGCTTAGTCTGCTCTTTCATCGGGACAAGGGACTTAGTTCAAGAGCATGTGGCTTACAGGATATGGCCATTGGTAGCCAACTGGGAAATACCAAAAGAATCCATCAGCAATCCCCACGAAGGTGGTTTGGTTCGACTAAAATATACCTTCAGGTTTAGAGACCAGTTTATCGAGCCAGACGACGACTGGCTGAACAGCGTCAAAGCTACAAGCGATGAGCTGCTTGGGCTGTACTCCAGAGCAGAAGATAACGCATTATCTGCAACCTTCGGGAACTGGAAAAAGAAGAGACTAAACAGAGTTTTTGATGCTCTAGGGTTCATGTATCCTGACTACCGTTACCCGCCCTGGGGGCAAAAAAGAAAAAGTGGAGGTTCCAGGAGAGATGATGTTTTAGCCGCCCCGAGCGGGCCTGTGCCGAAGAGGAAAAGGGTGAAGGTCCTTACTCATTGACCGCGCTATATTGAACCAGCCACAGTGCTCCAATTTGGCGGTGAGACCTCTTCGGTGACCGAAGGCAAGAAACCTGCGACTACGCAAAAAATTGAAGAATCATCTACATCGCCGAAGGCATCATCAGCTAGATCAGATGAGCCGAAGGCCATTAACATTGAAGAAATGAAGGTTGAAAAAACAAGGATAGAAGTAATAAGTCCTTCGGCAGAGGTGACAATGCCAAAGGCACAAAAGGATCTTTCAATGACTCCCAAGAGGAAGAGAATGGTCAACGTATTGGATGTGCTAGAAACAATAAAAACTTCAAGCTTTACTCCGAAGAAAGTTGTCGAAGCTTCGGAAACACAAATTGAGGCCGAAGCTACCAAGATCCAAGTCGAGACCGAAGCTGGGCCTCCAGAGCCTGCTAAGGAGAAATCCTTGGAAATCGGAGAAAAGACGAAGAAAGAAGCTGCAGAAGTAATTCTAACTAAAAAACCGCCATTCCTATTCCCGAAGCATCATCTGAAGCTCCTGATTATATTATACGACATGCTTCGGGGAAAAAATTATCTGAGAAAGAAAAGCGAGAGGCTCACTTCTATGCTCAAAGATTGAAATATCCAAAGGGGGCACTGGTATTCAACGGTAGCGGGGAAGAAGACTTCTTGTACTATCTCCCAGACAGTAAAGAGATTTCTGTCTGCCGAGAGATGGGCAGGAGCTTTGGGTTCCCGGCACTAGAAGATGGGCTCTCTGTGCTATCAAAAGATGAGCTGGCCGACAGCTTAGCATACAATAGTTTGAAGGTGAGAAAATGAGATTTTTGCATTTAAAAATAAAATTTTCCATTTGCTCACAGTCAATATCGCATTTTTTTGCACGGCCTTATCCTTAGCAACGCCCTCAGGGTGCAAAAAGTGCTGAAGATGAAGGGTATACCATAGCCTTAAACAACCTTCGTTCCGAAGTAATTGAACTAAGGAACGAAGGTCTTGAAAAAGATAAAATATTAAACTCATTGTTGAAGAAAATAAAAGAAGATGAAGTTTCTTCCCAAGCCCAAGCTGAAGCTCAGAAATACGAAATCGAAGATCTTCGAAAACAGCTATTCGAAGCTAGAGAAAAATGTGGTCTTGCAGAGGATGAACGAGATATTAGTGTATATTGGAAGAACCACTTGCAAAAAACAGTTGATGAACTTCGTGCATCCAAGGAGAGGTGCTATGAAAAGTCTATAGAGTGTGTTAAGAAAATAAAGACTAGCTTCGCCAATGTTGGCGCATTTTCTAACGAAGACGACTTCATAAGGGGTGATCCTGAAGGCCCTATTGACTGGATCAACAACGAAGCTGAAGCTTTTGAGGAAGTTTTGAGTGGTCGCGGGGATATCTGCGCTTTCTCTGGTGCCAGGGGAATCGCAGCTATTTTAGAGAAGTCAGGCTGCGACCACGTGAAAGCTTTGGCTCAAGCCAAAGCTACTTTATCTATTGAAGATACAAAAGATCCCTCGGCCGAAGCAAGCTTAATTGGCGGAAAATTCTTTACTGACATCTGGGAGAATGGCGGCCGAGGGATAGCGTACGAGATGATAAAAAAGAGCGAAAAAGATTCTCATGATACAAAAGAAGCAACGAAGGCAGCTGAGAAAGCGGCGGAACTTGAGAGGCGGATAGGTATTTAATAAGTTTTTAACTTTATTTACTAATTTTGCGACTTCGGACTTATTTACATTTTATATCGCAGCTGAACTATCTCCTCCTCTAGAGCCCCTCGAGTTGATGGCCAACCCAGAAGCAGAGAAAGAAGACGAAGTCACTAAAGTGGCCGAAGTCATTTTGGACGAAGCTGTTAATCGACTGCTGAACGAAGCTGCGGAAGCAGTTTTAAAAGAAGAATAGCTTTTGTTGTAAAAACATTTGGAATGTAACATTTGCTGAACAAAGTGTGTAATATTTTTATAATTTTGAATGTAATATCTAAGCTGCTTGTAACTGAATTCTTTACGATGCATGAAACTTTACATACATACCGTTTTTGAGCCTTCAACGAAAAAACACCTTCCCTTCTTTTCATGCGTTGTGAAGAATATCCATATTTCGTAAAAACATCCAATCTTCATAAAATCATTATGCTTTGTAAGCGATAGATCTCCTTTTCATTTTAGAGTTTGACAAAGCTATACCTCTTCAATACTTATTTTGTGCCTTGGCACTGCTTCTTCGAAACAATCTCCGAAGATCAACATTGAATCCCCTTCTTGCGCCATTATTGCAATATGATGTGTGATGTTATGCTATGCAAAATGATGTAATGATGTTATGCTATGCAAAAATGGTATTTGTGCCGAAGATACACACACATTCCCTCAATAAAGCACACAATCTTTTTGTCGTTTATTTTTCGGCTTCACCGCTTATTTTTCGGTGTATCAGCGCTGACTTTTTGCTATAAGCCTCCCTTAGGAGCTTCTTCGCCTTTTACTTCAGCGGAATCAGCGTTTATTTTTCGCTGTAAGCCTCCCTTAGGAGCTTCTTCGCTTTTTACTTCAGCGGAATCAGTGTTTATTTTTCGCTGTAAGCTCTGCATTCCCTTTGGAACGACTTTTAAGCAGAAAACTTACACTGCGCTCCCTTAGGAACGTCTTTTTGTTGCTTTGGGAGACTTACACTGTGTTCCTTAGAACGACTTTCTATTGCTTCGACAAAACTTGTAATGTGATTGTGAACCCCGCTCCCTCTTGAGAGCAACTTTCGTGCTTCACCAATTTTTTGGATTTCGTGAGTCTGTAAAAGAGATATATTTCCACTATGACCAAAACGAAGCTATTACAAGAAATTGAAAACGACAGGAAAAAATTTAGGCCTTTAACGATTGTTCTCTATTAAAAAAGAAAAATGATAACGAATGCTAGAGCTATTTCAAAAGTAGGATATCTTCTAGTAGATGTGCTTCGATTCTGGCACAGTACTGTTGACTGTGCGAGCTTCGGACTCCTCTCTGAAGTCCCGTTGCTGATGAATGTGCTGGCTCCCTTCTGGCTACTGGCCTCGTTGCAATGGTGGTGGGGGTGGAAGCTGTTGCCAATATGCCTGAGGTTGGCTTGCCGAAGCAACAGAGGCTGCAGGATGGTTACCCACGTACTCTGGAATGTACGGTGAGTGGTACGAAGCAGTATGCATGACTTGCTTCGGCTGGCTCTGTTGAGCTGCAGCTTCTGCTATCTCTTTCTGTTTCTGGATGGTGACATGGCACATTCTGGTAGTGTGGCCCTTGTCCTCACCGCAGAATAGACAATAAATTTTCCTGGGCTGATCCCCAAACCTTCCTCTGAAGCCCCTGGCGCCTCTGCGCCTTGGAGCTGGGGGCCGAGGATAGCTCTGTTGCTACCCTGAAGCCTGGGAAGAATATTGCGGCCTCTATTGTTGACTTCCCCTGTCGTCATTCTGAGTGGAATGAATTGATCTGACGTGCCTTGGGTGGATCCTCCCTCCGAAGCCCCTGGCCATTTCGGAGAACCTGTAAGCTTCCTCCCTTCTCTGTCAAAAATCATTGTCAGCACAGATGTATTCATCCATCTTTTGAAGCAGCTTCTCTAGGGTTTGAGGGGGTTTCCTGGCGAAGTATTGGGCTGAAGGTCCTGGCCGAAGCCCCTTAATCATGGCCTCAATGACAATTTCATTGGGCACTGTTGGGGCTTGTGCCCTCAGACGCAAGAACCTTCAGACATACGCCTGGAGATATTCCTCTTGGTCTTGCATGCACTGGAACAAGGCTTGAGCGGTAACCGGCTTCGTCTGAAACCCTTGAAAACTGGTGATCAGCATGTCCTTCAGCTTCTGCCATGATGTGATTGTTCCTAGCCGAAGAGAGGAGTACCAAGTTTGTGCAACATTTTTGACTGCCATGACAAAGGATTTTGCCATGACTGCAGTGTTGCCACCATACGAAGATATAGTTGCTTCGTAGCTCATCAGAAACTGCTTCGGGTCTGAGTGTCCGTCATACATGGGGAGCTAGGGTGGCTTGTAAGACGGGGGCCAGGGCGTAGCCTACAGTTCTGCTGACAGAGGAGAAGCATCATCAAAAGCAAAATTTCCATGATGGAAATCCTCATACCAGTCATCCTCGTTGAAGAAGCCCTCTTGGTGCAATTCTCTGTGATATGGCCTTTGATTCTGCTCATCTTGAGCAAGATGACGCCCTTCTTCGGTAGCTTCGTCAATCTGCCTTTGCAGGTCAGCTAACCGAGCCATCTTCTCCTTCTTCTTCTGGACCTGCTGATGAAGCATCTCCATATTCCTGATTTCCTGGTCCAACTCATCCTCTTGTGGTGTTGGACTAGTGGCCTTCCTCTTCTGGCTTCGGGCCTCCCGAAGAGAAAAGGTCTCCTGGTTTGGGTCTAGCGGCTGCAGAGCGGCAGCCCCTGTTGCCGAAGCTTTCTTTGGCGGCATGACAAAGGTCGATGCTTGCCGAAGGTGGTCGAAAAAGGGTTCGCCGGAGGTGGGCGCCAATTTTGGAGGCTTGTTCTCAAGTGCTATGAGTTAAGAACAAGGCAACACAGAAAACGTTAAACGTTAAAGCCCTTCGTCCTTCGAAGCATTATTTCCCTTAGGATACAATGACTTTCGGACGAAGGTAATGAAGGACATACCTTCATCAACATAACATATAAGGGTGAAGAAAGAATCATATAAAGTATAAAAAATAATATAAGCGATCATATATCATCGTTATCTCATTTTTATTTTATTACTATAGAAAAATAGAAACAATGTCAAATTACAAGTGTACCTTCGACTTGAAAGAAGGTAAGAGTACCAGCGTGACGCAAGGATCAATACCAAGTCAACGTGAACAGTATGGGGTTACTGTTCATCTATTTATAGGCACGGGACGCAGCCCATGTAAACTTACACTCACGCCCTTCACATTTGCTAATAACTCTATAGTAGTCCATCGAGGTCTGAATAGCCTTTTCATCTTCAAGTAGGTTTCCCTTTTCTGCTATCATGACGAAGCTCTCCCGCGCACAGCTTCGGCTTCGCGCTATCCTTCATACTCCTTCTTGTGCTTCTTCATGCTGTAGTTTCAACTCAAGTCCAAAGGTACCTGTTCATGCATTATTCTTCCAGAAACATTGTTAAATCATGTTTTTGAGGACCTTCGGAAGCCGAAGACCCCCAACAAAACCTTTGGTTGAAGACTTGCCGGGCACATTTGATCATATTGAAGGTGAAGTTGATGCTCTCGACGAAATTATAGCTGGACATGGTGACTTTTGTGCCCTGCTAGCTTCTCGAGGCACAACTGTCGCTTTCATGAAGGCTGGCTGTACACATGGAAATATTGTAAACAGACCAAACTTCAGCCTGTCACCGGCAGACTTGAACGACATCCCCGGCCTGGCCCGAAGCATCGGAAACAGATTCGTTACTCAAATCTGGGCAAAGGGCGGGCGAGACTTAGCTGGTGACGAAGCTCGAAGTCACCTTAAACCGGTAATAAACTCATACCTTGTGGTTACCTTTTTCCTTGAAACTTGAATTTACCTTATAATGCTTTGATATGTACAGGATGACGAAGCCGAGGAGCATTGAGCCGAAGCCTAGCAGACAACCCGAAGCTTAGCAGATGATGATGAAGCTGAAAACCTAGCTGTGAAAAAACTCTTGTAATATATTTTTACCTTTCCGTCAATGTGTGAACTGCTTTGATGTGGACGAAACTTGTATTCTTTGAGCCAAAGGCGAAAAACACCTTCCCTTCTTTTCGTACGCAACAAAGCATTGATCTGCTTCTGAGGCCGTATTCTTAGAGACGAAGCAATTGTCTATCTGTATGATATGATGATGATGATCCTATGTATGCCTAAATGAATGTTTATGAATGCAATATATGATGTAATGTATCGTGCAAGTGAATGCCCAGACACACACATATGAAGCTTCATCCATAACCTTCATTCCCTTAGGAATGACTGAAATCTCTTTGCCGTTTATTTTCGGCTGCATCGCTCATTTTTCGGTGTAAGTTCTGCATCCCCTTAGGAACGTCTTTTAAACTTCTTCGCCTTCTATTTCGGCGGTATTCACGTTGACTTTTCGCGCTTCGCCTTCTATTTCGGCGGTATTCACGTTGACTTTTCGCGCTTCGCCTTTTATTTCGACGGTATTTGGCTCTGCAATCCCTTAGGAACGACTTTTGAGCAGAAAACTTACGCTGCGCTCCCTTAGGAACGACTTTTTGTAGCTTCGTCGTGCTCTACATCCCCTTAGGGACGACTTTCGAGCTTCTCCCTGTTTTTTCTCTCTCTGCACTCGATGGTGCATGCTCAGATTTTACATTTACATATCTTGGGGGATTTTGCCCTCGTAGGGCTGAATTAAAAAGGAGAAATTACAGACTATGGCCCCATTAAAAACCTTTCTCCCCCTTTGGAAAGGAAAAGGGTGCTATAGAAAAATGAAAAAGATTACATCAATTTATACATAATATCATCGAAGCTCATCCGCATTCCAGGATCTAGGAATGTCATTGCCGTCCATGTCTTTTAACCTGTAAGAACCGGGTCTTGATGAAGATACTACCAGAAAGGGTTCTTCCCACTTCAGCTGAAGCTTGCCTACTGTGTCAGGGTTGGCTACTCTCCGAAGCACCAAGTGTCATGGCTTAATGTCTTTCAATCGAACTTTTCTATCGCGCCATTTTATTGTTTCGGCTTGATATTTGTTGATATTTTCCACAGCCTGAAGTCTGGTCCCTTCTATAGTATCTTTTGTCACAGAATAATTAGCTTTGTCTTCGGCCGAAGCTACTGTTCTTATTGACCCCGCTTTAGCCTCTTCGGGGGTTATGGCTTCGTCACCGAACAATAACTTAAATGGTGTGAAACCTGTTGATCTTGATACGGTCGTATTGTTGCTACACACCACTTTAATCAATTCATCTGACCACTTTCCTCTGGGCTGATTAAAGATTAGCTTCATTATTCCTGTCATTATTGAAAGTCGCCTAGGGGGGGTGAATAGGAGGAATCTGAAAATTATAAACTTAAGCACAACTACAAGCCGGGGTTAGCGTTAGAAATATAAACGAGTCCGAAAGAGAGGGCGAAAAGAAATCACAAGCAAATAAGAATGGATGACACGGTGATTTGTTTTACCGAGGTTCGGTTCTTGCAAACCTACTCCCCGTTGAGGTGGTCACAAAGACCAGGTCTCTTTCAACCCTTTCCCTCTCTCAAACGGTCACTTAGACCGAGTGAGCTTCCTTCCTTGATTTCTCGGGTCAGTTAGACCCCGCAAGGACCATCACACAATTGGTGTCTCTTGCTTCGCTTACAAGGTTTTGAGAGTAAGAATGAGAGAAAGAAGAAAGCCAACCAAGCAACAAGAGCAACAAAAGAACACAAGTCGATCTCCTCACAAGTCCTAGAAACTAGAGTTGAATTGGGGACTTTGATTCGATTGGAGGCTTTGATTTGTGTCTTGGAGTGTTGTGTATTGCTCTTGTATTGAATGAGATGTAGTGAATGCTTGGATGCCTTGAAGAGTGGTGGTTGGGGGGTATTTATAGCCCCAACCACCAATATGGCCGTTGGTGAAGGCTTCTGTCGTATGGCGCACCGGACAGTCCGGTGCGCCACCGGACACAGTTCGGTGCGCCACCGGACACAGTTCGGTGCGCCACCGGACACAGTTCGGTGCGCCAGCCACATCACTAGGCCGTTGGGTTCCGACCGTTGGAGCTCTGACAATTGGGACCACTGGACAGTCCGGTGGTGCACCGGACAGGTCCTGTAGACTGTCCGGTGCGCCTTCTGGCGCCTGCTCTGACTTCTACGCGCGCAGGCGCGCACTGTTTTCTTTTACTGTTCACTTGCAGGCGACCGTTGACACGAAGTAATCGTTGCTCCGCTGGCACACCGGACAGTCCGGTGTTGCACCGGACAGTCCAGTGAATTATAGTGGAGCGGCCTTCTAAATTCTCGAAGCTGGCAAGTTCAGAGTAATTCCTCCCTGGTGCATCGGACACTGTCCAGTGGCACATCGGACAGTCCGGTGCACCAGACCAGGGCTGCCTTCAGTATACTTTTGCTCCTTTGTTTTGAACCCTTTCTTTTGTCTTTGTATTGGTTTGTTGTGAACCTTTGGCACCTGTAGAACATATATTCTAGAGAAAACTAGTTAGTTCAATAATTTGTTTGGGCAATTCAACCACCAAAATTCATATAGGAAAAGGTTTGACCCTATTTCCCTTTCAATCTCCCCCCTTTTTGGTGAATGATGCCAACACAAACCAAAGCAAATATAAAAGTGCAGAATTTAACTAGTTTGCATAATGTAAGTGCAAAGGTTGCTAGGAATGAAACCAATAATTATTTCTACTAGATATGTGTGGATGGTTTTCTTCTTATTTAAAATTTTGGACCATATTTGCACCACGAGTTTTGTTTTTGCAAATCCTTTGTAAAATTCTTTTCAAAACATTTTGCAAATAGTCAAAGGTACATGAATAAGATTGAAAGAAGCATTTTCAAGATTTGAAATTTTCTCCCCTTGTTTCAAATGCTTTTCCTTTGACTTAAACAAAACTCCCCCTAAATAAAATTCTCCTCTTAGTGTTCAAGAGGGTTTTGCAAGTTTTGAAGATACTACTTTCTCCCCCCTTTTGAACACAATAAGATATCAATTTGAAAAACTTCATTTTTAAAATTTGGTGGTGGTGCGGTCCTTTTGCTTTGGGCTCATACTTTCTCCCCCTTTGGCATGAATCGCCAAAAACGGATACTAGTGAGTGAAATATAAGCTCTTTTATTTTCTCCCCAATTGCAAACAAATAGATATGAGTGAAGATTATACCAAAGTGGAGAATGATGCGGAATACCGGCAAATATCGATGGAGTTGAGTGGAAGCGCCTTCTTTGCCGAATACTCCATTTCCCTTTCAATTCTATGACTAAGCATAATAATATCCTTGAAAACACATTAGTCATAGACATAAAAGAGATATGATCAAAGGTATATAAATGAGCTATTTGTGCAAAGAATCAATCAAAATTCCTAGAATCAAGAATATTTAGCTCATTCCTAAGTTTGGTAAAGGTTTTCTCATCTAAAGGCTTGGTAAAGATATCGGCCAATTGATCTTTGGTGTTTATATAGGCTATCTCGATATCCCCCTTTTGTTGGTGATCTCTCAAAAAGTGATACCGAATGGCTATGTGCTTAGTGCGGCTGTGTTCAACGAGATTATCCGCCATGCGGATTGCACTCTCATTATCACATAGGAGAGGGACTTTGCTAAATTTGTAGCCATAGTCCCTAAGGGTTTGCCTCATCCAAAGCAATTGCGCACAACAATGGCCTGCGGCAATGTACTCGGCTTCGGCGGTAGAAAGAGCTACTGAGTTTTGTTTCTTTGAAGCCCAAGACACCAGGGATCTCCCCAGAAACTAACAAGTCCCTAATGTGCTCTTCCTATCAATCTTACACCCTACCCAATCAGCATCGGAATATCCTAGTAAATCAAACGAGGATCCCTTGGGGTACCAAAGACCAAACTTAGGTGTTTGAACTAAATATCTCAAGATTCGCTTCACGGCCCTAAGGTGAACTTCCTTAGGGTCGGCTTGGAACCTTGCACACATGCATACAGAAAGCATAATGTCCGGTCGCGATGCACATAAATAGAGTAAAGAACCTATCATCGACCGGTATACCTTTTGATCTACGAATTTACCTCCCGTGTCGAGGTCGAGATGCCCATTGGTTCCCATGGGTGTCTTGATGGGCTTGGCATCCTTCATTCCAAACTTGGTGAGTATGTCTTGAATGTACTTCGTTTGGCTGATGAAGGTGCCCTCTTGGAGTTGCTTCACTTGAAATCCTAGAAAATACTTCAACTCCCCCATCATAGACATCTTGAATTTTTGTATCATGATCCTACTAAACTCTTCACAAATAGATTTGTTAGTAGACCCAAATATAATATCATCAACATAAATTTGGCATACAAACAAATCATTTTCAATTGTTTTAGTAAAGAGAGTAGGATCGACCTTTCCGACTTTGAATCCATTAGTGATAAGAAAATCTCTTAGGCATTCATACCATGCTCTTGGGGCTTGTTTGAGCCCATAAAGAGCCTTAGAGAGTTTATAGACATGGTTAGGGTACTCACTATCTTCAAAGTCTGGAGGTTGCTCAACATAGACCTCTTCCTTGATTGGTCCATTGAGGAAGGCACTCTTCACGTCCATTTGATAAAGCTTAAAGCCATGGTAAGTAGCATAGGCAAGTAATATACGAATTGACTCAAGCCTAGCTACGGGTGCATAGGTTTCACCAAAATCCAAACCTTCGACTTGTGAATACCCTTTGGCCACAAGTCGTGCCTTATTCCTTGTCACCACACCATGCTCATCTTGCTTGTTGCGGAAGACCCACTTGGTTCCTACAACATTTTGATTAGGACGTGGAACTAAATGCCATACTTCATTCCTTGTGAAGTTGTTGAGCTCCTCTTGCATCGCCAACACCCAATCCGAATCTTGAAGTGCTTCCTCTACCCTGTGTGGCTCAATAGAGGAAACAAAGGAGTAATGTTCACAAAAATGAGCAACACGAGATCGAGTGGTTACCCCTTATGAATATCACCGAGGATAGTGTTCACGGGGTGATCTCGTTGGATTGCTTGGTGGACTCTTAGGTGTGGCGGCCTTTTATCTCGCTCATCCTCCTTGTCTTGATCATTGGCATCTCCCCCTTGATTATTGTCCTCCTCTTGAGGTGGCTCATCTTCTTGATCTTCTCCTTAATCATCTTGAGCCTCATCCTCATCTTGAGTTGGTGGAGATGCTTGTATGGAGGAAGATGGTTGATCTTGTGCTTGTGGAGGCTCTTTGGATTCCTTAGGACACACATCCCCAATGGACATGTTCCTTAGCGCGACGCACAGAGCCTCTTCATCATCTAGCTCATCAAGATCAACTTGCTCCACTTGGGAGCCGTTAGTCTCATCAAACACAATGTCACATGAGACTTCAACTAGTCCAGTGGACTTGTTAAAGACTCTATATGCCCTTGTGTTTGAATCATAACCAAGTAAAAATCCTTCTACATCCTTAGGAGCAAATTTAGATTTTCTACCTCTTTTAACAAGAATAAAGCATTTGCTACCAAAGACTCTAAAATATGAAACATTGGGCTTTTTACTAGTGAGGAGTTCATATGATGTCTTCTTGAAGATTCGGTGTAGATATAACCGGTTGATGGCGTAGCAAGCGGTGTTGACCGCCTTGGCCCAAAACCGATCCGAAGTCTTGTACTCATCAAGCATGGTCCTTGCCATGTCCAATAGAGTTCTATTCTTCCTCTCCACTACACCATTTTGTTGTGGCGTGTAGGGAGAAGAGAACTCATGCTTGATGCCCTCCTCCTCAAGAAAGCCTTCAATTTGTGAATTCTTGAACTCCGTTCCATTGTCGCTTCTTATTTTCTTGATCCTCAAGCCGAACTCATTTTGAGCTCGTCTCAAGAATCCTTTCAAAGTCTCTTGGGTTTGAGATTTATCCTGTAAAAAGAATACCCAAGTGAAGCGAGAATAATCATCCACAATAACTAGACAGTACTTACTCCCACCGATGCTTATGTTAGCTATCAGGCCGAATAAATCCATGTGGAGTAGCTCCAGTGGCCTATCAGTCGTCATGATGTTCTTATGTGGATGATGAACACCAACTTGCTTCCCTGCTTGGCATGCGCTACAAATTCTGTCTTTCTCAAAATGAACATTTGTTAGTCCCAAAATGTGTTCCCCCTTTAGAAGCTTATGAAGATTCTTCATCCGAACACGGGCTAGTCGGCGGTGCTAGAGCCAACCCATGTTAGTCTTAGCAATTAAGCAAGTATCGAGTTCAGCTCTATTGAAATCAACTAAGTATAGCTGACCCTCTAATACTCCCTTAAAAGCTACTGAATCATCACTTCTTCTAAAGACAGTAACACCTGTATCCGTAAAAAGACAGTTGTAACCCATTTTACATAATTGAGAAACAGAAAGCAAGTTGTAATCTAATGAATCTACAAGAAAAACATTGGAAATAGAATGGTCAGTGTCACACCCGGTTTTAGAAGGTAAACCGAATGCGAACCATGTACGTGCCAGGATCAGTTATTCACGTACACAGCAGTTACATAACATGGACATCATCACACAGTGCTCAAAATAGTATTAAAAAGGGAAATAATAGTCGATTACATCATACGTCTGAGACGTCCATATAGTTCTTACAATAAATCAAAGTGCGAAAACGAAACGTAGATAAACGCGGCCTTCACAGGCAGCCGACTGGGGGTTGCCGCTAACCCACACCTAGAACTCGTCGTAGTCTTGGAACTCCTGGAAGTCTCCTTCCACAGCTTCATCTTCTCCTGAGCAGTGGTTGCAATGCTGACAACCTGGGGGGGGGGTTTGGTGTGTAGAGCAAGAGTGAGTACACATCAACATACTCAGCAAGTATCATGTTTGGTTGTAGTGGACTAGCTTTATGTGGGGATAAGTTAAGCAGTTGCTTTTAGTTGGTCAGATTATTATTTACTAGTAGAAAGCCAGGTTTTAGCATTAACCCAAGTTATTAGCCCGATGTACTCTTTCCAAATGGAAAGAATACCACTTACCAGCACCATAGTCATAACCAAAACCATCAGTCTCATTGCCACCTGTAAACCAAAATGTCTCTGATCAAGTACCACTAATCACTGGAGCTCCCTTGGCCGCTCATAACCACGAGCATGGCTGATATATCAGTTTTCAAACACTCTGCAGAGGTTGTGCACTTTACCCACAAACCGTGATTCCCTCTTGCCTCAGGCCGATCAAATCCTTAAACACTACCAAGGTAAATAGGCAGGGTTTCACTACGTAGCCTTTACAAAGATTCTCCGGGGCTGTAGCCGCCCATTAGGTTTCCTAAATGTACCGCACTCCTCCCCAAGGGACAAATCAACCTTGGCAGAGCGAGCCGCATACACCGAGCCCCATTGACGGCACGACGGCGAAGCGAACTACACCCTGGATCCTCTAATTATTCAGCTAAGGGCGTCCCACTCCACCCTCATGGTTGCACTGTTTTCCCGGACGGTCATCCATAGAACAGGTCCTTACAGAGAGGCACTCGAGAAACCGCTCGAGCCCCCTTGAAGACCACAAGTATAACATCATAATAAGAGAGGGGAAAACAGCGTATCATAGATAATCTCATCATGTTCATTGATTAGAGTTTGAGCAATAGCATAAAGCTAAACAATAATAATAATCCAACCCAAATCGGTAAACAAGGACATGGATAACAAAAGCTAGTCAATCCTTAGGTATACATGTGTAAAGCGGGAGGTGAATTAAAGAATGAATAGGACAGAGATAGGTCAAAGGACACTTGCCTCCACCAACCGACTGCTGCTCAGGGGCTTCTCCTGCGAGTTCTTCGGGCTCCTCAACCGGATCGTTCTCTATGCGATTGCAAGCATACATACATCCATCCATTCAAATTAGGAAACAAATAGTACACCATACAAGAGAACAAATAAAGTAAATATGCATAGAATATCACATACGATAATGAATTTACCATGGCTAGAAAGAAACGAGGGAAGGTCTTGCAGGGGTTAAGGCTTATGCTCGAGATGCACTACGGGTAAACGAATAACTAGACGTCACGTGCTCTAGTTCCAATTGGTCCTAACAAAAGAATTAGCTACATGCACTAATGTAAACGTGACCACTTTTAGTAGATTAACATTGAATGAGATAGATGATTAGCTATACAAGTTAACTAACGTAACCAATTTCCAAATTGAGACTCCTATCTTATTAATATAAACAACGTGATTAGCGCGCATAGGATACAGGGGGGGTAGACGGAGGCACGGCGGGTCGTGCCAAGGCACGCGCACTACGCGAGCACGCGCGCGAGGTCGCACACACACGCCACGAACTAACCGTGCGCATGTCGGGGCCGCGCGCTAGCCGAGCTCAAGGCCGCGTGCCCTAGGCACGCTGGGCCGAACTCGAGGCCACGCTGGGGCCGACACGACGCGAGCAAGGCACGGCGGGGCGAGCGGGCAAGCACGCCAGGGCAAGCGAGCACGGGCGAGCGAGGACGCCGCGGACCACGGCGGGCGAGGCACGGACGGGGAGAGGACACGGCCGGCCACCACGCCGGGGCGGGGACGGCGCTGCCGAGCCAGGCACGGGGGCGGGCGGTTGAGCCGAGGGGCGGCCGAGCCGGGGCACAGGGCGGGCGGTTGAGCCGGGGGCGACCGAGGTCGGGGACGGGGGCGGGCGGTTGAGCCGGGGGGCGGCCGAGCCGGGGCGGGGGCGGCCAAGCCGGGGCGAGGGGCGGCCAAGCCGTGCGTGGGGCGGCCGAGCCGGGCGCGGGGCGGGCGGGATGGCGGCGCGGGCTCGCCAGAGGGGGTCGAGCACGGGGCGGGGCGGGCTCGCCGGAGGGGCGGCTCGCCGGGACCGGGCGGGGTCGGGGCGAGGCGGCCGAGCCGGGGGCGGACGGGGGCGGGGCCGAGGGGCGCGGCCGGGCGGGCGGTTGAGCCAGGGCGCTACGAGGGGAGGGCAGCCAGGGCCGGGGCCGAGCTCGCCGGGGCCAGGCGGGCGCGCCCATGGCGCGGGGGAGGGCGCCGACGGGAGGGAAGGAGGAGGTAGGGGGAGGGGAGGAGGGAGGAGGGGGGGAGAAGCCTCACCGGAGGGGGAAGACGGTGCTGCGGCGGCGCCGGGGAGGGGCGGCAGTGGTGCTAGGGCAGGGGAGGCGGCGACGGTTAGGGTTAGGGAGAGGGAGAGAGAGAGGGAGGGAAATTTTGGGAAAAATAAAAAAAGGAAAAGGGGGGGGGGGGCGGTTGGGCCGGCTGGGCCCAAAGGGGGGAGGGGGGCGCGCGGCTAGGCCGGCGCGAGGCCCACGCGGGAAGGGGGGGGGGGGGAGGGGGGCGGCTGGGCCGCCAGCTGGGCCGGTCGAAGGGGGGGGGCGGCTGGGCCAAAAGGGGAGAAGGGGGAAGAGAGAAAAAAAGAAAAGGCTTTTCCTTTTTCTAATTTCCATAATTTCTTATATGCCTAATTCTCCAATTCACTCAACCACAAACAAAAGAGTGCATAATCCGGCATGATGCAACAAACAAAAAATAGTTCTAGGTTTTGGTTGCACAAGATGTCGAGCTAATTCTCGATATAACTTTGGAAAAGATCAAGGTTTAGCGAGGGGAAAAAAGGGAAAAGGAAAGGGTAACGCCCGAATTTGGTGAGAGAAAAGAAGAAAAAAATTCTACCCCCAAATTCAGGGCGTTACAAACCTATCCCCCTTAAAAGAATCTCGCCCTCGAGATTCAGCGTTGGCTAGCAAAGAGCTCAGGGTATTTAGCCATCAGATCATCTTCACGCTCCCAGGTTGCTTCTTCCTCAGAGTGATGATTCCATCTGACTTTGCACATTCTGATGGTCTTCCTTCGGGTGACTTTGTCTGCAACCTCAAGGATTTGCACTGGCTTCTCGACGTAGGTCAAGTCCTCCTGGACTTCAAGACCTTCCACTGGCAGCTGCTCTTCTGGCACACGCAAGCACTTCTTCAACTGAGACACATGAAAGACATCATGCACAACAGACAAATTCTCTGGCAGACTGAGCTAATAGGCCACTTCTCCACGCCTTGAGAGAATTTGGTACAGACCAATGTAGCGGGGTGCTAGCTTGCCTTTGACTCCGAACCTTCTGACTCCTCTGATCGGTGACACTTTCAGATAGACGAAGTCTCCGACTTCGAAACTCAGCTCTCTTCTTCTTGTATCTGCATAGCTTCGCTGCCTCGATTGCGCTATCTTCAGATTCTCTCGGACCATCTTGATGTTCTCTTTAGCTTCAAGCAGAATGTCTGGCCCAAACACCTGCTTTTCTCCAGGCTGATCCCATTGCAACGGAGTTCTACAACTCCTTCCATAAAGCGCCTGAAATGGTGACATCTTCAAACTAGCCTGGTAACTGTTGTTATAGGAGAACTCTGCATAAGGCAATCGCTTATCCCATCCGGACTGATCTTGCAACGCACAGGCTCTCAACATGTCTTCAAGAATTTGATTGGTCCTTTCGGTCTGACCATCTGTCTGCGGATGATAAGCTGAACTGAAATTCAGATGTGTACCCAAGGCTTCATGCAACTGCTGCCAGAAATGAGAGGTGAACTGCGTTCCTCTGTCTGACACTATCTTCTTTGGCACACCATGAAGACAAACGATCCGAGACATATACAATTCTGCCAACACTGCACTGCTGTAGTTGGTCTTGACAGGTATGAAGTGGGCTGACTTGGTCAAACGGTCCACTACTACCCAAATAGAATCGTAGCCGGCTCGAGTGCGAGGCAATCTGACTATGAAATCCATACCGATTTCATCCCATTTCCACTGAGGAATTTGCAACGGTTGCAACAATCTAGCTGGTCTCTGGTGCTCTGCCTTAATTCTTCGACAACTATCACACATAGCCACATGCTCTGCGATTTCCCTCTTCATTCCGTACCACCAGAATTTCTTCTTTAGATCCTGATACATCTTCTCACTACCAGGGTGAATCGAATAAGCAGTCTCATGAGCTTCCTTGAGAATCAACTCCCGAATGGATTGGACATTGGGAACGCACAAGCAGTCTTTGAACCATATCACACCTTCTGCATCTTTTCGAAAATCTTTGCCTCTACCATCTAGAATCAGTCGCCGAATCTCACTGATCTTTTCATCATTCTTCTGCGCTTCTTTGATTTCTCGCTCCAAGGTAGGTTCCAACTCAACTGTGACTCCTCGCGAATTGTTCAGAAACCCGAGACTCAACCTGTCAAACTCCTTGGCCAACTCGTAAGGCATCGGACGAGCGACCATCAGATTGACTTGACTCTTCCTGCTCAAAGCATCTGCCACTACGTTTGCTTTGCCTGGATGGTAATGGATCTCCAACTCATAGTCTTTGAACAACTCTAACCATCTTCGCTGCCTCATATTCAACTCTGACTGAGTGAATATGTACTTCAGACTCTTGTGGTCTGTGTAAACATCACATTTCTGTCCATACAGATAGTGCCTCCATGTCTTCAGCGCGTGAACCACTGCTGCCAACTCTAGGTCATGGATTGGGTAATTCTGCTCATGAACCTTCAGCTGTCGGGACGAGTAAGCCACAACTCTTCCCTCTTGCATTAATACGCATCCCAAACCTGTGTAACAAGCATCACAGTACACAGAGAAGGGCTTGTGCACATCAGGCAAGACTAGTACAGGCGCTGTTGTCAACTTCTCTTTCAGCGCTTCAAAGGCCTCTTGACATTTCTGGGTCCACTTGAACTCGACCTTGTTGCCTAGCAATGCTGTCATTGGTTTCGCAATCTTCGAGAACCCTTCAATGAATCGCCGATAATATCTGGCCATTCCAATGAAACTCTTTATTCCTCGAGCATCTGTTGGCGCTTTCCAGTTCAGAATGTCTACCACTTTCTTCGGATCCACATCCAATCCTTCTTTGTTGATTATGTGACCCAAGAACAGGACTTCATTGATCCAGAATTCACACTTGCTCAACTTTGCATACAACTGGTGCTCTCGCAATCTCTGCAATACCATCCTCAAATGATCTGCATGTTCTTCTTTGCTTTGAGAATAAACCAGAATGTCATCAATGAATACCACCACAAACTTATCAAGGTAATCCATGAATACACTGTTCATCAAGTTCATGAAGAACGCTGGTGCATTGGTTAGACCGAAAGACATCACAGTGAACTCATACAACCCATACTTGGTAATGAATGCCATCTTCGGAATATCCGAAGGTCGGATCCTGAGCTGATGATAACCTGACCTCAGATCAATCTTGGAGAACACACTGGCTCCTCTCAACTGGTCGAACAGATCTTCTATTCTGGGCAAAGGGTACTTATTCTTGATCGTGACTTCATTCAAAGCTCGATAATCGATACACATCCTTTTGGTGCTATCTTTCTTTTCCACAAACAAGACAGGGGCGGCCCAAGGCGAGGTGCTTGGCCGGATGTAACCTTTCTCTGACAACTCATCGATCTGCTTCTTAAGTTCAACTAACTCTGGTCCGGATATTCTGTAAGCTCTCTTAAAGATAGGGGCGGTTCCAGGAAGAAGCTCTATGGCAAACTAAACTTTCCGCTCTGGTGGCATACCCGGTAAGTCCTTCGGAAACACATCTGGGAACTCAGACACAACCTTGATACTCTCAATTGGGTCTGCTTCACTGCTATCGACAGCCATCTGGTAACAACTTCCTTTCTTTGGCTCAAGCGGGACTAACTCGGTCACCACTTCCTCTCCTAGTGGGGACACCAACTTGATTGTCCTCTTATCACAACTGATAACTGCTTGATACTTATCTAGCCAATTCATCCCTAGGATGACATCTATTCCCTGAGTACCCATTACTATAAGGTTAGCGGGAAACGCTATCCCCCTTATTTCCACACTTACATTCAAACAAATGCTATCAGCTCGAATTCTACCACCGGCTGAGTCAATTTGAATGGGGGTTGACATGGTAGTAATTGGAAGATTATGTGCTTCTACCCATGGTGCAGTAATGAAAGAATGCGTTGCTCCAGTATCAAATAACACTTCTGCAATATGGGAGTCGACTGGGAACATACCTACTATCATGCCGGGGGTCTCCTGAACTGCTTCAGCCTCCAAGTGATTCAGTCTTCCATGATTGTAAGGCGGCTGAGGGCGGTTGCCTGCTCCAGGCTGAGACACATTCTGCTTTGCTGGGGCATTGGGGCCTGACTGCTGCTGGGCTGCCTTCTTCGGACATTGCATCACCCAGTGGCCTTGCTCTCCACAGTGGAAACATGCTCTGTTTCCAACCTGAGCTGGTGCTGCCTGATTGTTCTGCTGGCTTGCTGGGGCAGGAAGACAAGGTGCCTGCTGATTCTGCCTCTGAAACTGACCTCCTAACTGATTGTTCTGACGATTCTGAGACTGGTGCTGAGGATACTGCCTTTGGAACTGCTGATGCTGCTGAGGTGGACGCTGGTTCTGCCTGAACTGCTGAGGTTGATTGCCTGAGAAACGAGGACGACTGCTGCTTCCAGGCTGGGGTCCACTGATCTTGCGCTTACGATCCTCCATCTCCTTACGCTTTCTTTCTGTCATGATTGCTCTGTCAATCAGGTGCTGGAATGTCGGGAAGGTATGATTCATCAGTTGGTACTGAAGAGGGTCAACCAAGCCTCTTAGGAAATGGTACTGTCGCTTGGCATCGGTGTTGACATCTTCAGGAGCATAGCGAGACAACTGCAGAAACCTGTCCCGGTACTCACTGACAGATGATGACCCTTGCTTGAGAGCCAGGAACTCCTCCTTCTTCACTGTCATCAGACCTGCAGGAACATGGTACTGACGAAAGTTACCTCTAAACTCTTCCCAGGTGATGGTGTCGGGGTTGGCATGGGTGGCGAGATAAGACTCCCACCATGATTGAGCTGCTCCTCTCAACAGACGGGGACCATACAAGACTTTCTCTCTGTCATCACACTGAGCGGTATGCAACTCCCGCTCCACAGTGCGCAGCCAATCTTCAGCATCCATGGGGTCAGAAGAGTGAGCGAACGTTGGGGGATGACCTCTCATGAATTCAGCACGCTTGTCTCTGGGTATCTGAGGCATATGAGGCTGAGGCGGTGCCTACTGCTGTTGTTGTTGCTGCTGCTGCTAAATGGCGGCCAGAGTCTGACCGATGGCTTGAACTGCCTGAGTCTGCATCAGAAACATCTGCTCGATCGACATCGGGGGCGGGGGCGGCAGGTGCTGCTGCTGAGGCACCTCATCCTGCTGAGCGGCTCGCTCCTGCTGAGCACGCCTTCCTCCTCTGCGCCTGTTCTCTGACATCTGCAGAATGCAACCACACATCAGAACTGATCTGGCAAATCTTGCAGCATAAGAAAAGAGTATAGAATTCTTCAACAGCACTGAACAGATGAGCATCTTCACTGATCTCCAACACAGACCACACAACTTCTCAGATAAAGAGGAAAGTGGAACAAAAGGTTTCCCAACTATATAACTAACTCCATTAACATAATAGGTAAACCAAAATGCAGGGGGTACCCACACCCCGGTGACAGTCATTACAAAGATCCAAACCGAACATAGTTCATTATGACAAACATAAATGCACAGGATATAGCAAACTACCCTGTCTAACTAAGACTAGCTAAGACCGAGACTAACGCTAAGACTGTAGCTTCTATGTATATATTTTGTGTTAATTACAAGATCCAACTCTAGCGATCTATGGTGCTAAATCTATCTTGGTCTTACAGTCGGGATTGCCATAAGACCGGTGTCCACGCCGAGGTGAGCGGTACGGGTGCTGAGTCCCGACGGGAGCGAGGGAACCATCATCCAAGTGACGACGTTCTGCGCGCTCAGCCCACAGCAGGGCGATCTCAGCATGAGCCCTACTCAGCTCGTCTAGTGCATGGTCCAGCTCCGTGTTTAGCACGACGGCTAGGGTGACTGTGCTGCTCAACCTAGGATTGTCCTCACCAGCAGGTGAAACAATCACGCCTCCTGTGCTGCCAGATGGACGGCGGGGGTAATACTTCAGGTTGAGACCATCAGCTACCCCCACCGAGAACTGAGCAGTAGTGCGAAAGCGCACGCCGTGCAGCATCTTGCATGGCCGCCTCAGCTGAGTCCCGCTCAGAGATAGAATAGTGCTCTGAGCAGGCCTCCGCACCCTAGGAGACTGTTCTTTGGACGGCGCACCAAGCAGGTCGCCTCCCAGCGGTCCGGGTAGACCCCGCGACTTACTGGTAGACCACACAGCGATACTCGATGGACCAAGTACGCCGATCAAGTGCCCGATGTAGCAGGGTGTCGAGCGCGTCGTGGAAGTGACACCCGCGAGCAGCGTCGCGAGTGATGGGTCGAGCAACCCATCCTTCCGGCTCCTGGTCAGCAGAGAAGTCGGTGTCGTGGCTCGAGCTGTCGTCGCCACCTCCGTCGTCTGGGTCTCCTCCAGCGGCTACTCCAGAGGATGGGGCACCCAGTGGTGGTGCAGGGGGCGCCTCCAGGGGAAGCACAGGGGAGCAGCTCCTCACAGACTCTATCTCCTGCTGGAGCGAGAAGGAAGAACCCTGCTGCTCCTGTCGTCGACGTTCCTGCTCCTCATGCAGGCGGTGGTGCAGTCTCTCCAAGTGGCTGGACTGTCCGGCCATGGGACAGCGAAGCGGACGCTCAGCAAGGCGGGAGGGTAAGTAGGGGATGACGGACTTTCGTGCAGTGTGTCTAAGTCGAGCCATCTACAAAAGACACCGCAAGCAAAAGAGTGAGAACAGAATTAATATGACCAGCAAATAATGAACCATAAATAAATGAAGGATTAGAAATAAACATAATTTTCAGCAAGATATAATATATAGTAGAACATAGGTTTGGTCAGTATGACCAACTTTTGAAGGGATATCAAAGTCAAGGCAGGGACAGAGGTCTATAATCCTTAGAACGACCATTCTACTCTAGGTTAGCGGTCCTACAGTTAGCATGGCTTTGATACCACTTATGTCACACCCAGTTTTAGAAGGTAAACCGAATGCGAACCATGTACGTGCCAGGATCAGTTATTCACGTACACAGCAGTTACATAACATGGACATCATCACACAGTGCTCAAAATAGTATTAAAAAGGGAAATAATAGTCGATTACATCATACGTCTGAGACGTCCATATAGTCCTTACAATAAATCAAAGTGCGAAAACGAAACGTAGATAAACGCGGCCTTCACAGGCAACCGACTGGGGGTTGCCGCTAACCCACACCTAGAACTCGTCGTAGTCTTGGAACTCCTGGAAGTCTCCTTCCAAAGCTTCATCTTCTCCTGAGCAGTGGTTGCAATGCTGACAACCTGGGGGGGGGGTTTGGTGTGTAGAGCAAGAGTGAGTACACATCAACATACTCAGCAAGTATCCTGTTTGGCTGTAGTGGACTAGCTTTATGTGGGGATAAGTTAAGCAGTTGCTTTTAGTTGGTCAGATTATTATTTACTAGTAGAAAGCCAGGTTTTAGCATTAACCCAAGTTATTAGCCCGATGTACTCTTTCCAAACGGAAAGAATACCACTTACCAGCACCATAGTCATAACCAAAACCATTAGTCTCATTGCCACCTATAAACCAAAATGTCTCTGATCAAGTACCACTAATCACTGGAGCTCCCTTGGCCGCTCATAACCACGAGCACGACTGATATATCAGTTTTCAAACACTCTGCAGAGGTTGTGCACTTTACCCACAAGCCGTGATTCCCTCTTGCCTCGGGCCGATCAAACCCTTAAACACTACCAAGGTGAATAGGCAGGGTTTCACTACTTAGCCTTTACAAAGATTCTCCGGGGCTGTAGCCGCCCGTTAGGTTTCCTAAATGTACCACACTCCTCCCCAAGGGACAAATCAACCTTGGCAGAGCGAGCCGCATACACCGAGCCCCATTGACGGCACGACGGCGAAGCGAACTACACCCCGGATCCTCTAATTATTCAGCTAAGGGCGTCCCACTCCACCCTCATGGTTGCACTGTTTTCCTGGGCGGTCATCCATAGAACAGGTCCTTACGAAGAGGCATTCGAGAAACCGCTTGAGCCCCCTTGAAGACCACAAGTATAACATCATAATAAGAGAGGGGAAAACAGCGTATCATAGATAATCTCATCATGTTCATTGATTAGAGTTTGAGCAATAGCATAAAGCTAAACAATAATAATAATCCAACCCAAATCGGTAAACAAGGACATGGATAACAAAAGCTAGTCAGTCCTTAGGTATACATGTGTAAAGCGGGAGGTGAATTAAAGAATGAATAGGACAGAGATAGGTCAAAGGACACTTGCCTCCACCAACCGACTGCTGCTCAGGGGCTTCTCCTGCGAGTTCTTCGGGCTCCTCAACCGGATCGTTCTCTATGCGATTGCAAGCATACATACATCCATCCATTCAAATTAGGAAACAAACAGTACACCATACAAGAGAACAAATAAAGTAAATATGCATAGAATATCACATACGATAATGAATTTACCATGGCTAGAAAGAAACGAGGGAAGGTCTTGCAGGGGTTAAGGCTTATGCTCGAGATGCACTACGGGTAAACGAATAACTAGACGTCACGTGCTCTAGTTCCAATTGGTCCTAACAAAAGAATTAGCTACATGCACTAATGTAAACGTGACCACTTTTAGTAGATTAACATTGAATGAGATAGATGATTAGCTATACAAATTAACTAACGTAACCAATTTCCAAATTGAGACTCCTATCTTATTAATATAAACAACGTGATTAGCGCGCATAGGATACAGGGGGGGGGGTAGACGGAGGCACGGCGAGTCGTGCCAAGGCACGCGCACTACGCGAGCACGCGCGCGAGGTCGCACACACACGCCACGAACTAACCGTGCGCACGTCGGGACCGCACGCTAGCCGAGCTCAAGGTCGCGTGCCCTAGGCACGCTGGGCCGAACTCGAGGCCACGCTGGGGCCGACACGACGCGAGCAAGGCACGGCGGGGCGAGCGGGCAAGCACGCCAGGGCAAGCGAGCACGGGCGAGCGAGGACGCCGCGGACCACGGCGGGCGAGGCACGGACGGGGCGAGGACACGGCCGGCCACCACGCCGGGGCGGGGACGGCGCGGCTGAGCCGGGCACGGGGTCGGGCGGTTGAGCCGGGGGGCGGCCGAGCCGGGGCACGGGGCGGGCGGTTGAGCCGGGGGGCGGCCGAGGTCGGGAACGGGGGCTAGCGGTTGAGCCGGGGGGCGGCCGAGCCGGGCGCGGGGCGGGCGGGATGGTGGCGCGGGCTCGCCGGAGGGGGTCGAGCACGGGGCAGGGCGGGCTCGCCGGAGGGGCGGCTCGCCGGGACCGGGCGGGGTCGGGGCGAGGCGGCCGTGGGCGGCCGAGCAGGGGGCGGACGGGGGCGGGGCCGAGGGGCGCGGCCGGGCGGGCGGTTGAGCCGGGGCGCGACGAGGGGAGGGCGGGGCGGCCGAAGGGAGGGCGGGGCGGCCGAGGGGAGGGCGGCCGGGGCCGGGGCCGAGCTCGCCGGGGCCGGGCGGGCGCACCCATGGCGCGGGGGAGGGCGCCGATGGGAGGGAAGGAGGAGGGAGGGGTAGGGGAGGAGGGAGGAGGGGGGGAGAAGCCTCACCGGAGGGGGAAGACGGCGCGGCGGCGGCGCCGGGGAGGGGCGACGGCGGTGCTAGGGCAGGGGAGGCGGCGGCGGTTAGGGTTAGGGAGAGGGAGAGAGAGAGAGAGAGAGGGAGGGAAATTTTGGGAAAAAGAAAAAAAAGGAAAGGGGGGGGGGGGCGGTTGGGCCGGCTGGGCCCAAAGGGGGGAGGGGGGCGCGCGGCTGGGCCGGCGCGAGGCCCATGCGGGAACGGGGGGGGGGGGGGGGGGAGGGGGGCGGCTGGGCCAAAAGGGGAGAAGGGGGGAAGAGAGAAAAAAAGAAAAGGCTTTTCCTTTTTCTAATTTCCATAATTTCTTATATGCCTAATTCTCCAATTCACTCAACCACAAACAAAAGAGTGCATAATCCGGCATGATGCAACAAACAAAAATAGTTCTAGGTTTTGGTTACACAAGATGTCGAGCTAATTCTCGCTATAACTTTGGAAAAGATCAAGGTTTAGCGAGGGGAAAAAAGGGAAAAGGAAAGGGTAACACCCGAATTTGGTGAGAGAAAAGAAGAAAAAAATTCTACCCCCAAATTCAGGGCGTTACAGTCAGGTGATATTGCAATTTTACCCAATCCTTTGACCAAACCTTGATTTCCATCCCCGAATGTGATAGCTCATTGGGGATCTTGATTTTTCTCGTAGGAGGAGAACATTCTTTTGTCCCCAGTCATGTGGTTTGTGCATCCGCTGTTGATGATCCAACTTGAGCCCCCAGATGCATAAACCTACAACACAAATTTAGGCCTTGTTCTTAGGTACCCAAACGGTCTTGGGTCCTTTTACATTAGAAACAAGCACCTTGGGTACCCAAACACAAGTCTTGGAGCCCTTGTGTTTGCCCCCAACATATTTGGCAACTACCTTGCCTGATTTATTAGTTAGCACATAAGAAACATCAAAAGTTTTGAATGAAACATTATGATCATTTGATGCAATAGGAGATTTCTTTTTAGGCATTTTAACATGTGTAGAACGCCTAGAGCTAGAAGCATCATTCTTATAAATAAAAGCATGGTGAGAATGAGTCTTCTTGGCATGAATTCTCCTAATTTTATCCTCAGGATAACCAGCAGGATATAAAATATAACCCTCGTTATCCTAAGCCATGGGAGCCTTGCCCTTAACAAAATTAGACAATCTTTTAGGAGGGGCATTAAGCTTGACATTGTCTCCTTGTTGGAAGCTAATGCCATCCTTAATGCCAGGACATCTCCCACTATAAACATTCTACGAGCAAATTTAAATTTCTCATTTTCTAGTTCATGCTCGGCAATCTTAGAATCTAATTTTGCTATATGATCATTTTGTTGTTTAATCATAGCAAGGTGATCATGAATAGCATCAATGTTAATATCTCTACATCTAGTGCAAATAGAAACATGCCCAACGGTAGATGTAGAGGGTTTGCAATCATTTAATTCAACAATCTTAGCATGTAAAATAGCATTCTCATCTCTAAGATTGGAAATAGAAATATTGCAAACATCTAATTCCTTAGCCTTAGCAATTAACTTTTCATTCTCATTCTTAAGGCTAGCAAGAGAGGCATTCAATTTATCAATCTTAGCAATTAGACTAGAATTATCATTTCTAAGATTGGTAATTGAATCATCACAAATATTTGACTTCTCAACCTTAGCAATCAAATTAGCATTCTCAACTCTAAGGTTGGAGATAGTGTCATGGCAAGTACTTAGCTCACTAGTTAATTTTTCATTTTTCTCTATCTCCTGAGCATAAGCATTTTTAGTCTTAACATGCCTTTTGTTTTCTTTGATAAGGAAGTCCTCTTGGCTATCCAAGAGTTCATCCTACTCATGAATGGCACTAATCAATTCATTCAGTTTCTCTTTTTGTTGCATGTTAAGATTGGCAAAAAGAGTAAGCAAGTTATCCTCATCATCACTAGAATTTTCCTCATCACTAGAAGTGGCATATTTAGTGGAGGATTTTGATTTTACCTTCTTCTTGCCGTCCTTTGCCATGAGGCAGTTGTGGCTGACGTTGGGGAAAAGGAGGCCTTTGTTGATGGCGATGTTGGCGGCGTCCTCGTCGTTGGAGGAGTCGGTGGAGCTCTTGTCGGAGTCCCACTCCCAGCAAACATGTGCATCGCCACCCTTCTTCTTGTAATACTTCTTCTATTCCTTCCTCTTTCCCTTCTTATCGTTTTCCCTGTCACTATCACTAGACAATGGACATTTAGCGATAAAATGACCGGGCTTACCACATTTGTAGCAGACCTTCTTGGAACGGGGCTTGTAATCTTTCCCCTTCCTTTTCTTGAGGATTTGGCGGAAGCTCTTGATGATGAGCGCCATCTCCTCATTGTCGAGCTTGGAGGCGTCGATGGGGACCCTACTCGGTGTAGAGTCTTCTTTCTTCTCCTTTGTTGCCTTGAATGCAACGGGTTGTGCTTCGGGTACGGAGGAGGAGGCACCTTGCTCGATGATCTTCTTGGAGCCTTTGATCATCAACTCAAAGCTCACAAATTTTCCTATTACTTCCTCGGGAGACATTAGTTTATATCTTGGATCACCACAAATTAATTGAACTTGAGTGGGGTTAAGAAATACGAGTGATCTAAGAATAACCTTGACCATCTCATGGTCATCCCACTTGGTGCTCCCGAGGATACGCACTTGGTTCACCAAGGTTTTTAGCCGGTTGTACATGGCTTGCGGGTCTTCTCCATGGTTGAGCATGAAGCGACCGAGCTCCCCCTCGATTGTTTCCCTCTTGGTGATCTTGGTCACCTCATCACCTTCGTGCGCGGTCTTGAGCACGTCCCAAATCTCTTTGGTGCTCTTCAACCCTTGCACCTTGTTATACTCCTCTCGACTTAGAGAGGCGAGGAGTATAGTGGTGGCTTGGGAGTTGAAGTGCCGGATTTGGGCAACTTCGTCCGAGTCATAGTCTTCATCCCCCGGCAAAGGTACCTGTACTCCAATCTCAACAACATCCCAAATGCTAGTGTGGAGTGAGGTTAGATGGTGCCTCATTTTATCACTCCACATAGTATAATCTTCACCATCGAACATAGGTGGTTTGCCTAATGGGACGGAAAGTAAAGGAGTACGTTTTGAAATAGGAGGGTAGCGTAGGGGAATCTTACTAAACTTCTTGCGCTCATGGTGCTTAGAAGTTACGGACGACGCGTCGGAGCCAGAGGTGGATGGCGAGGAAGAGTCGGTCTCGTAGTAGACCACCTTCTTCATCTTCTTTTTTGTCACACCCGGTTTTGAAGGTAAACCGAATGCGAACCATGTACGTGCCAGGATCAGTAATTCACATACACAACGATTACATAAATGACTCATCATAGCACAATGCTTCGAATTAAAATAAAGAGTAAGTAATAATATTACAGACTAGAGTCATTTACATAATATAAATCAAAGTACACAGAGTCGAAACGTAGCCAATGTAAACAACCCACCACAGGCAGCTGACTGGGGGAGGTCGCTAGCCTAATCCTTGAACTCGTCGAAGTCCTGAAACTCCTGGAGATCCACCTCGACGCCTTCTTCTTTACCTGAGCATAGATTGCACCAAAGGCAACCTGGTGTTTTGTGAAAGCAAGGGTGAGTACACATCAATGTACTCAGCAAATGTCCTGTTTGGCTGTAGTGGACTAGCTTTATGTGGGGTTAAGTCAAGCAGTTTCTTTTAGTTGGTCAGGTTATTATTACTAGTAGAAAGCCAGGTTTTAGCATTAACCCAAGTTTTTAACCCAAAGTACCCTTTCCAAATGGAAAGAATACCACTTACCATTACCATAAGCATGATCATAACCATCCTCATCATCATCTGTAAACCAACCATCTCTGATCGAAGTATCTAATCAATGGAGCTCCCTTGGCTGCTCATAACCGCGAGCACGGATGATATATCAGTTTCATAACACTCTGCAGAGGTTGCGCACTTTACCCACAAGTCGTGATTCCCTCTTGCCTCGGGCCGATCAAACCCTTAAACACTACCAAGGTGAATAGGCAGGGTTTCACTACGTAGCCTTTACAAAGATTCCCTGAGGCTGTAGCCGCCCGTTAGGTTTTCTAAATGTACCGCACTCCTCCCCAAGGGGCAAACCAACCTTGGCAGAGCGAGCCGCATACACCGAGCGCCATTGACGGCACGACGGCGAAGCGAACTACACCTTAGTTCCTCTAATTATTCAGCTAAGGGCGTCCCATTCCACCCTCATGGTTGCACTGTTTTCTCGGGCGGTCATCCAACGAACAGGTCCTTACGGAGAGGCACTCGAGAAACTGCTCGAGCCCCCTAAAGTATCACCAGTCCAACATCATAATCATAACGACAACATCGTATCATAAGTGTTCACATCATGTTCATTGATTAAAGTAAAGCAATAGCATGAATCTAACCATAGTAGCCCAAAAGGTAATCAAGGACCAGGTAAATAGAAAGCTAGTCAATCCTTAGGTTGATCATAGTATGCGGGACAGTGAATTATAAAGTAAATGGGGCATAATGGGTCAGAGAACACTTGCCTTCACCAAACAGATGCTCAGGATCATCAATCTCGTAGAACTCGGAGAGTTCAATCTCTTGGTCACCGAAGCTTAACTGTCGATTCCTCGAAGCTCGAAAATGGATTGCAGACTATTCACGACACACAGCGAATACAAACAGGCACAAACAAACAATCATACATATGCGTAAGAACATTACACCATTCAAGTAAGACATAATAAAATACACAAAATAGAATAGAGTGTGTTACTACGGTCACACGAGGACAAAGAAACGCGACGGTCGAGGCTACGGTCGAGAGGTTATCGCGTCTATACTAACCGAGTATTAATCATAACATTTAGTTTGATCTAATTATATTAATCAATATTTATTTAAAATGAAACTAGAGCTATCGCACAATTTTAATTAGCTGACCACACTAACGATTCTTAGTTAAATAAATAAGTTAAATAACATCAATGACTCTAAGCAGGACGAATTAGCAGAGCGAGACAAAACACGTAACGCGTGAAACAGCACGACAGCGTGCAAACGATGCGCGGACACGCGCGACATAGCACGCTGACGATACACGAAACAGCGCGCGCGACGAGCGCGAATGACGCGCCAACTAGCACGCCACCACATGCGGAACAGCACGCGACATCGCGCGCACCAGACATGCGGCGCGAACGCACGAACGAACAATGGCGACGCGCAAACAGCATGCGACTGACAGACGAAATAATGCGCGCGACAACGCGCGAACAGCGTGCGAATCAGCACGCTGCAATGCGCGAAACAACGTGTGGATGACACATGAAACAACGCGTGCGACAGCGCACGCGTGACCCGCGCGATCGACACACGTGATACGCGATACTTGCTAAACCACCACGAGTTTATAATAACAAGTATCGAATAAAAAAACGCTTAAGTTGATATCAATAAAGTTAACATTTATTTATAAAAGCACGGGTTAAAACTATAGACTCGTTCTAATTAAATTGTTATTTTAATAATCGTCGAACCAACCAATAATTTAATTACTTAACTAAAATATGTGTGGTGGCAACATATATTTAACGTGTGTATGAGATAACCACACGATCAATGTATAATTAATTAAACAACATAGTCGACTTTACGCGAGGAATAATAATAACGCGCGCAAAGCGTGCGACGCACGTGGGGTAGACCAACGGGCTCGGGGAGGTACTAGGGGTAGATGAGGGCCTAGACGAGTATCATCGGAGTTCCGACGCGTGATAGACGATGACGGCACGAGAGCGATGAGCGCGCTGCGCGCGAGATAGCACGCACGATGGCGCGGATAGGCAGCACGCGCGAACAAACGATTGGTGTGATGGCGGGGTTATGGACACGCAGGGGTAGACGGACGTCGTCTATGGGTAGAAGAACGTCGTCCAAACCCCAACGGCGCGCTGCGAGGGCGCAGAAATGCATCGCACGAAGGCGCGGGGGCTGTGCGGGGTGCTGCGTAGACCACGCGGGGCACGCGCAGGACTGTGCTGGTCACGGCGGAGCGTCAGCCGAACTAGGACGGACCGGCAAGGACAGGGCCGCACCGGGGGAGGGGCCGGGCAGCGAACGGCGCGCGTAGGGCTACGTCGGCTACGCTGGCAGCGTGCAGTCGTGCCGTGCGCACCAACTCGGCTGCGGCGAAGCTGGTTGGGCATGGAGCGAGGGCATCCAGGCGGGCTGCTCACGCGAGGAGGCCCCTGTCGCGCGTTGATAGGAAAGAGAAGCTAGCTGAGAGGGAGAAGAAGAGGGGACTCACCTCGCGCTCGCGACGACGGCCGTAGGTGCTGCGAATCGGCATGAACGGCAGTGGCGAGCTTCGGGAGATGGGCGGCATGGCTAGGCGGGCTCAGTCGCGGGCACCAGGCAGCGACGGCGTTAGGGTTTGGGGCGCCGGGAGCTTGGATAGGAGAGTTGAGTAGGCGGCCGGTGGTTTTCTGCGAGAATCGTGGGAAGCAATTGGAGGTGGGGGCGGATCTGACAAATGGGCCCAGCGGCTCTAGGACGCAGCGGCTCCTCCACCAGCGTTGGGCGCGCGCAGGGGAAAACGCAGCTGGGCCGCGCTGGGCCACGAGGGGAGGCGCGGGATGCACCAGCGCGTTGGGCCGGGGGCGTGAGCTGCTGGTCGCGCAAGGGGGGAGCGGGGTGGGCCAGGCGCGGGGCAAAGTCGAGCTGGGCCTCGGCGTGCTGGGCTGGGAGAAAGCGCGCGCGCAGGCCGGCCAGGGAGGCCGTGGTTGGGCCACGGGGGAGCGCTGGCGCGGGTCGCCGAGTGGGCCTCAGGGCAGGCCGGCCAGGGGGGTGGTTCTGGGCCGAGCTGAGACCAAAGGAGGGAATCGGGATGTGTTTTTCCTTTTTGATTTCTTCCTATTTTCTTCTTTCTATTTGAATATAGCTCTAGCTTTTAGATTCAAAATCAAACATACTTCATGGGTATAAATGGAGGCACGAAAACACAAAACATCATACAAAATTATATGCTCCAGCATGTGACACAACCACCAAAGCACCACTAGGGTTTTACTTTACTAGGCTTACACATAAGTATCAAACAAAAATAACTCCCTACTATTTTGGAAAAAGAGTAGAAAAGAAAGAAAGAAAAGAGGGTAACACCTGAATTTGGTGGATATTAGAAAAGAAATTTTATACCCCCAAATTCAGGGTGTTACAAATCTAACCCCCTTAACAGAATCTCGCCCTCGAGATTCAAGAAAAGGCTAGCAAGAAAATGAGATTGGTTCATTAGTCTTCCATAGCTTATTCTGACTCAACTTTGACTCTGGCAACTTTAACTTGCGGACTGGTTGCTTCGACCTTTAGATGCTTGGGAGCGATTGATGCATTTCTTGAGGATCCCTTGGACGTGTGGGTTAGGACCCACACACGCTTTCGCTGCGCCACTCCGATCTTGTTGGTTGATGTCGATCGCATTGTCTTCATCGGGATTAGCGACTAACCCCCTTAACAGGAGTGTTGATATGCACTTGGTGAAGATGCTGCCGACTCTGATCTTGACTGATTTGGAGGAATTGGAGGTTACCAACTGAATAGGTGCAAGAGGAAAGAATTGCGAGAAAAGGTAAGTATAGACAAATTAGAGAGAGCAGAGGGGAGAACCCAATTACTTATCTATATGGCACTCAGCTAGTAAACTGATGTCATTGCGGACCAAGGGCCA
Organism: Zea luxurians; assembly: GCA_029449295.1. Classification (NCBI taxonomy): domain Eukaryota; kingdom Viridiplantae; phylum Streptophyta; class Magnoliopsida; order Poales; family Poaceae; genus Zea; species Zea luxurians. Next base: position 62,753,678 of record JAOPSE010000011.1, on the reverse strand, counting down.
CAACACATCAACACTCATTTCAAAGAAGCAAATTAGTCATGACACAAAGACAAACAACACAAGCATACAAGCAACAAACATCTCATTGCTACACGTTAATGCTAACTAGATGGTGGTCTTCTCTAAAAAGGGAATAACTAATCCTAAGGTTGTCGAAGGATGAGGAGAAGAACAAGACGTGAAGGATAGGAACACGAGCACAATAAAGGATGGAGTTTAAGCAAGGATTGTAATCGACAAGGGAGAAAATGCAACCAAGGGCATGGTAGGTAAACACCATTCTCAAATCGAGATGGGAAAGATGATAATTCAAAAGGTAGACATAAGATAAGCATCATAGAAAGATCTAGTGATTAAGATCGAGTTAAGACCAGACCTGCCACACGACAGAGGAAAAAGGGGACGGACAAGAGCGGGGGGGGGGGGGGGGGGGTAAGACAACACTCTTGAACTGGAATGGGAGAGGAAGCTTTAAAATGCAGGTACAAGATAAGCATCATGGTAAAGTTCAAGGGATGACAAGGGTTAATGTGATAACAGACAAACACAACCAAGGATGTATTTTAGACAAAACTTGTGAGGCATCAAAGAAGGAGAAGCAATCAATGGTGAAGTAGGTGAGGCATTATCCTCAAACAGCGATGAAAAAGAGGAGGCTTTAAAGGGTAGGTTCAAGATAAGCATGTGGGCAAGGGCATATGTATCATGAGGGTTTAAAGGTAATAATAGACAAGGATGTAGAAGAGGAGGTAAATGGGTATAAGAACCAATGATATAAATACCACAGAGGGTGGAGTTAAGACATGACGTGCAAGTGAAAAAAAGAGGGTACGTCCAAGGGCCAGATAGGTAATCTGCCACTCTCAATTTGAGGTGGAAGAGCGGAGATTTTTTTTGAGTATGAATAAAGATGAGTATCAAGGCAAGATCGATGGATGATAGGGTGATGGTGATAGAAAATCAAAACACAACAAAGGATGGAATTAAGACAAAACTTGTAAGATGATAGAAAGGGAAAAGAAATCAAGGGAGATATGTAACTCGCAGCTCTCAAACTGGGTTGAAAGAAAGGGGAGGCCTTTAAAAGATGCATTCAAGGTAAGCATTTAGGTAGAAGACATCAATATCGCAAGGTTCGAAGGCGATAAGAGACAAGGGTATGGGAGGAAACATGAAGGCATTAAAGAGCCAGCGGTACAAGTACAACCAAGAATGGGGTCACGGCAAGACTTGCACATGGCAAAGATGAGGTTACGAACAAGGGCGGAATAAGTAAAACACCACTCTCGAACTGAGATGGGAAATTAGAGATTTTAGATAATAGACATAATGTAATCACAAGGTAGGATAGAGTGATAAGAAGGGTAAAGGAGATGACAAACAAAACACAACAAAGGATAGAGTTAAAAAACTTGCAGGTGACAAAGAAGAGGATACGACCAATGGAGAAATAGGTACAGTACAATGCTCAGATTGAGATGGAAAAGAGGATATTTTAAAGGCTGGTATAAGATAAACATCAAGGTAAGATATAAATGTGATAAGGGTAAAGGTAGTAATGATGAAAAGCATAACCATGGACAGAGTTGAGGCAAGACTGACAAAGTGGAGAAAACAAGCAAGGGTAAGATAGGTAAGGTTCCAACAAAATGGTTGAAGTAAAGAAAATTAATTACCAAGTAGAGTTACAAGGAGACAACGAGATTAGCAAGGATATGCAAAATAAAATGACCGCTCATGGATCAATAAGAAACAAGGGTGGTCAAGGGCACGTTAACTGAAATGTCTTAAACATATATTGAGATATAAAGGTAAGCACATATAAAAATAGGAGTATGCAAGATTCCAATGGTACGAGCATACCAAGACGACGAGAATACAAATTGTCAAAAGATAGCGACTTAACAATAGAATAGGAAAGGATCTCAAAAGACAGGAAGGTCATGGACATATAAACTAAAATGTATAAATAGGCAATAGAGTTTTTAGGGTTAAGTGTTTGAATTAAGGGATAAGGGTATAGAAGAATCCAAAAGATGCAGCATGTCAACACCAAGGGAATAATGATTGTCAAATGGTAGCAACTTAATGATGGAAGAGGAAAGAATCCCAAGAGACTAGAAGGTCATGGTAAGGGGTATCTACAAAGATATCGCAAGCACAAGAGTGAGATCAGATCTAATAGATTGAGAGAAGTATAAACCATACAGAATAAAATAATTTGGCAAGGAGGCATATAGGAGCACAACATAGAATTAGTCGAGGTGACTAACATTTTGAAGCAGAATCAAGGATGAGGTGAAGTAATAGTTAATGAGTCCTTAAAACGGCCAATGCTACTCTAGGCTAGCGGTCCTACAGTCAGCACGGCTTTGATACCACTTATGTCACACCCGGTTTTGAAGGTAAACCGAATGCGAACCATGTATGTGCCAGGATCAGTAATTCACGTACACAGCGATTACATAAATGACTCATCATAGCACAATGCTTCGAATTACAATAAAGAGTAAGTAATAATATTACAGACTAGAGTCATTTACATAATATAAATCAAAGTACACAGAATCGAAACGTAGCCAATGTAAACAACCCACCACAGGCAGCTGACTGGGGGAGGTCGCTAGCCTAATCCTTGAACTCGTCGAAGTCCTGAAACTCCTGGAGATCCGCCTCGACGCCTTCTTCTTTACCTGAGCATAGATTGCACCCAAGGCAACCTGGTGTTTTGTGAAAGCAAGGGTGAGTACACATCAACGTACTCATCAAATGTCCTGTTTGGCTATAGTGGACTAGCTTTATGTGGGGTTAAGTCAAGCAGTTGCTTTTAGTTGGTCAGGTTATTATTACTAGTAGAAAGCCAGGTTTTAGCATTAACCCAAGTTCTTAACCCAAAGTACCCTTGCCAAATGGAAAGAATACCACTTACCATTACCATAAGCATGATCATAACCATCCTCATTATCATTTGAAAACCAACCATCTCTGATCGAAGTATCTAATCAATGGAGCTCCCTTGGCCGCTCATAACCGCGAGCACGACTGATATATCAGTTTCATAACACTCTGCAGAGGTTGCGCACTTTACCCACAAGTCGTGATTCCCTCTTGCCTCGGGCCGATCAAACCCTTAAACACTACCAAGGTGAATAGGCAGGGTTTCACTATGTAGCCTTTACAAAGATTCCCTGAGGCTGTAGCCGCCCGTTAGGTTTCCTAAATGTACCGCACTCCTCCCCAAGGGGCAAACCAACCTTGGCAGAGCGAGCCGCATACACCGAGCCCCATTGACGGCACGACGGCGAAGCGAACTACACCTCAGTTCCTCTAATTATTCAGCTAAGGGCGTCCCATTCCACAATCATGGTTGCACTGTTTTCCCGGGTGGTCATCCAACGAACAGGTCCGTACGGAGAGGCACTCGAGAAACCGCTCGAGCCCCCTAAAGTATCACCAGTCCAACATCATAATCATAACGACAACATCGTATCATAAGTGTTCACATCATGTTCATTGATTAAAGTAAAGCAATAGCATGAATCTAACCATAGTAGCCCAAAAGGTAATCAAGGACTAGGTAAATAGAAAGCTAGTCAATCCTTAGGTTGATCATAGTATGCGGGACACTGAATTATAAAGTAAATGGGACATAATGGGTCAGAGGACACTTGCCTTCACCAAACAGATGCTCAGGATCTTCAATCTCGTAGAACTCGGAGAGTTCAATCTCTTGGTCACCGAAGCTTAACTGTTGATTCCTCGAAGCTCGAAAATGGATTGCAGACTATTCGCGACACACAGAGAATACAAACAGGCACAAACAAACAATCATATATATGCGTAAGAACATTACACCATTCAAGTAAGACATAATAAAATACACAAAATAGAATAGAGTGTGTTACTACGGTCACACGAGGACAAAGAAACGCGACGGTCGAGGCGACGGTCGAGAGGTTATCGCGTCTATACTAACCGAGTATTAATCATAACATTTAGTTTGATCTAATTATATTAATCAATATTTATTTAAAATGAAACTAGAGCTATCGCACAATTTTAATTAGCTGACCACACTAACGATTCTTAGTTAAATAAATAAGTTAAATAACATCAATGACTCTAAGCAGGACGAATTAGCAGAGCGAGACGAAACACGTAACGCGTGAAATAGCACGACAGCGTGCAAACGACGCGCGGACACGCACGACATAGCACGCTGATGATACACGAAACAGCGCGCGCGATGAGCGCGAATGACGCGCCAACTAGCACACCACCACATGCAGAACAGCACGCGACATCGCACGCACCAGACATGCGGCGCGAACGCACGAACGAACAATGGCGACGTGCAAACAGCATGCGACTGACAGACGAAATAATGCACGCGACAACGCGCGAACAGCGTGCGAATCAGCACGTTGCAATGCGCGAAACAACGTGTGGATGGCACATGAAACAACGCGTGCGACAGCGCACGCGACGCACGCACACGACGTGCGGCAACGCGTGCGAACAGCACGCGTGACCCGGCGAACGACACACGCGATACGTGATACTTGCTAAACCACCACGAGTTTATAATAACAAGTATCGAATGAAAAAACGCTTAAGTTGATATCAATCAAGTTAACATTTATTTATAAAAGCACGGGTTAAAACTATAGACTCGTTCTAATTAAATTGTTATTTTAATAATTGTCGGGGACCATAATTAGGGGTACCCCCAAGACTCCTAATCTCAGCTGGTAACCCCCATCAACACAAAGCTGCAAAGGCCTGATGGGCGCGATTAAGGTCAAGGCTCAGTCCACTCAAAGGACACGATCTCGCCTCGCCCGAGCCCAGCCTCGGGCAAAGGCAGCCGACCCCGGAGGATTCACGTCTCGCCCGAGGGCCCTCAAGCAACGGACACACCTTCGGCTCGCCCGAGGCCCAGTCTTCACAGAGAAGCAACCATGGCCAGATCGCCACGCCAACCAACCATATCGCAGGAGCATTTAATGCAAGGATCACCTGACATCTTATCCTGACGCGCGCTCCAGTCGACAAGGCCGAAGTGACCGCAGTCACTTCGCCGCTCCACTGACCGACCTAACAGGAATACAGCGCCGCCTACCCTGCTCCGACTGCCGTGCCACTCGCCAGAGTGAGGTCGACAGCGGCTAAGTCCAGCCTCGGGCGACATAGGAAGCTCCGCCTCGTCCGACCCTAGGGCTCGGCCCCTGACTCGGCCTCGGCTCCGGAAGACGACGAACTCCGCTCCGCCTAACCCCAGGGCTCGGACTCGGCCTCGGCTCCGAAAGACGACGAACTCCGCCTCGCTCGACCCTAGGGCTCGGACTCGGCCTCGGCTCCGAAAGACGACGAACTCCGCCTCACCCGACCCCAGGGCTCGGACTCGGCCTCGGCTCCGGAAGACGACAAACTCTGCCTCGCCCGACCCCAGGGCTCGGACTCGGCCTCGGCTATGGAAGACGACGAACTCCGCCTCGCCCGACCCCAGGGCTCGGACTCGGCCTCGGCTCCGGAAGACGACGAACTCCCCCTCGCCCGACCCCAGGGCTCGGACTCAGCCTCGGCTCTGAAAGACGACGAACTCCGCCTCGCCTGACCCCAGGTCTCGGACTCAACCTCGGCTCCAGAAGACGATGGACTCCGCCTCGCCCGACCCTAGGGCTCGGACTCAACCTCGACCTCGGAGGAATCGCCACCTCGCCCAAACTCGGGTCCGAACTAGCCACGTCGCCAGGGGGGCCATCATTACCCTAGCTAGCTCAGGCTACGGGGAACAAGAACGGCGTCCCATCTGGCTCGCCCCAGTAAACAAGTAATGATGACACCCCGCACGCTCCATGACGGCGGCAGCTCCCAGCCCCTTATGTCAGCAAGGAGACGTCAGCAAGGACCCGATAGCCCCAACAGATGTACTTCCGCAGGGCTCCAGCGCTCCTCCGACGGCCACGACATCACATGAATAGGGTGCCAAAACCTCTCCGACTGCCACGACGGCATGTACTTAGGGCTCTAGCTCCTCTCTGCTAGACACGTTAGCACATTGCTACACCCCCCATTGTACACCTGGGCCCTCTCCTTATGTCTATAAAAGGAAGGTCTAGGGCTCTCGTACGGAGAGGTTGGCCGCGCGGGAGAACGGGCCGACGCGTAAGGCTCTCTCTCTCTCCCACGCGAATGCTTGTAACCCCCTACTGCAAGCGCATCCAGCCGCCCTGGGCGCAGGACAACATGAAGGCCGCGGTTTCCCCTCACTATTCTCCCCCCTTTGTGTCCCTTCTCGCGCCGACTCATCTGGGCTGGGGCACGCAGCGACAATTTACTCGTCGGTCCAGGGACCCCCAGGGTCGAAACGCCGACAGTTGGCGCGCCAGGTAGGGGCCTGCTGCGTGTTGACGAACAGCTTCCCGTCAAGCTCCAGATGGGTAATCCCCAGCAACCTTTCCAACCCGGGACGACGCTCCGTTTCGGGAGTCTCGAGTTCATGTCTCTCGACGGCTGCTACGACATGGTACTCCTTCTTCTGCCACGCGACGACGACAATGGCGGCCGTCAGCCCGCCCACCGGCGGCGGAATCGATGACGTCTTCCCCACGTGGCGGAAGAGCAACATTCAGTTCTGTCCCGTCGCCTCCCCCACCGACGAAGGAGGAGGCGGGGCAGGCATGGGCATGCAGGGGGCGACACCTCGTCGGCTGTCGAGCGAGACGACGGCGCCGACGCCCCAGCGGGGGACACGCCGGGCGTTGACCTCGCGTCGGAGACGAAGACGAGCGTCGTTTCCCCGCAACACGCCAACATCGAGCTGACGGATGATGCCAGCACGCTCGCGAAGGGCTTGCTGGGCGTCGCCCTCGTACCTGAGACAACGGTGCAGTCCGCCCCTGACGCAACTTCGTCACCACCCATCGATCAAGAGGTACCGTCCATTTCCCATCCCATGCCTTTCAGATTCAGCTTCGACCCACCAAGTGACCCCGCTTCGGTGGAGGCTTTCGCAAAGGCATGTCCAAACCCTCCGGGGTACCATGTGCGGTCACCCTAGGACAGACTGACGGCCGTCTCGACCTACGGGCCCTCGGGTTCCGAGGAAGATGACGAGTCTGACTCTGGTTGGGATTTCTCCGGGCTTGGTAACCCCAGTACCATGCGGGACTTCATGACCGCATGTGACTACTGCCTCTCCGATTGTTCCGATGGTAGCCATAGCCTCGGCGACGAGGACTGTGGCGCAAGTCGCGAATGTTTCCACGTCGATCTAGGGGGTCTCGGCGAAGGCAATCATCTTGGTATGCCGGAGAACGGCGATCCCCCTAGGCTTGTGCCTCGCGTTGGCATCCTTCGGGAGCTAGCTGTGGTCCCGGTCCCTGCGGGGGGTCAGGACGCACAGCTCGAGCAAATCCGCGAGATGCAGGCCAGGCTCGACGAGGAGGCAGGAACACTTGCGTAGCCTCGGCTGAACCTCGGATAGGAGTGGGCAGGCCGAGCTCTGGCCGAAGAAGCGCGTCATCTGGCCCAGGACGTCCAGCACCGCATCACCGACGATACCAGGCCAAGGCTGCCCCCGGTTTCCAGTGGGGTCGGCCAGAACCTGGCTGCAGCTGCGATACTACTCCGAGCGATGCCGGAACCCTCCACCACCGAGGGGCGGCGTATCCAGGGAGAGCTCAAGAACCTCCTGGAAGATGCCGCGGTCCGACGGGCCGAAAGCTCTGCCGCCCGAAGGCAGGGGTACCCCCCAGAGCATCGCGCCGCGACTTCCGGATTCGTGTGAGAAGCCTCGGTCCGCACCGGGCGCACGCGCAACACGGAGCCTGCGGCCCTGGGTCGCCTCGGCAACGAGCACCACCACCACAACCGTCGAGCCCACCTCAACGAAAGGGTACGCCGAGGCTACCATCACCAAGTACTCGGGGGAGACGAGGCCGGAACTGTGGCTCGCGGACTACCGACTGGCCTGCCAGCTGGGTGGAACGGACGATGACAACCTCATCATCCGCAACCTCCTCCTATTCCTCTCCGACACCGCTCGAGCCTGGCTGGAGCATCTGCCTACGGGGCAGATCTCCAACTGGGACGACCTAGTCCAAGCCTTCACCGGCAACTTCCAGGGCACGTACGTGCACCCTGGGAACTCCTGGGATCTTCGAAGCTGCCGCCAGCAGCCGGGAGAGTCTCTCCGGGACTACATCCGGCGATTCTCGAAGCAGCGCACCGAGCTGCCCAACGTCACCGACTCGGACGTCATCGGCGCGTTCCTCGCCGGCACCACCTGCCGCGACCTGGTGAGCAAGCTGGGTCGCAAGACCCCCACCAGGGCGAGCGAGCTGATGGACATCGCCACCAAGTTCGCCTCTGGCCAGGAGGCGGTTGAGGCCATCTTCCAGAAGGACAAGCAGCCCCAGGGCCGCCAGCCGGATGACGTCCCTGAGCCGTCCGCTCGGCGCGACACCAAGAAGAAGAACAAGAAGAAGTCACAAGCGAAACGCGACGCCACCGACGCAGACCTTGTCGCCACCGCTGAGTACAAGAACCCTCAGAAACCTCCTGGAGGTGCCAATCTCTTCGATAAGATGCTCAAGGAGCCGTGCCCCTATCATCAGGGGCCCGTCAAGCACACCCTTGAGGAGTGCGTCATGCTTCGGTGCCACTTTCACAAGGCCGGGCCACCGGCGGAAGGTGGCAGGGCCCACAACAACGACAAGAAGGAGGACCACAAGGCAGAGGAGTTTCCCGAGGTCCACGACTGCTTCGTGATCTACGGTGGGCAAGTGACGAACGCCTCGGCTCGGCACCGCAAGCAAGAGCGTCGGGAGGTCTGCTCGGTAAAGGTGGCGACGCCAGTCTACCTAGACTGGTCCGACAAGCCCATCACCTTCGACCAGGGCGACCACCCCGACCGCGTGCCGAGCCCGGGGAAATATTCGCTCGTTGTCGACCCCATCATCGGCAACGTCAGGCTCACCAAGGTCCTCATGGACGGAGGCAGTAGCCTCAACATCATCTACGCCGAGACCCTCGGGCTCCTGCAGATCGATCTATCCTCGGTCCGGGCCGGCGCGGCGCCTTTTCACGGGATCATCCTCGGGAAACGCGTCCAACCCCTCGGACAACTCGATCTGCCCGTCTGCTTCGGGACTCCCACCAACTTCCGAAGGGAAACCCTCACGTTCGAGGTGGTCGGGTTCCGAGGAACCTACCACGCAGTGCTGGGGACACCATGTTACGCCAAGTTCATGGCTGTCCCCAACTACACCTACCTCAAGCTCAAGATGCCGGGCCCCAACGGGGTCATCACCGTCGGCCCCATGTACCGACACGCGTACGAATGCGACGTGGAGTGCGTGGAGTACGCCAAGGCCCTCGCCGAATCTGTGGCCCTCATCGCCGACATGGAGAGCCTCCCCAAGGAGGTTCCAGATGTGAAGCGCCACGCCGGCAACTTTGAACCAGCAGAGGCGGTTAAATCCATCCCTCTCGACCCCAGCAACGACACCTCCAAGCAGATATGGATCGACTCCGAGCTCGACCCCAAATAGGAAGCAGTGCTCGTCGACTTTCTCCGCGCAAACGCCGACGTTTTCGCGTGGAGTCCCTCGGACATGCCTGGCATACCGAGGGAAGTCACCGAGCACTAACTGGATATCCGAGCTGGAGCCCGACCCGTGAAGCAGCCTCTACGCCGATTCGACGAAGAAAAGCGCAGAGCCATAGGCGAGGAGATCCACAAGCTGATGGCCGCTGGGTGCATCAAAGAGGTATTCCATCCCGAATGGCTTGCCAACCCTGTGCTTATGAAAAAGAAAGGTGGGAAATGGCGGATGTGTGTAGACTACACTGGTCTAAACAAAGCATGTTCGAAGGTTCCCTACCCTCTGCCTCGTATCGATCAAATCGTGGATTCCACTGCTGTGTGCGAAAACCCTGTCTTTCCTCGATGCCTACTCAGGGTATCACCAAATCAGGATGAAAGAGTCCGACCAGCTCGCGACTTCTTTCATCACGCCCTTTGGCATGTACTGCTATGTTACTATGCCATTTGGTTTGAGGAATGCGGGTGCGACGTACCAAAGGTGCATGAACCATGTGTTCGGAGAGCACATTGGTCGAACGGTCGAGGCTTACGTCGATGACATCATAGTCAAGACGAGGAGAGCCTCCGACGTCCTCTCCGACCTTGAAACGACATTCCGGTGTCTCAAGGCGAAAGGTGTAAAACTCAATCCCGAGAAGTGCGTCTTCGGTGTCCCTCGAGGCATGCTCTTGGGGTTCATCATCTCTGAGCAGGGCATCGAGGGAAACCTGGAGAAAATCGCGGCCATCACCAATATGGGGCCCATCAAAGACTTGAAAGGCGTACAGAGGGTCATGGGATGCCTTGCGGCTCTGAGCCACTTCATCTCGCGCCTCGACGAAAGAGGCCTACCTCTGTACCGCCTCTTAAGAAAGATCGAGTGCTTCACTTGGACCCCTGAGGCCGAGGAAGCCCTCGGGAACCTGAAGGCGCTCCTTACGAACGCACCCGTCCTGGTGCCCCCCGCTGCCGGAGAAGCCCTCTTGATCTACATCGCCGCTACCACTCAGGTGGTTAGCGCTGCGATCGTGGTCGAGAGACGAGAAGAAGGGCATGCATTGCCCATCGAGAGGCCGGTCTACTTCATCAGTGAGGTACTGTCCAAGACCAAGATCCGCTACCCACAAATTCAGAAGCTACTGTACGCGGTAATTCTGACGCAGCGAAAGTTGCGACACTACTTCGAGTCTCATCCGGTAACTGTGGTGTCATCCTTCCCCCTCGGGGAGATCATTCAGTGCCAGGAGGCCTTGGGTAGGACTGCAAAGTGGGCGGTGGAAATCATGGGCGAGACAATCTCGTTCGCCCCTCGGAAGGCCATCAAGTCCCAAGTCTTGGCAGACTTTGTGGCTGAATGGGTCGACACCCAGCTTCCGGCAGCTCCGATCCAACCGGAACTCTGGACCATGTTTATCGATGGGTCGCTGATGAAAATAGGGGCAGGCGCGGGCCTGCTCTTCATCTCGCCCCTCGGGAAGCACCTCCGCTACGTGCTGCGCCTCCATTTCCCGGCGTCCAACAACGTGGCTGAGTACGAGGCTCTGATCAATGGGTTGTGCATCGCCATCGAGCTAGGGGTCCGACGCCTCGACGCTCGCGGTGACTCGCAGCTTGTCATCGACCAAGTCATGAAGAACTCCCACTACCGTGACCCGAAGATGGAAGCCTACTGCGACGAGGTTCGGCGCCTGGAAGACAAGTTCTATGGCCTCGAGGTCAACCACGTCGCCCGATGATACAACGAGACTGCAGACGAGCTGGCAAAGATAGCTTCGGGGCGGACAACGGTTCCCCCGGACGTCTTCTCCCGAGATCTACATCAACCCTCGGTCAAGACTAGTGACACGACCGAGCCCGAGGCACCCTCGGCTCCGCCCGAGGCACCCCCGGCTACCAAGGGTGAGACTCTGCGCATCGAGGAAGAGCGGAATGGGGTCATGCCTAATCGGAACTGGCAGACCCCGTACCTGCAATATCTCCACCGAGGGTAGCTACCCCTCGACAGAGCCGAAGCTCGGCGACTGGCGCGGCGCGCCAAGTCATTCGTCTTGCTGGGCGACAGGAAGGAGCTCTACCACCGCAGCCCCTCCGGCATCCTCCAGCGATGCATATCCATCGCCGAAGGCCAGGAGCTCTTACAAGAAATACACTCGGGGGCTTGCGGTCACCACGCAGTGCCTCGAGCCCTTGTTGGAAATGCTTTCCGACAAGGTTTCTACTGGCCGACCGCGGTGGCCGACGCCACTAGAATTGTCCGCATCTGCCAAGGGTGTCAGTTCTACGCAAGGCAGACGCACCTACCCGCTCAGGCTCTGCAAACAATACCCATCACCTGGCCGTTTGCTGTGTGGGGTCTGGACCTCGTCGGTCCGTTGCAGAAGGCACCCGGGGGCTACACGCACCTGCTGGTCGCCATTGACAAATTCTCCAAGTGGATCGAGGTCCGACCCCTAAACAACATCAGGTCCAAACAGGCGGTGGCGTTCTTCACCAACATCATCCATCGCTTTGGGGTCCCGAATTCCATCATCACCGACAACGGCACCCAGTTCACCAGTAGAAAGTTCCTGGACTTCTGCGAGGATCACCACATCCGGGTGGACTGGGCCGCCGTGGCTCACCCCATGATGAATGGGCAGGTAGAGCGTGCCAACGGCATGATTCTGCAAGGACTCAAGCTGAGGATCTACAACGACCTCCACAAGTTCGGCAGGCGATGGATGAAGGAACTCCCCTTGGTGGTCTGGAGCCTGAGGACGACGCCAAGTCGATCCACGGGTTTCATGCCGTTCTTTCTAGTCTACAGGGCCGAGGCCATCTTGCCCACAGACTTAGAATACGGTTCCCCAAGGACGAGGGCCTACGACGACCGACGCAACCAGACCAACCGAGAAGACTCACTGGACCAGCTGGAAGAGGCTCGGGACATGGCCTTACTACACTCGGCGCGGTATCAGCAGTCCCTGTGACGCTACCACGCCCGAGGGGTTCGGTCCCGAGACCTCCAGGTGGGTTACTTGGTGCTTCGACTACGACAAGACGCCCGAGGGCGGCACAAGCTCACGCCTCCCTGGGAAGGGCCATTCATCATCGCCAAGGTTTTGAAGCCCAGGACATACAAGCTGGCCAACAGTCAAGGCGAGGTCTACAGCAACGCTTGGAACATCCAAAAGCTACGTCGCTTCTACCCTTACTGATGTTTTCAAGCCGTTCATATACCTCGTTTACATATGAAGGCTAACCATCAAGGAAGGGTCGGCCTTGCCTCGGCAAAGCCCGACCCTCCCTCGGGGGCTAGAAGGGGCGAACCCCCTCTGCGTCAAAATTTTCCTCGAAAAAAGTCTTTTGGCGAGAACATTTTTCATATTTTTCGACTACTTCGATGGTGGGATCCTGAAAACGACGGAGTACACGTAAGCAGGCAAGGCTGACCGAGCCGAGGGACTCCTACGCCTCCGGGATACGGATACCTCACTCATCACCTTCTGCGATAAGTAACTCGCGCTCGGATAAACGGTTCCGCTGACCGAACAAGTCTTAACGCTCGAAGACTCTTCTGCCGAAACGATTTTTCGTGCCATCTTGACCATGTCGACAAAAGAATCCTACGGACGAGTAAGAGTACACGTAAGCGGCAAGGTCGACCGAGCCGAGGGACTCCTACGCCTCCGAGATACGGATACCTCACTCATCACCTTCCGTGAGAAGTAACTCTCGCTCGGATTAACGATTCTGCCACCGACAAGCAAGTCTTGATACTCGAAATAAGGGGAAAAGAAACGTAGCTTTACAACATGACGACAGTATGTTTGGGCCTCGGCGGCCGCAAAAAACATATGCATACTACAGGCGAACCGATGCTGCAGGCTCAGATGTCGATGGAGAGGGAGCAGCAGCACCCTCGGCGTCAACTCCACCTTCGGCGAAGTCCGACCGAGCCTCGGACAGCAACACGGGCGAAGGATCTCCGCTCCGAAGGACGACGTCAGCACCACGCCCGGGCCATCACTGCCAGGGTCTCCTCCAGGAACCCGGCCCGAGCAGACGGCTCGGCCGGCCGCCCCGAAGCCTCAGCCAGCTGCCCCCTGAGGACACCAGCTCGGCTCATGGCCTCGGCAACCCGACTCCAGCGCCGGTCCCGCCAGTGGACGGCCTGGCCAGGCTTCGGCCGACGAAGCTTCCCTTTTCGAGCCGACTCCGCCTCTGTCCACGCTGACACCGCTGCCCTCAGCCCCGGCTCACCGCAGAGCAGCCGAGGGTTTCTTTAACTAAGCAAGAGAAGCCTCGGGCGGCAAGGCCGACCGAGCCGAGGGATTCCTACGCCTCCGGGATATGGATACCTCACTCGTCACCTTCCGCACAGAGCAACTCACATCTGGTCAAGCGGTTCGGCTAGCCGACATGCGAGTTCTAGTGCTCAAAATGAGGAAACAACACTGTATTACACCCAAAAAATACCTACATGTTCAGGCCCCGACAGCCACAATGAACAAACACCGGCACTCAAGTTGCCATTACAAACGGAACTCCGGTTCCACCCCTACAGGTACGAACAACCCCCCACATTGGAGGGCCTGCGGGGCGACAAGACCCCAGGTGGCACGCCGACGCCCGCTCCGGCAGCAGCGACAACAACCTCCGCTTCGGGCGGCCGAACAGCAGCAGCGATGACCTCAGAGCAGACGCTGCTGCGATAAGACCCTTGCCCACGCCCCCACTCGAGGGGCAAGGACAAGCAGAAGGTCGTAGAGTTGGAGGTCGGTCCACGGGTGGCACCGACTATCCCGTCGGCAAAGAAACGTCTTCCGGCTGCCTTGGTGGGAAGTGGCACCGGAAGTAGTGCCGGAGCCGCTTAGGCCGGGGAGCTGGGCACGCGGCAGTTGCCAGCGCCACAAACGGCGAACGCCCTTCCCCCCGATCACTGAGGGAAGGAGCGGGCCGCTGCCCGCGCGGAGACAGGCCCCAACTCGGTGCGCTCCTCCGCCTCAGCCTAGATGACGAAAATCCTTGAAGCTGAGGGCGGGGTGGAGGCCGCAGCCCGGCTCGCTTCCCTCCACCAAACTGCCATTGGTGGGGGAATGCAGCCGGGCTGCATGACGAAGTTGTGTTCCTCCAACGACAGCAAGACATGGTTGCCGACCAAGGGTTGTGTTCCTTGAAGCCGAGCGATGGCTGAAAGGTACCAACTCCCACGAAGTTGTGTTCCTCCAACGACAGCAAGACGAAAGCGACGCAAGCGCTCCCCATCCGGGGGCTCGGAAGGTGGAAGGACACGACACATGAGGAAAGTGCGAAGACATGGTTGCCGACCAAGGGGGTCACCCTCCTTTTAAAGGCGACTCTCCCCACTCGCGTCCTCAGCCGTCGCGGACTGAGTCTTCTCCAACACGCTCCAAGGTCCTCCCCCTACGATACGGGGGCTAGGTCCCACGCGTCATGCAAGCTGCCCCAGGACAGAAGGAGCCAAACCGCCGCGTGCGAAGTGCACAACAGCCCAGCGGTTACAAGCATTCCTCCACTATCACCCGGACCAGCGGGTGAAAAAGCGGACCGCCATGCAGGCGGTATGCAACCGCACCAAGAGGGCGCACCCTTCCGACTTCGTCGCGTCCAGGCCCACATGTCATGTAACCGGCGTGCCAGTTACTACGTGCGAGAAACTGCACCGCCACTCGTGCCAGTCCCGCGCCTCCTCGACTGTGGAACCAGTGCCGCAACTCGAGGCAACCCTGCGCACGGCCCAGCAGTGCCAACCAGGCATGCCGGTCACGGGTCAGTCAGCCACGGGAGAAGGCGCGACGGTCGATACGGCCAAAAATGGGCCGGTAGTAATGGCGATGGCAGGCGGGCGGAAGCAGCAGTCAAATCATCTGTAGGTCCACGTCCCCTCCTGGAACAGCGAGAGAATCCTCTCCCACGGCGTGAAGACGACGCGCCCGTGTTTACTTCCTCGAACGGCTCGCGCACGCACAACGGCTGCCCCACGAACCACTCGTCCCGTCGCATTAACTCTGCGGCAGGGCAGGTGGCACCTTTGGCAGGCGAAGCGGGCGACGCTTCACCTCCGCCATAATGACCGCGTCAAAAAAAAGGTACGCCATGATGTTCGATTTCGTATCCTTTTCCACTTCCTCTTTCTCTCTCTTGCCACAGGGACCGGGAAAGGGGATACTCCGAAAGGGATCCTTCTCCACGAAGGAAACAGGCCCTGAGCCCCCTTACTGATCAGAGGTTCGAAGGCTGGCCCCTCGGAAGGGTTCGACAGCCACCTCAGAGCACTCGGGCTCCGCGCCCATTACTGGTCAGAGGTTCGAAGGCTGGCCCCTCGGGAGGGTTCAACAGCCGCCTCAGGCCACTCGGGCTCCGCACCCATTACTGATCAGAGGTTCGAAGGCTGGCCCCTCGGAAGGGTTCAACGGCCGCCTCAGGCCACTCGGGCTCCGCGCCCACTACTAATCAGGGGTTCGTAGGCTGGCCCCCGAAGGGTTCGACAGCCGCCTCAGAGCACGCAGAGCGAGGGATGACCCTGGGTACGTTCGATACATAACCAAGGCTTGGGCTACGCTCCCGAGGTACCCTAGGACATTTCCGAGACCAGCGGGAGCGATTTTCGTAACGGAATCCCACTAGAGGGAGGCATCAAGCCCTCGGACCCCGTCAAAAGGGGACCGGGTCCGGCGAATCACTCGCATGTACTTTTGGAGCGCGCCTTCGGGCCACTAGCTGACCCCTAACGAATGGGGCACGAGCGTCCACTCGGATTACCCGCTAGCAACTCACTGGAGACACCATGTTCGGCGCCCTCCGAGGGCAGCATGGCGCTTTCCCCCTCCTCCTTGGGGAAAGGCGACGCAGGGGCGTATGAAAAAAGCTGAGTCTGTTCTTGACCGTCCTCTCGCTCCATGTGAAGGCTCAGGGGCTGCTCTCGCGAACCCGGCTCCGGCCAAACCGTTGACAGCGTCAACATACCAGCCCGAGAACATGGGACTCGACTATGCACCCGGGCTATGGCCAGTTCGCATGAGGGAACGACCAAACCGGCCGAGCCATCACGAAAGGCACTAAGACCTCGAAGGAGTCAAAACACTCCTCCGAGGCCTCGGGGGCTACACCCGGCGGGTGCGCTCGCGCGCACCCACCGGAACAAAATGCATCCGAGAAAGCCCGGTTCCCTTGCAAAAAGTGCGAAAAAGCCTCCAAGCAAGTGCCAACACTCCCTTCGAGGCTCGGGGGCTACTGTCGGGGACCATAATTAGGGGTACCCCCAAGACTCCTAATCTCAGCTGGTAACCACCATCAGCACAAAGCTGCAAAGGCCTGATGGGCGTGATTAAGGTCAAGGCTCAGTCCACTCAAGGGACACGATCTCGCCTCGCCCGAGCCCAGCCTCGGGCAAAGGCAGCCGACCCCGGAGGATTCACGTCTCGCCCGAGGGCCCCCTCAAGCAACGGACACACCTTCGGCTCGCCCGAGGCCTAGTCTTCGCATAGAAGCAACCTTGGCCAGATTGCCACGCCAACCGACCGTATCGTAGGAGAATTTAATGCAAGGATCGCCTGACATCTTATCCTGACGCGCACTCTAGTCGACAAGGCCAAAGTGACCGCAGTCACTTCGCCGCTCCACTGACTGACCTAACAGGAATACAACGTCGCCTACCTTGCTCCGACTGCCGTGCCACTCTCCAGAGTGAGGTCGACAGCGGCTAAGTCCAGCCTTGGGCGACATAGGAAGCTCTGCCTCGCCCGACCCTAGGGCTCGGCCCCCGACTCGATCTCGGCTCCGGAAGACGACGAACTCCGCCCCGCCCGACCCCAGGGCTCGGACTCAGCCTCGGCTCCGGAAGACGACGAACTCCGCCTCGCTCGACCCCAGGGCTCGGACTCGGCCTCAACTCTGGAAGACGACGAACTCCGCCTCGCCCGACCCCAGGGCTCGGACTCGGCCTCGGCTCCTGGAAGACGACGAACTCCGCCTCGCCCGACCCCAGGGCTCAGACTCAGCCTCGGCTCCAAAAGACGATGAACTCCGCCTCGCCCGACCCCAGGGCTCGGACTCAGCCTCGGCTCCGGAAGACGATGGACTCCGCCTCGCCCGACCCCAGGGCTCGGACTCAACCTCGACCTCGGAGGAATCGCCACCTCGCCCAAACTCGGGTCCGGACCAGCCACATCGCCAGGGGGGCCATCATTACCCTAGCTAGCTCAGGCTACGGGGAACAAGACCGACGTCCCATCTGGCTCGCCCCAGTAAACAAGTAATGATGACACCCCGCACGCTCCATGACGGCGGCAGCTCCCAGTCCCTTATGTCAGCAAGGAGACGTCAGCAAGGACCCGACAGCCCCGACAGCTGTACTTCCGCAGGGCTCCAGCGCTCCTCCGACGGCCACGACATCACATGAACAGGGTGCCAAAACCTCTTCGACTGCCACGACGCCATGTACTTAGGGCTCTAGCTCCTCTCTACTAGACACGTTAGCACATTGCTACACCCCCCATTGTACACCTAGGCCCTCTCCTTACGTCTATAAAAGGAAGGTCCAGGGCTCTCGTACGGAGAGGTTGGCCACGCGGGAGAACGGGCCGACGCGTAAGGCTCTCTCTCTCTCTCTCTCCCACGCGAACGCTTGTAACCCCCTACTGCAAGTGCATCCAGCCGCCCTGGGCGCAGGACAACACGAAGGCCGCGGTTTCCCCTCATTGTTCTCCCCCCTTTGTGTCCCATCTCGCGCCGACCCATCTGGGCTGGGGCACACAGCGACAATTTACTCATCGGTCCAGGGACCCCCCGGGGTCGAAACGCCGACAATAATCATCGAACCAACCAATAATTTAATTACTTAAATAAAATATGTGTGGTGGCAACATATATTTAACGTGTGTACGAGATAACCACACGATCAATGTATAATTAATTAAACAACATAGTCGACTTTACGCGAGGAGTAATAATAACGCGCGCAAAGCGTGCGACGCACGTGGGGTAGACCAACGGGCTCGGGGAGGTACTAGGGGTAGACGAGGGCCTAGACGAGTATCATCGGAGTTCCGACGCGTGATAGACGATGACGGCACGAGAGCGATGAGCGCGAGATAGTACGCACAATGGCGCGGATAGGCAGCACGTTCGACACGCGAGCAAACGATTGGAGTGATGGCGAGGTTATGGACACGCAGGGGTAGACGGACGTCGTCTATGGGTAGACGAACGTCGTCCAAACCCCAACGGCGCGCTGCGAGGGCGCAGAAACGCATCACACGAAGGCGCGGGGGCTGTGCGGGGTGCTGCGTAGACCACGCGGGGCGCGCGCAGGACTGTGCTAGTCACGGCGGAGCGTCAGCCGAACTAGGACGGACCGGCAAGGACAGGGCCGCACCGAGGGAAGGGTAGGGCAGCGAACGACGCACGTAGGGCTACGTCAGCTGCGCTGGCAGCGTGCAGTCGTGTCGTGCGCACCAACTCGGCTGTGACGAAGCTGGTTGGGCATGGAGCAAGGGCATCCAGGCGGGCTGCTCACGCGAGGAGGCCCCTGTCTCGCGTTGATAGGAAAGAGAAGCTAGCTGAGAGGGAGAAGAAGAGGGGACTCACCTCGCGCTCGCGACGACGGCCGGAGGTGTTGCAAATCGGCATGAACGGCAGTGGCGAGCTTCGGGAGATGGGCGGCGCGGCTAGGCGGGCTCGGTCGCGGGCACAAGGCAGCGATGGCGCTAGGGTTTGGGGCGTCGGGAGCTTGGATAGGAGAGTTGAGTAGGCGGCCGGTGGTTTTCTGCGAGAATCATGGGAAGCAGTTGGAGGTGGGGGGGGCGGATCTGACAAATGGGCCCAGCGGCTCCAGGACGCAGCGGCTCCTCCACCAGCGCTAGGCGCGCGCGCAGGGGAAAATGCGGCTAGGCCGCGCTGGGCCACGAGGGGAGGCGCGGGATGCACCAGCGCGTTGGGCCGGGGGCGCGAGCTGCTGGCCACGCAAGGGGGGAGCGGGGTGGGCCAGGCGTGGGGAAAATTCGAGCTAGGCCTCGGCATGCTGGGCTGGGAGAAAGCGCGCGCGCAGGCCGGCCAGGGAGGCCGCGGTTGGGCCACGGGGGAGCGCTGGCCCGGGGCGCCGAGTGGGCCTTGGGGCAGGCCGACCAGGGGGGAGGTTCTGGGCCGAGCTGAGACCAAAGGAGGGAATCGGGATGTGTTTTTCCTTTTTGATTTCTTCCTATTTTCTTCTTTCTATTTAAATATATCTCTAGCTTTTAGATTCAAAATCAAACATACTTCATGGGTATGAATGGAGGCACGAAAACACAAAACATCGTACAAAATTATATGCTCCAGCATGTGACACAACCACCAAAGCACCACTAGGGTTTTACTTTACTAGGCTTACACATAAGTATCAAACAAAAATAACTCCCTACTATTTTGGAAAAAGAGTAGAAAAGAAAGAAAAGAGGGTAACACCTGAATTTGGTGGATATTAGAAAAGAAATTTTATACCCCCAAATTCAGGGTGTTACATTTTTCTTCTAGCCACTCCGATGCGACTTGTGAGGAGGTGATTCTTCCTTCTTCTTGTTGCGAGACTCTCCCAATGGAGCCTTCCTGTGGCTTGTGGTGGGCTTCTCGCCGGTCACCATCTCCTTCTTGGCGTGTTCTCTCGACATTACTTCGAGCGGTTAGGCTCTAATGAAGCACTGGGCTCTGATATCAATTGAAAATCGCCTAGAGAGGGGGGGGGTGAATAGGCAGAATCTGTAAATTATAAACTTAAGCACAACTACAAGCCAGGGTTAGCGTTAGAAATATAAACGAGTCCGAAAGAGAGGGCGAAAATAAATCATAAGCAAATAAGAATGGATGACACGATGATTTGCTTTACCGAGGTTCGGTTCTTGCAAACCTACTCCCCGTTGAGGTGGTCACAAAGACCGGGTCTCTTTCAACCCTTTCCCTCTCTCAAACGGTCACTTAGACCGAGTGAGCTTCCTTCCTTAATTTCCTGGGTCACTTAGACCCCGCAAGGACCACCACACAATTGGTGTCTCTTGCTTCGCTTACAAGGTTTATTGAGTAAGAATGAGAGAAAGAAGAAAGCCAACCAAGCAACAAGAGCAACAAAAGAACACAAGTCGATCTCCTCACAAGTCCTAGAAACTAGAGTTGAATTGGGGACTTTGATTCGATCGGAGGCTTTGATTTGTGTCTTGGAGTGTTGTGTATTGCTCTTGTATTGAATGAGATGTAGTGAATGCTTGGATGCCTTGAAGAGTGGTGGTTGGGGGGTATTTATAGCCCCAACCACCAATATGGCCGTTGGTGAAGGCTTCTATCGTATGGCGCACCAGACAGTACGATGCGCCACGGGAAACTGTCCGGTGCGCCAGCCACGTCACCAGGCCGTTGGGTTCCGACCGTTGGAGCTCTGACAATTAGGGACCACCGGACAGTCCAGTGGTGCACCGGACAGGTCCTGTAGACTGTCCGGTGCGCCTTCTGGCGCCTGCTCTGACTTCTGCGCGTGCAGGCGCGCACTGTTTGCTTTTACTGTTCACTTGCAGGCGACCGTTGGCGCGAAGTAGCCGTTGCTCCGCTGGCACACCGGACAGTCCGGTGTTGCATCGGATAGTCCGGTGAATTATAGAGGAGCGGCCTCCTAAATTCCCGAAGCAGGCAAGTTCAGAGTCATTCCTCCCTGGTGCACCGGACACTGTCTGGTGCGCCAGACCAGGGCTGCCTTCGGTATACTTTTGCTCCTTTGTTTTGAACCCTTTCTTTTGTCTTTGTATTGGTTTGTTGTGAACCTTTGGCACCTGTAGAACATATATTCTAGAGCAAACTAGTTAGTTCAATAATTTGTGTTGGGCAATTCAACCACCAAAATTCATATAGGAAAAGGTTTGACCCTATTTCCCTTTCAATTATAATACCATTTGCTCTTTCGATAAGTCCATTTGACTCTGGATGTCTGACTGACGCAAAATGAATCTTCGTGCCAATTTGATCACAGAATTCCTTGAAAGCTTCGGCATCAAACTGTGTTCCGTTATCCACAGTTATAGCCTTCGGCACACCGAAGCGACAAACAATGTTTTGCCAGAAAATTTCTGGACTATGACCGAAATTATCGTGGCCAAAGGCTTCGCCTCAATCCACTTGGAAAAATATTCTACAGCCACCACAACATATCTTAAATTGCCTTGTGCAGGTGGAAGTGGACCTAAAAAATCCAGGCCCCATCTCTGCGATGGCCAGGTTGGCTGTATTAGCTAAGTCAAAGACGAAGGTTGTTTCTGATTTCTTGCACATTTTTGGCAATTTTCACACTTTTGAACCAAATCTGTTGCGTCCGAAGCTGCCTTCGGCCAATAGAATCCTTGTCAAAAAACCTTTCCCAGAAGAGGTCTGGACCCAATATGAGATCCACACAATCCTGCATGTATCTCCTTCATTAGTTCTATACCTTCAGTTCTGGATAAGCACTTGAGAAGTGGGGAACAAACTCCATGTTTATATAATTCCCCTTCTATTATGACATATGGTCTTGTTCTTGCTTCCATTCTTTTGTTATAAACCTCATCATCCAAGAGATGATTACCTTGGAGGAAAGATATAATCTCACTCCTCCAATCTTCACTATGGATAGGAGATATTGTGAGCACTGCTCTTTCGAGGAGTTCTACCGAAGGTGCTCTTACTGTCTCGAAAAACACTTCCGAAGGTAGAGGAAGCCCTTGTGCTGCTGACTTGGCTAGCAGATCAGCATGCTCATTTTCTGCTCTTGGAATATTCTTAACAGAAAATCCTTCGAAAGAAGCTTCAAGCCTTCGAACTGTGTCCAAGTATCTCTCAAGCTTCGAGTCTCTTGCCTTGCAACTCTTGTCAACATGTCCAGAAATAACTTGAGAGTCAGTTTTGAGGACTGCCCTTCTTATTCCCATTGCCTTTAACTTTCGAAGTCCCAAAAGTAATGCTTTGTACTCAGCAATATTATTTGTACAGCTGAAATCAAGCCTTGCTGCATAGCATGTTCTTACTTTGGAAGGTGCAACTAAGACAGCAGCCGCACCTACACCGAAGGTTCCCCAGGAGCCATCGCAGAACACTATCCAGGCTTCGGCATCTTTATTTGCTTCTTCTTCCTGAACCCTAGCGTCCAATCAGCAATGAAGTCTGCTAACGCCTGGGACTGAATTGAGGACCTATGCACATAGTCAATACTGAATTCATTAAGCTCCGCAGCCAACTTTCCAATCCTTCCAGTAGCTTCTCTACTTCTCATAATATCCTTCAAAGGTTGTGATGAAGGAACAATTATGTGGTATGCTTGAAAATAATGACGGAGCTTCCTGGAGGCCATTAGCACAGCATACAACACCTTCTCTAACTCCATATAGTTTTTCTTTGATAAACTTAGAACTTCAGAGACAAAGTATACTAGAGCTTGCTTCTTAATTTGACCTTCAAGCTTCTCCTGTACAAGCGCTACACTCATTGCAGAATGCGAAGCTGCCACATAGAATAGTAATGGAGCCCCTGGTGCAGGTGGAGTTAATGTTGTTAGATCAATCAAATATTGCTTCAGCTCTTCGAAGGCTTTCTGTTGAGCTGGGCCCCATTGAAAAACTTTGGCTGACTTTAGTATTTCAAAGAATGGCAAGTTTCTTTCTGTTGATCTAGATATAAATCTATTCAATGATGCCAGTCTTCCTATCAGCCGTTGGGCCCCCTTCTTTGTGCTTGGTGGCTCCATCCGAAGGATAGCTTCGATCTTGCTTGGGTTAGCTTCAATCCCCTTCGTTGAAACTAGACAACCAAGGAACATACCCTTCTTGACTCCAAAGACACATTTTTCTGGATTTAATTTCAGGCCAGCTTGCCTGAAATTAGCAAATGTTTCTTGCAGGTCAGTAATGTTATTTTCTTGCTTCGTGCTTTTTACTATGATGTCATCAACGTATGGTAGCACATTTCTGCCTATCTAGGAATGAAGGACCTTGGCTGTCATTCTGCTAAAGCTTCCTCCAGCATTCTTGAGCCCCTCAGGCATCCGAAGATAGCAATAGGTGCCACTGGGAGTTATGAAGCTAGTCTTCGGCTCATCCTCCTTCTTCATCCATATTTGATGATATCCTAAGTAGCAATCCAGCAGACTCATAAGCTCTGAAGAAGCAGCTGCATCTACAAGAGAGTCTATTCTTGGTAATGGAAATTCATCCTTTGGACAGGCCTTGTTAAGATCTGTGAAGTCAATACACATTCTCCATTTGCCGTTGGCCTTCTTCACCATAACAGTATTGGCTAGCCACTCTGGATATTTTACCTCTCTGATGACACCAGCACTGAGAAGCCTTTTTACTTCATTCTGAGCATCTTCGGCTTTATCATCAGACATTTTCTGAAGCCTTTGCTTTCTTGGCCTGAAGGATGGGTCGACATTGAGTGAATGTTCAATGACGTCTCTGTTGACACCACAGAGATCATTGGCTGACCAAGCAAAGACATCTTTGTTGTTGAATAAAAACCTTATCAAAGTTTTCTCCTGCTCTTCAGATAGTTGAGACCCCAGCAGTACCTTCTGCTCTACTATGTCTTCACATAGAAGCATGGGTTTCAGCTGATCAGCCGAAGCAGCCTTCTCTCTTCTGTACTTGTACTGTTCACAAGCTTCGACTCCATCTATATTGTGGATTGCTTTTGAATCTGTCCAATTTCCTTTGGCCTTTCTGGCAGCATCTTGACTTCCATGAATAGCAATGGGCCCTTGTTCCGAAGGTATCTTCATGCATAGATATGCTGGGTGAACTATTGCTTCGAAAGCATTGAGTGTCCCACGACCAATGATTGTGTAATACCCAAATAATTGGAGTTGTAGAATGTATAATTATTGGGAGTTATAAAAAGGATTATTTTATTACTTGCTTGTTTTTCCCTATTTTTGCTTATTCAAATCATGAGGTCACATCGCTACTAACAATGGTATTAAAATAAAGGGAATAGTGCATCATGTGGAGTTTATTGTTTGAGCATTCAATGATGATAATAAAAGTAAAAAAATGTATTAATGTTGAGATTAGGGTTAAAACTAATTTGGAATCTAGAATTTGGAAATTAACTAGAAAAGGAAAAGAGAATCCATTATAAAGAAACCTATATTTGAACAAATATTTTTTTATACTGGTATGATTAACGTCTACCTTTGATTTAAGAATAAAATTCACATTCATATTGGAAGTTCAAATTGGGAATTGAAAATAAAAGTAAAAATTGAAATGTGAAAGAAATAGGAATAAGAAAAGAAAATAGAAATAGAAAAGAAGAAAAATGCCAGAATTGGCTTTGGGCCGAATCTGCCCAGCCCAGCTATGTGTGAAGCGCTCCCACCACGACGGCTCCAGTCCGCGCAGCCCAACCAACACTTGCGTGGTGTCTCACTGATTGGCCGGGTCCACACGCCACTCAGACACGTCACTCGCCCAAGCTCGCCGTCCATGGAACTCGAGTTCCGATCCCACTGCTCTGTTGCAAGTCGTTGGGGTCATCGCGAGTTTGTTGGATCCGTCCTTGTAATCCGCAAGCGCTCATACTCCGCTTTGCTTGGCTACAGAGTATAAATCTGGGACACCTCACGTGCCCCTCCTCCATCGGCACCATGGTGTTGGACCGCCGCCATGTGCATCTACGTCGGAGCGAGAAGAAAAAAATGTGGGGGAGGGGGGAATGGCGGCAAGCGCGCTGTTGATGGGGTCGCCGTGGCTGCGCATGCGCCTTCCCCCGGACGCGTCGGCGTGCCCTTTCCGTGGCGCCCTGTACCGTTGCTCCCTCCCCAGCAACATCCGCTCAGTGTGCCCCTCTCTGCTTCCTCTCTTCGTAGCCGCGCTGCACGAGCTAATTGTCGCACCCGTCTGGAGCGAGGTAGATCGACGATTGGCCCTTGGGGAGGGGATGATCGGAGTCGTGGGCATCTCTTGATGCTGGTTGATGTGTCGCTGGACCTGGCGTACCACAAGGGAGCTTCCAATTGCTCATCGTAGTTCATCGCCACCATGGATCCGCACCGCGCCGTGGCCGACCAACCCTTCGCCTCATACACCCTTGGTAAGCACTTGAACCAGTTCGGCTCATCATTGCGCACGAATTAGACCCATCCGCGCTCGGGTTGTTCCATCGGGGCGCCGGATCGACTGATTCCGGCTGTCCGCCGCCGTGTCTTGCGGGCGGCGCCACCATGCTCTACTGGCGGGTTGGGGGAGATAAGGTGGACTGTTGGATCGTGGTTAAACGATGGAGATTATATTTTCACGTATCGTTACGATGATCGGATCTGGACCGTAGATTTTGGCGCATGCGGCTGTGATGTCACCGCAACATACCTCTTCGTTGATAAAATCTAGGCCGTCGATTATTAATCCTGTGGTCGTGAGCGCTTAGCGGATCATGGTTTGCGCGATCTAATCTGGCGCGTCCGTCTCTGATCGGACGACCGAGATCCCACAATACCCGTTCGGCTCGGTCGTTTCGCAAATGAGTCCCCAACTTATTCAAGAATAAACCTGCGGTCCTTCCCTGGGTGGTTCTGAGTCTTAGATTATTATACACAGAAGCCCCTGTTCTTCCCTGTATTTGACGCTCACTCCAAGAATCAATAAAATAAGAGAAATTCTTTCTAAATTCATTTTTAATACGAAAATAATGGTAGAAACTTGTATAAATCATAGAAAATTCATATTAAATCCTATAATTTTGTAATATTATTGTTCATCATCTAGTACCACTGTTTTGACATGAAAACCATATTAAAATGTATCTCTTAATCAATCTTGTATGAAATACATAAAACCTCTAGAAATTCATAACTTAAAATCCATTACTCCAAATTGATTCATTCCAGTGGAATTAATTTTGTTTAAGTATTGTTTATCACCTAGTACCTTTATCTAACCATGAAACTTGATTTAAAATTACTCACATGAATTACTCTATGCTAGGTACTTAATAACTACATAAAATCATAACTCGGTGACCGTAACTCCGATCTTAGTGGTTCTCGTTCCCACGATCTCGTAGCGACATGTAGATCATTATTATGCTGTTTATTCTTATGTTTGGTGTGATGTTAATTTTATCAATACCATGTTTGTTTGTATTGCTACGACTAGCGTGAGGACACGTGTCATCTGAAAAGCAAGTTGGTACCTGGAATCTCAAGTGCCAGGCAAGTTGTGCCCTTGATTCACTTTTGTTACCCAACAATGTTCTTTATAATCATTTACCGTGCATAGGTTTAATTTTGATGGGACCCGATAGGTCACCCTAGATTGTTTATCGCATTACCTTGTTTACCCCTAAATCACTTGGGTAGTTTGCTATGGCTTTATATGGTTTTGGGATAATCATTTATTATATCCATGTTCCAGTTATTATGTTATTTATTTATGTTCATTACAAGATCATTATATTATTGTTAATTGGAACATAGAGCTTAACTTGAGAAACACGTGCCACCACAAGGGAGGAATGGGACCCCTTGGCTAACTAATTAGGAAAGCTAGTGGAAGACTACCTTACTCGAAAGGGGCAAGGGCAGTAGGGGAGTTGCATGCAAGGAGGTTCTCGGGTTGATTTTGCTGCGATGGCGGTCAGACGAGGGATTCTTGCAAGTGCTCTTCCCATAAACTATAGCGGTTTTTCGGAAGCTAGTGGAACTTTGTAAAGGCCTTGTTGGGGACTTGTTCTCAAATGCTAAGAATTAAGAACAAGGCAACATAAAAAGTGTTAAATGTTAAACTTCTTCGTCCTTAAAAACAGTATATCCCTTCGGATATAATGAATCTCGGACGAAGGTTACAAAAGAAAAGACCTTCGTAAGGTTGATAGATAGTAAAACAGAGCACTCATATATAATACACGAGTAATGATACCAGTATTATCATCAATGTATTTTTATTATTAAATTCATAAAAACAAATTACAAATGTACCTTCAGATTGATGTAAAGTAAAGGTACAGTCGTGATGCAAAAAAGCGTATGCCAAGTCAGCGTGAACAGTACGGGAGTACTGTTCATCTATTTATAGGCACGGGACGCAGCTCATGTAAAATTACATTAATGCCCTTTACATTTATCAATAACTCTATAGCAATTCTTCGAGGTCCAATTTGGCGTTTCATCTTTAAGTCGGTTCCTCTGTTCTGTCGTCATGCCAAAGCTTTTCTGCACATAGCTTCGTGATCGTCTTATCCTTCGTCATGGTCGCTTTTCATCCCAGTCAAGCTTCGTCTTAACCATGCTCTTGTATACCCGCAACCTGACTCCGAAGGTGCCTGTTCACATATTATACTTGGAAAACATTGTCAAACTATGTTTTTGAGGACCTTCGGAAGCCGAAGGCCCCCAATAGTAGCCCCTCGCAATATTAATTTACTGTAATGATAAATTCATATTGCGACATGGACGAAGGCTTTAAGCCAAAGGTCCGAAAAAACACCTTCCTTCTGCTAGAATAGCAACAATCATTGACAAGTGGGGCCCTCCAGTTTTCGACACACTGGGTGTATAAATATGAGCTCACCACGAGTTTATTTGGCACGCTCTTTTGCCATCTGCTTTTTACTCACCCAGCTTTTCAGCCTGCGCGCGACAGCACTTGCTCGGTTTTAAATTTTTAAGCTTCGGTTTCAAGTGTGGTTTGTCAGCATTCACGAAGATGTCTGAGGATAAGAAAGTTGTTGGTGCTTCGAAGCTAAGCCTTTCTGAGGAAATGCACCTGGGTTTTCTTGAATCAATGTCGAAGACCAATACGGAGAAGATTGTCACGGAGACTTTGGAGGGTTTATCTGAAGATACTGGTGACAGTGATAGTTACGATGTGGATAGTGGTGGGGAGGATTCCGAAGATCGACCGTGGCGGCCTAGTCACTCAAATTTTAGAAAAATCAACTATAAAGCAGAGTCACCTTGAAAACATGAGGGGAAGATATTTCCGAGATATACCCATTGTGAGGGCAGACGACAGAGAGAAAACTACGCCGACTCCCGAAGATAATGAAGTCGTGATCTTCCGAAGCTTTTTTAAAGCTGGGCTACGATTCCTTCTAAGCAGATTTGTGGTAGAAGTTCTGAAAATATATCAGGTTTACCTTCATCAACTTACCCCTGAAGCAGTAATAAGATTGGGAGTCTTCGTCTGGGCCGTGAGGAGCCAGGGCCTGGAGCCAAGTGCGAAAAGCTTTTGCAATATACACGAGCTAGTATATGAGACGAAGCCCTGGGGTAAAGAGCAATATCATAATAATTTTGGTTGTTATAGCTTCGGTGCCCGCTCTAGGTCAAGCTGTCCCGTGCCAACTTTTCGGAAGAGATGGCCCGGGGAATGGATGAAGGAATGGTTCTATGTGAAAAACGATTTGAAGGTTCGAGAAGATATTAAAGATATCATCATGCACCCTATCTGGCAGCGCTTCGGACTCCGGAAACCGAAGGTAGAAATGGATGAAGCAGCTGAAGAATGTCAGAGAGCCTTCGGCGTAGTCTGCTCTTTTATTGGGACCATGGATTTAATGCAAGAACATATTGCCTTCAGAGTGTGGCCACTTGCAGATAACTGAGAAATGCAGAAGGAAACCGTTAAAGAAACTGACGAAGGTGGACTAGTCAGACTGAAATACACATTCAAGTACGGAGATAAATTCGTTGAACCAGATGATGATTGGCTAAAAAGCATTGAGTCTGTAAGTGATGAATTGCTTGGGGTATACTCAAAGGCCGAAAATACTGCATTATCAGCGGCTTTCGGGGGCCGAATGAAGAAGAGACTCAACCGAGTATTTGACGCAATTGGGTTTATCTACCCCGACTACCATTACCTAGTGCGTGGCCAAAAAAGGAAAAATACTTCTCCTGCAAAGGAAATTGCTTCAGCTGCTCCTAGCGAGCCAGCGCCGAAAAGGAAGAAGGTAAAAGTGCTCACACACCCTCCACGTTGTATTGAGCCGGCCACAGTGCCTGAGTTTATTGGTGGGTCCTCTTCAGCCACCGAAGCCAGAGAACCAACTCCAGTGCCAAAAACCGAAGAAATGGCCGAAGTACCAGTAACAGAGAAAATAGAAGAACCGAGAACTGAAGAAGCAAAAACATTAGAAATTTTAAGTCTTTCAACAAAAATCCAAAAGGGTCCAGCAGCGACCCCGAAAAGAAAAAGGATGGTTAATGTGCTGGATGTTTTGGAAACAATTAAATCTTCGAGCATAACTCCAAAGAAAACTATTGAAGCTTCGGAAGTGTCTACTGAAGCCTTTGTTGCTGAAGCTTTGAAGCAACAATTTGAAACTAAAGCTGGGCCTTCAGAGCCCACCAAGGTAAAACTTTTGAAAGCTGAAGAAACAAAATTGACAGCGACAACTTTGGAAACCGAAGAAATAAAAATGACAGAGCCGATTTTGATTGAGGAAGTTGACACTGCCGCCCCCGAAGCATCTTCCAAAATTCGTGATTACATTGTGCGGCATGCTTCGGGAAAGAAATTATCTGAAGAAGAGATTTTTGAAGCTAATCACTATGCCCGAGAACTGAAGTATCCGAAGGGGGCCGTAGTGTTCAATGGGACAGACAAAGATGACTTCCTATACTGTCTCCCGGACAACAAAGAATTATCCGTCTGCCAGGAGATGGCTAGAAGCATGGGATTCCCGAAGCTTGAAGCTAGCCTTTGCGCCATGACGAAGGACGATCTTGCAGACAGCCTTGCATACAATAGTTTGAAGGTAAAAATTGTAAATTTTGAAGTTTATGAATTTTAAATTAGTCTTTTGTTCTTATGTTAATCCATTCATTCTTTTGAATAGGGCTTGATACTTAGCAATGCCTTAAGGGCACAAAAGAATGCTGAAGACGAGAGCTGCGCTATTGCTCTTAACAACCTTCGGACAGAAGTTATCAGGCTAAGAAACGAAGCCTTGGAAAAGGATAAAATCCTGCTTACATTAGTGGATAAGATAAAGGAAGACAAAGCTAGCTCTAAAACTCAAGCCGAAGCTCAAAAGCGCGAAATCGAAGATCTTCGGAAACAATTAGCCCGAGCTAAAGAAGAACGCATTCTTGAAGAAACAAAACGAGAACTAAGTGACCAATGGGCAAATCATTTGGAAGTAAATGTTGAAGAGCTTCGTGCTTCTAAGAAAAGGTGCTATGATAAATCCATAGAGTGTGTTAAGAAGATAAAATCCAGCTTCGCCAGCGTTGGCACGTTCTCCAGTGAAGAAAATTTGACAAGAGGGAATCCAGAAGGCCCGATTGAGTGGATGAGTCACGAAGCTGAGGCCTTCGAGGAAATCTTGAATAGTCGCGGAGACATTTGTGCTTTTTCGAGCGCCAGGGGAATTGTTACTATTTTGAAGAAAGGGTGTGAGCATGTGAAATCCTTAGCACAATCTGAAGCTGCTTTATCTTCTGAAGATATTAAGGATCCTTCAGCCGAAGCAAGCCAGGTCGGTGGAAAATTTTTCACCGACATTTGGGACAATGGCGGCCGAGAAATGGCTCAAGAAATCATTCAGAGAAGCGAAAAAGGCATTCATGACGCTAGGAAGGTAGCGAAGGCTGCTGAAAAAAGCACAGGGCCCGAAGGGCAAATAGGTATTAACTAGTGGTTTTTATTCTGTCGTGATTTTTGGTTTTGAATTTTGTTCGCGGTTTGTAATAGTAATATAGCCATGTCCTCTCCTCCCTCAGAACCTGCTGAGGCATCTCCAGCCCCCCCCCCTCGAAGGGGGATGACGAAATTAGACAGATGGCCGAAGCCATCATGGACAAAGTTGTCAATCAGCTACTGAACGAAGCTGCAGAAGTACTTCTTAGGGAAGATTAAGTGCTATTGTAAAAATATTTGGACCGTGACATGTATAAAACTTTGTAACTCTGAATGTAATATATAATCTATTTGTGGTTCAATTCTTTACGATGCATGAAATTTTGCATACATACCGTTTTTTGAGCCTTCGGCGAAAAAACACCTTCCCTTCTTTTCATGCTTCGTGAAGAAAATCTTTTATGTATCACAAGAATTGCCATGCTTCTCTGATGAAGAATATCCAAGCTTCGTGAAAACATTCTTCGAAGCTATAAAAAAGTTTTATGTTGCCTCTCTAATGAAGCTACACTTCTCAATTTATCTTGTGCCTTAGCACGATTCTCTTTTTCAGAATATTCTTCGAAGATCAATATTGTGTCCCCTTCTTGTCCTACATGCGATATGATGTATGATGCTTATGTTATGCAAAATGATGTGATGATGTTATGCTATGCAAAATGACATTTATGCCGAAGATACACATATCCCTGCAATAGAGCACACAATCTTTTTATCTCAGCGCTGACTTTTCGCTGTAAGCCTCCCTTAGGAGCTTCTTTGCCTTTTACTTTCAGCGGAATCAGCGTTTATTTTTCGCTATAAGCCTCCCTTAGGAGCTTCTTCGCCTTTTACTTTCAGCGGAATCAGCGTTTACTTTTCGCTGTAAACCTCCCTTAGGAGCTTCTTCGCCTTTTACTTTCAGCGGAATCAACGTTTATTTTTCGCTGTAAGCTCTGCATTCCCTTCGGAACGACTTTTGAGCAGAGAACTTACACTGCGCTCTCTTAGGAACGACTTTTTACTACTTCGAAGAAGTTATGGTGCGTTCCTTAGAACGAGTTTTTGATAATTCGAAGGTTCTCCGTGCCGCCATAAATTCTTGTGCTTCGGCAACTCAAGCCTATGGATAAGATATATTTTCATTATGATAATAAGCTAAACTGTTACGAGAATTTGAAAAATGATAAAAGACACTTAAATTTCCCATAATTGTTCTTTACTACAAAGAAAGTAAAACTGAATGCGAAAATGCAAAAAGCTGCTGTCGAGCTAGGATATTTTGTCAGTAAATGTGCTTCGACTCTGGCACAGTACTATTGACTGTGCGAGCTTCGGATTCTTCTCTGAAGTCCCTCTGGGGGTGAGAGTGCTGGCTCCCTTCTGGCTGCGGACCTCGTTGTATTGGTGGTGGCGGCGGAAGCTGTTGCCAGGAAGCTTGGGGTTGGCTTGCCGAAGCAACAGAGGCTGCAGGGTGATTGCCTACATATTCTGGAATGTAAGGCGAATGGTACGAAGAAGTATGCATAACTTGCTTTGGTTGGCTCTATTGCGCTGCAGCTTCTGCTAGCTCCTTTTGCTTCTGGATAGTGACATGGCACATCCTGGTGGTATGGCCCTTGCCTTCACCAGAGAATAGGCAGTAAATTTTTCTTGGTTGATCTCCAAATCTTCCCCCGAAGCCCCTGGCGCCTCTGCCCCTTGGCGCTGGCGGCCGGAAAGAGCTTTGCTGTTGCCCCGAAGCCTGCGAGGAGCACTGTGGCCTTTGTTGTTGACTCCCTTTGTCATCATTTTGAGTAGAATTGTGAATTGACCTGACATGCCTCGGATAAAACCTTCCTCCGAAGCCCCTGGTCATTTCAGAGAACCTGAGAGCTTCCTCCCTTCTTTGGCGAAAATCATTGTCAGCTCGAATATACTCGTCCATCTTTTGGAGCAGCATCTCCAAAGTTTGAGGAGGCTTCCTGGCAAAGTACTGAGCTGAAGGTCCTGGCCGAAGCCCCTTGATCATGGCCTCAATGACAATGTCATTGGGCACTGTTGGTGCCTGTGCCCTCAGACGTAGGAACCTTCGGACATATGCCTGAAGGTATTCTTCGTGATCCTGGGTGCACTGGAATAAATCTTGAGCAGTGACTGGCTTCGTCTGAAAGCCTTGGAAGCTGGTTATCAACATATCCTTCAGCTTTTGCCATGAGGTGATTGTTCCTGGCCTAAGGAAGGACTACCAGGTTTGTGCAACGCTCCTGACAGCCATGACGAAGGACTTTGCCATGACTGCCGTGTTGCCACCATACGAAGATATAGTTGCCTCATAGCTCATCAAGAATTGCTTTGGGTCTGAATGACCGTCGTACATGGGGAGCTGAGGTGGCTTGTAAGACTGTGGCCAAGGTGTAGCCTGCAGTTCTATTGATAGGGTAGAAGTATCATCAAAAGCAAAATTTCCATGATGGAAATCTTCATACCAGTCGCCCTCGTTGTAGAAGCCCTCTTGATGAAGCTCTCTGTGCGGGGGCCTTTGGTTCTGGTCATCTTGAGCGAGATGTCGAAGCTCTTCAGAGGCTTCATCTATCTGCCTTTGAAGATCAGCTAGACGAGCCATCTTCTCCTTCTTCCGTTGGACCTGTTGATGGAGCATCTCCAAATTTTGGATTTCTTGGTCCAAGTCGTCTTCCGGAGGCGTTGGACTGGTGGCCTTCCTCTTCTGGCTTCGGGCCTCCCTAAGAAAAACGACATCCTGATTGGGGTCCAGCGGCTGCAGAGTGGCAGCCCATGTCGCTGAAGCTTTTTTCGGCGGCATGACGAAGGTGATGCTTGCCGAAGGTTTTCAAAACTCAAAAAGTGGAAGTGAGTTCACCGGAGGTGGGCGCCAATGTTGGGGACTTGTTCTCAAATGCTAAGAATTAAGAACAAGGCAACATAAAAAGTGTTAAATGTTAAACTCCTTCGTCCTTAAAAACAGTATATCCCTTCGGATATAATGAATCTCGGACGAAGGTTACAAAAGAAAAGACCTTCGTAAGGTTGATAGATAGTAAAACAGAGCACTCATATATAATACACGAGTAATGATACCAGTATTATCATCAATGTATTTTTATTATTAAATTCATAAAAACAAATTACAAATGTACCTTCAGATTGATGTAAAGTAAAGGTACAGTCGTGATGCGAAAAAGCGTATGCCACGTCAGCGTGAATAGTACGGGAGTACCGTTCATCTATTTATAGGCACGAGACGCAGCTCGTGTAAAATTACATTAATGCCCTTTACATTTATCAATAACTCTATAGCAATTCTTCGAGGTCCAATTTGGCTTTTCATCTTTAAGTCGGTTCCTCTTTTCTGTCGTCATGCCGAAGCTTTTCTGCACATAGCTTCGTGATCGTCTTATCCTTCGTCATGATCGCTTTTCATCCCAGTCAAGCTTCGTCTTAACCATGCTCTTGTATACCCTCAACCTGACTCCGAAGGTGCCTGTTCACATATTATACTTGGAAAACATTGTCAAACTATGTTTTTGAGGACCTTCGGAAGCCGAAGGCCCCCAACAGGCCTCGTAGTGGATCCCTAGCCATTCACCTCGGTAGTGTCTAAGGGTCTAGCTAACCCTGGCGACATGGGAAACATGGCTTGTGGGTAAAGGGTACAACCTCTGCAGAGTGTAAAACTGGTATACTAGCCGAGCTCACGGTCATGAGCAGCTCAAGACTCTCTGATGATTAAATATGGAACCTAAACTCAATCTATCATTTGCATTGCATGGGTTTATTATTAATTTTGTTCTAATACTTTATTTAAGGTTTGATATTTACTTACACTTAGTAACCGCTAATAAAATTTTGACCAACTACTTAAAAGCAATGCTCAGCTCTAACCCCTGTCATTGATTAGCCTTACACATCACATGAACTCCCACCTTTGTGAGTTCATGTCCACTGGTTTCCCCACAACTTGTTGAGCTATGATCATGTGTGAGCTCACCCTTGCTGTCTCACACCCCCACAGGAGAAGAACAGGTGGTTCAAGAGGAGCCGCTTATCGAGGAGTTCGATTTGATCTAGGTGGCGTTTTCCCCAATCGACTTCTGTGCCAAGGACGATCCTTAGTTCGTTTTATATTTATCTTTTATTTTGTAATAAGACTTCCGCTATGTAATAAATACTCTGATCATTGTGACATTTATCTCTATACACTCTGTTATTATATATGTTGTCTTCTTTGGCGCATGTATGAGATGCACCCGGCTTTGTCCCTTAAAGCCCGGGTGTGACAGAAGTGGTATCAGAGGAAATGTTGACTGTAGGACGAAACCTAGATAGAAATGGATAACTCTTACCTACTTACCATACTCTAATTCATTCTATACTTATCTTACCTTGATCCTGTCTCACCTTTTGCTGTCATACTCTGATTACTCTTATCTTTTCTGTTCTAAGACAAGATGGATTTCATACCTTGGAATGCTACATTCATGAACTTTTAAGAGATAGGAGACCTAAGACAAAAAATAAACTATTTTCTATATTAAAAAAATTGTTGGTTGATTGTTCTGATGATAAATGCTTGATTTGCTTCTTTAATTGATTGATACATCATAGATGGGCATCTTAGCATGTACCACCATAAGGTAATGTGTTAGCTTTAGTAGGTGACACACTTAGCTAATAAATTCTCCAAAGTAACATTCCTCGTAATTACTTGCCTTGTCTACAAATCTTCCTTCCTTACCCTATGTTTCTAACACAGATGGACTACCCCTATAGTGTTAGAAGAGATCACTATAGACGTGGTCCTTGGTATGTCATAGTTAAGAAAGGCAAAGGCAGTTCATACACTGTGCTAAGGGAACCTTAGAACTCACCAGTTCCAAAGGACAAAGATTTGAAGTTGAAGTTGCAGTAACTACCACCATCAGACTAGCAGCATTCTTAGTAGATGAGAAGTTGGTGGGTGACAACATCCGTGCAGTTAGGGATTTCTCGGATGTCTTTCCAGAGGAGTTACCAGGGATGCCACCATATAGAGAAGTTGAGTTTGTCATTGATCCCTTACCTGGGTCTGCCCTACTTTCAAACGGCCATACATGATGTCTGTACAAGAGTTAAAGGGACTGAAGAAGCAGTTAACGAAATTACACGAGGCTAGGTACATTCGTTCAGGTTCCTCACCTTGGGGAGCGCCAGATCTGTGTGTACAGAAGAAAGAAGGATCGCAAGGGATGTACGTGGATTATAGGACCCTTAACGATGTCATTGTGAAGAACAAGTGTCCATTACCCCGCATTGAGAATTAATTTAATTGGATAAGAGGTGCAAGGGTATTCTCGAAGATTGATCTCAGATCGGGTTACCATCAAATGAAGATTAGGCCATCGGATATTCCCAAGACGGATTCCTCGACCCGATATGGTTTATATGAGTTCACCGTTATGTCATTTGGACTAACTAATGCACCAACATATTTTATGGATCTGAAGAATAAGGTGTTCATGATCTGGATAGATTTGTCGTGGTTTCCTCGACGATATTCTTATTCTAAGAGTGATAGTGATCATGAGGAACATCTGAGATTGGTGCTACAGAAGCTACGAGATAATCAACTCTACGCCAAGTACAGTAAATGCGAGTTCTAAATTGACGAGGTGCCATTCCTTGGATATATCATTTCTAATGGAGGGATACCAGTGGATCCTGCTAAAGTCAAGGAGATAGTGGCGTGGAGCATACCCACTATAGTTACTGAGGTCTGGAGTTTCTTGGGACTTGCAGGATACTATCAGAGATTTATTGAAGGATTTTCTAAGATTTCTAAGTCTATCACCTCACTTCTGGAGAAGGAAAGAGAGTTTAAGTGGGACAAGAAGTGCCAAGATAGCTTTGATCAATTAAAGACGAGATTGATGTCACCACCAGTGTTGGTTATGCCAGATCTATAGAAGGGATTCGATATTTATTGTGATGCATGTGGCCAAGGCTTTGGATGTGTGCTCATGCAAGAAGGACATGTGATCGCCTACGCGTCTCGTCAGTTACGGAAACATGAATTGAACTACCCCACTCATGACTTGGAATTGGCAGCCGTTGTGCATGCACTTAAGATTTGGAGACACTACATTATGGGAACTAAGTGCCAAGTATACACAGATCATAAGAGTTTGAAGTACATATTCACTTAGAAGGATCTCAACCTTAGGCAACGCCGTTGGTTGGAGCTTATTAAGGATTATGATTTGGAGATTCACTATCACCTAGGCAAGGCGAATTTGGTTGCAGATGCCTTGAGTCGAAAGGAGCATGTTCATTCAACTGTTGTTGCCCAGCTACCCGATGAGATTGTTGAGGATTTCAGGAGACTTAACCTGGGGATAGTTGCTCACACTGAAGGATTTATTATTAATGTGGAACCTACCTTGGATCAAGAAATCTGTAGAAGGACAGATTGGTGATGCTAAGATACAAGAGATTAAGGATCTGATTACTGAAGGTCGAGGTCCAGAATTCACGGAAGATGAGCAAGGCACCGTATGGTTCAAGGACAGGATATGTGTTCCTAATATTGAAAGCCTTCATGAGACTATTTTGAAGGAGGCCCATGACTCAGATTATTCTATATACTGGGAGTACCAAGATGTATCATGATTTGAAGCGGAAGTATTGGTGGTATGGATTGAAGAGAGATGTGGCTGCACATGTGGTTATGTGCGATGTGTGTCAAAGAGTGAAGGCTGAACACCAGAGGCTAGCTGGACTATTGCATCCACTGAAGATACCCAAATGGAAGTGAGAAGAGATTGGTAAGGACTTCATTACTGGATTGCCTCGCATCTCTAAAGGATATGATTCTATATGGGTTATTGTGGATAGATTGACTAAAGTGGCTCATTTCATTCCGGTCAAGGCTACTTATAAAGGTTCTCAATTGGTAGAGTTATATATGGCTCGGATTATGTCTCTACACGATGTACCGAAGAAGGTCATTTTGGATAGAGGATCATAGTCTACCCCCAGATTATGGAAAAGTTTTCATGAGAATATGGATTCGATGTTGAATTTTGGTTCGGCCTACCATCCTCAGACTGATGAGCAGACTGAAAGGACAATCAAGTATTGGAAGACATGTTGAGAGCTTGTGCCCTTCAGCATGGTAGTAGTTGGGACAAGAGTCTACCTTATGCTGAGTTCTCATATAATAATAGTTACCAGGCCAGTCTGAAGATGTCACCGTTCAAGACTCTGTATGGCAGGAGATGCAGAACTCCTCTATATTGGATCAGACTAGGGGAAGATAGTTCTTTGGACCTGAACTTATTCAAGAGGCAGAAGAACAAGTCTGTGTAATCAGGGAGAACTTGAGGGTAGCTCAGACCAGACAAAAGAGCTATACGAATAATAGAAGAAGACCACTGGAGTTTGAGGAAGGTGATCATATGTACCCTAAGGTGTCACCACTTCATGGAATGAGGAGATTTAAAGTTAAGGGCAAATTGTCCCCTCGTTTTATTGGACCATTCAGAGTTTTTAGGCGAGTTGGAGAGATGGCCTATCAACTCGAGCTACCTGATAATCTATCTGATGTGCATAGTGTATTTCATGTGTCTCAACTTAAGAAGTGTCTCCGTGTCCCTGAGGAACAGTTACCAATGGAAGAGCTCAGTGTTCAGGGTGATTTGACTTACACGGAGTATCCTATCAAGATTCTTCATACATTGACTCGAGTTACAAGAAATAAGGTTATAAAGATGTGCAAAGTACAATGGAGTCACCATGGCGAAGATGAAGCTACTTGGGAAAGAGAAGAAGAGCTTCACATAGATTTTCCCCATCTTTTCCCTCGTTCTTCCTAAATCTCGAGGACGAGATTCTTGTTAAGGGGGGTAGGATTTGTAATACCCAAATAATTGGAGTTGTAGAATGTATAATTATTGGGAGTTATAAAAAGGATTATTTGATTACTTGCTTGTTTTTCCGCATTTTTGCTTATTCAAATCATGGGGTCACATCGCTACTAACAATGGTATTAAAATAAAGGGAATAGTGCATCATGTGGAGTTTATTGTTTGAGCATTCAATGATGATAATAAAAGTAAAAAAATGTATTAATGTTGAGAATAGGGTTAAAACTAATTTGGAATCTAGAATTTGGAAATTAACTAGAAAAGGAAAAGAGAATCCATTATAAACAAACCTATATTTGAACAAATATTTTTATACTAGTATGATTAAAGTCTACCTTTGATTTAAGAATAAAATTCACATTCATATTGGAAGTTCAAATTGGGAATTGAAAATAAAAGGAAAAAAATTGAAATGTGAAAGAAATAGGAACAAGAAAAGAAAATAGAAATAGAAAACAAGAAAAATGCCAGAACTGGCTTTGAGCTGAATCTGCCCAGCCCAGCTATGTGTGAAGCGCTCCCACCACGCCGGCTCCAGTCCCCGCAGCTTAGCCAACACTTGCGTGGTGTCTCACTGATTGGCCAGGCCCACACGCCAGTCAGACACGTCACCCGCCCAAGCTCGCCTTCCATGGAACTCGGGTTCCGATCCCACTGCTCTATTGCAAGTCGTTGGGGTCATCGCGAGTTTGTTGGATCCGTCCTTGTAATCTGCAAGCGCTCGGACTCCGCTTTGCTCGGCTACGGAGTATAAATTCAGGACAACTCGCGCGCCCCTCCTCCATCGGCACCATGGTGTTGGACCGCCGCCGTGTGCATCTGCGTCAGAGCGAGAAGAAAAAAATGGGGGGAGGGGGGAATGGCGGCAAGCGCGCTGCTGATGGGGTCGTCATGGCTGCGCATGCGCCTTCCCCTGGACGTGTCCGCGCGCCCCTTCCGTGGCACCCTATACCGTTGCTCCCTCCCCAACAACATCCGCTCAGTGCGCCCCTCTCTGCTTCCTCTCTTCGTAGCCGCGCTGCACGAGCTGATTGCCGCACCCGTCTGGAGCGAGGTAGATCGGCGATTAGCCCTTGGGGAGGGGATGATCGGAGTCGTGGGCATCTCTTGATGCTGGTTGATGTGTTGCTGGACCTGGCGTACCACTGGGGAGCTTCCAATTGCTCGTCGTACTTCATCGCCACCATGGATCCGCACCGCACCGTGGCCGACCAACCCTTTGCCTCATACACCCTTGGTAAGCACTTGAACCAGTTCAGCTCATCGTTGCGCACGAATTAGACCAATCCGCGCTCGGGTTGTTCCATCGGGGCGCCGGATCGACTGATTCCGGTTGTCCGCCACCGTGTCTTGCGGGCGGCGCCACCGTGCTCTACTGGCGGGTTGGGGGAGAGAAGGTGGACTGTTGGATCGTGGTTAAACGATAGAGATTAGATTTTCATGTATCGTTACGATGATCGGATCTGGACCGTAAATTTTGGCGCGTGCGGCTGTGATGTCACCGCAGCATACCTCTTCGTTGATAAAATCTCGACCGTCGATTATTAATCCTGCGGTCGTGAGCGCTTAGTGGATCATGGTTTGCGCGATCTAATCTGGCGCATCCGTCTCTGATCGGACGGCCGAGATCCCACAACACCCCTTCAGCTCGGCCGTTTCGCAAATGAGTCCCCGACTTATTCAAGAATAAACCCGCAGTCCTTCCCTGGGTGGTTCTGAGTCTTAGAATATTATACACAGAAGCCCCTGTTCTTCCCTGTATTTGACGCCCAGTCCAGGAATCTATAAAATCTGAGAAATTCTTTCTAAATTCATTTTTAATACGAAAATAATGGTAGAAACTTGTATAAATCATAGAAAATTCATATTAAATCCTTTTTAGTCCATTCCTAGTTCCTATAATTTTTAATATTATTGTTCATCATCTAGTACCACTGTTTTGACATGAAAACCATATTAAAATGTATCTCTTAATCAATCTTGTATCAAATACATAAAACCTCTAGAAATTCATAACTTAAAATCCATTACTCCAAATTGATTCATTCCAGTGGAATTAATTTTGTTTAAGTATTGTTTATCACCTAGTACCTTTATCTAACCATGAAACTTGATTTAAAATTACTCACATGAATTACTCTTTGCTAGGTACTTAATAACTACATAAAATCATAACTCGGTGACCATAACTCCGATCTTAGTGGTTCTCGTTCCCACGATCTTGTAGCGACATGTAGATCATTATTATGCTGTTTATTCTTATGTTTGGTGTGATGTTAATTTTATCAATACCATGTTTGTTTGTATTGCTACGACTAGCGTGAGGACACGTGTCATCTGAAAAGCAAGTTGGTACCTGGAATCTCAAGTGACAGGCAAGTTGTGCCCTTGATTCACTTTTGTTACCCAACAATGTTCTTTATAATCATTTACCGTGCATAGGTTTAATTTTGATGGGACCCGATAGGTCACCCTAGATTGTTTATCTCATTACCTTGTTTACCCCTGAATCATTTTGGTAGTTTGCTATTGCTTTATATGGTTTTGGGATAATCATTTATTATATCCATGTTCCAGTTATTATGTTATTTATTTATGTTCATGACAAGATCATTATATTATTGTTAATTGGAACATAGAGCTTAACTTGAGAAACACGTGCCACCACAAGGGAGGAATGGGACCCCTTGGCTAACTAATTAGGAAAACTAGTGGAAGACTACCTTACCCGAAAGGGGCAAGGGCAGTAGGGGAGTTGCATGCAAGGAGGTTCTCGGGTTGATTTTGCTGTGATGGCGGTCAGACGAGGGATTCTTGCAAGTGCTCTTCCCATAAACTATAGCGGGTTTTCGGAAGCTAGTGGAACTTTGTAAAGGCCTTGTAGTGGATCCCTAGCCATTCACCTCGGTAGTGTCTAAGGGTCTAGCTAACCCTGGCGACATGGGAAACACGGCTTGTGGGTAAAGGGTACAACCTCTGCAGAGTGTAAAACTGGTATACTAGCCGAGCTCACGGTCATGAGCAGCTCAGGACTCTATGATGATTAAATATGGAACCTAAACTCAATCTATCATTTGCATTGCATGGGTTTATTATTAATTTTGTTCTCATACTTTATTTAAGGTTTGGTATTTACTTACACTTAGTAACTGCTAATAAAATTTTGACCAACTACTTAAAAGCAATGCTCAGCTCTAACCCCTGTCATTGATTAGCCTTACACATCACATGAACTCCCACCTTTGTGAGTTCATGTCCACTGGTTTCCCCACAACTTGTTGAGCTATGATCATGTGTGAGCTCACCCTTGCTGTCTCACACCCCCCATAGGAGAAGAACAGGTGGTTCAAGAGGAGCCGCTTATCGAGCAGTTCGATTCGATCTAGGTGGCGTTTTCCCCAGTCGACTTCTGCGCCAAGGACGATCCTTAGTTTGTTTTATATTTATCTTTTATTTTGTAATAAGACTTCCGCTATGTAATAAATACTTTGATCATTGTGACATTTATCTCTATACACTCTGTTATTATATATGTTGTCTTCTTTGGCGCATGTATGAGATGCACCCGGCTTTGTCCCTTAAAGCCCGGGTGTGACAGATTACATTGTAGGGGTACTCCATGTCAACAATGTCAAAAACAACCTGTTCAGTCCTTGTATTGTGAACAAAGCCGAAGGTAACTGACATTGTGATTTTGCTAAGTGCTACAATCTGTCTTCCTCTGAAGCCACATAGAGGATGTGTAGCATCGTGAATCTTATCTTCTGGTTCTTGCATCTGTCTGAAAGCCTTAGCAAATATGATATCTGCTGCACTACCTGTATCAACCAGAACGTTATGAACAAGAAATCCCTTGATGACACAAGATTTGACCATAGCATCATTGTGAGGGTAATCTTTGAGCTAAAGGTCTTCCTGGGAGAAGGTGATTGGGATGTGGAACCATTTTGACTTGATGAAGGGTCCCTGCACCCCAACATGCTGCACCCTTCTTTGTGCTTCCTTCTTTTGCTTCTTGTTAACCGGCTCTGAACTTGAGCCGCCTGTTATCGGGAGCACTAGCTTCGTAGCCGAAGCAACTTCAGCTTGATTGTTGAACGAAGCCATCAGCTCAATATTGGAAGTGAGTTCACCGGAGGTGGGCGCCAATGTTGGGGACTTGTTCTCAAATGCTATGAATTAAGAACAAGGCAACACACAAGAAAAATGTTAAATGTTAATGTCCTTCGTCCTTCGAAGCATTATTTCCCTTAGGATATAATGATCTTCGGACAAAGGTTATGAAGGACATACCTTCATAAATATGACATATGTAATCAGAGGATGAAGGTTATGAAACATAAGACAACATAAATAATTACATAGTACCAAAATATGAATATTTATTGTCAAATAATCATGAATACATAGAAGTTAAATTAAATTACATTTGTACCTTGAGCTCGACTGAATACGAAGATACAGATGCGATGCGAAAAGCGTGAACAGTACGGGGGTACTGTTCACCTATTTATAGGCACAGGGCGCAGCCTGTGTGAATTTATATTCATGTCCTCTACAAATGATTACAATTATTACACAATTTATCATGGGTCGATTGGTCATCTCATCTTTAAGTCGGTGCATTTTGAAATATACTATGAAGCTTCGTGACTGGTAGCTTCGGCATTGTTCTTGTTCTGACCTTTCGAAGGTGCTTCATCTGACAGGACCTTCGGCGACGAAGCAGACCCCCAACAAGTAGCATAATTTATATAGAGTGCATCCAGTTTTTATTGATGCCTGACTTTAACAATCACTCCATATTTTGATATATTTTTTTTGTAAGTTTGAGTTCATATGACTTATTTTAGAAACTTGAGCTCACAAACATTCTCTTATTTGGTCTCTATATGGTGGAATTATGTTATTTTATAATCTCTGTTCGTTCAGTCATTCATTGTGAACTCTCTTCTAATCGCTC
Organism: Zea luxurians; assembly: GCA_029449295.1. Taxonomy (NCBI): domain Eukaryota; kingdom Viridiplantae; phylum Streptophyta; class Magnoliopsida; order Poales; family Poaceae; genus Zea; species Zea luxurians. The sequence continues at coordinate 62,709,614 of JAOPSE010000011.1, read as the reverse complement.
ATTTCATTGGCCGTGTTGTACCAAGACATATTGGATGGAGTAAATAATAACATCAGTTAGTCAAATAAAAAATATTATACGGAGAGCGGAGACAATCAATAAAAAATCTTGAAATTTTCTTGGTGGATAGTTTACATGGGTATTGTTGTAAGTTGTAAGCCATCGCAATGCACGAACAACCGACTAGTTTAGATATAAGCCTATCTCAAATTCATGGGGTCGAGAATGGGAAAAGATTTTATGTGGTCTTCGGTGAGCGGCGGTGGAGCTACCTGTTTGCGTGCGTTGAGCGAGAGAGGGGGCGAGAGGGTTCGGCTGAGGGCGCAAGTGAGTGGGGGGAAGTGGGCGAGCGCCGTGCGGCTTCTAAAGAGGCGCGGGCTTGAGAAAGTGGCCGAAGAACGCGCGGTCGTGGGCGCGTCCACGACGAGGGACGTGGGCGAAAGGTTGGGGACAGACTGATAGGTGGGCTCGATAGGACAGAGAGAGAAGCGGGAGCGCGTGCAAGAGGAACAGCACCGACAGGGCTGGCCCACTAGGCAGCGGGAGAGAGAGGGAGAGAAGGGGCGTGAGGGCTGGCGCCGACAGGCGAGACCCGCCTGTCAGGCACCGAGGGCGCGCGGGCGCGGGCGCGAGGCTGGGCCTGCTGGGCCGACTGGGCTGAAATGGTTTTTTCTATTTCCAGGGAATTTCTAGTGCCTTTTCTATTTATTTTCTCTAGGGTTTTCAATTCAAATTTAAACCAAGTTTCAAATTCAAACCAAATCAAACATGTGCAATAATTCAAAGAATATTTGGAACTCAACATGATGCAACATTTCATGACTCATATGTTTTGTCAAAAATAAAATAAATAATCTCTCACTAATTAAGCTAACCCTAACCAAAAGAGAAAGAGAGAGAGAGAGAGAGGAACTAGAGAGCGATAGAAACTAGAGTGAGAGAGAGAAGAGTAACACCTGAATTTGGATGATAATAAGAAAGAAATTTTATACCCCCAAATTTAGGGTGTTACAACGCGCCGCTACGAGATCATAGGTTCGATAACCACTAGAATCAGGATTAAAATGAAGAAGTTATGGATTTTACAAATTTCTTGAATTAATTTTGCACTGAAAACATTTACTAGATGCTTCTATGCACTTTCTGGATTCTATACTACTATATTAAGGCAGTAAGAGTAGCCTGCCTCCCGTGGTTCTGCCTTCCGTAAATCCACACTGTCTATGTGTATTCGTGCGATCCTTGCCCTTGAACTAGCGGAACATCCTCCGTCTCCCACCACCCACCACCCGAGCGATTTCCTCTCCCTCGCATCCCACGCCATGCCCTGACGCCGTACTTCCTCCTGACCGCGAATCCTCCCAGCCTTTCTTCCGCTCTCTCCGCCATGCTCGACATCTCCGACTCGACCTCCGTGCCGCTTACCCACGCGTTCCTCATTGTGTCCGCTACACGCTCTGGCCTAATTCCGCCTGCCTCCGCGGACCTAGATCCGCCGCTGCATCCAAGACAAGCTACAGGTTCACGAAGTACCCCCCTCACCTCGTCGCGCAGCAGCGCACCACCCTCTACGCCTCTCTTCCTCTCTCCCCGTGTCCTCGCCGCCAACCTCCTCCCCTCCCCCATCTGGGCCCTACTCCTCTTATCTGCCCTACGCTCCACTAATACCTCCTCTGATGCCTTCATCTCCCACCTCCCCTGCTAGGTACAAATCCAAGGTTCATTTTCTTCGATCTAGAACTTCGTCTTCCTAATCACTCTGCATATCCATGGGCATCTTCACTTGGGCACATTGATTAGGCTCTCTGTACTATATTTGTTCTTTTAGGGTTTATGGTGAGATAACTTGTCCACACTATGGTTTTAAGTAAATGTTGTCGCCGCATAATTTCTTTTATATTATAATTTGTGTTCACGCTTAGGTAAGTAATGCCGCACAATTTTTGTTTACTCCTATTTTTGTTGCAGATTGTCTAGACTGTATAAATTTTTATATCATCATTGTTGTGATTCTTTCCTGTTTAGTCCTAGGTTATGATGAACAGGTTATCATGACTGCAACACTTGTGTTCAGATGAGTTAGGCACTTCTCATGCTAATTCAAATCTCATACATGAATTTTTCATGTTTTGTTAGTGCTTTAGGGTTCTACCTTCTTAATGAAACTATGATATAGAATTAGAATAGGGAACCCTAAGAATTTTGACATCACTAAACTCATACAACAGAGTGTGCACGACAACACTTGTTAAGTGGCAACAACAAAGCAATGCAAATGCACATTTAATCTTGACCTACAAGTGCTGGTAAACGAATAACATTTTTGTGGTAGGAATGAGCCTTCTGCATTTATCGAGTTATCTAATAAACATACGAGGAGATTAAATGTGCATTAGCAGATGACAACTCCGCTTCATTAATTATGTACCCATCATATCCAATATTTCTGACAAAAGATATCTAATATCACTGACTTCTCTGGGTAGTGAGTGTCTTTATGTTTGCATGCCACTATACATATTTCTTTCTTGGGATCTGGTTCTTATTCTACTTGTGATTCAGTTCACTATTTGTGAATCTTGCTTTTGTCAGTTGCAAATCAGCTTGTACTTGTAGCAGCAGCTGGACAGGGTCCTGCAATGCTCGCTCCACGGGGTGCGAGCTCATCGTCTACCATTACTGCCTCTCTGTGCTGGTTCCTACCAATGTAAGCGCCTCAGCCTCTGCTCACTTACACTGACACTGACTGTCCAATTGATATCATCCCTTCGTTCCATTCCATGCCTGCATCTGCACATAGTGGCGGTTGAATGTTCATTAGCTAATCCTGTCAGTGTGAGATCATCATGTATTGCCACCTTTAACCACATTGAACTTATTTCTGCTGAGCAATCTGAGAAAGTTCTGCTTTTATTGTGACCATGGGTACTCTTAGTCTGCTACATATGTTGATTAACACTTTGCTTGCTGAAAAGCTAAAACTGCCCAGGGATGTTTGGATTCAGCCACTAAAATTTAGTCAAGGTCAAGGTCCTCTTTGAGCTCTACAAGATCAACTGCTCTATCATCGACGACGACCTATCAACCAGGTGCGTTCAACAAAGTACCTCTTTGTTTCCTATATCTGTCGTGCATATTCTTGTCATTCATGACGTGATTTGGGGTTGATTGAACATCTATTTTTTGAATGAAACATTCCTTGCACTTGGAAGATGTGTTTTTTTGTTGCTTTAGGCCACAAACAATTTCTTTGGATTTAAATATGGAGAAAATGGTTACAAAAGACCTGGGATAGTGACACTCTGTCATCCTAGGCTAATGAGATTGAGCGCCAGGTAATTCCAGCAAGAGATTACCTCTTTGAATCTTCACTCTAGGATATTTCTCAAGCCATAGATTTCATCCACAGTAAGTTCTTGCCTTTTCTTGTTTATTTTTAAGGCAAAAAATACATGATAGCAAATCGATACCTTTTCTGAAACATGACCCCAGTGCTGATCAGTTTTCTATTATTTTGTTTTCCTTGCATCCGTGGTACCTTTTTTATATGGATTTTTCTAAACAACAACCATTGAATCATAGGTAGGAGAGTTTGTTGTGGCTGACTCAAAAACTTAGGGAAGCAAAGCAGGTAGTAGTTAACTCAGAAAAGGGAAATAGGTTATTATTTTGATCACTGGTCAACTAATGTTTATGTTATTAGGTATGCATTGCCAATTTGATTACGATGTGGTAGGTATGGTTACAAAGAAGCTGCAACACTATCTTTTAATGCATAGTCCATTCCCAACCTATGATTCAACGGTTCTTTAGGACTAGCAGTTTTTGTTATATGACTTGTATAGAAACCATTTCCAAGTTATTCCTATTGTAGTGCTGCTTATAAATGTGATTGCATGTAGTATTGATAAGTGGCATGAGCAAAGGTGCCTTTGCTGACATAACTTCATTGAGAAGTACCGAGGAACGAGTTATGCATTTGAACAATATATTAAAATTTGTTGCATCCAAGAAGGATCATTCTCCTTGCAATTCGAGACCCTTGGAATGCAGCAATAGATGGTGGTGACCCATCAATTGACTGTTCTTCCTTGTCCCGTCGGATCTGTGATTGTTCTTGGTGGTGACCCTTTCAGCCTTGGAAATCAAAGGAGTGAGCATTTGAGCAATAGGAAGGATACAGGATGAGCCCAAATCTGGTGCGGGGAAGAGGGGAGGGAAAGATTGAGATGGAAAGACCACAACACAAATGGAAGGGAGGGGAATAGGGGATAGGATATGAAAGGGGGAATTAGGAATGACAATCGTGGGAGGAATTAGGAACAATGCTAGACTTTCAAAACTAAGAAACGAGGGGACACATGATAAAGAATGAGATCTGCATCAGTTTTTGCCATTTAGAACAATAGAAATGATTTATTTTGTTTTTGTTTATTAGTACTAACAGACAGGATGATATTTTGAACCTACTTGCTTTTACTTGCTCCATGCCTCCATTGCCTCATTTGATCTAAACAACTATCATGATCTATGGTCCTTGTTATCTTTTTGCTCTAGTGAAGTGGGAAAACTATCTTTTGGTCGTAGCTAGGATCATTTGTAACTTTTTCCTTTCTCATGCACTTGCAAATACTGTTGCCATATGAATTTGTATCTTAGTTGCCATGTGATGTCTTGATTATATGTTTACACTTCTGTTAATTTGCTTTTTCCAATATATAGTAATGATCTTGTTTATTTGTTTCCCATTTTTATTTTTTTCGTGTATAATGGTGGTGGTGTACTATTTATTCCTTCAATACTTTGCTATTTTTCTTTTATGTAGATAATGATAAAGCATCTTTATCTATTTTTGACTTCTGTTACTTTTTCTCCAGAGTTGGTTATAACAGTCTGGGCGGCTTTGCAACTATCAACCACCTTCACTTCCAGGTTATAACACGTCTTTCAGTAATGCATTGATTCCAAGCTCTTGCTAAGATTATTGTTTTGCTTTTCTATTATGAAATAGGAAAGGTGGTCCGGCTCCTAGGTATGATCATTCAGTGGTTGTTTACGCTGACCGATATCTTCTAATCTTTGGTGGCTCTTCTCACTCTACCTGCTCTTTGTTATCTATCACGGTTGAATCTGGTATATTCTATTTTTTTCTTAATAATAAGAATGCACAATTAACCACTTGAGGAACATTGGAGAAAGTAAAGTTCTTTCGATGATTTTTTTCTAGGTTGATGTTTTAGACAAGTGCAACAGTGTGTGTAACAAGCTAACAAGTGAGCCTTTTCTTGAAAAAAGAATCCTTTGTAATTTTTCCTTTCTCATGCACCTTTGCAAATAATATTGTCATATGAATCCGTATCTTAGTTGTCATGTCATGTATTGATTATATGTTTTCACTTCTAATAATTTGAGTTTTCTAATATATACTAATGATCCTGTTTATTTGTTTCCCATTTTTATTTTGTTTTTTCGTGTATGATGGTGGTGGTGCATTATTTATTCCTTCAACACTTTGCTATTTTTCTTTTACATATATCTATACTACTATATTAAGGCTGCAAGGGTAGCCTGTCTATTCTGGTTCTGCCTTCCATCAATCTCAATCGTCGGTCCATTTACCTACGCCTCCGCTTCGATCTCATCCGTCCCTCAATTCTATCTCGATCGCTCTGCCTCTCTCCTCCAACATCCATTTTTTTGTTGGGCTGAGGCCCGTACCGATACCCCCATTAAACGATAGGAGCCCGTAGATCATCGGAGAGCACTGGCTTGTATTCCTCTCGTCTCCAGCGATGGCAGCGGGCGAGGGTACGCGAAGGCGAAGCGGAGTAGTGGAAGCAGAGGTCGCAGCCATGGCCGTGATGGAGAAGCTCAAGATCTTTGTCGTTAAGGAGCCCGTAGTCGCGGCCTCCTGCCTCATCGCTGGAATCGGTACGCGCCCTTCTCTCCCCTCCGCAAACCCTACCAGATGTGTATCGTGCGTGCACGCCCTTGGGGCGCAGCGTCCCTTGATTTCGGTGTGCCTTGGCTTAGTTCTGGTTGACTCCGTGAGGGTAGGTCTGGGAAGGTACGGGGATTACATTTCGGTGGTCTTTTCACTTGCTGCTATTCGTTAGATCCAGTATTCTAAATCTCATGCACTTATGTAGATTCAACTTTAATCTTTGTGTTTGGTTTCCTGACTAAAATTTAGTTCATGTCACATCAAATATTTGAATATCAATTTTGAGTATTAAATATAGGCTTAACTAGGTTTAATAAATTTGTCCTGTCTTTTAACCTTCGTTTGTATAATAGTTTTATAATTGAAATATATTTAATACTCGTAATTATCATTCAAACATTTGATATGACAGAAACTTTCGTAACTGACAAGCTATACATTTGCATCCCTGCTCAATGCAGAGATTCAGCTGTTCCATTTCCCATTATTGACTGCAATGCTAATGAAGAGATGCAAACTGACATCATCTATGAGCACTGGGATATTCTTCCCCCCCTAAGCAAATTAAGGACCCAGAGGCTAAGAAGGTAAATACTTAATATTTATTATTGTGAATTTCTTTGTTCGCACTTGTTTGTAAATATTTGAGGTTTATGTGTCGATGATTGCAGCCTAAGGACTGGGATGACAAGGAGTACATTCCTGACCCTGAGAACAAGAAGCCAGAGGTAGTGTTTTATTTCTAAGCACATATGTGTATGCTTATTATTAGTGAAAAGTCTTAGGTTGTCCTCACCAAACCGTGAATATGGTCGTGCATTGCACTGTAGGGTAGAGTTTGAAATATGAGGTGGGATAGAAAGTCTGCTAGAGATTGCCTTACTGACCGCAATTTAATAGCCTTTATTGTATAATATTTGATGAGACATTTGTTATTCCTCAAGTCACTACCAGTTTCCTTAATTCGTTGAACAGTACAACTCATTGCTTTTTCCATTACTTTTTAGGGCTATGATGGTATTCCCAAGGAAATTCCTGACCCTGATGCTAAGAAGGTATTTATGTGGTTATTTGTTATGTAGTCTATGTCATAGGATGAATAACATGGGTTTATAAATTCTAAAATGTGCATTGCAGCCTGAGGACAGGGACAATGAGGAAGATGGTGAATGGACTACCCATTTGCCCGTATCATTCCCAACCAAAATACAAGGGACCATGGAAACAAAAAGGTATGACAATTCCTTTAAATACATAAAAACTGACAACAATTCATATTCTAATATCTAACAACATGTTGTTTCACTTGCCAGAAAATCAAGAACCCGAACTACCAGGGTAAATGAAAGGCCCATATGATTGACAACCTAGGTATGTTTCCCTGAAATTGAACATTGTATCTTCTTACTGTTTGGTTATTAGAATATTAGTGCTGAATCTATGTCTTGTTCTTCACAGATTTCAAGGATGGTCCATACATTTATGCTTTTGACAGCCTAAAATACATTGGCATTGAGATGTGGCAAGTTGGTGTTGGATAGTTATATCTTCTTTTCTCATTCAGAAAGACATCATAATTATGCCCTTTTTCTATATATACAGGTTAAATCAGGCACTTTGTTTGACAACATCATCATCACTGATGATCTTGCGTTGGCCAAGACTTTTGTAGAGGAGACATGGGGCAAGCACAAGGAGGTGTGTTTTTCCTCATAACATCTCTGAATCAGTAACTCAGGTATTATTGTATGTTGTTTCTTTGTCATACATCCTGGCCCATGTTGACATAGGGATTAGTTTACTTAGGTTGAACTTAATTAACTACAATAAGTGCTCCGTGCATGTGGGAATGTGGATTGTATGCATAGCCTTTTATTTCGGTTAAATAGCTATTAAACAAGCAAAATGGCTGGTTAAACGGACACAACCAGTCTCCATGTGATGATTAAGCAGGCTAAACTGCTGTTGATGCGAGTAGAGGTATTCTGCAACACTCAAATAATGGATAGTGCCTTGTCGTTATAGTTCTCTATCATATTTTTATGTACCATCCATAATTTTTTATCTGAGCTATCACCTGCAAGTTTCTCGACAACTTATCTCTTCGTCATTGTGTTAACCTTTTATGCAGAAAATGGTTGTCTTTGTCATGCGATAAGGCTGTTTGGAATGCTGTCACTAATAATGAGGCAGTTCAAGGTTTCAGGAGATCTTTACAAGATGGTATGTTACATGAAACTTTCATGTACATGCATGAATCATATACAAGATTATGATATTGGCCATTGGGTATGTTGTTACAAGTTTTGTATTATAGTGGTTGTTGTCTTGTTACATATTATGCTTCTGGGGTCAGGGGATTTGATCAATATGTTGATGCACCAAGATTAAGAATTTGTTTATTACTTCTAAATTATCCCTTCTATATCTATCAGATCTACCAACAGAGACAAGATTATCCTACATGTTGTCTCGTGGTTCACTGGAGAGGCTGCTCAACATGAGGAATCTGAAGTTATGGATGGTGAGGATGACGATGATGACGAGGATGATGATGATTATGATACAAAGGTATGGAAACTTTTTTCTCTAATGAGGAATATCATTTCTACATCATTTCCAGCTTTTGAGTATGTTTTGACATTTTTTATTTCCTCTTTGGAACAGAAGAACAAGACAACTGCTGGAGGGGAAGGGCAATAGGGCAAACGACCTACAGTGTGCAAGCAGTAGTGAGGTAATGCACATCGAGTGTCAGTAGACATTAACTGTGGATCAATTAATTTGGTTCTACTTGATGCAATGTCATTGAGTTGATTTTGTGGAGCCCTTGAGAGGGCGCTTGTTGGTTTTACGAAATTGGTGGGGGATGTTTCGGGTACATGGTGTTATATGTGGGTAGTTTTGTCACTTGTTGTGTTGGGTTTCAGCTACTGTGTTCTTATGCTTGGAGTGAAGATGGTTGCCACTCTGGTGTGTCTTATTGTGCATACTAGAAATTTAGCTCTAGGTAAAATGCTAGCCTTGTGCCTAAATGTTTTTTGCAAATTGCATCTTGCACATGGGTCTTGCATTATCTGTTGTTTCACAATGAGGAGACATTGGTTAGTGAGTGCGCTAGGCCTCATGGGGGTAATTGTGTGAAGATTTTATTTTTGTACTGCTCTAGCATTCCAGAATCCATTTCAGAAAGTTTAGCTTGGTCATTAGAAAAGGAAAGCGATTTGTGAACTTACACTAGCCACTGGTAATTGTGGTGTGCTCTTTGCAAAGCCTTGGAGCTGCCTCGCCTGCAAAGTCTGAACTTGCAGAGATAGTCCCACAAGAGAAATCACCAAAAGGTAATGCTTCATTTTTCAGGTCATCATCCTTCTTGTCATTTCTCCCCCGTTCATTTTTCAATGGATGTGGCTCAGTACGCACGTGTTCCATTGTGATTTTGCTGTTCCATAGCTTCCATTCAACCAATGCCGCCGAGTCCAAGGTCTTCTACCTCAAGATGAAGGGCGACTACCACACGTATACTGTTATCGCTAGCAGATCTAGACCATGCAAGTTGTGGTTTGTAGAGATCAAAACTTAAGATCTGTGTGTAGATATTTGTCTAGACAATGGGAGTGACGGGATGCTGGTTTTTAGTAAGGTTGGTTGCTTATCTATAAATTTGCATGTATGATGCATGATCCTGTGCTGTCTCCTGTAGTACATGGTTGAAATAAATTTGTGTTCCATGTTTTTACCCTCCCTACACGTATCTTTTGGATATCTGATTTCTACTAACGATGATTCGGCATGTACCTTGCTGAGTTCGAATCAGGTGCGTAGAGGAAGGATGCTACGGGGAGCACCATGAATTCCTACAAAGCTGCTCAGGTTTCCTCTGACTGTTCACCATTATTGGAAGCAGGGCAGGCAGAGAGCCTTGGAACCGAACTCTTGGAGATGGTGCCTAGCAGGGAAGAGGAGATTAAGTTGAAAGAATACAGGGAGGATGTTGTGTCGACTTTTGTAGTTGATGATTACGTGAGACTTGAGTTTACGGGCTCAACTTTTACCAGTTCTTGGAAGTCATTTAGTAGCCCTAAGATTTCATCAACATTCTTAGTAGTAATTGCTATAGTATCAAATGGGATTGTGGTACGAGTTGCTCGAGTACTAATGTTGTTGTACATTGTGAAGCTAAGTGGGTAATATCAAAAGGGATTAAGATTTATGTGTGGTGCTTATTGTATTTGTTTTTATTATTTTATTGTGCTTTGTACATGTACTTACTCTGGTGTTCTTTTACTGCAAAGTTTGACACAGTATATTTTTATACGAGAGACCGAAGGTTACTTAGTATTGTTTTCTGTTTCTGTTATCCTCTTTGTAGATCTATGTTTGGATGATGAAAATAGTGCTACTCGATGTGAAGTCCACCAATACTATAGTTCAGATTAAGCCTAAGATCGGTGCTTTAGAGGGAATTGGTAATAGCCAGTAAGCACTCTTTTTTGCTGGAATTATGGTAGTAGTCAGGTTTCAGATTTCTATGAGTTTGGTGAATAAAATGAGCTTATGGGTGTTGTCAATCTTTGTTAATTTCCTGAAGTTATGATAAAAATATATATGGTACCTATTCAAACAATATGGTTGTAACTGCCAAATATTTTTTTATAACAAGTTATATTGTATTATGCAGTAGATAAAAAAGAGAATATTTTGTGTAATTGTTTTGCTAAATTCTAATAGACAGTGGTTGTAGCTAAAACATAATTATCTTGATATAAAGACTACTACATTATTACTTTTATGAGAACAGCGTATGTTCCCTTCAAATTATACAGTACGGTAGCATAGTTGCATTTTAGTAGGTGTTACTTCATAAATTGTTCAGTAGAAAAGAAATGGCTCGTCAATCATTAGGAATGTATTGGAGCTCACCAGTTGTCTTTTTAAATAGTTGATTCACCAATTTTTTCGTCAATGATGCATATTAGCAGATGTTTGAGAGGAAGATTGGTCGTCTTAGGGTCTGTTTGGTTGGGCTGTGGCTGTGAAAAAAGCTGCTGTGGGCTGTGAGCTGTGGGAAAAGCTGTTGTGGGCTGTGAGCTGTTAAAAATCTAAAAACCGTTTGGTCGAAACTACTAAAAATCGTTAAAAGTTATTAGATATACGTTTTCACAGTTCCATCTAAAAGTCACTAAAAGCAGGTCCAGGGGTGCTTTCATTTTTGCACTGCGAGAAAGTCGGCTTTTAGAAAAAGCTGCTTCCTTTATCCAGCCCTTTGGTTTGGCTTTTGGCTTTTAGGGGACAAAAGCCAAAGCCAAAAGTTAAACCAAACACACCCTTAGTATATTGTTCGTGGCCATGGGAAGGCTTCCTCACACTCGTATCAATCCTGTGAGAGGCCCAACCGGACCTCACAACGGCTAGGACGTGTTGCGTCGTCGGCGTCATGCACGATAGGACCCTTTTCCTCGCTAACCTCGACGACTCTTATTGCCCTCTAATATTAACTTGACATTCTCTAATATTCGTGTATTGGTTTTTGGCAAAGAATTTATAAGATATTAAGATTGTTTTCATATAATCGTTGTACACTACCATTTTATCGAATAATTTACGTGTCGTTGCAACGCACGAGCACTTGACTATTACCATGAAGATGCATATGGCACTGAATTATAATGGTTACCACAGATAAATCAGCTTAATTTCAATTCACCGGATCATCAATATTTCACCAAATGTTACCACTGCTAACAAGCTAAGGATATTCACAGAGTCAGTAATATTATACAAATCAAAGAATCTGCAACCAGTGATCTTCCTGGCTAACTGGGATGTCAATTAGGCGTCAAATGTTCTGACGCATGCAAATTGAGGGATACTTCTAAATCTCTCCAGCTCTAGAGTTCAATGTTAGCAGTAAGAACATCCAAATGATCGTTACCCATATTTTGCCATTCTAGATATCTCGAGGATGTCACTCGAGTAAAACAACAAAGCAATATTTTACCCATCTTTCGTCATTCTAGCTCTCAAGTGACATGAAAACAACAAAGCAATATTTGACTCTGATGCATGCTTCGTAATAATTTTTGATGCAAGCTCCGCTCCTCTCGACGTGCAGTGGGGTCTGGCCCACCTCGCCGGGCCGGCGGGCCACGGCATCACGGGCTCTTCCGATCGAGGATAACTCTGATGGCCGCGACGACTTGCTCTGGTGGCGCGACCTCGCGCGCTGCCACGCCGGTGAAGTCTCCATCGTCGTCGCTCAGATCAAATAAATGCTCGAGGACCTTTTCTCATAACAGTATATCACATATTTATATATAACTTATCGTGATATTATATATTCCCGTTGCAACGCATGGGCACTCACCTAGTTATTGTATATGTTTTAAAATGAAAAAGGACAGCGGGCCTCAATTTTTAGAAATTCAAGGGCTAAAATGCTAGAAATAGGACCGCTTAGTAATTATTTTAAACTGACTGTGGATAGCGGGTTCAATATGAAAAACTGAGAGACCCTTATTAAAATCTGCATCGCACGCTCATGCAGGGCCATACAAGGATATGAGGCCTAGATCATAACCCGAAGCGGTATTCCATCACGGCCACCCGATCTTTAACCAACAGCCCGGATTTAAACGATGAATTGGTACACGATTGTGTCCATTGGATCGCGAATCCGCAATCGAGAGTACCCTACGAACCGATCTGTTCTCGCTCCTCCGCTACTGGATCAATGGCATAGATTCAAGAGAATAAATGGGTACGCCAACTTCTAATCCCCCACGTTGATCGAATCAATGGCTAATGGTTCTGGTTCACACCTACCTCTCATTCTCACTCCGACCACCCGAACACAGTGGCGCGCACCAAAACGCGGTGGAGCTCCCGTCGGATCCGAGCCTCGAATCCTATTACTCAAGGTGCTCTGTAAAGCAAAGGTGAGTGCAAACCTAGGGTAGGATCTCATACCGGCTGTGGAGTCACACAGAGCCCCAACGACAAAGGATGGCGGCAATTTCCTATCTCCGGCGAGGAATTCCCCTAGTTCCAGTTGATCTCGCGCCCTCCCGACCGAGCCCTCAGCACACCAAATGACGGGGACAATAATTGATGGCCGCGACGGCTTCTCTTTCTTAGTTCACATGATGCTCACTCTTTTTCACACCTGCACGGTCCTCACGGCAATGGTGGCCGGCTCAGCACGTCACAAGGGCATCCACGCAGGATGGACAAGAGGGTAGCGACACCGCCATATTTATACCTGATCTTGGGGAACCGCAACAAACTCTAGCTGCCCCTGCGCGAGATCCAGTGCTCTGTTATGATATGTTGCAAGGCATCCACTGAGTGAAGGAAAGGGAAGAACCTGTGGAGACGGCCCCACATGTCAGAGTTTCCCCATGCCAGAGAGAAGTGAGTGGCTGCCTAGTGGGCCCTATCTGTCGGCGCCGAATTCCAAAGTTGGGCTGGCGGAGGGTGAAATGGAGTTGGGCCGTGTGGGAGTAATTCGGCCCAGGCAGGTAGAGCTTCACCTTTTCTGTTTTCCTTTTCTTATTCCTTTTGTTTTTTTGTTTTTGTTTTCAAATTAAATTCTCTTAAGTTTTGAATCTCAGATTAAGAATGCACAATAACACTCGAATATAAGTGAAATCTTTTTTGTCATTTTAGCAATATTTATTTTACCATATAATGCATACTTTTATGAAAGGGTAGCTCACTAAATAAAAATCTCCCTCCTAAATCTCAAACTCTATGTCCAAAGTTCAAACAAACAAAATATAGCATGGTGCTTCCTTTAATATTTTTATTTAGTAAAAATATCAGGTTTTAGCAATGAGACCCAAACTAAAACAAACATAATTATATATAGTTTTCTAACTAACTAAACAATTACCTAAACTCTTAGAACCAGATTTTGGGGTTTACATAGACTTACCTGGTGTGAGGAGTCTACTCCTCTACCTCTAGACCATAAAGTTGTTTGGTTGAGGGGTTTGGTTTGCCAAAAGCACTAGCTAAGTCTAAAACAATTTTTAGCTTTTGAGGTTCTATATATTATTCCTTAAACTAGGTTAGCATCCTTCTAGGCATACATGGTAACAAGCATTTAGTGCAAGCAACACTTTATATCATGAAACCTCATTATTCTTATTACTCAATGCAGTACAAGGGATCAAGCAGTCTCATTAGCTGCGAGAAGCAAACGATTTAAATCGAGTTTTAACCTTGCAAGATAAACCTAAACACACTACATGTAGTGGCACTCCATACCCACACACATCAACCGTCCCTATCGATTCCCCGTTCGCGACCAGGACTCACTGCCTTGGCATAAAATGCCCCATTGCCCCGGTCCCAACCGTGCAATGACTCCGTCAACCGCGCTCTGGAGCTGAAGCACCATCCGATGACCTAGGGCAACTCTCCGAGGGTAGCAAGGTAGTAATGGCGAGGTTCACCGCGGCGGCGCGACGCGCAGAGCTTGCGGCGCAAACACGCTCACCAAAGACCGGGTCTCTCTGGCGGAGGGATGGTGGAGGGTTTGGCTTGGCGCACGACGTGGCTACTTAAGTCTAAATACCCGAGGCAAAATCGCAACGTCATCACCGAAATTGAAGGCGCGACGCGGTCGGCAAGCGAAGTAGCAGAGTGAAGTTCGCGGGAGGTTGAGGAAGGAGGTGGGATCGTGACTGACGGGCGGGACCCGGCTGGCAGCCAGCGGAGAGCGTGCGCACGTGAGGACTGGGCCACGCGAGTAAGGATGACAAGTAGGGCCCACGTGTCAGCCAGCCGCATGTGTTTTCAGTGAAAGAGAAAGGGAGGCTGGGCCGTGCAGACGAGTGAATGAGTTGGGCTACGGATGGAGAGAGTGGGCCGCAGACAGAAGAAAGGTCCAGCCGCATGTGGCAGTGGGCCGAGGAAGGAGAAGCTGGCCCAAAACACAGATCTGTCCTTATCTTTTTCTTCCCTATTTTGATTTCTTTCAAATTTTCCAAATCAAATCTGATTCAACTTTATGTTTGAATTTTAGATTCCCATTTCTCAAATATAAACCAAATATGAATATATATACTCTATTTGTTTAATATTATTATTATTATTTATGAGAGGAAGAAATGGTTTCATGATAAATCCCTTTTCTCATTTTCTAATTTAATGTCTTCATTTAAAATTAGAGGTATAATTTATGTTGTCCATAATATGCATTACTACAAAGTCATTGGCAAGAGGTCTACTTCTCATTACCTATTTATTGGTCACTTAATTTAACTTAATATTATTGTTTAAACATGAGGAGGGAGATTTCTATTAGATTTTCAAGGGTCTTTGAAAATTCTCCCAAAACTAGTATATATTCTTATTTCTTTATTTTATTATTTTATGATATATATGTCTTTTTCCTACCAATTTTAGGTCTTACAAATCCTACCCCCCTTAACAGAAATCTCGTCCTCGAGATTTGTAAGGAAAAGGGTGTATACTTATTTTGTCTCAACACATATGCACAAACAAAAATCTCAGCATGATGCATAATTTATTAGCAACTTAGGGGTCAAATAGACCTTATTATTCCTCCTAAAACAATATTCTACCAACTACTAACTAAAGTAACATTTAGATCTTACAGATAGTAGTAATTTATATATATGTTTATGTAGCTTGGTGGAGCTAGTGGTGGTGTTGGAGGTAGTGGAAGATTGGGAGAGCATAGGTATCCAGTTACTATTTATGTGGGATATAAACTGAACAGGTTGAGGTAAGAAAGATTATGGCAAGGAAAAGACTTTATCCAAAATGTTTAAGTCGTGATTCATCTCGAGATTCGCCTTGACTGTTATATCCTTGTTGATGTGGATCTCTTCTTCTCCAGTCTTGGTCTCATTAATTCGAGCTTAATGTATATCAACAGAGTTGGGCATATGGTTGAAGTAGTTATGGGTGAGATGGACTACATGATGTAGGTCAAAATTTGTTTGATGTTAAGTTGGGTTAACTCTTATACTCACAGTTAAGTTGGTCTGCACCTGGCTAGAAGGATCCAAGTACCACTAATATGTTTAAGCACACCACATTGGATTAGGTTACACTAAATTCCATAATCCTATTTAAGAATGTCATTTAGTTAAGCATATCAAGCTGACCTTATCTTTATGAAATTTTAATATATATTTTTTCTAAGTGGAACTTCCAATTAGTATATTTCTATTTTTTTATTCACCTAAAATTTTTCATGCCAACAAGGGTACATCGGTCGTGATGTAGCTATTTGGTGAGTATTGACATAGAATGAGTGTACTGTGGCATAATTGAGCTTCCTTTGGCGGTCTAAATTAGGGACCATCGGTCGTGATGTTAAATGCCATTATCTGACTTGAGATAACAATTGCGTGTACATGGGGTAGGTAGGTTGAGTTTTTCGTTGCTTGTAAGATAAATGGGTTGGGCAACCTATAACACAGGCTAGGTCGGGGTTTCACGGACAAGTTGGTCTAGAACACAAATTTAGGGTTAGAACACATTTATAAGAGTAGGATTCAATCTTGTTTTACAGTATTATCTAACATGTTTGTCCATTAGGTTAGATCTGACCAGATTAGATGGGATCAGAATTGAATGGGTGTAATCAGATTAGACTAGATGAGATCTACTTATTTTATTCTGGAATAGATCATGTTTGTTACACCATTATGAGATAAGCAAAATGGTTGGGATAACTATGCTTATTAGGACAAGATGAGCCTCTAAGAATAAGATAGAATCTTCTGAGATTAGTTAGATCTATTTGGATAGGATAGAATTCCTTTCGAGATGAGATGAATCTATTAAGATAAGAAAGAATCTTTTAAGATTAGATAGGTCTATTAAGATATGAGAGAATCTTGTAAGATAGGATGGATCTATTAAGATAAGAGAGAGTCTTTTAAGATAAGAGAGATCTATTAAAAATGTATCTAGTTTAATGGATCCAACTTTAATACGGAATATTCTGTGTTGTCTATTTCATAAATATTTTCCCTTGTGTCTAAGTGTATATGCAGATGCAATTGTGGACATTACTCCACAATCCATCACACTCAATCAAAGATCTAAATCAGACAAGTATCATAAAAACAAACACTCAAGCGTATATATACTTATAAAAATAGTTTTGTTTTTGTTCCTAAGAGTAGGTCTCCTATTCCTAAAGGTCACTTTAGGCACAAGATTTCAAAGTGTGAAATCCACATTTGTCTTTAGAGGGAAAAGGTAAGAATGATCAGAGTATAGCGGGAATAGATGAGAAAAGATTAAGATAAGTTTAGAAAAGAATCAGAACAACAAAGGTAAGGTTAATCAGAGTAGAACAGTAGAAGGTGAAACAGGATCAAGATGGAAAGAATCAAAGTAAGGTAAGTAGGTAAGGGTTTGTCCATTTGTATCTAGGTTTCGTCCTACAGTCAACATTTCCTCTAATACCACATCTGTAACACCCAGGCTTTAAGGAACAAAGCCGGGTGCATCTCATACATGCACCAAAGAAGACAACATATATAACAGAGTGTATAGAGATAAATGTCACAATAATCAAAGTACTTATTACATAGCGGAAGACTTACAAAAATAAAAGATAAATATAACAGGATCTAAAATCTATCCTTGGCGCCAGAAAGTCAACTGGGAGACACCACCTAGATCGAATCGAACTTCTCATTGTGTGGCTCCTCTTGAACCACCTGTTCTTCTCCTGTGAGGGGGTGTGAGACAGCAAGGGTGAGCTCACACATGTTCATCACTCAACAAGTTGTGGGGAATAATGTGGCATGAGCTCACCAAATGTGGGAGTTCATGTGATGTGTAAGGCTGATCAACAATAGGGGTTAAAGCTGAGCATTGCTTTTAATAAGTTGGTCAAATTTTATTAGAAGTTACTAAATTTAAGTAAATACAAAACCATAATAAAATAATAGAACAAAATTAATAAAAAATCCCATGCAAATGCAAATGACAAATTGAATTTAGGTTCCATAATTTAATCATGCGAGAGTCCTAAGCTGCTCTTGACCGTGAGCTCGGCTAGTATACCAGTTTTACACTCTGCAGAGGTTGTACCCTGTACCCACAAGTTGTGTATCTCATGTCACCAGGGTTTGCAAAGCCCTTAGACACTACCGAGGTGAATGGCTAGGGATCCACTACGAGGCCTTTACAAAGTTCCACTAGCTTCCGAAAACCCGCTATAGTTTATGGGAAGAGCACTTGCAAGAATCCCCCGTCTGAAGGCCATCGCAGCAAAATCAACCCGAGAACCTCCTTGCCCTTGCCCCTTCCGCGTAAGGTAGTCTTCCACTAGCTTTCCTAATTAGTCAGCCAAGGGCGTCCCATTCCACCCTTGTGGTGGCACGTGTTTCTCAAGTTAAGCTCCATGTTCCAATTGAAGATAATGATCTTGTCATGAACATAAATAAAATAACAGAATAATTGGAACATGGATATAATAAAATATTAATCCCAAAACCATATAAAGCAATAGCAAAAACTACCCAAGTGATTCAGGGGTAACAAGGTAAAAAGGATAAACAGACTAGGGTGACCTATTGGATCCCATCAAAATTAAACCTATGCATTGAATAGTGATAATAAAGAATATTATTGGGTAACAAAAGTGGATCAAGGGCACAACTTACCTGGCACTTGAGATTCTAGTTACCAGGGTGATTCTTCGGATCCTCGTGACCGCACTACTAGTCGTACCAATACAAATAGACATGGTATTGACAAAATTAACATAACACCAAACATAAGTACAAGCTAAATAATAATAATTTACGCGTCGCTACGAGATCGTGGGAACGAGAACCACAAAAATCAGAGATATGATTAAGGAGTTATGATTTTATAAAGGATTTATGTGATTAAAATGTTAAACTATATTATAAATTGGTTAGTATAAATCATATGAGATGTTATTCTATACATAATTATCTCAACTTTAATCTAAGTTATAAATTGACCATAAATTATATTCTAGTAGATTATAATGATAAGCTGATTAATTAGACTAACCAACATAACATAATTAAATATCTAATTAGAAAAGAATAAGACATGATATAATAAATGTTTTTATTGCATAGTACATATTTATACGGAGCTAACGCAACTTGAATGGACCAAATCGGAGTTACGAATTGTGAGTTATGAATTTCCGAAGGTTTTATGTGTTTGGTACGGAAATAACTAAGTGTTCGAATTTAATGTAGTTTTCATGCTAAAATAGAGTCATTAGGTGATAAACAATATTAATACAAAATTATTACAACTGGAATTACTCAATTTGGAGCTAGAATGGATTTTCTATGAATTAAATAAGTTCCTGCAATTAAATGTGTACTAAAAAGTAATTTCTATAATTACTTATTTATTTTCTCTGCTCCCTGGACTGAGCGCATGAATTCTAGAAAGTGTAGGGGCCTCTGCGCAAGGTTTCCTAGACTCAGGCTAATTCCGCAGACTCAGGCTAATTCCGCAGTGGACCGCGGGTGGGTTATTCGATTTTGCAGGGGCTCTTTAGCATAAACGCCAAGGCGAAGGGGTATCGCCCAAACAGGACCGTCTGATCAGGAACGGTCGGACCAGATTAGATCTATGTCATAATCAAATGGGTACGCGTCCCTAGCCACAAGATCTAAAATTGATGGCGCAGATTACGCCTACCCGCGACACGTCACGATCCGTCCGATTAGATTTTCACGACCGAGATTACAAGAACCATATGACAAACCGATACATATTGCTAGACGTCGATCCAGTGATTGACGAATCGGATTTAATGGTTGAAGCCGTACGCGTATTCTTATCCTAGCCCTTCATCAATTAACCGACAACCGCGATTTACCCAACCGAAACAGTATCCGAGCTCCAATCAGAGCCGCACAGAGGGAGATCGACGGTCCCGGACGAATCATCCCCACGCACCCACACGGTGGTGGCGCCGCCCCAAACACGGCCGGGAAATGGCCGGAGTTGGCCGAATTGGCGCCCCAGCGATGCTACTCTAACGTGGCACAGGGCATACGGAGAACAGGACATGAAGAATTCAATGGAATGTTCCATATCGAGGATGGTAACAGGAGGATCACTGGCTGCGGCGAAAGGCGGAATTGCGGTGGTGTGATGTCGACGGCGAGCAATTGGTTCCCGGTGACTCCGTCAACCGCGCTCCGGAGCTCAAGCACCGTCGGTAGCTTCACTCCAATGACCTAGGGCAACTCTCCAAGGGTAGCAAGGTAGTAATGGCGAGGTTCACCACGGTGGCGGGACGCACTGAGCTTGCGACGGAAACACCCTCACCCAAGACCGGGTCTCTCTGGCGGCGGGATGGTGGAGGGTTTGGCTTGGCGCACGACGTGGCTACTTAAGTTTAAATACTTGAGGAAAAATCGCAACGACATCACCGAAATTGAAGGCGCGACGCGGTCGGCATGTGGAGTAGCAGCGCGAAGTTCGCGGGCTGTTGAGGAAGGAGGTGGGATCATGGCTAACGGGCGGGACCCGGCTGGCAGCTAGCAGAGAGTGTGCGTGCGTGAGGACTGGGCCACACGAGTAAGGATGATAGGTAGGGCCCGCGTGTCAGCCGGCCGCGTGCGTTTTCAGTGAAAGAGAAAGGGAGGCTGGGTCACGCACACGAGTGAATGATTTGAGCTATGGATGGAGAGAGTGGACCACAGACAGAAGAAAGGTCCAGGCGCACATGGCAGTGGGCCGGGGAAGGAGATGCTGGCCCAAAACACAGATTTGTCCTTATCTTTTTCTTCCCTATTTTGATTTCTTTCAAATTTTCCAAATCAAATCTGATTCAACTTTATGTTTGAATTTTAGATTCCCATTTCTCAAATATAAACCAAATATGAATGTATATACTCTATTTGTTTATTATTATTATTATTTATGAGAGGAATAAATGGTTTCATGATAAATCCCTTTTCTCATTTTCTAATTTAATGTCTTCATTTAAAATTAGAGGTATAATTTATGTTGTCCATAATATGCATTACTACAAAGTCATTGGCAAGTGGTCTACTTCTCATTACCTATTTATTGATCACTTAATTTAACTTAATATTATTGTTTAAACATGAGGGAGATTTCTATTAGATTTTCAAGGGTCTTTGAAAATTCTCCCAAAACTAGTATATATTCTTATTTCTTTATTTTATTATTTTATGATATATATGTTTTTTCCTACCAATTTTAGGTCTTACACAAGGGCAGGTGCATGTGGGCCTAATAACTTGGGAGGTTCTGCCACAGCTGGTATCGGAGCAAGATTAAGTATAATACGGTCACATAAGTATTTTCCAAATAAAGTTTTGGTTTCGGAAAACCTATTTTCAACTAAACACATTGTTTGGCTTTGAAAAACAACTTTGAAAAACTATAATGCTAGCGACATCCTCTGTTAAGCCCAAAAACTAAGGACTATCAGGTGGCTTAGTTCAAAACCACTGACCCACAACTGGGAGTATTGCATACATGTGTATTGTTATTTTGAAAGCCATTCAGTTTGGAAGGGATCGATGCTCAGGTAAGGTGAGATGTGAGAGCATGACCGAACAAATGTCGATCTAGGGAAGAGCAATAAAAGCACTTGAATATATACATGTTCTACATATGTATATACGAAAGCTACGATGTGGAGTATTTACTTTTCTAGGAATTCAGTACCCCATGGATGTGTATGGGTATACAAACATGGGAATACTGAGAAGTGTAATGTACTTGTAATGACGCACCTACGCTTAGGTAAGAAGGTGAGTTACCATAATGGGCTGCCCTATGGTTAAAGTGTGGCAGCGGTGCCTATGCGTGGCTCGGCGCTTAATGAAGAGCTGGCCTCCATATAGCAATATCTAGAGTATAAACTGTGATAAACTGTCATGTTTGAATTGCATCATGGGAAATTGGGATGTGATGAAATTTTTTGCAGGTACACTAACCTCGAAAACGTATGTGTAGTTGGCGACTAGTAAAATACCAAGAGAGTCGTAAGTATGACACCGATATAGAACACTATTGCCACATTATGTTGGCAAAATCAGTGAGGACGAATAAGACGAGCATGCATCCTAATTGTTGCATCATGTTTATCACCTATACACCCAAGATGCTTCTCTCATCTTTATTCCAGTAACCAGTGATTGTAGATAATATGGTGTAATGTTGTATTATGAACCCTAAGGAAATAGTTGTCCTCCATTCTTTAGGTAATAAGTTTAGGTGTTATACATGTTTGCCCTTGTGCTTGATGTGCCGATAGAATGTTTGTGACCTGTTTTCCTAAACCTTAAACTAGGCCATGTTCTTATTTAGTGAACCAAGACCCAAATTTGAATTTCCATTATCACTCCATGACCAAACTCATGCAAATGGATGTTTGGATAATTTCATTATCCAACACAAGATGTGCATAGGCTTAAAGCTAGAATTTTGGGTCTGTGTTCTTGCTATTTAATCTGTGACGTTTTAGTTGTCATATTTCCATCTTAGACCATGCCCTTGTTTGATTGGCATAAGCTGATGTCCCTTATCTAGTTTGCCTGTTCTTAAGAATCGCCATGTTGCTTTATCAACCTAACCCAGGAAAGACATGTCCAATCATTTTCTTTAATTTGGTGCCTTTTGTTTCCTCATATCTATCGAAGGCATACCAACTTAATCTTATGATTATTTTCCCCTGTATCTAATCAGATACTAATCCTTGACCTTGTGATCTCTGTGATGGGCATAGAAATATGCTTGGGGCTGAAGTATCAGTCTCCCATCGTACTCCCTCACCAACAAATTTAGGTTATGACCATGTCTTGTTCATTTCATTGGGCCATGATCTATTTGGCTCTCTACTTGTAATCATTTTTACAAGTGGAGTCTCTTTTTGTATATTGTCATGTTTGCCTAGTCTATTTGTGTCAGGTGAGATTTCTTATTGATTATGTCTGGCATTGGTGTTATGACTACAACCGATGGCACCGCAATGAAACCGAGGGCCTCCTGTGGGTGCACACACATGGTTGCGCTACTTGGCACCTGCTGGTATTACCGTTAGTATTCATAACCATTATGAGACTATATCGATATGTTGTATCTGTACAAATTGTTCTTACCATGTGAGATTCATTATTGGTGCCAGTTTTGTAATGGTGTCATGGTTAAGGACTTATGGTATCGTGGTGAAACTGAGAGCCTCCTGTGAATGCGCACACAAGATTCTACTGCTTGGCACATGCGGGTATCGAGGTCTCTGGTCATGATCCATTGTGGAACTACACTGATGTGTGATCCTCCGTAAACATTTCCCATGAAACAATTTCTATGTTGTTTGTCAAGTGATCAAGCAACATCTATCATCTCTGTTGGATCAAAAGGGCATACCACTTCGCATGTGTGGTCTCTTTTCCCTTGATTTTGGTAGTCACTGCACGCATACAAGTTCCCTTTGCATCCTTTGTTGTAAAGGTGGAGCCTTGGAGCTTTTTAGTGTTGAGAGACAACTGATTAGCTCTCAAAATGGAGATCTGTTTCCCCTGCTGCTGAAATGCAGGAGTTTGTTTATTCGCTCTCTTATTTAATCCATGTATTCCCTAACCATGTGGATAATTCATCTCGCATGAAGAAACGGATGAACAACATGACCAAATGGATTTCTACCCAAATGCATGATCTCCTGCTAGCAAACGTGAAATCTTAACCATTAGGTTGCTGATGGATAATAAGAGGACTTGCTTAATGCCAAAAGTAGTTCAACAAGTTGGTTTTACTAACTTGTAACTTCATTATGAACAAAGGTTGAGTTTAGAGATTGTTTTGTCGAGTTGTCTAAACTCACTTTTGTACAACCCCTCTTACGCAAGTGTTTATAAGAATCGAGATTAAGTCGAGCCAAGCCTAGTGCTTGATAAAATGGATTAGACACGAAGTCAGCATTTACAGATCCTTTCGCTGGTGATTTTTCGAGTCTCTATCATTTTCTTGGACTTGGATTCTATGGCTAACACGAGTTAACTATGATGTTATTCGACATTCACACCTGTCTCGTGTGCTATGGACTTCCAATGACAAATTATCGAGAAATTTCTTTTGATATGTTTTACCCAAGAGGTTGCATCTAGTTCTATTTGGATAAAGTCGCATTTCTAACGCTCGCTCAACAGACTCAGATAGTACAGTGTCTTCAGAAAAAGCAAACTGCACACATGGAACCTTATGTGTTCTTCTGGCAGATATCGTCTCTATTGTTGGACATATCTAAATTAGCCTAAGGCAATGCATGTTATGTCCACTAGAGAAACAACACCGTGAGGCACTCGACTTCGCTCTGGACTTGTAATACCCAATTTGAAAGAGAGAATATAACAGGAGAAGAAAATTTTATCTCCTTTATTTATATGTGTGGGTTGAACCTATTTGTCATCACGTGTGAAAACCATCTTTAAAAACAATTAATTAAAATATATACCACTAAAGTATGCATCATGCTGGATATTATTTTGTGTGCATATTGTGACAATATAAAATAATAATGTGACAAGGAATATATTAAAAAGTCCAAAGTGGAATTTAAAACCTAAAAGAGATTCTAAAATTTAGAAAAGAGAAACAAACAAATATTATGTGAAATAAAAATATAAATAATATATATAAATATATCCCCAAATTAGAACTTGTCATGACATAATATAATCTGTGGATAAAATTTGCCACAAAATATTTGAATTTAAATTTGGAGCTGATTTGAATTTGAAACGAAAGGAAAACAAATAGAAAATAAAAAAAAGAAGACATGGCGCATGGGCCGACTATCCTGATTCTGGCCCACCTCCCCTTTCTCCCTCCAATTCAGCCCACTCGCCCAGTCAATCTCCACGCACGCCTTGACTCACTAGCGTGTGGGCCCTATCTGGTAGCCCCTCCCGCATCGCTCACTCTCGATCTGCCGTCACCGACTTGTGGCCCCCACCAGTCAGTTTAGTCTTCCTCCTTTCGCGGGCGGGTCGTTGCAACAGGCCAACAACCCCGCGCGGTGCGGCCGAGGGAGCTGGGAATGGGTCTTCCGCGTCGTGGGGATAAGACCTCAGACTCTCCATAGTTCTCCCCTATGCGACCCGTGTGTAGAAGCTCCGCACCACTCTAGCCACCAAGTACCAATATCGTCGTATGTGAGGGAGAGCCGAGAAGGAACCCGCCATTGTCGTGGTGATCGGGATTGAACAACGTTCGGGCAGTTTCGTGGGGCGAGGGAGCTTGGTCGGAGATCAAGGATTCTCGCAGTAGCTGGGGTGTGTTCGGAGCGTCATCAACGGCGACCTAATTGCTCACCGGAGGAACAACACCACTGTGGACCGCACCTTGTCGTGGCCCATCCTCGTCACTGCGCTGCGCACTATGTAAGTCGCCTCACAACGTTCGGCTTTTTGCGCTCGATATTCTGGTCGTCTCGGGCGAAAAATGGGTAGGCGGGCGGCCGATTTGGCGGTCACTGGCGCGAACCTCACCGTGGTCATGGGGGCGCCGTCGCGCCGCTGACCGAGGTAGTGGGGAAGTGCATTAACCGTGGATCGGATCGCTGACGGTTCGTATCTAGCCACGCGTGCCTTCTCGCACGATCATATCTGGATCGTAGGATTTTAAATGGGCGGCGTAGATCAGGTCTTGCGTACCCCTTCGTCTCGAAGGAATCGAGCAGTCGGATCTGAATCATGCGGTTTAGATCTGGGCCCTGCTTTCATAAAATCAGGACCATCGATCTGTATTTCTGCGGCTAGTGATGCTCACCGTCTCACTAGGGTTTAGATCTAATCCTAGGCGTAGAATTAGATCCAACGACCGTCATTGCTTCTTACCCCCCTTCGCGATGGCATTATGCTACAGAGTCCTCGGATTTTCTATAAACCAACCTGCCGTCCACCAGTACTGTTCCCTGAGTCTAGGTTATCTTGCGTAGAGACCCTTGTGCTTACCAGAAAATGAGGCCCAGTCCAGAATGTCATAAAACCAGAGAAATTAATTTATAAATGGATTTTTAAAAGATAAATAAATGCTAGAACTTGTTTAAATCATAGAAAATCCATTTTTAGTCCAAATTAATCCATTCCAGTTTTTAAAATTTTGTAATATTATTCTCTATCACTTAGAGTCTCTGTTTTGACATGACAACAGTAAGAAAATTAATTTCCCACTTAATCCTATTTTAAGCACATAAGACCTTTGGAAATTCATATCTCAAAATCTATAACTCCAAAAATTATAATTCCTGTTCCTAGGATTTTATTTTAAGGTGTAGATTATTATTATGTATTTTGTTTACATTTTTGGTGTGATGTTAATTTTCTCTATATACCGTGCTTGTGTGTATTGTGGTGAGTAGAAGAGCCTGTGACTGAGGATCCTAGTGACCAGTAGATTGAAGTAGCTGAGCAGGAGCTCATTAAAGGCAAGTTGTGCCCTTGACCACTTTTATACTGAATAATGTTCTTTAATGTCATTATTCACGTATAGGTTTAATTTTGATGGGACCCAATAGGTCACCCTAGTCTATTTATCCATATTACCTTGTTATCCCTGAACCACTTGGGTAGTTTTGCTATTGATTTACATGGTTTTGGGATAATCTTTCATTATATCCATGTTCCAGATATTTTGTTATTCTATTTATGTTCATGTCAAGATCATTAATGTGAATTGGAACATGGAGCTTAACTTGAGAAACACGTGCCACCACAAGGGTAGTATGGGATGCCCTTTGCTGACTAATTAGGAAAGCTAGTGGAAGACTACCTTACCCAAAAGGGGAAGGGCAGTAGGGGAGTTGCATGCAGGGAGGTTCTCGGGTTGATTTTGCTGCGATGGTGGTCAGACGGGTGATTCTTGCATGTGCTCTTCCCATAAACTATAGCGTGTTTTCGGAAGCTAGTGGAACTTTATAAAGGCCTCGTAGTGTTACCCTGCCTCACTTCCTTGGTAGAGGTGTACGGGGCCCGTACAACCCTGTGGCAGATGGGTAACATGACTTGTGGGTACAGGGTACAACCTCTGCAGAGTGTAAAACTGGTATACTAGCCGAGCTCACGGTCATGAGCAGCTCAGGACTCTCGCATGATTAATTTATGGAACTTAAATTCAATTTGTCATTTGCATTGCATGGGATTATTTATTAATTTTGTTCTATTACTTTTATTAAGGTTTGGTATTTACTTACATCTAGTAACTGCTAATAAAATTTGACCAACTAATTAAAGGCAATGCTCACCTTTAACCCCGGTTGTTGATTAGCCTTACACATCACATGGACTCCCACCTTTGGTGAGTTCATGCACACTGGTTTCCCCACAAATTGTTGAGCTATGATCATGTGTGAGCTCACCCTTGCTGTGTCACACCCCCCCACAAGAGAAGAACATGTGGTTCAGAAGGAGCCACACAACGAGGAGTTTGATCTGATTTAAGTGGCGTTTCCTAGTTGACTTATTGGCACCAAGGACGATCCTTAGTTCATTTCATATTTATCTTTCATTTTGTAATAAGACTTCCACTATGTAATAAATACTCTAATGTTATTGTGACATTTATCTCTATACATTCTGTTATTATATATGTTGTCTTCTTGACGCATGTATGAGATGTACCTGGCTTTGTCCCTTAAAGCCCGGGTGTGATAGAAGTGGTATAAGAGGAAATGTTGACTGTAGGAAGAAACCTAGATAGAAATGGACAAAACTCTTACTTACTTACCTTACTCTGATTCATTCTATACTTATCTTATCTTGATCCTATCTCACCTTTTGCTGTTCTACTCTGATTACTCTTATCTTTTCTACTCTAAGACAAGATGGATTTCACACCTTGGAATCCTACCTTTATGACATTCTTAAGAGATTGGGAACCTAAGACGAAATTTGAACTATTTTCTCTATTTAAAAATGTTGTTTGATTGTTTTGATGATAAATGTCTGATTTGCTTCTTTGATTGATTGAGATATTATAGAAAGACATCTTAGCATGTACAACCATAAGGTAATGAATTAGCTATGGTAGGTAAAATATTAATCTGCTTAGCTAATAAATCCCCCAAAGTAACATGCCTCGTAATCACCAGCCTTGTCTACATTCCTTTCTCTCTTACCATATGTTTCTAACTCAGATGGTAAATACCAGGAAGGGTGGTGGAATTGATCTACCTCCCAATCGACACACTCAAAGGATATTTAGACAACCACAGCAACAACAACCTGAGATGGATCCTCCACAGCCTCCACTAGCAGGAGTTGACCCAACTGTTGCAACACAGATGAGGATAATGCAACATATGGCTGACACTATGGTGGATATGCACGCGCAGATGCCGCAGGAACGCCAGGAGATGTGCCAAGAGAGAGAGGATATATGACAGGAGATGCACCAAGAGCGAGAGGAGATACGCCAGGAGAGAAGGGCGCAGCAGCAACAACAGCAACAACAGCAACATCACCAAGCACCACTGCCTCCTCCACCACCACCAGTTCCACCCTGGGACAAGCACCGAGAGTTCATGAGCCATAAGCCACCGACATTCGCTAGTTCTTTTGATCCACTAGACGTTGATGATTGGTTGAAGTCTGTTGAAAAGATGCTGAATATTGCTCAGTGTAGTGACCGGGAGAAGGTTCTATATGCCTCTGGTCATCTGACAGGTCCTGCTGCTGATTGGTGGGATTCATATACTGCTGCCCACGATGCTGCTGATACTATTACTTGGGCAGAGTTTAGTACACAGTTCAGGAACTATCACATACCAGCTGGACTGATGAAGATCAAGAAGAAAGAGTTTCAATCGTTGAAGCAAGGAAGTATGTCAGTCAGTGAGTACCATGACATGTTCATCCAGCTATCCAGATATGCACCTGATGAAGTTGCTGAAGATGAGAGGAAACAGGAGCATTTTATTGAAGGACTCAATGGACCCCTGCAGTATGCTCTAGTGGCACATACCTTTCCATCATTCTAGAGGCTGCTTGACAGGGCCCTAGCTATTGAACACAAGTGGGTTGGGCTAGGAGATTTGAAGAGGAAGGCTATATCCCAAGGACAAGGAAGAAGTAGTGTTCGTCCATGCTACAGTTCACCCCAGGATACACCAGTTCGCACTGGCGGAGGCTAGCGCCCAGTTCAGCAATCACCTCATAGGATTCCACCGATTCATCAGGCTACCCCCACTGGTACCCCGACGAAGTTTTCAGGACAAAGTGCAGGCACTACATGCTACAAGTGTGGGAAGACTGGACATTATGCAAATGTCTTCCCACAGAGGATTGCTACTAGCCCAGTTCAGAATAAGCAGCAGACTCCAGGATCTAGCAAGGGATTCTCTATTGCAGGGTTAATCAGGTACGCGCTGATGCTACTGCGGAAGGAGCTGACATTGCACTTGGTATGTTTTACATTAATGCAATTCCTGCAACAATATTATTTGATTCTGGTGCTACACATTCATTCATGTCTGCTCGATATGCCAACACAAATGAGATACCCCTGCTAAATATGAGAAACCAATGATAGTGATTACACCTAAAGGGCCTGTTGAGGCAAATCATATGACACGTAGATTGACATTAACAATTATGGGAAGAGAATTCTGGGCTACCGCTATAATATTGGAGGCAAGCAGTATAGATCTAATCCTTGGTATGTCATGGTTAAGAAAGGCAAAGGCCATTATAGCATGTGGTAGGGGTACTGTAGAACTCACCAGCCCTAAAGGAGAAAGATTTCAAGTTCAAATTGCAGTAACCACCTCTTCTAGACGTGCAATGTTCTTTATAGCTGAGGAGTTTGTTGGTGACAACATTCGTGTGGTTAGAGATTTTCCGGATGTCTTTCTAGAGGAGTTACTAGGGATGCCACCAGATAAGGAATTGAGTTTGTAATTGATCTTCTACCTGGAACAGCTCCTATATCTAAACAACCATATAGGATGTCTGTAGAAGAGTTAAAGGAACTTAAGAAGCAGTTAACAGAGTTACAAGAGGCTAGGTACATTCGTTCGAGTTCCTCACCTTGGGGAGCGTCGGTTCTGTTTATACAGAAGAAGGATGGATCACAGCGGATGTGTGTGGATTATAGGTCCCTTAATGATGTTACTATGAAGAACAAGTATCCGTTACCCCACATTGAGGATTTATTTGATCAAATGAGAGGTGCAAGGGTATTTTCGAAGATCGATCTACGATCGGGTTACCATCAAATGAAGATTAAGCCATCAGATATTCCCAAGACGGCTTTCTTGACTCAATATGGATTATATGAGTTCACGGTTATGTCATTTGGACTAACTAATCCACCAGCATATTTTATGAATTTGATGAATAAGGTGTTTATGGAGTATTTGGACAGATTCGTGGTAGTATTCATCCATGATATTCTTATTTATTCCAAGAGTGATAGTGATCATGAGGAACATCTGAGATTGGTGCTACAGAAGCTACGAGATAATCAACTTTATGCCAAGTATAGCAAATGCGAGTTTTGGATTGGTGAGGTGCCATTCCTTGGACATATCATTTGTAATGGAGGGATGTCAGTGGATCCTGCTAAAGTCTAGGAGATAATGGCGTGGAGCGTACCCACTATAGTTACGGAGATTCGGAGTTTCTTGGGGCTTGCAGAATACTATCGGAGATTTATTGAAGGATTTTCTAAGATTGCTAAGCCTATGACCTCACTTCTAGAGAAGGGAAGAGAATTTAAGTGGGGTGAGAAGTGCCAAGACAGCTTTGATCAATTGAAGAAGAGATTGATGTCACCACCAGTGTTGGTTATGCCAGATCTAAAGAAGGGATTTGATATTTATTGTGATGCATGTGGCCAAGGCTTGGGATGTGTGCTCATGCAAGAAGGACATGTGATTGCCTACGCGTCTCGTCAGTTGTGGAAACATGAGTTGAACTACCCCACTCATGACTTAGAACTGGCAGCCGTTGTGCATGCGCTTAAGATTTGGAGACATTATATCATGGGAACCAAGTGTCAAGTATACACGGATCGTAAGAGTTTGAATTATATATTCACTCAGAAGGATCTCAACCTTAGGCAATGTCGTTGGTTGGAGCTTATTAAAGATTATGATTTGGAGATTCACTATCACTCGGGCAAGGCGAATTTGGTTGCCGATGCCTTGAGTCGGAAGGAACATGTTCATTCAGCTATTGTGACCCAGCTACCTGATGAGATTGTTGAGGATTTCAGGAGACTTAACCTGGGGATAGTTACTCACACTGAAGGAGTTATTATTGATATGGAACCTACCTTGGAGCAAGAAATCTGCAAAGGACAGATTGGTGATGCTAAGATACAAGAGATCAAGGATCTTATTACGGAAGGTAGAGGTCCAGAGTTTACAGAGGATGAGCAAGGCACCATATGGTTCAAGGACAGGATATGTGTTCCTGATATTGAAAGCCTTCGTGAGACTATTTTGAAGGAGGCCCATGGCTCGGATTGTTCTATTCATCCTGGTAGTACTAAGATGTATTAGGATTTGAAGTAGAAATACTGGTGGTATGGATTGAAGAGAGATGTGGCTACACATGTGGCTATGTGCGATGTGTGTCAAAGAGTTAAGGCTAAACACTAGAGGCCAGCTGGACTACTGCACCCGCTTAAGATACCCGAGTGGAAGTGGGAAGAGATTGGAATGGATTTCATTACTGGATTGCCTCGCACCCAGAAAGGATATGATGCTATATGGGTGATTGTGAATAGACTGACCAAAGTGGCACACTTCATTCCTGTCAAGACTACTTATATAGGTTCTTAGCTAGTAGAGTTATATATGGCTCGGATTGTGTGTTTACATGGAGTACCAAAGAAGATCGTGTCTAATCGAGGTTCATAGTTTATCTTAAGATTTTGGAGAAGCTTTCATGAGAATATGAATACGAAGTTGAATTTTAGTACAACCTATCACCCTCAGACTGATGGACAGACTGATAGAACTAATCAAGTACTGTAGGATATGTTGAGAGCTTGTGCCCTTCAACATGGAGGAAGTTGGGATAAAAGTCTACCTTATGCTGAGTTTTCATATAACAATAGTTACCAGGCCAGTCTGAAGATGTCACCATTTGAAGCTTTGTATGGCATGAAGTGCAGGACTCCTTTATATTGGGATCAGACTGGGGAAAGACAGTTCTTTGGGCCTGAACTGATTCAAGAGCCAGAAGAACAAGTCCGTATAATCCGGGAGAATTTGAGGATAGCTCAGACCAGGCAAAAGAGCTATGCTGATAATAGAAGAAGACCACTGGAATTTGAGGAAGGAGATTATGTGTACCTCAAGGTGTCACCACTTCGTGGAATGAGGAGGTTTAAAGTTAAGGGCAAATTGTCCCCTCGCTTCATTGGACCATTCATGATCTTTAGGCGAGTTGGGGAGATGGCATACCAACTCGAGCTACCTGCTAGTCTATCTGATGTGCACAATGTATTTCATGTGTCTCAACTTAAGAAGTGTCTCCGTGTCCCTGAGGAACAATTACCAATGGAAGAGCTCAGTGTTCATGGTGATTTGACTTACACGGAGTATCCGATCAAGATTCTTGACACTTTGACTTGAGTTACAAGAAATAAAGTGATAAAGATGTGCAAAGTACAATGGAGTCACCATAGAGAAGATGAAGCTACTTGGGAGAGAGAAGAAGAGCTTCGAATATACTTTCCCCATCTTTTCTCTAGTTCTTCCTAAATCTCGAGGACGAGATTCTTTTTAAGGGGGGTAGGATTTGTAGTACCCAATTTGTAAGAGAGAATATAACAGGAGAAGAAAATTTTATCTCCTTTATTTATATGTGTGGGTTGAACCTATTTGTCATCACGTGTGAACACCATATTTAAAAACAATTAATAAAATTATATACCACTAAATTATGCATCATGCTGGATATTATTTGCATATTGTGACAATATAAAATAATAATGTGACAAGGAATATATTAAAAAGTCCAAAGTGGAATTTAAAACCTAAAAGAGATTCTAAAATTTAGAAAAGAGAAACAAACAAATATTATGTGAAATAAAAATATAAATAATATATATAAATATATCCCCAAATTAGAACTTGTCGTGACATAATATAATCTATGGATAAAATTTGCCACAAAACATTTGAATTTGAATTTGAATTTGGAGCTGATTTGAATTGGAAATGAAAGGAAAACAAAAATAGAAAATAAAAAAGAAGACATGGCGCATGGGCCGACTATCCTCATTCTAGCCCACCTCCACTTTCTCCAATTCAGCCCACTCGCCCAGTCAATCTCCATGCGCGCCTTGACTCACTGGCGTGCGGGCCCTATCTGGCAGCCCCTCCCGCATCGCTCGCTCTCGATCTGCCGTCACCGACATGTGGCCCCCACCAGTCAGTTTAGTCTTCCTCCTTTCACGGGCGGGTCTTTGCAACAGGCCAACAACCCCACACAGTGCGACCGAGGGAGCTGGGAATGGGCCTTCCGCATCGTGGGGATAAGACCCCGGACTCTTCGTAGTTCTCCCGTGTGCGACCCGTGTGTAGAAGCTCCGCACCGCTCTAGCCACCAAGTACCAATATCTCCGTCTGTGAGGGAGAGCCGAGAAGGAACCCGCCATCGTGGTGATCGGGATTGAATGACGTTCGGGCGGTTTCGTGGGGCGAGGGTGCTTGGTCGGAGTTCAAGGATTCTCGCAGTAGCTGGGGTGTGTTCGGAGCGTCATCAACGGCGACCTAATTGCTCACCGGAGGAACAACACTGCCATGGACTGCACCTCGCCGTGGCCCATCCTCATCACTATGTTGCGCACTCTGTAAGTCGCCTCACGGTGTTCGGCTTTTTGCACTCGATATTCTGGTCGTCTCGGGCAAAAAATGGGTAGGCGGGCGGCCAATTTGGCGGTCGCCGGCGCGAACCTCGCCGTGGTCATGGGGGCGCCGCCTTGCCGCTTTCTGAGGTAGGGGGAAGTGTGTTAGCCATGGATCGGATCACTGACGGTTCGGATATAGCCAAGCGTGCCTTCTCGCACGATCATATCCAGATCATAGGATTTTAAATGGGCGGTGTAGATCAGGTCATGCATACCCTTTCGTCTCGAAGGATTCGGGCGGCCGGATTTGAATCATGCGGGTTAGATCTAGGCCCTGCTTTCATAAAATCAGGACCGTCGATCTGTATTTCTGCGGCTAGTGATGCTCACCGTTTCACTAGGGTTTAGATCTAATCCTAGGCGTAGAATCAGATCCAACGGCCATCATTGCTTCTTACCCCCTTCGCGATGGCATTATGCTAAAGAGTCCTCGGATTTTCTATAAACCAACCCGCCGTCCACCAGTACTGTTCCCTGAGTCTAGGTTATCTTGCGCACAGACCCTTGTGCTTACCAAAAAATGAGGCCCAGTCCAGAATGTCATAAAACCAGAGAAATTAATTTATAAATGAATTTTTAATAGATAAATAAATGCTAGAACTTGTTTAAATCATAGAAAATCCATTTTTAGTCCAAATTAATCCATTCCAGTTTCTAAAATTTTGTAATATTATTCTCTATCACTTAGAGTCTCTGTTTTGACATGAAAACAGTAAGAAAATTAATTTCCCACTTAAAACTATTTTAAGCACTTAAGACCTTTGGAAATTCATATCTTAAAATCTATAACTCCAAAAATTATAATTCCTATTCCTAGGATTTTATTTTAAGGTGTAGATTATTATGTATTTTGTTTACATGTTTGGTGTGATGTTAATTTTCTCTATATACTGTGCTTGTGTGTATTGTGGCGAGTAGAAGAGCCTGTGACTGAGGATCCTAGTGACCAGCAGATAGAAGTAGCTGAGTAGGAGCTCATTGAAGGCATGTTGTGCCCTTGACCACTTTTATACCTAATAATGTTCTTTAATGTCATTATTCATGCATAGGTTTAATTTTGATGGGACCCAATAGATCACCCTAGTCTGTTTATCCATATTACCTTGTTATCCCTGAATCACTTGGATAGTTTTGCTATTGCTTTACATGGTTTTGGGATAATCTTTCATTAGATCCATGTTTCAGTTATTTTGTTATTCTATTTATGTTCATGTCAAGATCATTAATGTTAATTGGAACATGGAGCTTAACTTGAGAAACACGTGCCACCACAAGGGTAGTATGGGATGCCCTTGGCTGACTAATTAGGAAAGCTAGGGGAAGACTACCTTACCCGAAAGGGGCAATGGCAGTTGGGGAGTTGCATGCAGGAAGGTTCTCGAGTTGATTTTGCTGCGATGACTGTCAAACGGGGATTCTTGCAAGTGCTCTTCCCATAAACTGTAGCGGGTTTTCGGAAGCTAGTGGAACTTTGTAAAAGCCTCGTAGTGTTACCCTGCCTCGCTTCCTTGGTAGAGGTGTATGGGGCCCGTTCAAACCCATGGTAGATGGGTAACATGACTTGTGGGTACAGGGTACAACCTCTGTAGAGTGTAAAACTGGTATACTAGCCGAGCTCACGGTCATGAGCAACTCAGGACTCTCGCATGATTAATTTATGGAACTTAAATTTAATTTGTCATTTGCATTGCATGGGATTATTTATTAATTTTGTTTTATTACTTTTATTAAGGTTTGGTATTTACTTACATCTAGTAACTGCTAATAAAATTTGACCAACTAATTAAAAGCAATGCTCAGCTTTAACCCCTATTGTTGATTAGCCTTACACATCACATAGACTCCCACCTTTGGTGAGTTCATGCACACTGGTTTCCCCACAACTTGTTGAGCTATGATCATGTGTGAGCTCACCCTTGTTTTCTCACACCCCCCATAGGAGAAGAACAGGTGGTTCAGGAGGAGCCACACAATGAGGAGTTTGATCTGATCTAGGTGGCGTTTCCTAGTTGACTTATTGGTGCCAAGGACGATCCTTAGTTCGTTTCATATTTATCTTTCATTTTGTAATAAGACTTACGCTATGTAATAAATACTCTAATATTATTGTGACATTTATCTCTATACACTCTGTTATTATATATGTTGTCTTCTTGGCGCATGTATGAGATGCACCCGGCTTTGTCCCTTAAAGCCCGGGTGTGACAGGACTGCCTTATGATTATCGCTGATATGGACAGGAGTTACATTATTCTCTACTCTTAAAAGTCTTTCGTTCTGAATCTCGAGACGAGATTCTTTTAAGGGGAGAGGATTATAACACCCCAGGTGTTTATCACAAGTTTAAAAGTGAGTATGGACTTAAGTGCAGAATATGGGTGAAAATAATGATCTCTTTGTCCTAAACATTTTTCGCCCATCCCGATTTTCGATATCATATCTATTTCTGTTTACCTAAATTGCCTAAGGTATTTTTGTGCAGCTCGGAGTTAAACTGCTATCTGCAATGTCGAGCCTTGTGCCGGTTGAGTTACTTGTCTAAAGAGAATATAAATTCGGGAGCTCGACCCATTCTTATGATTTTGTCTCGAACAAATTAATTTGAATTCGACGACAGAAGTGTTAATGCAACATTAAATCGGACCACACCTGGAATCCAAGAAAAATCAGGCGTAGGATTGTTTATTAAATCGTTCCCAAATCAAACATTGTCTAAATGCTGTAGCCTGATTTAATTTGGTTCTTCCAAATCTTAATTTTAGATCTGTGGTATTTTGGCAGGCGCTTTTGTGTGAGAGAGAAAATAAAAAAAAATGAAAATATCTTCATAGATTTTTTCCTCAGTTGTTCCTATCCTACCACCGCCCCTCGTCCGTGGATTTTTTTAGCCGCCGTGAGCGTTGATATTTTCCAGCGCTCGAGCTCATCCTCTTCTTCAGCTCCCACATGTCGTGCTTCTTCCTGGCGGTGCTCCCTCCCTGCTTCTCTCTCCCTCTCGCGTCTTCCTCCCTGCGCACGCGCCGCACCCTAGTCCTCTCTCTCCCTCACGTCTTCCTCCCCCTGCCATGGCACCCCTCTCCCTGGTGCTTTCCCATGGCGCGCCCCGAGCTCCTCCCAGCCATGGAGCTCGCCGGCCGTGCAGCTCGCCCAGCCCAGTCGCTCCTTCCTCTACTCCTCCCTATTTGCCATAGCTCTAGCTCGCCTGGTCGCCAAACTCCATGAACCTGCGCTGCTCGCCTCCCTATGCCGGCGTCATATTATGGTGGCCACGCTCCACTCCTGCACCTCCCATTCCATGGCTGCCGCCGCCCCCAAGCCTGGGCCTTGTCGAGCTCCCTCAGCTCGCCCCCGAACACAACCATATGCGAACCTCGCCTTGGCTCCCCAGCGTCGCTCGCCCCTGCCGTTCCCTATTGAGCTCGCCCTGCTTCCGTGCTCGTGCAACCTGCTAGTGGCCCGACGACTCGCCATGGGCTCCCCTGTCCGATGCGCCGTCAGACAACTCGCTGGCCGACCTCACTGTGATCTGGCTCGGTCGCGCGCTCGGCTACTTGGTGGTCGACCAGTGCCGCCCCTAGTGCCGATTTGGGCTGCTGGACATGCCTCGAAGCTTTCTCCCTGTCCACGCTATGGTGTTTAGGCTGGCTGTTGTTCTGCTCTCCACTGTCGCGCCCACAGTCTCTGCTCGCCGGTGCTTGAACCTCGCCGTTGACCTCCCTGCTTACTATGCTCACATCGCCGCTTGGAGAGAAAAATCTAAGGAGGTTGATAGAGAAGAAAGCAAACACGATGCTTGTCGTGTGTTCGGTAAAAAAGCTCGAACCTGGAAGTCATCGGCGTGCGCGTGAATTTTTAATCGCTTGGATGCTGGTGAGTTATGTCACTACTCCTGCTTTTTGGTGAATAAGTAGAACGATTAAATATATTAGTTGTGCTGATTCTCGTATTTTTAACAAGAGTGATACGTGTTGGATTAATCGTATCGTCTAGTATTTGTCAGTTCTTAGTGTAAAGGATAGGTTTTTTATTTTAATCGGCAAGCCGATTTCAGTCAAAATACGAGAAACCTCATAGTAGAAGAGGTATAAGTGCTTTAAATATCCAGATTATTGAGGTTGTAGTTTTACCAGGCTATATTCCTTTTGATAATGTCTTATCTGTTAGACTTAAGATTAACGTACTGATTTGCTTAGTTGGTATACTATTCAGGTTAGATTATAATATTAGGTTAGAAAGTTAATTAAGGGTTTCTATCCTTAGACTGAGTTAGACGTCCCTAAATAATAAGCCTAAATCTGGCCCGCCTTTTTGGTGTGTTCTCTAGCTTAGCAATATATATAGGACTTTTGTTTTGTTTATTATCGTTTCTTGTTCAAATCGGAGTCGGTTAAGTTTAAATAGCGTGGACATTGTACTTAGTAATATCTCGGCATTTGGTAATTGCTTTTAAGTGTTATTATATGCCTCGTCGCTAAATATTTAATCCTCTTCGGTGTAGCAATAATTAGTCGTGTGGTATTCTTATTTATATTCATTCATGTGCATTATGCATCTCATTAGGTGCGCTAGTTGAGCATGTGATGCGAAAGACGACCCAAGTCGACCCCAGGATAATGTAGAGATTGGACATCTCCGCAAGACGATGTCGTCAGTCAGACGAACCTAAAGATGGACAGACAGAGCAAGTATCAGAACAAAGGATGGTCATCAAGTGATCGACGTCTAACAACACTAACCTAGTGTTATTTTAGGCAAGCCCCGGTGCATTTGCCACCTCCTTCTTGTTTTAAAATCTTTATCACCTTATATGATGCATTAGGTGATAGGAGTTGTGTGCTAAACAATTGATGCATTTCCTTCCTTGGAAAATTGATCACCATTCCTTGATTCCCATTTATAAAAAGGATTTTATGATGCTTAGCCTTGCTTTAGAAAAACAAAATGTTTTGTTTTAAAACAAAAGGTGATGCTTCACAGTGGATGGGAATTTTTACAAAGAAAAGACTTATGATGGTGAATCCATCATGGCCTTGATGGGTTCAACATCTAAAAAGATGTACCTCTGCCAGGTACCAAACTTTGGGTTTTAAATATTAAAGCTGAGACTAGGTGGGTGACTTGCACGAGAAGAGAGTCTCGGTGTAGTGTCTCTGTCTGAGTCGCTTAAGGACTGTACCGATGTGGGCCTGATGACGGAGGACCCTTTAACTGGTCACTTGCCTTGTCATGGGTAAGCTTTGCCTCGGGCAGACCAATACCAGAAAGGCCAACACGCAATGGGAGTGGAGAGATGGCGAGAGATGCGTGTACCCTCTGTGGCAAGAGGATGGATGGTGGTGTATTTGTGCTCTCGGTTGGCATGAACCCGGTCTGGTCTTGAGAAACCTGGTGGCAAGTTGACATATGCAAGGGTTAAGTGCTACATATGTCATGTGATTAGAGATCCTCATCTGAGTATTAATCGATTCGTATCGGCGTTGCTTCTCGAATATGAAGACTTGGTCACTGACTTACACGTACCATTCCAGTGAACTGAAGGGATGATAAAAGACGGCTAGTGTAGGCCAAGTGCTTGAACTAGGATAGAAAAAACTCTAGACGCAGGTAACTTTACTTAACCTGACAAGTAAAAATGGATTTTTAAGGATCCACTCATAGTAAGCTTTTATGCAAACAGAGTACTTGATTCTTGATAAGCTTTACCTTGAATCCTTTTAAAACCAGCATACCCTTCTTTAGTCGGGTAAGTCTTGCTGAGTACTTGTGTACTTAGGGTTTTATTCCGATTGTTGCTGCAGGTTACGAGTCACTTTGATTGTGATTGATGTTAAGCACCGGTGGGCTCGGCCTTTTTATATAAGTATATCCCATCTTTAGCTTCTTTATTAAGGATTGTCACTTAAGCTAGCATGTATTTTCAAAGTTACAAATATTTTATAACACTTCAAATTGTAATTCTTTTGAACCATTTTTTTAATCAATCCGATGATGTATAATGAAATCTTGATGTAACTTGTAATCATTTTGTAATAAAGAATTTATTTCTGCTGCAATTGTTGGTGTGTGATTTGTGTTTACTTAATTTTGCGATCCTGGTTGTAAGTGGTTTATCCGGGGTCCTTGGGGCACTCGGACAGATCCTGTTAAGTTATCTGGTGCACATGCGTAGCTGTCTAAGGTCTTTGAGACAAGGGTAGGTGTATGTGGGCCCAATAACTTAGGAGGTTCTGCCACACGGACACAGTACAAAAATTCTTCTGGCAAAACACCGTTTGTCGCTTCGGCGTGCCGAAGGCTATGACCGTTGATAATGGAACTCAGTTCAATGCTGAGACTTTCAAAGCCTTTTGTAGCCAAATTGGTACAAAAATACACTTCACATCAGTGAGGCATCCGGAGTCAAATGGATTAGTAGAAAGGGCAAATGGAATTATAATAACAGGAATAATGAAGTCAATCTTCAATCAGCCTAAGGGAAAGTGGCTAGATGAATTAATTAAGGTAGTCTGGAACCACAACACTGTTGTATCAAGGTCGACGGGATTTACTCCGTTCAAACTTCTGTTCGGTGACGAAACAATTACACTAGAAGAAGCAAGAACATGTTCAATAAGAACTTTAGCTTCGACAGAGGACAAAGGCGACTGCTAAGTAACAAAGGATACCATAGAAGGGACCAGGCTTCAAGCCATAGAGTACATTAAAAAATACCAGGCTAAAACAGTCAAATGGCGTGACAGAAAAGTAAGATTGAAAAACATCAAGCCAGGTCATTTGGTGCTTCGAAGGGTGGCCAACCCTGATACAGTGGGGAAGCTTCAGCTTAAATGGGAAGGACCCTTTCTGGTTGTATCTTCGTCAAGACCTGGCTCTTATAGGTTGAAAGACATGGACGGGAATGACATTCCAAGATCTTGGAATGCAGATGAGCTTCGAGGATATTATGTGTAAACAATGTAATTTTCTTATTATTTCCCTATGGCACCCTTATCCTTTCAAGTGGGCAGAAAGGTTTTTAACAGGGCCAAAGGTTGTAATTTTCATTATTTGTTTAGGCCTATGCAATATAAAGGAAAAATTCCCCCAGATGTAAATTGTAACATCTAGATTCACACCTTCGATTGCAAAAAGGGACAGAGAGAAGCTACAAAGTCGTTCCTAAGGGGCGCAGAGTAAGTCCCGAAGCTCAAAAGTCGTTCCAAAGGGAATGCAGAGCTAAGGTGCCACCTAAGTAAAAGGTGAGGAAGCTCAAAAGTCGTTCCTAAGTGGATGCAGAGCATGAATGCCACCTAAGTAAAAGGTGAAGAAGCTCAAAAGTCGTTCCTAAGGGGATGCAGAGCTGAAATACCACCTAAGTAAAAGGTCAAGAGACTCCAAAGTCGTTCCTAAGGGGATGCAGAGTCTGGGTGTGTTTTTGGCATGCATTTGCATAGCTCATTACATCATTTATTGCATTCATACAAGCATTCATTAGCCATTCGTAGGATCATCATCATCATCATGACATAAAGTACTAACAGGAAAAGACGGAAGATGTCTGTCTTCGCTAAAAAATGCTTCGTTGAAAATGGAGATGCTTCGTCTCAGATAGAACTTCATGGCGTATGAAGGTGATTTGTCTTTGATAAAAAATGCTTCGATGTGAACAAAAAGAAGGGAAGGTGTTTTTCGCCTTCGGCTCAAAAAATGCAAGTGTTGGTTTCGTCAGTATCAAAGCAATTCATACAGGAGCAAAAAGGTAAAATTATATTACAAGATATTCAAAAATTTGTACAATATTTTGTTCAACTAACAATTACAACTCCTTGCCAAGTAATGCAAAGAGACCCTATGTTTTCTATAGATAGATACAAAAGAAAGTCCTAAGAGTCTTCAGGCCTTTGGAACAAGCTTCGGCTCAGCAACCTTCGGCGCCACCTTCCTGCAAACAGATGAAGGTATAAGGTAATCGGAAATTTAATAAAGGAAAACCAAGGCAAAAAGGCAGGTAAAAGATTCATACTGAATTGAGTAGTTTCCTAGCTTCATCCCCAGCCAACTCACGTCCGCCCTTAGCCCAAATTTGTGTAATGAATCTGTTCCCTATACTTCGGGCTTCGGCGGGGAT
The DNA here is from genome assembly GCA_029449295.1 of Zea luxurians. Lineage (NCBI taxonomy): Eukaryota > Viridiplantae > Streptophyta > Magnoliopsida > Poales > Poaceae > Zea > Zea luxurians. The sequence continues at coordinate 62,667,660 of JAOPSE010000011.1, read as the reverse complement.
ATCAACTATATCTGACATCGAAAGATTGAAAGTTGGTTTGTTGACCGTCTTGGCGTGAGTGCATCCAGCCTTCATAAAAGCAGCAGTTGTGCCTCGAGAAGCTACCAGGGCATAGAAATCTCCGTGCCCGCTTATAACTTCGTCGAGGGCTTCAACTTCATTTACAATATGATTAAAGGCTCTGGGGATTTCTTCGGCCGAAGGGGCAAACTTTTCAGAAGCAGGTCCAAATGAGTTGAATATCCCCTTAAGCCGGTCAGCACACCGAGTCGCAAAATCTACACACTTGTTCCGAAGGTCCTTAATGGACTCGTACAACTTCGTATTCTTCTCAGTTTTGGCTTCGACCCTTGTTTTATGTTCCGTCGTCTCCTGGTCGAAGCACAGTGAACTCTTATCCAAGTTCGATCGAGCTTCGTTCAGTTCCTCGCTTAACTTGGTATTTTGGGATCGTGATTCTGCGAGGGAACTTTCAGTTGTTTGCAGCAGGATAGTTTTCTCTTCTAGAGAAGTTTCAAGTTCCTTTATTTTTTCCTCCAATCCTTTAACTATAACTTCGTGTTTACTGTCCTCATTATCCTGCTGCATTCTCAGCGCTTTGCTTAGCAGCATGCTCTACAAAACAAGTTAACGTTAGAACACTCAATCTATCATGAAGGTAACAAAAATCTAGACAAAGATCTCACCTTAAAATTGGAATAAAATAGGCTACCGACAATGTGTTGCCGTCGGTAACCACTGATGTCGGCCTCTGACACTCTTAGATAGAGTGTCGATGATCTTCGCCCCGGCGCGGTCGCGTATACATCCTAAAATTTCTTCATCAACCCCACCGAAGAGCAAAGATCCTGGCTGGTAACCACAAGATACTACATATTCTTTTAGCTCTTCCCTGTCTTCCTCAGACGACTCCTGACCGCCTAGGTACCGAAGGTCAAAATCCCCTTCATCCGAAGGAGTTTTAACAATTTCTTTTCCTTTACCAGGCACTGTGGCCATGGTTTCTTCTAGAGCTACATTTATCTCCGCGGTCATATCTTCAAATATATCTGCCATAAGCTTATCAATTTCTGACATTGTCGTTCCAGCTTCACTAGCATCTTCAGCTTCGGCAGCACCTTCAGCTTCAGCTTCAGCTTCGGCATCCACAGGAATCGCTACTTTGGCCGCCAAAGCTGAGGGTGGTGTTTGTTCAATTGCTTCCATCACATTTACAATTCGTCGCTTCTTTAGTTCTTTAACTTTCTCCTCTGTAGCCGAAGACTATTCCTTCCTCTGTAAAAATTTTGTCAGTTCTGATCCCAGAGGACTTAGTAGCTTGAAGGGCGGAGATTAAGTCATTACCTTCAGGATTTCGGCTGCTTCGGCAGCAGAGGGTGTCAGAGGAGCTTCTTCTCCTGTCTCATATACCTTCAGCCAAGAAGAGGGTGCTGGGTCAAGCTTCCGCTTTTTATAAATTGTCGCCTTCGGTTTAGGAGCTGTTTTTGATTTCTTCAAAACTTTTCATCCTCCTTCACTAGCCGAGCAACTTGCCTACTTAGGGTGCTGACAATCCTTTTCTTTTTTACCCCTTCGGCTCCTTTGTCAAGCCTATCGTAATCTAGGTATTCGAAGTTTAAAGCGTCCATCACCTGATTCAGCCTTCGTTTTGGCTGGGTGCCGAAGGCGGTAGTCGTTAGCTGGTCTTCCTTTTTGGCGTAGTTGCCAAGGATTTCGTTGCACATTGTTTCGATCATTTCTAGCCACTCTTTGCATGGCTTCTTGAACTGCTTCTCAAATTTAAATCGGTAAGGGAGCCAAACAAGTTCGTACTTTTAGCCCCCCTCCTTTTTATTAGGCGTTCCCCAGCCACTAGAGGCCAGAAATATTATATTTGTCAGGAACTCTTGTACTAGATCTCTAGTGCTGATTTCGGCTGCTACCACTCTGAATTCTACTTCGGCTAGCTGGCATGGGGAGCTAAGCTGCATGTGGCACAAGGGCCTTATCATCCCGAAGCTTAGTTTCAATGGACTTATAACCATAGTCATTAGCTTCTCCCATTTCTTCTCGTCCTCTTTTATGTAAAACCATTCGCTTGTCCAACCAGTTGGCCACTTGGTACGATAGCCAATCACCGGGGCCTTCATATCTTTTCGATATGCGAAGTTGTAGTAGCCAAAATTCTTATGAAGACCATCCGCTCTAGCCTTCGTTTGATAGTGCAGCTCATGCACCTGGTAGAAAGCTTCGACATTAGGACTCATACCCTGGCTTTGGAGAGCCCATATGTAGACACTAAGTCTAACGATTGCATTGGGTGTCAACTGATGAAAGTATATCTCAAAATTCTTTAAAACTTCTCCAATGATCTCATGAAGAGGGAATTGAAGCCCTACCCTGAAGAAGCTCTTAAAAACAACGATTTCATCCTCCCTTGGCTACGGAACTACCTCCTCCCCGGCAAACCAGACAAGCTTGCTCTCGGCTTCGCCAAAGTAGCCCAATTTTTTCATCATAACCATGCCATCTGCCATCACAGTAGATTTACCAAATTCAATATGGCTAGGTTTCATTGCGCTCAGAATGGTGTTGTCCTCTTCACCTTCGTTCTCACTTCCTCCTTCAGCAATGATCTGTTCAGCTTCAACAGTGGAGGTACCTTTGGCCACAGCCTCCTCTGGCACAACAAGACCTGATCGTCTCATCACTTCTGATATTGGTGTTGTTTCAGTCGCTTCGGCCTTGTCCCCCTCACGAGACACCCTTACAGTGGATCGAACTCTAGCCATTTCACTGTTCGCGCTTTTTAAGACGAAGCTGATCTTAACCGACGAAGCGCTTGTTTGAAAATGTAATACAGAAAGCTTCGACTATGGTTAAAATTTTTAATAGCACAACAGTGTGATGACAATGAATGTTGTGGTCACTCCTCACCAACCCCGTCTGTTTATATAGTGTTGTAGGGGAAGAAGGCGAACCGCCATACTGCCTACACTGGCGGAGCGGTGGACCGCCCGAGGCGCGGAATATTTTAATTGTTTCTCGGCACCGAGCTCAGGGAAGGTGTTTTTCGGACCTTTGGCATTCTGAAGCCTTCGTGTTTTTCGCGGATCAAGCTCGTTACAAAAAACGATCTAGCACCGTGAAGGGGCTACTGTTTGGGGTCTTCTTCTCCGTCGAAGGTCCTCAAGGCAAAAACATCTTCACCAAGATGATACAAAAGCCTGCCGAAGTCATCTTCAGCCTCGGTTCAACTCTTCGAGACGAAGCTCAAGGGCTTTTGCGACAGCGCAAGATGCCGAAGGTCAATAGCTTCGGTCCAGACCAAGCAAAGAAGGAAAAATGACTAGGTAGACCTTATCAGCTCCAATTACTTATAAACAAATGTTCGAGGGCATGAATATAATTATACCTAGGCTGTGTCCCGTGCCTATAAATAGATGAATAGTACCCCCGTACTGTTCACGCTGGATTATAATCACACTTGCGTCATTCTCGCATCCATACCTTCTGTCAAGCTGAAGGTAACAATGTAATGTGAATATTATTGATATTTACTCATATTCACAATGATATAAATATATTACCGGTTCATAATCATGATCTTTATTTCTCTATGTTCTACTACTTAATTATTCATGTCCCTATGTTAAAATTATGAAGGTATGTCCTTCATGACCTTCGTCCGAAGATCATTATATCCGAAAGAAAATAATGCTTCGAAAGACGAAGGTCTTTAACTATTAACAATTGTGTTGCCTTGTTCTTGATCTATAGCATTTGAGAACAAGTGATCAACAAGCACCCCTCTGGTCGATAAGAGGACGTTCATTCAAGCATGCATGCATTATAAAACATGAACTAAAATAAAAGTTAAGGAAAATGCAGCGAATTCTGACCCTAACAGGCATTATTAAAAAAATGAGTTGGAATAGATAAACCTAAGTTAATCCAACTCCCTTAAAACTTGAGCACACTTATCTCCTTACCGCTACCTTAGCACTTACATCTAACCCTCTTTCTCAGATGTCTTCATCTACCCCTGCCAATGGAGGAGACAATCGCTTCAGTTTTAACTACCTTTCCCACGAGGGTTTCCCTCTAACTTGTGCGAGGTACTCTGCTCTGTCGGATACCCTACACCCCCTCTGTACACGGTGCAGTTGTACGAGGAGCATCGGGTGCCACATTGTAGGGTTTGGCTGACCCTGGAGTCTCACCCTCTGCAGCCTAGGTGGCGTTCCCTAGATTCCGTGACTGTTGGATTCAGGGCAGACGACACCACTAAGGCTGCAGCGTTAAAAGCTCTAACAACCTTTTGCAGGTATCATCCCCTAGAGATGATGATGCATCCATTGGGACTCTTCCCCACCGAGAAGAAGGATGACCCCATGTGGTGCAACAGAGTGAGCCACATGAAGGACGTATGGGCTATGCATCCCGACCAGGTTGGAAGGATCACCGTCTAGTGCATGAGCGCACTGTATCGCCTACAGGCCCTGTAGAGCGACGCCATGGCACACCTCACTGGGCTAGCTCAAACTACTAAGATCACCCTTGACAATCGGGAGGACTTCGTGGTTGACTTGTTTTCAGAGTTGGTAGAAAAGACCTAAAGGTGGAACAGTTGAACCAGCGCATCGCGACTCTGGAGCAGCAGGTGGAAATCTAGGATAACACCATTGAAATCCTAGAGATCCAGCTCCATGATGTGCAGGAAGAGCTTGAAGAAGCCAACGATCACCTGGAGATGCACCACCAAGACATGGAGGCAAATGAGGCAGGCAGCGAGGGAGAGGAGGATCCCGAGGAGTTAGAGCCAGCTTTGGACCGAATGCGGCTCCCTCCGGAGTGCCCCCTTCACCTGCATCTAGCGTTGCCTCTACCGCTATGGGTTGATGGGTTAGTTTAACATGTTAGGAGGACATGAACCCACACGAGCTTAGTTTTGGTACTAACTTTTGGACTAGGCTTAAGGGTGGATCACCTAAAATGTTGTAACCCGGGGAAGACCTTTGTTGACAATGAAATGAATGCAGGAATGTTATCCTCGTTGGTCCAATATTATGTTATGTCTTTTTCTTCTCTTAATATAAAGAATTCTGTTTGGAACCATGAATCGAGGTAACAATGTCAAAATTTCTGTTTTCAAATGGCAGCCAGACAACGTCGCGGGCAGAACGAGCAGGTTCCCCTGCCACCTCCTTCAGCTCCCACGATGCAGGAGCTCATGGCTCAGCAAAACGAGATTCTGCGACAGCTGGTGCAGCGCCAGCCCCACCCTCATCAGTACGGTGGAGGCCTACAACAACGTCAACCAGCTGTGGCAACATATCAGGAGTTCTTGAGCACGTAACTGCCACTATTCACCAAGGCAGAGGACCCGCTAGACGCTGATGTGTGGCTCAGGGTTGTGGAGTCCAAGTTCCCCCTTCTCACGGGAGCATGCCCCGATGCCGCGAAGACTCGCTTTGTAGCACATCAACTCTGTGGACCTGCTAGGACATGGCGGGACCATTTCCACGCCATGTTACCTGCTGACCACGTGGTGACATGGGAGGAATTCAAGACTGCTTTCAGAGGACACCATATTCCTGCCGGGATTCTAGATCGCAAGCTAAATGAGTTCTTGGCTTTGACTCAGGGAACCCGTACTGTGCTACAGTATACCTAGGCCTTCAATGGCCTGTGCTAGTATGCGGGTTATCATGTAGATTCAGATGAAAAGAAGAGAGACCGTTTCCACAGGGGACTCAACACCAAGATTCGTGAGCGTCTCAACTCTGTTTGTGTGGACAGCTACAACGAGCTGGTCAACCATGCCATATCACAAGAAGACTGCATTATAGCCCATCGGGCAGAGAAGAAGAGGAAAGTACCAATGTCAGGATCCTCAGCTCCACCGTAGAGGTTTCGGATTGTCTCCAACAATCGGAGGAGAGGATTCCAGTAGCAAGCAGGGAGATGGGTTATCAGACCGCCACAGCAGCAGCAGCAAGCACCCAACCATTTTCCTGCTCCCGCTCCAAGGAACAATCAACCTCATCGGCCGCAACAGCAATTCTGCCAAAGGGAACGGAAACAAATGCTTCACATGTGGCAACACAGGCCACTATGCCAAGAATTACCCACGAAATCAGCCAAGGCAAATGCCAGCACCCAACCAGGACAAAGGGAAGAAGCAGAAAGTGCAAGTCAGGCAAGGGAAGCTCAATTTCACTACTCTGGAAGAGCTACCTGAAGGAGCGTCCGTCATGACTGGTACTTTTTACGTTTTTAATCAATCTGCAATGATTCTGTTTGACTTTGGTGCATCACATAGCTTCATTAGCCAGAAATTCAGTGTCAAATGTCAACTGCCTTTCTGTCATACCCAAGGGGCTTTCATGATTGCAACGCTGGGAGGCAAGGTTGCAACAAATCAATTAAATCGAAGTGTATCTATCCAGTTGGGAAGCAAAATTTTCAAAACTAGACTTCTGATTTTAGGGTTAGAGAATGTAGATACCATTTTGGGAGCTAACTGGATAACTCAACACCGGGTGTTGTTAGATGTAGCTGCTAGGGCTCTGGAAATCTGTTCTCCTACCTTCAGAGACCTTTGTCACACCCAATTTTGGAAGGCGAACCGAATGAGAACCATGTACGTGCTAGGATCAGAAACTCACGTACACAACGATTACATAATTGGACTTCATCACACAATGCTCAAAGTAAATAGCGGAAAGGTACTTTATTAAAATAAGATGTCCGAGACATCCACAGAGTCTAATACATAGCCATAATCATTAACATTAATATCAAAGTGCGGAATACGAAATGTAGAAGATAAGCCCTTCACAGGCAACTGACTGGGGGTTTGCCACTAAGAAAAACTAGAACTCGCCATAGCCCTGGAACTCTTCAAAGTCCTCCATGTTGCTAGCATCTCCTCTTGAGCACTGAATAAAGTGGGGACAACCTGGGGTGGGGGTGGTTTGTAAAGCAAGGGTGAGTACACATCAACGTACTCAGCAAATGTCCCGTTTGGCTAAAGTGGACTAGTTGTATGTGGCGTTGAGGTTAAGTAGTTGCTTTTAGTTGGTCAAGCATTTATTACTATTAGTAGAGCCAAGTTTTAGTAATAAACCAAGTTATTACCCAAAAGTACTCCCTCCAAGAGGAAATACCAGAGATCCGAATTATAACCAAAATTATTGACCATCATCATAAAGTAACCAAAGTTCTTCTAATCAAAGAGGATCCCAAGGCCGCTCTTAACCGTGAGCTCGGCTGATATACCAGTTTCTAACAATCTGCAGAGGTTGCACACTTTACCCACGAGTCGTGATCCCTTCCCATCCTGGGTTGTACAGACCCGATCTTCACTACCGAGGTGAATGGCAAGGGATACACTACGTAGCCTTTACAAAGACTCCCCTGGTGCATAACTACTCGTTAGGTTTTGCCAGTCGTACAAACGCAGTACACCTCCCCAAGGTGAGTGACTAACAAAACCAAATTGAATGAACCTCTGCACCCCCTTGGCAGAGCGAGCACCATGCCCCAGCCCCCATTGACGGCCCTCAGGCAAAGCCAACTACACCCCAGGTTCATCTAATTAATCAGCTAAGGGCATCCCATTCCACCCTCACGGTTGCACTGTTATCCCGGGTGGTCACTCCACGAATAGGTCCTTACGGAGAGATACTCAGGAAAATGGCCTGAGCCCCCTAGAGTATCACAATATCATCATCAGGATAACATCATCGTATCATAAATAATCACATCATGTTCATTGATTAAGTAAAAGCAATAGCATAAAGCTAACCATGATAACCCAAAAGGTAAACAAGGATAAGTAAATACAGACTAGTCAATCCTTAGGTTTCAGTAATGTAATGCGAGACAGTGAATTATGAAGTATGTAGGACATAATAGGTCAGAGGACACCTGCCTTCACCAGGTTGTTGCTCAGGAAGATCTTTAGCAACACACTCAGGAACCACGGACTGCTCGTTGTCTAAATAAAACAATCATGCATTCAATACATTTGGTAAATGACAAATAAACAACGCATCAATCATGTACAAACATGGGAACACATCTCAAAAAGAAAAGTATAAACTCAAAAGGGAGTTTAAATTATAGGGTAGACTAATCTCACTAAGTAGTTGATTATTCTTTAAGTGTTGTCCATGATTACATAATCTGATTCTATTTCCTTTAATGAGACATAAGAGTTACACTAGAGATAAATTCACACATCATATGTTATCATCTTTCCAATATTAAACATCTATTTACCACTAGGGTTTCCCTTTTTATTTATTTTATTAAGTGAATAAATCAATACATATATTAAACCATAGTTAAACATAAAAGTTAGAGTGTGCAGATTGTGAATGGAACTAATTTATTTAAACAGAGAATATTCCTACGAACATTTTGCAATTTGAATCACTAAATTTGGGGTTCATATGCAAAAGATATGAAATAAACAAGTTTGGGAGTTTGAAATACAAAATTAAGTCCGAATTTGTAATTATTTAAAAGGATAAGGGTCTGTTTGTAATAACTTAGGGGCCTGCGAGTAAAGTCTAAGGATGGTGGGTTCTATTCACAGAAAACCGAGGGGGTCTTAAGCAAATCGACCACAGCGAAAGGGTATCCGAGCTTCTCGGCCATCCGATCTAGAACGAACGCCCGAGATTAGAAGCGGGCGCACAGGATCGGACGCGAGGGCTGACCGGTGGGTCCAACGCATCAGCGGCCTAGGTATCCCTGGTGCGGGACACGAGCGCGGGCGCTCTCTGGCGGGCAGGGCCCACGGGTCAGCAACTTACACAATCGGGAGGGGGAAACAGCGGGGGCCTGACAGGCAGGGTCATGGAGAGGTCGGGCCCACTAGTCAGCGATGGAGGGCACGCGCAGGCGCGACATCGCAGGCACGCGCTAACAGACGGGGCCCTCCAGGCGGCGACACAGAACGGGGGAAAAGGGGTAGGCGCTGTGCTGACGCGTGGGACCTAGTGTGGCAGAACCTCCCAAGTTATCGGGCCCACATGCACCTGTCCTTGTCTCAAAGACCTCAGACGGCTATGCATGTGCACCAGATAACTTAACAGGATCCGTCCGATTGCCCCAAGGACATCGGATAAACCACTAACAACCAAGATCGCGGGATTAAGTAACACAAATCACACACACCAATATTTTTGCAGCGGAAATCTTATTACCAAAATTTTACAAGTTACAAAATTTTTACATTATTTTATCAGAGTGATTGCAAAAGTATAAGTCTAAAATATATGCTAGCTTAAGTGACCATCCTCAATAAGAAGTATAGAAGGGTTACTTAGACTTATAAGAAGGCCGAGCCCACCGGCACTTAACATCATCATCAGCAACACAAAACTATAACCTGAAAAACAATAGGGAATAAAACCCTGAGTATGGAATTACTCAGCAAGACTTACCCGACTAAAGAAAAGACTCTCAAGGATATGCTGGATTTGGGAATCAAGGAGAGGCTTTAGCAAGAATCAACTTAGATACTTTTGCAGAAATAGCTTACTAAAGTGAGTCCTTACTTTCAACATTTTAATGCTAGATTAAGTATTAATAGACCTTGCTTGCATCTAGTCTAATTTCACCATCACATTAATCAATCCAACATGATTTTTGCTCATTAAGATTCCATCCATGACTTAGATTGCACGGCAGTGACCAAGTCTTCATGTTCGCGAAGTTACGGTGATCCGAATCGATTATACTCAATTGAGGATCTCCAATCACACGACATATGTAGCACTTAACCCTTGCATATGTCAACTCGCCACCGGGGTTCTTAAGACTAGATCAGGTTCACGCCAATCGAGAGCACAAATACACCACCGTCCAGCCTCTTGCCACGGAGGGTACACGCTACTCTCACCATCTCTCCACTCCCATTGCGTGTTATCTTATTCTGGTATTAGTCTGCCAGAGGCAAAGCTTACTTATGACGAGGCATGTGATCAGTTAAAGGGTCCTCGATCAGCAAGCCTACATCTGTATAATGCTTAATCAACCTGGGTAGAACATCACCTGTTCCTAGCCCAAGTCCCGATTTAAGTACATCCATCCTTAGGATTGTTTGTGTTCCTTAGGATGAAAAGAGCATCAGAGGGAACTTTGCAGTAAGATCCCACCACGCTCTCAATGAAAATATTCTTGCAGGTAGAAGCCATCTTTCCTCAGGATAACCCCTGAGCTAGGCATTATTGCGAAAGACAACTTCTATCCACAAGATCTAAGCAGAGCTAAGCATTTTTGTAAATCATATTTTGATACTTCATCAGAAGTATCTATAAAGGTATGGATATCAAGGTAGGCAATGCATCAAAGGGTTTCCAAGCAACTCCTATAAACCTAGTGCACATTTCACTGGACTTAAAGTGTGCAAAAATTATTTAAAAACACAAGGAAGGGGTTGCATGCACTGGGGCTTGCCTGGAATAAACACTACGTTAGTGTTTGTTAGACGACGTCCATTTGGAGACCATCCTTTGTCTTGGCGTTCATTCAGTCCATCCACTTGAGATTGGTCCATCGACACTATTTCTCAGAGTAGTCGACTCTGCATTACTCGGGGTCACTCGGCTTTAGTCCTCCGAATCATGTGATCAATTAACGTACCTAAATGATATGCATAATGCATATGAATGAGAACAAGGAAGAGTAACACAAGATATTATGATGCTCCACAGTATAAAATTAAGTACTTAATGATGAGGCATCATAACACTTCATCGGCAACACTAGTTATTGACATACGACCAAGCGCAATAATCACACTTCTCTAATTAACCGAATCTAACGCAAACATCACGAAACAGCAAACTATGCGCACCAAGCATAACACTCATGTTCCTCCTCTCTAATTGGATCTAATTCCGAAATCAAGCAAGAATAAATTATTTAATCTGCACTATCATCCTTAGTAAAATATTTCATCGGAAGTCCAATAAAACATGGACTCGTCATTATTGAATACCAACAACTTAAAATAAGTATAGGAACAATCTAATTATCTCCTTAAATTATGCGTCTTAATTAACTTGAATTACACACTTAACTAAATCAAACATCACAATATTTACTCTAACAGATACAAGATTAACAGATAACATAGTGTTCGGTAAAACTAATTTCTCAGCGACTTAAATATCTAGAGTACTTATGTACACTGGCCAATGACAGATGACTAAGTACAACAATCATGCTTCTCAAGATTAGTCGAATCTAATACGACTACCCTAACAAAACATGTCAGCTAGCTGATTTAATACTAAACCTATTTTTAACGTCATTGATTCACTAACATCGTATACTTGTCTACCAAAATCTCCTTTGCCTAAACCATATTTTAAACCCGAGCTTTACACGATGTGTCTACGCCACAATTGCGATCACAAGCACATCGCAAATATTAAATCAATTAAATTACCCTAGTCATTCATATCCACCACCAAAGCACTCCTCGCCTAAATTATATAGCCGCCTAAACTTTGCCGTATACATATAAAACGTCTAATTAATAATTATTACCAGAAATTACATAAACATTTATAACCTATCTTTAAATAAAAATAGCATATAATAACTATCATTACGACTAGTAATTTAATCCAACACATCCAATCATTAAAACAAAATAATAGAAGTAGAGAATCAACTCACCAATAAAATAAACTCAACTTGAAGACCACGATATCGGCAACGACTTCTGGCTCGCGCATAACACCGAACACCTTATTGGGCATCATATTGTACCGTGCTTCTCTGGCGATAGGCTGACGAGGTCCGAGACGTTCGGCATGGCGATGAGGAGACGACGACGAGTACCATGAAGGGATCGATGACGCTGCCTCACATGGCTTGCTGTTGATGCTGCGTGACTAAGCAGAATATTTAAGTGCCGAGCAGAGACGGCGGCAATGCACAGTTGGACTGAGTTGCTAGAGACCGGAGCAGGTGCGGTGTTGTTGAAGACCATCGGCGATCTCGACAAATGACCGGACAGGGAAGGGGCATCGGCGAGGCACGTCGACGAGCTGAAAGGGACCATGGCTTAGGGCGATGTCAAGCCCGCAGAGGAGTCGGAGTGGGGCAAGCTTGCTGGACAGAGAGACGATGTAGCCCATGGCCGTGGAGGAGAACGACGGCCGGACTCGACGACGGTGCAGCAAGGACGACGACGCTACAGAGGCCGACAAACTGGAGTAGGAGAAGGCGAGGACAGCCCACGCTGCTAGCAGAAGAAGGTTGTGGCCAACACGTGATGGAGACGAGGGGCACCATGGTCAGTAGCTCGCGTGGCCAAGCAGAAACGACAACATGGCACAAAGCGAGCTGGGGCCGAGCGACGCTTCATGGCAAGGTGGAGGCCGAGTGCCATGGCTAGCAGGGTCCAGTGCCCTAGCCGAGCCACGCTGGGGAAGATGCGACAAGGTGCTGAGTAAGAAGAGGAGTAGAGACGTGCGTTGACGGCCTATAGGAGATGAAGTCCATGCATCGGCTGGGTAAGGATCAGAGACCTGTTCATGCTGGAAATAAGGAGCAGCAATCAAATGATGCTTGAGCGGTGGTAGTGGATAAGGGATAGAAAGAGAGGGCGGTGGGATATGTCCAAGAATTAAACGCCATGCATTGGAATATGGATAAAGAGAGATAATTAGGATGAGCGGTGAGGGATAGGACGAGAGAGATATTTTCTCATTTTTTTATTTTTTGTTTTTCTTTTGTTTAACAAAATAAATGGATAATACAGATTCTAGATTAGGCTTTAAAAGAGATATAAATGGGTCAGACCTAAACGAGATTGATAACAACATTTGGACATGATTTGATATGGTGAATACTCTAGAGTGAGATGAAGTCTTACCAGTTATTTATGTTTGAAGATTTAGATCGGAGCGAGAAACACATGAACCAAACCAAACGAGATCAGCTTCGATATATTAAAACTGTGCTTAATTTGATTTGATTCGAAACCCGATAATTTTATCGCAGTCTGAACAGGGAAACACATTAATTATGTGGGGGATAGATATCCCCCGGGTCCACCAAAAGAGTAAAGGACCTCACGAAAGGCCCAAGGGCCCAATAAATCGTAAGGTTATTCTTTTGTGGGCCTGGGGAAAGACGACCAGCAACGCGGAGCGACATAGGGCCGGATTGGTGCAAACCTGGACGGCCCATAGCGCCGAGCCATTGGCCGCAACAGAGATCCGACTTTCCCGCGTCGGGGCCTTCATGCAGCGAAGCCGCGTGAGGATAAGTCGGCGAGAGTTACGTAGGGGATAATCTCGAGAGGTTCACTATCTTTTAGCTACTCGTTGTTATCTCATCATGTGTACTGCCCCACGGTCGAGTATATAAGGCCTAGGGGGCACCCCTTCAGAACGATCGACCCATTACTTAGCCTCCACATCAACTCTCTGTATTCTCGATCCAGAGAGCTCTCTTGTAATCACATCCACCAAGCATACTCATCAGGACGTAGGGTGTTACGCATCTCTAAGCGGCCCGAACCTGTAAACCTTGTCCACTGTCCCTCGTGCGATCGGCACGAACCATTTTGCTACAGTTGTCGACACCGTCCTACTCCTAAAAACACCTTGAGGGGCAACCCCGGGTGTGCGGTCGGACCCTAAACACCGACAGCTGGCGCGCCAGGTAGGGGGTGTGTTGACAATCCAAGCTAGCTCAATGGCCATCTCCTTCTACAACAAGATCACCCTGCGCCCCGGATCTATGCTCTGCTTCGGAACAATTTCGTTCGTAGCGGACGAAGAAGGAATTCTGCACCGTGTTGCGGATCCACCAAAAAAGGAATCTTCCTCAACAAACTCCGAAAATACCGGAGAAGCGCAACCTCCAGCTCTCCGGAAGAAGATCACCACGCCGGCAGCGTCGTTCTACCCCGACGTCCTTTTCATCGGAAGGGCAGAATCGCCAACCATCTCCGACGACGAGCCGACCGTACCCGGGGAGGAACCGCCTCAGCGAGAGTCCCGTCGACGGAGGAACCGGCGCAGGAATGTTCGACGACATCACGCGGCCGGAGAGCGGAATCCGGAACAACCTGTCTCGCGAGACGAGGTCTCGGAGGTAGGAGAAACCCCGGAGGAACGCGTCTTCAGAGAGCGAAGGAACTCCCGACGACGTGATCGCCGACAAGCTCAGGAGCAGGCTGAGCGGGATACAAGGCAATGTCGTGAGAATCCACTCTTCGGGCGTAACCTGAACCCTGACTTCGCCCGAGCCATGAACACGCCGAGCGAAGTCGGAGGAGTGTTGGCTCGGATAGCGGAAGGACTTCCTCGGACTCCTGACGCCGACGGTTACCGACGACTGTTCACCCAGGCGGCCAACCATCTCCTACCGCTTGCTCACCCACCGAACGATCTACGACACGCCATCAACAGTCGCCGAGACGCGCGGAGCTCCATCAACGCTTCGCGGGAACGGCGGCATGAGAACGAAATTCGTCGTCGAGAGGAGTACGACAGGGATCACGGTGCCCCGACTCAGAGCCAAGCTACCAGGACTGAGTCGGCGACGGCTTCAACTGGCGGAACCTCCCGGGGACGGTCGAGGAACCACAACCACAACTCCCCTCCCCGGGACAGGCATCGACCCCGACGACAGGAGGACACGTGCGGAGTGTCCGCCCTTACTCCGCGCCTTAGGGCCATCCAATGGCCTCCCAACTTCAAGGTATCCAATGTTGACAAGTATGAACCTAAGCAGGATCCGTGGGGTTGGTTAGCCGTCTACACCACCGCTGCTCGAGCTGCCGGAGCATCCGAGGACGTGATGACCGCGTATTTGCCCATTGTCCTTGGACAAGACGCGCTGCAATGGCTACGACATCTACCCCGACACTGCATCGACGTCTGGGGAGACTTCAGTCGGCGTTTCACCGCCAACTTCCAGTCCCTCTCCGACAAGCCGGCGCAGCCGTGGGACCTCAAATCTATCAAGCGCCGGGGGGACGAGACTCTCCGATCATACCTCAAGAGGTTTCAAACCATGAGAAATCGCATCCCCGATGTCACGGAGGCGGCCGTGATCGAGGACTTCTACCGAGGATCCAATGACTCGGCTTTTGTTCGAGCCATACTACAAAGGGCGCCGACCACCTCGGAGGAGCTGTTCCGGGAGGCCGACCTCTACATCACCGCCGACGAGCGAGCCCAGGACCTCATCGGAGGAGCGAAGCCCGCGCCAGCAGCACCTCGGCGCGACGCGAACCAGCAACCTGACAAGCGATGGGAGAAACGGCCACGCGAAGAAGTACACGCCGCCGGGCCACCCGCCGCCCGCGCTCGAGGAGGACCTCGTGGGGGCGAACGCACACTGGACGACATCCTCGACGCCCAGTGCCCGTACCACAAGGACATGCGACACACTCTTCGTAACTGCCGGGACTTCAAGCACTCCGTCGGACACGGCCGACCCTTCCAACCTCTACCTCCTCCTCCGCCGAGGGGAGGACCAGATGAACCACGACAACCCCATCGGCAGGAGGAGGGAGGAGGAGGAGGAGCTTTCCCGCGCGTTGACAGGGAGGTCAACGTCATCTTCGGCGGACACGGATCACAGGAGAGCAGAAGACAGCAGAAGCTCAACGATCGCCAGATACTGGTAGCGACCATCGGCTCTCCCGCCCCATACCGATGGTCGGAGCACCCGATCACCTTCACTCGGGCGGATCAATGGCTCAACTTTGATCATCCGGGCAAGTACCCGCTTCTCGTTGATCCGGTGATCCGAGAAAGCCGGGTGAAAAAGGTGTTAGTGGACGGGGGGAGCAGCATCAACATCACCTTCCCCCGGACACTCCAAAGCTTGGGAGTTCATCTCAAAGAGCTCCACGAGTCGGACACTCCTTTCTTCGGCATCGTGCCGACGGAAGGGGAATACCCGCTGGGCCACATCTACATGCCGGTCACCTTTGGAACTCCGGAGAACTACAGAACCGAGTTCCTGAGGTTTGAAGTGGCGAACTTCGACTGCGGGTACAATGCCATCATCGGGAGGCCAGGATTGGCCAAATTCATGGCCATTCCGCATTACACATACATGATACTGAAAATGCCGGGGCCACAAGGGATCATAACTGTGCGCGCCGACCTCCAAGGCGCCGCAGAATGTTTCCGAGTGGCTATCCAAACAGCCCTCACCGCCAAGCCGTCGACAGCTCCCTCCGCAATGGCGAACTCTAAGCCTGAGGAGGACGTCGCAATACCGGCGAATGAAGCTCAGACCGCGACCTCTATGCGGCCGACTGAAGAAACTAAAAGAATCAACCTGGGGTTCGCTGATGAGCGCAAGACGGCCATCATCAGCTCCAGTTTGGACAACAAATAGGAAAGCGCGCTCGTCCAGTTTCTGCAAGATAACCGAGACGTATTCGCATGGCAACCTGCGGATATGCCGGGAGTCCCGAGAGAACTGGCCGAGCACAAGCTAAAGGTCTTTCCTCAGGCGAGGCCGATTCGACAGAAATTACGTCGTTTCACGCCTGATAAGAGGGAAGCCATTCGCGCCGAGTTAGCTCGCTTGGTCGCGGCCGGATTCATTAGAGAAGTATTACATCCTGAGTGGTTAGCCAATCCTGTTCTTGTACTCAAAAAGAATAAAGTGGACTGGCGCATGTGTGTTGATTATACTGATCTCAACAAACACTGTCCGAAGGATCCCTTCGGGCTCCCGAGGATAGATCAGGTGGTGGACTCCACCGCTGGATGTTCTATGTTGTCTTTCTTGGATTGTTATTCCGGGTACCATCAGATCAGCCTGGCAAAGGAAGATGAAGAAAAAACGGCATTCATTACTCCGTTTGGCGCTTTCTGTTATACCTCCATGCCGTTTGGCCTTAAGAACGCTGGAGCGACTTACCAGAGAGCTATTCAAACATGCTTAGCCGATCACTGGGGCAAGCGTGTGGAGGCTTATGTGGATGACGTGGTGATCAAAACACAGAACTCAAAGGACTTCATCGAAGATTTGCAACTGGTTTTCAACAGCCTGAGGCGGTATAGGTGGAAGCTTAATCCCGAGAAATGTGTTTTTGGGGTACCAGCCGGAAAGTTGCTCGGATTTATCGTCAGCCACCGAGGAATTGAAGCTAATCCAGATAAGATTGAAGCTATCATGAAGATGGAAGCACCTCGATCGCAGAAGAAGGTTCAGCGACTTACTGGATGCATGGCAGCTTTAAGCAGATTTATATCCAGGCTGGGAGAAAAAGGTTTGCCGTTTTATAAGTTACTCAAGAAGGTGGATAAATTTCAGTGGACTTCAGAAGCACAAGAAGCTCTAGATGCTCTGAAAAAATTCTTGACAACACCGCCAGTACTGAAACCACCTCGACGAGCTACATCAACTCAACCAGCTGAAGATTTGCTACTGTACATCTCTTGCACGACTCACGTGGTAAGCACCGCGTTGGTAGTCGAGCGAGCAGAAGAAGGGCACGCCTATCCAGTACAACATCCTGTGTATTTCATCAGTGAAGTCCTTGGCCCCTCAAAGAAAAAGTATTCTCAAATCCAGAAGCTATTGTATGCAGTACTTCTAACTGCCCGCAAGCTGCGTCACTACTTTGACGATCACAAAGTCATAGTGGTCACGAGTTTTCCAATAGGGGATATTCTTCACAACAAGGAGGCCATCGGTCGAATAGCCAAGTGGGCCTGTGAGCTGGGATCTCATGACATCGAGTTTCGGCCTCGCACTGCCATCAAAACCCAAGCACTAGTCGATTTCGTATCAGAGTGGACTGAACAACAAGTACCAGACAACCCGGAGACTGCAGAGGTATGGCGAATGTATTTTGATGGCTCACTCAAACTGCAAGGAGCAGGAGCGGGGATTCTTTTCACTGCACCAGGGGGCGAACACCTCAAGTACGCCCTCCAGCTGCTATTCCCGGCCTCCAACAATGCAGCCGAGTATGAAGCTTTGATCCATGGATTGAACATTGCCATATCACTGGGCGTCAAAAGATTAATGGTGTACGGGGATTCTCTGGTAGTTATCAGCCAGATAAATAAGGAGTGGGATTGCTCAAATGATTCGATGGGAAGATACTGCACCGCTGTCCGAAAGCTGGAGGATAAATTCGAGGGTTTAGAATTTCATCATGTGGAAAGAGATCGGAATACGGCAGCTGACGTACTATCCAAGCTAGGGTCCAGTCGAACTCAGGTCCCACCTGGGGTTTTCGTGCAAGAAATCCTGCAGCCGAGTATCTCAACGGATCAAGTAGAAGAGTGCAACATCATAAATCAACCCGAGTCAGATCTTGATGACTGGAGAAGGCCAATCATCAAGTACATAAAGAATGAAGAAGAACCAGATGATAAGAACTCGGCGGAGCGCATTGCAAGACAGTCGGCTCATTATACACTCATTGGGGAGACATTATACAGAAGGGGTGCATCAGGCGTCTTCATGAAGTGCATTCTCCCATCCACTGGAAAGCAACTACTAGAAGAGGTCCACGCTGGACAATGTGGGATACATGCAGCCTCCAGAACACTAGTTGGGAAGGTCTTCAGGTCAGGATTCTATTGGCCAACAGCAAAGAATGATGCAGCCGAGTTAGTTCAGAGGTGCGAAGCTTGCCAATACCTGTCGAAGCAACAACACTTGCCAGCACAGCAGCTGCAGACCATACCAGTAACTTGGCCTTTTGCGTGCTGGGGGCTGGATATGATTGGACCTTTCAAGAAAGCTCAAGGGGGATATACTCATGTGTTGGTAGCAATTGACAAATTCACTAAATGGATAGAATTCAAGCCCATTGCCTCCTTAACCTCTGCCAAGGCTGTGGAATTCATACAAGATATAATATTCAGATTCGGGATACCAAACAGCATCATAACTGATCTAGGATCCAACTTCACAAGTTCAGAGTTCTTTGATTTCTGCGAGCAAAAAAGTATTCAGATCAAGTATGCATCTGTAGCCCATCCGAGAGCCAACGGGCAAGTTGAGCGGGCTAACGGGATGATATTGGATGCACTCAGGAAAAAGATTTTTGATAAGAATGAAAAATTCGCAGGGAAGTGGATAAGGGAATTACCCTATGTTGTTTGGAGCCTAAGAACCCAACCTAGCCGAGCCTTGCATGGAAACACTCCTTTCTTCATGGTCTATGGGTCGGAAGCAGTGCTGCCTGCTGATCTCAAGTTTGGGGCACCAAGGCTGATTTTTGAAAGCATAGCAGAAGCTGAGACCACCAGACTAGAGGACATAGATATACTCGAAGAAGAACGGCTAAGTGCAGTAATCCAGTCAGCAAGATACCAACAGACTCTAAGGCGCTATCACGACAAGGCTGTGCGGCAACGATCCTTTTCAGTGGGGGAGCTCGTCCTTCGCCGAATTCTAACGGGAGAAGGACGACACAAGTTATCACCCTTATGGGAAGGGCCTTTCATAGTGGCAGAAGTCACTCGGCCTGGATCATATCGCCTCACTCAGATGGACGGCACGGAAGTCGGGAACTCTTGGAACATAGAACACCTGAGAAAGTTTTATCCTTAGCCGTACCTCAAAACTGCTGGGATAACAATGATGTACTCTGTAAAGTGGAAATATGTCATCAATAAAGAAAAGGTTTCAAGGATACTCAATTTACGATTGACTCGCATTCTTACTTAACTCGGGGTGACCACTATGCCCTGCTAACGGAGCAACCGACTTAAGTCGGCAACGACTTAAGGCGGTGCAACATGCTCACGCTTACTTAACTCGGGGTGACCACTATGCCCTGCTAACGGAGCAATCGACTTAAGTCGGCAACGACTTAAGGCGGTGCAACATGCTCACGCTTACTTAACTCGGGGTGACCACTATGCCCTGCTAACGGAGCAATCGACTTAAGTCGGCAACGACTTAAGGCGGTGCAACATGCTCACGCTTACTTAACTCGGGGTGACCACTATGCCCTGCTAACGGAGCAATCGACTTAAGTCGGCAACGACTTAAGGCGGTGCAACATGCTCACGCTTACTTAACTCAGGGTGACCACTATGCCCTGCTAACGGAGCAATCGACTTAAGTCGGCAACGACTTAAGGCGGTGCAACATGCTCATGCTTTACTTAACTCAGGGCGACCACTATGCCCAGCTAACGAAGTAATCAACTCCAATTGGCGCTTGCTTAAAACCAACGCAACATGCTTTCGCCTATTTAATTCAGGGGATGATCTCCATATCCCACATGCAAAATTCATAGTCATCACACATCATTACTACCAAATTCATTGAACTAAAAAATCCTGATACAATGATAGAATAACTGTGTCACTCAAATAAACTGGTGTTCTCTGACAAATATTCAATCATGCAAGCTGCGCGCTCGGAGCATGCGAAATGTTTTCTCTATTTTGCAATGTCTTTTCCAGGAACAGTTGACGAAGAAGGACGACTCGAGGAGTCAGGGGCGGCGTTCACGTCGGCCCTTATATCTTCAGGAACGACTACGCCAGGCCTCCTCATCAGAATTCGTCCCGCTCGAATGGCCTTGTCCATGGCCCTATCGCGTTGGGCTCTCAGAGTATTGGAAGTTTCTTCAGCAGCCTTGACAGCCGACTGGGCAGCCTCTAGCTCCTGGGTAACAGATTTTTTGGAAGCACGCAGATTCTTGATGACAACGTCTTTAGCTGATATCAACTCCCGAAGGCGAATCACATCATCCAAAGACTCTTGCAACTTATAGCGAAGATTGTTCAACTCCTCCATGGAAAAGCGATGACTTCTCTCCAAGATGGTCAGCGAGTTGCTAGAATCTCGATACAACCTATCAAGGTTGTCTCGAGAAGCGGCAAGGATGCGTTTTTCCTCCTGCAAGCGCAAATCAGTTCTTTCAGAAAACCAGGCAAACAATAGGAGCACGGCAAGAAAAAAAGTGCAGTTTCATATATCACCTTTTCAGAGTCAAGCTGGGCATGTAGAGAAGAACTCAACGCATTGGCATCATCCAAGGCAGCAGAAACCTGACTCAGTTCAATCTGACTTTGAGAATACTTTTCCTCAAGATCAGTACATCGCTGAGTCAATTCAGCTCGAGTCTGAGAATATTTCTCCTCAAGAAGTGCAGTCTGCCGAGTCATTCCTAGTAAAAGGGTATCAAACAAAACAAGGTCAGAAGGTCAAGCAGTCCACAACAAACGCGAAGAAAGGAAAAAGGGCACTAACCAGCGTTAATCGCCTCCAACTCGGATACACGACGACGAAGTAACACTGGATTCCAACATGGAAAAGATGAAGCCACTTCTGGAATAGGAGCACCATGCAATTTCAGCTGGGTGGTCACCCCATCCACAAAAGTCTGATGAGAAGAGCAGATGAGCATAATGGCAAGAGTTCAGGCAATACAAAAATCAAGCTAAGAAACAGCACAGTACCTGGAGGGTAGAGAAGAATGAAGGGACCCCCAAGTCAGGAGAAATCAGATGATAACCAGACGCAAGGTCATCACCCGAAGCAGCATGCAATGGAACAGTGGGAATCAGTTCATCTCCTTCAGCATAACCGGATACTCGATCAACGGGGACGCTGCCCTCTAAAGCGACGCCCCGGTCTGAAGTTTGGGCCACCACCATGCAGCCAGAGTGTGGAGGTGACCCAGCGTGAACGTTCATGGAAGTGCCGGAGGGAGATCCTGTCTGGGCATCCCCAGGGACCGGGCCATAGTCGGCACTGCCCACTTGAGCCGGGTTATCCCCGGCAACACCCTCGGGGGCTGGGCAGTAGCTTGCACTCTTCGCCCGGGCTAAGTCGTCCCCCACGACACCCTCGGGGGCTGGACATGTGTCGACACCATCCTTGGGGTCCAAATTTTCAGCAGTAACCGTCTCCAAGGTTAGCGGGCCCTCGGTTATTTCCATGGGATCAGGACAATCCAAGTTAACATCCCGTCCCTCAAGATCGTGCTCTAAGGTTGATGAGGCACGGGACGACCTCAACCCAGCGTCCGGCAGAGCACCACAGGTTTCCGTCGCGGCATCGTCCGCTGGCCCTGATAACAAGTCCTCTGGGACCATATCCTCGAGAGTTTGATCAAAGTCGGCCAGGGATATGTTTTGCAGACCAACAAGAGCAGATAAGGCTGGGGAGGGAACCCCACTACTTTCCCCACTGGCGAGGAATTGCCGACTGTTCTTTCGAATCAAAGGAACCTCATCCTCTTCCTCGTCGTCATCTTCATCAGCAACACCGGCACCACACCCATTGGGTTCAGCAACAGATGGACCACACCCATTGGGTTCAGCATCAGCAAATTCAGATGCAGGAACCTCCTCATCAGCAGGAGCCGAGGGACCAGCACCCTGATTCAAACTAGATACTCGCCGAATACGTCTCTTCTTCTTTTTCTGCTCATCAACAGAAAGATCAGTCTGATTGGTTCGGCGGGGACGCTTCGAGCGAGCACGGACAGGTCTCTGGACATCCAAGACTATACCGACCTCTGGGAGAGGCGCCGCTGCCAATGTCTCAGTAGGAATAGCGTCAGAAGAATCCTCGGCCAACATGTCAAGCACAGCATTTATTTCAGCATCAGTAGGATCCGAAGGCACCTCGAAATGGGTCTGTCTTTCATCATCAGGGATTTTCCCAAGTGAAGCAACCAAAGCATTAACCTCCTCATCAGAGGGCCGCGTTCTAAGGCCCAAATTGCCATCAGTTGAAGGCGGGTTTGACACGAAGCGAGTGAAGGCCTTGACAGGAGGCAGATTCCAGGCTGAATACGCCACTGGAGCACCAACATTGGATACTTTGCCTCTGAGAATCATCTCCAGCCGGCTCACCAAATCTGCAGAAGGGATCCTTCCATTGGTAACTCGAGTTGGGTCGGCTAGCCCTTGATACAGATAAGCCGGGTGGACCCTGTCTTTCAGTGGTTGAATGTTTTTGAAGACAAAGTCAGCAACTATAGCTTCAGCGGTTAAACCCCTCTCTTTCAATAGCCCGACTTCAGCTAACAGCACACTAGCTTCAGCCACCTCCTCGTCTGTGGGAGACTCGGTCCAGCTCGGGGTGCGAACATCTGGTTGTCTTCCTGACCGGGGGGGGAGAGAATTTCCATAGTTATCAACTATAAACCATTCCAGGCGCCATCCCTTAATGCTGTCTTTAAGGGGGATCTCAAGATACTCAGTTTTCCGTCCCCGGCGCATCTCCAAGCTGGCACCTCCAACCAACTGATGCTGTCCCCCGGCCATCCCAGGGCGACAGTGATACAGGTGTTTCCACAATCCAAAATGCGGCAGCACACCGAGAAAGGCCTCACATAAGTGGACGAAGATAGAAATTTGCAGAATTGAATTAGGGTTCAGATGGGTTAAGTTGATGTGGTAGAAATCAAGAAGACCACGGAAAAAGGGAGAAATAGGAAGGCCAAGGCCGCGGAGGAGAAAGGGAGCGTAAACCACAGATTCGTGGGTATCCTCCGTTGGAACCGTAGTTCCATGGCAAACCCGCCAAGAACAGAGTTCCCGCGGAGGAAGAACCCCGATGGACACGAGGTGGAGGAGTTCAGTTTCAGAGATGTTGGACATGTGGTTACCTGCGAAAGGCAACTGGCTGTTGGGATCAATTGGGGGAATCACCACAGCGGAAGAACTCGCGATTTTCCTCTTGGGAGCCATCTCGATTTCACCAGCGAGCAAATTGGAGGCAAGCGCAGAGGAGATTTGGAAGCAGGAATGCAAAAACTAGGAAGCGGAAAGCAAAAGGTGGCTAAAAGTGCGATTCTTATGGGATATTCTCGGACCAGACACCGTTTCAAAAAGTGCCTAGTCATCACTCGGCGGTTATTTTCGAAATCCCAGCATGCCACGTGGTCATTCAGCAGTTATTTCCCAGAAAACTGGTGGGCCCTCTCCTTACTCGGGTGCTAACCCTCGAAATAACTCGGCGTTGCCACTAAAATGCCGACGTCACTATCCGGTCACTCGGCGTTGCCTCTAAAACGCTGATCTCGAGTTCAATCGTTCGGCATTACTTCTAAAATGCCGACGTTGACCTTCCATCACTCGGCGTTGCCTCTAAAACGCTGACTTCGAGTTCGATAACTCGGCGCTGCCTCTAAAACGCCGACGTCACTATTCAATCACCCGGCGTTGCCTCTAAAACGCTGATCTCGAGTTTAGTCACTCGGCATTACTTCTAAAAATGCCGACGTTGACCTTCACTCACTCGGCGTTGCATCTAAAACGATGATCTGGAGTTCAACCACTCGGCATTACTTCTAAAATGTCGACGGCGACTTCCGATCACTCGGCATTACTTCTAAAAACATTGATACAGACTGTAATATTGCTTGAAAGCATCAGTATAACGATCAAGCCGTTCATCTACGGCCTCAGAAAACTCAGATTCATAGTCAGACGAAACAAGTCATCAAAAGGAAACCAAACTTGTTTTTCATTCAAGGGAAGTGATAACACTTACAAATCAACCCATTATGGGTTGATACTTCCCTATTTCTACCACTAAACTACACTTTACTGCTACTACTACTACTACTCTACAATATACTACTTTACATTACTAATAATACTACATTATCTAACTATACTACTTCTAATCTATACTAATATTTAAAAGGACCAGTGGCATCTAGCCACTGGCCCTGCCCCTGCCGCCGCCACTGCTCTTGGTGCCGCCCCCGCCGCCGCTGCTCTTGGTGCCGCCCCTGTCGCCGCCGCCCCTGGTGCAGCCGCCGTCGTCGTCGTCGTCGTCGTCGTCGTCGTCGTCGTCGTCGTCATTGTCGTCGTCGTCGTCGTCGTCCCCGCCCTCGCCGCCGTCGTCCGAGTCCTCCTCCTCCGAGGAGTACTCGGACTCATCCGAGCCCTCGAGCCCGGAGCGCTCGACGGCCCGGATGTACGACCAGACCTCCGCCGAGAGCCCCTGGGAGTCGTCTGAGTCGTCAGACGACTCACGCAGGGGGATGGGAGCCGGAGACCCCTCGGATTCAGAGGAGAACTCCTCCTCTGAATACTCCGAGTCGCCGAAATCTTCAGACGGAGGGGTTGGTTCACGCTTGCGTTTCTTGGCCATGGTGGAAATGCAGATAGAAGAAAGAAAGCAGGAAACGGAGAACAGCGAGAGATGTGAAAAAATCAGACAGGCAAAGGCACTATTTATAGGAAAAGAAGGCAACCGCTCACCTCCAACAGTGGTCACTGAACAGTCGCAAAGCATTCAATATACACCTCAACCCGTCCAAAGACACGTCAGGCGGCGGACGCCGTTTCATGCAGCACTACACCCATTGGGACTCCAGTCAACAGCGCAAAGGATATGATTACACTCGCCGTCCCATCACATTACAACTCAGAAGCAACCGGTAAAAACACTCAGCGTACCAAGACGTTCCTTGCTCACACCCATTGGGGGGGGACGCCCAGGAATTGTCAGTATATTTTTCAAAATGGTCACATCTGTGCAGAGCATGCAGTGAATGCCTCAAGACAAAAATGAGATATCAACAAGAGTTAAAGGGAAGCCAAATATAGTCAGTAGAGTGCAAAATATGGTCGGCAGACATGACTTGAAGACTAGACAGAGAACGTCCATCGAACGTCCAATCAGTCGCAGAGCAAATACACTATGCTACTCAGCAAGATATGGAAGGGTTGCAAGTTCAGTTGCAAAAGACAAAACACATGCTGACCTCCGAAGCATAATATTGATGACATAGCACGGATGACATCATGCCAACCCTTTTTATAAGCAGAAAGAGTATTCTTCAGCAACAGGACGCAAAAAGAAGACCTTCAAGCGAATTATCCAAAAAATCCACTTGAAGGTCGGGGGCTACACCCATTGGGTGCACCTCCGGTGCACCCCATGGATTGTCACTATAAGCCAGGATAGCGCCAATTTCTAAGGGCATGAAACAAGATTAAGAAGCTAATCCTCAACTGGAACAAGGAAACACAAATGGGAGTAATTTCTAATGAAGACCTTCGAGTAGATTATTTTCTAAAATCTACTCGAAGCTCGGGGGCTACACCCATTGGGTGCACCTCCGGTGCACCCAATAAGGTTCAGAGTCCAACAAACAGGAATGCCGATCTCTAAGGCACAGGCACGAAGCTAGGTTCTGGTTGACAAGTGATCAAAGCAGGAGAAAACAGCAAGGAGTCATCTTTCTTCAAATCATCTACAAGCTGGACCTGGGATCTTCGGGTTGATTATCTCTAAATTAACCCAAAGATCGGGGGCTTGTGGGGGATAGATATCCCCCGGGTCCACCAAAAGAGTAAAGGACCTCACGAAAGGCCCAAGGGCCCAATAAATCGTAAGGTTATTCTTTTGTGGGCCTGGGGAAAGACGACCAGCAACGCGGAGCGACATAGGGCCGGATTGGTGCAAACCTGGACGGCCCATAGCGCCGAGCCATTGGCCGCAACAGAGATCCGACTTTCCCGCGTCGGGGCCTTCATGCAGCGAAGCCGCGTGAGGATAAGTCGGCGAGAGTTACGTAGGGGATAATCTCGAGAGGTTCACTATCTTTTAGCTACTCGTTGTTATCTCATCATGTGTACTGCCCCACGGTCGAGTATATAAGGCCTAGGGGGCACCCCTTCAGAACGATCGACCCATTACTTAGCCTCCACATCAACTCTCTGTATTCTCGATCCAGAGAGCTCTCTTGTAATCACATCCACCAAGCATACTCATCAGGACGTAGGGTGTTACGCATCTCTAAGCGGCCCGAACCTGTAAACCTTGTCCACTGTCCCTCGTGCGATCGGCACGAACCATTTTGCTACAGTTGTCGACACCGTCCTACTCCTAAAAACACCTTGAGGGGCAACCCCGGGTGTGCGGTCGGACCCTAAACACCGACAAATTATGAATACTCGATATCAGCTCTAACTATCTTGGATTTTTAAATATGAAAGCGAATTGGCTAACCGTTGTTCTGGTTTTGGTTAGTTCGGGTTCGATTTATCTAAACATGCTTCCCCTAATATTATCGCTACCGAGTTCGTAGAGATCGCTCGAACAAAAGCGAAATAATTAGGTGATGTTTCCAACTGCCTTAATCGATTAATTTTAATTTGCATTCGTTTCGGTTATATTTAGACGAATTTTGCCCGCTATCCAAACATTCGACTAGAAATCAATTCGATTAATAACTCTACGCCTTATATTTTTTTGACATGAATGCGGTCGAGATGATAAACTCGAACTATTTTTGAAATCACATTCATACTCTCGACTAGTCTAAACAGCACCGGACTCGTCGTTTTTTTTGAAGGTTACTAAAGTCCGAATTTCGTGAAATATTTTGGACAGTCCCAATAGACATAGATGAAGTGATACCAAAATACTAATAGGCGAATATTATTAGGATATTGAGATTACTATTCTCATCGGCATCCCGTGCTGAAGTCCATATTCGCAGTTAACATAAAGTAACACCTGGGGTGTTACAGCCCTCCTCCCTTAAAAGAATCTCGTCGGGAGATTCGGAGCGAAAGACTTTTAAGAGTAGAGAAGCATGTAACTCCTGTCCATATCAGCGATAACATAAGGCAGTTCCAAGCAAAGGTGAGTGTCTCATGAGGTTTGTTTCTCAAGTGGATATAGCATGTATCACCTTAGGTTGACAGGAGATCATACACTTGGGTAGAAATCCATTTGGTCAGGTTGTTCATCCGTTTCTTCATGCGAGATGAACTGACTTGGTTCAGAAATACATGGATTAAATAAGAGAGCGAATGAACAAACTTCTGCATCTCAGCAGCAGGGGAAATCCAATCTCCATTTTGAGAGCTAATCAGTGGTCTGTCGACACTAAAAAGCTCCAAGGCTTCACCTTTACACAAAGGACGTAAAGGGAACATGTACGTGTGAAGTCACCATCAAAGTCAAGGAAAAGAGACCACACATAAAAGTGGTATGCCCGTTTGATCCAATAGAGATGATAGATGTTGCTTGGTCACTCGACAAGCAACATAGAAATTGTTTCAAGGGAAAGTCCACAGAAGATAACACATTAGAGTAGTTCCACAATGGATCATGACTAGAGACCTTGATACCAGCATGCGCCAAGCAGCATAACCTTGCGTGTACATTCACAAGGGGCTCTCAGTTTCGCTGCAGCACCATAAGTCCTTAATCATGACACCATTACCGAACTAGCACCAATAATGAATTTCACGTGGCAAAACTAGACATTGTGCCAAGATAACACATTGATATAGTCTCATAATGGATTACAACTACTAACCATGATACCAGCGCGTGCCAAGTAGCGCAACCATGTGTGTACATTCACAGGAGGCCCTCGGTTTCGTCACGGCACCATCGGTTTTAGTCATAGCACCATTACTAGACATAACTAATAAGAAATCTCGCACGACACAAATAGATTTGGCAAGAGTGACAATATACAAAGAGATACTCCACCTGTAAGAATGGTTACAAGTAGAGAGCCAAATAGATCATGGCCCAAAGAAATGAACAAGACATGGCCATAACCTAAACTTGTTGAAAGGAGTACGATGGGAGACTGTTATTTCAGACCCAAGCATATTTCTATGCCCATCGCAGAGATTACAAGGTCAATGATTAGTATCTGAGTAGATACAGAGGGAAAACAATTATAAGATTAAGTTGGTATGCCTTCGATAAATATGAGAAAACCAAAGGCATCAAACTTAAGAAAATAATCGAACATGCCTTTCCTAGGTTAGGTTGATAAAGCAACCTTGCAATCTTCAAGAACAGGCAAACTGGAATAGAGATATCATCTTGCGCCAATCGAATAAGGACATGGTTTAGGATGGAGACATGACTCGAGATTCTTAGTCTAAGTTCATGCACATCTTATGTCCAACAAAAAGTTTGTCTAAGCGGTCATGGAGTGATAATGGAAAATTCAAATTTAGGTCATGGTTACCTAAATAAGAACATGGCCTAATTTTCGGTTTAAGCGAACAAACTACCAACCTTCTATCGGTACATCAAGTACCAGAGCAAACACAT
Source organism: Zea luxurians (assembly GCA_029449295.1). NCBI lineage: Eukaryota > Viridiplantae > Streptophyta > Magnoliopsida > Poales > Poaceae > Zea > Zea luxurians. The sequence continues at coordinate 62,638,623 of JAOPSE010000011.1, read as the reverse complement.
ATAACCTCTAAACATAATACCTAAGGAATGGAGGACAGCTATTTTATCAAAGCTCATAATTCAACATTACACCACATTATCTACAATCACCGGTTATTGGAACAAAGGCAAAAGAAGCATTTTGGATGTATAAGTGACAAACATGATGCAACAATCAGGATGCATGCTCGTCCTATTCGTCCTCACGAGTTTTGCCAACATATTGTGGCAATAACGTTCTATATCGGTGGCATACTTACGACTCTCATGGTATTTTGCTAGTTGTCAGCTACACATACGTTTTCGAGCTTAGTGTACCTGCAGAAAATTCCATCACAGCCCAATTTCCCATGATGCAGTTCACACATGACAGTTTATCACAGTTTATACTCCATATATTGCTATATGGAGGCCAGCTCATCATTAAGCGCCGAGCCACGCATAGGCTTCGTTGCCACACTTTAACCATAGGGCAACTCATTATGGTAACTCACCTTCTTACCTGAGCGTAGGTGCGTCATTACAAGTACGATACACTTCTCAGTATTCCCATGTCTGTATACCCATACACATCCATGGGGTACTGAATTCCCAGAAAAGTAAATACTCCACTCGCAGCCTTCATATATACATATGTAGAACATGTATATAATCAAGCGCCTTTCATACTTTTCTCTAGACCGACAGTTGTTCGGTCATGCTCTCACATCTCACCTTACCTGAGCGTCGATCCATTCAAAACTGAATGGCATCAAAAATAACAGTACACATGTATGCAATACCCACCCGGTTGTGGGTTAGTGGTTTTTAAATAAGCCACCTGATAGTCCTTAATTTAGGGCTTAACAGAGGATGTCGCTAGCATTATAGTTTTTTTTAAAAAACTGTTTTTCAAAGCCAAACAATGTGTTTAGTTGAAAATAGGTTTTTCAAAACCAAAACTTTTGTTTTGAAAATACGTATGTGACCGTATATACTTAATCTTGCTCCAATACCAGATGTGGCAGAACCTCCCAAGTTATCGGGCCCACATGCACATGTCCTTGTCTCAAAGACCTCAGACGGCTATGCATGTGCACCAGATAACTTAACAGGATCCGTCCGATTGCCCCAAGGACATCGGATAAACCACTTACAACCAAGATCAGAGGATTAAGTAACACAAATCACACACACCAATATTTTTACAGCGGAAATCTTATTACCAAAATTTTACAAGTTATAAAATTTTTACATTATTTTATCAGAGTGATTGCAAAAGTATAAGTCTGAAATATATGCTCGCTTAAGTGACCATCCTCAATAAGAAGTATAGAAGGGTTACTTAGACTTATAAGAAGGTCGAGCCCACCGGCACTTAACATCATCATCAGCAGCACAAAACTATAACCTGAAAAACAATAGGGAATAAAACCCTAAGTATGGAATTACTCAGCAAGACTTACTCGACTAAAGAAAAGACTCTCAAGGATATGCTGGATTTGGGAATCAAGGAGAGGCTTTAGCAAGAATCAACTTAGATACTTTTGCAGAAATAGCTTACTTAAGTGAGTCCTTACTTTCAACATTTTAATGCTAGATTAAGTATTAATAGACCTTGCTTGCATCTAGTCTAATTTCACCATCACATTAATCAATCCAACATGATTTTTGCTCATTAAGATTCCATCCATGACTTAGATTGCAGGGCAGTGACCAAGTCTTCATGTCCGCGAAGTTACGGTGATCCGAATCGATTATACTCAGCTAAGGATCTCCAATCACACGACATATGTAGCACTTAACCCTTGCATATGTCAACTCGCCATAGGGGTTCTTAAGACCAGATCAGGTTCACGCCAACCGAGATCACAGATACACCACCGTCCAGCCTCTTGCCACGGAGGGTACACGCTACTCTCGCCATCTCTCCACTCCCATTGCGTGTTATCTTATTCTGGTATTAGTCTGCCCGAGGCAAAGCTTACCTATGATGAGGCATGTGACCAGTTAAAGGGTCCTCGATCAGCAAGCCTACATTCAGTATAATCCTTAATCAACCTGGGTAGAACATCACCTGTTCCTAGCCCAAGTCCCGATTTAAGTACTTCCATCCTTAGGATTGTTTGTGTTCCTTAGGATGAAAAGAGCATCACAGGGAACATTGCAGTAAGATCCCACCATGCTCTCAATGAAAATATTCTTGCAGGTAGAAGTCATCTTTCCTCAGGATAACCCTTGAGCTAGGCCTTATTGCGAAAGACAACTTCTATCCACAAGATCTAAGCAGAGCTAAGCATTTTTGTAAATCATATTTTGATACTTCATCAGAAGTATCTATAAAGGTATGGATATCAAGATAGGAAATGCATCAAAGTGTTTCCAAGCAACTCCTATAAACCTAGTGCACATTTCACTAGACTTAAAGTGTGCAAAAATTATTTAAAAACACAAGGAACGGGTTGCATGCACCGGGGCTTGCCTGGAATAAACACTACGTTATTGTTTGTTAGACAACGTCCATTTGGCGACCATCCTTTGTCTTGGCGTTCATTCAGTCCATCCACTTGATATTGGTCCATCGACACTGTTTCTAAGAGTAGTCGACTCTTTGCATTACTCGGGGTCACTCAGCTTTAGTCCTTCGAATCATGTGATCAATTAACGTACCTAAATGATATGCATAATGCATATGAATGAGAACAAGGAAGAGTAACACAAGATATTATGATGCTCCACAGTATAAAATTAAGTACTTAATGATGAGGCATCATAACACTTCATCGGCAACACTAGTTATTGACATACGACCAAGCGCAATAATCACACTTCTCTAATTAACCGAATCTAACGCAAACATCACGAAACAGCAAACTATGCGCACCAAGCATAACACTCATGTTCCTCCTCTCTAATTGGATCTAATTCCAAAATCAAGCAAGAATAAATTATTTAATCTGCACTGTCATCCTTAGTAAAATATTTCATCGGAAGTCTAATAAAACTTGGACTCGTCATTATTGAATACCAACAACTTAAAATAAGTATAGGAACAATCTAATTATCTCCTTAAACTATGCGTCTTAATTAACTTGAATTACACACTTAACTAAATCAAACATCACAATATTTACTCTAACAGATACAACATTAACAGATAACATAGTGTTCGGTAAAACTAATTTCTCAGCGACTTAAATATCTAGAGTACTTATGTACAGTGGCCAACGACAGATGACTAAGTACAGCAATCATGCTTCTCAAGATTAGTCAAATCTAATACGACTACCCTAACAAAACATGTCAGCTAGCTGATTTAATACTAAACCTATTTTTAACGTCATCGATTCACTAACATCGTATACTTGTCTACCAAAATCTCTTTCGCCTAAACCATATTTTAAACACGAGCTTTACACGATGTGTCTACGCCACAATTGCAATCACAAGCACATCGCAAATATTAAATCAATTAAATTACCCTAGTCATTCATATCCACCACCAAAGCGCTCCTCTCCTAAATTATATTGCCGCCTAAACTTTACCGTATACATATAAAACGTCTAATTAATAATTATTACCAGAAATTACATAAACATTTATAAACTATTTTTATATAAAAATAGCATATAATGACTATCATTACGACTAGTAATTTAATCCAAAGCATCCAATCATTAAAACAAAATAATAGAAGTAGAGAATCAGCTCACCAATAAAATAAACTCAACTTGAAGACCACGATATCGGCAACGACTTCTGGCTCGCGCATAACACCGAACACCTTATTGGGCATCGTATTGTACCGTGCTTCTCTGGCGACAGGCTGACGGGGTCCGAGACGTTCGGCATGGCGATGAGGAGACGACGACGAGTACCATGAAGGGATCGATGACGCTGCCTCACATGGCTTGCTGTTGATGCTGCGTGACTAAGCAGAATATTTAAGTGCCGAGCAGAGACGGCGGCGATTGTAACACCCCTGGTGTTACTATAACTAAAACTTGAGCATGACATCATAGCATTGGCATTGCATATGTTTGATACACTTAGAGTGCATTCACTAGGCAAAAAAAAAATTTCAAACAAGTTGTATTGTTTAAGTGTTTTTGCAAATAGCACCCTGGATAGGAAACCTAACCCTAAATAGGGATTAAAGGGGTAAAACTTAACCCAAGATGAGAAAACCTAAAGGCTTTAGGGGAAAGAGTTATAAATGTCACCAAAAACAAAGTTGAGTCACATTTATACCCCTGGATACCAACAATCTCAAATAGAACCCTGGAAAACCCTAAAACCAAACCCTAGGGACCTAAGTGCAAAATTAGTCCACTTTTGGACTAAAGTGCAAAAATCAAGTCAAATAAGTATCTTAAGTTATTTGGGTCACTCATATGTGAATTTGCAATCCAAAACTTAAGATTTGGACTTAAGTGCAAAAGTGCCACACTTAACCCTTTTGGGTTAAGTCTGGATTTCAGTGTGGTTCATCCAACTTGAAGCCCTTGTAACTTTTAAATCAGAGGGTTTTTGCCCTGGGTCACCACATCAAAATTGTAGTCCAATTATAGGAGAACAACTTTATTTAAGGGTTCAAGCCATGATCCTATGAGAAATTTGGAGAAAAACCCAAGCAAAGATGGACTGTCAGACTGCCTGAAGTCTGAAATACAAATTAACAGTGTTGTGAGATAAACTTTGAGCTCGATTTTGAAGGGGATCCAGTGACTTTTTGTGGGAGCACATTGTAGCAAAATGATAGATGGATTATAGCTCTATGACTTTGCTGCAGAAAGTTGGCTTTGGTTTCACATGAAAATTTGAGAAAACTGGGCTCCAACTTGGTCAGTCAGTCGAGCTTTTTACTGAACCCAGTGCACTGTTCACCGTCTTCAGAAAATATCGCGCGGGGATAAAAATCAGCCCCTCGCCGGCGATAAGGACGCCACCGCGGCGTGGGATGGGTCGCCGGCGTGTGCGGTAAAGGATTCCTGGCGACGTGGCCAAAAGTTACTGAGGTGGCGCAACCCGGTTAAACGGCGGCCACCGGACTTGTGCCGTGGCTCTGCCGTGCGGGTGAGCTCGCCAGCACGATTACCGCTGGTGAAGCTCATCCGATTCCGGCCGGTAGACTATAAATTGAGGGCGAGCGTTGCTTCTTCACTATATCCCACATCTCAGCAACTAAGCGCCCGACTCAAGATCACCAGAAAACCCACGCAGTCCCCAAATCCCTCGCCCCCTTCTTCTTAACTCCGCCGCGAAGAACATCTCCATGGCCAGCTTTCCTCAAGTGAGTACTTACCCAATTGTTTCATGTTCTTGCTTGCTATTAGCCCCCTATTGCTCCCAGAACCAACCAATCGAACTTAAGCCGAAACCATTCACCGGAACGTGCTGTTGCTCTGTAAAACGCCGCCGTAACCCCCTCACCGTCGACCCGCTCTTCGGGTCTTGTTCTAGCCAAATTAAAGAATGTTCGTAGACTCTGGTGCACCCGTGAACCTTTCCCCAGCCTTAATTCGGTCGTCCTCGCCGTCGTTTGCTCGGAATGCGTTCATCCTCTTACCTATCCGCTCGGTCACCGTGGACCGATTGATTCGTAGTCCCAACAATAAAATTGATTTGGGGGAAATGATCGGTAGGAGTTCAATTGTGTTCCTGTCGCTTGGGAGCTCCAGCCGTCGCCTCATCCGGCCGGTCTAGCTCGCCGGAGCTCAGCTCCCAGCACGGTTCGCCGCTGTGGACTCAGACTGAGAAAGGTTAGAAGCACGGGGATGTTTCTGCGAACTGTCAGTGAGACGTTAAACAGTCGTCTGGGGTTCTTAACGGATAACCGAAACTGCAAGGGCCCTGTTGCAAAAACTCCACGGCGGGCGCGGGCGCGCGCGTGGGCGTGCTTCTGCTGGTAGTGGGCCGACCTGGGCTGGATTCGGTCCAATACTATTCATCCGTTTTTCTTTTTCTTTTATCTCTAGAGCCAAAACAATTATAGAAAACAGTAGAAAAATGGCAAAATTGTAAAACCAATTTTCCTAGGTTCATAATTTTCCCTAGAATTTAATAAAAATAGTTTTGTGATTTTTAGTGGAAATACGAAATTTTAGGATATTTAAAGTAGTTAAAAGTATTAGTTATAGATTTTTAGAAAATAATTGGTAAGTCCAAAAATGCCCAAACTTTTTATGGGAACTTAAAACAATATTTAAAAGCCTTAGGTAGAATATGAGTTGATTTGGACCATGTTTGATAACTAGAACCCAAAACCACCCCCTTGCCCTGTGAACTCCTTTACCGACTCCGGAAACCCTAGGTTCTCGGAGTACCGTGAAGGAAAGTTGTACTCAAGACTTAGATAATAAGTTTATATTATCTTCGCATCCTCATGAGCATCCCATGGCATCCATTCTTATGCATATATATGGTTATGTTAGAACACGAAGAAGAAGAAGAAGTCACTGAAGAGAGGACTCCACCAACCTCAGATCCTCAAGTAGGCAACTGCTTTTATTTCGATATTTGTGGATCCGAGCAGGACTCACCTGTTAACAAAGGCAAGCCCCGGTGCATTTGCCACCCTCCTTGTTGTTTTAAATCTTTCTCACTTGTTTGATGCATTAGGTGATAGGAGTTGATTGATAAAACAATTCCTGCATTACCTTCCTTGAATTTGATTACCTTCCTTGATCACCCTCTTTACAAAAGATTTTGATGCTTAGCCTTGCTTTAGAAAAACAAAATGTTTTGTTTTTACAAAAGATGATGTGGCAAAGGTGGGTGGGATGTTTTTGGAAAATAAAATTTGATGATGGATCCATCAGGGCCTTGATGGATTCAACATCTGGAAAAGATGTACCTCTGCCAGGTACCAAGTTTTTGGGTTGAAAAGATTAAGCTGAGACCGGACGGGTGACTTGCACGAGAAAGGAGTCTCGGTGTAGTGTCTCCGTCTGAGTCGATTAAGGACCTTGTCGATGTAGGCTTGTTGATCGAGGACCCTTTAACTGGTCACATGCCTCGTCATGGGTAAGCCTTGCCTCGGGCAGACTAAGGCCGGAATAAGATAACACGAAATGGGCGTGGAGCGGTGGCGAGAGTAGCGTGTACCCTCCGTGGCAAGAGGCCGGACGGTGGTGTATCTGTGCTCTCGGTTTGCGTGAACCTGATCCGGTCTTAAGAACCTCGGTGGCGGGTTGACATATGCAAGGGTTAAGTGCTACATATGTCGTGTGATTGGAGATCCTCAGCTGAGTATAATCGATTCGGATCGCCGTACCTTCGCGGTTATGAAGACTTGGTCACTACCCTACACGTAGCATTCCACTAAAGATAATGGGTATTTGTTAAGAAATTGGCTAGTGCAGGACCAGCGATTGAACTAGGGTAGAAAGAACTCTAGATGCAGGTAATTGAACTTAACTGGACAAATAAAATTGGATTTTTAAGGATCCACTTTAGTAAGCATTTATGCAAAACAGAGTCTTTGAGTATTGAGAAGCCTTACCTTGACTCCCTAAAAGCCAGCATACCCTTGAGAATCTTTTCTTTAGTCGGGTAAGTCTTGCTGAGTAATTCCATACTCAGGGTTTATCCCTTCGTTGTTTTTAGGTGAGGAAGTAGCAGATTTCTGCTGCTTCTATGCCAAGGTGGTTCCCAAAGAAGAAGCACAGGACTGAAGTGCGGGAGGACTTGGTCCTCCATATAGATCTTTTACTTAAATCTTCTCGGGAGGAGTTTTTGCCTCCCTTGGTTTGTATAATATTACTACTCAGCACTCGCTCTTAGTTCTGGTCTGTAATAAAACAACTTGAGCTTGCTTTTAAATAAATGTGAATTATGTAATCGCTTCCGCAATTCTTTATCTCCGATGTTCTGTAATGTCTGCAAGACGGGTGAATCGTTCCTGGTAAGGTAAGGAAAGATACCGAACTTGTCAAGTAATTCAGGGGCACCTACAGAGTTGTCTGAAGTCCGTTGGACAAGGACAACTGTAGGTGGGCCTAATTACTTGGGAGGTTCCGTCACAGCTGGTATCGGAGCGTAGCCTTTCTTTGCAGACATTATGAGGCATCTTCAAAAGGATTTTCGAAAGTCTTACCTAAAAATTCTTTTCTCTTCTTACCTAAGTATTCTGAAGAGTCTATCTTAAAGACTAGATAGGAAGAGTGCAATGTATAGAAGGTTGAATCGACTAAGGTTGATTCTGTACTTATTCATGCATCATGCTAAGAATTATGCTAATAAATTTTCCCCCTTAGAAAGATGCCGCCACGCACAAGGCTAACGGCACGTAAGTCAACGGGACCAATTGGAGTACCCCGGCATCAACTAGCCCCTCGACACGAAAGTAGCAGCAGCGGAAGTAATGACCCCATAGGAGACCTTGAAGCCCGAGTGAGTCGACTTCACGCAGAGCTGCAACACAGGACCAATGCTTGGGTCGCAGACGGAGATAGAATCAATGAACTAAGAAGGGACATCCGTCACCTGCAGGATCAGCTTGCTGATCGAGACTTAGCACTTGACTGGGCAGTACAGTCTCATTTGCTGGCATGTGCTAAGGAAGCAAGGGCTCAGGCCCGAATTAAAGAACTTAGCTCAACTGTCGACGACCTGCAGGTCTACTGCAATACGTTGCATGAGGAAGTCCATATACTATACTCACAATTACACCCTAGTGTGCCTGTGCACTCTGCTGAGGCGGAAGCCGGACCCTCTCACGTTGCGGGACGCGCGTTGGGTGGGGAGTTAGACCTTTTTGAACCCCCTCCTTCTTTGAGGTTGGTTGACGTCTGGACTCCCACACCTGACGATGAGGCCGCCAAAAGTAACGGAAAGCAGGACTAATGGTGTAATAGAAGTAGAGTAGTGTATTGTAGAATGCAGGGTTGTATAATAGGTTGAACTTTTGTATAATGGGTAATGTATCCTGTTATGTAATATCGAGTCTGTATCATTACTTTTTATAGTAATGTAAAATGGAAGGTCTCTTTGGCATATTATGTTTATTCAAATGTTTTTGCCTCAGATGCCGACCAGGACTTGCGGACAGGACGCAGCCGGAACTTCTGGGGGTCGGGATGTCACCCCAAATCCACCTCCGGTTCCACCCACGCTAGCCGAGGCGATTGCCGCCTTGGTGAATGCCACCGCAGACAATACCCGCTTCCTTAGGGAAATGGCGGGTCAGCAGCAGTTCCAGCAGCAGGCAGGAAGAGGTTTTCAGCAAGGTCCCCGTTAAACCACCTATCTGGACTTCTCTGAAACTCGTCCACCTCTATTTACCAAAGCAGAAGACCCGCTAGAAGCCAATGAGTGGATACGAGTTATTGAACAAAAGTTTGGTCTTCTTCGTTGTTCTGAAACGCAGAAGCCATTGTTCGCGGCACAGCAACTACGTGGCCCTGCCAGTACTTGGTGGGGAAATTTTGTGGCTATCCAACCTGACAACCATCAAATCACCTGGGAAGAATTTAAAGCAGCCTTCCGTGAGCACTACATACCGGAAGGGGTGCTGCATATGAAACAAGAGGAATTCATGAAGCTGAAACAAGGAGGAGACACCATCAATCAGTATCTTAACAAGTTTAATCACCTGTCGCAGTATGCCATCGACCAGGTGAATACTGATTTGAAGAAAAAGAACTGTTTTATGAGAGGTCTAAATGACCGGTTGCAGCGAAAGATGGCCACATGTATTGATCTCACATATGGAAAGGCTGTCAGTACAGCCTTATCTGTGGAAGCAAAATACGCAAGTTCTGGGAAGAATAAGGGATTCAGTGGTGAGAGGCCTAATCAGGGCCAGGCGAAGAGGCAACGGTTCGTCATCCGGCCTTCTAGCCAAAATCGTACTTTTTCCCGTCCACCAGCATTCCCTTTCAAACAGCCCATTATTATCCGCCCCAACAATACCTCCACTTCCCCAAATCAGCCGGGTGCCCCAGGCACTCGATTCCCTGCCTTGCCCAGCTCTTCAACTGGGTGTTTCAACTGCGGCAAGTCAGGACATTTTATCAAAGACTGCCCATACCCCAAGCAAAATCAATCCAATGCTCAGCAAGGAACTGGGAAGTCCACTCAGCCCAAGGGAAATGCTGTGGGGAGAAATACCAAGAAAATGGGGCGTGTATACTACACCCAGGTGGCCACTACACCGGAAGGAGAGCCGGTGATGATGGGTACGTTTCCCGTGGCCAGTCACCCTGCAATTATTCTTTTTGATTCTGGTGCTTCGCATACCTTCATTAGCAAGAAATTTGTGGAGCAACATCACATTGCATGCCATGAATCAAGAGAGGGATTTAAAATTCATTCACCTGGGGGACACATTTTTACTAGAGAAGTGGCCTATGAAGTGCCAGTAACAATGGCCGGATGGAACTTTCCTGCTAACATGATTGTTCTGAAAGGCCAGGATATAGATGTAATTTTGGGTATGAATTGGTTAACCCAACACAAGGCAATCCTCAACACTGAACTCAGAACCGTCAGGTTGAGCTATAATCAAGAAGAGATTCTTTTGTCTCTCCCCATAACCAATCCAGCCAAAGCTTCTGGTAGAATATTTGAAGCCATTGTACCGGAAATCAAGAACATTCCGGTAGTATGTGAGTTTCCAGATGTATTTTCGGAAGATTTGCCTGGGCTACCCCCTGAAAGAGATGTAGAATTCGTAATTCAGCTAAAGCCCGGTACGGCTCCCATCTCCCGAAGATCGTACCGTATGCCCCCTAATGAGTTGGCAGAATTAAAGATTCAATTACAAGATCTACTGAATAAGGGATTCATCCGGCCAAGCTCGTCCCCATGGGGTTGCCCCGCCATTTTTGTTAAGAAGAAGGATCAAACCTTGCGGATGTGCGTGGATTATCGACCCCTGAATGAGGTCACCATCAAGAATAAGTACCCTCTTCCAAGGATCGACATCTTATTTGATCAACTGACTGGGGCAAGGGTATTTTCTAAAATTGATCTCAGGTCGGGCTATCATCAAATCCGTATTCGGCCCGAAGATATACCAAAGACCGCATTTACTACGCAGTATGGATTGTTTGAATACTTGGTAATGTCTTTCGGGCTCATAAATGCTCCTACCCACTTCACCTATTTGATGAACTCGGTGTTCATGCCCGAGTTGGAAAAGTTCGTGGTGGTCTTCATCGACGATATTTTGATATACTCTAAAAATGAAGAGGAGCATGCTCAGCATCTACGGATTGTATTGACGCGCCTGATGGAACATCAGCTGTATGCCAAGTTCAGCAAGTGCGCGTTCTGGCTGGAGGAAATTCAATTTTTGGGGCACGTGTTATCAGCTAAAGGAATTGCGGTAGATCCTAGCAAGGTCAAAGATATTCTGGAGTGGAAACCCCCAACCACTGTTCACCAAGTCCGGAGTTTTCTTGGACTAGCCGGATATTATCGCAGATTCATACCCGATTTTTCTAAGCTTGTGAAGCCAATCACAAGTTTATTGAAGAATGATATTAAGTTCAATTGGTCTTCTAAGTGTAATGAAGCCTTTGAGCAATTGAAGACATTATTAACCACTGCTCCGGTATTGGCTCAACCGGACATCACTAAGCCTTTTGATGTATATTGTGATGCATCTGGCAGTGGGCTCGGCTGTGTACTGATGCAAGAGGGCCGAGTAATTGCGTATGCTTCAAGGCAGTTGCGCCGACATGAGGAGCATTATCCAACTCATGATCTGGAGCTAGATGCTGTGGTTCATGCCTTGAAAATATGGCGTCACTATCTGCTGGGAAATATCTGTCACATATATACAGATCATAAAAGTTTGAAGTACATCTTTACCCAGTTAGAGTTAAATATGAGGCAAAGACGATGGCTTGAGCTCATTAAAGACTATGAACTAGAGATCCATTATCACCCAGGCAAGGCCAATGTGGTGGCAGATGCATTGAGTCGTAAGACTTCCTGCCACTGTCTTATGGCAAAAACCTCTGAGAACACTTTATGTCAAGAAATGGAGAAGCTAAACCTGGGGATAATCCAGCAAGGGACTCTAAATTAGCTAAAGCTTGAGTCAATCATTCTGCAAAAGATAATTGATGCTCAAAAGGATAATCTGGGTATGAAGCACATACGAGAGAAGATAAGGGCTGGAACAGCCAAATGTTTCAAGGAAGACGATCAAGGTGTGTTATGGTTTAACAACCGCATAGTAGTGCCAAAGAATGAAGAACTCCGCCAGCAAATCTTAGATGAAGCGCATCTTAGTCGCTATTCTATTCATCCGGGAAGCACTAAGATGTATCATGATCTAAAACAGCACTACTGGTGGACGAAGATGAAAATTGAAATTGCACGCTATGTGGCTAAGTGTGACACTTGCAGACGTGTCAAGGCCATACACATGAAAACTGCCGGTCCATTGCAGTCATTACCAATACCAACAGGGAAATGGGAAGACATAAGCATGGACTCATTGTGGGATTGCCCAGGACCACAAAAGGGTATGACTCTATTTGGGTTATCATTGATCGATTTACCAAGATCGCCCACTTCCTCCCTGTCAAGGTAAAATATCACGTCATTACCTATGCGGAGTTGTACATCGCCCGTATTCTCAGTTTGCATGGGGTTCCAAAGACTATAGTGTCGGATCGTGGACCACAATTTGTATCTAAATTTTGGGAAGAACTTCACAAATCCCTGGGTACTAAATTACTCCACAGTTCAGCCTATCATCCTCAAACCAGTGGACAAACTGAGAGAGTGAACCAAATACTTGAAGATATGCTGCGGGCATGTGTCCTGGATTTCTCACCAAAATGGGATGAATGTTTACCTTTGGCGGAGTTTTCATACAATAATAGTTATCAAGAAAGTATCAAGATGGCACCCTTTGAAGCTTTATATGGACGACGGTGTCGGACTCCGCTAAATTGGTCTGAACCTGGTGAGAGGTGCTTCTTTAGACCTGATCTGGTGAAAGAAGCCGAGAATAAGGTTCAGAAAATTATTCACAATATGAAGAAAGCACAAGCTCGTCAGAAGAGTTATGCAGACACACGGCAAATGCCCTTATATTTCCTGGAAGGAGACTATGTTTACCTGAAAGTCTCACCAATGAAAGGAGTATCGCGTTTTGGGGTTAAAGGGAAGCTTGCACCCAGGTACATTGGTCCATTCCTGGTACTTGAGCAATGTGGACCAGTGGCATACCGACTCCAACTACCCGAAACCTTGTCTGCTGTGCATAATGTGTTCCATGTGTCACAATTGAAAAAGTGTCTTCGGGTTCCCGATCGAACCATTGAAGTGACAGATGTTGTCCTGGAACCAGACTTAACATACTCGGAACATCCTATTCGAGTTCTGGATCAAAAGGACAGGGTTACCCGGAGAAAGACTCTCAAGTTCTACAAGATACAATGGAACCAGCATTCTGAGGAAGAGGCGACGTGGGAAACTCAAGACTTCTTGAATAAGAATTTCCCAGGCTTTCTAGCCTCATGTAATTTGTAAAGTGTATATAGTTATTGCAATAAAGAAGTGAACCCCCACACCACCCCTGCCTTGTACCAAAAATAAGGAAATAAAAATGTGACACATTTCCTTTTCCATTACTCACCCTAGGATTTTAAATCTCGGGACGAGATTCTTTTATGGGGGGAAGGATGTAACACCCCTGGTGTTACTATAACTAAAACTTGAGCATGACATCATAGCATTGGCATTGCATATGTTTGATACACTTAGAGTGCATTCACTAGGCAAAAAAAAATTTCAAACAAGTTGTATTGTTTAAGTGTTTTTGCAAATAGCACCCTGGATAGGAAACCTAACCCTAAATAGGGATTAAAGGGGTAAAACTTAACCCAAGATGAGAAAACCTAAAGGCTTTAGGGGAAAGAGTTATAAATGTCCCCAAAAACAAAGTTGAGTCACATTTATACCCCTGGATACCAACAATCTCAAATAGAACCCTGGAAAACCCTAAAACCAAACCCTAGAGACCTAAGTGCAAAATTAGTCCACTTTTGGACTAAAGTGCAAAAATCAAGTCAAATAAGTATATTAAGTTATTTGGGTCACTCATATGTGAATTTGCAATCCAAAACTTAAGATTTGGACTTAAGTGCAAAAGTGCCACACTTAACCCTTTTGGGTTAAGTCTGGATTTCAGTGTGGTTCATCCAACTTGAAGCCCTTGTAACTTTTAAATCAGAGGGTTTTTGCCCTAGGTCACCACATCAAAATTGTAGTCCAATTATAGGACAACAACTTTGTTTAAGGGTTCAAGCCATGATCCTATGAGAAATTTGGAGAAAAACCCAAGCAAAGATGGACTGTCAGACTGCCTGAAGTCTGAAATACAAATTAACAGTGTTGTGAGATAAACTTGAGCTCGATTTTGAAGGGGATCCAGTGACTTTTTGTGGGAGCACATTGTAGCAAAATGATAGATGGATTATAGCTCTATGACTTTGCTGCAGAAAGTTGGCTTTGGTTTCACATGAAAATTTGAGAAAACTGGGCTCCAACTTGGTCAGTCAGTCGAGCTTTTTACTGAACCTAGTGCACTGTTCACCGTCTTCAGAAAATATCGCGCGGGGATAAAGATCAGCCCCTCGCCGGCGATAAGGACACCACCGCGGCGTGGGATGGGTCGTCGGCGTGTGCGGTAAAGGATTCCTGGCGACGTGGCCAAAAGTTACTGAGGTGGCGCAACCCGGTTAAACGGCGGCCACCGGACTTGTGCCGTGGCTCTGCCGTGCGGGTGAGCTCGCCAGCACGATTACCGCTGGTGAAGCTCATCCGATTCCGGCCGGTAGACTATAAATTGAGGGCGAGCGTTGCTTCTTCACTGTATCCCACATCTCAGCAACTAAGCGCCCGACTCAAGATCACCAGAAAACCCACGCAGTCCCCAAATCCCTCGCCCCCTTGTTCTTAACTCTGCCGCGAAGAACATCTCCGTGGCCAGCTTTCCTCGAGTGAGTACTTACCCAATTGTTTCATGTTCTTGCTTGCTATTAGCCCCCTATTGCTCCCAGAACCAACCAATCGAACTTAAGCCGAAACCTTTCACCGGAACGTGCTGTTGCTCTGTAAAACGCCGCCGTAACCCCCTCACCGTCGACCCGCTCTTCAGGTCTTGTTCTACCCAAATTAAAGAATGTTCGTAGACTCTGGTGCACCCGTGAACCTTTCCCCAGCCTTAATTCGGTCGTCCTCGCCGTTGTTTGCTCAGAATGCGTTCATCCTCTTACCCATCCGCTCGGTCACCGTGGACCGATTGATTCGTAGTCCCAACAATAAAATTGATTTGGAGGAAATGATCGGTAGGAGTTCAATTGTGTTCCTGTCGCTTGGGAGCTCCAGCCGTCGCCTCATCCGGCCGGTCTAGCTCGCCGGAGCTCAGCTCCCAGCACGGTTCGCCGATGTGGACTCAGACTGAGAAAGGTTAGAAGCACGGGGATGTTTCTGCGAACTATCAGTGAGACGTTAAACAGTCGTCTGGGGTTCTTAACGGATAACCGAAACTGCAAGGGCCCTGTTGCAAAAACTCCACGGCGGGCGCGGGCGCGCGCGTGGGCGTGCTTCTGCTGGTAGTGGGCCGACCTGGGCTGGATTCGGTCCAATACTATTCATCCGTTTTTCTTTTTCTTTTATCTCCAGAGCCAAAACAATTATAGAAAACAGTAGAAAAATGGCAAAATTGTAAAACCAATTTTCCTAGGTTCATAATTTTCCCTAGAATTTAATAAAAATAGTTTTGTGATTTTTAGTGGAAATACGAAATTTTAGGATATTTAAAGTAGTTAAAAGTATTAGTTATAGATTTTTAGAAAATAATTGGTAAGTCCAAAAATGCCCAAACTTTTTATGGGAACTTAAAACAATATTTAAAAGCCTTAGGTAGAATATGAGTTGATTTGGACCATGTTTGATAACTAGAACCCAAAACCACCCCCCTGCCCTGTGAACTCCTTTACCGACTCCGGAAACCCTAGGTTCTCGGAGTACCGTGAAGGAAAGTTGTACTCAAGACTTAGATAATAAGTTTATATTATCTTCGCATCCTCATGAGCATCCCATGGCATCCATTCTTATGCATATATATGGTTATGTTAGAACACGAAGAAGAAGAAGAAGTCACTGAAGAGGGGACTCCACCAACCTCAGATCCTCAAGCAGGCAACTGCTTTTATTTCGATATTTGTGGATCCGAGCAGGACTCACCTGTTAACAAAGGCAAGCCCCGGTGCATTTGCCACCCTCCTTGTTGTTTTAAATCTTTCTCACTTGTTTGATGCATAAGGTGATAGGAGTTGATTGATAAAACAATTCCTGCATTACCTTCCTTGAATTTGATTACCTTCCTTGATCACCCTCTTTACAAAAGATTTTGATGCTTAGCCTTGCTTTAGAAAAACAAAATGTTTTGTTTTTACAAAAGATGATGTGGCAAAGGTGGGTGGGATGTTTTTGGAAAATAAAATTTGATGATGGATCCATCAGGGCCTTGATGGATTCAACATCTGGAAAAGATGTACCTCTGCCAGGTACCAAGTTTTTGGGTTGAAAAGATTAAGCTGAGAGCGGATGGGTGACTTGCACGAGAAAGGAGTCTCGGTGTAGTGTCTCCGTCTGAGTCGATTAAGGACCTTGTCGATGTAGGCTTGTTGATCGAGGACCCTTTAACTGGTCACATGCCTCGTCATGGGTAAGCCTTGCCTCAGGCAGACTAAGGCCGGAATAAGATAACACGAAATGGGCGTGGAGCGGTGGCGAGAGTAGCGTGTACCCTCCGTGGCAAGAGGCCGGACGGTGGTGTATCTGTGCTCTCGGTTTGCGTGAACCTGATCCGGTCTTAAGAACCTCGGTGGCGGGTTGACATATGCAAGGGTTAAGTGCTACATATGTCGTGTGATTGGAGATCCTCAGCTGAGTATAATCGATTCGGATCGTCGTACCTTCGCGGTTATGAAGACTTGGTCACTACCCTACACGTAGCATTCCACTAAAGATAATGGGTATTTGTTAAGAAATTGGCTAGTGCAGGACCAGCGATTGAACTAGGGTAGAAAGAACTCTAGATGCAGGTAATTGAACTTAACTGGACAAATAAAATTGAATTTTTAAGGATCCACTTTAGTAAGCATTTATGCAAAACAGAGTCTTTGAGTATTGAGAAGCCTTACCTTGACTCCCTAAAAGCCAGCATACCCTTGAGAGTCTTTTCTTTAGTCGGGTAAGTCTTGCTGAGTAATTCCATACTCAGGGTTTATCCCTTCGTTGTTTTTAGGTGAGGAAGTAGCAGATTTCTGCTGCTTCTGTGCCAAGGTGGTTCCCAAAGAAGAAGCACAGGACTGAAGTGCGGGAGGACTTGGTCCTCCATATAGATCTTTTACTTAAATCTTCTCGGGAGGAGTTTTTGCCTCCCTTGGTTTGTATAATATTACTACTCAGCACTCGCTCTTAGTTCTGGTCTGTAATAAAACAACTTGAGCTTGCTTTTAAATAAATGTGAATTATGTAATCGCTTCCGCAATTCTTTATCTCCGATGTTCTGTAATGTCTGCAAGACGGGTGAATCGTTCCTGGTAAGGTAAGGAAAGATACCGAACTTGTCAAGTAATTCAGGGGCACCTACAGAGTTGTCTGAAGTCCGTTGGACAAGGACAACTGTAGGTGGGCCTAATTACTTGGGAGGTTCCGTCACAGCGATGCACAGTTGGACTGAGTTGCTGGAGACCGGAGCAGGTGCGGTGTTGTTGAAAACCATCGGCGATCTCGACAAATGACTGAACAGGGAAGGGGCATCGGCGAGGCACGTCGACGGGCTGAAAGGGACCATGGCTTGGGGCGATGTCAAGCCCGCAGAGGAGTCGGAGTGGGGCAAGCTTGCTGGACAAAGAGACGATGTAGCCCATGGCCGTGGAGGAGAACGACGGCCAGACTCGACGACGGTGCAGCAAGGACGATGACGCTACAGAGGCTGACAAACTGGAGTAGGAGAAGGCAAGGACAGCCCACGCTACTAGCAGAAGAAGGTTGTGGCCAACACGTGATGGAGACGAGGGGCACCATGGCCTGTAGCTCGTGTAGCCGAGCAGAAACGACAACATGGCACAAAGCGAGCTGGAGCCGAGCGACACTTCATGGCAAGGTGGAGGCCGAGTGCCATGGCTAGCGGGGTCCAGCGCCCTGGCCGAGCCGCACTGGGGAAGATGCGACAAGGTGCCGAGTAAGAAGAGGAGCAGAGACGTGCGTTGATGGCCTGTAGGAGATGAAGTCCATGCATCGGCTGGGTAAGGATCAGAGACCTGTTTGTGCTAGAAATAAGGAGCAGCAATCAAATGATGCTTGAGTGGTGGTAGTGGATAAAGGATAGAAAGAGAGGGCGGTGGGATATGTCCAGGAATTAAACGCCATGCATTGGAATATGGATAAAGAGAGATATTTAGGATGAGCGATGAGGGATAGGACAAGAGAGATATTTTCTCATTTTTTATTTTTTTGTTTTTATTTTGTTTAACAAAATAAATGGATAATACAGATTCTAGATTAGGCTTTAAACGAGACATAAATGGGTCAGACCTAAACGAGATTGACAACAACATTTGGACATGATTTGATATGGTGAATACTCTAGAGTGAGATGAAGTCTTACCTGTTATTTATGTTTGAAGATTTAGATCGGAGGGAGAAACACATGAACCAAACCAAACGAGATCAGCTTCGATATATTAAAACTTTGCTTAATTTGATTCGATTCGAAACCCGATAATTTTATCGCAGTCTGAACAGGAAAACACATTAATTATGAATACTCGATATCAGCTCTAACTATCTTGGATTTTTAAATATGAAAGCGAATCGGCTAACCGTTGTTCTGGTTTTGGTTAGTTCGGGTTCGATTTATCTAAACATGCTTCCCCTAACATCATCGGTACCGAGTTTGTAGAGATCGCTCGAACAAAAGCGAAATAATTAGGTGATGTTTCCAACTGCCTTAATCGATTAATTTTATTTGCATTCGTTTCGGTTATATTTAGACGAATTTTGCCTGCTATCCAAACATTCGACTTGAAATCAATTCGATTAATAACTCTACGCCTTATATTTTTTTGGACATGAACGCGGTCGAGATTATAAACTCGAACTATTTTTGAAATCGCATTCATACTCTCGACCTCGACCAGTCTAAACAGCACCGGACTCGGCATTTTTTTGAAGGTTACTAAAGTCCGAATTTCGTGAAATATTTTGGACAGTCCCGATAGACATAGATGAAGTGATACCAAAATACTAATAGGCGAATATGATTAGGATATTGAGATTACTATTCTCATCGGCATCCCGTGCTAAAGTCCATATTCGCAGTTAACATAAAGTAACACCTGGGGTGTTACACCTAGGGTCCACCGGTCAGTGACCACGTGAGGGGGACGAAGAAGCGGAAAGGGGGGAGACTGACGGGGGGGTCCTCCTTGTCAGGACCGTCGTCTTCCTTGGTCGCGCGCAAGGCGCGAGCGCCATGGCCGGAGCCGATGACTCCACACAGACGAAGAAGGCACGAGGCGGTTGCGGTCGGCCGGGGGTCTCGCTTCGACGGCGCGGTACCGGCACCGGCGATCACCGGCGACTAATCGATAGTACAGAGAAAATAGGGGAGAGAGAAAAGGTGGTCCGACAGGGAAATTCACCTTTGGTGGGGCAGGAACGATGGCGAGGCTGTGCCTGACGGTGGTGGAGCACGGTCGAGGACGGTGGCTGAACTCTACCGGCGGCGGATTCGGGCGCAGGAGGCCTGGTGACGGGGAAGCTCCGGCGAGCTTGAAGAACTGGTGCGCGCAGCTCGAGTGAGTGTGTAGGGGCGAAATGAGTGAGGCAAGGGGGAGGTGAGGGTATGCGGGGACTTGAAGAGGCGGTCGGGATGTCGGTTTGGCGCTGGGTTGCGACGTGGGCGCGGCGATCTCCGCGTGTGTGCGCGCGGTCCGCGCAGGCGAGTGGTTGAAGGAGGGGAAAGGGACTGGCAAGCGGGGCCCATAGAACAGTGGCACAGACTCGCGAGCACACAACGGGCTAGGGCGCCGACAAGGCGACCCCACTGGGCAGAGAGGGAGAAGGCCAGCGAGCTAGCTGGGCGTGGCTCCGACAGGATGGGCCCACATGGCGGTGAGAGCGAGGAAAGGGAAAAGCGGGCGCAAGGTCCACTGATGATAGGCGGGGGCCGCCTGTCAGCGCGGGCGGGCGCGGGCGCGCGCGTTGCTAGGGCGGCTTGGGATGACCTGGGCCAAAATGGTGTTTTCCGTTTTCCTGGAATTTCTAATTACTTTTCTATTTTATTCTCTTTAGGGTTTTCTAAGAGCACCTAGAGGGGGGGTGAATAGGTGATCCTATAAAATTCAACACTAAATAGCCATAAGCTTGGTTATAAAGATGTTAGTGCAATAGAACCAAGTGGCTATAGAGCGAGCTCTTGCGAATCACAATAATCACAGAGAAAGACAACACAAGAGACACAGTGTTTTATCCCGTGGTTCGGCCAAGTATAATACTTGCCTACTTCCACGTTGTGGCGTCCCAATGGACGAGGGTTGCAATCAACCCCTTTCAAATGATCCAATGATCAACTTGACTACCACGATGTTCTTCCTTATAGTTTTCTTCCCGTTTGCGAGGAATCTCCACAAGTTGGAGCCTCTCGCCCTTACAAGATTGTTCACAAAGAAAGCACGGAGTAAGGTTGGGAAGAGCAACACACACTAGAATTAAATCCACACCGCAAACACGCACACAAGTGAGAAGATGAGCATACGAAACACGCGCAAGGAGTTTACAACTAGAAAAGTGCTCCAATCTCAAGAACGATGAACGATTGCGTGAAAGTGAGGACTAGAAGTCTTGGAATGCTTAGAGTGTGCTTGGGTGACTCCTCCATGCGCCTAGGGGTCCTTTTTATAGCCCCAAGGCAGCTAGGAGCCGTTGGAGGCAATCTTGGAAGGCTAATCTTGCCTTATGTCATGTGGCGCACCAGACAGTCCGGTGCACCACCGGACAGTCACTGTAGATGGTCTGGTGCGGATCTGTTTCCATTTCTGGCGCAGATGACCGTTGTAGATTCGCGGTAGTTGGCGCACCGGACACTGTCCGGTGCACACCGGACAGTCCGGTGCCCCCTGCCGACCGTTGGAGCGGGCCACGCGTCGCCCGCGGATTGCGCGGCCGACCGTTGCGCAGTCGACCGTTGGCTCACCGGACAGTCCGGTGAATTTTAGCCGTACGCCGCTGATCCTTTTCCCGAGAGCGACGATTTCACCGCGAACGACTCACCGGACAGTCCGGTGCACCACCGGACAGTCCGGTGAATTATAGCCGTACGCCGCCGTCAAGTCCCAAGAGCGGCCTGTTCACCAAGACTGGCCTAGCGCACCGGACACTGTTCGGTGCACCACCGGACAGTCCGGTGCACCCAGACCGAGCAGGAGTTGGCTGTACACATCCAACTCTTTTCCAATTCCTTTTCTCCTGTTTCTTGCACTTAAACAACATATGTTAGTACTCAAAACAATATACTAAGTCTAGAAACGTACCTTGTTACATGATTTGCACTTCTTGCTTGTTTGGCACATAATATGTCATTCACTATGTGTTGGACACTTAATCACCAAAACATTATAGAAATGGCCCAAGGGCACATTTCCTTTTCAATCTCCCCCTTTTTGGTGATTTATGCCAACACATCAAAAAGCAATGCAAAACATGCAACATCGATTCAAATTGAAGACCAAATTGTTTTTGACTCTAATTTGGCATATTTGGATCATTCTTTGCCACCACTTGGTTTGTTTTTGCAAATCAAATTCATTTTCCTATCTCTAAGTCAAACTCACTTGTTTGGGCATTAAGAGAGATAATCCAAGAGTGAAGATCCAAAAACTCCCCCCTTTTTCCCATAATCATAAATTCTCCCCACAAGATACCAAATTTTGACAATAAGAGTATTTTGACAAATCAAAAGTTCTAACTCTATTGTTTTCAAGATACTCAAGTGGTAGCTGATCCATTTGCTTTGGCCTTAATTTCTCCCCCTTTGGCATTAAGCACCAAAACGAGATCATTATTGGCCCTTTAACCCCATTGCCTCACCAAAAATTGTCAATTAAGAGCAAAAAGGCAATAAGAGCATAGATATGAACTTGGAGTTAATTACACTAATACCGGAGTGCAGTGGAAGTCTTTACATGGTCCAAGTTCACCTTTCCCTTTCAATGCACGTTTGAGACTATATCAAGAACACTCAAACACAGAGGTTAGTCTCAAAGGGTCAAGTTGTGGCATTTCTCCCCTAAATATGTGCATCATTCACACATGGACTTGTGAGGTCCGGGGATCCCTTGCACAACTTGAGCACCATAAATAAACAACAAAAATGCATAAAGTAACTTGATCAAAGGCATAAAACACATGTATGCTATAAGTCAATCCAAGTTACGCGAATCTAAGACATTTAGCTCACTACGCAACCTACAAAAGGTTTTCTCATCTAACGGCTTGGTAAAGATATCGGCTAGCTGGTTCTCGGTGCTAATATGGAACACCTCAATATCTCCCTTTTGCTGGTGGTCTCTTAGAAAGTGATGCCGGATGTCTATGTGCTTAGTGCGGCTGTGTTCAACAGGAATATTCGCCATGCGGATTGCACTCTCATTGTCACATAGGAGTGGGACTTTGCTCAAATTATAGCCAAAGTCCCTGAGGGTTTGCCTCATCCAAAGTAGTTGCGTGCAACACTGTCCTGTGGCAACATACTCGGCCTCAACGGTGGATAGGGCAACGGAGGTTTGTTTCTTTGAACTCCAAGACACCAGGGACCTTCCTAGGAATTGGCACGTCCCTGATGTACTCTTCCTATCAACCTTGCATCCAACATAATGGGAGTCTGAATATCCAATTAAGTAATAGGTAGACCCCTTTGGATACCAGATCTCGAAGTAAGGCGTAGCAACTAAATATCTAAGAATCCGCTTAACGGCCACAAGGTGACATTCCCTTGGGTCGGATTGATATCTAGCACACATGCATATGCTAAGCATAATATACGGTCTACTAGCACATAAATAAAGTAATGACCCTATCATAGACCGGTATGCCTTTTGGTCAACGGACTTACCTCCTTTGTTGAGGTCGACATGCCCACCAGTTCCCATCGGTGTCTTCGCGGGCTTGGCGTCCTTCATCCCAAACCACTTGAGAAGGTCTTGAGTGTACTTCGTTTGGGAGATGAAGGTGCCGTCCTTGAGTTGCTTCACATGGAACCCAAGGAAGTAGTTCAACTCACCCATCATCGACATCTCAAACTTTTGAGTCATCACACTGCTAAACTCCTCACAAGACTTTTTGATTAGTAGAACCAAATATTATGTCATCGACATGAATTTGGCACACAAATAGGTCACCATCACAAGTCTTAGTGAAAAGAGTGGGATCGGCTTTCCCAACCTTGAAAGAATTAGCAATTAAGAAATCTCTAAGGCATTCATACCATGCTCTTAGGGCTTGCTTAAGTCCATAGAGCGCCTTAGAGAGCTTACACACATGGTCAGGGTACCTTTCATCCTCAAAGCCAGGGGGTTGTTCCACGTATACATCCTCCTTGATTGGCCGATTGAGGAAAGCGCTCTTCACACCCATTTGGAACAACCTAAAAGAGTGGTGAGCGGCATAGGCTAATAGAATGCGAATAGACTCTAGCCTAGCAACAGGAGCAAAAGTCTCCTCGAAATCCAAACCTGTGACTTGGGCATAACCTTTTGCCACAAGTCGAGCCTTGTTCCTTGTCACCACCCCGTCCTCATCCTGTTTGTTGCGGAACACCCACTTGGTTCCCACAACATTTTGCTTGGGACGTGGCACTAGGCTCCAAACTTCATTCCTCTTGAAGTTGTTGAGCTCTTCCTGCATGGTCAATACCCAGTGCGGATCTTGCAAGGCCTCTTCTACCCTAAAAGGCTCAATAGAAGAGACAAACAAGTAATGCTCACAAAAGTTAGCTAATCTTGAGCGAGTAGTTACTCCCTTGCTTATATCACCTAGAATCTGGTCGACGGGATGATTCCTTTGAATCGTCACTCGAACTTGAGCTAGAGGGGCCTGTGGTGCTTCTTCCTCCATAGCTGGTTCTTCTTGTGCTCCCCCTTGATCACATGCCTCTTCTTGAGGAACCTGTTCATCATCTTGAGTTGGGGGATGCACCATCGTTGAGGAAGAAGGTTGATCTTGCTCTTGATGTTCCTGTGGTCGCACATCACCTATCGCCATCGTGCGTATTACGGCCTTTGGAACATCATCTTCATCTACACCATCGAGATCAACTTGCTCTCTTGGAGAGCCATTAGTCTCATCAAATACAATGTCGCCAGAGACTTCAACCAAACCCGATGATTTGTTGAAGACTCTATACACCCTTGTATTTGAGTCATACCCTAGTAAAAACCCTTCTACTGCCTTGGGAGCAAATTTAGAATTTCTACCTTTCTTCACTAGAATGTAACATTTGCTCCCAAATACACAAAAGTATGAGACGTTGGGTTTGTTACCGATAAGAAGTTCATACGAGGTCTTCTTGAGGAGGTGATGAAGGTAGACCCGGTTTATGGCGTGGCAAGCTATGTTCACAGCTTCCGACCAAAACCGCTCAAGCGTCTTGAACTCTCCAAGCATTGTCCTCGCCATGTCAATGAGCGTCCTATTCTTCCTCTCTACTACACCATTTTGATGTGGTGTGTAGGGAGCGGAGAACTCATGCTTGATGCCTTCCTCCTCAAGATAGTCCTCCACTTGCAGGTTCTTGAACTCAGACCCATTATCGCTTCTTATCTTTTTCACCTTGAGCTCAAATTTGTTTTGAGCCCTCCTTAGGAAGCGCTTTAGGGTCCCTTGGGTTTCTGATTTATCCTGCAAAAAGAATACCCAAGTGAAGTGAGAAAAATAATCAACAATTACTAAACCATACTTACTTCCCTGATGCTAAGGTAGGCGACGGGTCCGAAGAGGTCCATGTGAAGAAGCTCCAGTGGTCTTGATGTAGTCATCACATTCTTGTTGTGATGAGTGCTTCCCACCTGTTTCCCTGCCTGGCAAGCTGCACAAGGTCTATCTTTCTTGAAACAAACATTTGTTAGTCCTAACACATGTTCTCCCTTTAGAAGTTTGTGAAGGTTCTTCATCCCAACATGTGCTAGACGGTGATGCCAAAGCCAGCCCATACTAGTCTTAGCTATTACGCATGCATCTAGATCGGCTTCCTCTTTTGAAAAATCCACTAAGTAGAGTTTGTTGTCTAATACACCCTTAAAAGCTAGTGAACCATCACTCCTTCTAAAGACAGACACATCTACATTGGTAAATAGACAATTATAACCCATGTTACATAATTGACTTACAAACAATAAGTTGTACCCGAGCGATTCAACTAAGAACACATTTGAGATAGAATGCTCGGATGAAATGGCTATTTTTCCCAGTCCTTTAACCTTGCCTTGGTTCCCATCTCCAAAGATGATCGAATCTTGGGAATCCTTGTTCTTGACGTAGGAGGTGAACATCTTCTTCTCCCCCGTCATGTGGTTTGTGCATCCGCTGTCGATAATCCAGCTTGAGCCCCCGGATGCATAAACCTGCAAGGCAATTTACACTTGGGTTTTAGGTACCCAACTCTTGTTGGGTCCTACAAGGTTAGTCACAATAGCCTTTGGGACCCAAATACAAGTCTTGTGTCCCTTGCATTTGGACCCCAACTTTCTAGCAACTACTTTTGGATTCTTACACATAAGCGCAAATGAAGTATTGCAAGCATGGTAAATAGTAGTAGATTTATTACACACTTTCCTAGGTACATGATGCACAATATTACTTTTCCTAGGCCTACTTCTACCATGCACAAAAGTAGAGCTAGAGGCAAACATAGCATTTGGATCATAATAACCAGCATGAATATAACTCTTATTAAAGTTAGAATAACTACCAATTTTCCTATCATACATAAAAGCATGGTTTCTCTTAGGAATATTAGCCATAGGGGCCTTCCCTTTCTCCTTGTTGGGAATGGGTGCCCTTAAGTTTTTGGCTTCCTTTCGAAAGCCAAGCCCATCCTTAATTGAGGGGTGTCTACCAATAGTGTAGGCATCCCTAGCAATTTTTAATTTACCAAAATCACTTTTGCAAGTCTTAAGTTGAGCATTAAGATTTGCCACTGCATCATTTAATTTAGAAATGGAAATTAAGTGTTCATCACAAGCATCAACATTAAAATCCTTGCATCTATTGCAGATTACAACATGTTCTACACATGAACTAGATTTATTTGCTACCTCTAGCTTAGCACTTAAATCATTATTCAAAATCTTTAAACTAGAGATTGATTCATTGCACACAGATAATTCAGAGGATAACATTTCATTTCTTTTAGTTTCTAAAGCAAGAGACTTTTGTACACTAACAAATTTGTCATGTTCTTCATATAAAATGTCTTCTTGCTTCTCTAGCAATCTATCTTTTTCATTTAGAGCATCAATTAACTCATTAATTTTATCTACTTTTGCTCTATCTAAACCCTTAAATAAATCCGTATAATCTACTTCATCATCACTAGAATCATCATCACTTGAAGTAGTATACTTAGGGGTTTCTCGAACACTTACCTTCTTTTCCTTGGCCATGAGGCAAGTGTGGCGCTCGTTGGGGAAGAGTGACGATTTGTTGAAGGCCGAGGCAGCGAGTCCTTCATCGTCGGAGTCGGAAGAAGAGCAGTTCGAATCCCATTCTTTGCCAAGGTGTGCCTCGCCTTTCTCCTTCTTGTAGGCCTTCTTCTTCTCCCTCTTCCCGCTCTTTTCTTGTTCCTAGTCATTAGCATTATCAGGACAATTTGCTATAAAGTGACCAGTCTTACCGCACTTGAAGCAGGAGCGCTTTCCCCTTGTTTTGTTCTTGTTGGGGTACTCCTTGCGTCCTTTAAGAGTGGTCTTGAAGCGCTTGATGATGAGCGCCATTTCATCCTCATTGAGCCCGGCAGCCTCTACTTGTGCCACCTTGCTAGGTAGCGCCTCCTTGCTGCTTGTTTCCTTGAGCGCAACGGGCTGCGGCTCGTAGATGGGCATTGGGCCGTTTAATGCATCATCAACATACCTTGCCTCTTTGACCATCATGCGCCCGCTCACAAATTTTCCGAGTATCTCCTCGGGCGTCATCTTTGTGTACCTAGGATTTTCACGGATGATGTTCACAAGATGAGGGTCAATAACAGTAAAAGACCTGAGCATAAGTCGGACGACGTCGTGGTCCGTCCATCTTGTGCTTCCATAGCTCCTAATCTTGTTGACCAGGGTCTTGAGCCTGTTGTACATTTGTGTTGGCTCCTCTACCCTGATCATCGCGAACCTTCCCAGCTCGCCTTCCACCAACTCCATTTTGGTGATCATGGTGGCGTCGTTTCCCTCATGTGATATTTTGAGGATGTCCTAGATTTGCTTGGCGTTGTCCAAGTCGCTCACCTTGTTGTACTGGTCCCTACATAAGGATGCTAGCAAAACAGTGGTAGCTTGTGCATTTTTATGAATTGGCTCGTTAATAAATACAGGGTTATCCGTACTATCAAATTGCATTCCATTTTCAACTATCTCCCATATACTAGGATGGAGAGAAAATAAGTGACTACACATTTTGTGACTCCAAAAAGTGTAGTCCTCTCCATCAAAGTGTGGAGGTTTACTAAGAGGAATTGAAAGAAAATGAGCATTGGAATTAAAAGGAATACAAGAATAATCAAATGAATAATTTGAATTAACCGGTTTCTTTTTCTCATCATCGTCGTCTCTTGGTGAAGAAGAAGATTTGTCGCTGTCGTAGTAGACGATCTTCTTGATACGTCTCTTCTTCTTCTCGTCCTTCTTCTTGTGACTCGAGCCAGAGTGAGTGGGCTTGTCGTCCCTTGTCTCATTGAAGATGGACTCCTTCTCCTTATCATTGACCACCATCCCCTTTCCCTTAGGATCCATCTCTTCGGGCGATTAGTCCCTTACGTGAAGAGAACGGCTCTAATACCAATTGAGAGCACCTAGAGGGGGGGGGTGAATAGATGATCCTGTAAAATTCAACACTAAATAGCCACAAGCTTGGTTATAAAGATGTTAGTGCAATAGAACCAAGTGGCTATAGAGTGAGCTCTTGCGAATCACAATAATCATAGAGAAAGACAACACAAGTGACACAGTGTTTTATCCTGTGGTTCGACCAAGTATAATACTTGCCTACTTCCACGTTGTGGTGTCCCAATGGACGAGGGTTGCAATCAACCCCTTTCAAGTGATCCAATGATCAACTTGACTACCATGGTGTTCTTCCTTATAGTTTTCTTCCCGTTTGCGAGGAATCTCCACAAGTTGGAGCCTCTCGCCCTTACAAGATTGTTCACAAAGAAAGCATGGAGTAAGGTTGGGAAGAGCAACACACACTAGAATTAAATCCACACCGCAAACGCGCACACAAGTGAGAAGATGAGCACACAAAACACGAGCAAGGAGTTTACAACTCGAAAAGTGCTCCAATCTCAAGAACTATGAACGATTGCATGAAAGTGAGGACTAGAAGTCTTGGAATGCTTAGAGAGTGCTTGGGTGACTCCTCCATGCGCGTAGGGGTCCCTTTAATAGCCCCAAGGCATCTAGGAGCCGTTGGAGGCAATCTTGGAAGGCTAATCTTTCCTTCTGTCAGGTGGCACACCGGACAGTCCGGTGCACCACCGGACAGTCACTGTAGAGGGTCCGGTGCGGATCTGTTTCCTTTTCTGGCGCAGATGATCGTTGCAGATTCACGGCAGTTGGCGCACCGGACACTGTCCGGTGCACACTGGACAGTTCGGTGCCCCCTGTCGACCGTTGGAGCGGGCCACGCGTCGCCCGCGGATTGCGTGGCCGACCATTGCGCAGTCGACCGTTGGCTCACCAGACAGTCCGGTGCCCAACCGAACAGTTCGGTGAATTTTAGCCGTACGCTGCTGATCCTTTTCTCGAGAGCGACGACTTCACCGCGGACGACTCACCGGACAGTCCGGTGCACCACCGGACAGTCCGGTGAATTATAGTCGTACGCCGCCGTCGAGTCCCAAGAGCGGCCTGTTCACCAAGACTGGCCTGGCGCACCAGACACTGTCCGATGCACCACCGGACAGTCCGGTGCACCCAGACCGAGCAGGAGTGCCAACTCTTTTCCAATTCCTTTTCTCCTGTTTCTAGCACTTAGACAACATATGTTAGTACTCAAAACAATGTACTAAGTCTAGAAACGTACCTTGTTACATGATTTGCACTTCTTGCTTGTTTGGCACATAATATCTCATTCACTATGTGTTAGACACTTAATCACCAAAACATTATAGAAATGGCCCAAGGGCACATTTCCCTTTCATTTTCAACTCAAATTCAAACCAAGTTTCAAATTCAAACTAGTTCAAACATGTGTAACAATTCAAAGAATATTTAAGCTCAACATGATGCAATGATTCATGACTCATACCGTTTTGGCAAAAATAAATAATTAATTCCCTCCCTAATTAAGCTAAGTCTACTCAAAAGGAAAAGAGAGAGAGAAACTAGAGAAAGAGAGAAGAGTAACACCTGAATTTGGATGATAATAAGAAAGAAATTTTATACCCCCAAATTCAGGGTGTTACAACCTTATGTTGTATCTGCCCAACCAAGAGACCACTCGGTCATGTGCCTTTTCCATGATAGAGCTACCTTTAAAGAAGATTCCAGTGGTATGTGAGTATGCAGATGTCTTCCTTGATGAGTTGCCAGGAATGCCACCAGATCAGGATATCGAGTTCACCATTGAATTGCAACCAGGAACGACACCTATTCCAAGAGGCCATACCGGATGCCACCTACCAAGTTGGTAGAATTGAAGAAGCAGTTGCAAGAATTGTTGGACAAGGGATTCATCCACCCAAGTACTTCACCTTGGGGATGTCCAGCCTTGTTCGTGAAGAAGAAGGATAAAAGCTTAAGATTATGCATAGATTATCGCCCACTCAATGCGGTGACTATCAAAAATAAGTATCCTTTGCCTCGTATTGATGTTCTTTTCGAACAATTGGTTGGAGCTAAGGCAGATTGATCTTCGTTTTGGTTATCATCAGATCAAGATACGAGCAAGAGATATTCCAAAGACAGCCTTTTCAACCAGATACGGGTTGTATGAATATCTGGTGATGTCATTTGGGTTGACAAATGCACCCGCATACTTCATGTACCTGATGAATTCGGTTTTAATGCCCGAGCTGGACAAATTTGTGGTGGTTTTCATCAATGATATCTTAGTATACTCGAGAAATGAAGAAGAGCATGCTGGTCATTTGCATGTAATGCTCCAACATCTGAGAGAACACCGCCTTTATTCCAAGTTGTCGAAGTGTGATTTCTGGCTAAAGAAGATTAAATTCTTGGGTCACGTTATCTCTCAAGATGGCATAGCAGTTGATCCTGATAAGGTGCAAGAGGTGATGAATTGGAAGCCACCCACAACGGTCCGCCAGATTCGGAGTTTTCTAGGATTGGCCGGGTATTATCAGTGATTCATTCCAGATTTCTCATGAATTGCTAAGCCCATGATAGAACTGTTGAAGAAAGGGGCAAAATTTGAATGAGGTTAGAAATGTGAAGATGCTTTTCACACCTTGAGGCAACACCTGACCACAACACCTGTGTTGGCACAGGCGGACAGCAACAAGTCATTTGATGTGTATTGTGATGCCTCTGGCACGGGACTGGGTTGTGTTTTAATGCAAGACAACCGAGTCATTGCCTACACATCAAGAGTACTCAGACCTCATGAGCAAAATTATCCTACTAATGACTTAGAGTTGGCAGCTATGGTTCATGCATTGAAAATGTGGAGGCACTACTTGATGGGAACCCACTGCAACATCTATATAGATCACAAGAGCCTCAAGTACATCTTCACTCAGGCTGATCTCAACATGAGGCAGAGAAGATTGCTGGAATTGATCAAGGACTATGACTTGGAAGTGCACTACCACCCTGGAAAGGCCAATGTGGTAGCAGATGCCCTAAGTCGAAAGTCGCAATGCAATTGTATGGTGATGGATTCTCGCATCAATACCCTATGTGATGAGTTGAGTAAGATGAGGATTGAAGTAATTCCTTCTGGTACCTTGTCTCACATCTTCGTCGAGCCAACCTTGTTAGACCAGATTATTATGGCCCAACTTGGTGACAAGGGAGTACAAATCATCAGAGAGAATCTTAATCAGAAAATGGAGAAGTACAAGTGCTTTCACCAAGATAGCAAGGGGATACTATGGTTCCAAGACAGATTGGTGGTTCCTAAAAATCAGGACCTCAAGAGGAAAATTTTGGACGAGGCTCACCTCTCCAAATTCTCCATGCACCCAGGGAGCACCAAGATGTACCATGATCTGAAAACCCTGTATTGGTGGACTAGGATGAAGAGAGAAATAGCCAAGTATGTGTTGGAATGTGACACATGTCAGAGGATAAAGGCAAGCCACTTAAAGTCAGCTGGTGCCTTGAAACTGTAAGGAAAATGGACCCTAGGCCTTTTGGCTAATTGAGTTTTGGTGTTTGATTATTAACACAACCTGTGGACTAATATGTTTGCTAGTGTTTATAATTATAGTTCACAGGATGCGAAGAGAATTGGACCAAGGCAATGAGGATGCAACACCTCAAAAGAAGACATAAAAAGATGCATAGGAGTCCAATACTCAAGAACAAAAGAAGCCCCAAGAAATCAGCGAAGGAATCCAAGATGCGGGCTGTCAGCCAGCGCCTGGTGGCGCACCGGACAGTGATGTCCGGTGTGCACCGGACTGTCCGGTGGACAACCGGACAGTCTGCGCAGAGAGGCCACAGATAGGCGCTCTCTGGGTATCGCACCGGTCTGTCTGGTGGAGCACCGGACAGTCGGCACGGGACTTTCCGGTATGCACAGGACAGACGGCAACGATCGGATCCAACGGTCGACTGCTACAGGCGCCAACGGTCGGCTGACGTGGCATGCACCGGACACTACACAGTGGCTGTCCGGTGGTGCACCAGACTGTCCGGTGCACCCGACGACAGAAAGCTGCTGCTTTCTGTCCAACACCTAGTTTGGGGATTGGAGGCTATAAATACCACCCCAACCGGCCATTCTCAAGTGTGTGAGCCCAAGCAACATACCAAGGCATATAATGCACATTTCTAAGAGCTCAAACACCCAAGTGCTTAATAGAATCACTCGGTGATTAGCGTAGGTGCTTTGCGAAGAGCTTTGGTTAGTTAGACCGCTTTAGCGCTTGCTTTAGGTGAACCCTAGTTAGTTGAGTGAGTTTTGTAAAACCACACAACCCCTCGACTCTTGCGTGAGTCGTTGTAATTGTACCGAGTGGGGCGGGAGTCTTGCGAGACCGTGACAACCGCGTTTGTGTCACGGCCGCCACCGTGTACCGGAGGGAACGAGGCCCGCGGCGTTTCGGCCGGAAGCTCAATAGTGGAGACGGCGGGGAGCGTCCGAGAGGAGCCGGAAGCGGAGCACCACTTGCGCGTGGAGAAGGCCCGCGGCTCTCTACGGAGTTACTCGACCGTGGTGCTTGGCCCTCGCGTGGGCTTCCCTTTGCATAGGGGCACCAACGACGATTAGTCGGGACCTTGCGCGGTTCCGGATACCTTGGTAAAAATACCGGCGCCATCCACAAGAGTTTGCTTCTCTACTTTGCTCTTTAAGTTTCCGCATTTATATTAAGCATTTAAGTTTCAATCTTGTATTCATACTTATTTAGTGTAGATTGAAACTTAGACTTTTGCGGTAGAGATAGCAACACTTAGACAAAACCTAGTTTGCACTTTTAAGTTTGATTATTTGCATAGGTTTTGCTCTAGGGATTTAATTGTGGCCTAGTTTAGTAAAAGTTTTAGAAGTCCTAATTCACCCCCCCCTCTTAGGCGTCACCCGTTTCCTACAAGTGGTATCAGAGCCCGGTTTGGCTCATTTGAAACGCTTTAGCTTCACCGCTAAAAGAGCTGACGCTTTTTAGAGGAAGGGATGGATACCCATAGGCCACCACACTTCAACGGCACTAACTTCCCATATTATAGTGCTAGACTGGCTTGTTACCTAGAGGCCGTTGATCTAGGTGTTTGGAGAGTCACTCGTGACGGGATGAAACCCCTCATGAATCCCGAGAAACCCACCACGAGTGAGGAAAAAGAAATTCATTTAAATGCTAGAGCCAAAAATTGCTTATATGAATCTCTTAGAATGGATATTTTTAATCAAGTATTTACCTTGAAAACTGCTAATGAGATTTGGCTAAAATTGCATGAGCTCCATGACGGCACATCCAATGTCCGTGAGCAAAAACATTGCCTAGTCTTAAATGAGTATAATTCTTTTGCTATGAAAGATGATGAGCTTGTTAGAGACATGTATTCTCGTTTGAATCTGATTATCAATGAGCTCAATTCTATTGGCATTAATAAGCTAGGTGATGCAGACATTGTGAGGAAGATTATCTCCCTGCTACCACAACAAAGATATGGGAGCATCATCACCATCCTTCACAACATGGAGGCCTTGAGCAACATGACCCCGACCATTGTGATTGGGAAAATCACGGCCTTTGAGATGTCGTGAAAAATGAGTCGGGGAGAAGTGCCAACTTCCTCCAGGCCATATGCTTTTGCTTGTGATGAAAGGAAGGGCAAAAAGAAGGCTCCCGCTCCAAGTTCCTCAAGTGAAGAAGAGGAAGAAGAAGAAAGTGATGATGATGAAGATAATCAACCATGCACATCATCCTCCAAGGATGAAGAAACAATCCGACACGTCGGAAAGGTAATGAGGATGATCCGCAAGATTAATCTAATGGGTGTGCCCCTGCAGGTCGAGGATCTTCTCTTTAACATTGATAGGAAAAAGCAAAGGAAGAGAGGATGCTTCGCATGTGGGGAGAAGGGCCACTTCAGGGACAACTATCCAAATATGGTCAAACCCAAAAAGGAGAGGAGCAAAGGCAAGGCGCTAACAAGTGTTAGAACTTGGGATGATTCTTCAAGTAAAGATGAACCTCCAAGAACGCGCAGCCACCGGTCCTCGTCATGCTCATCACGGTCATCAAACAAATGCCTTATGGCAAGAGGTAACAAAAGCATTCCATCCTGTAGTGATGAAAGTAGTAGTGATGATGAAGGTGAGGGAAAGCCCTCTCTAGATGAGCTTGCGGAAGCCGTAGAATTTTTCCAGGATGTTTGCACTAAGCAAAAAGCTCAACTTAAAACTTTGAAAAATAAGTTGGTTAGCTCTCAAAATGATTACAAAGGTTTGCTAGAAAAATTTGAAACTTTTGCAAACCTAAATAGTGAGCTATCAACTAAAATTGAGCTATTAGAATCTAGTGCTCCATCCACTGCTACCGATGATAGCCTTATTAAAAAGAATGAAAAACTTAAGGCTAAGTTAGCTAACTCCCAAGAAGCTATTGAAAATTTGCTAGAGAAAATGGAAATTCTTAGCATACATAATAATGAGCTAACTACTAAGCTAGAAAACATTGGTAGCACCCCAGCAGCATCTTTAGTTGAAATACCTAAAATTATTAGGAAAGATGCTTCTACTTCCTGCTTTGATTTAATTGATGATTCTAACCCCTGCAACCAAGTTCTGGTTGAGAATATTGTTGTAGAAACATGTTCGGATGAGGCTGCAAAGGAAAATGAACAATTAAAGCAAGAAGTGGCTCGCCTTGGAAAGGCTTTGTATGACAAGAAAGGCAAAGCCAAACAAATCCGACCTCCACAGGATAACACCACCACGGGAGTGAACAAGCCTATGGAGGGAGAAACTGTGATTTGTAGGCTATGCCACAAGGAAGGCCATAAATATTTCCAATGCAAGGCGATGACCGAGGATAAACAAAGGCAAAAGCTCAAGCAAAAGCCATCAAGCAAAATCTCCAACACCAACATCAAAAAGGTGAACAAAAAGGATGCTACACCATATTTGATCAAGAAGAAAAAGAATGGAAAGGTGATAGCAATCAAGGCCAACAAGCAAGCCAACAAAGGAAAAGGGGCTAAACGCATCTGGGTGCCAAAGGAAATAATTTCAACCATGAAAAGCACCAAGAAGGTTTGGATCCCGAAAGGGAAGTGAGTGGACCGAAGGTCATCGGGAAATTTGGAGACTTGGCAAATTCGGGATGTATATCATGGGATACATCATATTGGATCAAGTTTATTGTCAAGTGGGTTAGCGAAAATTTTGGACCCAAATTTCCCACCCATGACTAAGGTAACTAGATTTATTGTATCTCTTGTTTTTAGATATGCGTATCTATTTACCTTGTATCTAGTTTACCTTTCTTGCCTAGTATTTCATCTATTATTTACCTTTGTTTTAAATTATGCATACTAGGTGAATCATATGGTAGGATTGCTTGTTTTCAATTCATACACTTAAGCAAACCTACATGGTTTAAAATGTTTACTTAAGCAAGGCACATAGCTTCTATATCACTCCATAGTAAATGATGCATCAATTGAAAATTTTGATTTCTACAAGTTGTATCATTTAACTTATATGTGCCAAAGTTAGGATTATAGATAATTTTCCCCTCTTGATATCAAATCAAAGTGCATGTCTCCTACAAGTATTCAAAACTTGTATGCACACCTTTAGGGGGAGGTTACTCTATAATCTAATACTTTGAGACTAACACCTTTTCAAGTCCATTTTATGTGATAGTCCCATTGTAAGGAAAATAAGGTCCCTGGAGAAAGACAACAATCTTCCACTACAAAATCTCCAAGAACTCTCATGTCTCTCAAGCTCACCATTGACCTTCAATTGGTATCTTTTGAGACTACATTTAGTATCATTTACATGTCTTCTCCAACATTTGATTAGACTATATCTCATATCATATGCTTCCATGTTGCTAAAAATTCATAAGTAGTTAACTCATATTCTGTTATCTATGCATAAGGGAAGTTAGTCTTTTCAAATCATGTCTTGCACCTCTAACTTTCACATGCTTTTTCCTAAGTAGAGGAACTCTATCAGGGGGAGTATTTCTTCATCTCTAAAAAGGTGGAGAATATTCTTTCTAAAGAGAACACTCGTTTAGGGGGAGTAATTCTTTCAACTGATATCATTCATATGGTTTAATTTATTATCCTTCAAATGGTATCATCTGATATTAGGGCAAGCTTTTATTCACTTCCTACATGCTTTTAATGTCTTCCTTTTCGGTGGCTGATGCCAAAGGGGGAGAAGTTTAGGGACCAAAGCAATGAAAACTATATCAAACACCAAACGCCACAAATTTTAAAATTTTATATCTACAAATGTTTTTTCAAGTGGTTTTGGTTATTTGGTCCTAAAATAGGAAGTAAGTGAAATATGGAGCTAGGGGGAGGCTTAAGTCCATAATATCACATTGTGGGGGCAATCATGCATCTTAGCAAGTAGATTGCATATTTTAATTCAAAAACTTGTATTATTTGCTTGCTTTGGTTGTGTTGTCATCAATCACCAAAAAGGGGGAGACTGTAAGGAAAATGGACCCCAGGCCTTTTGGCTAATTGAATTTTGGTGTTTGATGATTAACACAACCTGTGGACTAATATGTTTGCTAGTGTTTATAATTATAGTTCACAGGATGCGAAGAGAATTGGACCAAGGCAATGAGGATGCAACACCTCAAAAGAAGACATAAAAAGATGCATAGGAGTCCAATACTCAAGAACAAAAGAAGCCCCAAGAAATCAGCGAAGGAATCCAAGATGCGGGCTGTCAGCCAGCGCCTGGTGGCGCACCGGACAGTGATGTCCAGTGTGCACCGGACTGTCCGGTGGACAACCGGACAGTCTGCGCAAAGAGGCCACAGACATGCGCTCTCTGGCTGTAGCACCGGTCTGTCCGGTGTGCACCGGAGAGAAGGCAGCGGTCGGATCCAAAGGTCAACTGCTACAGGTGCCAACGGTCGGCTGACGTGGCGTGCACCGGACACTGCACAGTGGCTGTCCGGTGGTGCACCGGATTGTCCGGTGCACCCGACGACAGAAAGCTGCTGCTTTCTGTCCAACGGCTAGTTTGGGGATTGGAGGCTATAAATACCACCCCAACCGGCCATTCTCAAGTGTGTGAGCCCAAGCAACATACCAAGGCATATAATGCACATTTCCAAGAGCTCAAACACCCAAGTGCTTAATAGAATCACTCGATGATTAGCGTAGGTGCTTTGCGAAGTGCATAGGTTAGTTAGACCGCTTTAGCGCTTGCTCTAGGTGAACCCTAGTTAGTTGAGTGAGTTTTGTAATATCACACAACCCCTCGGCTCTTGCGTGAGTCGTTGTAATTGTACCGAGTGGGGCAAGAGTCTTGCGAGACCGTGACAACCGCGTTTGTGTCACGGCCGCCACCGTGTACCGGAGGGAACGAGGCCCGCGGCATTTCGGCCGGAAGCTCGATAGTGGAGACGGCGAGGAGCGTCCGAGAGGAGCCGGAAGTAGAGCACCACTTGCGCGTGGAGAAGGCCCGCGGCTCTCTATGGAGTTACTCGACCGTGGTGCTTGGCCCTCGCGTGGGCTTCCCTTTGCGTAGGGGCACCAACGAGGATTAGTCGGGACCTTGCGCGGTTCCGGATACCTCGGTAAAAATACCGGCGTCATCCACGAGAGTTTGCTTCTCTACTTTGCTCTTTAAGTTTCCGCATTTATATTAAGCATTTAAGTTTCAATCTTGTATTCATACTTATTTAGTGTAGATTGAAACTTAGCCTTTTGCGGTAGAGATAGCAACACTTAGACAAAACCTAGTTTGCACTTTTAAGTTTGATTATTTGCATAGGTTTTGCTCTAGGGATTTAATTGTGGCCTAGTTTAGTAAAAGTTTCAGAAGTCCTAATTCACCCCCCCCCCTCTTAGGCGTCACCCGTTTCCTACAGAAACCCCTGTCAATTCCTTCATGGAAATGGGATGACATCAGCATGGATTTCATTGTGGGTCTGCCCAACACCTCTCGATCGACATCATGATTCAATCTGGGTCATTGTTGTCACACCCGGTTTCAGAAGGCAAACCGAATGCGAACCATGTACGTGCCAGGATCAGCAATTCACGTACACAGCAGTTACATAACATGGACATCATCACACAGTGCTCAAATAGTATTAAAAAAAGGAAATAATAGTCGATTACATCATATGTCTGAGACATCCACATAGTCCTTACAATAAATCAAAGTGCGGAAAAGAAACGTAGATAAACACGGCCTTCACAGGCAGCCGACTGGGGGTTGCCGCTAACCCACGCCTAGAACTCGTCGTAGTCCTGGAACTCCTGGAAGTCTCCTTCCATGGCTTCATCTTCTCCTGAGTAGTGGTTGCAATGCTGACAACCTAGGGATGGGGGGGTTTGGTGTGTAGAGCAAGGGTGAGTACACATCAACATACTCAACAAGTGTCCTGTTTGGCTGTAGTGGACTAGCTTTATGTGGGGGTAAGTCAAGCAGTTGCTTTTAGTTGGTCAGATTATTATTCACTAGTAGAAAGCCAGGTTTTAACATTAGCCCAAGTTATTAGCCCGATGTACCCTTTCGAAACGGAAAGAATACCACTTACCAGCACCATAGTCATAACCAGAACCATCAATCTCATTGCCACCTGTAAACCAAAATGTCTCTGATCGAGTACCACTAATCACTAGAGCTCCCTTGGCCGCTGATAACCGCGAGCACGGCTGATATATCAGTTTTCAAACACTCTGCAGAGGTTGTGCACTTTACCCACAAGCCGTGATTCCCTTTCTGCCCGGAGATCATGACTCTCCATTGATCACTACCAAGGTGACCTAGCAAGGCATCACTACGTAGCCTTTACAAAGATTCCCTGGGGCTGTAGCCGCCCGTTAGGTTTCCTAAATGTACCGCACTCCTTCCCAAGGGACAAATCAACCTTGGCAGAGCGACCCGCATACACCGAGCCCCATTGACGGCACAACGGCTAAGTGAACTACACCCCAGTTCCTCTAATTATTCAGCTAAGGGCGTCCCACTCCACCCTCATGGTTGCACTGTTTTCCCGGGCGGTCATCCAAAGAACAGGTCCTTACGGAGAGGCACTCGAGAAACCGCTCGAGCCCCCTTGAAGGTCACAAGTATAACATCATAATAAAAGAGGGGAAAACAGTGTATCATAAATAATTCTCATCATGTTCATTGATTAATGTTAAGCAATAGCATAAAGCTAACCAATAATAATCCGACCCAAGTAGGTAAACAAGGACATGGATAACAAAAGCTAGTCAATCCTTAGGCATAAATGTGTAATGCGGGAGGTGAATTAAAGAATGAATAGGATAGAGATAGGTCAAGGGACACTTGCCTCCACCAATCGATTGCTGCTCAGGGGCTTCTCCTGCGAGTTCTTCGGGCTCTTCGACCGGATCGTTCTCTATATGCGGTTGCAAACATACATACATCCATCCATTGAAATTAGGAAACCAACAGTACACCATACAAGAGAACAAGTAGATTAAACATACATAGAATATGACATGCGATATTGCATTTACCTTGGTTAGAAAGAAATGGGGAAAGGTCTCGCAGGGGTTAAAGCTTATGCTCGAGATGCACTACGGGTAGACGAATAACTACACGTTACGTGCTCTAATTCTACTTGGCTTCAACAAAAGGATTAGCTACATGCACTAATATAAACGTGACCCTTTTTAGTAGATTAACATTGAATGAGATAGACGATTAGCTATACAAATTAACTAACGTAACCAATTTGCAAATTGAGACTCCTATCTTATTAATATAAACAACGTGATTAGCGCGTATAGGATACGGGGGGGGTGGACGGGGCGTCTGGGGGGTAGACGATCGTGTCGCGGATGCGACAGGGCTCTATGCGTCGCGTCGCGGGCATGATGAGCTACGCCAAGGCGCTGCGCGGGCACGCGCACGCACAAAGCCACACTTAACGTGCCGCGAACGAGTCGCGCACGCGTTGGGGCCGCGCGCTGGCCGAGCTCGAGGCCGCGCCGGGGCCATCACGACACGAGCAAGGCACGCCGGCGGCCGAGGCGGGCGCGGGGAGGGACGGGGCGCCGGGGGGCCGAGGTGGCTCGCCGGAGCGGGGCCGAGCGTGGGGAGGGGTGGGGAAGGGGCGGCGCGGGGCAGCCGAGCCGGGGCCAGGCGCGGCGAGGCCGGCCGAGGATGGCGCGGAGGCGGCCGGGGCGAGGCCGGATGCGGGACACCGGGGGCGGCCGAGCCGGGCGGCTCGTCGAGCGGCCGGACGGGCAAGGAAGGGGGAGGGAGAAGGGGGAAGGAGAGGGGAGGAGAGGGGGGGCCTCACCGAGGCGGGGGAGGGCGGCGCGACGGCGGCGTTGGGGAGGGAGCGGCGGCGGCGGCGCTAGGGCAGGGAGCGGCAGCGGCGGCGCTAGGGTTAGGGAGAGGGAGAGAGGGAGAATGACGGGCGGGGCCCGCGGGGAGGGAAATTTTGGGGGGAAGGGGGGAGGGGCGGCTGGGCCGGCCATGGGCCCAAAGCGGGGGGGAAGGGGGGGCGGCTGGGCCGCCAGCTGGGCCGGCGCGAAGGGGGAGGGGGGGCGGCTGGGCCAAAATGGGGAAAGGGGGGGGGAGAGAGAAAAAGAAAAGGTTTTTTTCTTTTTCCTATTTTCCATTTTCTATATCCCCTATTTCTTATATGCCTAATTCTCCAATTCACCCAACCAAAAATAAAAAGGGTGCATAATCCGGCATGATGCAACAACCAAAAATAGTTCTAGGTTTTGTTTACACAAGATATCGTGCTAATTCTCGCTATAACTTTGGAAAAGATCAAGGTTTAGCGAAGGGAAAAGGGAAAAGGAAAGGGTAACGCCTGAATTTGGTGTGAGAAAAGAAGAAAAAAATTCTACCCCCAAATTCAGGGCGTTACAATTGTGGACCGATTAACAAAAGTGGCTCATTTTCTTCCAGTGCACACCACCGATAAGGCTCATAAGTATGCAGAATTGTACATTGACCGAATTGTGTGTTTGCATGGGTTACCTCGAACAATTGTCTCTGACCGAGGAGCCCAACTCATAGCCAGATTTTTGGAGAAATTGCAAGAGTCCTTGGGAACCAAGCCGGTAAGAAGTTTGGCTTACCACCCTCAAACTGATGGTCAGACAGAAAGGGTAAATTAGATCCTTGAAGATATGCTAAGGGCTTGTGTGATCGAGTACGGCAAGAACTAGGACAAGTGGCTATCTTTGGCAGAGTTCACTTATAACAACAGTTATCAATCCAGTCTAAAGATGGCATGTGGCGGAACCACCCGAATTATTCCAGCTTAAGTGCCTAAGTCGTGCCCCAGGGGCCACAACACACTTAAATCAGAATAACCCGTCAGTCCCTCAGATCTAGTCTGATAGAGCCACTTAACCAGGATCAAATTCCACAATCTCACTCGAAGGTGAGTCACAGAAGAAATACAATAAAATAGGAAACCTCAAATTAAGTATTGAATTATTACATAGATCGGAGTTTTTCGAGTAGCAAATGAGAGTTCACGAAATAAAATGCAGCGGATAATCGATGTCGTCGGTATAGAGGAATTAGGCAAGGCCTAGCCCACTACTCCTCGTGCTCATCTCCTACCGAAGCAACATCCCACTCGACCGTCTAACCCGGTGGCAGGGTGGTAGGCCAAGTCACACCATCAACCATCTCCTGAATCATACCTGCAAAAATTATGCCACAAGCAAGGCTGAGTATACTAATACTCAGCTAGACTTACCTGGTGTGAGGACTCTACTCCTCTACCTCTAGACTATGCAGTTGTTTGGCTGACGGGGTTTGGTTTGCCAAAAGCACTAGCTGTTTCTAAAATCCATTTTTAACTTTTCAAATTCTAGCATCATTATCTTAGCTAGGTTTGCTCCATCTAAGCATCCATGGTGACAAGCATTTAGTTCAATCAACAAATTGTCACATGTAACCTCATTTCACTTCTTACTCGATGTAGTACAAGGGGTCAAGCAGTCTCATTAGCTGCGAGAAGCAGATGATTCAAATCGAGTTTTTATCCTTGCAAGGTAAACCTAAATACACGACATGTCAGGGCACTCCGTCCCCACACATGTCAACTGTCCCCATCGATTCCCCGTTCGCGTCCAGGCCTCACCGCCTTAGCATAGAATGCTCCACTGACCCCGGCCGCCGCCGTGCAGTGACCGCACTTGTACCCACCATAGCTAGCATGGGAGACCCAGTCTCAGGTTGCATGAGGGATAAAGTCCGCGCCTGGCTTCACTCAGGTACTAGGTTTATCAGTTACCATATTTCCCGACATGTGCTTAGTACGTTCAAAAGCTTGACTCAGGTATCCACACATTAATCCTTAATTCCTTTTTCCTGTCTCATGGACAAGGCATCCTCCCTGGATCCAAGTCCATAGACTATCATAGATCCTGTTATCAAGATGAATACACTCAATTCCTGACCTTGCGCGAGTGCTAGAAAAATCACTCGACTTCTACCGAGATCCTGATTAGCTAGCAGCTACTCGACCTAGCATTCTAGTATTCATCTCAAAAGGAATCCTGAGTTCATGCAACTAGAGGTTTCAAGCAACTCCTACACTTAAGTGCACATTACAAACCTACAAACATTAGGTGTAGTAAAATAGCATATATAAACGGTTATGCATAAAACCGAGGCTTGCCTTCAATAGCTGGGGCTGCGGGGAGATCCTCGATAGCAGCCTCAGGAGCTTGCTCCTGGTCTTCTTCTTGGACAGTCCCTTGCTCCGGGATGAGCACGTACTCTCCGTCAGCTAGATTACAATCTAATGAATGCAATGCATAAGATATATGCATGATATGATATGTCCATTAGTAATTTAAACTTTTGATGGTGCATGGTCTATTTGGGCTAGATAGAGCTAAGTCTTGCTTATACGAGATTTTTGGTGGTATACTTAGTAAATTGGATCAAACTCA
This sequence comes from Zea luxurians, assembly GCA_029449295.1. Classification (NCBI taxonomy): domain Eukaryota; kingdom Viridiplantae; phylum Streptophyta; class Magnoliopsida; order Poales; family Poaceae; genus Zea; species Zea luxurians. Next base: position 62,595,609 of record JAOPSE010000011.1, on the reverse strand, counting down.
GCTAAGTTAATTGGTAGGTTTATTTTTGGGGTTCCACTGAATTCTTTTTAAGGTCTTCAGTGAGAATTGTCAAGAACTCAAGTTGGACCTATTGGAGTGAGGTTTATTTCTCCTTTCTTTTTCTTTATTCTCTTTAAGTTTTTGGAGTGGGTTTGAACTACAAGTCACCTTAATAAATTTCCAAAAATTCTGCAAAATTTACAGTGGCTTGTTACTGGTGCATAATTCTTTGTCTCAAAATTTGGGGTTCAAAAAGTGAATATTTTTCTCTGGACAAAATTACCAAATTTTAGGGCAGAAGGGGTGATTTGAACTACAACTATCATTTAATTGTAGGTAATTCTCTAAGACTTATTTTTTCTGGCATTTAGATGCTATAACATGACTTGGTATAAATTTCTAGCCATTAGTACTTATTAGTTATTTTACTAGGATTTTCTAAAGTTTCTAGCCAAAGGGGTGCTTTCTACTACCACTATATTTGAAAAATATCAAACAACAGATTTCTGATTTTTCCTAGCTTCTTCTTTGCACAAGAGCAATCATTCTGAAATTTGGCATCTTTTTGCTTAAGGGAAGGGGTGGTGTGCATTAATTGGATTAAATGGCCTTTCTTACAAAATATTGGCAATAGGTATTATTTTGCATCTTTCCAATGGGTTTGCATTTTTCTCTGGTGGCCTATCTCATTAGTGGCCTAGCAAAATTTTATTTACCCACTATTGCATTATTGTGGGTTACTCATAATTTAATTGAACTATGGCTCATTATCATGTTCTATTTATTTACCCTACTTAAAATGATGGGCTGGGGTGTTTATTATTTTTGCAGTGGGGTTTTGGTGGTTACAAGTCCACTGGATTTTTATTATCAATTTTGGATCTGGTTTTGTAATTTTAATAATTGATTTCTAGTTGGAATAATGCTAAATAAAATATTTCACTTTGAATCTGATCTAGACTAGAGGTACCTTTATTTTTCCTAGGTTCTTTGTTACTTAAGCAAACTAGGAAAAATAATTTCATTCACTGGTCATTAATTTCTAAGGCCTTTCTATTTTCCTAAGGTTTGGGCAGAAATGGCTTTTAATGAATATCTACACTAAATTTTTCAATACTAGGGTTCTCACTATTTTTAAACAGTGTTTAAATGGGGTTTGAACATCTACAAATTTTCTTAGGTTCAGCATAGGAATATAACTAATTTTCCTTAATTAAACAAGGTTTGGTCAGTTTCTGTATTTAATTTTTAACTCTAAAAATTAGAACAAAAAACATAGGGTTCAGTATTTTTAATTGATAGTTCATAATATTTAGAATTTAGCAAAATTGGTTTGATAACTTTTGGTTAAGTATTCATCAAGTTATGAATTTTCTAAGTTCTCTGTTTATTAAAAAGATTAAACAGAAATGATTAAAGGGAAAACTACTTTGCAACGGGGTCCCTGGCGAGTGTTTTAAGTTTTCCTTACATACTAGTCCCTGGGCTAATATTCAGTTGAGTCGCTGACATCTCAGAAAACCCCCTGGATTCTTCTAATCCTAACCCGAGGTCCTTCGCCCAAATTAAACAGTACCCGCGGCGGAAGAAAGGGCGGAGGGGCTTACCGGCGGCGAGATTGCTCCGGTGAGGTGGCCGAGGGTGTAGGGGAGGTCCTGAGGGTCACGGCGATGTGCGGGTCGTCGTCGGGGATGGTCGGAGTTGGTCGGTCCGCGTGCGCAGGCGGGGGAGCTCATCGGCGGCGAGGAGTCCGGCCTATCCAGGGCACAATTGACCAATCCAACGGGTCAGAGAGCTTCACCAGGGATCAGGGAAGGTGTTCTCACGAGGAATTGAATAATGGCTCACCGGAGTGCCTAGTCTACGCGCGCAGGCGGGCGGCCGAAGTCTGGTGAGGTCGATCTTCGCCTTCCGGTGAAGTTCTGCTGGGTCTGAGGGCTTGGAAAGCTTCACGGGCCAATGGCGGAGCTAACCGAAGCGCTGGCGCGACTTGGGGTGACTGGAGTGGGCTGGCCACGGTGGCCGAAGCTCTAGCGGCAATGGCGGGCGGAAAGGAGCTCGCCAGAGCTAAGGAGGGGCGTCTGGCCGGCGATGGTGAGCACGGGGTGAAGTGAGGCACGCTCGGGGAGGCTTTATAGGCGCGGGCGAGCACAGTCGAGGGCGGGGCTTCGACAAGCGCTCGGGGCGTGCGCGGCGAACGCCAGTGCGTGCTCTGGCGTCTGGCATAGCGTCGAGCACGAGGCAGCGCAGAGAGAGGTCGAGTTCAAGCGCGGATTGGCCCCAAATCTTTGAGATTTTGGCCATGACCCCATTGAGAGATCTCTTCCTCTCAGGTCCCTTTGTCGTTTGTGTGTGGAGGCTAGCAGGTTTGGTTGACTGGAATAAGAGATAGAGAGGGAAGAAATCTAGTTTGTCTCACTACCGCACACTGGGAGAAGATCTCTGGTTTGACGTGTCCGAGGCACGCGTCCCAATGCCATCTTCTGGCACAAGACAGAGAGGTTAGTTATGCACGTTTTTGTCAATGGGGCCATTAGGATTTGAGTTAGGGATCAAGGTGAACACGCTTGATCTTTGGCTCAAGGTCTGAAATTCAGAATTCTGAATTTCAGAATTCCCTAATGGACTCCCACTTGAGAGGCTTGTTTAGGGTTTTATTTAAATTGTTTTGGCCTAGCTTCCATAATCTTTGTTGTTGCTTATTTAGTTTACTTTAATGTTTATAATTGGCCCAAGCCATGATTCTATATTCTTCATACTCTTTTCCCCTTTCTCTTGAAATTTGTTTATAGGGTTCAATTAGGGTTTTTACTGGGGTTGCACATTTTGCCTTTTTTTGAAAAAACCCATTTCTTTTGAACATGATACTTTTAAGTATAAGCTTAGTGGGTCCTTTATTCTTAAGTCAATTTGATGTTCATGCTCCATTTTGGTTCACATAAGATGAGGGTTCTTGGGTTAGCACTTGAGAGAAACCCTAGGTGACACTAGGGTGTCACAGCCTTCCCCCTTAAAGGAATCTCGTCCCGAGATTCGGGTCAGAGTCCTCCTGGGGTGAAGCGAAGGGTGAGACTTATAGGAAGTGGGTGCTCTTATTATTAGGGCAATTTGCTCTTCGAATGTCATTCTCTTTGCAACTTCAGAAGGAAGTCCTTTTAAAATTTTGTTCCATGATTACTTCATTCCGATTCAAGATTATATTTCTGAAATTTAGATTCGAAGGGCAGGAGGAGGGGTTGGGTGTGATTACGTACCAGTTTCTTTAGGTAGGCAATCGGGGAAGTTGGATCTCAAGAATTCCTCAGTCTCCCAAGTAGCTTCTTCCTCTGAGTGATTACTCCACTGGACCTTGTACATTTTGATCGATTTAGCCCGAGTTGATCTTTCTTTGCAATCCAGAATCTTGGAAGGGTACTCTTGGTACGATAGATCAGGTTCTATCTCCAATTCTGGCTCTGCTATGATCTCGGTCGGCAATCGAACACACTTCTTCAGCTGAGATACATGGAACACACTGTGAATGGCAGACATTTTTGAAGGTAACTTCAGCTTATATACCACGGGTCCACATGTTTCTATGATCTCATAAGGTCCAATGTAATGAGGGGCTAGCTTGCCTTTGATTCCAAACCTCTGCACTCCCTTGGTGGGTGATACCTTGAGATACACGAAATCTCCCACCTTGAACTAGAGAGGTTTCCTTCTTTTATCATGGTAACTCTTCTGCCTGGCCTGAGCAGCTTCTAGATTTTTCCTGATTAGTTTGACCTTCCTTTCGGCTTCAGTCACTAAGTCAGGTCCGAAAACTTCTCTTTCTCCAGGCTGAGACCAATTGAGTGGTGTCCTACACCTTCTTCCATAGAGGGCTTCAAAAGGTGCCATTTTTAGGCTGGATTGATAACTGTTGTTATAAGCAAACTCTGCCCAGGAGAGGTGCTTATCCCAGTTCTTGCCACAATCGATTGCACAAGCTCTCAGCATATCCTCCAGAATTTGGTTTACCCTTTCCGTCTGACCATCAGTCTGTGGGTGGTAAGCTGAACTTCTGATTAGCTTGGTTCCCAAAGACTCTTGCAGTTGCTCCCAAAATTTGGCAACAAATTGGGCTCCTCGGTCAGAAACAATGGTCCGAGGTAATCCGTGCAAACACACGATCCGGTCAATGTACAACTCTGCATACTTTTGAGCCTTATCAGTGGTGTGCACAGGGAGAAAATGTGCCACTTTCGTCAGTTGGTCCACAATAACCCAAATCGAATCATGATGACGAGAGGTGTTGGGCAGACCCACGATGAAATCCATGCTGATGTCATCCCATTTCCACGAAGGTATGGATAGGGGTTGCAAAACTCCAGCTGATTTCAAGTGGCTTGCCTTTATTCTCTGACAGGTGTCACATTCCGATACATACTGGGCTATCTCCCTCTTCATTTTGGTCCACCAATACAAAGGCTTCAGATCATGGTACATTTTGGTGCTTCCCGGATGCATAGAGAATTTGGAGAGATGAGCCTCGTCCAAGATTTTCTTCTTGAGGTCCTTGTTTTTAGGAATCACCAATCTGCCTTTGAACCATAATACACCCTTTTCATCTTGGCGGAAACATTTATACTTTTCAACCTTCTGATGGAGATTCTCCTTAATCATCTGCACTCCCTTGTCACTGAGCTGGGCCATGATGATCTGGTCTTGCAAAGCTGGCTCGACAGAAATGTGAGACAGAGCACCAGAAGGAATCACTTCAATTTGCCTATTGCTCAACTCATCACACAAGGTGTTAATGCGAGAATCCATCAGAATACAATTGCACTACAACTTCCAACTCAAGGCATCTGCTACCACATTGGCTTTCCCTGGGTGATAATGTACCTCCAAGTCATAATCCTTGATCAGCTCCAGCCATCTTCTCTGCCTCATGTTGAGATCAGCCTAAGTAAAGATGTACTTAAGGCTCTTATGATCAGTGAAGATGTTGTAGTGGGTTCCCATTAAGTAGTGCCTCCACATTTTTAATGCATGAACAACTGCTGCCAACTCGAGGTCGTGAGTGGGATAATTTTGCTCACGAGGCCTGAGTGCTCTTGAGGCATAAGCAATGACTCGGTTGTCTTGCATGAAGACACAACCTAGTCCAGTGCCAGAGGCATCACAATACACATCAAAAGGCTTGCTGTTGTCGGGCTGCGCCAACACTGGTGCTGTGGTCAGATGCTTCCTTAATGTATGGAAGGCATCTTTGCAATTCTGACTCCAAACAAACTTGGCTTCTTTCTTCAGCAACTCAGTTATAGGCTTCGCAATTCGAGAGAAATCCGGAATAAATCTTCGGTAATAACCAGCTAATCCTAGAAAACTCCGAATCTGACGGACAGTCGTTGGTGGCTTCCAGTTCATCACCTCTTGCACCTTATCAGGATCAACAACTATTCCTGCCTGAGAGATAGTGTGACCCAAGAATTTGATTTCCTTTAGCCAAAAATCACACTTTGACAACTTGGCATAAAGGTGGTTCTCTCGTAGACGTTGAAGTACTACATGCAAATGCCCAGCATGTTCTTCTTCGTTCTTAGAGTACACCAAGAAATCATCGATGAACACCACTATGAATTTGTCCAATTTAGGCGCGAAAGCAGAATTCATCAGATACATGAAATATGCTGGTGCATTAGTCAGCCCGAAAGACATCACCAAGAATTCATATAACCCATATCTGGTTGAGAATGCCGTCTTCGGAATATCGCTTGCTCGTATCTTGATCTGATGGTAGCCGGAGCGAAGGTCTATTTTGGAAAACACCTTGGCCCCGACCAACTGGTCAAAAAGAACATCAATACGAGGCAAAGGATACTTGTTCTTGATAGTTACCGCATTAAGAGGGCGGTAATCTATACACAGCCTCAAGCTTTCATCCTTCTTCTTCACAAACAGTGCTGGACATCCCCAAGGCGAAGTACTTGGGCGAATAAATCCCTTATCCAGCAACTCCTGCAATTGCTTCTTCAATTCTGCCAATTCGGCGGGTGGCATTCGATAGTGCCTCTTGGAAATTGGTGCCATTCCCGGTTGCAACTCGATGGCAAATTCAATATCCCAGTCGGGTGGCATTCCTGGCAATTCATCAGGAAAGACATCTGCATACTCACAGACCACTGAGATCTTCTTCAGAGGTAACTCCGTCATAGAGAAAGCACATGACTGAGTAGAACCCTGACTGGGCAGAATTAAGGTGAAGTTCCCACCGAACGGAGAATTGATTTCCACGGTACGGCTGGCTACATCAAGCACAACTTGGTGCAGGGTCATCCAATTAACTCCCAGAATAATGTCCACATTTTCCAACCCCAAAACAAGAAGGGTGGTTTTGACAATGTGGCTTCCCAATTGAATAGGCACACTTTTGTTTAATTGATTAGTTGAAATTTTTCCCCCAGGTGTGACTATCATAAATGACCCTTTTGAATGAGAGAATGGCAGCTCACATTTAGCACTGAACTTCTGGCTAATGAAACTATGAGATGCACCAGAATCAAACAGAATTAAAGTAGGTTGATTATAAACTGAAAAGATACCGGTCATGATAGGAGCTCCCTCAGGTACTTCCTCCAGAGTAGTGAAGTTGAGCTTCCCTTGCTTGACCTGTACCTTCTGCTTTCTTCCCTTGTCTTTATTTGGTGCTGGCACCTGCCTTTGCTGGTTCCTAGGACAATTCTTGGCATAGTGGCCCACATTGCCACAAGTGAAACATTTGTTCCCATTGCCCTGGCGGAACTACTGCTGCTATGGAGGTTGATTGTTCCTTGGAGCGGGAGCTGGAAAGCGGTTGGGTGTCGGCTGCTGCTGCTGAGGTGACCTGATCACCCATCTGCCTGCCTACTGCTGAAAACCCCTTCTCTGATTGTGAGAAACAATCCTGAACCTCTAGGCCTGGGCGGATGGTGCTGCCATTGGTGCCTTTCTCTTTTTCTCTGCCCAGTGAGCTACAATGCAATCCTCCTGGGAGATGGCCAGGTTGACCAACTCATTGAAGCTATCAGCTCGGACAGTGTTGAGTCGTTCCCGCAGCTTGGTGTTAAGACCCCTGCGGAAGCGGTCTCTCTTCTTCTCATCAGAATCAGCATGGTAACCTGCATACTGGCATAGGTCGTTGAAGACCTGTGCATACTGCAGTACCGTGCGGGTTCCTTGATTAAGTGCCAGAAACTCATTCAGCTTGCGGTCAAGAATGCCAGCTGGGATGTGGTGCCCTCTGAAAGCAGTATTGAATTCCTCCTAAGACACTTCACGATCAGCGGGGAGCATAGCACGGAAGTGGTCCCACCAAGTCCGAGCAGATCCGCGAAGCTGCTGTGCGGCAAAGCGAGTCTTGGTAGCATCAGGGCAATCTCCCATGAGGAGGGGAAACTTGGACTCAACGATGCGGAGCCACACATCGGCGTCCAATGGATCCTCTGCCTTGGTGAACAAGGGTGGCTGCGTGCTCAGGAACTCCTGGTAGGTTGCCGTTGCCGGAGCTCGCTGATGCTGGCCTCCACCATGCTACTGAGGGTGGGGCTGGCGCTGCAAGAGCTGTCACAGAATCTCATTCTGCTGGGCCATCAGCTCCTGCACCGTGGGAGCTGGAGAAGGTGGCGTGGGAACCTGCTCGTTATGCCCGCGATGCTGCCTAGCTGCCATCTGAAAACAGAGATTGTCGCCATTGTTATCCCAACTCACAATTTTGAACGACAAGATATTATCTCATATGGAAGGAAAAATACCATAATCATAATATTAGGTTCGAAATGAAGATAACGTGGTTATAAACATCCCACAGATTTCAAAAGCTCACAGGGTTACATCAATCAGGGGAAAGTACCCGTCAGTCTAGTCCAAAATCTGACATTAACTAAGCTCGCATAGGTTTCTATCCGCCTAAAAGCGTCGAAGTGACTAATCAACCCTGAGCGGTGGAAGCGACACTAGATACGAGTGAAGGAGGCATCACGGAGGTAGTCCCATTGGCACCAGGGGCTGGTCCTAGCTCCTCGAGAGTTTCTTCTCCCTCGCTTCCGGCTTCATTGGCCTCCATCTCCAAGTGGTGCATGTCCAAGTGGTCATTCGCTTCTTCGAGTTCCGTCTGCACATCGTGGAGCTGGTTCTCCAAGACATCAATAGTGTTGTCTCGGATCTCCACCTGCTGCTCCAAGGTGGTAATGCGCTGGCTCAGCCTTTCCACCTGCGGATCCTTCTCCACCAACTCGGAAGATAAATCGACCACAAAATCTTCTCGGCTATCGAGAGTGAGCTTGGTGGTTTGAGCGATGTTAGCAAGGTGTGCCATAGCATCACTCTGAAGGGCCTGAAGGCGGTACAGCGCACTCATGCACTGAACGGTGACCCTCCCAACCAAGTCAGGATACATTGCCCACACATCCTTCACATGGCTCACGCGGTTACACCACATGGGGTCATCCTTCTTCTCAGCAGGGAAGGGTCCCAAGGGGTGCATCACCATCTCTAGGGGATGATAGCCACAGAAAGTCGTTAGAGTCTTCATGGCTGCCGCTTTAGTGGTTTCGTCTGTCCTTAATCCAACTGTCTCGGAATCAAGAGAACGCCAACCCGGCTGAAGGGGATGAGCCTCCAAAGTCAGCCAGACCCGACAACGAGGTACCCGATGCTCCTCATACAACTGCACCGTGTACAAAGGGGGCGTAGGGTAACCGGCGGAGTTGAGCACTTCCCACAAGATGGAAGGGAAGCCATCGTGAGAAAGGAAGTCAAAACTGAAACGAGTGTCTCCTCCACTGGCGGGGGTGGGTGAATTCATCTGCGGAAGGGTATCAAAGGTAAAGATTATGGTGGAAGGAATAAAATAAAAGAGCTTGGATGGTTTTAAAGGAAGCGGGTTAACTCAAGTTTTAATTCCCTTTTGTGTTCATAATGCATGCATGCTGGAAGTAACGTCTCCTCTCCAGATAATAGGGTGCTCTTAGGGCATCCTTAAAAAGTCTAGGTACTGGCCCATGGGGCCTACTTAATTAGCCACCTATTTCTCCCCCTATGCCTAAGGCCTTTCGTCCTAGGTCTAGCGGTCTAGTCCTGACGATTCTTAGCAGTTTCTAAGCAAGTTTTAAATTTTAAAAATGGTATTCATGGTTTATTGTCCCTTTCTGTGGTGGAATTTGCTCTGATACCAGCTGTGGCGGAACCACCCGAATTATTCCAGCTTAAGTGCCTATGTCGCGCCCCACGGGCCGCAACACACTTAAATCAGAATAACCCGTCAGTCCCTCAGATCTAGTCTGATAGAGCCACTTAACCAGGATCAAATTCCACAATCTCACTCGAAGGTGTGTCACAGAAGAAATACAATGAAACAGGAAACCTCAAATTAAGTACTGAATTATTACATAGATCGGAGTTTTTCGAGTAGCAAATGAGAGTTCACGAAATAAAATGCAGCGGATAATCGAGGTCGTCGGTATAGAGGAATTGGGCAAGGCCTAGCCCACTACTCCTCGTGCTCCTCTCCTACCGGAGCAACATCCCATTCGACCGTCCAACCCGGTGGCAGGGTGGTAGGCCAAGTCACACCATCAACCATCTCCTGAATCGTACCTGCAAAAATTATGCCACAAGCAAGGCTGAGTATACTAATACTCAGCTAGACTTACCCGGTGTGAGGACTCTACTCCTCTACCTCTAGACTATGCAGCTGTTTGGCTGAGGGGTTTGGTTTGCCAAAAGCACTAGCTGTTTCTAAAATCTATTTTTAACTTTTCAAATTCTAGCATCATTATCTTAGCTAGGTTTGCTCCTTCTAAGCATCCATGGTGACAAGCATTTAGTTCAATCAACAAATTGTCTCATGTAACCTCATTTCACTTCTTACTCGATGTAGTACAAGGGGTCAAGCAGTCTCATTAGCTGCGAGAAGTAGACAATTCGAATCGAGTTTTTATCCTTGCAAGGTAAACCTAAACACCCGACATGTCAGGGCATTCCGTCCCCACACATGTCAACTGTTGGGATCATACTTGGTCGCCGAAGGTCCTGTAGGAAGAAACACCTTCGGCAAATCTATTTATACGTGATACCGAAGCTACCGCTCATAAAGCTTCGGCACTATAGCGTATCCAAAGACGAAGGATCGAACCGACTTAAAGATAGAATGACTTTTTAGTCCATAAGAGTCTGAGTTATAATTGTGATCTTCTGTAAGGGGCATGATTGTAATTTCTCACAGGCTGCGTCGTGTGCCTATAAATAGGTGAACAGTACTCCTTTACTGTTCACGCAATCTTGTAATTGCTAACGCAGTACTCTGAAATTATTTTCTGTCAAGGCGAAGGTACAAATGTACCTAAATATTATGTTTTGATATTCAAGTTCACATTATAAAATAATCAAATAATGTTATTTATTCTTGGTATTCTGTAACGTTTTATATTTTATTTCGCATTGTTTTATCTTTGTTCACGAAGGTGCAACCTTCGTGATATATTACTCATAACCTTCGTCCGAAGTTCATTAAATCCTTGGGGAAATAATGCTTCAGCGGACGAAGGGCTTTAACATCTGACATTCTATGTTGCCTTGTTCCTAATTCATAGCATATGAGAACAAGTCCCCAACATTGGCGCCCACCTCCGGTGAACTCACTTCCACTTTTTGAGTTGATGGCTTCGTTCAAGGACCAAGCTGGAACTGCTTCGGCTCCGAAGCTGATTCTCCCAATAACAGGCGGTTCATGCTCAGAGCCGGCTAACAAGAAATAAAAGAAGGAGGCGCAAAGAAGAGTACAACATGTAGGGGTACAAGGACCCTTCATCAAGTTAAGATGGTCTCACATCCCAATTACCTTCTCTCAAGAGGATCTTCAGCTCAAGGATTACCCACATAATGATGCTATGGTTATCTCTTGTGTGATCAAAGGATTTCTGGTCCACAATGTTTTGGTTGATACAGGCAGTACAGCGGATATTATATTTGCTAAGGCCTTCAGACAAATGCAAGAGCCCGAAGACAAGATTCATGATGCTACGCACCCTCTTTGTGGCTTCAGAGGAAGACAGATTGTAGCGCTTGGTAAGATTACCATGCCAGTGACCTTCGGATTCGTCAACAATACAAGGACTGAGCAAGTTGTGTTTGACATTGTTGACATGGAGTATCCTTACAATGCTATCATTGGTTGTGGAACACTCAATGCTTTCGAAGCAATTCTTCATCCAGCATATCTTTGCATGAAGATACCTTCGGATCAGGGACCTATTGCTATTCATGGGAGTCAGGAAGCTGCCAGAAAGGCCGAGGGGAATTGGACTGATTCAAAGCCAATCCACAATATAGATGAAGCCGAAGCTTGTGAGCAGTACAAGTACAGACGGGAGAAGGCTGCTTCGACCGATCAGCCGAAACCCATGCTTTTATGCGAAGATATCGTAGAGCAGAAGGTGCTGCTGGGATCTTAATTGTCCGAGGAACAAGAGAAAACCCTGATAAGGTTCTTGTTCAACAACAAAGATGTCTTTGCATGGTCGGCTAATGATCTCTGTGGCGTCAACAGAGATGTTATTGAACACTCGCTCAACGTTGATCCATCCTTCAGGCCTAGAAAGCAGAGGCTTCGGAAGATGTCTGATGACAAGGCCGAAGGTGCTCGAAATGAAGTAAAAAGACTCCTCAGTGCCGGAGTCATCAGAGAAGTGAAGTATCTAGAATGGCTGGCTAACACTGTTACGGTAAAAAAAGGCCAATGGCAAATGGAGGATGTGTATTGATTTCACTGATCTCAACAAGGCTTGTCCGAAGGATGAGTTTCCATTGCCAAGGATAGACTCGCTAGTTAATGCAGCAGCTTCATCAGAACTCATGAGTCTCTTGGACTGTTATTCAGGCTATCATCAGATTTGGGTGAAGAAGGAGGATGAGCCAAAAACCAGCTTCATAACACCTAGCGGAACATATTGTTACCTTCGAATGCTTGAGGGGCTCAAAAATGCTGGAGGAAGCTTCAGCAGAATGACAGCAAAGTTCTTCATTCTCAGATAGGCAGAAATGTGCTAACTTATGTCGATGATATCATTGTAAAAAGCACGAAGCAAGAAAATCACATTGCTGATCTGCAGGAGACTTTCGCTAATTTTAGACAGTCCGGTCTAAAACTGAATCCAGAAAAGTGTGTTTTCGGAGTAAAGAAGGGGAAATTCCTTGGTTGCCTAGTTTCAACAAAAGGGATTGAGGCTAATCCAAATAAAATCGAAGCTATTCTTCGAATGGAACCACCAAGCACAAAGAAGGGGGCTCAACGATTGACAGGAAGATTGGCATCTCTCAACAGATTCATATCTAGGTCAGCAGAGAGAAATTTACCATTCTTCGAAGTGCTGAAATCAGCCGAAGTTTTTCAATGGGGACCAGTTCAGCAGAGAGCCTTCGAAGAGCTGAAGCAATATTTGATAGACTTAACGACGTTAACTCCACCAACGCCAGGGGCTCCTCTGTTGTTATATGTGGCAGCCTCGCACTCAGCGGTAAGTGCGGCACTTGTCCAAGAGAAGCTTGAAGGGCAAGTCAAAAAGCAAGCCCCAATATACTTTGTATCCGAAGTTCTTAGTTTATCAAAGAAAAATTATACAGAATTGGAGAAGGTGCTATATGCTATTTTGATGGCTTCCAGGAAGCTTCGGCACTACTTTCAAGCATACAATATAATTGTCCCCTCTTCACAACCATTGAAGGATATTATGAGAAATAGAGAAGCTACTGGAAGGGTTGGAAAATGGGCTGCAGAACTTAATGAGTTTTGCATCGATTATGTGCATAGATCTTCGATTCAGTCTCAAGCGCTAGCAGACTTCATTGCTGACTGGACGCCAAGGGCTCAGGAAGAAGAAGAAAGTAAAGATGCCGAAGCTTGGACATTATTCTGCGATGGTTCTTGGGTAACCTTCGGGGCAGGAGCAGCCGCTATGTTGGTCGCACCATCCAAAGTTAAAACTTGCTACGCAGCAAGACTTGATTTCAGCTGCACAAATAACATTGCTGAGTACGAAGCTTTACTTTTGGGTCTTCGGAAGTTAAAGGCAATGGGAATTAGAAGGGCAGTTCTTAAAACGGATTCCCAGGTTATTTCTGGTCATATTGACAAGAGTTGCAAGGCAAGAGACCCGAAGCTGGAGAAATATTTAGACATGGTCCGAAGGATTGAAGCTTCCTTTGAAGGGTTTTCTGTAAAAAATATTCCTCGAGGAGAAAATGAACATGCTGATTTGCTAGCCAAGTCAGCAACACAGGGGCTGCCCTTACCTTTGGAAGTATTTTTTGAAACAATAAAAGCACCTTCGGTTGAACTCCTTGAAAGAGCAGTTTTCAATATATCTCCTGTTTATAGTGAGGACTGGAGAACTGAGATCATCTCTTACCTTCAGGGTAACTTCCTTTCAGATGACGAAGCTTATAACAAGAGAATAGAGGCAAGAGCTCGTCCATATGTAATAATAGAAGGGGAGCTGTACAAGCATGGGGTCTGTTCTCCGTTACTCAAATGTTTATCCAGAGCCGAAGGTATAGAATTAATGAAGGAAATACATGCAGGCCTGTGTGGATCTCACATTGGATCTAGGCCTTTGCTGGGAAAAGTTTTTCGTCAAGGATTTTATTAGCCAAAGGCAGCTTCGGATGCAGTGGAGTTAGTCCAAAAGTGCGAAGGCTGTCAGAAATGTGCAAGAGATCAAAAACAACCTTCGTCTCTAACCCAGTTAATACAACCCACTTGGCCATTGCAAAGATGGGGCCTTGATTTGTTAGGTCCGCTACCACCAGCACAAGGGAACTTAAGATATGTTGTAGTGGCAGTGGAATATTTTTCTAAATGGATTGAGGCAAAGCCTTTAGCCACAATAACTTCGGTTACTATTCAAAAGTTTTTTTGGCAAAATATTGTCTGTCGCTTCGGAGTGCCGAAGGCCATCACTATGGACAATGGAACGCAGTTTGATTCCGAAGCTTTCAGAGAATTTTGTGAACAAATTGGCACGAAGATCCATTTTGCATCAGTTCGGCATCCGGAGTCAAATGGACTTGTTGAAAGGGCTAATGGCATCATAATGACAGGAATAATGAAGTTAATCTTCAATCAGCCCAGGGGAAAGTGGCCAGATGAATTAATCAAAGTAGTGTGGAGCCACAACACAACAATATCAAGATCAACAGGTTTTACACCATTCAAATTGCTGTTTGGTGACGAAGCAATAACTCCGGAAGAAGCAAAAGCAGGATCAATAAGAATAGTAGCTTCGGCAGAAGACGAAGCTGATTACTCTGTGGAAAAAGATGCTATAGAAGGGATCAGGCTTCAAGCTGTGGAAAACATCAATAAATACCAAGCCGAAACAATAAAATGGCGTGATAGAAAGGTTCGGCTAAAGAATATTGAGCCAGGACATTTGGTGCTTCGAAGAGTAGCCAACCCAGAGACAGTAGGCAAGCTACAGCTGAAGTGGGAAGGACCTTTTCTGGTAGTATCTTCGTCAAGACCCGGTTCCTACAGATTGAAGGATATGGACGGCAACGACATTCCTAGATCATGGAATGCGGATGAGCTTCGGCGGTATTATGTTTAGCTTGATGTAATTTTTTCTATTCTTTCTTGTAGCACCCTTTTCCTTTCAAAAGGGTGAGAAAGGTTTTTAATGGGGCCACAACATGTAATTTTTCTTTTTTCAACTCTATAAGAGCAATATCCCCCAAAGATGTAAATGTAAAAGCTGAGAACGCACCATCGAGTGCAAAGGAAAAAGAAAAGAAAACAGGGAGAAAGCTCAAAAGTCGTTCCTAAGGGAATGCAGAGCTTACACCGAAAAATAAACGCTGATTCCGCTGAAGTAAAAGGCGAAGAAGCTCCTAAGGGAGGCTTACAGCGAAAAATAAACGCTGATTCCGCTGAAGTAAAAGGCGAAGAAGCTCCTAAGAGAGGCTTACAGCGAAAAGTCAACGCTGATACACCGAAAAAAAACGGTGAAGCCGAAAAATAAGCGGCAAAAAGATTTGAGTCATTCCTAAGGGAATGAAGGCTATGATTATGGCTTCGAATATATATTTGGACATTCATTTGCACGATACATCACATCATTACATTTGCATTCATAAACATTCATTTAGACATACATAGGATCATTATCATCATATCATACAGAAAAGGCAGATGCTTCGGCTATAAGGTTAAAGCTTCGGAGAAAAACAGAAAGAAGAAATTTTTATGCTTCATTGTGTACGAAAAGAAGGGAAGGTGTTTTTCGCCTTCGGCTCAAAAAGAAAATTTCGTCCACAACAAAGCAGATTGTACATGGACAAAGGCGAAAAGATATATTACAAGGTACGCACAAATTTACATAAGTCTCTTTACAATCATATTAAAAATTTTCTCTAGAATCTTATACAGCAAAGTCTTTCGGAACATCTGTTAAGGCTTCAGCTCGTCATTCTTTAGCTTCATCATCCTGTACATATTAAAACGAAATGAGGAAAGTGCAGAGTTCAAGGAGAAGGTAAAAGTAACAAGTATAAGTTTCTCATTGGCTTAAGGTGGCTCCGAGCTTCGTCACCAGCCATTTTTCGCCCGCCGTTTATCCAAATCTGGCTCATAAACCTGTTCCCTATGCTTCGAGCTAGGCTGGGGATGTCAATTAAATCTGCTGGCGACAAACTGAAGTTTGGTCTATTAACAATTTTCCCGTGCGTGCAGCCAGCCTTCAGGAAAGCAGTAGCCGTGCCTCGAGAAGCTAACAGGGCGCAAAAATCGGCATGCCCAGCGATAACTTCATCAAGTGCATCAACTTCGCCCTCAATGTATTCAAAGGTGCTTGGCAAGTTTTTCTGATTTTATGAGTAATTCGCTGTTTAATTTGTCAATTTCAGCTTGAGCTTCAGCCAGCGAGCCTTCCATAGAGTGAATGACGAAGTCCTTCTTCTCCAACGCAGCCTCGTGATCTTTAGCTTTATGTTCAAGTTCTTGAATGTCGAAGTCCTTTTTCTTCAAAGCAGCTTCGTAACTTTCGACTTTATTTTCTAGTTCTCTGATGGTAGCTTCGTTTTTCTCGTCTTCAAGATCTTGTTGCATCCTCAGCACTTTACTTAGTAATATACTCTGGAAAAACAACCTTCATCAAAAAACATCTTAATTTTTTTTAAAAAAATTGAGAAGTTTTTACCTTGAAATTAGCGTAGAACAGGCTACCGGCGATATGCTGTCGCTGGTACCTGCACAAGTCCGCCTCAATCTTCGGCAGCCCAACATTCTTTGAGAAAGTCCTAACAACTTTAGCCTCGGTTCGATTCCGAAGGCATCTTAGTTTCCCTTCATTGACTCCGCCAAATAGCAGAGCCCCTGGTTTCAAGATATTTCTTTAGCTCTTCTTTTTCAGTTTCTGATAACTCTTGTCCAAGTATATCTTGAAATTAAAGTTTTCTTCTTCCAAAGTGTCTTCAATTTGCTCTTTTCCTTTCTCAATTGTCGTGTCCACCGCGACCGCAGTAGCTTCTTCTTCAGCCATTTTCAGAAGTATGTTATCAATATCACCAAGTGTGGTTTCTAGATTAGGATCTTCGGTGGTCTCAGTTTCGGCTCCGGTGGCTTCAGCTTCGGTGGTTGCTCTGGTGGCTTCGGCTCTGGTAGTTTCGGCTCTGGTGGCTGTGGTTTCGGCAGTAACAGCGCTTTCAATTATTTTTGACACCGATGTCGGTGGTGGTGTCTGATGAATGACATCAGCCACTTGCATAATTCTTCTTTTCTTCTTCGGCTTGGCAGGACTTTCTGTTGCCGAAGGTTCTTTTTCCTTTTGAAAAAACTTCGTCAGTTCTGGCGCCAGCGGACTTAGCTTGATAGGCAAAGGTTCAGTCATTACCTTTAGAATCTCTTCCACTTCGGCAGCAGAAGGTGTTGCAGGAGCCTCCTCCTCTCGGGCTAGCGTCTTCGGTTTTGGGGATGCAGCTTTTCTTCTCTTTGGAGCAGCTATCTTCGGCTCAGGGCTCAATTTTCTTTTCTTAGAATTTTCTTTGTCCTTTTTAGCTAATTTGGTGCCTTCTTTATCAAGGACGCTGGCAATCCTTTTTCTTTTCTGGCCTTCGGCATCTCCGCTCAGTTGCTCATAGTCAGGATAATCAAAATTCAAGGCATCCAGCACTCGATTCAATCTTCGTTTCGGACGAGTGCCGAAGGCCGCAGTCATTAACTGATCTTCTTTCTTAGAGTAGCAGCCGAGAATCTCGTTGCACATAACCTCAATTGTGTCCAACCATTCTTGGCATGGTGCTTTAAAATGTTTCTTAAATTTGTAGTGATAAGGCAATCGAACAAGTTCTCCCTTCTTCTTTTCTCCCTCTAGCTTCGGCATCTCCCACTCCCTCAGTGTTGGGAACACTTTAAAAGCCAAGAATTCCTGCACTAAGTCTCTAGTGCCAATATGATCTAAAATCACTCGAAATTCAGCCAAAGCAATCTGACTCGGGCTCCCCATTATCATGTTGCATCAGGGCCTCGTCTCTCCGAAGGTCAGTTCTAGCGGACTCTAGACCAATTTATCCTCATCTTCATCAACTTTAACATAAAACCATTCAGACTTCCATCCGGCTGGCCATTTGCTTCGATAGCTTATCACTGGAAACTTCATAGTCTTGCGATAAGCAAAGTTGTAGTAGCCAAAATTCTCGTGCAGACCATCTCCTCTGGCTTTAGTCTGGTAGTGTAATTCATGAACTCGGCAGAAACCCTCACCGAACAGTTCCACTCCCTGGCTACGAAGGGCCCAAATATAAACACTCAACCTAACGATAGCATTAGGGGTCAACTGATGAAGGTAAATCCCAAACTTCTTCAGTACAATAGCAATCATCTTGTTAAGGGGGAACCTTAAACCAGCTTTCAGAAAACTTTTGAAGACTACTACCTCATTCTTTTCTGGCTTTGGGATAGTTTCTTCTCCACCAAAACAAATTAATTCCTTCTTGGCCTCACTAAAATAACCCAGCTTCACCATCTTAGGAAGATCAGCTTCAGAGATGGTGGACTTTACAAAGTCCAGGTGACTAGGTTTACTTGGCATCCCGAAGCTGTACTCATCTTCGGAACCAATTTCTTCAACATCAGCTTGTGTTGCTTCGGCAGCAGGTGTGTCCTCTGATGAAACCAGCCCAGATTGCCTCATTGCTTCGGAAATCGGAACAGTTTCAGTGGCTTCGGCCTCGTCTCCCTCACGCTCAATCCTGGCAGTGGAGCGCAATCTAGCCATTTGATTATGAATTCTTAAAGTTTTTCGAAATTAATGACCTTTTTTCCGAAGCTCTTCTTGTGACGAAGCAGAATCCGGAGTGATGCTTTGTTTGAGTGCAAGGGTCAAGCTTCGGCTATGGTGAAATTTTTGGCAGCAAAACAGTGCAATTGCAATGAATGCTGTGGTAACTTTACACCTACTTGTCTGTTTATATAGTGCTGCAGGTAAAAAGGTGAATCGTCTAGTCTCCTACACCGGACGAACAGTCGCCCGCATCCACTGAATAGTGGGCCACAAAACCCGAGAAGGTAAACATGCATGATGGGACTACTCCGCGCTCGGAAGTTGTATCGTTTCTTCGCAACGAGCTCAGGGAAGGTGTTTTTCGGACCTTCGGCTACCCGAAGCTTAAGAGACTTTTTCACGGGTCAAGCTCGTTACGAAAAACGATCTAGCACCGCGAAGGGGCTACTGTTGGGATCATGCTTCGTCGCCGAAGGTCCTGTAGGAAGAAACACCTTCGACAAATCTATTTATATGTGATACCGAAGCTACCGCTCATAAAGCTTCGACACTATAGCGTATCCAAAGACGAAGGATCGAACCGACTTAAAGATAGAATGACTTTTTAGTCCATAAGAGTCTGAGTTATAATTGTGATCTTCTGTAAGGGGCATGATTGTAATTTCTCACAGGCTACGTCCTGTGCCTATAAATAGGTGAACAGTACTCCTTTACTGTTCACGCAATCTTGTAATTGCTAACTGTTGGGGGCCTTCGTCCTCCGAAGGTCCTCAAAAACATGATTTGACAATGTTTTCCAAGTGGATTATGTGAACAGGTACTTTCCGACTCAGAATTATGAACATGAAGTACGGTCAGGACGAAGCCTGGACCGGACGAAGGACGAGCTGATTACCAAGCCCCACGAAGGATGATGCACAGCCGAAGCTGTGCGTAGGGAAGCTTCGTCGCGATAGCAGAAAGGGGGACCGACTTAAAGATGAAAAGACTACGTGGGCCTTGACAGATTTCCATAAGTCATTAACAAATGTAATGGACATGGATGTAATTTTATGTGGGCTGCGTCCCGCGTCTATAAATAGATGAACAGTACTCCCGTACTGTTCACGCTGACTTGGCATTTGCTTTTGCGTCACGCTTGTACTTTTATCTTCTCTCAAGACCGAAGTATTTGAGAACGAGTCCCCAACATTGGCGCCCACCTCCGGTGAACTCACTTCCACTTCGAGCTTTTTTGGACACCTTCGGAAGCTATAGACCTTCGCCATGGCGCCGAAGAAAGCTTCAGCGACTGGGGCTGCAGCACTGCAACCGCTGGACCACAACCAGGAGACCGTCTCTCTTCGGGAGGCCCGAAGCCAGAAGAGAAAGGCTGTCAGCCCGACGCTTCAGGAGGAAGAGCTAGACCAAGAAATCAGGGATATGGAGATGCTACATCAACAGGTGCAGAGGAAGAAGGAGAAGATGGCCCGACTAGCTGAGTTGCAACGGCAGATAGACGAAGCCTCTGAGGAAGTTCGTCATCTTACTCATGATGAGCAAAACAGAAGGCCTCAGCAGAAAGACCTTCATCAGGAGGGCTTCGTCAACGAAGATGACTGGTATGACAATTTCCATCAGGGAAACTTTGTTTTCGATGATGCTTCTCCTTTGTCCGCTGAGCTGCAGGCTACACCTTGGCCTCCATCCTATAAGCCACCCCAGCTTCCCATGTTCGACGGCCATTCAGACCCGAAGCAGTTCTTGATGAGCTACGAAGCAACAGTGTCTTCGTATGGGGGCAATGCTGCAGTCATGGCGAAGTCTTTCGTTATGGCCGTCAGGAATGTTGCTCAGACCTGGTATTCCTCCCTTCGACCAGGAACGATCACCTCATGGCAGAAGCTGAAGGATATGTTGTTAACCAGCTTTCAAGGATTTCAAACGAAGCCGGTCACTGCTCAAGCCTTGTTCCAGTGCACTCAGGATCATGAGGAATACCTTCAGGCGTATGTCAGAAGGTTCTTGCGTTTGAGGGCGCAGGCACCAACGGTGCCCAATGAAATTGTTATCGAAGCCATGATCAAGGGGCTTCGTCCTGGACCTGCAGCCCAATACTTTGCTAGGAAGCCTCCTCAGACTCTGGAGAAGCTGCTCCAAAAGATGGACGAGTACATTCGTGCTGATAATGACTTTCGCCAAAGAAGGGAGGAGGCCTTCAGGTTTTCTGAGATGACCAGGGGCTTCGAAGGAAGATTCTATCCGAGGCATGTCAGGTCCATCCACAACTCCACCCAAAATGATGACAAGGGCAGTCAGCAGAACAGGCCGCAGTGCTCCTCACAGGCTTCGGGGCAACAGCAAACTTTCTTTCGGCCACCAGCTCCAAGAGGCAGAGGCGCCAGGGGCTTCGGCGGGAGATTTGGAGATCAACCAAGGAGGACATTTTGCTTATTCTGCGGTGAGAACAAGGGCCATACCACCAGGATGTGCCATGTCACCATCCAGAAACAAAAGGAGCTAGCAGAAGCTGCAGCGCAACAGGGACAGCCGAAGCAGGTCATGCATACTGCTTCGTACCATCAGCCTTACATCTCGGAATATGTGGGCAACCACCCTGCAGTTTCCGTAGCTTCGGCGAGTCAACCTCAAGCTTCATGGCAACAGCCCCCGCCTCCACCTCCGCTGCAACAAGGCCAACAGCCAGAAGGGAGCCAATATATTCCGCACCAAAGGGATCTCAGAGAGCAATCTGAAGCTCGCACAGTCAATAGTACTGTGCCAGAATCGAAGCACATTTATTGACAGATATCCTACTTTGATAACAGTTTTTCCGTTTAAGTTCTATTTTCTGTGTAATAAAAGAACATTTCAGTTTTCATATAATAGTTTTGTGGTTGGTTATGAGGAAAATCTATCTTCTCCACAAGCTTAAGTTGCTGAAGCTTAAATATTTGCGGTAACAAGGAGGACCTTCGAATTGTTAAAAATCCTTCGAAGCAACAAAAAGTCGTTCTAAGGAACGCAGAGTAAGTGGCCGAAGTTACAAAAAGCCGTTCCAAAGGGAGCGCAGTGTAAGTTTTTTGCTCCAAAGACGTTCCTAAGGGAATGCAGAGCTTATACCGCCTAAGTAAAAGGCGAAGAAGCTCCAAAGACGTTCCTAAGGGAATGCAGAGCTTACAAATATATTTTGTGTATATCTTCGGAACAAATGTCATTTGCATAACATAACATCATCACATCATCTTGCATAGCATAAGCATCATACATCATGTTGCATATGGCAAAAGAAGGGGACACAGTATCGACCTTCGAAAGGATGCTTTGAGAAAGAGCAAATTATGTAAAGTCACGAGGGAATACAATGATAATCTTCGAAAATAGCTTCGGAGGATGTTTTTACGAAGCGTGGATGAGCTTCATCAGAGTGATATCAAAATTGTATAGCTTCGGAGAATGTTTACACGAAGTATGGATGTGATTTATCAGAACAATTCTAACGGAGAATGTTTTCTTCACGAAGCATGAAAAGAAGGGAAGGTGTTTTTTCGCCGAAGGCTCAAAAATGGTATGTATATAGAATTTCATGCATCGTAAAGAATTGAATGATGAAAAGAGACTTGTATTTTACATTCAAATGTACAAAATATTACAAAGATCACACTTCCAATGTTTTTTCTAATAACATTTAGTCTTCTCTTAATACTGCTTCGGCGGCCTCATTTAGAAGTTGATCAACAACTTTATCCATGATAGCTTCGGCCATTCGTTTAATCTCCTCATCTCCTTTTATGTGAGGGTCGGCAGTCGATCCAGCAGGTTCTGAGGGAAGAGAACATTTCTTCATTACTATTACAAATCGCGAACAAAGTTTGAAATAAAAATTACAACACAATAAGAACGACTAATTAATACCTATTTGCCCTTCGGCAGCTTCTGTCACTTTCCTAGCATCATGGATGCCTTTTTCACTCCTTTGGATGATTTCTTGCGCCATTCCTCGGCCGCCGTCGTTCCAGATATCAGTAAAAAATTTGCCACCAACCACGCTTGCTTCGGCCGAGGGGTCTTTGATGTCTTCGGAAGATAAGGCAGCTTCGGACTGAGCTAAAAATTTTACATGCCCGCAACCTTTCTTCTCTAAGACAGAAGCAATTCCCCTGGCGCCCGAAAAAGCGCAGATGTCGCCACGACTGCTCAGGATCTCCTCGAAGGCCTCTGCTTCGTGACTAATCCATTCCAGTGGACCTTCGGGATTACCTCGAGAGAAATTCTCTTCGCTGGAAAAGGCGCCCACGCTGGCGAAGCTGGTTTTAATTTTATTCACGCATTCCATGGATTTTTCGTAGCATTTTTTCTTAGAAGACCGAAGCTCTTCCACGGTTGCCTCCAAATGATCAGCCCATTGGTCGCTGCATTCCCGTCTTGTTTCTTCAAGTATGCGCTCTTCTTTCGCCCGGGCCAGTTGTTTCTGAAGATCTTTAATCTCGCGTTTGTGAGCTTCGGTCTGAATCTTCGCAGCAGCTTCGTCCTTTTTTACCTTGTCCACTAATGTAAGCAGAATTTTGTCTTTTTCTAGAGCTTCGTTTCTCAGTTTAATAACTTCTGAACGTAGATTGTTGAACGCAATTTCGTAGCTTTCATCTTCAGCGCTCTTTTGTGCTCTTAATGCGTTGCTTAAAATTAAACCCTATACAAAAAAGAATCTATATAAGAATAAAAGAAAGAATTACGTAATAAAAATTTTATCAAGCGTCTAATTCCCATACCTTTAAGCTATTGTATGCAAGACTGTCTGCGAGATCTTCCTTCGTCATAGCACACAATCCAGCTTCGAGCTTCGGGAAACCCATACTTCTAGCCATCTCCCGGCAGACAGATAATTCTTTGTTATCAGGGAGGCAGTATAGGAAGTCATCTTCATTTGTCCCATTGAATACTATTGCCCCCTTCGGATACTTTAGCTCTCTAGCATAGTAGTTAGCTTCGTAAGTTTCCTCTTCGGATAATTTCTTCCCCGAAGCATGTCGCACGATGTAATCGTGTGCGCTGGAAGGAGCTTCGGGGGCGGCAGTATCAATTTCTTCAACCAAAGCTGGTTCTGATATTTTCTCGGTCTCCAAAGATTGTTCTTTGGTGGGCTCTGAGGGCCCAGCTTCGGCTTCAGGTTGTTGTTTCGAAGCTTCAGCAACTTCAGCTTCGGTAGACACTTCAGCAACTTCAATAGTCCCTTTTGGAGTTGTGCTTGAAGACTTAATTGTCTCCAAAACATCTAACACGTTCACCATTCTTTTTCTTCTCGGGGTTACCGACGGCCCCTTTTGATTTTTTGTTGTTTCAACAGTTGCTGAAGGACTTAAGATTTCCGATATTTTCCGCTCTTCAATCTTCGATTTTTCTGCTTTTTCTGCCAGAAGCGCTTCAGTTTTCTCTCCTATCTTCGGCACTGCAGCTGGTTCTGTAGCTTCAGAGGCCAAAGAGACTTCACCAATAAATTTTGGCACTGTGGCCGGCTCGATGAAGCGCGCTCGGTGGGTGAGCACCTTCATCTTTTTCCTTTGCGGCGCTGGCTCATTAGTGGCACTCGTGGTAGCTTCTGTTGCCGGAGAAGTCATTTTTCTTTTGCGACCCAGTACCGGATAATGATAGTCAGGGTAGACAAACCCGACTGCGTCAAACACCCGGTTGAGCCTTTTCTTTTTTCGGCCTCTGAAGGCTGCTGATAACGCAGTGTTCTCAGCCTTCGAATATGCCCCAAGTAGTTCGTCACTTAATGTTTCAATACTTTTCAGCCAGTCATCATCAGGTTCAACAAACTTATCTCCGTATTTGAATGTGTATTTCAGTCTAACTAGACCGCCTTCGTCGGACTCTTTGATGGTCTCTATCGGCATTTCCCACTTTCCTGCAAGTGGCCATACCCTGAAGGCAATGTGCTCTTGGACCAAGTCCCTTGTCCCAATGAAAGAGCAGACCACGCCGAAGGCTCTTTGGCATTCCTCGGCTGCTTCATCCATTTCAACCTTCGGCCTTCGAAGTCCGAAGCGTTGCCAGATGGGGCGCATAATGATACTTTTGACATCTTCTTGCACCGATAAGTCATTCTTTACATAAAACCATTCAGTCATCCAGGCTCCGGGCCACCTCTTCCGAAAGGTTGGCACAGGGCGGCTTGACCCAGAGCGGGCACCGAAGCTGTAACACCCAAAATTGTTGTGATATTGTTCTTTTCCCCAGGGCTTCGTCTCATATAACAACTCATGAATGTTGCAAAAACTTTTAGCATTTGCTTCTAAACCTTGGCTTCTTGCAGCCCAGACAAACATCCCCATTCTTATGACAGCTTCGGGAGTAAGTTGATGAAGGTAGACTTGGAATGTTTTCAGTACCTCAACAACAAAGTTGCTTAGCGGGAATCGAAGCCCAGCCTTGAGAAAGCTTCGGAAAATTACGACTTCATCTTCTTCGGGGGTGGGAGAAGTCTTTTCTCCAGCATCAGCCCTCACAATAGATATATCCCGAAAATACCGCCCCCTCATATTATCAATGTGGCTC
Source organism: Zea luxurians (assembly GCA_029449295.1). Taxonomy (NCBI): domain Eukaryota; kingdom Viridiplantae; phylum Streptophyta; class Magnoliopsida; order Poales; family Poaceae; genus Zea; species Zea luxurians. Next base: position 62,570,797 of record JAOPSE010000011.1, on the reverse strand, counting down.
TGCTTAATAGTAGTTTTCCCGAAAACCGTGTGACTTGGTCGCCATGGTCGATCTTCGGATTCTTCCCCACCACTTTCAACATCAAAACTGTCGCTGTCATCAGTATCTTCGGACAAACCTTCAAGAATTTCCTTGGTGATCTTCTCTGTGTTGGTTTCCGCCATTGCTATAAGGAACCCCAAGTTCTTCTCTTCCTCGAGGCTCAGCTTCGTCTCGGCAGCAATCTTCTTACCTTCAGACATCTTCGGAAGCGCTAAAAAAAATGTTTTCAAGGCCGAAGCTTTAAAAACAAAAAGATCAACAAATCGTAGTGCACAAGAGCTAAAAATGTAGTGGGCCGAAGCAGATGGCAAGAGCGTGTACCAAATAAGTTTGCGGTATGATCTTATTTATACGCCCAGGGCGTTCAAAATTGAAAGACCCCACTTGTCAGTGAATGATGCTATTCTAGCAAAGGGAAGGTGTTTTTTTCGGACCTTCGGCTCAAGGCCTTCGTCCATATCGCAATCTGAATTTATCATTAACAAATTAATATTGCGAGGGGCTACTGTTGGGGGCCTTCGTCCTCCGAAGGTCCTCAAAAACATGATTTGACAATGTTTTCCAAGTGGATTATGTGAACAGGTACTTTCCGACTCAGAATTATGAACATGAAGTACGGTCAGGACGAAGCCTGGACCGGACGAAGGACGAGCTGATTACCAAGCCCCACGAAGGATGATGCACAGCCGAAGCTGTGCGCAGGGAAGCTTCGTCGCGATAGCAGAAAGGGGGACCGACTTAAAGATGAAAAGACTACGTGGGCCTTGACAGATTTCCATAAGTCATTAACAAATGTAATGGACATGGATGTAATTTTATGTGGGCTGCATCCCGCGTCTATAAATAGATGAACAGTACTCCCGTACTGTTCACGCTGACTTGGCATTTGCTTTTGCGTCACGCTTGTACTTTTATCTTCTCTCAAGACCGAAGTATTTGAGAACGAGTCCCCAACACTAACGCAGTACTCTGAAATTATTTTCTGTCAAGGCGAAGGTACAAATAATGTTATTTATTCTTGGTATTCTGTAACATTTTATATTTTATATTTTATTTCGCATTGTTTTATCTTTGTTCACGAAGGTGCAACCTTCGTGATGTATTATTCATAACCTTCGTCCGAAGTTCATTAAATCCTTGGGGAAATAATGCTTCAGCGGACGAAGGGCTTTAACATCTGACATTCTATGTTGCCTTGTTCCTAATTCATAGCATTTGAGAACAAGTCTCCAACATCAACTGTCCCCGTCAATTCCCCGTTCGCGTCCAGGCCTCACCGCCTTGGCATACAATGCTCCACTGACCCCGGCTGCCACCGTGCAGTGACTGCACTTGTACCAACCATAGCTAGCATGGGAGACCCAGTCTCAGGTCGCATGAGGGATAAAGTCCGCGCCCGGCTTCACTCAGGTACTAGGTTTATCGGTTACCATATTTCCCGACATGTGCTTAGTACGTTCAAAAGCTTGACTCAGGTATCCACACATTAATCCTTAATTCCTTTTTCCCGTCTCATGGACAAGGCATCCTCCCTAGATCCAAGTCCATAGACTATCATAGATCCCATTATCAAGATGAATACACTCAATTCCTGACCTCGCGCGAGTGCTAGAAAAATCACTCGACTTCTACCGAGATCCTGATTAGCAAGCAGCTACTCGACCTAGCATACTAGTATTCATCTCAAAAGGAATCCTGAGTTCATGCAACTAGAGGTTTCAAGCAACTCCTACACTTAAGTGCACATTACAAACCTACAAACATTAAGTGTAGTAAAATAGCATATATAAACGGTTATGCATAAAACCGGGGCTTGCCTTCAATAGCTAGGGCTGCGGGGAGATCCTCGATAACAGCCTCAGGAGCTTGCTCCTGGTCTTCTTCTTGGACAGTCCCTTGCTCAGGGATGAGCACGTACTCTCCGTCAGCTAGATTACAATCTAATGAATGCAATGCGTAAGATATATGCATGATATGATATGTGCATTAGTAATTTAAACTTTTGATGGTGTATGGTCTATTTGGGCTAGATAGAGCTAAGTCTTGCTTATACGAGATTTTTGGTGGTATACTTGGTAAATTGGATCAAACTCCGCTAAGTTAAGTGGTAGGTTTATTTTTGGGGTTCCACTAAATTCTTTTTAAGGTCTTTAGTGAGAATTGACAAGAACTCAAGTTGGACCTATTGAAGTGAGGTTTATTTCTCCTTTCTTTTTCTTTATTCTCTTTAAGTTTTTGGAGTGGGTTTGAACTACAAGTCACCTTAATAAATTTCCAAAAATTCTGCGAAAATTACAATGGCTTGTTACTGGTGTATAATTCTGTGTCTCAAAATTTGGGGTTCAAAAAGTGAATATTTTTCTCTGGAAAAAATTACCAAACTTTAGGGCAGAAGGGGTGATTTGAACTACAACTATCATTTAATAGTAGGTAAATCTCTAAGACTTATTTTTGCTGGCATTTCGAAGCTATGACATGACTTGGTATAAATTTCTAGCCATTAATACTTATTAGTTATTTTACTAGGATTTTCTAAAGTTTCTAGCCAAAGGGGTGCTTTCTACTACCACTATATTTGAAAAATATCAAACAACGGATTTCTGATTTTTCCTAGCTTCTTCTTTGCGCAAGAGCAATCATTTTGAAGTTTGGCATCTTTTTGCTTAAGGGAAGGGTGGTGTGCATTAATTGGATTAAATGGCCTTTCTTACAAAATATTGGCAATAGGTATTATTTTGCATCTTTCCAATGGGTTTGCATTTTTCTCTGGTGGCCTATCTCATTATTGGCCTAGCAAAATTTTATTTACCCATTATTGCATTATTGTGGGTTACTCATAATTTAATTGAACTATGGCTCATTATCATGTTCTATTTATTTACCCTACTTAAATTGATGGGCTGGGGTGTTTATTATTTTTGCAGTGGGGTTTTGTTGGTTACAAGTCCATTGGATTTTTATTATCAATTTTGGATCTGGTTTTGTAATTTTAATAATTGATTTCTAGTTGGAATAATGCTAAATAAAACATTTCACTTTGAATCTGATCTAGACTAGAGGTTCCTTTATTTTTCCTAGGTTCTTTGTTACTTAAGCAAACTAGGAAAAATAATTTCATTCACTGGTCATTAATTTCTAAGGCCTTTCTGATTTTCCTAAGGTTTGGGCAGAAATGGCTTTTAATGGATATCTACACTAAATTTTTCAATACTGGGGTTCTCACTATTTTTAAACAGTGTTTAAATGGGGTTTGAATATCTACAAATTTTCATAGGTTCAGCACAGGAATATAACTAATTTTCCTTAATTAAACAAGGTTTGGTCAGTTTCTGTATTTAATTTTTAACTCTAAAAATTAGAACAGAAAGTATAGGGTTCAGTATTTTTAAGTGATAGTTCATAATATTTAGAATTTAGCAAAATTGGTTTGATAACTTTTGGTTAAGTATTCATCAAGTTATGAATTTTCTAAGTTCTCTATTTATTAAAAAGATTAAACAGAAATGATTAAAGGGAAAACTACTTTGCAACGGGGTCCCTGGCGGGTGTTTTTAAGTTTTTCTTACAGACTAGTCCCTGGGCTACTATTCATTTGAGTCGCTGACATCTCAGAAACCCCCCTGGATTCTTCTAATCCTAACCCGAGGTCCTTCCCCCAAATTAAACAGTACCTGCGGTGGAAGAAAGGGCGGAGGGGGTTACCGTCGGCGAGATTGCTCCGGTGAGGTGGCCGAGGGTGTATGGGAGGTCCTGAGGGTCACGGCGATGTGCGGGTCACCGTCGGGGATGGTCGGAGTTGGTCGGTCCGTGTGCGCAGGCGGGGGAGCTCGTCGGCGGCGAGGAGTCCGGCCTATCCAAGGCATAATTGACCAATCCAACGGGTCAAAGAGCTTCACTAGGGATCAGGGAAGGTGTGCACGCGAGGAATTGAAGAATGGCTCACCGGAGTGCCCAGTCTACGCGTGCAAGCGGGCAGCCGAAGTCCGGTGATGTCGATCTTCGCCTTCCGGTGAAGTTCTGCCAGGTCCGAGGGCTTAGAAAGCTTCACAGGCCAATGGCGGAGCTAACCGATGCGCTGGCGCGACTTGGGGGTGACTGGAGTGGGCTGGCCACGGTGGCCAAAGCTCTGGCGGCAATGGCGGGCAGAAAGGAGCTCACCGGAGCTAAGGAGGGGCGTCTGGCCGGCGATGGTGAGCTCGGGGTGAAGTGAGGCGCGCCCGGGGAGGCTTTATAGGCGCGGGCGAGCATGGCCGAGGGCGGGGCTCTGACAAGCGCTCGGGGCGTGCGCGGCGAACGCCAGTGCGCTCTCTGGTGTCTGGCACAGCATCGAGCACGAGGCAGCGCAGAGAGAGGTCGAGTTCAAGCGCGGATTGGCCCTAAATCTTTGAGATTTTGGCAATGATCCCGTTGAGAGATCTCTTCCTCTCAAGTCCCTTTATCGTTTGTATGTGGAGGCTAGCAGGTTTGGTTGACTGGATTAAGAGATAGAGAGGGAGAAATCTGGTTTGTCTCACTGCCGCACACAGGGAGAAGATCTCTGGTTTGACGTGTCCGAGGCACGTGTCCCAATGCCATCTTCTAGCACAAGACAGAGAGGTTAGTTATGCACGTTTTTGTCAATGGAGCCATTAGGATTTGAGTTAGGGATCAAGGTGAACACGCTTGATCTTTGGCTCAAGGTCTGAAATTCAGAATTCTGAATTTCAGAATTCCCTAATGGACTCCCACTTGAGAGGCTTGTTTAGGGTTTTATTTAAATTGTTTTGGCCAAGCTTCCATAATCTTTGTTGTTGCTTATTTAGTTTACTTTAATGTTTATAATTGGCCCAAGCCATGATTCTATATTCTTCATACTCTTTTCCCCTTTCTCTTGAAATTTGTTTATAGGGTTCAATTAGGGTTTTTATTGGGGTTGCACATTTTGCCTTTTTTGAAAAACCCATTTGTTTTGAACATGATACTTTTAAGTATAAGCTTAGTGGGTCCTTTATTCTTAAGTCAATTTGATGTTCGTGCTCCATTTTGGTTCACATAAGATGAGGGTTCTTGGGTTAGCACTTGAGAGAAACCCTAGGTGACACTAGGGTGTCACATGGCACCTTTTGAAGCCCTATATGGAAGAAGGTGTCGAACACCCCTCAATCGGTCATAGCCCAACGAAAGGGAAAATTTTGGACCTAACCTAGTGTCGGAAGCCGAAAGAAAGGTCAAAGTGATCAGGAGAAACCTAGAAGCTGCTCAGGCCAGGCAAAAGAGTTACCATGACAAGAGGAGAAAACCCCTACAGTTTTGTTGGGGACTTGTTCTCAAATGCTATGAATTAAGAACAAGGCAACACAGAAAAGGTTAATGGTTAATGCCCTTCGTCCTTCGAAGCATTATTTCCCTCAGGATATAATGATCTTCAGACGAAGGTCATGAAGGACGTACCTTCATCATCACAGTATATATTAATGAAAGGAGAAGCATATGAGACATGAGAAATAACACAAATGATCATATGACATCATTAATATTTCTTCATTATATCATTATGAATGAACGTGAACAATATTGAATTACATTTATACCTTCGGCTTGACAGAAGGCAAAAGTCCAAGTGTGACGCACGAGCAAATGTAAGTCAACATGAACAGTACGAGAGTACTATTCATCTATTTATAGGCACAGGGCGTAGCCTGTGTAAAATTACATTTATGTCCTTCACATTTACTACTGTATTATGGACAACTCATCAAGGACTGGATGACCTTTTCCCCTTTAAGTTGGTTCCTTTTTCCGTTGTTGAGCCAAAGCTATTCCGCCCGTAGCTTCGGAGCAGCATCATCCTTCATTCTGACCATGCTTCTTACGTCGTACAACATTGATCTATATCCGAAGGTACCTGTTTACATGTTACACTTGGAAAACATTGTTAAACCACGTTTTTGAGGACCTTCGAAGGATGAAGGCCCCCAACAGTAGCCCCTCGCGGTATTAATTCGTTTAAGATAACGAATTCAGACTATGACCTGGATGAAGGCCTTAAGCCAAAGGTCCGAAAAAAACACTTTCCCTTTGCTAGAATAGCAACAGCCAATGACAGACGGGACCCTCCAACTTGGGGCGCGTCGAGCGTATAATAAGAACTCACCCTGACCACATTTGGTACGCTATTTGTGCCGCTTGCTTTATTTGCTCAATTTTATAGCTCTTGCTCACCAACATTTGCTTAGTTTTTCGAGTTCTTTAAGCTTCGTCCTGAAGAGCACGTTTTCGTTATTTCCGAAGAGAAGATGTCTCAAGACAAGAAAGTTGTTGCTGTGACGAAGCTAACCGAAGAGGAGAAGCTCTTTGAACAGAAGAAGGCTACGGATCCTTATATAGCTGGGTTTCTAGAATCAATGGCAAAATCAAATACAGAGATGATTACAAAAGAAATGTTGGAGGGCTTGTTTGAGGATACTAGTGACAGTGATAGCTATGATGCAGAGAGTGTGGGGGTGAAGATTCCGAAGATCGGCCGTGGAGGCCAAGCCATACAATTTTCAGAAAGTCGACCATCAAGCAAAGTCACCTTGAGAGCATGAGGGGAAGGTACTTTCGGGATTTATCTATTGTGAGGGCTGGCAAAAACAATACCACTCCTACACCTAAAAAGGATGAAGTTGTGATCTTTTGAAACTTTTTTAAAGTTGGGCTTCGGTTCCCACTGAGCAGGTTCGTGGTGGATGTGTTGAAAACCTTCCAAATTTTCCTTCATCAACTGACCCCCGAAGCCATATTGAGGATGGGAGTCTTCGTCTGGGTAGTAAGGAGCCAAGGGATAGAGCCAAGCACAAAATGTTTCAGCAGCATGCATGAACTTATGTATGAGACGAAGGCTACGGGAAAGGAACAGTATCACAACAACTTCGGTTGTTACGGATTTACCACCCGTCCCAACTCAAGCTACTCAGTACCAACATTTAGGAAAAGATGGCCAGGAAATTGGATGGAGGAATGGTTCTATGTGAAGAATGACTTAGCAGAGGGAGAGGATGTTAAGGAGGTCATTATGCGTCCCATATGGTCCCGCTTCGGCCTTCGAAGGCTGAAGGTTGAAATCGATGAGGCCACCGAAGCATGCCAGAAGGCCTTTGGTACTGTATGCTTCTTCATTAGTACAAGAGACCTAATTCAAGAACATATAGCATTCAGAGTATGGCCTCTTGTAGAGAATTGGGAGATGCCGAAGGAGACTGTCACCGAGTCTGGCGAAGGTGACCTGGTTCGACTAAAATACACCTTCAGATATGGAGATAAATTTGTGAACCAAATGACGACTGGCTGAAATGTATTGAACCTATAAGTGATGAATTTCTTGGGTCATATTCCAAAGCAGAAGATGATGCATTATCCACATCCTTCGGGTGCCGAGGAAAAAAGAGATTGAATAGAGTTTTTGATGCCATTGGTTTTGTTTACCCTGATTACTGCTACCCGCTGCGGGGACGAGGAAGAAAGAGAAAAACCGCTGCTTCGGCCAAGACTGCTGCTTTGGCCACTCCAGATGAGCCCGCGCCGAAGAGCAGAAGGTTGAAAGTTCTCACCCACCGGCCACGCTATATCGAGCCAGCCATGGTACCGGATTTTGGTGGGGAAACTTCTTCAGCTGCTGAACCAAAGGAGCCTATTCCTCCTACACAGAAAGCTGAGGATCCGGCTACGATGCCAAAGGTACCTTCATCCATGCTAGATGAGTCAAAAGTCGATAAAAATAAGGTAGAAGAACCAAAAATTGAAGGAACAGAAGTGTTAGGAATTTTAAGCCCTTCGACAGAAGTAACCATGCCAAAGGTTGGAAAAAGTCTTGTGGCAACTCCCAAAAGAAGAAGGATGGCAAATGTACTAGATGTGTTAGAATCAGTAAAGGCTTTAAGCTCAACTCCTTGAGGGAAAACCGCCGAGGTTTCAAAACTGCAAGCCGAATCTGAATCAAAACCGGCTGAAATTGAAGATGTAGCAAGCCAAGCTAGTGCGGAAGTTGGGCCTTCAGAACTTGCCGAGAAAAAACCTTCGGAAACTGAAGACAAGGTAGCAGAAGAAAAAACCTCAAAGTAAACTTCGCCTGAAAAGGTTGCTACTCCTGTTCCTGAAGCTTTGGAAGAGAGCATTGATTACATCATCTGCCATGCTTCGGGAAAGACACTTACTTTGGAAGAAAAATGAGATGCCCAGCATTATGCCCAAAGACTAAAATACCTGAAAGGGGCACTAGTGTTTAATGGCAGCAGAGAAGAAGACTTTTTATACTATCTCCCGGATAACAAAGAGATTTCCGAAGCTAGAAGACGGCCTCTCCGTATTATCAAAGGATGAACTAGCTGACAGTTTAGCATATAATAGTATAAAGGTAGGAAAATCAATTCTTGTATTTGAAAACAAATTATTTTATTTATTTATACTTAATTTTGTGCTCCTCTTGCAGGTCTTGATCCTTAGCAATGCCCTGAGGGCACAGAAAAATATCGAAGATGAAGGGTATAGAATGGCTCTAGACAACCTTCGCTCAGAGGTGATTGAGCTAAGAAACAAAGGCCTTGAAAATGATAAAATATTAATTTCATTGATAAACAAAATAAAAGAAGACGAAGCTAATTCCAAAGTTCAAGATGAGGCCCAGAAGAGTGAAATTGAAGATCTTCGGAAACAATTGGCTGAGGCCAAATTAAAATGCGCTGTCGCTGAAGCTGATCGAGATGCCAGTGAGTATTGGAAATTATTTTGAAAAGACAGTTGCAGAGCTTCGCGCATCAAAGGAAAGGTGTTTTGAAAAAACTGTGGAGTGCGTGAAAAAGATGAAGACTAGCTTCGCCAATGTGGGCGCCTACTCTAACGAAGATAATTTCATACGAGGCGACCCTGAGGGCGTTATTGAGTGGATCAGTTGTGAAGCCGACGCTTTTGAGGAAATCCTAAGTGATCATGGGGACGTCTGCACCTTCTTTGGCATAAGAGGAGTTGCCGCTGTCCTGGAGAAGGCAGGTTGCGAACATGTTAAAACCTTGGCCCAGGCCGAAAGTGCCTTCTCTGTTGACGATACAAAAGACCCCTCAGTTGAAGCAAGTCTAATAGGCGGAAAATTTTTCACTGATATCTGGGAAAATGGGGGCCGAAAGATGGCTCATGAAATAATGAAGAAGAGCAAAAAAGATATTCATGACGCTCGGGAAGCAACGAAAGAAGCTGAGAAAGCTGCGGAACTCGAAAGTCAGATAGGTATTTCTTAATAGCTTTTAGCTTTGTCGTTTATTTTCGTGACTTCGAGCTAATTGATGCTTTCTACCACAGCTGAACTACCTCCTCCTCTAGAGCCGTTCGACCCATTGGCTAACCCAGAAATGAGGAAAGCAATAGTAGTCATTAATGTGGCCGAAGCCATTGTCGACGAAGTTGTTACCAGACTGCTTAACGAAGTCGCAGAGAAAGTTCTGAAGGAAGAATAGGAGTTATTGTAAAAATATTTTCTAGGGTGTTAATGTAACATTTGCTGAACTAAGTTTGTAATATTTGATGTTTATATTTCTTAATGTAATATGTAAGTAATTTGTAGGTCAACTCTTTGCGATGCATGAAATTTTATGTACATACCGTTTTTGAGCCGTTGGCGAAAAAACACCTTCCCTTCTTTTCATGCTTCGCAAAGAAGAATTTTTATCCTTCATAAGATCATCCACACTTCGTAAAAATGTCGATGCTTCGTAATCAATAGAATAAGCTGAATCATGGGCTTCACTTAAGATAAGTTGGCGTAGGTGTTCGATTTCTGGTACATAGATTCTCTTTTTAAACCATACTGTGCCTTGATCATCTTCTGTGAAATCTGGGGCTTTTCCCAAACTAATTGGTGTCTTAATTTCTTTGATTTTCTCATCAGACTCTTGACCTTTACGAATCTCTTCTTCCAAAGTAGACTCAACTTCCATAACTGTTGCTTCCATATTATTGAGCATTCCAAGATTGAGTTGTTCCATCTCCCAGCACAATTCCTGTGCCATCAAATGAGTAGTGATGCTATTCACTTGACCTTTATGGCTCAAAGCATCTGCCACTACATTTGCTTTTCCTAGGTGATATTGTATTTCCAAGTCGTAGTCCTTGATTAACTCAAGCCATCTTCTCTGTCTTAGGTTGAGTTCTTTCTGTGTGAAAATATATTTCAAGCTTTTGTGATCTGTGAAGATTTTACACTTGTTTCCAATCATGTAGTTCCTCCAAATCTTCAAAGCATGCACTATGACATATAATTCCAAATCATGTGTAGGATAATTCTTTTCATGTTTTCGTAACTGTCTTGAAGCATAGGCAATCACTTTTCCTTCTTGTATTAACACACATCCAAGTCCTAGATGTGATGCATCGCAATACACATCAAATCCTTTATGAATATCAGGCATAATTAACACTGGTGCAGTGGTTAGCCTTTCCTTTAATTCCTCGAAACATTTCTGACATGCTTCATCCCACTTGAACTCTTTACCTTTCTCCAACAATGAAGTAAGAGGTTTCACTATTTTGGAGAAGCCTTCGATAAATCTTCTGTAGTATCCTCCTAATCCAAGAAAACTCCTAATCTTGGACACATCTATGGGTTGTTTCCAATTTAGTATTTCACTTATTTTACCGGGGTCTACTTTGATTGCTCCATTCGTGATAATATGACCTAGGAAAGGAACTTCCTTTAGCCAAAAATCACACTTCGAAAATTTTGCATACAACCGATTGTCGCGAAGCTTCTGTAGAACCAATCTCAGATGCTCTTCATGTGCTTCTTCATTCTGAGAGTATACTAGTATGTCGTCAATGAATACCACTACAAACTGGTCAAGGTATTCCATGAATACTTTATTCATCAAGTTCATAAAGTAAGCCAGTGCATTAGTCAGTCCAAAAGACATGATTAAAAACTCATGTAGTCCATATCTTGTAGTGAAAGTTGTTTTAGGTGTATCTTCAGTTCGAATCTTCAATTGATGATAGCCTGATCTTAGATCCATCTTTGACAATACTGTAGCTCCTCACATCTGATCAAACAGATCTTCAATCCGAGGTAACGGGTACTTATTCTTAATCGTTACTTCGTTCAAACTTCTATAGTCCACACACATTCTCCTTGAACCATCCTTCTTGTTCACAAATAGATCTGGGGCTCCCCATGGTGATGAACAGGGGCGAATAAAACCTTTTTCTAGTAATTTTTCTATTTGTTTCTTCAGTTCAATTAAATCTTTGACATCCATACGTTAAGCTCTTTTCGAAATGGGTGTGGTTCCGGGTAATAGTTCAATAGAAAACTCTATATCACGATCAGGTGGAATACCTAGTAATTCCTCCGGAAATACATCTGGGTATTCGCACACTATCCTGATGTGCTCCAAATATTTATCTTCCAACTGATTTACCATTGTCTCTGCTGTTGCTGGCATATTGACATTGACTTCAATTCTTTCTCCTTATGGACTGGTTAATGTAACCATCCTCTTAGCACAAGATATCACTCCGTCATACTTGGTCAAGTAGTCTATTCCAAGTATTACATTGATTCCACATGATTCCAAAATTATCAGCTCTACTAGAAAACTTAGGCCTCTAATTTCAATCTTAGTCTGAGGGCATGAGTGTGTAGCTCTAAGTTCACCTCCTGGTGATCGGAATAATAGTTTCTTCTTCAAGGGATAGTTTGGTATATTATGTTTTTCCATGAATGACTTTGTTACGAAGGAATGAGATGCTCCAGAATCAAATAAAACTGATGCAGGTATGGAGTTAATAAGAAACATACCATACACCATGTCGGCATCCTTAGGAACTGATTCTGCTGTCACATGGTTGACTCTCCCTCTACTCTGGTTCTACGGAGTCTTGTTCTGTGCAGATCCACGAGCAGGGGTGTTCTGGTCATTCCTCTAGTTATTACTCTTCTGGGGTGTCTATGGGTTACGCCTAGGGCAGTTGTTGGCATAGTGGCCAAGTTCGCCACACTTGAAACAACCATTCGGTTGAACTGGAGTAGTTGCATTGTTTTTCTTGGCCAGTGTGTTCACTGTGCTTCCCTGACGATTCTACTGTAGCCCACTAGATCTTTGGTCATTCTAAGTATTGCTTCTTTGCTGGTTCTGGTATCGATTGTTCCTCTGGCTTTGTTGTCCAGAACGTTGTGCTTGATAGTTGTTGTTTCCACTCTGATTTCTAGAGTGGAATTGAGAACCTTGGGAGTTGTTTTGCCGGGTGTTTCTGCTGGTCTACCCTTGGTACTTCCTCTTGTTATCGGACAGTTCTTTCCTTTTGTTTTCAAGGCCAATTGCCTTGTTTAGCAAAGTCCAGAAATTGGGGAAACTGTGCCTCTGTAGTTGGTAGTTCAATGTTCGAATTAAGCCTTCCAAAAAATGTTCTTGGCGCTTCTCGTCGGTGTTCACTTCCTCTGGGGCGTAGCGTGAAAGCTGGGTGAAGCGATCACGATACTCACTGATGGTCATGTTCCCTTGTGTGAGGGAAAGGAACTCTTTCTTCTTCAACTTCATATTTCCTGAGGGAATATGATGAGCGTGGAAGTTCAGTTGGAACTCCTTCCAAGTTATGGCATCAGCATTGGCATGTGCCGCAGTGAAGGCATCCCACCAATCGGACGTGGCTCCTTCAAGTCTTCCTGAAGCGTACAAGACCTTCTCTCGGTCATTGCACTGGGTGATGTCTAACTTCTTCCTGATGACCTTAAGCTAGTCATCGGCATCCAAAGGGTCTACTGTGTGTGTGGCAGAACCGCCCGAATTATTCCAGCTTAAGTGCCTAAGTCACGCCTCAGGGGCCGTAACACACTTAAATCAGAATAACCCGTCAGTCCCTCAGATCTAGTCTGATAAAGCCACTTATCCAGGATCAAATACCACATACTCACTCGAAGGTGAGTCACAGAAGAAATACAATAAAACAGGAAAACCTCAAATTAAAGTACTGAATTATTACATAAATCAGAGTTTTTCAAGTAAACTGAAATAGTTCATAAGATAAAATGCAGCGGATAATCGATGTTGTTGGTAACGAGGAATTGGGCAAGGCCTAGCCCACTACTCCTCTTGCTCCTCTCCTGCCGGAGCAGCATCCCACTCGACCGTCCAACCCGGTGGCAGGGTGGTAGGCCAAGTCACACCATCAACCATATCCTGGAGCGTACCTACAAAAATTATGCCATGGTAGCCGGAGCGAAGGCCTATCTTGGAAAACACCTTGGCTCCAACCAACTGATCGAAAAGAACATCAATACGAGGCAAATGATACTTGTTCTTGATAGTCACCGCGTTAAGTGGGCGGTAATCTATGCATAGCCTCAAGCTTTCATCTTTCTTCTTCACAAAGAAGGCTGGACATCCCCAAGGCAAAGTACTTGGGCGAATAAAACCTTTCTCCAGCAATTCTTGCAATGGCTTCTTCAATTCTGCCAACTCAGCGGGTGGCATTCGGTAAGGCCTCTTGGAAATAGGCGCCATTCCCGGTTGCAACTCGATGGCGAATTCAATATCCCGGTCTAGTGGCATTCCTGGCAATTCATCAGGAAAGACATCTGCATACTCATAGACCACTGGAATCTTCTTCAGAGGTAACTCCGTCATAGCAAAAGCACATGACTGAGTAGAATCTTGACTGGGCAGAAACAAGGTGAAACTCCCATAGAATGGGGAATTAATTTCCACGACGCGGCTGGCTACATCAAGCACAACTTGGTGTAGGGTCATCCAATTAGCTCCTAGAATAATATCCACATTTTCCAAACCCAAAACAAGAAGGGTGGTTTTGATAATGTGGCTCCCCAGTTGAATAGGCACACTTTGGTTTAATTGATTAGTTGCAATTTTACCTCCAGGTGTGGCTATCATAAATGACCCTTTTGTGTGATAGAAAGGCAGTTGACATTTAGCATTGAACTTTTGGCTAATAAAACTATGAGATGCACCAGAATCAAACAGAATTAAAGCAGGTTGATTATAAACTGAAAAGATACCAGTCATGATGGGGGCTCCTGTAACACCTCTGGTGTTACTATAACTAAAACTTGAGCATGGCATCATGATCATGGGCATTGCATATGTTTGACACACCTAGAGTGCATTCACTAGGCAAAAATTTCAAACAAGTTGTATTGTTTTAAAGTTTTACAAATAGGACCCTGGTTAAGGACTTAACCCTAAATAGTGATTAAAGGGGTAAAACTTAACCCAAGTTGAGAAAACCTAAAGGCTTTAGGGTAAAAGTCATAAAATGACCCTGTTACTATAACTAAAACTTGAGCATGGCATCATGATCATGGGCATTGCATATGTTTGACACACCTAGAGTGCATTCACTAGGCAAAAATTTCAAACAAGTTGTATTGTTTTAAAGTTTTACAAATAGGACCCTGGTTAAGGACTTAACCTTAAATAGTGATTAAAGGGGTAAAACTTAACCCAAGTTGAGAAAACCTAAAGGCTTTAGGGTAAAAGTCATAAAATGACCCCAACAATAAAGTTGAATCACATTTATACCCCTGGAATACCAGAAACCCTAATTGAAACCCTGGGAAACCCTAAACCCAAACCCTAGGGACTTAAGTGCAAAAATTAGTCCACTTTTGGGCTAAAGTGCAAAAACCAAGTCAAATAAGTGTTTCAAGTCAATTGGATCACAAATATGTGGACTTGAAAGCCAAACCCTAAGTTTTGGACTTAAATGCAAAATGGACCTCATTTGAGTTTTGTTCTAAGTCTGAAAAACAGTGAATGGGCTCAACTTTGGAGCTTTGTAACTTACAAAGTATAGGGTTTTTGCCCTAGGTCACCACATCAAAGTTGAAGCCTAATCATAGGGGAACAACTTTGCTAAAGAGTGTGAGATTAGTTGTTATGAGAAATTTAGAGAAAAACCCCATCAAAGTTCGACTGTCAGGTTGTTTTGAACTGAAATTCTGTTTAGCAGTGAACTGACATCAACTTCTACCTCAGATTCAAGCATGATCCAGTGCTCAAATGTGATCAAGTCCTATAGTTGAGTTGTAGCTGGTATGTAGCACTACAACTTTGGTGTAGAGACTTGGACCTGTTGTCACATGATATCTGGAGAAAAATGACCCTAAACTCGCTCGGTCAGGTGCACTGATGAACTATGGCCATGGTACAGTAACCGTTAACCTGAAGAAGATCTTTCCCGTGCCCGTCGCCGGTAGCCGTCGCCGTCGATCGTCGTCGCTGTGATTCGTGCTCGGCGGTCACTAGATAAGTCTGTCGCGGTAAGGTCCTCGTCACCGGTGAGCTGGCCATCACTCCGACAATCCCTCCCCCCTGTCTTCCTTCGACTTTGCGGCTGGCGATAAGTTCGCCGTCGACCGCCGCCTCTCGGCCGGGTGCCGCGTGGCTCTACACTTTCACCGTGTCGCCATGACCTTCTCTGAACCCTCCGTAGCTCACCGGAGTTACTGCCACGCTATGGGACACGTACTCCGTGCGCCAAGCTTCTTCCTCCCATCCGGCCGCCAGCGCAACTTGCTCAAATTGATCGCCGCCGCCCATGAACTCTATAAATTGAAGCCACCACACGCTCCGTATGGTAGTCAAGTACTTCGACGTCCAGTATTGTCTCCAGTGGTTCACCGACGAGCTCAAATTTCGCGTTTCCCCCAATTCCGTCCGCCGCACCGTGAAGACTAGCCCTCCCGTGGCCAGCTCGTTCTGGTACGTCGCCATTCAATTCAAGTGTTGTTTCCGAACCTCTCCATGCTTGTGTTGCTCACAGTGGCGTCCGTTTGCTCAGTCCGGCCATGGTTGTATGGGAACGTGTGCTCCCGTGCTCGGTTTCTGCCGTGCACGTGGACCGGCCGTTCTCGGGGTGTTCAGGTTGCATTGGCGTGCGTTCCGAGGCCGTTGTAGGTCCGTATAGCCTCTCCGGTAGTTAGCTTGAACCATCGTCGCCGATCATGGCCAGTACGAATCACGGCAGGGATGAACGGGAGCGTGGCGTGGTCAGGGGCAATCGCGGGGAAGAAACAGAAACCCGAGGGCATTTGTGCAAACCGTTAGTGACTCAACACAATAGTGAAAGGACCTTTTTCTGATTAGCCAGAAGCGCAAGGCCCTTTCTGCAAAATCACCTGGGCGTGGGCGCGCGCGCGCGGGCGCGAGGGCACTGTTCTCCCTGGACCTGGGCCGCTGGGCTGAATTCGGCCCAGTACTGTTTAGAGTTTTTCCTTTTCTTTTTCAGTGGAGCTTTGGAAAATTGTAGAAAACTATAGAAAAATCCTAAAATTGTGAGACCAATTTTCCTAGACTTGTTATTTTCCATAGAATTTAATAAAAATAATTTCGTGATTTTTAGGATAAATAGGGAATTTTAGGATATTTAAAATAGCCTAAACCATTGATTCTGGATTTTTAGAAAATAAATAGTAAGTCCAAAATTTCCCAAACTTTTTATGTGAGCTTTTCACATTATTTAGAAGCCATGGGTAGAGTTTGGTTTGATTTGGGCCTTGTTTGATCACTAAACCCAAAACCACCCCCCTGCTCCATGAACTCCTTTACTGACTCCGGAAACCCTAGGTTCTCGGAGTACCGTGAAGGAAAGTTGTACTCAAGACATAAATAATAAGTTTATGTTATCTTTGCATCCTCATGAGCATTCCATGACATCCATTCTTATGCATGTATATGGTTATATTAGAGCAAGAAGAAGAAGAAGAAGTTCCTGAAGAGGGAATTGCACCCACCTCTGATCCTCAAGCAGACAACTGCTTTTATTTCGATATCTGTGGATCTGAGCAAGACACACCTGATAACAAAGGCAAGCCCCGGTGCATTTGCCACCTCCCTTGATGTTTTTAAAATCTTTCTCACTTGCTTGCTGCATTAGGTGATAGGAGTTGATTGATTAAACAATTCCTGCATTATCTTCCTTGATCTTGATTACCCTCCTTGAAACCCTGTTTTTACAAAAAGGTTTTACTATGCTTAGTATTGCTTAGAAAAACAAAAGGATTTGTTTTACAAAAGATGTTTGGCAAAGTGGGAGGGTTGTTTTCGAAAATAAAACTTGATGGTGAATCCATCATGGCCATGATGGGTTCAACATCGGAAAAGATGTACCTCTGCCAGGTACCAAGTTTTTGGGATAAAATGCTTAAGCTGAGACCGGGCGGGTGACTTGCACGAGAAGAGAGTCTCGGTGTAGTGTCTCCGTCTGAGTCGATTAAGGACCGTCTCGATGTAGGCCTGCTGACCGAGGACCCTTTAACTGGTCACATGCCTCGTCATGGGTAAGCCTTGCCTCGGGCAGACTAAGGCCGGAATAAGATAACACGAAATGGGAGTGGAGCGGTGGCGAGAGTAGCGTGTACCCTCCGTGGCAAGAGGCTGGACGGTGGTGTATCTGTGCTCTCGGTTTGCGTGAACCTGATCCGGTCTTAAGAACCCCGGTGGCGGGTTGACATATGCAAGGGTTAAGTGCTACATATGTCGTGTGATTGGAGATCCTCAGCTGAGTATAATCGATTCGGATCGCCGTACCTCCGCGGTTATGGAGACTTGGCCACTGACTTACACGTAGCATTCCACTAAAGATGATGGGTTTTTGTTAAGAAATTGGCTAGTGCAGGACCAGTGATTGAACTAGGGTAGAAAGAACTCTAGTACAGGTAATTTTACCTAACTTGACAAATAAAATTGGATTTTTAAGGATCCACTTTAGTAAGCATTTCTGCAAAACAGAGTCTTTGATTATTGAGAAGCCTTACCTTGACTCCCATATAACCAGCATACCCTTGAGAGTCTTTTCCTTAGTCGGGTAAGACTTGCTGAGTAATTCCATACTCAGGGTTTATCCCTTTGTTGTTTTTAGGTGGGGGAGTAGCAGACTTTTGCTGCTTCTGTGCTAAGGTGGTTCCCAAAGATGAAAACCAAGACTGAAGTGCGGGAGGACTCGGTCCTCCATCTTAGATCTTTTGTTTATAGTCTTTCGGGAGAAGTTTATGTCTCCCTGGTTTGTATAATTATTACTTCTATGCACTCGCTTTTTAGACTGGTCTGTAATAATATAACTCAAGCTTACTTTTGGAAATAAATGTAAGTTTATGTAATTCGCTTCCGCATCTCTTGATCTCCGATGATCTGTAATGTCTGCAAGACGGGTGAAACGTTCCTGGTGAGGTAAGGAAAGATACCGAGCTTGTCAAGTAACTTAGGAACATCTACAGGGTGTCTGATGTCTGTTAGACAAGGACAACTGTAGGTGGGCCTGATTACTTGGGAGGTTCCGTCACAGCTGGTATCGGAGCGTAGCCCTTCTTTGCAGATATTAAGGCATCTTCAAAAAGATTTACAAAAGTCTTACCTAAAGATTCTTTTCTCTTCTTACCTAAGTATTCTGAAGAGTTTATTTTAAAGACCAGATAGGAAGAGTGCAACATATAGAAGGTTGAATCGACCAAGGTTGATTCTGTACTTACTCATGCATCATGCTAAGAATTATGCTAATAAATTTTCCCCTTAGAAAGATGCCGCCACGCACGAGGCTAACGGCACGAAAGTCAACGGGACCAATTGGAGTACCCCGGCATCAACTGGCCCCTCGACATGAAAGCAGTAGCAGCGGGAGTAATGACCCCATAGGAGACTTGGAAGCTGAAGTGAGTCGACTTCAAGCGACGCTGCGACACAGGACCAATGCTTGGATTGCAGACGGAGATAGAATAAATGACTTAAGAAGGGACATCCGTCACTTGCGGGATCAGCTGGCTGATCGGGACTTAGCTCTTGACTGGGCAGTACAGTCACATATGTTGGCATGTGCTAAGGAAGCAAGGGCTCAGGCCCGAATTAAAGAACTTAGCTCAGCTGTTGACAACCTGCAGGTTTACTGCAATACATTGCATGAGGAAGTCCATGTGCTCTACTCGCAACTACACCCTAGTGAGCCTGCACCCTCTGCTGAGGCGGAAGCCGGACCCTCTCACGTTGCGGGACGCGCGTTGGGTGGGGAGTTAGATCTTTTTGAACCCCCTCCTTCTTTGAGGTTGGTGGACGTCTGGACTCCCACACCTGACAATGAAGCCGCCAAAAGCAACGGAAAGCAGGACTAATAGTGTAATAAAAGTAGAGTAGTGTATTGTAGGGGTGTACTGTTGTATAATAGGTTAAACTTTTGTAAAATGGGTAATGTATCCTGTTGTATAATATCGAGTCTGTACCATTACTCTTTATAGTAATGTAAAACGGAAGGTTTTCTTTGGCACATTATGTTTATTCAAATGTTTTTGCCTCAGATGCCGATCCGGACTCGCGGACAGGATGCAGCCGGAACATCCGGGGGTCGGGATGTAACCCCGAATCCGCCTCCAGTTCCACCCACGCTTGCCGAGGCAATCGCTGCCTTGGTGAATGCTACCGCTGACAACACCCGCTTCCTGAGGGAGATGGCGGGTCAGCAACAGCTTTAGGAACAAGCAGGAAGAGGATTCCAGCAAGGTCCCCGTGAGACTACTTATCTGGATTTCTCCGAGACTCGTCCGCCTCTCTTCGTCAAAGCAGAAGACCCGCTCGAAGCCGACGAGTGGATAAGGGTCATTGAACAGAAATTTGGCCTTCTTCGTTGTTCGGAAACCCAGAAGCCATTGTTTGCGGCACAGCAACTCCGAGGCCCTGCCAGCACTTGGTGGGGGAACTTTGTGGCCATCCAACCGGACAACCATCAAATTACATGGAACGAGTTCAAAGCAGCATTCCGCGAGCATTACATTCCTGAGGGAGTGCTGCACATGAAGCAAGAAGAGTTCATGAAATTGAAGCAAGGGGGAGATACTGTTAACCAGTATCTCAACAAATTCAATCACCTGTCACAATACGCAATTGATCAGGTGAACACAGATTTGAAGAAAAGGAATTGTTTTATGAGGGGTCTGAACGACCGGATGCAGCGAAAAATGGCTGCATGTATCGATCTTACCTATGGGAAGGCTGTCAGCACAGCCTTATCTGTGGAGGCCAAATATGCAAATTCTGGGAAAAGTAAGGGATTCAGTGGTGATAGGCCTAATCAGGGCCCAGTAAAGAGGCAACGGTTTATTCTCCGGCCCTCTAACCAGAACCGTTCAAATGCACCATCTTTCCCTTTCAAGCAGCCCATAATTATTCGTCCCAACAAAGCTCCTACTGTCCAAAGTCAGCCGGGTGCCCCAGGCACTCGATTCCCTGCTCTGCCAAGTTCTTCAACTGGATGTTTTAACTGTGGCAAATCTGGGCATTTTATTAAAGATTGCCCCTATCCTCGGCAAAATCAGGCTAATAATCAACAAGGATCGGGAAATTCAGCTCCAGGCAAGGGAAGTACTTCGGGCAAGAATACCAAGAAAACGGGGCGAGTATATTATACGCAAGTGGCTACCACACCGGAGGGAGAGCCGGTGATGATGGGTACGTTCCCTGTGGCCAGTCACCCTGCAATTATTCTTTTTGATTCTGGTGCTTCGCATACCTTCATTAGCAAGACATTTGTGGAGCAACATCATATTGCATGTCATGAATCAAAAGAGGGATTTAAAATTCATTCACCTGGGGGACACATTTTTACTAGAGAAGTGGCCTATGAGGTGCCAGTAACCATGGCCGGACGGAACTTTCCTGCTAACATGATTGTTCTAAGAGGCCAGGATATAGATGTAATTTTGGGGATGAATTGGTTAACCCAACACAAGGCAATTCTCAACACTGAACTCAGAACCGTCAGGTTGAGCTATAATCAAGAAGAAATTCTCTTGTCTCTCCCCAAAACCAATCCAGCCAAAGCTTCTGGTAGAATATTTGAAGCCATTGTACCGGAGATCAAGAACATTCCGGTAGTATGTGAGTTTCCAGATGTATTTCCGGAAGATTTGCCTGGACTACCCCCTGAAAGAGATGTAGAATTCGTAATTGAGCTAAAGCCCGGTACGGCTCCCATCTCCCGAAGATCGTACCGCATGCCCCCTAATGAGTTGGCAGAATTGAAGATTCAATTACAAGATCTGCTAAATAAGGGATTTATCCGGCCAAGCTCGTCCCCGTGGGGTTGTCCCGCCATCTTTGTGAAGAAGAAGGATCAAACCTTGCGCATGTGCGTGGACTATCGGCCCCTAAATGAGGTCACCATTAAGAATAAGTACCCTCTTCCAAGGATTGACATCTTATTTGATCAACTGACTGGGGCGAGGGTGTTTTCCAAAATTGATCTCAGGTCGGGCTATCATCAAATCCGTATTCGGCCCGAGGATATACCGAAGACCGCATTTACTACGCGGTATGGATTGTTTGAATACCTGGTAATGTCTTTCGGGCTCACAAATGCTCCTGCCCACTTCACCTATTTGATGAACTCTGTGTTTATGACAGAGTTAGACAAGTTCGTGGTGGTCTTCATCGACGATATTTTGATATACTCTAAAAATGAAGAGGAGCATGCTCAGCATCTACGGATAGTATTGACGCGCCTGAGGGAACATCAGCTATATGCCAAGTTCAGCAAGTGCGCGTTCTGGCTGGAAGAAATTCAATTTCTGGGGCACGTGTTATCAGCTAAAGGAATTGCGGTAGATCCTAGCAAGGTCAAGGATATTCTGGAATGGAAACCCCCAACAACTGTTCACCAAGTCCGGAGTTTTCTTGGACTAGCGGGATATTATCACAGATTCATACCTGATTTTTCTAAGCTTGTGAAGCCAATCACAAGTTTATTGAAAAATGATACTAAGTTTAATTGGTCTTCTAAGTGTAACGAAGCCTTTGAGCAACTGAAGACACTATTGACCACTGCTCCGGTATTGGCTCAACCGGACATCACTAAACCTTTCGATGTATATTGTGATGCGTCAGGCAGTGGACTCGGCTGTGTGCTGATGCAAGAGGGCCGAGTAATTGCGTATGCTTCAAGGCAGTTACACCGACATGAAGAGCATTATCCAACACATGATCTCGAGTTAGCTGCTGTGATTCATGCCCTGAAAATATGGCGTCACTATCTGCTGGGAAATATCTGCCACATATATACAGATCATAAGAGTTTGAAGTATATATTTACCCAGTCAGAGTTAAATATGAGGCAAAGACGATGGCTTGAGCTCATTAAAGACTATGAACTGGAAATCCATTATCACCCAGGCAAGGCCAATGTGGTGGCAGATGCATTGAGTCGTAAGACTTCCTGCCACTGTCTTATGGTAAAGACCTCCGAAAACACTTTGTGTCAAGACATGGAGAAGTTAAACCTGGGGATAATCCAACAAGGAACTCTGAATCAGCTAAAGCTTGAGTCAACCATTTTGCAAAGGATAATTGATGCTCAAAAGGACAATCTGGGCATGAAGCACATACGCGAAAAGATAAGGGCTGGAACAGCCAAATGTTTCAAGGAAGATGATCAAGGTGTGTTATGGTTTAACAACCGCATAGTAGTGCCGAAGAGTGAAGAGCTCCGCCAGCAAATCTTAGATGAGGCGCATCTTAGCCGCTATTCTATTCATCCAGGAAGCACTAAGATGTATCACGATCTAAAACAGCATTACTGGTGGACGAAGATGAAGATTGAAATTGCACGCTATGTGGCTAAGTGTGACACTTGCAGACGTGTCAAGGCCATACACATGAAAACTGCCGGTCCATTGCAGTCATTATCAATCCCAACATGGAAATGGGAAGACATAAGCATGGACTTCATTGTGGGATTGCCCAGGACCGCAAAAGGGTATGACTCTATCTGGGTGATTGTTGATCGACTTACAAAGATTGCTCACTTCCTGCCGGTCAAGACAAATTCCCCGGTTACTGTCTACACCCAATTGTACATTGCTCGTATTCTTAGTCTGCATGGTGTTCCAAAGACCATAGTGTCGGATCGTGGACCTCAATTTGTAGCCAAGTTTTGGGAAGCACTTCACAAATCTTTGGGTACTAAGTTACTCCACAGTTCGGCCTATCATCCTCAAACCAGTGGACAGACTGAGAGAGTGAACCAAATACTTGAAGATATGCTACGGGCATGTGTCCTGGATTTCTCAACAAAATGGGATGAATGTTTGCCCTTAGCGGAGTTTTCATATAATAACAGTTATCAAAAAAGTATTAAGATGGCACCTTTTGAAGCTTTATACGGACGTCGGTGTCGAACTCCGCTAAATTGGTCTGAACCTGGTGAAAGGTATTTCTTTAGGCCTGATATGGTGAAAGAGGTCGAAGAAAAGGTTCAGAAAATCATTCATAATATGAAGAAAGCTCAGACTCGACAAAAGAGTTATGCAGACAAACGGCGAATGCCCTTATTCTTCTTAGAAGGAGACTACTGTTGGGGGCCTTCGTCCTCCGAAGGTCCTCAAAAACATGATTTGACAATGTTTTCCAAGTGGATTATGTGAACAGGTATCTTCGGTCTCAGAATTATAAAGCACGGTCAGGACGAAGCCTGAACCAGACGAAGGGCGAGCTGATTACCAAGCTCTACGAAGGGGCACAGCCGAAGCTGTGTGCAAGGAAGCTTCGTCATGATAGCGGAAAGGGGAACCGACTTAAAGATGAAAAGACTACGTGGGCCTCGACAGATTTCCATAACTCATTAACAAATGTAATGGACATGGATGTAATTTTACGTGGGCTGCGTCCCGCGTCTATAAATAGATGAACAGTACTCCCGTACTGTTCACGCTGACTTGGCATTCGCTTTTGCGTCACGCTTGTACCTTCTACCTTCTCTCAGGACCGAAGGTATTTTTGTAATTTGAAATCATTTCTATTTTTCCATGTTAATAAAATAGAAATGATTTTATGATGATGTCTAAATTATATTTCATGTTTTATATGAATCCTTCGTCATTATTTGTTATATTTACGAAGGTATGTTTCTTATGACCTTCGTCCGAAACTCATTATTCCCGAAGGGGCATAATGTCTCGAAGGACGAAGGGCTTTAGCACTTAACACTTTTTATGTTGCCTTGTTCTTAATTCTTAGCATTTGAGAACAAGTCCCCAACATTGGCGCCCACCTCCGGTGAACTCACTTCCACTTCGAGCTTTTTTGAACACCTTCGAAAGGTATAGACCTTCACTATGGCGCCGAAGAAAGCTTCAGCGATTGGGGCTTCAGCACTGCAACCGCTGGACCACAACCAGGAGACCGTCTCTCTTCGGGAGGCCCGAAGCCAGAAGAGAAAGGCCGTAAGCCCGACGCTTCAGGAGGAAGAGCTAGACCAAGAAATCAGGGATATGGAGATCCTACATCAACAAGTGCAAAGGAAGAAGGAGAAGATGGCCCGGCTAGCTGAGTTGCAACGGCAGATAGACGAAGCCTCTGAGGAAGTCCGCCACCTCACCCATGATGAGCAAAACAGAAGGCCTCAGCAGAAAGACCTTCGTCAGGAGGGCTTCGTCAACGAAGATGACTGGTATGATAATTTCCATCAGGGAAATTTTGTTTTCGATGATGCTTCTCCTTTGTCCGCTGAGCTGCAGGCTACACCTTGGCCTCCATCCTATAAGCCACCTCAGCTTCCCATGTTCGACGGCCACTCAGACCCGAAGCAGTTCCTGATGAGCTACGAAGCAACAGTGTCTTCGTATGGGGGCAATGCTGCAGTCATGGCGAAGTCTTTCGTTATGGCCGTCAGGAGTGTTGCTCAGACCTGGTATTCCTCCCTTCGGCCAGGAACGATCACTTCATGGCAAAAGCTGAAGGATATGTTACTGACCAGCTTTCAAGGAGTTCAGACGAAGCCGGTCACAGCTCAAGCCTTGTTCCAGTGCATTCAGGATCATGAAGAATACCTTCAGGCTTATGTCCGAAGGTTCTTACGTTTGAGGGCGCAGGCACCAACGGTGCCCAATGAAATTGTTATTGAAGCCATGATCAAGGGGCTTCGTCCTGGGCCTGCAGCTCAATACTTTGCTAGAAAGCCGCCTCAGACCCTGGAGAAACTGCTCCAAAAGATGGATGAGTACATTCGTGCTGACAATGACTTTCGCCAAAGAAGGGAGGAGGCCTTCAGATTTTCTGAAATGACCAGGGGCTTCGGAGGAAGATACTACCCGAGGCATGTCCGGTCCATCCACAGCTCCACTCAGAATGATGATAAGGGGAGTCAGCAGAGCAGACCGCAGTGCTCCTCACAGGCTTCGGGGCAACAACAAGCTTTCTTCCGGCCACCAGCTCCGAGAGGCAGAGGCGCCAGGGGCTTCGGCGGAAGATTCGGAGATCAACCAAGGAAATTGTTTTGCTTGTTCTGTGGAGAAGGCAAGGGCCATACCACCAGGACGTGCCATATTACAATCCAGAAGCAAAAGGAGATAGCCGAAGCTACATCCCAACAAGTTCAGCCGAAGCAGGTCATGCATACTGCTTCGTATCATCCGCCTTACATCCCACAGTACATAGACAACCACCCTGCAGCTTCTGTAGCTTCGGCAAGTCAACCTCAAGCCTCCTGGCAACAGCCCCCGCCTCCACCTCCATTGCAACAGGGTCAACAGCCAGAAGGGAGTCAATATGCTCCACATCAAAGGGACTTCAGAGAACAATCCGAAGCTCGCACAGTCAACAGCACTGTGCCAGAGTCGAAGCACATTTATTGACACATATCCTACCTTTGATAGCAGTCTTTTCCATTCAGTTCTATTTCTCTGTAGCAAAAAACATTGATCGTTTCCATGTAATAATTTCGCTGTTTCCCACGAGGAAAATCTATTTTCTCCACAGGATTAAGTTGATGAAGTTTTTGTGTTAACAAGGAGGACCTTCGAAATATTAAAAATCCTTCGGATTAACAGAAAGTCGTTCTAAGGAACGCAGAGTAAGTTCATGAAGTCACAAAAAGCCGTTCCAAAGGGAGCGCAGTGTAAGTTTTCTGCTCAAAAGTCGTTCCTAAAGGAATGCAGAGCTTACAGCGAAAAGTCAACGCTGATACCGTCTAAGTAAAAGACGAAGAAGCTCCTAAGGGAGGCTTACAGCGAAAAGTCAACGCTGATACCGTCTAAGTAAAAGACGAAGAAGCTCCAAAGACGTTCCTAAGGGAATGCAGAGCTTACGAATAAATTTTGTGTGTATCTTCGGAACAAAGGTCATTTGCATAACATAACATCATCACATCATCTTGCATAGCATAAGCATCATACATCATATTGCATTTTGCAAGAGAAGGGTACACAGTATCGACCTTCGGAAGAATGCTTTGAGAAAGCAATATCGAAATTGTATAAATTCGGAATACAGCTTCGGAGAATATTTTTACGAAGCATGGACAAGCTTCGTCAGAGCAATATCGAAATTGTATAGCTTCGGGGAATGCTTTCACGAAGCATGGATGTGACTTATCAGAACAGTTTTAACGGAGAATATTTTCTTCACGAAGCATGAAAAGAAGGGAAGGTGTTTTTTCGCCGAAGGCTCAAAAATGGTATGTATGTAGAGTTTCATGCATCGTAAAGAATTGAATAATGAAAAGAAACTTGTATATTACATTCAAATGTACAAAATGTTACATAGATCACAATTTAAATGTTTTTTCTAAATAGCATCTAGTCTTCTCTTAATACTGCTTCGGCGGCTTCATTTAGAAGCTGATCAACAACTTTGTCCATGATAGCTTCGGCCATTTGTTTAATTTCATCATCACCTTTTGTGTGCGGGTTGGCAGTCGATTCAGCAGCTTCTGAGGCAAAGGAATATTTCTTCATTACTATTACAAACCGTGAGCAAAGTTTGAAACAAAAATTATAACACAATAAGAACGACTAATTAATACCTAATTGCCTTTCGGGCTCTGTACTTTTTTCGGCAGCTTCTGCCACTTTCCTAGCATCATGGATGCCTTTTTCGCTCCTTTGGATGATTTCTTGCGCCATTCCTCGGCCGCCGTCGTTCCAGATATCAGTAAAAAATTTGCCACCAACCACGCTTGCTTCGGCCGAGGGGTCCTTGATGTCTTCGGAAGATAAGGTAGCTTCGGACTGAGCTAAAAATTTTACATGCCCGCAACCTTTTTTCTCTAAGACAGAAGCAATTCCTCTGGCGCCCGAAAAAGCGCAGATATCGCCACGACTGCTCAGGATCTCCTCGAAGGCCTCTGCTTCGTGACTAATCCATTCCAGTGGACCTTCGGGATTGCCTCGAGAGAAATTCTCTTCGCTGGAAAAGGCGCCCACGCTGGCGAAGCTGGTTTTAATTTTATTCACGCATTCTATAGATTTAACATAACATTTCCTCTGAGATGCGCGAAGCTCTTTAACTCTTAACTCCAATTTGTTGACCATATGATCACTGAGTTCTCGTTTTGTTTCCTCAAGCACGCGCTCCTCTCTAGCTCTAGCCAGCTGTTTCTGCAGATCTTTAATTTCACGCTTTTGGGCTTCGGTCTGGGCTTTTGAAGCAGCTTCGTCCTTCTTTACTTTGTCTACCAGCGTAAGCAGAATTTTATCCTTTTCCAGAGCTTCGTTTCTCAGTTTGATAACTTCGGAGCGCAAATTGTTGAACGCAATCTCATAGCTTTCATCTTCGGCGCTTTTTTGGGCTCTTAATGCGTTGCTTAGAATTAAGCCCTGTACGAAAAAGAATCCACATAAGAATATAGGAATGAATTACGTATTAAAAAAGTTTTTTCAAACGCTTAATTCCCAAACCTTTAGGCTATTGTATGCAAGACTGTCTGCGAGATCCTCTTTCGTCATGGCGCTTAATCCAGCTTCGAGCTTCGGAAAGCCTATACTCCTGGCCATCTCTCGGCAGACAGATAGTTCTTTATTATCAGGTAGGCAGTATAGGAAGTCATCTTCATTTGTCCCATTGAATATTACTGCCCCCTTCGGATATTTTAGCTCTTTCGCATAATGGTTGGCTTCATAAGTTTCCTCTGCAGATAGTTTCTTCCCCGAAGCGTGTCGTATAATGAAATCGCATATGCTGGCAGGAGCTTCGGGGATGGCAGTGTCAATTTCTTCAACTATAACTGGTTCTGATATTTTTATTGCTTCGGCTTCCAAAGGTTGCTCCTTGTAGGGCTCTGAAGGCCCAGCTTCAGCTTCAGCTTGTTGCATCGAAGCTTCAGTAGAAGCTTCAGCAACTTCAACACTCTTTTTTGGAGTTGTGCTTGAAGACTTGATTGTCTCCAAGACATCTAGTACGTTTACCATTCTTTTCCTTTTTGGGGTCACCGATGGCCCCTTTTGGTTTTTTATTGCTTCGACATTTACCGAAGGACTTAAGATTTCAGACATTTTTGGCTCGTCAACCTTCGGTTTCTCTGATTTTTCCGCTGAAGGCGCTTCAATCTTTTCTTCCATCTTCGGCACTGAAGCTGGTTCGGTAGCTTCAGAGGCCAAAGAGACTTCACCAATGAATTCTGGCACTGTGGCCGGCTCAATAAAGCGTGTCCGATGGGTGAGCACCTTCATCTTTTTTCTTTGAGGCGCTGGCTCACTAGGGGCACTCGTGGTAGCTTCTATCGCAGGAGAAGAATTTTTCCTTTTGCGACTCAATACCGGATAGTGATAGTCAGGGTACATAAACCCGACTACGTCAAACACACGGTTGAGCCTTTTCTTTTTTCGGCCTCCGAAGGCTGCTGATAGCGCAGTATTTTCGGCCTTCGAATATGCCCCAAGTAGTTCATCACTTAAAGTTTCAATGCTCTTCAGCCAGTCATCATCAGGTTCAACAAATTTATCTGCATATTTGAATGTGTATTTTAGTCTAACTAGTCCGCCTTCGTCGGACTCTTTAATAGTTTCCTTCGGCATTTCCCACTTTTCTGCAAGTGGCCATACCCTGAAGGCAATGTGCTCTTGGACCAAGTCCCTTGACCCAATGAAAGAGCAGACTATGCCGAAGGCTCTTTGGCATTCCTCGGCTGCTTCGTCCATTTCAACCTTCGGCCTTCGAAGTCCGAAGCGTTGCCAGATGGGGTGCATAATAATACTCTTCACATTTTCTTGCGCTGTTAAGTCATTCTTCACATAGAACCACTCTGTCATCCAGGCTCCGGGCCATCTCTTCCGAAAGGTTGGCACAGGGCGGCTTGACCCGGAGCGGGCACCGAAGCTGTAACACCCGAAATTATTGTGATATTGTTCTTTTCCCCACGGCTTCGTCTCATATAACAGTTCATGAATATTGCAAAAACTTTTAGCATTTGGTTCTAAACATTGACTTCTTGCAGCCCAGACAAATATCCCCATTCTTATGATAGCTTCGGGAGTAAGTTGATGAAGGTAGACTTGAAATGTTTTCAGTACCTCGACAACAAAGTTGCTCAGGGGGAATCGAAGCCCAGCCTTGAGAAAGCTTCGGAAAATCACAACTTCATCTTCTTCGGGGGTGGGAGAAGTTTTTTCTCCAGCGTCAGCCCTCACAATAGATATATCTCGAAAATACCGCCCCCTCATATTATCAATATGGCTCTGCTTGATAGTGGTTTTCCCGAAAACCGTGTGACTTGGCCGCCATGGACGATCTTCGGCCTCTTCCCCACCACTCTCTACATCATAGCTGTCGCTGTCACCAGTATCTTCGGACAAACCTTCGAGAATCTCCTTGGTGATTTTCTCTGTATTGGTCTCTGCCATCGCTATCAGGAACCCCAGATTCTTTTCCTCCTCGAGACTTAGCTTCGTCTCAGCAGGGATCTTCTTGCCTTCAGACATCTTCGGAAACGCTAAAAAATTGTTCCCGAGGCCGAAGCTTCAAAATCAAAAAGACCAGCAAATCTTAGTGCACAAGAGCTAAAAATTTTAGTGGGCCGAAGCAGATGGCAAGTGTGCGTACCAAATGAGTTTGCGGTGCGATCTTATTTATACGCCCAGGGCGTCGAGAATTGAAAGGCCCCGCTTGTCAGTGAACGTTGCTATTCTAGCAAAGGGAAGGTGTTTTTTCGGACCTTCGGCTCAAGGCCTTCGTCCATATCGCAATCTGAATTTATTATTAACAAATTAATATTGCGAGGGGCTACTGTTGGGGGCCTTCGTCCTCCGAAGGTCCTCAAAAACATGATTTGACAATGTTTTCCAAGTGGATTATGTGAACAGGTATCTTCGGTCTCAGAATTATAAAGCACGGTCAGGACGAAGCCTGAACCAGACGAAGGGCGAGCTGATTACCAAGCTCTACGAAGGGGCACAGCCGAAGCTGTGTGCAAGGAAGCTTCGTCACGATAGCGGAAAGGGGAACCGACTTAAAGATGAAAAGACTACGTGGGCCTCGACAGATTTCCATAACTCATTAACAAATGTAATGGACATGGATGTAATTTTACGTGGGCTGCGTCCCGCGTCTATAAATAGATGAACAGTACTCCCGTACTGTTCACGCTGACTTGGCATTCGCTTTTGCGTCACGCTTGTACCTTCTACCTTCTCTCAGGACCGAAGGTATTTTTGTAATTTGAAATCATTTCTATTTTTCCATGTTAATAAAATAGAAATGATTTTATGATGATGTCTAAATTATATTTCATGTTTTATATGAATCCTTCGTCATTATTTGTTATATTTACGAAGGTATGTTTCTTATGACCTTCGTCCGAAACTCATTATTCCCGAAGGGGCATAATGTCTCGAAGGACGAAGGGCTTTAGCACTTAACACTTTTTATGTTGCCTTGTTCTTAATTCTTAGCATTTGAGAACAAGTCCCCAACAACTACGTCTACTTAAAGGTTTCACCAATGAAGGGAGTATCGCGTTTTGGGGTAAAGGGAAAACTTGCACCCAGGTACATTGGTCCATTTCCTATTCTTCAAAGATATGGGCCAGTGGCGTATCAACTTCAACTTCCCGAAACATTGTCTGCTGTACATAATGTGTTCCATGTATCTCAATTGAAGAAGTGTCTTCGGGTTCCCGATCGAACCGTTGAAGTGACTGATGTTGTCCTGGAACCAGACTTAACATACTCGGAACACCCTATTCGAGTTCTGGACCAAAAGGATAGGGTTACCCGGAGAAAGACTCTCAAGTTTTATAAAATACAGTGGAACCAGCATTCGGAAGATGAGGCTACATGGGAAACCCAAGACTTCTTAGATAAGAATTTCCCAGGCTTTCTAGCCTCTTGTAAGTTGTAAAGTTTGTATAGCTGTGTAATAAAGGAATGAACCCCCACACCACCCCTGCCTTGTACCAAAAATAAGGAAATAAAAATGTGACACATTTCCTTTTCCATTACTCACCCTAGGACTTTAAATCTCGGGACGAGATTCTTTTATGGGGGGAAGGATGTAACACCTCTGGTGTTACTATAACTAAAACTTGAGCATGGCATCATGATCATGGGCATTGCATATGTTTGACACACCTAGAGTGCATTCACTAGGCAAAAATTTCAAACAAGTTGTATTGTTTTAAAGTTTTACAAATAGGACCCTGGTTAAGGACTTAACCCTAAATAGTGATTAAAGGGGTAAAACTTAACCCAAGTTGAGAAAACCTAAAGGCTTTAGGGTAAAAGTCATAAAATGACCCCAACAATAAAGTTGAATCACATTTATACCCCTGGAATACCAGAAACCCTAATTGAAACCCTGGGAAAACCCTAAACCCAAACCCTAGGGACTTAAGTGCAAAAATTAGTCCACTTTTGGGCTAAAGTGCAAAAACCAAGTCAAATAAGTGTTTCAAGTCAATTGGATCACAAATATGTGGACTTGAAAGCCAAACCCTAAGTTTTGGACTTAAATGCAAAATGGACCTCATTTGAGTTTTGTTCTAAGTCTGAAAAACAGTGAATGGGCTCAACTTTGGAGCTTTGTAACTTACAAAGTATAGGGTTTTTGCCCTAGGTCACCACATCAAAGTTGAAGCCTAATCATAGGGGAACAACTTTGCTAAAGAGTGTGAGATTAGTTGTTATGAGAAATTTAGAGAAAAACCCCATCAAAGTTCGACTGTCAGGTTGTTTTGAACTGAAATTCTGTTTAGCAGTGAACTGACATCAACTTCTACCTCAGATTCAAGCATGATCCAGTGCTCAAATGTGATCAAGTCCTATAGTTGAGTTGTAGCTGGTATGTAGCACTACAACTTTGGTGCAGAGACTTGGACCTGTTGTCACATGATATCTGGAGAAAAATGACCCTAAACTCGCTCGGTCAGGTGCACTGATGAACTATGGCCATGGTACAGTAACCGTTAACCTGAAGAAGATCTTTCCCGTGCCCGTCGCCGGTAGCCGTCGCCGTCGATCGTCGTCGCTGTGATTCGTGCTCGGCGGTCACTAGATAAGTCTGTCGCGATAAGGTCCTCGACACCGGTGAGCTGGCCATCACTCTGACGATCCCTCCCCCCCTGTCTTCCTTCGACTTTGCGGCTGGCGATAAGTTCGCCGTCGACCGCCGCCTCTCGGCCGGGTGCCGCGTGGCTCTACACTTTCACCGTGTCGCCATGACCTTCTCTGAACCCTCCGTAGCTCACCGAAGTTACTGCCACGCTATGGGACACGTACTCCGTGCGCCAAGCTTCTTCCTCCCATCCGGCCGCCAGCGCAACTTGCTCAAATTGATCGCCGCCGCCCATGAACTCTATAAATTGAAGCCACCACACGCTCCGTATGGTAGTCAAGTACTTCGACGTCCAGTATTGTCTCCAGTGGTTCACCGACGAGCTCAAATTTCGCGTTTCCCCCAATTCCGTCCGCCGCACCGTGAAGACTAGCCCTCCCGTGGCCAGCTCGTTCTGGTACGTCGCCATTCAATTCAAGTGTTGTTTCCGAACCTCTCCATGCTTGTGTTGCTCACAGTGGCGTCCGTTTGCTCAGTCCGGCCATGGTTGTATGGGAACGTGTGCTCCCGTGCTCGGTTTCCGCCGTGCACGTGGACCGGCCGTTCTCGGGGTGTTCAGGTTGCATTGGCGTGCGTTCCGAGGCCGTTGTAGGTCCGTATAGCCTCTCCGGTAGTTAGCTTGAACCATCGTCGCCGATCATGGCCAGTACGAATCACGGCAGGGATGAACGGGAGCGTGGCGTGGTCAGGGGCAATCGCGGGGAAGAAACAGAAACCCGAGGGCATTTGTGCAAACCCTCAGTGACTCAACACAATAGTGAAAGGACCTTTTTCTGATTAGCCAGAAGCGCAAGGCCCTTTCTGCAAAATCACCTGGGCGCGGGCGCGAGCGCACTGTTCTCCCTGGACCTGGGCCGCTGGGCTGAATTCGGCCCAGTACTGTTTAGAGTTTTTCCTTTTCTTTTTCAGTGGAGCTTTGGAAAATTGTAGAAAACTATAGAAAAATCCTAAAATTGTGAGACCAATTTTCCTAGACTTGTTATTTTCCATAGAATTTAATAAAAATAATTTCGTGATTTTTAGGATAAATAGGGAATTTTAGGATATTTAAAATAGCCTAAACCATTGATTCTGGATTTTTAGAAAATAAATAGTAAGTCCAAAATTTCCCAAACTTTTTATGTGAGCTTTTCACATTATTTAGAAGCCATGGGTAGAGTTTGGTTTGATTTGGGCCTTGTTTGATCACTAAACCCAAAACCACCCCCCCTGCTCCATGAACTCCTTTACTGACTCCGGAAACCCTAGGTTCTCGGAGTACCGTGAAGGAAAGTTGTACTCAAGACATAAATAATAAGTTTATGTTATCTTTGCATCCTCATGAGCATTCCATGACATCCATTCTTATGCATGTATATGGTTATATTAGAGCAAGAAGAAGAAGAAGAAGTTCCTGAAGAGGGAATCCCACCCACCTCTGATCCTCAAGCAGACAACTGCTTTTATTTCGATATCTGTGGATCTGAGCAAGACACACCTGATAACAAAGGCAAGCCCCGGTGCATTTGCCACCTCCCTTGATGTTTTTAAAATCTTTCTCACTTGCTTGCTGCA
This sequence comes from Zea luxurians, assembly GCA_029449295.1. NCBI lineage: Eukaryota > Viridiplantae > Streptophyta > Magnoliopsida > Poales > Poaceae > Zea > Zea luxurians. The sequence goes on along the minus strand of JAOPSE010000011.1, from coordinate 62,536,883 downwards.
TTAGGTGATAGGAGTTGATTGATTAAACAATTCCTGCATTATCTTCCTTGATCTTGATTACCCTCCTTGAAACCCTGTTTTTACAAAAAGGTTTTACTATGCTTAGTATTGCTTAGAAAAACAAAAGGATTTGTTTTACAAAAGATGTTTGGCAAAGTGGGAGGGTTGTTTTCGAAAATAAAACTTGATGGTGAATCCATCATGGCCATGATGGGTTCAACATCGGAAAAGATGTACCTCTGCCAGGTACCAAGTTTTTGGGATAAAATGCTTAAGCTGAGACCGGGCGGGTGACTTGCACGAGAAGAGAGTCTCGGTGTAGTGTCTCCGTCTGAGTCGATTAAGGACCGTCTCGATGTAGGCCTGCTGACCGAGGACCCTTTAACTGGTCACATGCCTCGTCATGGGTAAGCCTTGCCTCGGGCAGACTAAGGCCGGAATAAGATAACACGAAATGGGAGTGGAGCGGTGGCGAGAGTAGCGTGTACCCTCCGTGGCAAGAGGCTGGACGGTGGTGTATCTGTGCTCTCGGTTTGCGTGAACCTGATCCGGTCTTAAGAACCCCGGTGGCGGGTTGACATATGCAAGGGTTAAGTGCTACATATGTCGTGTGATTGGAGATCCTCAGCTGAGTATAATCGATTCGGATCGCCGTACCTCCGCGGTTATGGAGACTTGGCCACTGACTTACACGTAGCATTCCACTAAAGATGATGGGTTTTTGTTAAGAAATTGGCTAGTGCAGGACCAGTGATTGAACTAGGGTAGAAAGAACTCTAGTACAGGTAATTTTACCTAACTTGACAAATAAAATTGGATTTTAAGGATCCACTTTAGTAAGCATTTCTGCAAAACAGAGTCTTTGATTATTGAGAAGCCTTACCTTGACTCCCATATAACCAGCATACCCTTGAGAGTCTTTTCCTTAGTCGGGTAAGACTTGCTGAGTAATTCCATACTCAGGGTTTATCCCTTTGTTGTTTTTAGGTGGGGGAGTAGCAGACTTTTGCTGCTTCTGTGCTAAGGTGGTTCCCAAAGATGAAAACCAAGACTGAAGTGCGGGAGGACTCGGTCCTCCATCTTAGATCTTTTGTTTATAGTCTTTCGGGAGAAGTTTATGTCTCCCTGGTTTGTATAATTATTACTTCTATGCACTCGCTTTTTAGACTGGTCTGTAATAATATAACTCAAGCTTACTTTTGGAAATAAATGTAAGTTTATGTAATTCGCTTCCGCATCTCTTGATCTCCGATGATCTGTAATGTCTGCAAGACGGGTGAAACGTTCCTGGTGAGGTAAGGAAAGATACCGAGCTTGTCAAGTAACTTAGGAACATCTACAGGGTGTCTGATGTCTGTTAGACAAGGACAACTGTAGGTGGGCCTGATTACTTGGGAGGTTCCATCACAGCTCCCACAGGTAACTCCTCAAGAGCAGTGAAGTTGAGCTTCCCTTGCCTGACTTGTACCTTCTGCTTTCTTCCCTTGTCTTGATTTGGTGCTGGCCTCTGCCTCTACTGATTTCTTGGGCAATTCTTGGCATAGTGGCTCTCATTGCCCAAGTGAAGCACTTGTTCCCATTGCCCAGGCGGAACTGCTACTGCTGCGGAGGCTGATTGTTCCTTGGAGCGGGAGCTGGATAATGAGTGGGTGCCGGTTGCTGCTGCTGAGGTGGCCTGATCACCCATCTGCCTGCCTGCTGCTGAAATCCCCTGCTCTGATTATGAGAAACAATCCTGAACCTCTAGGCCTGAGTGGATGGTGCTGCCTTTGGTGCCTTTCTCTTCTTCTCTGCCCGATGAGCTACAATACAATCCTCCTAGGAGATGGCCAGGTTGACCAACTCATTGAAGCTGTCAGCCCGGACAGTGTTGAGACATTCCCGCAGCTTGGTGTTGAGACCCCTGCGGAAGCGGTCTCTCTTCTTCTCATCGGAATCAACATGATAACCTGCATACTGGCATAGGTCGTTGAAGGCCTGAGCGTACTACAATACCGTGCGGGTTCCTTGATTGAGTGCCAGAAACTCATTTAGCTTGTGATCAAGAATTCTAGCTAGAATGTGGTGCCCTCTAAAAGCAGTCTTGAATTCCTCCCAAGACACTTCACGATCGGCAGGTAGCATAGCACGGAAGTGGTCCCACCAAGTCCGAGTAGGGCCACGAAGCTGCTGCGTGGCGAAGCGAGCCTTGGTATCATCAGGGCAGTCTCCTGTGAGGAGGGGAAACTTGGATTCCACGATGCGTAGCCACACGTCGGCATCCAATGGATCCTCTGCCTAGGTGAACAAGGGTGGCTATGTGCTCAGGAACTCCTGGTAGGTTGCTCCTGCCGGAGGTTGCTGCGGCTGGCCTCCACCATACTGCTGAGGGTGGGGCTAGCGCTGCAAGAGCTGTTGTGGAATCTCATTCTGCTGGGCCATTAGCTCCTGCACCGTGGGAGCTGGAGGAGGTGGTAGGGGAACTTGCTCGTTATGCCCGCGACGCTGCCTAACTACCATCTGGAAACAGAAATTGTTGCCATTGTTATCACAATTTTTGAACAACATGCTATTATCTCATATGGAAAGAAAATGCCATAATCATAACATTAAGTTCGAATGAAGATAACATGGTTACAAACATCCCACAAATCTCAAAAGTTCTCAAGGGTTACATCAATTAGGGGAAACTACCCGTAAGCCGAGTCCAAAATCTGTCATTACTAAGCTTACGTAGGTTTCTATCCGCCTAAAGTGTCAAAACGACTGATCAACCCTGAGTGGTGGAAGCGACACTGGATGCAGGTGAAGAGGGCATCGCGGAGGTAGTCCCTTTGGCACCAGGGGCTGGTCCTAACTCCTCAGGAGCCTCCTCTCCCTCGCTTCCGGCCTCATTGACCTCCATCTCTAAGTGGTGCATGTCCAGGTGGTCATTAGCTTCTTCGAGTTCTCGCTGCACATCATGGAGTTGGTTCTCCAGGATATCAGTAGTGTTATCTCGCATCTCCACCTGCTGCTCCAAGGTGGTGATGCGCTGGCTCAACCTCTCCACCTGTAGGTCCTTCTCCACCAACTTGGAAGACAAGTCGACCACAAAGTCTTCTCGGCTGTCGAGGGTGAGCTTGGTGGTTTGAGCGATGTTAGCAAGATGTGTCATAGCGTCGCTCTGTAGGGCCTGAAGGCGATACAGCGCACTCATGCACTGAACAGTGACCCTCCCAACCAAGTCAGGATACATTGCCCACACATCCTTCACATGGCTCACACGGTTACACCACAGGGGGTTATCCTTCTTCTCAGCAGGGAAGAGTCCCAAGGGGTGCATCACCATCTCCAGGTGATGGTAGCCACAGAAAGTTGTCAGAGTCTTCATCGCTGCCGCTTCAGTGGTGTCATCTGTCCTGAATCCAATCGTCTCAGAGTCAAGGGAACGCCAACCCGGCCGAAGGGGATGAGCCTCCAAGGTCAGCCAGACTCGGCAACGTGGTACCCGATGCTCCTCGTACAACTGCACCATGTACAAAGGGGGCGTAGGGTAATCGGCGGAGTTAAGCACTTCCCACAAGATGGAAGGAAAGCCATCGTGAGAAAGGAAGTCAGAGCTGAAACGAGTGTCTCCTCCACTGGCGGGGGTAGGTGAGGTCATCTACGGAAGGGTATCAGATGTAAAGATTATGGTGGAAGGAAGAAAAATAAAAGAGCCTGAGTGGTTTAAAAAGGAAGCGGATTAGCTCAAATTTTTACTTCTTTAGTTCTTAATCCTTTTAATTTTGTAATGCATGCATGCTAAAAAAAACGTCTCCTCTCCGAATAAAAGGGTGCTCCTAGGGCATCCTTTAAAAATCTAAATACTGGCCCACAGGGCCTACTCAATTAGCCACCTATTTCTCCCACTATCCCTAAGGCCTTTCGTCCTAGGTCTAGCGTTCTAGTCCTGACGATTCTTATCAGTTTCTAAGCAAGTTTTAGATTTTGAAAGTTGATATTCATGGTTTATTGTCCTTCTCTGTGGTGGTGTTTGCTTTGATACCAGCTGTGGCAGAACCGCCCGAATTATTCCAGCTTAAGTGCCTAAGTCACGCCTCAGGGGCCGTAACACACTTAAATCGGAATAACCCGTCAGTCCCTCAGATCTAGTCTGATAAAGCCACTTAACCAGGATCAAATACCACATACTCACTCGAAGGTGAGTCACAGAAGAAATACAATAAAACAAGAAAACCTCAAATTAAAGTACTGAATTATTACATAAATCAGAGTTTTTTCAAGTAAACTGAAATAGTTCATAAGATAAAATGCAGCGGATAATCGATGTCATCGCTAACGAGGAATTGGGCAAGGCCTAGCCCACTACTCCTCTTGCTCCTCTCCTGCCGGAGCAACATCCCACTCGACCGTCCAACTCAGTGGCAGGGTGGTAGGCCAAGTAACACCATCAACCATATCCTAGAGCGTACCTGCAAAAATTATGCAACAAGCAAGGCTGAGTATACTAATACTCAGCTAGACTTACCCGGTGTGAGGAAACTACTCCTCTACCTCTAGACCATGCAGCTGTTTGGCTGAGGGGTTTGGTTTGCCAAAAAGCACTAGCTGTATCTAAATCAAATTTTAGCTTTTCAATTTCTAGCATCATTATTTCAACTAAGTTTGCTTCTTCTAAGCATACATGGTAACAAGCATTTAGTACAATCAACAAGTTATCTCATGTAACCTCATTTCACTTCTTACTCGATGTAGTACAAGGGTTCAAGCAGTCTCATTAGCTACGAGAAGCAGATGATTCGAATCGAGTTTTAACCTTGCAAGGTAAACCTAAACACACGACATGTTAGGGCACTCCGTCCCCACACATGTCAACCGTCCCCATTGATTCCCCATTCGCGGCCAGGCCTCACCGCCTTGGCATACAATGCTTCACTGACCCCGGCTGCTGTCGTGCAGTGACCGCACTTGTACTCACCATAGCTAGCATGGGAGACCCAGTCTCAGGTCGCATGAGGGATAAAGTCCGCGCTCGGCTTCACTCAGGTACTAGGTTTACCGGTTACCATATTTCCCGACATGTGTTTAGTATGTTCAAAAGCTTGACTCAGGTATCCACACATTAATCCTTAATTTCTTTTTCCCGTCTCATGGACAAGGCATCCTCCCTGGATCCAAGTCCATAGACTAACATAGATCTCGTTATCAAGATGAATACAATCAATTCTTGACCTCGCGCCAGTGCTAGAAAAATCACTCGACTTCTACCGAGATCCTGATTAGCAAAGCAGCTTCGACCTAGCATACTAGTATCCATCTCAAAAAGGAATCCTAAGTTCATGCAACTAGGGGTTTCAAGCAACTCCTACACTTAAGTGCATATTACAAGCCTACAAACATTAAGTGTAGTAAAGTAGCATATATAATTGGTTATGCATAAAACCGGGGCTTACCTTCAATAGCTGGGGCTGCGGGGAGATCCTCGATGGCAGTCTCAGGAGCTTGCTCCTGGTCTTCCTCATGGACATCTCCTTGCTCGGGGATGAGCACGTACTCTCCGTCAGCGAGATTGCAATCTAATAAATGCAAAGAGTAAGATATATGCATGGCATGATATGCAATTATAGTTAAGATTTGCTGGGGGGGAATGATCAATTTAATAAGGTAGGGTTTAATCTTGCTACTTGAAGATTTTTGCGGTACACTTAGCAATTTAGGGTCAAGCTTAGTTAAACTAAGTGGTAAGTACATTTTGGTGTTCCACTAATTTCCTTTTAATGTCTCAGTGAGAATGTATCAAGATTTCTAGTTGAACTTATTGGAGCGAGGTTTAATTTTCCTGTCTTTCTTTCTAATTCTTTTATGCCTTTAAGGTGGGTTTGAACTACAAGTTAGCTTAATAAATTTCCAAAAATTATGCACAAATTACAGTGGCTTCTTACTGGTGTATAAGTTTCGGTCTCAAAATTTGGGGTTCAAAAAGTGAGGGGTTCTCTCTGTATAAAATTTTCAAATATTAGGGCAGATGGGTGTTTTGAACTACAGCTCCTTTTTAACATAGGGTTATTCTCTAAGACATATTTTTGCTGGCATCTAGATGTTATAACATGACTTTGTACAAATTTTTAGCCATTAATACTTATTAGTTATTTTACTATGACTTTCTAAAGTTTCTAGCCAAAGGGGTGCTTTCTACTACCACTATACTTGAAAAATATCAAACAACAGATTTCTAATTTTTCCTATCTTCTTCTTTGTGCAAGAGCAATCATTCTAAAGTTTGGCAACTTTTTGCTTAAGGGAAAGGTGGTATGAATTATTTGGATTAAATGGCCTTTTTCATGAAGTATTGGTAATGGGTATCATTTTGCAGCTTTCAATTAGGTTTTGCATTTTTCTCTGGTGGCCTATTTCATTATTGTTCTAGTAAAAATTTACTTGCCCACTGTTGCACAATTTTTGGCTTACTTATGATTTAATTGAAATATGGCTCAATATCAAGTTCTATTTGTTTACCCTACTTAAAATGATGGACTCAGGTGTTTATCATTTTTGTAGTGGGGTTCTAGTGGTTACAAGTTCACTGGATTTTTATTAACAATTTTGAAATTGTTTTCATAATTCTAATAATTGTTTTTCTAGTTTGGTTAGTGCTTAAATAAACATTTCACTTTGAATCTGTTCTAGACTAGGGGTCCCTTTATTTTTCCTAGGTTCTCTGTTACTTAAGTAGATTAGCAAAATAATTGCATTCACTGTTCATTATTCTCTAATGCCTTTCTGATTTTCCTAAGTTTTGGGCAAAAATGGCTTTTAATAGATAAACCTACTTAAATCTTCAATACTGGGGTGTTCCATATTTTTAAACAGTGTCTAAATGGGGTTTGAACATCTACAAATTTTCTTAAGTTTCAGCACAAACTCATAACTAATTTTCTTTAATTTAATATGGTTTGGTCATTTTCCTTAATCAATTTCAAACTCTAAAATTTAAAACTAAAAGCATGGGGTTCAGTATTTTTAATTGATAGTCCATAATATTTTGAATCCAGCAAAATTGGTTTGGTTAAATTTGGTTGAATATAACTCAAGATATAGATTTTCTAAGTTCTCTGCTGAATTTAAAAAGGTTAAATATAAATGGATAAAGGAAATACAATTTTGCGTTGGGGTCCCTGGCAAAAGATCTTAAGTGAATTACAGATCGGTCCCTGGTGCACTATTCATATGAGTCTATGGTTCTGCAGAAAACCCCCTAGGGTTTCTGGAAATCGAACCCGCGGCCCTTCCCTAATGGAACGATGGCCGCGAAGGAAGAAAGGGGCGGAGGGGCTTACCGACGGCGAGACTGCTCCAGTGAGGTGGTCGAGGGTGCAGGGGAGGTCCTGAGGGTCACGACGATGTGCGGGTCACTGTCTGGGATGGTCGGAGTCGACCGGTCCACGTGCGTAGGCGGGGGAGCTCGTCGGCGGCGAGGAGTTTGGCCTGCCCATGGCGCCATAGGTCAATCCAAAGGGTCAGAGTGCTTCACTGAATTCTAGGGAAGACGTGGGTGCAATGAATTGGAAAATGGCTTACTGGTTAGCTCAGTTCACGCACGGCGGCGGGTGACCGAAGTCCGGTGAAGATGATCTTGGGTATCCGGTGAGGCTTTGCCTGGTCCGATGACTTGGAAAGCTTCACGGGCTATTGGGAAGCTAACCGAGCGACTGGCGCAGCCCGAGGGTGGCTGGAGTGGGCTGGCCACGGTGGCCGAGGCTCGGATGGCTTGGTGGGCGGTGGCGCAGTGTGCTCGTGGCGAAGTCCGGTGAACTTTGGCTCGGGCGGGACTTGAGAGCGCGCGGGGAGGTACGACCGAGGCCTGGGGCGACTTTATAGGAACGGCACGGTGCACGGGCGGTCGTGGACCAGCGATCGCGCACGGGCTTGCACTGCGGAGCTCAGGTGTGCGAACGGGCGTGAACTGGGTGTGTCAGCCACGGTCGAACACGTGGAACCGTTGCTTCTGCCCGAGTTCTAACGTCGATTGGGCGCAAATCTTCGCAAATTTAGGCAGGATCGTTGTGAAGGATTTGTTCCCCTGACTGTGCTTTGTCGTTTATGTGTGGAGGTCGCGCGGTTTTAGGCTAAGGACAGAGAGTTGTAGTTTCACCAAGATGGTAGTGTCAGATAGTCGGGTCCCGAGGTCAAACAGTGCCAAAACCGTGCCAAACAAATTTGGTTTGAGTTCAAATTTTTCCAAAGTGTGTTCAAGGAAATCGAGCACTACTTTGATATTTGGACTTTTAGTTTCGAGTTTTGGAAAACAGGGAACGCATTTGGTCTTGAAAAAAGGTACTAAAATTCAGAATTCTGAATTCTGAATTTCCCCATAGGACCTTGGTTCAAGGGCTGATTTGGGGATTTTAGAAAAACCAAATGGCCGAACTTTCTTACTATGTTTTGTTGGTCATTTAGTGTATTAAAACTTTATTATTTGGTTCATACCAAAATCTTGTATTTTTCCCAAGTCTTTTCCCAAATTCCCTTTTATGTGCTTAATGGTTCACTTGGGTTAATTAGGGTTTGAGAGTTCTTCTTACCTTGAGATTCATGATATGATTAGGAGTGTTTCTTAAGATGTAAAAGACTCACTTTAAACCTTGATTATTAGTTTTTGATGTTCATGCCTCTATTTGGTTCACATGTGATAATGGTTTAAGTTAGTTTAAGGAAGGAACCCTAGCTGACACTGGGGTGTCACAACGTGAGAGAAAGCAAGTGAGTGATGACTCATGAAGTCCTAATGCTTGTCTCTAGCCTGGGGTGCGTGTTGCTGTTGTTGTTGGTACTGTTGATTATGCTGATTCTACTAAATCTACTGTACTGACGCTGTAAGTCCTTGCAGAAGTTGCATCTGCGCGGCAATGAACTGATCCATCGTGGGATTGGGTGGTGGTGGTGGCAACTGCTGACCACACTAGTTCTGGTGATTATTGGGACCTGATCGAGTGTTCACCATCTGTTCTGTTAGAAAGTGCACTCTCGGGGTAAGTGAGGAGTATAAAAGATTCTAAGGGGAATAGCTTATTATTAATTGTGATATATATATATTTTATATGCTCTTATGGCCATCATTCCATAAGACCATCACACTCAAGCAAAAATCCAAATCAAACATTTCAAACATCACCATCACACAGTTGTTATTATTAATATTGTAATAATATAAAAGATGTTTTTCGTCTATTGCGAAAACTAACTTATTACAATATAAATTTAAAATCTAAAGCAGCCTAGTGATGGATCCTGGTTCTCCATAGCGGATCTTCTTGCGGGGAGGGGATAACGCCATAGCGGGGACTTGAACTTCCGGGGGATTCCTTCCATCAAGCTGAGCTTCCAGGGCTGCGATCCTTACATGTGCATCCTCCAGTTCCAAGTGTACCCTAGAGAGGTCTAGGGTAGCACTATCCAGGTCAGTGTTAAGACCTGCCACCACACCAGCTAAGGTGTTGATGCGATCTTCTCTAGCTCCACCTGGAACGATGCTAGTCTGGTTCTCTCCACGAATACAAAGAGGAAGATGAATGTACTTCGTGTTGTGCAACTACTGCCGGTAGGTGGATAGCGGCGTTCAGTGACAGGCCATAATGAGAGACCACATCGTTCGCCTAGCAGCATCGCTAACCGAAGCAGCGTAGGTGGATAGCGGCGTCAGAGACTCATGTGTTGATAGAGTCCTAAACCCTCTATCACCTGCATCCATTAGCCTGACATGAATGTGAGTGATGTAGTAGCAAGCCCGAGGATGCTTGTACACTCACCTTGTCTCGTATAGGGGTCAGACATAGGCTCCCAACGCGTGCAGCATGTCTTGCAGCAGGTTAGGGAAGTGCCCTGTCTCGAACATTGAGGTGTAATGTTCAGTGACAGGCCATAATGATGAGGACATCACTTCTATACATACAATGAATGGACCGATAACACGATCTCGTGCACGACAACTAAACCTCCAGGTACGTTCTACCCTAGTCAATTGTGTTTCAAAGCTTACGCTTAGGGCCATGGATGTTTTGATGATTATGTACCTTGGAGAGGACCAACAAGGACTTGGGAAAGGCCAAGGTGTTGAGGAGGAGCAGCAAGGGCGGCCACAACAGGAAGGAGATCAAGTCCGACTCGGCTGCGACTCCATCTCGGGTTCTAGGACCAGTCTGCACTAAAATGGACGCCTAGGATGCATCCGGACTCCGATTGTGACAGACTTGATATGGTTGGAAAGATAAGGATACTATCTAACCAACCCAACTGGTTCCACCTTAAAATTCATCCTGAGTCAACGGGAATCATCGAAACAATTCAGCATTCAGATTCTGTTTTGGTGCTGCGACACCGTCTGTTGGGCCGTTGGGCCGTGTATCGCGTTGAAGCCCATTAGGGGCGAGTCCAGGGGTCACGGACGCCCTAATATTCTATTTATTTAGCAGTCGCCGCCACATTAGGTTTTGGGTTTTGCTTAGATCAATTCTGTCATCGAACAGTGTTGCCATCATCGGTTTGTGAGACCCCATCCCGTAATCAATACAATTTTGGTTGCGTTTCTTTCCTGTTCTTTCTTGTGTTCTTGATTGCGCTTGTAGGGATAAGCCTTCGTGGCGAGGTCATTCGTGTGTCACGGGTGATAACCAATGGAGCCGTGGTGTAGTGATTGCGAGGAACCGTTCGCTCGGAGCCTTGGATCATCAACATCGAGATCTCCACTCAATCAAGTTATCGTATCTCAGGGAAGATTGGGCCGCGTCTTCTATCAATTGGTATCAGATTTTCAGATTGCCCTTGAGGTATAATCCTACCTTTAGATTAGTTTTGTTTCATCCCATAGTCTACAAAAAGCCAAAAAATAATTACGATCAGTTTATTGCGACCTAAAACCATCGCCTTAGCCTTTGCACAATTCAGTTTTAGAGTCTACAGTTCTGAGTTCATGTTCTAGGTTGAGTTTGGTTGCTGGTTTAGATTTGTTTTGGTTCAGTTTGATTATGTCCATCCGCTTCCATCCTACAAAACGGACCATATCTACAAAACAGATCCTATCTCTAAAACCGACCCTATCCACAAGACAGATCCTATCTCTAAAACCGACCCTATCCACAAAACAGATCCTGTATCTAAACCGACCATATCCACAAAACAAATCTTATCTCTAAAATTGACCCTATCCACAAAATAGATCCTATCTGTACAACTGACCCTATCTACAAAATAGATCCTATCTCTAAAACCGACCCTATGCAAAAAAATCGAACCCCCACCCTTCCAACACCTCGCCAGAAACCCTCATTCGGAGTCCAAACTTAAAACGGCCATAACTTTCGCCTCGGAACTCGAATTAGGCCCATTTTTTCAAATCGCACAGATTTAAATTTTGCATCCAATTTTTTTCGGCTTTGCCAGATTCGCTGTTTTTAAAATTCCCAAATTCGGCTTGGAAATAGGACTTCTCATTTTCGAAACATTTATTCTGATTTTAGTGCAAACTTGCAGAAATTCCAGAGGACGCGTCATTACACAAAAAAATCTGAAACTTGGTGTGTTATCTTCTTATGTGCTGCTGCAAAATAGAAAAATGTAAAAAAAATATTTGGAAAAAAATCGCAAAAAAAGAAGGGTAGCACATAACCAGAAACGCCAGTGTTCTGTGCACCTCTGTGATTATTTTGCCCCAAGCCTGTTTTCTTGCTGCACCCATATACTTGTACCTCCTTTCTTGTGCATTGATCCAACTGTTCTATTACATTTTCTAGGCCAGCAACTAGGACGAGTACTTGGAACACTTATTCATCATTGCTATCTGTTACTGACTTATGTGCCACATATATATATTTAGTCAGCCTTCCCAGAGCTCCAGCTTTCTCTCGAGCAGAACAGGTACTCCTTTGCAATCACACCCACGCTCGTTGGACAGTCATACCGGTCACTGTTTGCCACCTGCAATGCTGGTAAGAACCTTGTAAGAGCGGGGTAAGACGCTTCATAATTTGTATTCCACCACCACCACCACCCCGAGAGATAGTTGTAGGGTTCATATTGTTTGTTGCCTTTTTGTCTCTATTTTGTGCTAACAATGACATGACCAAAGAATCAAATGGACAAGGACAAGGGGCCTAAGCTTAACGACGATGAGTGTGTCTCTCAGCTGGAATTAAAGGATATGATGCGCGCGATGACTGAAGCTTTTAAAAAATACCAGGACTCTGCGGTGAAATCCTATGAGTAGCTTGATCGACGAGTTGCTGAACTTGTTACACGCATGGACATACTGGAGGCTTGTCCCCCACCACCAACTCCAGTCCCAGCTCACTCTCCTATGGACGATGATGACGACGATGATGTTTATGCACCGCTGCGACAACGCCTCGCACGTAATCGACAAGGTATGGGAGGTAATGGTAGACGTCGTCATCATAATCCTGAACCAGACCATGATCCATTTGCTAAGATTAAGTTCTCTATTCCACCGTTCATGGGTTCTTATGATGCTGAACCTTACTTAGACTAGCAGATGACGATAGAACAAAAATTTAATTCCCATCTTGTTCCTGAGCAACATAGGGTTAGACAAGCCACTAGTGAATTTAGAGATTTTGCTATCATTTGGTGGAATGAACTTGTTAACACACGTGATGCACCACAAACATGGAATGCGTTAAAAGAGGAGATGCGAGCTCGCTTTGTTCCCCCTTCTTATAGACGTGATCTTCGAAAAAAATTGCAACGCTTAGATCAGGGAGACATGTCGGTACAGGAATACTACCAAGAGCTTCAGAAAGGTATGCTACGATGTGGGGTAGTTGAGGATCCAGAGGATCAAATGGTTAGGTTTTATGGGGGATTGAGGCGGGAGATTTAGGATATTGTTGATTATAAAGAATATCATTCTATACAACGCTTGTTCCATCTTTCTATGTTGGCAGAAAAAGAATTGCAGGGTCATCAACAGCGGAGGAGCAGCACTTTCATGCCACACTAGCCACCAGCGCCAGCCAAGGCATCATCCTCTTCGGGCGTACGGACGTCCACATCTTCCTCCACCAGCGGCACACATAGCATCGCACCTTCGGCATCACAGGGACATGACAATAGCAAGTCCTTGGTGCCTTCGGGTGTTGCAGCAAAACCTGCTACGACCACCTCTTCCACAGGCCGCTCCTCCAACATCAAGTGCCACCGCTGCCAGGGACTTGGCAATATTCAGCGAGATTGCCCCAGCAAACGGGCATACATTGCAAATGATGGTAGGTATGTTAGTGCTTATGATGTTGAAGATGAAGATACTGTTGGAGCTAACATTGTAGAGACTTATGATGGTGATAAAGAGGTTCTTGGTACAACAGCGACCGAGACCTATAAGGCCTTGATTGTGCAACGATCCTTGAGTGCCACGGCTAGTGACGACGACAACAGACATTGCCACAACCTCTTCAACATGTTCCTCATCATCAAGGACTGCCGTGTACATACCATCATTGACGGTGGTAGGTGCAACAACTTGGTGAACATTGAGGTGGTCAAGAAGCTTGGCTTGACCACACGAGAGCATCCCCACCCTTATCACTTTCAATGGTTCAACAACAGTGGTAAGTTCAAGGTAACAAAAACAGCAAGGGTGCATTTTTCTATTGGCTCTTACCATGACTTTGCTGATTTCGATGTGGTGACTATGGATGCTTGCTCTCTTTTACTAGGACGTCCTTGGGAGTTTGATACTGATGCTATTCACCATGGTAGATCTAATAAATATACATTCATGCATAAGGGAAAGAAAATTGTGTTGCTTCCTATGACTCCCACTGAAATGGTCCACTTTGAACATGAGAAAAAGACTAATGCTAAGCAAAAAGGTGTTTTGAACTCTGAAAATCAGCAACCTATTAAGTTAAAAACTCCTACTTTGCTAGCCACTAAATCTGATCTTGATGAGTTACATGCCTCTGTTGGACTTTGCTATGCCTTAGTGTGCAAAAATGTTTTCTATTCCATTGATGATACGTCTATTGCTTTGCCACCGGCTATTGCTAACCTTTTGCAAGAGTATATGGATGTGTTTCCCTCTGAGATACCCCTGGATTACCACCTGAGTTGCCTCCAGATTTTTAGGTTAGTTCCACCTTTAACATTTCAGATTTGAAGCCATATATGGTGACGAAGATGAGATCGAGTCGAGGATGACTCCAATTCAAGAGGAGGAGGATGATGAGGACATCACTTCTGTACATACAATGAATGGACCGATAACACGATCTCGTGCACGACAGCTAAATCTCCAGGTACGTTCTACCCTAGTCAATTGTGTTTTAGAGCTTACGCTTAGGGCCATGGATGTTTTGATGATTAGGTACCTTGGAGAGGACCGGCAAGGACTTGGGAAAGGCCAAGGTGTTGAGGAGGAGCAGCAAGGGCGGCCACAACAGGAAGGAGATCAAGTCCGACTCGGCTGCGACTCCATCTCGGGTTCTAGGACCAGTCTGCACTAAAATGGATGCCCAGGATGCATGCGGACTCCGATTGCGACGGACTTGATATGGTTGGAAAGATAAGGATATTATCTAACCAGCCCAACTAGTTCCACCTTAAAATTCATCCGGAGTCAACGGGAATCGTCGAAACAATTCAGCGTTCAGATTCTGTTTTGGTGCTGCGACACCGTCTGTTGGGCCGTTGGGCCGTGTATCGCGTCGAAGCCCATTAGGGGCGAGTCCAATTGTCACGCACGCCCTAATACTCTACTAGGTATATGTCCATTAGGGGCGTTGCAACGGGAACATATAATATCATGATTATATATATATGTATATGTCCGTGCGTTGCAACGGGAATAACTGTGCACACATAGGCCATTGTTTAGTAATGCTAGTAAGAATCAACTCAATAATCGTAATAAATATCGAAGTATGCCAGTTTTATTGAAAGAGATCCAAGCAATCCTGACACACGTTTGTATATAAATATTTACGAATTCACATGTACCATGAAGTTGGACAGTCAAAGGTTACATATGCATACGACGCGCACCGTGTTGCTTGCTGTTTATAGCGATGACGCGGAATCCCAACTCTCATCCAGGTGTTCAACAGCATCATCATGCTCCATTCATGTCAGCGTGCGTGTTGTAGCCCCGCACGAGCATGACGAAGGACATCATATTCCGCTCTGGCATTCCAACAAACAACCTACACCATATTGAGAGTCTAGTATTTTCGCACAGGCTCCAGAAATACCAAGGCATACTGAAATTTTGTCTCTTCAAGTTGCCACTCACAATCCTTGAATTGCATGTATGGGGTCACAACCTAAATATTGTTGTCAGGAAAAAAATGGTGTGTAACAACTGATAGCATTAGCAGCTCAATTTCTAGAAAAAGTGAAGCTTAATGTCTAGATTACAGGAAACGTAGAAGTAACAAGAAGTCATGTGGGCGAGTTGGTCGTCTGGCCCCCTAAGGTGCAAATCATACCGTTCATTATATATACTATATAGCAAGTGTTATTAAAATATTTAAATATTGAGCCAAGTCTAAGTAATTTTCTAAAGATTTCAACTCCTCCCTGATTTCATCTGAACACATAGTAAGTCTTGATTTTGCGCTTTCAATGTTTTGGACGTGAAAAGACTGGAGATGCAACAATTAAGACATTGTTGTAACATCAATATCTTAAATATATCCATAAATAATAGAGAACAATTAACTGTGTAAATTTTATAGGTTCAAGAATCTAGTGTTCAATATAAAAGTCTAAGGAAGTTGATTTAATTACTGACCCTCATGGCTTGCTGCACCAGGAAAGCTCCTCTCTCCATGGAGACATCCTCATATATGACTTTGTTCTTTCCCCCTGCTGTTCTCACAAACCTTGTAGCATGTGATCTCTTGATTCATGGACTGCCATGATCTGAAGCAGTCAACAAGAGCCTGATGCATGCACTGCCATCATCTGAAGCGGTCAACAAGAGCTTCAAGTGCAGCATCAGGCTTAATACCCTCTATATATATCAGCACCACATAGTGCGCAGTTTTTAAAACGTGATGTACATGCCCTGCCAAGAAAAACCAGTAAGAAACTATTAAAGCAAGGGATGAAACATGACATGCACTTGATTTGGATGTGAGGTAGGAGGCACACTTGCAGAATTTATGGGCACATGGCTTGCATTTGGTACTTTCACACAAAGGGACTAATCAATAATAATTGATGACAGTAACCTTTGAGCATATTGAGTGGGTAGAAAGTAGGAACTACAATTTTAACAAGTAGCTGAAATGTTTAGACTATAAAGCATGTGGTCAACAAAAACCAACATTCTTACTATTTTCCTTGGACTTAATTCTTACCGAGGAAATACTTGTTCAACAAAACGAGGCAAAGTAACCGATGTCTCCACAAAAAAGCATAAGCATGAGAACAGAGGCAAAGTAACCAACAAACTGATATAGATTTAAGGGATAAAACATCAGCATATTTTCACATGTTATAAACCAGAAGACTGAAAAGTGAAAAGTAAAATCAGTGAATGGGAAATTTTCTACAGGAAACACTATCTAGATATGATAAACAAGAGAAAATTTGTTATAACAGGGGCACATGCCTAGGAAGAACAGAGCTAAACAATCTGTTGGGGACTTGTTCTCAAAGGCTATGAGTTAAGAACAAGGCAACATAAAAATGTTAAGTGTTAAAGTCCTTCGTCCTTCGGAACATTATGTCCCTTCGGGAGATAATGCTTTTCGGACGAAGGTCATAAGAGACATACCTTCGTAAACATAATAGGTAATGACGAAGGATTCATATAAGGCATAAAATATAATGTAAACTCCATCATAGAATCATTTCTATTTTATTAACATGGAAAAATAGAAATGATTTCAAATTACAAATGTACCTTCGGTCTTGAGAGAAGGTAAAAAGTACAAGCGTGACGCAAAAGCAGATGCCAAGTCAGCGTGAACAGTACGGGAGTACTGTTCATCTATTTATAGACGCGGGACGCAGCCCACGTAAAATTACATCCATGTCCATTACATTTGTTAACGGCTTATGGAAATCTGTCGAGGCCCACGTAGTCTTTTCATCTTTAAGTCGGTTCCCCTTTCCGCTATCGCGATGAAGCTTCCCTGCACACAGCTTCGGCTGTGCACCGTCCTTCGTAGAACTTGGTAATCAGCTCGTCCTTCGTCTGGCTCAGGCTTCGTCCTGACCGTGCTTTATGTTCGTAATTCTGAGTCCGAAGATACCCGTTCACATAATCCACTTGGAAAACATTGTCAAATCATGTTTTTGAGGACCTTCGGAGGACGAAGGCCCCCAACAGTAGCCCCTCGCAATATTAATTTGTTAATAATAAATTCAGATTGCGATATGGACGAAGGCCTTGAGCCGAAGGTCTGAAAAAACACCTTCCCTTTGCTAGAATAGCAACATTCACTGACAAGCGGGGTCTTTCAATTTTCAGCGCCCTGGGCGTATAAATAAGATCGCACCGCCAACTCATTTGGTACGCACACTTGCCATCTGCTTCGGTCCACTAAATTTTTAGCTCTTGTGCATTAAGATTGGTGACCTTTTTGATTTCGGAGCTTCGGCCCTGAAGACAGTTTTTTAGCGTGTCCGAAGATGTCTGAAGGTAAGAAGATCCCTGCTGAGACGAAGCTGAGTCTCGAAGAAGAGAAGAATTTGGGGTTCCTGATAGCGATGGCGGAGACCAATACAGAGAAAATCACCAAGGAGATTCTTGAAGGTTTGTCCGAAGATACTGGTGACAGCGACAGCTATGATGTAGAAAGTGGTGGGGAAGAGGCCGAAGATCGACCATGGCGGCCAAGTCACACGGTTTTCGGTAAGACCACTATCAAGCAGAGTCATATTGATAACATGAGGGGGAGGTATTTTCGAGATATATCTGTTGTGAGGGCTGACGCTGGAGAGAAGACTTCTCCCACCCCAGAAGAAGATGAAGTCGTAGTCTTCCGAAGCTTTCTCAAGGCTGGGCTTCGGTTCCCCCTAAGCAACTTTGTTGTTGAAGTCCTGAAGACATTTCAAGTCTACCTTCATCAAATTACCCCCGAAGCCATCATAAGAATGGGGGTGTTTGTCTGGGCTGTGAGAAGCCAAGGTTTGGAACCAAACGCTAAAAGTTTCTGCAATATTCATGAGTTATTATACGAGACGAAGCCCTGGGGAAAAGAACAATACCACAACAATTTTGGGTGTTATAGCTTCGGTGCCCGCTCCGGGTCAAGCTGCCCTGTGCCGACCTTTCGGAAGAGGTGGCCCGGAGCCTGGATGACAGAGTGGTTCTATGTGAAGAATGACTTAACAGCGCAAGAAAATGTTAAAAGTATCATTATGCGCCCCATTTGGCAACGCTTCGGACTTCGAAGGCCGAAGGTTGAAATGGACGAAGCAGCCGAGGAATGCCAAAGAGCCTTCGGCGTAATCTGCTCTTTCATTGGGACAAGGGACTTGGTCCAAGAGCACATTGCCTTCAGGGTATGGCCACTTACAGAAAAGTGGGAAATGCCGAAGGAGACCATTAAAGAATCCGACGAAGGCGGATTGGTCAGACTGAAATACACATTCAAATATGCAGATAAATTTGTTGAACCTGATGATGACTGGTTGAAAAGCATTGAAAAATTAAGTGACGAACTGCTTGGGGCATACTCGAAGGCTGAAAATACTGCGCTATCAGCAGCCTTCGGAGGCCGAAAGAAGAAAAGGCTCAACCGTGTGTTTGACGCAGTCGGGTTTATCTACCCTGACTATCATTATCCGGTATTGGGTCGCAAAAGGAAAAATGCTTCCCCTGCAACAGAAGCTACCACAAGTGCCACTAGTGAGCCAGCGCCTCAAAGGAAAAAGATGAAGGTGCTCACCCATCGGACACGCTTTATTGAGCCGGCCACAGTGCCAGAATTTATTGGTGAAATTTCTTTGGCCTCTGAA
Organism: Zea luxurians; assembly: GCA_029449295.1. Lineage (NCBI taxonomy): Eukaryota > Viridiplantae > Streptophyta > Magnoliopsida > Poales > Poaceae > Zea > Zea luxurians. Next base: position 62,517,935 of record JAOPSE010000011.1, on the reverse strand, counting down.
GCTACAGAACCAGCTCCAGTGCCGAAGACAGTAGAGAAAACTGAAGCGCCTTCAGCAGTAGAAAAACCAAAGACTGAAGGGCCAAAAACATCAGAAATTTTAAGTCCTTCAGCAAATGTCGACACAACAAAAAATCAAAAGGGCCCATCGGTGACCCCAAGAAGAAAAAGAATGGTGAACATATTGGATGTCTTGGAAACGATTAAGTCTTCAACCACAAAGGAGTCTGTTGAACTCGCTGAAGCATCTACTGAAGCTTCGAAACAACAAGCTGAAGCTGAAGCTGGGCCTTCAGAGCCCACCAAGGAACAATCCGAGAAAATATCAGAACCAGTCTTGGTTAAAGAAATTGATACTGCCGCCCCCGAAGCTCCCTCCAGCATACGCGATTACATCGTGCGACATGCTTCGGGGAAGAAACTATCTGAAGAAGAAATCTATGAAGCGAATCACTATGCTAGAGAGTTGAAGTATCCGAAGGGGGCAGTAGTATTCAATGGGACAAATGAAGATGATTTCCTGTACTGTCTCCCAGACAATAAGGAACTATCCGTATGCCGGGAAATGGCTAGAAGCATGGGGTTCCCGAAACTCGAAGCTGGATTATGCGCCATGACAAAAGAGGATCTCGCGGACAGTCTTGCATATAATAGCCTAAAGGTATGGAAATTAAGCGTTTGAAAAAACTTTTTAATGCGTAATTCATTCCTTTATTCTTATATGGATTCTTTTTCATATAGGGCTTGATTCTGAGCAACGCATTGAGAGCCCAAAAAAGCGCCGAAGATGAAAGCTACGACATTGCGTTTAACAATTTACGCTCCGAAGTTATCAAACTGAGAAACGAAGCTCTGGAAAAGGATAAGATTCTGCTTACACTGGTAGATAAAGTAAAGAAAGACGAAGCTGCTTCAAAAACCCAGGCCGAAGCCCAAAAACGTGAAATTAAAGATCTTCAGAAACAGCTGGCTAGAGCTAAAGAGGAACGTGTGCTGGAGGAAACAAAACGAGAACTCAGTGATCATATGGTCAATAAATTGGAGTTAAGTGTTAAAGAGCTTCGTGCATCTCAGAGGAAATGTTATGTTAAATCTGTAGAATGCGTGAAAAAGATAAAATCCAGCTTCGCCAGCGTTGGCGCCTTTTCTAGTGAAGAGGACTTTTCAAGAGGCAATCCCGAAGGTCCACTGGACTGGATTAGTCACGAAGCAGAAGCCTTCGAGGAAATCCTGAGCAGCCGCGGTGGCATCTGCGCTTTTTCAGGCGCCAGGGGAATTGCTGCTGTTTTGGAGAAAAAAGGTTGTGAACATATAAAATCCTTAGCTCAATCCGAAGCTGACCTATCCTCGGAAGATATCAAAGATCCCTCGACCGAAGCCAGCATGGTTGGCGGTAAGTTCTTCACTGATATCTGGGTCAATGGCGGCCGGGAAATGGCGCAAGAAATAATTCAAAGAATCGAAAAAGGCATCCATGATGCTAGGAGAGTGGCAGAGGCTGCCGAAAGAAGTACAGAGCCCGAAAGGCAATTAGGTATTAATTAGTCGTTCTTATTGTGTTGTAATTTTTATTTCAAACTTTGCTCGCGATTTGTAATAGTAATGAAGAAATGTTTTCTTCCCTCAGAAGCTGTTGGATCGACTGCCGACCCCCACACAAAAGGGGATGACGAAATTAAACAAATGGCCGAAGCTATCATGGATAAAGTTGTTGATCAACTTCTAAATGAAGCCGCCGAGGCAGTATTAAGAGAAGACTAGATGCTATTTAAAAAAACATTTAAAGTGTGATCTATGTAACATTTTGTACATTTGAATGTAATATACAAGTTTCTTTTCATTGTTCAATTCTTTACGATGCATGAAACTCTACATACATACCATTTTTGAGCCTTCGGCGAAAAAAACACCTTCCCTTCTTTTCATGCTTCGTGAAGAAGACATTCTCCGTTAAAATTATTCTGATGAAACACGTTCATGCTTCATGAAAACATTCTCCGAAGCTATACAATTTCGATATTGCTCTGATAAAGCTCGTCCATGCTTCGTAAAAATATTCTCCGAAGCTGTATTCCGAAGATTATCATTGTATTCCCTCGTGACTTTACACAATTTTCACTTTCTCAAAGCGTCCTTTCGAAGGTTGATACTGTGTCCCCTTCTTTTGCCAAATGCAACATGATGTATGATGCTTATGTTATGCAAAATGATGTGATGATGTTATGTTATGCAAATGACATTTGTTCCGAAGATACACACAAAATATATTCGTAAGCTCTGCATTCCCTTAGGAACGTCTTTGGAGCTTCTTCGCCTTTTACTTAGACGGTATAAGCTCTGCATTCCCTTAGGAACGTCTTTGGAGCTTCTTCGCCTTTTACTTAGGCGGTATCAGCGTTGACTTTTCGCTGTATGCTCTGCATTCCCTTAGGAACGTCTTTGGAGCAAAAAACTTACACTGCGCTCCCTTTGGAACGGCTTTTTGTAACTTCGGCGACTTACTCTGCGCTCCTTAGAACGACTTTTTGTTGCTTCGAAGGGTTTTTAATAATCCGAAGATCCTCCTTGTTACCGCAAATTTTTAAGCTTCAGCAACTTAAACCTGTAGAGAAGGTAGGTTTTTCTGATAACCAACCATGAAACTATTATATGAAATCTGAAGTGTTCTTTATTACACAGAAAACAGAACTTAAACGGAAAAGACTGCTATCAAAGTAGGATATTTGTCAATAAATGTGCTTCGACTCTGGCACAGTACTATTGACTGTACGGGCTTCAGATTGCTCTCTGATATCCCTTTGGTGCGGAACATATTGGCTCCCTTCTGGCTGCTGGCCTTGTTGCAGCGGAGGTGGAGGCGGGGGCTGTTGCCATGAAGCTTGAGGTTGACTTGCCGAAGCTACGGAAACTGCAGGGTGGTTGCCCACGTACTCCGGGATGTAAGGCTGATGGTACGAAGCAGTATGCATGACCTGCTTCGGCTGTCCCTGTTGCGCTGCAGCTTCTGCTAGCTCCTTTTGTTTCTGGATGGTAACATGGCACATCCTGGTGGTATGGCCCTTGTTCTCACCGCAGAATAAGCAAAATGTCCTCCTTTGTTGATCTCCAAATCTCCCGCCGAAGCCCCTGGCGCCTCTGCCTCTTGGAGCTGGTGGCCGAAAGAAAGTTTGCTGCTGCCTCGAAGCCTGTGAGGAGCACTGCGGCCTGCTCTGCTGACTCCCCTTATCATCATTTTGAGTGTTGTGGATGGACCTGACATGCCTCGGATAGAATCGTCCCCCGAAGCCCCTGGTCATCTCAGAAAATCTGAAGGCCTCCTCCCTTCTTTGGCGAAAGTCGTTATCTGCACGAATATACTCGTCCATCTTTTGGAGTAGCTTCTCCAGAGTCTGAGGAGGCTTCCTGGCAAAGTATTGGGCTGCAGGTCCAGGACGAAGCCCCTTGATCATGGCTTCGATAACAATTTCATTGGGCACCGTTGGTGCCTGTGCCCTCAAACGCAAGAACCTTCTGACATACGCCTGAAGGTATTCTTCATGATCCTGAGTGCACTGAAACAAGGCTTGAGCAGTAACCGGCTTCGTCTGAAATCCTTGAAAGCTGGTTAACAACATATCCTTCAGCTTCTGCCATGAGGTGATCGTTCCTGGTCGAAGGGAGGAATACTAGGTCTGAGCAACATTCCTGACGGCCATAACGAAAGACTTCGCCATGACTGCAGCATTGCCCCCATACGAAGACACTGTTGCTTCGTAGCTCATTAAGAACTGCTTCGGGTCTGAGTGGCCGTCGAACATGGGAAGCTGGGGTGGCTTATAGGATGGAGGCCAAGGTGTAGCCTGCAGCTCAGCGGACAAAGGAGAAGCATCATCGAAAACAAAATTTCCCTGATGGAAATTGTCATACCAGTCATCTTCGTTGACGAAGCCCTCCTGATGAAGGTCTTTCTGCTGAGGCCTTCTGTTTTGCTCATCGTGAGTGAGATGGCGAACTTCCTCAGAGGCTTCGTCTATCTGCCGCTGCAACTCAGCTAGCCGGGCCATCTTCTCCTTCTTCCTCTGCACCTGTTGATGTAGCATCTCCATATCCCTGATTTCTTGGTCTAGCTCTTCCTCCTGAAGCGTTGGGCTGACGGCCTTTCTCTTCTGGCTTCGGGCCTCCCGAAGAGAGACGGTCTCCTGGTTGTGGTCCAGCGGTTGCAGTGCTGCAGCCCCAGCCACTGAAGCTTTCTTCGGTGCCATAGCGAAGGTCTACAGCTTCCGAAGGTGTTCGAAAAAACTCGAAGTGGAAGTGAGTTCACCGGAGGTGGGCGCCAATGTTGGGGACTTGTTCTCAAAGGCTATGAGTTAAGAACAAGGCAACATAAAAATGTTAAGTGTTAAAGTCCTTCGTCCTTCGGAACATTATGTCCCTTCGGGAGATAATGCTTTTCGGACGAAGGTCATAAGAGACATACCTTCGTAAACATAATAGGTAATGACGAAGGATTCATATAAGGCATAAAATATAATGTAAACTCCATCATAGAATCATTTCTATTTTATTAACATGGAAAAATAGAAATGATTTCAAATTACAAATGTACCTTCGGTCTTGAGAGAAGGTAAAAAGTACAAGCGTGACGCAAAAGCAGATGCCAAGTCAGCGTGAACAGTACGGGAGTACTGTTCATCTATTTATAGACGCGGGACGCAGCCCACGTAAAATTACATCCATGTCCATTACATTTGTTAACGGCTTATGGAAATCTGTCGAGGCCCACGTAGTCTTTTCATCTTTAAGTCGGTTCCCCTTTCTGCTATCGCGACGAAGCTTCCCTGCACACAGCTTCGGCTGTGCACCGTCCTTCGTAGAACTTGGTAATCAGCTCGTCCTTCGTCTGGCTCAGGCTTCGTCCTGACCGTGCTTTATGTTCGTAATTCTGAGTTCGAAGATACCCGTTCACATAATCCACTTGGAAAACATTGTCAAATCATGTTTTTGAGGACCTTCAGAGGACGAAGGCCCCCAACACAATCTTAGTAAGAGAAAGTCTTCAACGAGCTAATTTCTTTGTTCAACTTTAAAAGGTACAGTAGAAAGAATGCCCTTCCCCACACCCTCTACACACACAATTTTAATTGTGTTCAACCAGTAACAGGGATCCTATATTTGGAGAATTAACATGCCAGCCCTTTTGTTCCGCATTGTGATGAACTCATGAACAACCATTAGTTTGTACCATGAGCAGAAGAAGAAATTACCCAGGTAGGGATGCCTCCCACAATGTACTAAACTACTAATCCAGTCTAAACAATGCACCTAGAAGGCTCATAGACTCTAGTTAGCACACATTCCTATAGAGCCAGTAAATGGAATCCAAATATTTTTCTGGTCAATGTTCTATACAGTATCATACACTGCAATTGAGATAAGAAAACGCACAGATGCCAAAAGGCCCAAAACAGAGTAACTCCTTGAAGCAGAAAATGGTACATTACACTCACCACCTAATAAATTGCGCCTTGATAGATTTAGATTGAGGATATAGGAATAAATCAAGATTATCATATTCTGAAGATGGGCAAACAAAATGCACTTTTTTATCATATTCTAAAGACGGGCAAACCAAAATTTAGCTAAGCTGATTCATTTTGTTACAGGTGTCTGATGATTTTCTCAGGATAGTGCAACAACCTAATAACATGCACCTTTCTTGCTACCCTAAAACATTAACCAAGGATGTATTTGTTTTCTTATATAACTTAGTATCAATTTACCTATTCGAAGAGGGGAGGAGAAACATACCGACCCAACCACTCCAAAATGGCTGCAAACAGTGCCAAAGAAACCTAATGCTATTAGTTTAAATTTGTTCCTATCACCTCTGTTCTAACTAGTATTCCTGGCACTGGTTACCTCAGCCATGCCATCAATTTATATCTTCGATGTAAGTCATGAAAACAAGTCTTTTTAAATTGTTCTTTCAGCTAAAAAATGTCTTTTTTACACATATATGTATGGAAACAAAGTTAGGTTGTATTGCAATGGCGAGGGTAAAATTAATTGAATAAATGTCGCTATTGGTCCCATGTTTTACTTAAGCTTCATTTGGATCCTTATACTTTTAAACATTCTAATTGAGTCTTCAACCTTCAACATATGATTAAACATATACATTCACAGTGGCGAGTGAAGGGCGAGCATCCTTACCATCACAGCAGAATAGCCCAAACCCGGGCAGATTTCAGCGGTCCAGCAGGGGACAGAGGCAGAGACAGTTGCTGCTCCTGCGCCAGAGAGGGGAGGAAAGGCTTCACGCCTCCAAGGTAGCAACAAGGCGTGAGGGGGTAGGAAAGGCTTCACGCCTCCAAGATTTCAGTCGATTCCTTGCTAGAACTATTAAATAAAGGTGTTAATGTGCATGATGAATGCTCATAGTCGATTCCTTTCTAATACTATTAAATAAAGGTGTTAATGTGCATGATGAATATTCAGTCAATTCCTTTACAGAACTGTTAAATAAAATAGCCACAAGAGGATATGAGCAGGGTAGGAGTGAACTTAACTTCGTGATGTAGGTGGAGGTGGTCTGTGTACAAGAAAATCCGAAAAACAGAAGCTTGTTGTTACCAAGAACAATTCAGATAGTTGTTTCTATAAATAATTTCACCTGTACAGCTTCAATTCAAGTTCCTTTCGATAACATTCTCTGGATATAATTGGACAACAAATAAGAAGAAAATCAGTAGCCACAAAATGTACAATAAAGACTACGTGAAAGATAGTTATAAACCTATGATACACATGAATGCGAATTTGTGTTCCTGGGATAAAGAAACATCGTGTGCCTTTGACAAAGACCCTAGCTGCTTTTAAGCCGATAATACTGACATGTTTGACATCCCTACAAATATTTTATCAATAACAACTAATGAAATCGTTAAGTGAAGATAATCTAATGGTGAGTTGTATTGATAAAATATTTTTGTTCACTCTGAGTCAAAACTTATTGTTAACTTTCAAGCCTTCTAATTTCATTCATTATTGGTGAGGTAAAAAATGTTACACTTTATAGAGTGATTTTTCAGGCATGAGACAATAATCAAATGTGTTTTGCCAAGGTTATATTTATATATTGATATTGCTATCCTCATAATGATAAGAGGAAATAGAAAAGGCAAAGTTGTGTCCAGGGCTCCAGGCCTCTTGGTGATGTGATGAAAAGTTGGAATAAAATTATTTGCAAACGATGGGCATTCAATCTTCATTAGTGATATAAACGAACTTTCTGCTCTCAAACAATTACATTCTTTAGGGAATGCTTTGCATGGGAATTATTGCTTTGATCTAACCATGTCAACTATGCATAATTCTTTCATAAATTGTACCTGTTATACTAATACTAAAGTAGAGATACATTACTACTGTTTACTGAATATAGTAGGGAATTTCTCCATGATGGACGCCTTGATATCACTGCCAATGGATTCCAGTCTGTCATACCTCGCCAGGCAGTCCTCGCCATCGATGGCCAACGCATCCACGCTCCCACTGTAGTTCCCAATCGGTGGCCGCAGAATGTCTGGGCGCCAGTTCACCGCCTACAACAGCAGCACATCACCACCAAAGGACCTGCATGCCAATGAGTGATATTGATTATTGTACTGCGATAGTGTTGTCTACGGTGGTGAGTTCGTTCAGTGACCTCGGACATTGTCTCTGCTGCTGGCTGGTCCTCGTCGAACGCCTAATGGATTTCCTTGAAAACGTCACCGAACTTCTCCTTGAGCACATGCTCGATGTCCATATTCATGTCGTTGCCATGCTGGGGCACAGTTGTCGCATGCTCCTTATTATATTACTGATGCTAAACTTGATGGTTCTAGTTTCTCCCTTCAATGAAGTTTAGCAAGCTATAAGAAGGCATGTACTGTTAATTGGTAAAAGCTATTACAGTCAAAATTAATATTGACACTGTCAAAAGAAATACCTAGAGCAAAATGGCATGGAAGGTTCCTCGCTAAGTTTTGCTAGTCAGCTCTGCATTGGTAAGGTCGAACGCATTCCCGTCGGGTGTTATTTATGTTATATTATTTAGCCACATGCTCTACATCGTTGTAGTCTGTAAAAAATAGAGGAACATATGCATCATGATCATCTTGTAATTAGAACTGAAAAAAACTGGAAATGAAACTATTAAAATAAAGATTGGAATAATGAAAAACGGCTGATTAAAGTATAGTACTTTTTTGCAGACAATCCACATTAGACAATCATAATGAAAAGACAAACGACTGATTAAAGTATAGTACCTTTTTTTGCAGACAATCCACATTAGATAATCACTCGTAAGCATTGTTAACTTATGGTTCCGGTAAGGTATATGTTGTCCATCAGAAGATAAAGCACCAATAACATCAGCCAAAGCAAAAAGAGATTTATTTATACTTTGTGCTTCTTTCAATTGCTTTCCTGCTGAACCAGGTTTTTTCTAGATGATAGTTTCCTGGTATAACATTTATTAACAAGGCAACAATTTATCATGAATAGTGCTACTATTATCAAATGATCATGTCTGTGCCCATGGAACAAGTGATTTTAGAGATTAACCTGGAGATGGATCTTTTGAGGTAATCTCCAAGGACATCCTGGCACCAGTTTGGCAATGGCAAAGTCAAAGTCAGACTCCAGAAGTGGTACAACAAATTTGGCTTCATCTGGCTACAAAATACAGCAATATGAGGTGAGAGTAGATATCAATTTTCACAAGGAAAAAAACTGTAAAAATTGGTAAACTTACCCTATCAGTAGAAGGTACCATGCAGACTTCAATCCCCTGTTCATGAGATAATTTCAAAAGGTCATTTCTCAACCACAGTATTCAATAATAAAATTGAGGTAATTGGGAAAAGCAGTTGGTAATAAGTCATTCAGGCCACTCAATCTTCAGCACCTGCTTAAGACCCTGTCTATTTATCACAATACTGCAGCTGCACCATATAAAAGTTGCTTTTATCTAGACCATACATCTGCATGTATGGCATACCAATCTAATACCTCAATGTCACCAGATGGGCAACTGAGGAAGTGTGTTAAGCCGTTACCTCCTTAGAGAGAACTGTGCTTAGTTCAAACGCTAGTCTCGCATCATCCACCATGTGAACCTGCTCCTTTTGGTATTCAATGTACAATTCTCTGTAGCAGTCAAAATTAGAATTAAACAGTTATCAAAAGAAAGCTTAACGACAAAAGCAACATGGGTATCTCAGTGTGCTTTCATAACCAACAAGAACATCTCATGATATCAATATCTTCCAAACCACAAACCTGCCACACAAACCTGTACTACCAAGCTAAATAAACTAAAGAACTACACACTATTCCATACACCAAGAGGTGTGGTCATTTGCTAATTGCTACCCATCACTTTTCCTATTAGAAGGATACAAAGAACAGAAATACAAAAATGTAGTACCTTTAATTTTGTTATTCAGTACACATGAGCAAAACAAATAGTGATTTTTCAGTTCATGAAAAATGAGCAGCATGAATAGGATAGTTATGCATCAAGGCCCATGTTGAAATATTCCATACATGGTTGACGCCACCGCCTCGTCAACCAGCCCATCGCGGCAACACGCGGCGATGACCGTGCTGGCGGTGAAGCTGTCGGTCTCGACCCCGGCGGCGCGCATCTCATCGAGGAGGGCGACGATCCGCGGCCACGAGCGGCCCATCCGGCTGTACACGTCCAGCACGACGTTGTAGGTGACGAGCATGGGCGCCACCCCCTAGCGCCGGAGCTCGGCGAAGAGCTCGAGCGTGCGCTCGTACCGGCCCGTGTGGGAGAGTGTGTGCAGCACGGTGGTGTAGGCGCGGACGTCCAGGCGGGAGCCCGGCAGGAGCGGTATTTCGTTGGGCGGTGCACAGACGGTGTCGTGCTGGCCCTCGTGGCCCAGCACGCAGACGACCATCTCTGTATTTCAATATTCAGAAGAAATGTAACAGAATATAGCAACATGACTTCTCTTTTGTCATGATATTAAGTACCAACTATCAAGCCAAGCCCTTCATATTTGAATTGTACTGCTCTCTAATTTTGAGGGAGAATATGTAGCCCATAGTGATACTATACTAATCATTGACTGGATTGGTCATTTCTTCCTAACATCCAGAAGCCTGCCTAAATTGTATGCTATAAAGGAGTAATAACAAATTAACGATGCTGCAACTTAGAAAAACGAAGATAGAAGCATAGCAGTTTAAAGGTAGTACAAGGATCAGCTTAACTTGACCAGGGCCATCAATCCTCATGCCTACACCGATGGAACTGTGTTTGTTCACGTAAGATTGTAATAGTATGCTATAAAGGAGTAATAACAAGTTAAGGATGCTGCAACTTAGAAAAACAAACACACAAGCATAACGGTGGCATCTCAATACATATAACTAAAGGTAGTAGAAGGATCAGCTTAACTTGACCCTTATTAATGCAATGGATACACTAATCACAAAGTTCTTACAATCTTACCTGAACAAACACAGTCTTATTGGTGTAGGCATGAGGATTGATGGCTCTGGTCGTACGCTGCCCGCACATGCTATAGGCGAAGGCCACCCGCATGTACCCAACCATGAAACCAAGATGAAATAAAGTGTATGCACTCAAAAAAGATTTGATCTTAAATAGATCGCAATAGCAGAGTAAGTCAGGCAAGCAAAGATTTTTTTACTGGAGGAAACAGATAAGGGAGAGAAAAGGATCTACGGCCCATGCTGACGCCGCTCGAAAGGAGCAGAGAGGAGGGAGAGGGGTGGCGTCGCGGAGGTATGGGATATATCTGCGTCAAGGCAAAGAGAGGGGTGGCACTGCAAAGGTATAGGATGGATCTGGATCTAGGCAAAGAGGAGAGGTGACCTATAGATCTCCACCAGCACCTTCTCGTGGTACTCCTTGAGCCACGCTACCCTCGCGAAGGCCGCCACCATCCCGTGGCTGTAGGAGAATCTGAAAAAACTGTAACCTAATGAATAATAAATACAATCATATAAGTATTCCATGGAAAGTTTATACTCCAAGTGATAGACAGTAAATTAATACTTGAATTTAGACTACTCAAAAGTATAAAGATGTGAACTTGAGTACCATGTCAGTGGAAAACGAAAAAGGGCCGAAGGGCTGAAAATTTAATGCATAGTTCTATTTATGGCTTCGTAGTATGATATGTACCATAAAATTCAGTTATGATTTACTTTGCCATAGGTTTCAATGTAATTAAGAAGTAAATCTTAGAAAAACAATACAATTATAAATAACAGGACTGCTCAGGAACTAAATATAAAGTCTGGACGGATACATCCTGAGTGCTAGACAATATAAGGAATAGGGAGTGGTAAACATACTCAGTTAAACAAGAACATCTCAAGATGTTTTGTGTTTTAGAACAGACAAGTACCTCTTGACAATTTCATCTGAACAGAGATGACTACCTCTTGACAATCAAGAATAAGTATCAAGTGATGACAGACTTGTAGGATAAGCATTACAACACACAACAAGGCGTTCCTATTTTTAGACAGCCAAGGATAGAGATGACCACCTCACGACAATCAGGAGTTTAGTATTAGGTGATGATACCAACTTGTAGAGTAAGCATGTATCCATTATATGTTAAAAATACAAGCTGCAGCCCCAATTCTTCAAAATTGGAGAACATCTGCTCTTTCTATGAACTAAAGATTGTTACTTGGAAGATGAATTGAAAACTACACAAACCTCTACTTTTTCTTGGAGTCATATATAATTTGTGGCCAGACCATGCAAAAAATCCACTTCAAGAGCAGAAGCAAAGACAAAAAATAGCGCTATTTATTCTGCTAGATCTTATGTTCAATACAAATCAATCTTATATTTCAAAATTGAGGTAGTTTCAGAGTTAAGGCAGTAAAGGTACCTTCGGGTCTTGCACCACAAGAAGAGCTGCCCTGTCACAAGTCAGCTCTGCAGCTCGTAGCCATCTATATAGTTGCTCTTCCAGAAAGCCAACAACCATGCCGAAACCTGATAAAAGTGCATGTACTTACCATGAGATGTAGTTCAAATGAAGTGTATTTAGGTACATAGCCCACCAATCTAATGAGATTTCAATAGTCAGATGGTCTACCAGGGACAGTGTATGCTCCCATTGTGAGTATATTGGCAAAAGTGAGCCAAACACCATGATCACACTTGAGGTGACCAAGCTCATGAGCCAAAACAGCCTAATTGAAACAAATCCAATATGATGAGTAATCAATGCATTCAGGCAGTAGGTAAGCAAATAATAATTCTTGTTTTAATTGTTCATCTAGGCAATACCAGCCGATGAGTTTGTTTAGAGTAAACAACAGTACCTGCAATTCCCTTGGAGTAAGCAGCTCCATAAGGCTTGTGTGAACGACAATGAATGGTTTTTGCCGTTGATTGCTAAGGTGTAGGCATTTGGAACAGGATTCTGCCTTATGTACAAGTCAGGAGCTTCGGTGTTCAAGAGCTGCAAACATATAAGAAAACGATATACAACATCAAAGAGCCAGCTATGTCCATACATTCCAATCTATATCAGAACATAACTCTTAAGTCTTAAACCAATAAGTGCCTAACAATCAAATAGGTCGCAACTCCCAATGCAGTGGTCCAACAGTCATATCGAATGTACCAAAACAGCATAACAAATGAGCACCTACAGTTAGTGAAATGATCTTAGTTTGTTTTGTTAGTTTAAATATTTTCAAAATTAAGAGAAAATAGTAGTGTTAAGTTGTATGTGTTCAGAATTGATAGTATAACTGAAAATTTGGAAAAAAAATCAAAAGTGAAGTATCTCAGACTAAGTGTCTTTATATTTCACATGACAAGTAGGTTACAAAAAAAATAATTTAACATTTAGTTTTTATAAATCGCTTCACCATTACAGTGGGATCAAGACCTTTGAGATCTTGATAGTGATCGTCTTGTGTTCTTCCGTTCATGTACCTACCACTACATCAATGAAAGCCCAAATTTATTTCTTTTTAGTTTTTCAAGTATAAGTTTACAAAATGTTCAGATCTGAACCAATAGAGTATAGAATAATAAACATCTGTAGAACAAGCATCACAAGCAAAATAAAAAAATGATGATCCAAAAAAATAAGTCATGTGTCCGTGTGGTTTTTAGGGCTCGATTAATTAGGAATTTCATGGCAAGGAACTTAAAGATGTGGTTTTTGATGACCTGGAGAACATAAACCAAAGATATGACATTAACTACTACACATTATCAAAGTATAACCCCTTGTTAAGGCTACAACAACACCACAATACACACACATACATGATAAGGAAGTACATAACACATTATATGCCTAAAGTTTGGGTAACTTGTCCTCTATTCACGATAAGAAAGTACAGAACACATAATATGTCTAAGTTTGGGTCACTTATCCTCGATTCACCATATCATCTAACTATGGAAAGAAAAAGAGCAACCAATCACACATCCATACATGAGAACAACTTTAATCTGCTATTGTTTTTTAACCATGGGAAATCTATTTGGTATATATGAGCTGAAACATCCATCGGAAAAGGACAATAAACCTGCAGATACTTCTAATGACAAGACTGTCACAAGTATGTTTCTGTTTTTATAGATAAATATAAATTAATAGCTGGAAGGTCGGCATCATCCAAGCAGTCCATTATGGCATAGCAACAGATCATATGGGCTTCAATGACAAAAAAATACAAGTGCGAAGAAGTATCTCAAAATCTCGTGTGAAATTAGAGCATGGTAGCCTATGCAAACATAAGTACAAATAGAGTTCTGAACTGAAATCAATAAATGCATCATCAAATGCAAAAGAAAAATGGTTCCTAAAAATATCAAGACAATTCTGAAAATCGCCCCAAGGGAGGATATGCCACTCTGTGCTATCTATGCGATCGCGTTTGATCCATCAAAAGCATGTGACTGACGATGATCCCTGAACAAAGCCACGAAAATGATAGGATTCCGGAGATTGTTACCGGCAGGCCGGGCTGCTCGCTGCGACGACGCCCGTGTATAATCCATGCAGTAGATGCAGTTGAAAAGGGTCAGCTTCAGCTAGTAGCTCACAGTAAAAAACAGGAACGAAGCCACATCTCGACCTCTTCATGGTTTGCTCACTCAGAAAACCTGTTAAGTTTAAGTCAATATAGAGAGATTCTTGGGCCCAAGAACAGGTTGCATAAAGTTTACTTTCATTCATTCCTTCATTCACCGCCATTGTTAAGCAATAATCCTGCTGTACGGGGTCAACAAAAGCAGTTTCGTATGCACCATCTATGGCGATATTAGTACTAAGGGCATGTACGAGAGGTAAGGAATGAGGGTAGGCATACCTCACCACTTTTTTAGAAGGGGAGCTTGCCGGAGGGGATGGAGAAGCCTCGTCGATGGTACTACCTCGTAGACCTGCAAAGAGAGAGAAGAGGTGAGGAACTAAAGGCAGAGAGGATCCATGCGGCTAGTGGAGAGACAACTCTAGTTTCCATGTCGACGGTGATGGTGGCCATCTCCATCCCTAGCACCCACTCTCCTGCTCCTGGTGATCTGGTTCACCGTTGTGCACCTCGCCGTATTCCCCATGTGCTTACAGGGATCGTCCAGGTGCGCGTCGACATCCACGGGTCCATGGAGAACCACCGCGCGTGCGGCCGCACCGTCCCCAACAACAGGAGAAGGAAAGGCAAGGTACGCGCATGAAGAGCTCCTGTGTCGACCCTAATCTAAACCATGATCCTTCCTTTATCTAAACAGTGCCCGCGGCGGAGGAAAGGGTGGAGGGGCCTAGCGGCAGCGAGATAGCTCTGGCAAGGTGGTCGAGGACATAGGGGAGGTCGCGATAGTCATATCGATGTGCGGGTCGTCGTCGGGGATGGCCGGAGTCAGCTGGTCCACGAGCGCAGGCGGGGGAGCTCGTCGGCGGCGAGGGCTCCGGCCTAACCAGGGCGATAGGGTCCAATCAAACCGGTCAGCGAGCTTCACTAGGTGTCAGGGAAGGCATGAGCACGAGTAATTGAACTACGGCTTACCGATTAGTCATGGCCACGCGCGCCGGCGGGAAAGACAACTCCGGCGAGGGTGGAACGGCTTTTTCGGCGAAGTTGCGTCCGGTTTCTTGCTTCGAGGAGCTCTATGGGGCTCTGGGGAAGCTAGCCGAGGCATGAGATCGAGCAGAGATGGGCTGGAGTGGCCTGGCCACAGCGGATGAGTGCTCGGGTGGCTTGGCGGGCGGCGCAGAGCTCGTCGGAGCTAAGGACGGGGTCAGCACAGCGGGGGCAAGCGTGGAGTGAAGTGCGACGCGTCCGGGGGTGGTTTTTTAAGGGCGTGGGCGAGCTCGGCTGAGGGCTGCTCTGACTCGCGCTCGAGGCGGGCGTGGGGGAGCGCCAGTGCATGCTCTGCCGCCTGGGCATGGCGTCGAGCAAGAGGCAGCGCTGAGAGTGGTCATGTTCAAGCGCTCATTGGCCCCAAATCAGGTTTGTCTCACTACGGAAATCCGAGATAAAATCCTTGACTTGACATGTCTAGGGCACAAATCTCGATGCCATCTTCACACACGTTGTAGAGGGGTTAATTTAGCACAACTTTGTCAATGGGAGCTTAAGGTTTTGAGTTAGGGATCAAGGTGAACGCGCTCGAGTTCTTGGTGAGGGCCGAAATTCAGTAATCTGAATTTTCAGATTTCTATAGAGAGCTCTCACTTGCATGGCCTTTTCGGGGATTTTGAACAATTATTTTGGCCGAACTTTTCTAGTAGTTTTTGTAGCTTAATTAATGTATTTCAACTTCTATAATTGGCCGAATCCATGATTCCATGTTTTTCATGGTCTTTTTACCAATTTCCCCCTTTTCACTTAAGTGACCTAATTAAGGTTATTCTAGGGTTTTGACATTTTCCCCACTTTGAGTGCTTGATATGATTAAGGCATGATTCTTAAGATAGAAAGACTTAGTTGAGTTTTTGCTCCTAAGTTTTTGGTGTCTTTTGCTCAATTTGATTCACATTAGATTATGGCCTTGATGTTAGGACTGAGAAGAAACCCTAAGTAACACCTGGGTGTTACAGCCTTCCCCCCTTATAGGAATCTCATCCCGAGATTCAGGTTGGAGTCCTCCGGGGTGAAGAGAAGGTTATGGCTAGCTTGAATTTTGTGGGTTTGTTTATTAAGGTTCTCTTAGTAAACTGCTCTTCGAATGTCATCCTCTTTGCAACTTCAGAAGGAAGTCCTTTTGGATTTAATTTTATAACTAACTCATTTTATGTTAAGATCATTCTTCTTACATTTAGATTCAAAGGGCAGGGGAGGGCTGGGTGTGGTTACGTACCGATTCCCTTAGGTAGACAATTGGGGAAGTTCGAACGTAGAAATTCCTCAGTCTCCCAAGTAGCTTCTTCCTCTGAGTGATTGCTTCATTGGATCTTATACATTTTGATCGACTTGGCCCGAATTGATCTTTCTTTGCAATCTAGAACCTTGGAAGGGTACTCTTGATATGATAGATCTACTCTATCTCCGCTTCTGGTTCTGCTATGATCTCGGTTAGCAATCGAACACATTTCTTCAATTGGGATACATGAAACACATTGTGGATGGTAGACATTTTTGGAGGTAACTTCAATTTGTATGCCACGGGTCCACATGCTTCCACGATCACATATGGTCCAATGTAGCGAAGGGCTAACTTGCCTTTGATCCCAAACCTTTGCACTCCTTTGGTGGGTGATACTTTCAGATATACGAAATCTCCCACTTCAAACTGGAGGGGTTTTATTCTCTTATCATGGTAACTCTTATGCCTGGCCCGAGCAGCTTCTAGATTGTTCCAGATCAGTTTGACTTTCCTTTCGGCTTCAGTCACTAAGTGAGGTCCAAAAATTTCTCTTTCTCCAGGCTGAGACCAGTTGAGGGGTGTTCGACACCTTCTTCCATATAGGCCTTTGAAAGGTGCCATCTTTAGGCTAGATTGATAATTGTTGTTATAAGCAAACTCTGCCAAAGAGAGGTACTTATCCTAGTTCTTACCGCAATCAATCGCACAAGCCCTTAGCATATCTTCAAGAATTTGATTAACCCTTTCGGTCTGACCATCAGTCTGGGGGTGGTAAGCCGAACTCCTTATTAGCTTGGTTCCTAAAGACTCTTGCAATTGTTCCCAAAATCTGGCAAAGAATTGGGTTCCTCTGTCAGAGACAATGGTCTAGGGTAACCCATGCAAACACATGATTCGGTCAATATACAGTTCTGCGTACTTCTGAGCCTTATCGGTGGTGTGCACTGGAAGAAAATGTGCCACTTTCGTCAATCGGTCTATAATGATCCAAATCGAATCATGATGCCGAGAGGTGTTGGGCAGACCCACAATGAGATCCATGCTGATGTCATCCCATTTCCATAAAGGTATTGATAGGGGTTGCAAGGCACCAGCTGATTTTAAGTGGCTTGCCTTTATCATCTGGCATGTGTCACATTCCTATATGTATTGGGCTATTTCCCTCTTCATTCTGGTCCACCAATATAGGGGCTTCAGATCATGGTACATCTTGGTTCTTCCCGGATGCATGGATAATTTGGAGAGATGAGCCTCATCCAAGATTTTCTTCTTGAGATCTTTATTTTTAGGAACCACCAATCTGTCTTCAAACCACAATATCCCCTTCTTATCTCGGCGAAAGCACTTATACTTCCCCACTTTCTGACTAAGATTCTCTTTGATGATTTGCACTCCCTTATCACTGAGTTGGGCCATAATTATCTGGTCTTGTAGGGTTGGCTCAATGGAAATGTGAGACAAAGCACCAGAAAGAATCACTTCGATCTTCATCTTGCTCAACTCGTCACACGGGGTATTGATGCGAGAATCCATCATAACACAGTTGCATTGTGAGTTTCGACTTAAGGCATCAGCCACCACATTGGCTTTCCCGGGTGGTAATGTACCTCCAAGTCGTAGTCCTTGATCAGCTCTAGCCATCTTCTCTGTCTCATGTTGAGATCAGCCTGAGTAAAGATGTACTTGAGGCTCTTATGATCTGTGTAGATGTTGCAGTGGGTTCCCATCAAATAGTGCCTCCACATCTTCAATGCATGAACCACGGATGCTAACTCCAAGTCATGAGTGGGATAATTTTGCTCATGAGGCCTGAGTGCCCTGGATGCGTAGGCAATGACCCGGTTGTCTTGCATTAGAACACAACCGAGTCTAGTGAGAGGCATCACAGTACACATCAAATGGCTTGTTGTTGTCGGGTTGCGCTAACACGGGTGTTGTGGTCAGATGTTGCCTCAATGCGTGGAAGGCATCTTCGCACTTCTGACCCCAATCAAATTTGGCTCCCTTCTTCAACAATTCAGTCATGGGCTTCGCAATTTGAGAGAAGTCTGGAATGAATCTTCGATAGTAACTGGCCAATCCCCGAAAACTTCGAATCTGACGGACAGTTGTTGGCAGCTTCCAGTTCATTACTTCTTGCACTTTATCTAGATCAACAGCTATTCCTCCTTCAGAGATAGTGTGACCCAAGAACTTGATTTCCTTCAGCCAAAAGTCACACTTGGACAGTTTGGCATAAAGGCGGTGCTCTCTAAGACGTTGGAGTGCCGTGTGCAAGTGTTTGGCGTGCTCCACTTCATTCTTTGAGTACACCAGAATATCATTGATGAAGACCTCCATGAATTTGTCCAGTTCTGGCATGAAGACCGAATTCATCAGATACATGAAGTATGCTGATGCATTTGTCAACCCAAACGACATCACCAAATACTCATACAGCCCATATCTAGTTGAGAAGGCAGTCTTCGGTATATCACTTGCTCGTATCTCGATCTGATGATAGCCAGAGCGAAGGTCTATCTTGGAAAACACTTTGGCTCTGACCAATTGATCGAAAACAACATCAATACGAGGCAAAGGATACTTGTTTTTGATAGTCACCACATTGAGTGGGCGATAATTTATGCATAGCCTCAACCTTTCATCTTTCTTCTTCACGAACAAGGCTGGACATCCCCAAGGTGAAGTACTTGGGCGGATGAAACCCTTGTCCAACACCTCTTGCTGTTGTTTCTTCAATTCTACCAACTCAGCGAGTGGCAGGGTGGCATCTGGTAGGGCCTCTTGGAAATAGGTGTCGTTCCTGGTTGCAATTTGATGGCGAATTCAATATCCCGATCTGGCGGCATTCCTGGCAACTCATCAGGAAAAACATCTGCATACTCACAGACCACTGGGGTTTTCTTCAAGGGTAGCTCTATCATAGCAAAAGCACATGACCGGATGGTTTCTTCGATGGGCAAAAACAAAGTGAATTTCCAACAAATTGGTGAACGGATTTCCACGATGCGGTTGGCGACATCTAGCACCACTTGGTGCCTAGTCAACCAGTTGGCTCCCAAAATAATATCCACATTATCCATCCCTAGAATAAGGAGGGTGGTTTTGACAATGCTGCTTCCCAGCTGAATAGGCACACTTTGATTTAATTGGTTTGTTGCAATTTTGCCCCTAGGCGTTGCTATCATAAAAGACCCTTGGGTATGATAGAAGGGCAGTTGGCATTTAGCACTAAACTTCTGGCTAGTGAAGCTATGTGATGCACTGGAATCAAACAGAATTAATGCAGGTTGGTTAAAAACTAAAAAGATACCAGTAATGACGGGTGCTCCTTCAGGTAGCTCCTCTAGAGTAGTGAAATTGAGCTTCCCTTGCCTGACTTGCACCTTCTGCTTCCTCCCTTTGTCTTGATTTGGTGCTGGCATCTGCCTATACTGATTCCTTGGGCAATTTTTGGCATAATGACCCACATTGCCACAAGGGAAGCACTTGTTTCCATTTCCCTGGCGGAACTGCTGCTAGGGTTGATTGTTCCTTGGGGCGGGAGCTGGAAAGCAGTTGGGTGCTTGCTGCTGCTGAGGTGGCCCAATAACCCATCTTCCTACCTGCTGTTGAAATCCTCTGCTCTGATTGTTGGAGATAATCCTGAACCTCGGGGGTGGAGCAGAGGGTCCTGACATTGGTGCCTTCCTCTTCTTCTCTACCCGGTGAGCTACAATACAGTCTTCCTACGATATGGCCAGGTTGACCAACTCATTGAAGCTATCAGCCCGAACAGTGTTGAGACGCTCACGCATCTTGGTGTTGAGACCCCTCGAAAGCGGTCTCTCTTCTTTTCATCAGAGTCTACATGATAACCCGCATACTGGCACAGGTCATTGAAGGCCTGGGCATATTGCAGCATAGTGCGGGTTCCTTGAGTTAATGCCAGGAACTCATTCAGCTTGCGATCTAGGATTCCTGCTGGAATGTGATGTCCCCTGAAAGCAGTCTTGAACTCCTCCCGTGTCACTTCATGATCAGTAGGTAACATAGCACGGAAATGATCCCACCATGTCCGAGCAGGTTCGCGAAGCTGCTGCGCGGCAAAACGAGCCTTGGTGTCATCAGGGCAAGCTCCCATGAGGAGGGGAAACTTGGACTCCACGACTCGTAGCCATACATCAGCGTCAAGCGGATCCTCTGCCTTGGTGAACAAGGGCAGCTGTGTGCTCAGGAACTCCTGATAGGTTGCCGCGACCGGAGGTCGCTGCAGCTGGCCTCCACCATACTGCTGAGGGTGGGGCTAGCACTGCAAAAGCTGTCGTAGAATCTCATTGTGCTGAGCCATCAGCTCCTGCACCATAGGAGCTGGCGGAGGTGGTGGGGGAACTTGCTCGTTCTGCCCACGACGCTGCCTAGCTGCCATCTGAAACCGAAATTGTCACCATTGTTATCTCCATCCATGATTCCGATCAATATTCTTTATATCATACGAAAAAGAAATGTCATAACATAACATCAAATCAGACGAGGATAACATGATTGCATTCACTCCATTACTCACAAAAGTTTTCCTGGGTTACATCAATTTAGAGGAAAGTACCCGTAAGCCTAGTCCAAAATCTGATGCCAACTAAGCTCGCGTGGGTTTCTATCCTCCTAATGCATCAAGTTAACCCATCAACCCTGAGTAGTGGAAGCAACACTAGATACGGGCGACGGGGCATCTCGGAGGGAGTCGCATAGGTACCAGGGCTAGTCCTAACTCCTCGAGGGCCTCCTCTCCCTCGCTTTCGGCCTCGTTTGCCTCCATCTCCAGGTGGTGCATGTCCAGGTGGTCTTTAGCTTCCTCAAGCTCCTCCTGCACATTGCAGAGCTGGTTCTCCAGGACATCAATGGTGTTGTCCCGGATCTCCACCTGCTGTTCCAGGGTGGCGATGCGCTGGCTCAACTGTTCCAACTGTAGGTCCTTCTCCACCAACTCTGAAGACAAGTCGACCACGAAATCCTCTCGACTGTCAAGGGTGAGCTTGGTGGTCTGAGCAAGGTTAGCAAGGTGTGCCATAGCATCGCTTTGTAGAGCCTGAAGGCGGTACAATGCGCTCATACACTGAACAGTGATCCTCCCAACTAGGTCGGGAAACATAGCCCACACGTCCTTCACATGGCTCACACGGTTGCACCACATGGGGTCATCCCTCTTCTCAGCGGGGATGAGTCCCAGTGGGTGCATCACCATCTCCAAGTGATGGTAGCCACAGAAGGTCGTTAGAGTCTTCATAGCTGCCGCCTCGGTCGTGTCGTCCGACCTGAATCCAATAGTTTCGGAGTCAAGGGAACGCTAACCCGGCTGAAGGGGGTGAGCCTCTAGAGTCAGCCAGACTCGGCAACATGGCACCCGATGCTCCTCGTACAACTGCACTGTGTACAAAGGGGTGTAGGGTAACCGGCGGAGTTGAGCACCTCCCATAAGATGGAAGGGAAACCCTCATGGGAAAGGAAATCAGAACTGAAATGAGTGTCTACTCCATTGGCGAGGGTGGGTGAAGTCATCTGTGGAAGAGGATCAGATGTAAAGGTTACGGTAGAAGAAAGAAAAACATGTGAGCCTGGGTTGTTAAAAGGAGGTGGGTTAGATTTGCTTTTACTCCTTATGTTACTTATTATTATCCCTATTTGCTATATTTGTACTTAGAAGCATCCTTCCTTTAATTTCTAATCCTTTTATGTTTTATAATGCATCCATGCTGAAAAGAGCGTCTCCTCACCGATCAGAAGGGTGCTTTTAGGGCATCCTTGAAATTTAAAAACTGGCCCATATGGTTTACTTAATTAGCCACCTATTTTCCCCACTATTCCTAAGGCCTTTCGTCCTAAGTCTAGCGTTCTAGTCCTGACGATTCCAATACTAGTTTCTAAGCAAATTTTATTTTTGAAAAGTTGGTAATCATGACATATTGATTTCTCTATGGTGGTATTTGCTCTGATACCAGCTGTGGCAGAACCGCCCAAATTATTCTAGCTTAAGTGTCTAAGTCACGCCTTAGAGGCAGCAACACACATAAATTGGAATAACCCGTCAATCCCTCAGATCTAGTCTGATAAAGCCACTTCCCCGGGATCAAATACCACTAGCTCACTCGAAGGTGAGTCACAGAGAAAATACAATAAAACGGGAAACCACAAATTAAAGTACTAGAGTTATTACATAAATCGAAGTTTTTAAGTAACTGAAACAAGTTCATAAATTAAAGTGCAGCGGATAGTCGGTAGCGTCGAATGCTGAGGAATAGGGCAAGGCCTAGCCCACTACTCCTCCTGCTCCTCTCCTGCTATTGCAGCATCCCACTCGACCGTCCAACTCGGTGGCAGGGTGGAAGGCCAAGTCATACCATCAACCATGTCCTGCAGCGTACCTGCAAAAATTGTGCCACAAGCAAGGCTGAGTATACTAATACTCATCTAGACTTACCCGATGTGAGGAGTCTACTCCTCTACCTCTAGACCATGCAGCTATTTGGCTGAGGGGTTTGGTTTGCCAAAAGCACTAGCTGAGTCTAAAAATAGTTTTAGCTTTTCTTGTGGCAGAACCTCCAAGTTATTGGGCCCACATGCACCTGTCCTTGTTCCAAAGACCTCAGACAGCCATGCATGTGCACCAGATAACTCAACAGGATCTGTCTGATTGCCCTCAGGACATCGGATAAACCACTTCCATCCAGAACCGCAGGATTAAGTAACACAAATCACACACACAACATTTTTGCAGCGGAAATTTTATTACCAAATTTTACAAGTTACAAAAATTTTATATTATTTTATCGGAGTGGTTACAAAAGTATAAGTTTGAAATATATGCTAGCTCAAGTAACCATCCTCAATAAGAAGTATAAGAGAGATACTTAGACTTATAAGAAGGCCGAGCCCACTGGCACTTAACACCATCACAGCAACACAAGGTTAGAACCTGAAAAACAACAGGGAATAAAACCCTGAGTATGGAATTACTCAGCAAGACTTACCCGACTAAAGAAAAGACTCTCAAGGGTATGCTGGCTAGAGGGATTCAAGGTATGGCTGTTCAAGAATCAAAGACTCTGTTTTGCAGAAAAGCTTACTAGGAGTGGATCCTTAAAAATCCGTTTTTAATTGTCAGGTTAAGTAAAGTTACCTACATCTAGAGTTCTTTCTACCCTAGTTCAAACACTTGTCCTGTACTAGCCAATTTCTTAACAATCCTTCATCTTCACTGGAGTTCTACGTATAGGTCAGTGGCCAAGTCTCCATAACCGCGGAGGTACGGCGATCCGAATCGATTATACTCAGCTGAGGATCTCCAATCACACGACATATGTAGCACTTAACCCTTGCATATGTCAACCCGCCACCGGGGTTGTTAAGACCAGATCAGGTTCACGCGAACCAAGAGCACAGATACACCACCGTCCAGCCTTTTACCACGGAGGGTACACGCTACTCTCGCCACCGCTCCATGCCCATTCCGTGTTATCTTATTCTGGCCTTAGTCTGCCCGAGGCAAGGCTTACCCATGACGAGGCATGTGACCAGTTAAAGGGTCCTCGGTCATCAAGCCTACATCGACACGGTCCTTAATCGACTCAGACGGAGACACTACACCGAGACTCCTTTCTCGTGCAAGTCAACCGCCTGGTCTCAGCTTAATCATTTCAACCCAAAGTTTGGTACCTAGCAGAGGTACATCTTTTTCGATGTTGAACCCATCACGGCCATGATGGATCCACCATCAAGTTTTATTTTCATAAACATCCTACCCACTTTTGCCACATCATCTTTTGTAAAAACAAAACATTTTGTTTTTCTAAGGCAATGCTAAGCATCAAAAATCTTTTGTAAAACGGGTGATCAAGGAAGGTAATCAAGTTCAAGGAAGGTAATGCAGGAATTGTTTTAGCAATCAACTCCTATCACTTAATGCATCAAGCAAGTGAAAAAGATTTTTAAAACACAAGGAGGGTGGCAAATGCACCGGGGCTTGCCTGAGTAACACTAGGTTAGTGTTGTTAGATGATGTCCGTTTGACGAGTATCCCTCGACCGAGTACTTGCTTGATTTAACCATCTTCAGGTTGGTCCATTAGCTTCATCATGCGAATTAGCCCGCGCTGGGGGTCGACTTGGGTTGTCTTCCGCATCACGTTATTAATTAACGTACCTGAATGGAATGCATTATGCACATGAATGCATATAAACATAAATATCACAAACCTAAATAATGCTCGCGATAGCGAATAAAACACCTAGCGGCGAGGCATTGAACAGTTTTATACGGAGACACTGATTATCGACGTACGACTAAGCGCAATAATTACGCTTCTCTAAGTTAAACGAACCTAACGCAAACATCACGAGCAACAAATTATACACATGAAACACAATTTGCCTAATCAACTCATCAGCTAATTAATTAAATTCTAAATTTATCCCTCGTTTTATAAATGATACTACATCGTTCACAAAGCACTATTTTAATTTTATTTTACTTCTCACATATTTTACATGTCCACAATTAATCAAACATTTCTTTATCATATAGGCCTACTAATATTTTACTTGGTATATTACTTTAGTTAATTGACCGGAATAGCGACATAGCTCGCTATAACTGAACCTGGCTTGATAATCGCAAGAACTGCGAAGTCGACGAGAGTTTCGTGACTTACGCAATTTATCGAGCACCTTAATGAGCATCGGACTAGCACATTAATTTATTCATCGATCGAACTATTCTGAATAATTTATCAGCTTACCGTTTCCACAGCTGACACGAATCCGCAAGATCGGTAGTGATTTTCTGATCCAGGCAATTTGTCGAGCGTGCTTGACAGATACTATCCGAACGCCACGCACACCACCATCAAATCTTTGGACATCTTTCTTGGGGATTCTTTTGTCGATGCGAACGCAAGTCGGAGACAACACATAGGGATTGGCATCGAAGCGAGGCGACGGAACAACGACAAGTAACAAGGAGGGATCTACAATATTGTTGTAGACCCGACACGGAGATGAACAATGATGAACTAGTGAGCCGAACCATGGCGAGGAATGTTTTGATGCGGTCGAGCAAAGCGGGCAGGACATTAGACGTCGCGGCGAGCTAGAAAAAGATTCGGCACGCGAGCTCAATGCGCACGGATTTTTGTTTCGTTGCCTAATGCACGATGTAATTGGGAGTTAAAGCCGAGCGAGCCGAGAAGACGCACTGGCAAGCAGGAAACAGGACGCGACAACATGAGGCTTGACCCAGCGAACAGCGACGCGGAGAGCAAAGCGAGGTCGCGGCCAGGTGGACTTGGACACAAGCACACGCAGCGGCTAGACAGGTTCTACGGCAAGCTTATCATGACGTATGGCGAAATTTTTAAGCACGACTCGCGAGAGGAGACCACGCTGGAGGGTCGACATTAGATCTCAAAGCGGCCATAGGAGGGACGCGCGACATGCGCACAGACTCAACATCGCCGGATGAGCAGAGACCGAGGAGGGCGCGAGCTGCACGCGACCACGGCGCGCAGGGGCAGCACCAAAGCAGCAGCCGCGGCGAGATGGATAGGGGCGCGGCTGGGCTGAGGGGGATGGGCTCGGCATCAGGGAGCTACGCGGGCTTAACCAAATCCGAGCAGGGAGAAAGAGGAGCAGGGCGGGGCGAACTCCGGCAAAACAGCAGATGGTCGGCTGGGAGAAGACGCGCAGGAACTGTGCGCGCAGAAAAACTAGACGCCGAGCAGGAACACGACTGGACCAAATCCGAGTTGAAGCAAACCAGGCGCGCGACGCAGGGGACTCCGAGCAGTGCGCGACTGGGAAATAGAGTTGCAGTCGCGGCTAGGAATAGGTTCCGGCCATGGGGAAGCAAGGGGCCGGGGGCAAGCTTGAGACCGAACGCCGGCCAGGAAAACGCGAGCAGGATCTCCAAGCCGGCCAGGGAAGATGGGCAACAGTGGGAGAGCAGCGCTGGCAAAGGAGGGAGAAGCAGAGAGCTTCGCGAGCTGGAGAAGATGTAGGTTGCCGACGAGCGCAGGGGAGGAGCTTGAGCACGAGCCGTCGAGCGTCGGCTGCCATGGATGAAAGCTTCAGGGAGGAGTGAAGGAGAGCGGGCTGGGCGCTCGGCGATGGATGAGGCGAGGAGCCGGGGCGAGCAGACAGCGGAGGAGCAGGGAGCGCTCCACGGTGAGCTTGAGGGAGAGAGAACCGGCTGGCAGAGAGGAGCACCGAACAAGACCGAGCGCCATGGGAAAGAGACGACCGGCGCGTAGAACAGGAAGCAGGATGCAACGCGAGGAAATGACCAGGGAGAAGGAGATTTCGGCTGGGAGTAGAAAAAGACAGCGGCATCGAAAAAAATCTTGAGCAGGGGCGACAGCGCCATAAGTCTGGGCGCTGAAATATCTGAGTAGAGCGGCTAGGAGATGAGATCGCCTGAAAAAAATCAAGGACCACGGTTGGCTGAAAGAAAATCAGAGCGTTGGGATATTTTCTTTTCCTTTTTTTGTTTTACTGAAAATCGTAGATAATTCGGATCACGATTCTTATAGCGATGTGTACGAGGTAGACAGTAATTGTGACACGGTTTTGATTTGACGAATACTCGGGAGTCGGATGAATTCATACCGTTAATACACCTTTTTAAATCAAGGCGAAAGGCAACGGATCGAATTAAACGAATTTCGGTTTCGATATTTTAAGCTGCACTTGATTCAGTTGACTTCAGATGGATTCCGTAGACGTGATGTTATGGATGACAAAAGGGGACTAAATTATTTTTCCCCGACATTTTAGTTATCGAGTTCAAATGAATTTGTCCGGGATAAAATCGTAAGAATAGATCGAGCTTCCGAATTTCGTATTCGCGCGAGCGACGAATTTTAAATAATCATCGTACGCACCGATTTTCAGAACAAATATGTTCCGAACAGCACGAAAATTTAGGAAGAGCCCGGACAGATAAAAATAAAAACGATGTCGCACTCGCGACAGATGGAACAGATGCGATATTAAAATCTCGATAGACGAAGATGTTTAAAATTTAACATCCGTTTTATCCACTGATTACGTGCTTAAATCCGTACTCGCTGTCGAGCGGAATATAAACACCTGGGCTGTTACATTTCCAGTTCTAGCATATTTTAATTTAGCTAGGTTTGCTCCTTTCTAAGCATACATGGTAACAAACATTTAGTACAACCAACATGTTATCTCAAGTAAACCTCATTTCACTTTTTACTCAATGTAGTACAAGGGGTCAAGCAGTCTCATTAGCTGCGAGAAGCAGACGATTTGAATCGAGTTTTTAAACCTTGCAAGGTAAACCTAAACACACAACATGTAGGGCACTCGTTCCCCACACACGTCAACCGTCCCCATTGATTCCCTGACAACAGAACAGGGCTCATGGCCTTGGCGTACAATGCTCCAATTGTCCCCGACTGTCGTCGTGTAACGGCCGCACTTGTACCCACCATAGCTAGCATGTGAGAACCCGTCTCAGGTCCAGTGAGGGGTAAAGTCTGTGGGCAGGTTCAATCAGGTACTAGGCTTATCGGTTACCATATTTCCCGACATGTGTTTAGTACATTCAAACACTTGACTCAGGTATCCACACATTAATCCTTAATTCCTTTTCCGTCTCATAGACTAGGCATCCACCCTGGATCCAAGTCTATAGGCCATCATAGATCCCGTTATCAAGATGAATACAATCAACTCCTGACCTCGCGCGAGTGCTAGAAAAATCACTCGACTTCTACAGAGATCCTGATTAGCAAAGCAGCTACTCGACCTAGCATACTAGTATCCATCTCAAAAAGGAATCTTGTGTTTATGCAACTCAGGGTTTCAAGCAACTCCTACACTTAAGTGCACATTACAAGCCTACAAACTTTAAGTGTAGTAAAGTAGCATATATAAACGGTTATGCATAAAACCGGGGCTTGCCTTCAAATGCTGGGGCTGCGGGGAGATCCTCTGTGGCAGGCTCAGGAGCTGGCTCCTAGTCTTCCTCGTGGACAGCTCCTTGCTCGGGAATGAGCACATACTCTCTGTCAGCGAGGTTGCAGTGCAATGAATGCAA
The DNA here is from genome assembly GCA_029449295.1 of Zea luxurians. Classification (NCBI taxonomy): domain Eukaryota; kingdom Viridiplantae; phylum Streptophyta; class Magnoliopsida; order Poales; family Poaceae; genus Zea; species Zea luxurians. The sequence goes on along the minus strand of JAOPSE010000011.1, from coordinate 62,489,462 downwards.
TGAGTGATATATATGTATGCCATGATATGCAATGTGGTAGTAATAGAAATTATTAAATTGATATGTAAAGTTAAATCTTACTACGAGAATTCTAGTGGTATACTTGGCCAATTTTAGGATCAAGTTTGGTTAAGTTAACTCATCAGATTATTTTAGTGTTCCACTGATTTCCTTTTAGTGTCTTAGTGAAAGTTTATTATGATCGTTGCTGAATTCATTGGGGTGAGATTCATTATTCTGTCTTCTTCTCTTTTTCTCTTATGCTTTTAAGGTTGGGTTTGAACTACACTATGGCTTTATAAATTCCCAAAAATTCTGTAAAAATTACAGTGGCTTCTCACTAGTGTATTACTCTTAGCCTCAAAAATTGGGGCTTAAAAAGCTAAGGGTTTACTCTATACAAAATTATCAAGTTGTAGGGCAGAGGGGGTGCTTTGAACTACAACTCTCTTGTAACAGTGGATTAAGCCCTTAAGCTTATTTTTGCTGGCATTTAGGTGTAATAATATGACTTTGTACCAAGTTTTAGCCACTAATACCTATTGGTCATTTCCTATGATTTTTTAAAGTTCTTGGCCATAGGGGTGCTTTCTACTACCACTATACTTGAAAAATGTCAAACAACAGATTTACAATTTTTCTTATCTTCTTCTTTGTGCAAGAGCAATCATTCTGAAATTTGGCAACTTTTTGCCTCGGGGAGAGGGTGGTAGAAACTCTTGGAATATATGGTCTTTTTCTTAGGGTAGGGGGTAATGTGTGTTATCTTACCATTTTAATTGGGTGTCATATTTTTCTCTGGTGATTTACTTCATAAGTAATTTGGTAAAAATTTGTTTGCCCATTGTTGCATAATTTTATGCTTCCTCATGATTTAATTAGAACATGGGCCAAAATCAAGTTTTGATTGTTCACCCAACTTATTATGATGGGTTGGGGTGTCTATTATTTTTGTAGTGGTGTTCTTGTAGTTAGGAGTCTACTGAATTTTCTTTACCCTTTTATAGTGGTCCTTGTATTTTTAATCATGGTTTTCCTTGATTTATTTGTGCCTAATAAATATTTGACCTTGGACTAGCTCTGGACTAGGGTTCTCTGTATTTTTATTATGTTCTTTATCTCTTAAGTATATTAGGAAAAATATGTTCCTCCTCTGTTAATTATTTTCCACTGCCTTTCTTAATTTTCTATGTTTTGGACAGATATGGTTTTTAATAAACAATCTTGAGTTATTCTTGTATACTGGGTGCTTAGTATTTTTAAACAGTGCATATGTTGGGTATGTATCTCCATTATTTTTCTTAAGCCTAGTACAGAAGTATATCTGTTTTTCTATGTATTAATATGGTTTGGGCAGTTTCCTTATTTAATTCAAAACTCTAAAAATTAGTACAGAAAACATGGGGTTCAGTATTTTTGTCTGATGGTTCATAATATTTGGAATCCAGCAAAATTGGTTTGACTAATTTTGGTTGAATAATACTCAAGTTATGCATTTTCTAAGTTCTCTGCTCATTTAAAAAGAATAAACAGAAATGGTTAAAGGAAATAGGTTTTGCATCGGGGTCCCTGGCGTGTACTTCCTATTTTTCCTTACAGATTAGTCCTCGGGTCACTATTCAAATGTGTCTCTGACAAATCAGAAACCCCCTGGGGTTTACCCTAATCTAAATCGATCCTTCCTTTATCTAAACAGTGCCTGCGGCGGAGGAAAGGACGGAGGGGCTTATGGGTGGCGAGATAGCTCCGGCAAGGTGGTCGAGGACATAGGGGAGGTCGCGACGGTCACGTCGATGTGCGGGTCGTCGTCGGGGATGGCCGGAGTCGGCTGGTTCACGAGCGCAGGCGGGGGAGCTCGTCAGCGGCAAGGGAACCGGCCTAACCAGGGCGGTAGGATCCAATCAAACTGGTCAGCGAGCTTCACTAGGTGTCAGGGAAGGCATGGGCGCGAGTAATTGAACTACGGCTTACCGGTTAGTCGTGGCCACGCGCGCCGGCGGGGAAGACAACTCCGGCGAGGGTGGAATGGCTTTTCCGGCAAAGTAGCGTCCGATTTCTTGCTTTGGGGAGCTCTACGGGGCTGTGCGGAAGCTAGCCAAGGCACTAGATTGAGTGGAGATGGGCTGTTGTGGCCTGGCCACGGCGGCCGAGTGTTCGGGTGGCTTGGCTGGCAGCGTAGAGCTCACCGGAGCTAAGGATGGGGTCGGGACAGCGGGGGCAAGCGTGGAGTGAAGTGCAGCGCGTCCGGGGTGGTTTTTTAAGGGCGCGGGCAAGATCGGCTGAGGGCTACTCAGACACGCACTCAGGGCGGGCACGGCGGAGCGCCAGTGCATGCTCTGCCGCCTGGGCACGGCGTCGAGCACGAGGCAGCGCTAAGAGTGGTCATGTTCAAGCGCTCGTTGGCCCCAAATCTTCGCGATTAAGGCCATGATCCCTTTGTAAGATCTCTTCATCGGACCTTCCTTTGTCGTTTGTGTGTGGTAGCTTATAGATTTTGTTGACTGCAGCCGAAGATATGGGGTGCTCAAATTAGGTTTGTCTCACTACGGAAATCCGAGATAAAATCCTTGACTTGACGTGTCTAGGGCACAAATCTCGATGCCATCTTCACACACGTTGCAGAGGGGTTAATCTAGCACAACTTTGTCAATGGGAGATTAAGGTTTTGAGTTAGGAATCAAGGTGAACGCGCTCGAGTTCTTGGTGAGGGCTGAAATTCAATAATCTAAATTTTCAGATTTCTACAGAGAGCTCCCACTTGCATGGCCTTTTTGGGGATTTTGAACAATTATTTTGGCCAAACTTTTCTAGTAGTTTTTGTAGCTTAATTAATGTATTTCAACTTATATAATTGGCACAAGCCATGATTCCATGTTTTTCATGGTCTTTTTACCAATTTCCCCCTTTTCACATAAGTGACCTAATTAAGGTTATTCTAGGGTTTGGACATTTTCCCCACTTTGAGTGCTTGATATGATTAAGGCATGATTCTTAAGATAGAAAGACTTCGTTGAGTTTTTGCTCCTAAGTTTTTTGTGTCTTTTGCTCAATTTGATTCACATGAGATAATGACCTTGATGTTAGGACTGAGAAGGAACCCTAAGTAACACCTAGGTGTTACAAACAATCGCTCCCGTTTCTCTGTCAACCCACCTCAACAGTTCAAGCCGAATCATCGCCCGCCTCAGCAGCAGTTTCAGAGGCAGTACCCTCAGCATCAGCTATAGTATCGCCAGAACAGTCAGCCAGGAGGAAGTCAGTTCTAAAGGCAGAATCAGCAGGCACCTCATCTTCCTAACCCAGCAACTAACCAAAGCAGTCAAACAACCCCAGTGCAAGGAGGAGGCAGAGCATGTTTCCATTGTGGAGAGCAAGGCCATTGGGCGATGCATTGTCCAAAGAAGGTAGCTCAGTAGGAGCCAGGCCCTAGTGCCCCGGCAAAGCAGAATGTGTCTCATCCAGGAGCAGGAAATCACGTCCAAACACGTTACAACCATGGGAGACTGAACCATTTGGAGGCTGAAGCAGTCCAGGAAACACCAGGCATGATAGTAGGTATGTTTCCAGTCGAATCCCATCTTGCAGAAGTGTTATTTGATACTGGAGCAACGCATTCATTTATTACTGCATCATGGGTAGAAGCACATAATCTTCCAATAACTACCATGTCAACACCAATTTAAATTGACTCAGGTGGTGGAAAAGTTTGAGCCGATAGTGTATGCTTGAATGTAAGTGTGGAAATAAGGGGGATAGAGTTCCCCACTAACCTCGTAGTAATGGATACTTAGGGAATAGATGTTATCCTAGGGATAAATTGGCTAGATAGGTACCAAGCAGTTATTAGCTATGATAAGAGGACAGTTAAGTTACTGTCCCCACTAGGAGAAGAAGTGGTGACTAAGCTAGTCTTGCACGAGCCAAGGAAAGGAGGTTGTCACCAGATGGCTATTGATAGCAAGGAGCCAGATCCACTCGAGACTATCAAGGTTGTGTCAGAGTTTCTGGATGTGTTCCCTAAAGACTTACAAGGTATGCCACCTGAGCGGAAAGTTGAGTTTGCCATAGAGCTTATTCTTGGCACCGCCCCCATTTCTAAAAGAGCCTACAAGGTATCTGGACTAGAGTTGGTTGAGCTCAAGAAGCAAATAGATGAGCTGTCAGAGAAAGGTTACATCAGACCAAGTACCTCACCTTGGGCCACCCTTGTCCTGTTCGTGGAGAAGAAGGATGGCACTAGGAGGATGTGCATTGATTACCGAGCTCTGAATGCAGTCACAATCAAGAACAAGTACCCCTTTCCAAGAATAGAAGATCTGTTCGACCAGCTAAGAGGGGCCAACGTGTTTTCAAAGATAGATCTGAGGTCAGGTTATCACCAGCTCAGGATCCGACCTTCGGACATCCCAAAGACAGCATTTATTACCAAGTATGGGTTGTATGAGTTCACCATTATGTCTTTTGGCCTGATGAATGCACCAGCCTTCTTCATGAATCTGATGAATAGTGTATTCATGGATTGTCTCGACAAGTTCGTGGTGGTATTCATTGATGACATTCTCATATATTCTTATAGTGAGGAGGAGCATGTGGATCATTTGAAGATGGTATTGCAGAGATTGTGAGAGCACCAGCTGTATGCAAAGTTGAGCAAGTGCGAGTTCTAGATTGATGAAGTCCTATTCTTGGGTCACATAATAAACAAAGATGGGTTGGTGTGGATCCGAAGAAAGTGGCAGACATTCTGAACTGGAAAGCGCCAACAGATGCTCGAGGAATCAAGAGCTTCATTGGAATGGCCGGATATTATCGGTGGTTCATTAAAGAATTTTTGAAGATTGCGAGACCTATGACAGCTTTGCTAGCAAACAAAGTTGAGTTCAAGTGGACCTAGAAGTGCTAAGAGGCCTTTGAAGCGCTGAAAGAGAAGTTGACTACAGCGCCTATCTTAGTCTTGCCTGATCTGCACAAGCCCTTCTCGGTGTATTGCGACGCTTGCTACACTGGCTTGGGATGTGTATTGATGCAAGAGGGAAGAGTTGTGGTTCATGAGAAGAATTATCCAATCCATGACCTAGAGTTAGCAGCAGTGGTTCATGCATTAAAGACATAGAGGCATTATCTGTACGGGCAGAAGTGTGATGTTTATATAGACCACAAGAGTCTGAAGTACATATTCACCCAGTCGGAGCTGAATATGAGACAATGAATATGGTTAGAGTTGATCAAAGATTATGAATTGGAAATTCACTACCATCCAGGCAAAGCGAACGTGGTAGCAGATGCTTTAAGCAGGAAAAGTCAAGTCAATATGATGGTCGCTCACCCGATGACTTATGAGTTGGCCAAAGAATTTGACAGGTTGAGCCTCGGATTTTTAAATAACATGCGAGGAGTAACAGTTGACTTAGAACCCACCTTAGAGCGGGAAATCAAAGAAGCACAGAAGAATGATGAGAAGATCAATCAGATCCGGCAACTGATTCTAGAAGGAAGAGGCATAAATTTTCGGGAGGATGCAGAAGGTGTGGTATGGTTCAAGGACCGTTTGTGTGTTCCCAATGTCCAGTCTATTCAGGAGTTGATCCTCAAGGAAGCTCATGAGACAGCTTATTCCATACATCCTCGAAGTGAGAAGATGTATCAGGATCTAAAAAAGAAATTCTGGTGGTTTGGAATGAAAAGGGAGATCGCAGAGCATGTGGCTATATGTGATAGTTGTCAGAGGATCAAGGTAGAGCATCAGAAGACAGCTGGGTTGTTGTAGCCGTTGCGGATTCCTCAGTGGAAATGGGATGAAATAGGGTTGGACTTCATTGTCGGGTTGCCTCGCACTCGAGTCGGCTACGATTCCATTTGGCTAGTGGTGGACCGCTTGACCAAGTCAGCCCACTTCATACCTGTCAAGGCTAGCTACAACAGTGCAGTATTGTTGGAGTTGTACATGTCCCGGATCGTTTGTCTTCATGGTGTTCCAAAGAAGATAATTTCAGATAGAAGAACATAGTTCACCTCTCATTTCTGGTAGCAGTTGCATGAAGCTTTGGGTACACATTTGAATTTCAGTTCAGCTTATCACCCGCAGACTGATGGCCAGACTGAAAGAACTAATCAAGTCCTTGAAGATATGTTGAGATCCTGTGCGTTGCAAGATCAGTCCGGATGGGACAAGAGATTACCTTATGCAGAATTCTCTTATAACAACAGTTACCAGACCAGTTTGAAGATGTCACCATTTCAGGTGCTTTATGTGAGGAGTTGTAGAACTCCATTGTATTGGGATCAGCCTGGAGAAAAGCAAGTGTTTGGGCCAGACATTCTGCTCGAAGCCGAAGAGAACATCAAGATGGTTCAGGAGAATCTAAAGATAGCGCAATCAAGGCAGCAAAGTTATGCAGGCACGAGAAGGAGAGAGCTAAATTTTGAAGTGGGAGATTTTGTCTACCTGAAGGTATCGCCTATCAGAGGAGTCAGAAGACTCAGAGTCAAAGTCAAGCTAGCACCCTGATATGTTGGTCAGTATCAGATTCTCGCGAAGCGTGGAGAAATGGCCTATCACTCAGTTTGCCAGAAGATTTGTCAGCAGTGCATGATGTCTTTCATGTGTCTCAATTGAAGAAGTGTCTGCGTGTGCTAGAGGAGCAATTGCCAGTGGAAGGTCTAGAAGTCTAAGAAGACTTGACCTAGATAGAGAAGCCAACGCAGATTCTTGAGACTGCAGACAGGGTCACCCGGAGGAACACTATTAGAATGTGCAAAGTTAAGTGGGGTCACCACTCTGAGGAAGAAGTAACTTGGGAGCGTGAAAATGATCTAATGGCCAATTATTCCGAACTCTTTGTTGGCCAACCTTGAATCTCGAGGGCGAGATTCTTTTAAGGGGGATAGGTTTGTAACTCCCTGAATTTTAGGGGTATAATTTTTTATTCAACCGATACTCACCAAATTCAGGTGTTATTCTCTTTTCTCTTCCCGTTTCGCTCCTTCCAATTTTCAAAGCAGTATAGAGACTGGTGTCCGTATCGCGTGTAAACAAAAACCTAAGTTGGCATGGGTGTTGCATCATGCCGAAGCATATTTCTTTTGTCTGATGTTGTGTCTAATCGCGTGTCCGTCTGGTTTTGGTTTTCAATTCGAGGTCGTGCGAGCAGTGGATTTTCGGCCCAGCCCGCGGTCTGGCCCGACCTGGCCTAGTCCTGGCACGTGCCCCCTGGCGCCTCACCCCCATGCGCGCCCCCCTTCTCTCTCTCTCATTTTTTCTTTTCCCGCACAGCAACTTCCCTCTCCCTCTCCCTCTCTTCCACCTCTCTTCCACCTCCCTTGCCCTAGGTGTGATCCGATGGACGGTTGTTGTCGATCATCGAATCCCAAGGTGAGCTTCCCCTCCCCTCTCCTCCCTCCCTATTTCCCCTTCCCACTCCCTGCGTGAGGCCCTCCCCCACGATCCCCTGTGTGCTCGCGCCCTCTCCTGCCGGCGCGGCAGCCCCGGCGTGCTCGCCCCCGGCGTGGCTCGCTCCCTGCACGCACAGTCTCATTCCCGTGCATGTAGCCCTAGCGCATAACATTTAAAATTTAGTTTGATTAGTTTTAAATTTAGTTTAATTTATGTGCTGTGTCGTGCGCTTCGTCGTGCGACGATCCATTTTACATTTAGATTTATTAGTGTGCTGGGTCACGCGCTTTGTCGCGCGATGATTCATTTTAATTTTAATTTCAGATTATTTAAGCTGTTGCGTCATGTTTTTCGTTGCGCGACGTTTTGTTTTAATTCAGTTTAAGTGGTGTATGCCGTCGTGCACTTTGTTGCGCGACGCTTTACGTTATTGTCATATTTAATTCAAGTGTTTCGTTGCGCGCTTCGTCGCGTGATGATTCGTTTAATTTCTGTTAGTCTAAGTGTTGCGTCGCGCGCTTCGCCAAGTGACGACTCATTTTGTTTTTCAGCTTAGTTCGTGCATGCTATTGCGCGCCTCGTCGCGCGGCAACTCGTCCCAATTTTCAGTTCAGTTCGCGTGTGCCGTCGTGCGCTTCGTTGCGCGACAATCCTTTTAAATTTCCCTTGAGTTGTTTATAATAATTAAGCGCATAGCGTAACTTTATTTTATGCATAGCACGATTGTTAAATTAATATGATTATGTTTAGACAAGTATTTTAATCCATAGCTGCTTAAAATAATCGTTTCGACCGTAGCCTCGACCGTTGTTTTCTCTTTCTCACTTAGTCGCAGGTGCGATCCCTGCACCAAGCATCTGCTTATTTGTTGTATTCGACTGCATGGTGTATTGTTCTTTTTGTATTAAAATTTGTGGAATGTATGTTTGAACTCGTATAGATAACGGTCCGTTGGCGGAGTCCAAAGGAGTTGCAGGTGAAGACCTTGAGCAACAGCTGGTTGGTGAAGGCAAGTGTCCCTTGACCCATCTATGTCCTACTCGTTTTATAATTCACTCCCCGCATTTACACAATTTATACCTAAGGATTGACTAGCTTTGTTTATCATGTCCTTGTTTACCTATGTGGGTTGGATCATTTTGGTTTTAGCTCTATGCTAGTGCTTCACACTAATCAATGAACATGATGAGATTATTTATGATACGTTGGTTTCCCTTTTGATTATGATGATGATATTGTGACATTTAAGGGAACTCGAGTGGTTTCTCGAGTGCCTCTCTGTAAGGACTAGTTTGTTGGATGACCACCCGAGAAAACAGTACAACCATGAGGGTGGTATGGGACACCCTTAGCTGAATAATTTGAGGAACTGAGGTGTAGTTTGCTTCGCCAACATGCCGCCAATGGGGCTCGGTGTATGCGGCTCGCTCTGCCGAGGGTGGTTTGCCCCTTGGAGAGGAGTGCGATACAATTAGGAAACCTAATGGGTGACTACATCCTCAGGGAATCTTTGTAAAGGCTACATAGTGAAACCTTACCTATTCACCTTGGTAGTGTTTAAGGGTTTGATCGGCCCAAGGCAAAAAAGAATCATGGCTCGTGGGTAAAGTGTGCAACCTCTGTAGAGTGTTATGAAACTGATAGATTAGCCATGCTTGCGGTTATGAGTGGCCTTAGGAGCTCCATTGATTAGAGACACATTGATCAGAGATGCTTTGTTCACAGATGATGATAAGGATAATGATGGTTCTTATGATTATGATTATGGTTATGGTTTCTGGTATTCTTTCCGTTTGGAAAGGGTACTTTTGGGTTAACAACTTGGGTTAATGCTAAAACCTGGCTCTCTACTAGTAATAATTACTTGACCAACTAAAAGCAACTGCTTGACCTTAACCCCACCTAAAGCTATTCCACTACAGCCAAACGGGACAATTGCTGAGTGTGTTGATGTGTACTCACCCTTGCTTTACACACCAATCCCCCAGGTTGTTCATGTTGCAACCACTGCTCAGGAGAAGATGAAGTCATGGTGAAGGACTTCCAGGAGTTCCAAGAGTACGATGAGTTCTAGGCATGGGTTAGCGGCAAACCCCCAGTCGGCTGCCTATGAAGGCTGTGAAGGTCATGTTTATCTACGTTTTGTTTTTGCACTTTGATAATTGTTAATGACTATGTGGATGTCTCGAACATCATGATGTAATCAGACAATTACCCTCTTTTATTTTATTATCTGAGCATTGTGTGATGATGTCCGGTTATGTAACTGTTGTGTACATGAATTGCTGATCCTGGCACGTACATGGTTTGCATTCGGTTTGCCTTCTAAAACCGGGTGTGACAACACGCCAAGGAGGGTCTATTGCGTCTGTTGCAGCACGGAGAAATGACAAGGATTAGGGGCAGCGATCGGACCACCATTTCGTCGAGCAAGTGGCATGCGATTTGCGGTACCCTTGGGCTTTTCGTTGAACGGCTTACAAGCGTGACGACGCAAGGGTTGCAGGCAGCAACACATCGAGGGAGGGTCGAGCTGCTGCTAGACTTGGGGTGGCACCCTGGTGCTTGCTGCAGTGGGGAGGAAGAAGCAGGGGCTCGACAGGGAGGAGAGTGCCAGCTTGCTCCATTGACAGGGGGTCTGCCATGGGAGGATGCAGGGGCAAGCTCCCTGATGCTGCCCTGTGATTTGAATAGAGAGGAGGAATAGAGGAGAGGGGGCCTCTGTAGGTGGGCCACGTGCCCGCCAAGGGAGCTGAGGGAGAGAGTAGGGAGGAGGCGCCATGGGGAGGAGGGAGACTGCCGCCGAGCTCCATGGGTAGGGTTGTTCCCTATGCACCAAGACCAGAGAGGAGGCGGCAGGTGGCATGGGGGGAGAAGGTGAAGGGGCTGGTGGCGGCTAGGGGTAGGAGTGAAATTTTTTCCAAGTGCAAGAGAGGGGTCCCATATTTATAGAAGAAATTTCAGACTAGGCTTTTGGAAGATTGCTTAGGGGAGAAGCAAAGGAGTTTCTTAGAAGAGAAGCAAGGGTTGCTTACAAGAGAAGGGAAGTGGTTCCTTCTAAACTAAGGAAACTATTCAAAGGCAGAAAAATCTCTCGCAAGATTTACCGGTGCAAATAACGGAGAGAATCGGCGTCCGGCGAACGAGAGACCAAGGAAAATAATTGGACCAAGAATTCCATTTGGTGTAGCTCGGAAATTCTCTCACGCACTATTTTGGAAACAAATTTTTAACTCAAGGTTTTGATTGACTTTCAGATTTTAATTGAAAAAGGCAAGTCGTGATGTTTTTAAAATCATTGTCGAAGTTTGTTTCAAATTCGGATCAGATACGGAGAGAAAATTAATTAGAGGCCAGCACATTAAAGATTCTACTTTGATAATACTGATTGGAATAAATTTTTTGGGTAAGGATCGATTAGTCGAGGAATCAGATATAGACATAGATCAGATAACAACTGTCAAGTGTTCGAATAAAAGAGTTTGGATGGGAATGACTTTTGAAATTTGCATTCGCTTCAAGAATAAAAGTTTTAATATGCTCCACATTCGGTATTTCTCGAGATTGAATAGCTCCAAATTCGGTGAAACATGAATAGTCTTGATAAACAAGGAAAGACATGATCGAGAAATCATTTCATTTACTGATGATCTTGAGCTTATGACTAATCTCATGGCATAACACGAAATAAACACCTGGGGTGTCACAGCCTTCCCTCCTTAAAAATCTCCTCACAAATCAATCCCCAACAGCACCCATATCACAAGAACTCGAAGGTTCTCCACAAAACCACAAGAAAGGGGAAGAGGAGAACTCAAGAACATAAGACATACGAATTTCAGCAAAGGAACAGATTAAGATTTGAAGTTAATAGAAACATGTGGGTCGTACTAGCGACCCTTCCTTGGATGAATCTTTGCAGAGCAAGAACACAGTCGACAGTTACAAAATCATTGCAGATCCCTCGGCTCAACTAGTGACTACCTAGAGGGAAAACTAGGAGTTCTAAACAAGTGCTCTAAACAAAATAGCAGCCAAAAGATACTGAAATAACTAGCCCTCCCCTCTATTTATAGAGGTTTATTTCCATTTCCTAAACTACCCCTATTTACTTAAGTATATCCACTCCACCGGGAGCAAAATTGACCAACTCCTAGAGCTTTCATCTGGCGGCCACGCACTACACTCGAAGTTGCTTCGCCTTGACACACCCTCCATGATCACACCACGTGGTGCCTCCAGTTTCCACCGAAACTACCACCGTCGGGTTTTGATGCCAAACCGAGTCGAAAACCCGTCGTCTGTAGCACTAGGTAGTTTTTAGGCTCAACCACAAAACCGCCATGAGTATCGCACCGCGTGTGCGTCCCCCACGTTCTGGACACATGTACTTCCAGTCCTCGATCGTGCCGGCAACACGGCCTGCTCTGCCTAGTCCTCGCACGAGTGCGTGTTCTAGGTGTCATCCACTAAGGCTAGTCACCCCGGCTGCTCTGGTCCGTCAATCAAGACCCAACACTCATCCTTCACCACTCCCAGTCCGTTAGCATGAGTCTGCATGACCTTCACCTCAACCGTTGACCACCGTCCCTGTGCTCCACACCTGCACACCACAAGCCAACCGATATGGTTGCACAAGCATCATCTCACACTCTGGTCAGTCCACTGACTACCGTAGAGTGCTACCCGTTGGCAATCACTCATCATCAACCCAAACCACATGGGACAAGTCAACCTTGTGTCCACAGAAAGGGAAAAGGTGAATTTAAACAAAGGAAGAAGCTTCCACTACATATACGGTATCAAGGTCCTTTGTGATAGGGTCTCTTGTTTTCTCATTGCTTTTGGCTTTCATTCACAACTTTTGGTAAGGCAATGGGGTTAGGCCACTAGTTTCTCTGTTTTGGTTCTTAAAGCCAAAGGGATGAAATTAAAGGCCAAAGCAACTAGATCAACTACCACTTGAAGTTTTTTAAAAACGTTTTTGATGTTAAACATGTCTTTTGATACAAAACCCACTTGATAGCAAAGAGGAGCCCTCTTGTTACAAAATTGTTCTCTTATGGGGGAGAAGTCAACTTATGAGAAAAAAGGGGGAGTTTTTGGTATTTGATCAAAACAAATAATTAAATTAGTTTGAATTGCAAAATCCAAGTGCTTTTGACTTAGAAGTTAGAAAAATGGATTTGATTGCAAAAACAAAAACAAGTGGTGGCTAAGTGATCCAAATATGTCAAATCATTTGACTATCTTATTTGGTTAATAGTTGAACTTCATATTTCTATTTTGACTGATATTGGTTTAAGTTAGTTAGATTTGAGTTACTTTAGGTGTGTAGGCATAAACCACCAAAAAGGGGGAGATTGAAAGGGAAATGTGCGAAACAGCCATTTCTACCTGTTTTGGTGATTAAGTGTTCAAAACACACCATCATGGACTAACGCGTGTAGTATGAGTATGAGCACAGGTCTACTACTACGCAATTTGAAGACATCAAGTCCAAAAGACCTTAAATGGAGGCCTAAAAATTCAACTTGGAAAAAATGAGAAAAGTGCATTTTGGACTAAGTTTAAGAAAATTCAAGAACTGCATTGAAAATATGTGAAAGAGGTAAGTTTTCTACACTTAGTTAATTGGATTAAATACTAATCATGTGTGTCTAAGTTGCAGGGGAGCTACCAAGAAGAGCCGAAAAAGATTGGAGAACTTAGGCTCAAAAGAACCTAAGTTATGCTAGCCTAGGCCTCACCGGACCAATCCGGTAGCGCGCCGGACCAGTTCCGTGTGCACTGGACTGCCTATAAGGCCCAACTCGGGGATCCCGAGAATTTATTATAAAAATCACCGGACCATGAAGAGTGATGGTCTGGTGGCACATCCGATCACCCTCCAACGACTACTTCCTGGGCGTGTGGGCTAGCCAACGACTACCTAATGTGGCACTTAGTCCGATGGTGCACCGGACCGATATGGTACCTGCCAGAACATGAAACCGCTGGCACACTAGATGGGTCCTTTGCCTTACTGGAAGATGATTTTTGGCATGTTTTTCCAAGGAAGGAGCAATGACTATGGGGCCTTTGGGGGGCTATAAAAGGAGCCCTATGGCGACCTCGTTCAGAACCTCAAGCACTCCAAGAGCATACACAACTTCGACACTCTGCCACAATGTCGTTTACTGATTCTAGTGAGATTTGAGCACTCTTTTGAGCCATTTTCTTGTGACACCTATGTTTGCACTCTTTTGATCTTATTTCTAGCGTTGTGTTGCTGTGTTTAATCTTATGTGTGTACTCTCTCCCTATCTTGTGCTCAAATTTTGTAACTATGATTCGTGTACGGTTATAGGAGACTCCAATTTGTGGAGATTCCTTGTTAGAGGGATTCATATTGATAAGGAAGACTGTAGCACCCAAGCTCAATCTATTTGGTCACTGGAGAGGGGTTGAAAGCAACCCTTGTCCTAACTGGAGAACACAGCATGGATGTAGGCAAGCATTTTAGGCTTGGTCGAACCACGGGATAAAATTGCTTGTGTCACGTCTTGATTTACTTTCTTCTTATTTTCTCTCATCCTAAGTTCTCAAAGTTCACTTGTGATGTTGCTCTAGGTTTAATTTACAACTTGAAAGAGCAATGAAGTGAAGGGAACTTTTTCTCTCTTCTTCTTGACTCAAACTTGATTTTGCACTAACTCTCATTCTAGATGAAGTTTGTGGTTTTTAGTGATTATTTTTTTGCAGGATCACCTATTCACCCCCAATTAGGTGCTCTCACTCGTCCACGTGCGATGAAGGGGAGAACCTCTACAGCGTCGTGGGCTTTGGCCACCGTCATTCTTGCTGCTCGGCGTAGTCACCCGGCAACCAAGACAGTATAAATGTTCTTTCGGTTGCTGCATCCGCGTACGTTAGGAGGGGAGGAAGCTTTGTCTCTTTGTCGTTTCTTGTCTTTGCCACCTAAGGACTCAATCGCTTCCAGCTCGCTTCGTTGTGCCCTGTTCTCCATCCCTTAGTTGAGCTCGATGTCATTGATTTCCTCTAGACGTGTTGCTCCCTTTTTTCCATCCATAGACTTTGGCGGAGGCGCAAATGAGGTCTCCCATATGTGGGTTGTGGAGAGTAGTGCATTTGGGGGAGGTTGGAGGCATTTTTCGCTGTGTTGTGCCATAGCCACATCCCAAGCCACTGGAAGGCCCTATAGGATGCTGGCCAGGTGTTCGATGGAATGCAGTGTCGGTGTTCTTCTCTTGTTCTCAATACTGTGGATCAAGAACAAGACAACACAATTATTAAAGATTATGGACCTTCATCCTCTGAAACCTTATCTCTTTTTAGATATAATGGTTCTCAGACTAAGGTCATGAAGGACACACCTTCATCATTTGAGAGAATAACAATTCATATAGATGATAAACATTATCTCTTCTTTTATAAATTTATATATTTAATTCATGATAAACATATGAATAAGATTCTTGTTACATTGATACCTTCGGCTTGTTCGAAGGTGTTGACGTGAGAGTGATTACAATCCAGCATGAACAGTGCGGTGGTACTGTTCACCTATTTATAGGCATGGGACGCAGTCGGGTAAAAATACATTTATGACCTTGACATTTGTTCATAACTGTAGCCTAAATCATTAGGGCCTAGCAAGTGTTTTCCTCTTCGGCTCAGCATCATGCTTGATCTTCGGCACCACTCTAACCCGAAGCTATCACTTTTTGATTATAGCTTCGGCGTTCATTGTTGTCATTTTCGGGCTATATCTTTGTCGTGAATACCTTCAACAGAGGAGTAAACTTCCATCATGAAGTTTGTGATGAAGCCCCTATGATAATCAACATTATGCTAGAAGCAAATGGTTAGTTGTGTTTTTGAGGACCTTCGGAAGAGGAAGGCCCCCAACAGTAGCCCCTCGCAGTATTAGTTTTTTCTTTGTAACAAATTCAGACTGCGATATGAACGAGGGCCTTTAGCCGAAGGTCTGAAAAAACACCTTACCTTCGCTAGAATAGCGAATCGTTCTGAATCGTGGGACCCACCGCTCAGTGGTGTTTTGTGTATATATACAGAGCTTGCACCACGAATATTTTTCGTGCTATCTAGCTCTTTGTGTTGTGAATGTCATTTTAGCTTTCATCTTCTGTGAGCGCAACTGTTTTTTGAGCTTCGGCTTTTGCAATGATCACTGTCGAAATGGTGGAAGATAAGAAGACTGTAGACCCCACACTTGCTAGTTTTTATGAAGCTATGGAAAGAACCAACATCGAAAAGATCATTGATGAAATGTTGGCTAGGCTATCTGGGGATTCTGGTGATAGTGATCGTTTTGATGTGGAGAGTGGTAATGCAGATGCCAAAGATCGGCCTTGGAGACCAAGCCATGTTGTTTTCGGGAAATCAACTGTTAAGCAAGGGCAAATTGAATCAAAGAAGGGAAAATATTTCCATGACATATCCATAGTGAGAGCTGGAGGAGAAAACACCGTTCCACTTCCTGAAGCAGATGAAGTAGTAGTATTTAAAAGTTTTATGAAGGTTGGACTTCGTTTTCCATTGCACAAGATGTTGGTTGAAGTACTGAAGACATTTGAGATATAACTTTGAGTGCTACAACTTTGTGCCCCGTTCTGATGCGAGGTACCCCGTGCCGACATTCTGAAAGAAGTGGCTAGGCTCTTGGATGAAACAATGGTTCTATGTGAAAAATGATCTGAGTGAGAGGGAAGATGTGGAGGGCATTATCCAATGTCCGTTACGGTCACACTTCAGCATTAGAAGGTCGTCCATTGTAATTGGGAATGAAGTGCAAGCCTATTTGATGGCTTTTAACACTGTGTGCACCTACATTGGTACCAGGGATTTAGTACAAGAGCATATTGCTTACAAAGTGTGGCCACTAGTGAATGACTAGGAAATGTCGAAGGAAACTGTTGTCGGCTCCAGTGAAGGTGGTATGGTTTACTTAAGATACACCTATCGCCATAGAAGTCAATTTGACGAGCCAAATGATGATTGGCTTGAGGCTGTTGATGTCACTAGCGACGAGCTATTAGGAGCTTATTCAAAGGCAGAAGACGAAGCCATGACAACTGCCTTTGGCGCTCGCGGCAAGAGGAGGCTGAATAGAATTTTGGATGTGATCGGATTTTTTATCCTGATTATTGTTTTCCTACTCGAAAACAAGGGTTAAAGAGAAAAGTGGCAGCTTCATCCTCTTTCGTCGCGCCTAAGCCAAAAAGATGAAAAGGTAGTCGAAGCTAGTATCGGTCCGGCAAAAGAGCATCCAAAGATGCTGAGTCCCCCAACCGTAACTGATTTGCCAAAGCTAACATTTGCTACAACCACAATAATAACTTCTAAGAAAAGGTGGATGGCCATTGTTTTGGATGTTGTTTTGAAATCCACGAAGATGCCAACTCCTGATACTGTCGAAGCTTCTGATGACAAAATTGAAGATGTAATGGAAGTGGCCGCTACAAGCACTTCTTCTATTCATATTGAAGCAGGACCTTTGGAAGCTACGCCAGCAGAGCTGGTAAAGGAAAGCCTTCTAGAAAAGCCCACATCACCAGGTCCCGAGTCACCTTCCTAGGGTTATTTGGACTATGTTGTTCGACATGCTTCGGGAAAGCGACTATCAGAAGAGCAGATTGCCGAAGTGCAACATTATGCCAAGGACCTGAAATACCCCTGAGGGTCATTGGTATACGGAGGAAATGACGAAGATGACTTCCTTTACTGTCTACGAGACAGCAAAGAGATAAATGTCTATCGGAAAATGATGGACAATATAGGATATCCAAAGCTTCATCTTGGCATATCTGCAATGATGAAGGATCAACTTGCAGACAGCCTTGCTTACAACAGCTTGAAGGTTTGTATATTTTTATTTCCGCCTTTACTAATTTTTGTTTTGTAAGCTTTTCGGCAAACAATTTATGGTGATACTTAATATTTGTATATATATATTTTATTGGTCAGGGTCTTATTCTCAGCAAAGCTTTAAAAGCCCAAAAAGATGCTAAGGACGAAAGCAGTCAGTTAGCTTTTGGGAACCTTCGCTCAGAAGTTATAACGCTTAGGAATGAAGCTCTTGAGAAGGATAAAATCTTGCTATCCTTGGTTGAAAGTTTAAAATTCAGCGAAGCTAGGCTGTCTAGCCTTTCTGAAGTAGATCAAAAAATCAAGGAGTTTGAAAAGAAGCAAGAGATAGATGCGAAGCGTATTGCTGATTTAGAATATGCACTATCTATTTAGGTGGATTTGCACAGATCTGAGGTGCAAGGGTTGGAGAAGAAGCTTGATGAAGTAACTGAAAATTTCAATGTAGAACAAACAAAACGTAGATATCTGATATGGAACGATTAAGGGTGCAGAAAAATGTTGAGGAGCTTCATCAGGCTAAAGAGGAATCCTACAAGGTTGCTACGTTATGTGCTAGTAATTTGAAAAATAGTTTTGCTAAGGTTGGCGCATTCTCCTTGGAACAGAACTTTATCTGTGGTGATCCTAACGGGGTTATCCAGTGGATTAGCGGTGAAGCCGAAGCTTTTTGAGGAGATCCTCAGTGATAGAGGAGACTTCTGCGCCTTCACCGGCACCCATGGAGCTATGTCGGTCCTTGAGAAGGTTGGCTGCGAACATGGCAAGGCTGTGGTTCAGCCAGGATTCTCGCTCTCAGCCAATGACATTAGGAACCCTTCGGTCGAAGCCGCTGCACTAAGTGGAAAGTTTTATTCTAAAGTTTGGCTGAAGGGTGGCCGAGAGGTAGCTAATGAAGCTATCAGAAAAATCGAGAAAGAGTCTCATGATGCCTTGGAAGAGGCCAGAAAAACTGAAGAAGCTGCTGAACGTGCAAAACTTATAGGTATATCTACTGTGACTTAGCTTCGTAAATTATTTTAGCTTCAGAACTAACAGACACTTGTACTATGGTGCAGTTGAGCTCTCTCCCCCTCCAGAGCCATATGACCTTAAGTTGATCCATCTCTGAAGGGGGTGCTTGACGTAATTAGAATAGCTAACGAAGCCGTTGACGAAGCTGTTAACAGGCTACTGAACGAAGCTGCTGACAAAGTTTTGAAAGAAGAAGACTAGAGCTTGTCTATTGAGACTTCAGAATTTTTGTATGCAGCTTATTTTTTGTAAGAAACAATTATCAAATATTTGCACATTTAATGATGTAATATATTTCTTTGTGAGGCGTGAAATATTCATACGTACTATTTTTGAGTCGCAAGCGAAAAAACACCTTTCCTTCTATTCACGCTTCATAAAGAAATAAATCCCCCTTCTTTGCTGAAGCAACTCTGAAGATCTCACTATAAATGTTGTGTAGCTGTTGTGGAAGGTATAAACCCCATATAAAAATAGCTCCGCCAAAGGCATGGGTCTTATATTATTGATACGTTCTTTCATGACTCTTTGCCGAAGATAGACTTAACCTCATGGGTTAGCCGGTATGATTTGAAGGAGCAATTTTCCTTCTTTTTCCACTATTTTTGTCGAAGCAAAAATATGTACGATGTGATGTTATGCAATATGATGAATTGATGCAAATGATGTTGATACATGATTCATAAAAAATAAGACTCTGCATCCCCTTAGGAACGACTTTGGAGTCTCTTCACCTTTTACTTATGTGGTATTTTAGCTCTGCATCCCCGTAGGAACGACTTTGGAGCTAAGTTCTACATCCCCTTAGGAACGACTTTGGAGCTTCTTCACCTTTTACTTAGGTGGTATTTTAGCTCTGCATCCCTATAGGAACGACTTTGGAGCTAAGCTCTACATCCCGTTAGGAACGACTTTGGAGAGTCTTCACCTTTTACTTAGGTGGTATTTTAACTCTGCATCCCCGTAGGAACGACTTTGGAGCTTCTTCATCTCTTCTGCTACACTCGATGGTGTAGCCCCAGATTCATTACAACAAATCGAAGGTTGTACATTCTTATATTGTCTTTAGGAAAAAACATAAAGATAAGTAAAGCAAAGATTACATCGAATATGAAAAATGTTTGATCGAGCCCATGTATTGCTTCAGTAAATGTGTCTTAACTCTGGCACAGTGTTGTTGACTGTCCGAGCTTCAGACTCTTCATGCGTATCACGCTATAGTGCCTGGCGATGCCCTTCTGTCGGTTGATTGTGAGGCAGGATTGGAGCCATGGGTGGTGGTGGTTGTAGCGAGGTCCATGCAGCTTGTGAATGGCAGGATTGGAGCCATGGGTGTCTTAACTCTGGCACAGTGATGTTGTGGATTGTTGGTTGCCCACATACTCGGGGATGTATGGGGAATAGCACGAGGCAGTATGCAGGACCTGCTTCAGATGATTGTGTCGTGCTTCGGCTTTAGCTATTTCCTTTTGTTTCTAGATCATGACTTGGTACATCCTTGTTGTATGTCCTTTGTCTTCTCCACAGAATAAACAAAACAACCTTATTGGTTGGGAGCTGAAACTTCCACCAAAACTTCTTCCTCCTCTGCCTCTTGGAGCTGGTGGCCTGAAGGAGCTTTGTTGTGTTCCTGATGACTGAGAGTTGTGCTGATGCCATTGAGTATGATTGCCCCTATCATCATTTGAGCTAAGGTTATGAATCGTCCTGACATACCTAGGGTGGAGCCTTCCTCCGAAGCCCCTAGTCATGTTGGAGTATCTGTAGGCCTCTTCCCTTCTCTGCCGAAAGTCATTATTGGCCCTGATGTACTCGTCCATCTTCTGCATATGCTTTTCCAAATTTTGTGGTGGCTTCCTGGCAAAATACTGCACCGTCGGTCTGTAGGAAACCGGTGACGCCTAAGAGGGGGTGAATTAGGACTTCTAAAACTTTCACTTAACTAGGCCACAAATAATTCCCTAGAGCAAAACCTATGCAAATAATCAAACTAGAGTGTGCAAACTAGGTTTTGTCTAAGTGTTGCTATCTCTATCGCAATGGCTAAGTTTCAATCTACACTATATAAGTATGAATTCAAGATTCAAACTTAAATGCTTAATATAAATGTGGAAACTTAAAGAGCAAGGTAGAGATGCAAACTCTCGTGGATGATGCTGGCATTTTTACCGAGGTATCTGCAACCATGCAAGGTCCCGACTAATCCTCGTTGGTGCCCATACGCAAAAGGAAGCCCACACAAGGGCCAAGCACCTCGGTCGACTAACTCCATAGAGAGCCACGGGCCTTCTCCACACGCAAGTGGTGCTCCACTTCCGGCTCCTCTCGGACGCTCCCCGCCGTCTCCACTATCGAGCTTCTGGCTAAAAACGTCGTGGGCCTCGTTCCCTCCGGTACACGGTGGCGGTCGTGACACAAACGTGGTTGTCACGGTCTCGCAAGACTCTTGCCCCACTCTGTACAATAATGGCTCGCGCAAGAGCCAAGGGGTTGGTGGTTTATCTAAACTCACTCAACTAACTAGGATTCACCTAGAGCAAGCATTAAAGCGGTCTAACTAACCTAAGCACTTTGCAAAGCACCTACGTAATCACCGAGTGATTCTATTAAGCACTTGGGTGTAAGTGCACTTAGGAATGTCTACTATATTCCTTGGTATGTCTCTTGGGCTCCCACACCTTGGTATGGCCGACTGGGGGTGTATTTATAACCCCCAACACAAATCTAGCCGTTGGAGAAAAGCTACTGCTCTCTGCGGCACACCGGACAGTCCGGTGGTGCACCGGATAGTCCGGTGCCCCTGTCCGGTGCGCCTAGCCGTTGGACTGACACCGCAGGTGACCGTTGGCGTGCAGGCTTTTCACACCGGATAGTCCGGACTCCACACCGGACAGTTCGGTGGTCTTCTCTCCACAGTGCCACCTGGAACTAGCTGTTAGGGTTCCTGTTCCTGGTGCACCGGACAGTCCAGCGTGTGGCATCGGACAGTCCGGTGTGCCATCGAACAGTCCGGTGCTCCTCGCACAGACAGTCCGCAGGCAACACTTCTTTCTTCTCTTGGACTTCACTTGATCTTTATAATTTCTTCTTTTGAGGTGTTGCTTTCCTCATTGTCTTGGTCCAAGTTACTTTAGCATCCTGTGAACTACAAACATAAACACTAGCAAACACATTAGTTCACAAGCTGTGTTAATCATCAAACACCAAAACAGCCAAATGGCCCAGGGTCCATTTTCCTTACAATCTCCCCCTTTTTGGTGATTGATGACAACACAACCAAAGCAAGCAATTATAACAAACATTTGAATGAAAATATGCAATCGACTTGCTAGGATGCATGTTTGTCCCCACAATGTGATATTATGGACCTAAGCCCCTCCCTAACTCCATAATTCACTTACTTCCTATTTTAGACCAAAGAACCAAAAACCACTTGAAGAAATAAAAATTTAAATTGGTGGTGTTTGGTGTTTGATAAAAATTTCATTGCTTTGGTCCCTAAACTTCTCCCCCTTTAGCATCAACCACCGAAAAGGAAGACAATAAAAACATGTAGGAAGCAAATAAGGACTTGCCCTCATAAAGTATTCGTCAATTTTACTCCTCCTAAATGGGTGTTCTCTTTTAGAGAGAATTTTCTCCCCCATTAGAGACGAAGAAATACTCCCCCTGACAGAGATCTTCTACTTTCAGAAAAAGCATGTGAAAAATAAAGGTGCAAGACACGATTTGAATAGACTAACTTCCCTTATGCATAGATAACAAAATATGAGTCAACAATATATGCATTTTAGCAACATGGGAAGTATAAGATATGAAATATAGTCTAATCAAATATTGGAAAAGACATGTAAATGATATTAAATGTAGTATCAAAGATACCAATTAAAAATCAATGATGGGCCATTTGAAGACAAGTGGTAGACTTGTGAGACGTAAGAGTTCTTGTGGTTTTGCAGTGGATCCTTGTTGTCTTTCTCCGCGGACTTCATTTTCCTTACAATGAGACTATTACATGAAATAGACTTGAAAAAAGGTATTAGTCTCAAAGTCTTAGAGTATAGAGTACCTCCCCATGAATGTGTGCATACAAGTTTTGAATATTTGTAGGAGACATGAACTTTGATTTGATATCAAGAGGGGCAAATTATCTATAATCCGAGCTTTAGCACATATAAGTTAAATGATACCAATTGTAGAATATAAGATTTTGAAGCATTAGTGTCATTTACTTAGGGATGTTAAATGAGCTATGTGTCGTGCTTAATTAAACATTTTAAGCCATGTAGGTTTGCTCAAGAATATGAATTTAGAACGAGCAATCCTACCATGTGATTTACCTAGTATTCATGCATTGTTTAATCTAAAGTAAATACCAAATGAAATACTAGGTATGAAAGGTAAAACTAGATACAAGAAAATAGATACACATATCTGAAAATAAGGAATACAATAAATCTAGTTACCTTAGTCATGGGTGGGAAATTTGGGTCCAAAATATTCACTAACCCACTTGGCAATAAACTTGATCCAATATGATGTATCCCATGATATACATCCCTAATTTGCCAAGTCTCCAAATTTCCTGTTGTCCTTTGGACTACTCACTTCCCTTTCGGGATCCAAACCTTCTTGGTGCTTTTCATGGTTGAAATTATTTCCTTTGGCACCCAGATGCGTTTGGCCCCTTTCCTTTGTTGGCATGCTTGTTGGCCTTGATTGCTATCACCTTTTCATTCTTTTTCTTCTTGATCAAATATGGTGTAGCAACCTTTTTGTCCACCTTGTTGATGTAGGTGTTGGAGATTTTGCTTGATGGCTTTTGCTTATCCCTGGTCATCGCCTTGCATTGGAAAGACTTATGGCCTTCCTTGTGGCATAACCTACAAATCACAGTCTCGCCCTCCACAGGTTTGTTCACTTTCGCAGTGGTGTTATCCTGTGGAGGTTGGATTTGTTCGACTTTGCCTTTCTTCTTGTACAAAGCCTTGCCAAGGCGAGCCACTTCTTGCCTTAATTGCTCATTTTCCTTTGCAACCTCATTCGAACATGTTTCTACAACAATACTCTTGACAAGAACTTGGTTGCAGGGGTTAGAATTATCAATTAAATCAATGCAAGAAGTAGAAGCATCCTTTTTAATAATTTCAGGAATTTCAACTAAAGATGCTCCTGGGTTGCTACCAATGTTTTCTAGCTTAGTAGTTAGCTCATTGTTGTGTATGCTAAGAATTTCCATTTTCTCTAGAAATTTTTCAATGGCTTCTTGACAGCTAGCTAACTTAGCCTTAAGTTTTTCATTCTTTTTAATAAGGCCATCATCGGTAGCTGTGGATGTAGTACTAGACTCTAATTGCTCAATTTTAGTTGATAGCTCACAATTCAAATTTGCAAAAGCTTCAAATTTTTCTAACAAACCTTTATAGTCATTTTGAGAGCTAATCAACTTATTTTTCAAAGTTTTAAGTTGAGCCTTTTGTTTAGTGCATACATCTTGAAACATTTAATGGCTTCTGCAAGCTCATCCATGGAGGGCTTTCCCTCACCTTCATCATCACTACTGCTTTCATCACTAGAGGATGGAATACTCATTTTACCTCTTGCCATAAGGGACTTGCGTGATGATCGTGATGAGCATGATGAGGATTGGTGGCTACACGTCCTTGGAGCTTCATCTTCGCTTGAACATTCGTCCCAAGTTTTGACACTTGTTAGCGCCTTGCCTTTGCTCCTCTCCTTTTTGGGTTCGACCATAGTTGGACAGCTGTCCCAGAAGTGGCCCTTTTCCCCGCATGCGAAGCATCCTCTCTTTCTTTGCTCTTTCCTGTCAATGTTAAAGAGAAGATCCTCTACCTGTAGGGGCACACCCATTAGATTAATTTTGCGGATCATCCTCATTACCTTTCCGACGAGTCGGATTGTTTCTTCGTCTTCGGAGGATGATGTTGATGGTTGATTATCTCCTTCATCATCACTTTTTTCTTCCTCTTCTTCACTTGAGGAACTTGGAGTGGGAGCCTTCTTTTTACCCTTCCTTTCATCACATGCAAAAGCATATGGTCTTGAGGAAGTTGGCTCCTCTCCCCGACACATTTTTCGCGACATCTCAAAGGCCGCGATTTTCCGAATCACAATGGTCGGGGTCATTGTACTCAAGTCCTCCATGTTGTGAAGAATAGTGATGATGCTCCCGTATCTTTGTTGTGGTAGCAGGGAGATAATCTTCCTCACAATGTCCGTGTCACCTAGCTTATTAATGCCAATAGAATTGAGCTCATTGATGATTAGATTTAAATGAGAATACATATCTCTAACAAGCTCATTTTCTTTCATAGCAAAAGAATTATACTCATTTAAGACTAGGCAATGTTTTTTCTCACGGACATTTGATGTGTCATCATGGAGCTCATGCAATTTTAGCCAAATCTCATTAGCAGTTTTCAATGTAAATACTTGATTAAAAATATCCATGCTAAGAGATTCATACAAGCAATTTTTGGCTCTAGAATTTAAATGAATTTCTTTTTCCTCACTCATGGTGGGTTTCTCGGGATTCTTGGGAGGTTTCATCCCGTCACGAGTGACCCTCCAAACACCTAGATTAACGGCCTCTAGGTAACAAGCCATCCTAGCACTATAATATGTGAAGTTAGTGCCGTCGAAGTGTGGTGGCCTATGGGTATCCATCCCTTCCTCTAAAAAGTGTCGGCTCCTTTAGTGGTTAGGCTAAAGCGTTTCAAATGAGCCAAACCAGGCTCTGATACCACTTGTAGGAAACCAGTGACGCCTAAAAGGGGGGTGAATTAGGACTTCTAAAACTTTCACTTAAATAGGCCACAAATAATTCCCTAGAGCAAAACCTATGCAAATAATCAAACTAGAGTGTGCAAACTAGGTTTTGTCTAAGTGTTGCTATCTCT
Organism: Zea luxurians; assembly: GCA_029449295.1. NCBI lineage: Eukaryota > Viridiplantae > Streptophyta > Magnoliopsida > Poales > Poaceae > Zea > Zea luxurians. The sequence goes on along the minus strand of JAOPSE010000011.1, from coordinate 62,464,244 downwards.
ACCGCAATGGCTAAGTTTCAATCTACACTATATAAGTATGAATACAAGATTGAAACTTAAATGCTTAATATAAATGCGGAAACTTAAAGAGCAAGGTAGAGATGCAAACTCTCGTGGATGATGCCGGTATTTTTACCGAGGTATCCAGAACCACGCAAGGTCCCGACTAATCTTCATTGGTGCCCCTACGCAAAGGTAAGCCCACGCGAGGGCCAAGCACCTCTGTCGAGTAACTCCGTAGAGAGCCACGGGCCTTCTCCACGCGCAAGTGGTGCTCCGCTTCCGGCTCCTCTCGGACGCTCCCCGCCGTCTCCACTATCAAGCTTCCGGCTGAAAACGCCGTGGGCCTCGTTCCCTCCAGTACACGATGGCGATCGTGACACAAATGCGGTTGTCACTGTCTCACAAGACTCTCACCCCACTTGGTACAATAATGGCTCGCGCTGGAGCCGAGGGGTTGGTGGTTTATCTAAACTCACTCAGCTAACTAGGATTCACCTAGAGCGGTGCTAAAGCGGTCTAACTAACCTAAGCACTTTGCAAAGCACCTACGCTAATCACTGAGTGAATCTATTAAGCGCTTGGGTGTAAGAGCACTTGGGAATGTCTACTATATGCTTTGGTATGTCTCTTGGGCTCCCACACCTTGAAATGGCCGGTTGGGGATGTATTTATAGCCCCCAACACAAATCTAGCCGTTGGAGAAAAGCTACTGCTCTCTGCAGCACACCGGACAGTTCAGTGGTGCACCAGATAGTCCGGTGCCCCTGTCCGATGCGCCTAGCCATTGGACTAACACCGCAGGTGACCGTTGGCGCGCATGCTTTTCACACCAGACAGTCTGGTGGTCTTCTCTCCATAGTGTCACCTAGAACTAGCCATTAGGGTTCCTATTCCTGGTGCACCGGACAGTCCGGTGTGTGGCACCGAACAGTCCGGTGTGCCACGGACAGTTCGGTGCTCCTCGCACAAACAGTCCGCATGCAACACTTCTTTCTTCTCTTGGACTTCACTTGATCTTCATAATGTATTCTTTTGAGGTGTTGCTTTCCTCAATGTCTTGGTATAAGTTACTTTAGCATCCTGTGAACTACAAACCCAAACACTAGCAAACACATTAGTTCACAGGTTGTGTTAATCATCAAACACCAAAACTCATTTAGCCAAATGGCCCGGGGTCCATTTTCCTTACACGGTCCTTGGTCGGAGCCCTTTGATCATAGCCTCGATAACAATCTCATTTGGCACTGTTGGTGCCTAGGCCCTGAGACGCAGAAACATTTGGACATATGCTTGCAAGTAATCTTCTTTGTCCTTCGTGCACTGGAACAGAGCTTGGGTAGTTACTGGCTTCGTCTGGAAACCCTAAAAATAGGTTACCAGCATGTCCTTCAGCTTCTCCCTTGACATGATCGTTCCCAGGCGAAGGGAGGAATACCACGTCTGAGCCACGCTCCTGACTGCCATGACGAAGGATTTCGCCATGACAGTTGTGTTGCCACCATATGATGATATGGTCGCCTCATAGCTCATAAGGAACTGCTTCGGATCAAAATGCCCATCATACATGGGAAGTTGCGGTGATTTGTAGGATGGTGGCCATGGGGTAGCCTGCAATTCTGCTGCTAGAGGAGAAGCATCATCAAAAGCAAAGTTACCATGGTGGAAATCATCATACCATACGTCGTCATAGCTTGGGCTTTCTTGCCGAAGCTCTCTCTGTTGTGGCCTTTGTCCTTGCTCGTCTTGCGTGATATGGCGCATTACTTCTGTAGCTTCATCAAACTTCTTCTGAAGTTCAGCTAGCTGAAGCATTTTCTCTCTCTTTCTCTATACTTGTTGGTGGATGACCTCTAGGTCTCTGATCTCTTGGTCTAGCTCCTCCTCCTACGGTGTTGGGCTGGTGGCCTTTCTTTTCTGATTTTGGGCTTCCATCAGAGAGATCCCCTCTTGGTTGATGTCCAGCGGCGCAAGGGCAGCCCCTGGCTCTATTGCTCTCTTCGACGGCATGACGAAGGTGAATGCTTGAGATGTTGTCGAAGGTGGTCGTTTGAGTTCACCGGAGGTGGGCGCCAATGTTGTTCTCTTGTTCTCAATACTATGGATCAAGAACAAGGCAACACAATTATTAAAGATTAGGGACCTTCGTCCTCCAAAACCTTATCTCTTTTCGGATATAATGGTTCTCGGATGAAGGTCATGAAGGACACACCTTCATCATTTGAGACAATAACAATTCATATAGATGATAAACATTATCTCTTCTTATATCAATTCATATATTTAATTCATGATAAACATATGAATAAGATTCTTGTTATATTGATACCTTTGGCTTGTTCGAAGGCGTTGACGTGAGAGCGGTTACAATCCAGCGTGAATAGTATGATGGTACTATTCACCTATTTATAGGCACGGGACACAGCTCAAGTAAAAATACATTTATGACCTTGACATTTGTTCATAACTATAGCTTACATCATTAGGGTCTAGACAGTCTTTTCCTCTTCGGCTCAGCATCATGCTTGATCTTCTGCACCACTCTAAGCCAAAGCTGTCACTTTTTGATTATAGCTTCGGCGTTCATTGTTGTCATTTTCAGGCTATATCTTTGTCTTGAATACCTTCGACAGAGAAGTAAACTCCCATCATGAACCTTTGTTTGTGATGAAGCCCATGTGATAATCAACATTATGCTAGAAGCAAATGGTTAGTCATGTTTTTGAGGACCTTCGAAAGAGGAAGGCCCCCAACAGTCGGGAACCGTCGTTGTCTCGCTATCGGCTGGTGCTCCCTATGAAGAACTGGTGAGGCGACTAGAGGTGGGTGAATGGGAGCCACAAAAAGTTCTCTGCTCGAGCTATTCCCAATCTCTAAGCAATCCGACGGGACGACGAAACCTACGTAGCATAGTAATACTCAATCCATTCTCGATTAAATATACCAAACTGCTAGCAACAAGTTAACACTGATGTATGTAGAAAAATGGAGCAAGACTCACAAAAAACCCAAGCTGCAATGCCAGAGAGCGGTAGTGCACTCAAGGGGGCGACAGTGTCGTGTGATGAAAAATGAGCAGAATCGACTCAAATTTCACATGAAGTTTGTGCAAAGGGAAGGAAGCTGATTTCTGAAGTTTCAACCAAAGCAAAACAAAACTCTGTGTGCAGATCACAAATCCCATTTTGGTTGGGGTTTTGTTGGGTTTTTCAAACGAATTCATATCAAAATCAACTCGAATCACGACAAAAAGTGCACCAACTAGGCATATGCAGTGATCCAAAGAGTGTATCTAACCCCACAATAATCCCCAACAACAACCACAACTCAAGAACTCGATGGTTCTTCCACAACTCGAGAGAATGGAGGAAGGGAAAGTCAAAGACAAAATCAAATAAAAATTGCAACATATCAAAATAAGCACAAGTTTTGAACCAACTCTGTAGATGGATCTAGCCACCCCCCCTCGAATCATGAGTTGAAAATTACAAATCACAAATGAGAACAAAAACATCTGCGGATCTCTAGCTAAAGTATTGCAACCTAGAGGAGTAAAACTAGGAGAACAAAATGAAAGGTGCAAGTGCTCTAAGCCAAAAGAGATGGTTGTTGATAACAGCCCACCCATCTATTTATACAAGGTTATTTTTATTTCCTACTATACACTAGATACATAGAGCCTATCCACTTAGCAAGGGGCAAATTGGACAAACTTCTAGAATTTTGATCTGACTGTCACATGCTACACACGAAGTTGCTTTGCCTCGACACACCCTTCATGAGGATGCCACATGCCGACTTCGATTCCCACCAGAACCATGACCGTCGAGTTTTGAGGCCCAAACTCAGTCAGACCAGCAGCTAGGTGGTTTTGAGGCTGAACCATCGAAGCCTCCACAAGTAGCGCACCGCATGTGCATCCCCCACATCCTGGACATGTGTCCCGCCAGTCCTCAACCGCATCAATGACACAATTAGATCTTCCATGTCATCACACCAGTGTGTGTCTGTCACACCTGGGTTTAAGGGGTAAAGTCGGGTGCGTCTCATATGTGTGCCAAAGAAGAACAACACATATAATGACCAAGTGTATAGAGATAAATGTCACAAACATTATTACATAGCGTAAGTATCTTACAAAAATAAATGATAACAATAAAGCGATCTAATATTATTCCTTGGCGCCATTAAGCTGACTGAGAGACGCCACCTAGACTTCCTCGTACTCCTCGTAGTAGTCCTCCTCCTGGGCTACCTACTCTTCACCTGTGGGGGGTTTATATATCACAAGGGTGAGCTCACTAAAGATCATAGCTCAACAAGTTATGTGGAATAATGTGCATGAACTCACCAAAGGTGGGAGCTCATGTGAAGTGTTAGGCTGATCAACAAATAATGGTTAAAGCTGAGCATTGCTTTTAATAAGTTGGTCAAATTTTATTAGCAGTTACTAAGTATAAGTAAATACCAACCCAAATAATAAGATATCATAATTAATAAATAAACCACAATGCAATGCAAATGACCAATTAAATTTAATTCCATAAGTTATTCATGTGCACGTCTGATATACCGGTTTTACACTCTTTAAAGGTTGTGAATCTTTACATACACAAGTCGTGTTACCCATTTACCAAGGGATCGCGACTTCCCATTCATCTCTTACGAGGAGACGAGGTAGGGTAGCACTATGAGGCCTTTACAAAGTTCCACTAGCTTCAAAAAAACCCGCTACGTTTCTGAGAAGGGCAATATAGGAATCCCTCGTTCGAAAAGCCATCGCAGCATGATCGACCCGAGAACCTCCCTATACATAGCTCCTCTACATCTCTTGCCCCTTTCGGGTAAGGTAGTCCTCCACTAGCTTTCCGAATTAGTCAGCCAAGGGCATCCCATAGCACCGTTGTGGTAGCACTGTTTTCCCGGGTGGTCGCTCCATGTTCCAATTAACATAATGATCTTGTCATGAACAATAATTAAAACAACAGCAAAATTGGAACATGATCACAATATAACATTAATTTCCAAAAACTAGGTAGAGCAATAGCACATCTACCCAATAGTTCATTTGTTTGCAAGGTGTGGGATAAACAATACTAGGGAAACCTATTAGGTCCCATCAAGTTAACCTGAGCAAGTCACAGTGATTAATAGTGAACATTATTAGGTAAAGAAGAGTGATCAAGGACACAACTTGCCTCTAACTTGAGATTCTAGGTACCAAGTTGGTCTTCAGATTCTCGTGACCTCACTGCTACTTGTAGCAAAACATACAAATAGACAAGGAGTACATAAAATAACAGTACACCAAGCATGAGAACAAACAGCGTAAGAATATTCTACGCGATGCTACGAGAACGTAGGTTCAAGGATCACTAATATCAGAGTTACGGTTGGAAAGTTGTCGTGTTGAGAAGATTTATGTGATTAAATATTAAACTATATTATCTTAACTAGTATAGACCATGTGGGTAAATGTACTCTAAGTAAATCACAAATTTAACTTTCATCTAAGTTATAACTTGATTAGATTAAGATTATAATTATAGACATATTAGATTAGTGAGATAAATCTACTACTCATAGGATGAACAAAATTCTAAGTATAAAGTATGTGATATGACACAATTAAGGCTACTACTGTGTAGGCAATTTTATCACAAAACTATCGCAACTTGAACGGGTTGAATCGGAGTTAAAATGATAGAGTTATGAATTTTCTAAGATTCAAGGATTATTTTTTACTAACAATCATTTTCTCCATTTATTTTATACATTTACAGACTGTGGCTCTAATTTGTAAAAAGTTCAGGGGCCATAGCGTATGAATCTGGACCTTCCTCAAACGATCTTTGTATAGATAAGGACGGCAGCTTTTTATTCGAGAAGCCTAGGGGGTTTTATGATAATCTGCCAAGGCAATGGCTTAGACCAATCCATCAAAGGGGTAGGCTCCTCGTCTAATCTTAGCCACACATTCGGCAACTTCTGCGCAATGGAGCCCTCTCTTCCTCCTCACGCGCATTCAGCGCAACGGAGCTCTCTCCCACACGGTGGCGCTCCTGCCGTGCACAGACATCTAGGCCCCGGTGCCCAAACCCTAGTACCAATAGTGCTATTTGATGCTAAGGAAAAGGAGAAATCGATCGAGGGTTATACCGAGCATTTGGGGTAGCAGTGGGTGCCAGCCACGGTTGAGGGCAGTCAGTGGCAAATCTCGAACGCCGACAAGCAATTCCCCATGCTCCAAGCACGAATCCATCCAAGCAAAGCCTCGAACATATTGCGCACGGCATGGCGAGGCATTTGGTGTAGGGCGAGATGACCTTGGGCATGGGCATAAATACCCTGAAATCAATCGGTGGAGTGCCCGGCTAGAATGGCGAAAGCGGAGTATCTCAACAACCTTGACAGCTATCCGTTCGTTCGCAACAGATCCGCGCTTGACGAAGCTTCAGGTGGAAGGGCATAGCCAGGTAGCGGCCCAAGCGAGCAAGGCGCAGATAATAGGCTTCATGCGCGATCCCACGGTGTCCGTGTCGCGTGCGCTGGTGAGCACAGACCGAGTCCAGCTACGGCGCAAGGAAGGCGCCTCTGGCAACAGGGCTCGTGCAACAGCGACTCAGATGGGGACGCCACCATGTTTGGGAGACTGGTGAGTGCGGTCCGCGGCTAGTGACCCAGCGTGCGTGGTGTTGCACCCTGGGCCAAGCAGATGATGGGCCGAGTTGAGGAGGATTGATCCAGGCGGTAGTTTCCTATTATGGATTTCTTTTCCTATTCTTGTTTCATTTTATTTTCAAACTGCAAATTCAACTCTAGTGTTTCATTTGAGATTCAAATATTGGGATGCACAAATAAAAATACAGCATGATGCAAACTATGCATTTTGTTTATTTTATTATTATTATTCTATTCTTGTTTTTATGAATGCCCTAAAACATATGAACTTAAGTATCACACATTTAAATACTTAGGGTTCCCTTTCATATTATTAAAATAAAATAACTTCATTCGAGATTAAATGTCTATTACCTTTTTAAAAATGACCATGAACTACTTATTAAGCCCCACTTTTGTATAGCTTTTCAAAGTATAGTTCTTAATGAAAGAAATGATTTAACTCCCTTGAGACTCTTTTCATTTAATTCCTTGTTTCATAAGATAAGAATTTTAATCTTGAGGTAAACATCCTAAATTTCCTAAGACATGACTTTAGGGTATTACAAATTCTACCCCCGTTAAAAATAATCTCGTCCTCGAGATTAGTAAGAAAGAGATGCAAAAAGAATTGTTTGCAGTCTATGGGTTAGTTTCTAATTGGTTTTAATACCAAAAGATTTTTTTTTCATTCTATATCACAAATTATTGGGTGATTAGGAAAGCATGGGTATATATAGGTATAGCCACTTTATTATGTAGGATAAAATATGTCTTTAAAGCATAGATAGGTTTGGGTAAGAAAGAGTAGGGTAAGGAAAGACTCCGTCCTGGATGGTGGGTCTTGACTCATCTGGTGATCCAGTTTTGCTCTTTGAAGACTTGAGTTGGTGCTTCTCCTTCCTTGACGCGGTTGGTCTTCTTTGGCCTTCATTCTTGGAGTTGCCATCCGAGTTAAGGACATATGGTTAAGATAGTTGTTGGTGCTTGGGATGGGGAGGCCCAACAAGGTTTACTTTGCTTTTGGAGTAGATGGATTTAGGTAACCTACCATGTGGGCCAGGTATTTACGCATGGTTGAGTTGGTTTAGGGCACCAATTTTGGTTAAGACATGTTTATAGAAATAGGGTCTAGTCTATATCACTAGGATTAACTAACATGTTAAGTAATTCACTATAGATTGGATCATATTAGATTAGATGAGATCTAGATTAGATTGGTATGACTAGTTTAGACTAGATAACATCTAATTAATTTATTTTGGACTAGATCATGGTTGTTATTCTAGGGTGGGATAAGTATGCTTATTAGGACAAGATGAATATATAAGGATAAGATAGAATCTTTTAAGATAAGATAGATCTATTAAGATAGATATATTATTTTTTTTGGAAATAATCTAAGTTGTCTAGTTATCCTATAACATATTTTTATGCCTATATACATATGCAGATGCAAGTGTGGACATTACTCCACAACTCATCACACTTAATCAAAGAACCAAATCAAACAGTTATCATAATAACAAACATTCAAGCATATAGATACTTGCAAAAATAGTTTTGCTTTTGTTCCTAAGATTAGGTCTCCTATTCCTAAAGGTCAATTTAGGTATAGGATTTCAAAGTGTGAAATCCACTTTTGTCTTTAGAAGATAAAAAGGTAAGAGTAATCAGAGTAAAGCAGCAATAGATGAGAGAAGATTTAAGGAAGGTTTTCAAAGAATTAGAGTATCAAAGGTAAGTAGGTAAGGGTTATCCACTTCTATCTAGGTTTCGTCCTACAGTCAACATTGCTCTGATACCACTTATGTCACACCCGGATTAAGGGGTAAAGCCAGGTGCGTCTCATATGTACGCCAAAGAAGAACAACACATATAATGACCAAGTGTATAGAGATAAATGTCATAAACATTATTACATAGCGGAAGTATCTTACAAAAATAAATGATAACAATAAAGCGATCTAATATTATTCTTTGGTGTCATTAAGCTGACTAGGAGACACCACCTAGACTTCCTCGTACTCCTCGTAGTAGTCCTCCTCCTGGGCTATCTGCTATTCACCTGTGGGGGGGTTATATATCACAAGGATGAGCTTACAAAAGATCAAAGCTCAATAAGTTGTGGGGAATAATGTGCATAAACTCACCAAAGGTGGGAGCTCATGTGAAGTGTAAGGATGATCAACAAATAATGGTTAAAGCTGAGCATTGCTTTTAATAAGTTGGTCAAATTTTATTAGTAATTATTAAGTATAAGTAAATACCAACCCAAATAATGAGAGATCATAATTAATAAACCACAATGTGATGCAAATGACCAATTAAATTTAATTTCATAAGTTAATCATGTGAGGGTCCGAGCTGCTCAGGACCGTGAGCACGGTTGATATACCAGTTTTACACTCTGCAGAGGTTGCGCATCTTTACCCACAAGTCGTGTTGCCCATTTGCCAAGGGATCGCGACTTCCCATTCATCTCTACCGAGGAGTCGAGACAGGGTAGCACTACGAGGGCTTTACAAAGTTCCACTAGCTTCAGAAAACCCGCGACGGTTTCTAAGAAGGGCAATATAGGAATCCATCATTCAAAAAGCCATCGCAGCATGATTGACCTCAGAACCACCCTATATGCAGCTCCTCTACCGCCATTGTCCCTTTCGGGTAAGGTAGTCCTCCACTAGCTTTCATAATTAGTCAGCTAAGGGTGTCCCATACCACCCTTGTGGTAGCAATGTTTTCTCGGGTGGTCGCTCCATATTCTAATTAACATAATGATCTTGTCATGAACAATAATTAAAACAACAGCAAAATTGGAACATGATCAAAATATAACATTAATTTCCCAAAACCAGGTAGAGCAATAGCAAATCTACCCAATAGTTCATTGGTTTGCAAGGTGTGGGATAAACAATACTAGAGAAACCTATTAGGTCCCATCAAGTTAACCTAAGCAAGTCATAGTGATTAATAGAAAACATTATTAGGTAAAGAAGAGTGATCGAGGGCACAACTTGCATGTGACTTGAGATTCTAGGTACCATGTTTGTCTTCAGATTCTCGTGACCTCACTGCTACTCGTAGCAAAACATATCAGTAGACAAGAAGTACATAAAATAACAGTACACCAAGCATGAGAACAAATAGTGTAAGAATATTCTACGCGATGCTACGAGAACGTAGGTTCAAGGATCACTAATATCACAGTTACGGTTGGAAAGTTGTCGTGTTCAGAAGATTTATGTGATTAAATATTAAACTATGTTTTCTTGACTAGTATAAACCATGTGGGTAAATGTACTCTAAGTAAATCACAAATTTAACTTTAATCTAAGTTATAACTTGATTAGATTAAGATTATAATTATAGACATATTAACTTTGATTAATGAGATAAATCTACTACTCATAGGATGAACAAAATTCTAATTATAAAAGTATGTGATATGACAGAATTAAGGCTACTACTGCATAGGTAACATTATCACAAAACTATCGCAACTTGAAGGGGTCGATGTTGGGGCGAAGGCGAAGACGCTACCCTTCGCTCCAGGCCTTCGTCAACTCGCTGCACCAAGGGAGGCAAGATGACTGGCGTGGCCCACCCTTCGTCCTCTTCACTGCAAGACGAAGTCCTACAACGAAGTCTCTCCATCCCACGTCCTCGGTCCTACACGGAGGCCCACGTGGGATTCGGCCCATCGTAACAGGCCTCGCACGGACAGGCGTGTTACAAGCCTGATTTGTAATAGCTTTTCTGTAATGACAGTTTGTAACCCTCCCTTATGGGAATATTCTGAGGATAATCCAGGTGTCTAAGGGCATAAGTGTCCTTACATCAGGACGTTGGGCACTTGGGCACCTATAAATACCCCCATACAGTGCCCTTGAGAGGCTGGATTTTAACAGAGCAATCACTATCTCGAGTTAAACCTTGCTTGCATCCTTTCCACTCCCCCGTTGGATCAACTTGCCCAGGAGAGCAAGTTCCAACATTTGGTGCCCACCGTTCGTGCTACGAACAACCAACCCGCGATGGAACTGAGAGCACCTAGAGGGGGGGGTGAATAGGTGATCCTGTGAAACTTTAAAACTTAAGCCACAAAAACTTGTTAAGTGTTAGTACAATAATGCCAAGTGGCTAGAGAGGAGTCCCAACAAAACACAATAACCACAGAAGATCAATCACAGAGATGGCACAGTGGTTTATCCCGTGGTTTGGCCAAGACCAACGCTTGCCTACTCCACGTTGTGGCGTCCCAACGGACGAGGGTTGCAATCAACCCCTCTCAAGCGGTCCAAAGACCCACTTGAATACCACGGTGTTTTGTTTTCTTCTCTTTATCCCGTTTGCAAGGAATCTCCATAAATTGGAGTCTCTTGCCCTTACAAGTATATGATCACAAAGAAGCACAGAGTAAGGGAGGGAAGCAACACACACAAATCCACAGCGAAATGCGCACACACACGGCCAAGAATCGAGCTCGAATGACTATCTCAAAGTTCTCACTAGAACAGAGCTCGAATCACTTAGAATCACAAACGAATGCGCAAAGAACGAGTGTGGATGATCAAGAATGCTCTAAGGTTGCTTGTGTGTCTCCTCCATGCGCCTAGGGGCCCCTTTTATAGCCCCAAGGCAGCTAGGAGCCGTTGAGAGCAAATCTGGAAGGCCATCCTTGCCTTCTGTCGTCGGGGGCACCGGACAGTCCGGTGCACATCGGACACTGTCCGGTGACCGATTTCTTTCCATAAACAGCGCTGCCGACCGTTGCAGACGGTTGAAGATCTGGGAGCCGTTGGCGCACCGGACATGTCCGGTGCACACCGGACAGTCCGGTGCCGTCTTCCGACCGTTGGCTCGGCCACGTGTCCCGCGCAGATTGCGCGGCCGACCGTTGGCCCGGCCGACCGTTGGCTCACCGGACAGTCCGGTGCACACCGGACAGTCCGATGAATTTTAGCCGTACGCCGTCGGCGAATTCCCGAGAGCGGCCTGTTCGCGCCGAGTCAGCCTGGCGCACCGGACACTGTCCGGTGCACACCGGACAGTCCGGTGCTCCAGACCGAATTGACTCTTGGCTGTACACAGCCAAGTCTTTTCTCTTCTTCTTCTTTCTGTTTCTAACACTTAGACAAGTATATTAGTACACAAAACCAATGTACTAAGGCTTAGAAACATACCTTTACTTCATGATTTGCACCTTGTTCATCTATGGACATAAATTCACAATTAAGCACATGTGTTGGCACTCAATCACCAAAATACTTAGAAATGGCCCAAGGGCACATTTCCCTTTCAATCTCCCCCTTTTTGGTGATTTATGCCAACACAACATAAAGCAACTAGAACAAGTGCAAACTCACTTCAAATAAAATAAATTTGAGTTTTATTTTGATTCAATTTTGGCATATATGGATCATCCTTTGCCACCACTTGGTTTGTTTTTGCAAATCAAACTCAAATCTCTATCTCTAAGTCAAACACACATGTTGAAGCAAAAAGAGAGTCATTCCAAGAGAGATTGATCAAAGATGTCAAAAACTCCCCCTTTTTCCCATAATTACTACTTCTCCCCACAAGAAGCCAAAAGAGACAATAAAAGAGTTTTGACAACCAAAAGCTCTACTCTACTATTTTCAAATTTCTCAAGTGGTAGCTGATCCATTTATTGCTTTGGCCTTTATTTTCTCCCCCTTTGGCATCAAGCACCAAAACGGAATCAATCTTGGCCCTTTAACCCCATTGCCTCACCAAAATCTTCAATTAAGAGCAAATGGCAATAAGAGTTCATGAGATGGACTTGGAATAAGTTACCCTCTCATCGGAGTGCAGTGGAAGTCTTTCATGGTCCAAGTCCACCTTTTCCCTTTCAATTCTCCTTCGAGACTAAATCAAGCAAACTCAAGCATATGGTTAGTCTCAAAGGGTCAAGTTGTAACACATCTCCCCCTAAACATGTGCATCACTTTGCAACGGACTTGTGAGGTCCAGGGAGTGTTTGTACAACTTGAGCACCATAATAAGCACAAAATGCAGAATGAACATGATCAAAGGCATAAACACATGTATGCTACATTTCAATCCAAGTTCCGCGAATCTAAGATATTGAGCTCACTACGCAACCTGCAAAAGGTCTTCTCATCTAAAGGCTTGGTAAAGATATCGGCTAGCTGGTTCTCGGTGCTAACATAAAACACTTCGATATCTCCCTTTTGCTGGTGGTCTCTCAAAAAGTGATGCCGGATGTCTATGTGCTTTGTGCGGCTGTGCTCAACAGGATTTTCCGCTATTCGGATAGCACTCTCATTGTCACATAGGAGTGGGACTTTGCTCAGATTGTAGCCAAAGTCCCGGAGGGTTTGCCTCATCCAAAGTAGTTGCGCGCAACACTGTCCTGCGGCAACGTACTCGGCCTCAGCGGTGGATAGGGCAACAGATGTTTGTTTCTTAGAGTTCCATGACACCAGGGACCTTCCTAAGAATTGGCACGTCCCCGATGTGCTCTTCCTATCGACCTTACATCCAGCATAGTCGGAATCTGAGTACCCAATCAAGTCAAAGTTAGACCCCTTTGGATACCAGATCCCGAAGCAAGGCGTAGCGACTAAATATCTAAGAATTCGCTTCACCGCCACCAAGTGACACTCCTTAGGATCAGATTGAAATCTAGCACACATGCATACGCTAAGCATAATATCCGGTCTACTAGCACATAAATAAAGTAAAGACCCTATCATTGACCGGTATGCTTTTTGATCAACGGACTTACCTCCTTTGTTGAGGTCGGTGTGTCCGTCGGTTCCCATCGGAGTCTTTGCGGGCTTGGCGTCCTTCATCCCAAACCGCTTTAGCAAATCTTGCGTGTACTTCGTTTGGGAGATGAAGGTGCCGTCCTTGAGTTGCTTCACTTGGAACCCAAGGAAGTAGTTCAACTCGCCCATCATCGACATCTCGAATTTCTGCGTCATCACCCTGCTAAACTCTTCACAAGACTTTTGGTTAGTAGAACCAAATATTATGTCATCGACATAAATTTGGCACACAAACAAATCACCATCACAAGTCTTAGTGAAAAGAGTTGGATCGGCTTTCCCAAACTTGAAAGCATTAGCAATTAAGAAATCTCTAAGGCATTCATACCATGCTCTTGGGGCTTGTTTAAGTCCATAGAGCGCCTTAGAGAGCTTACACACGTGGTCGGGGTGCCATTCATCCTCGAAGCCAGGGGGCTGCTCCACGTACACCTCCTCTTTGATTGGCCCGTTGAGGAAAGCGCTCTTCACATCCATTTGGTACAACCTAAAAGAATGGTGAGCGGCATATGCTAGCAAGATACGAATTGATTCTAGCCTAGCCACAGGAGCAAAAGTCTCCTCAAAGTCCAAACCTGCGACTTGGGCATAACCTTTTGCCACAAGTCGAGCCTTGTTCCTTGTCACCACCCCGTGCTCGTCCTGTTTGTTGCGGAACACCCACTTGGTTCCCACAACATTTTGCTTGGGGCGAGGCACCAGTGTCCAAACTTCATTGCGCTTGAAGTTGTTAAGTTCCTCCTGCATGGCCAACACCCAATCCGGATCTAGCAAGGCCTCCTCTACCCTGAAAGGCTCAATAGAGGAGACAAAAGAGTAATGTTCACAAAAATTAACTAGTCGAGACCGAGTAGTTACTCCCTTGCTAATGTCACCCAGAATTTGGTCGATGGGATGATCCCTTTGAATCATCGCTCGAACTTGGGTTGGAGGTGCCGGTTGCGCTTCTTCCTCCATCACATGATCATCTTGCGCTCCCCCTTGATCACACGCCTCCTGTTGATGAACCTGTTCATCGTCTTGAGTTGGGGGATGCACCGTTGTTGAGGAAGAAGGTTGATCTCGTTCATCTCGTTCCTGTGGCCGAACGTCTCCAATCGCCATGGTTCGTATCGCGGCCGTTGGAACATCTTCTTCATCTACATCATCACAATCAACAACTTGCTCTCTTGGAGAGCCATTAGTTTCATCAAATACAACGTCGCTAGAGACTTCAACCAAACCCGATGATTTGTTGAAGACTCTATACGCCTTTGTATTTGAGTCATAACCTAATAAAAACCCTTCTACAGCTTTGGGAGCAAATTTAGAATTTCTACCCTTCTTCACCAGAATGTAGCACTTGCTCCCAAATACACGAAAGTAAGATACATTGGGTTTGTTACCGGTTAGTAGCTCATACGACGTCTTCTTGAGGAGGCGGTGAAGGTAGACCCTGTTGATGGCGTGGCAAGCCGTGTTCACGGCTTCCGACCAAAAGCACTCGGGGGTCTTGAACTCTCCAAGCATCGTCCTTGCCATATCGATCAGCGTCCTGTTCTTCCTCTCTACCACACCATTTTGCTGTGGTGTGTAGGGAGCGGAGAACTCGTGCTTGATCCCTTCCTCCTCAAGGAACTCCTCCACTTGAAGGTTCTTGAACTCGGACCCGTTGTCGCTCCTTATCTTCTTCACCTTGAGCTCAAACTCATTTTGAGCTCTCCTGAGGAAGCGCTTGAGGGTCCCTTGGGTTTCAGACTTATCCTGCAAAAAGAACACCCAAGTGAAGCGGGAAAAGTCATCAACAATGACTAGACCATACTTACTTCCTCCTATGCTTAGATAGGCGACGGGTCCGAAGAGGTCCATATGCAGCAGCTCCAGGGGTCTTGACGTGGTCATCACATTCTTGCTGTGATGTGCTCCTCCCACTTGTTTACCTGCTTGACAAGCTGCACAAGGTCTATCTTTTTCGAAATAAACATTGGTTAGACCTATCACGTGTTCTCCCTTTAGAAGCTTGTGCAGGTTCTTCATCCCCACATGTGCTAAGCGGCGATGCCACAGCCAGCCCATGCAAGTCTTAGCCATTAAGCATGTATCTAGACCGGCCTCTTCTTTTGCAAAATCAACTAAGTAAAGCTTGCCGTCTAGTACACCCTTAAAAGCTAGTGAACCATCACATCTTCTAAAGACAGACACATCTACATTTGTAAATAAACAATTATATCCCATATTGCACAGTTGACTAACAGATAGCAAATTGTAACCAAGAGACTCAACTAAAAACACATTTGAGATTGAGTGCTCATTAGAAATTGCAATTTTACCTAACCCTTTTACCTTGCCTTGATTCCCATCACCGAATATAATTGAATCTTGGGAATCCTTATTTTTGACGTAGGAGGTGAACATCTTCTTCTCCCCCGTCATATGGTTTGTGCATCCGCTATCGATAATCCAGCTTGAACCCCCGGATGCATAAACCTGCAAGGCAAATTTAGGCTTGGGTCTTAGGTACCCAACTCATGTTGGGTCCTGCAAGGTTAGCACAAATATCCTTAGGGACCCAAATGCAAGTTTTATCTCCCTTGCATCTTGCCCCTAACTTCCTAGCAATTACCTTCTTACCCTTTCTACAAATAGCAAAGGGAGCATTGCAAGCATAATAAATGGTAGAAGATTTGTTCACAACTTTTCTAGGAACATGAGCAAATTTTCTCCTAGGCATATGCACAACATTTCTCCTACACATATCTCTATCATGCTGACAGGAAGTACTAGAAGCAAACATGGCATGAGAATCATAAACATGTGAATCAAAATCATTATAAGCATTTCTAGCATGTCTCCTATCATTATACATAAAAGCATGGTTCTTTTTAGCGCTACTGGCCATAGGGGCCTTCCCTTTCTCCTTGGCGGGAATGGGAGCCTTATGGCTTGTTAAGTTCTTGGCCTCTCTCTTGAAGCCAAGACCATCCTTAATTGAGGGATGTCTTCCAATTGTATAGGCATCCCTTGCAAATTTTAACTTATCAAATTCACTTTTGCTAGTCTTAAGTTGGGCATTAAGACTAGCCAATTCATCACTTAGTTTGGAAATTGAAACTAGGTGTTCACAACAAGCATTAATATCAACATCCTTACACCTAGCACAAATTTCAACATGTTCAACACAAGAGTTAGATTTATTTGCTTCTACTAGTTTAGCATTTAAATCATTGTTAACACCTTTTAAAGTAGAGATAGTTTCATAACAAGTAGATAATTCACTAGAAAGCATCTCATTTCTTTTAATTTCTAGAGCAAGAGAATTTTGTGCACTAACAAATTTATCATGCTCCTCATATAAAAGATCCTCTTGTTTTTCTAGTAATCTATTCTTGTCATTCAAAGCATCAATCAACTCATTAATCTTATTAATTTTAGATCTATCTAATCCCTTGAATAAGCATGAGTAATCTATCTCATCATCATCACTAGACTCATCCTCACTTGAAGAAGCATAAGTACTAGTATCATGAGTGCTTACTTTCTTTTCCCTTGCCATGAGGCAAGTGTGACGCTCGTTGGGAAAGAGAGACGACTTGTTGAAGGCGGTGGCGGCGAGTCCTTCATTGTCGGAGTCGGAGGAGGAGCAATCCGAATCCCACTCCTTTCCGATATGTGCCTCGCCCTTGGCCTTCTTGTAATGTTTCTTCTTCTCCCTTTTGTTCCCCTTTTACTGGTCACTTTCATTATCGGGACAGTTAGCAATGAAATGACCAATCTTACCACATTTGAAGCACGAGCGCTTCTCCTTTGTCTTGGTCTTGCTTGGCTGTCCCTTGCGATCCTTAAGCGCCGTCTTGAAGCGCTTAATGATGAGGGCCATCTCCTCATTATTTAGCCCGGCCGCCTCAACTTGCGCCACCTTGCTCGGTAGTGCCTCCTTGCTCCTCGTTGCCTTGAGAGCAAGAGGTTGCGGCTCGTTGATCGGTCCATTCAAGGCGTCGTCCACATACCTCGCCTCCTTGATCATCATTCGCCCGCTAACGAATTTCCCAAGAACTTCTTCGGGCGACATCTTAGTGTACCTGGGATTTTCACGTATATTGTTTACCAAATGAGGATCAAGAACGGTAAATGACCTTAGCATTAGGCGGACGACGTCGTGGTCCATCCATCGCGTGCTCCCGTAGCTCCTTATCTTGTTGATAAGGGTCTTGAGCCGGTTGTATGTTTGCATCGGCTCCTCGCCTCTTATCATTGCGAACCGTCCAAGCTCTCCTTCCACCAACTCCATCTTGGTGAGCAAGGTGACGTCGTTCCCCTCATGAGAAATCTTGAGGGTGTCCCAGATCTGCTTGGCGTTATCCAAGCCGCTTACTTTATGGTATTCATCCCTGCACAAAGAAGCTAGAAGAACAGTAGTAGCTTGTGCATTCTTATGAATTTGTTCATTAATGAACATGGGACTATCCGAACTATCAAAGTGCATTCCACTCTCTACAATCTCCCATATACTAGGATGGAGAGAGAATAGGTGACTACGCATTTTGTGGCTCCAAAATCCGTAGTCCTCTCCATCAAAGTGTGGGGGCTTGCCGAGTGGAATGGAGAGCAAATGTGAATTTGAACTTTGAGGAATACGAGAGTAGTCAAAAGAAAAGTTCGAATTAACCGGTTTCCTTCTCTCGTAGTCGTTGTGGTCCTCGTCCTTTTGGGAAGAAGTAGATTCATCGCTGTCGTCGTAGTAGACAATCTCCTTGATGCGCCTTGTCTTCTTCTTCTTCCCTTCCTTCCGTCTATGACCCGAGCCGGAGTCGGTAGGCTTGTCGTCCTTCGGCTCGTTGATGAAGGATTCCTTCTCTTTGTCGTTGATCACAATACCCTTCCCCTTAGGATCCATCTCTTCGGGCGGTTAGTCCCTTTGTGAAGAGAACGGCTCTGATACCAATTGAGAGCACCTAGAGGGGGGGGGTGAATAGGTGATCCTGTGAAACTTTAAAACTTAAGCCACAAAAACTTGTTAAGTGTTAGTACAATAATGCCAAGTGGCTAGAGAGGAGTCCCAACAAAACACAATAACCACAGAAGATCAATCACAGAGATGGCACAGTGGTTTATCCCGTGGTTCGGCCAAGACCAACGCTTGCCTACTCCACGTTGTGGCGTCCCAACGGACGAGGGTTGCAATCAACCCCTCTCAAGCGGTCCAAAGACCCACTTGAATACCACGGTGTTTTGTTTTCTTCTCTTTATCCCGTTTGCAAGGAATCTCCACAAATTGGAGTCTCTTGCCCTTACAAGTATATGATCACAAAGAAGCACAGAGTAAGGGAGGGAAGCAACACACACAAATCCACAGCGAAATGCGCACACACACGGCCAAGAATCGAGCTCGAATGACTATCTCAAAGTTCTCACTAGAACAGAGCTCGAATCACTTAGAATCACAAACGAATGCGCAAAGAACGAGTGTGGATGATCAAGAATGCTCTAAGGTTGCTTGTGTGTCTCCTCCATGCGCCTAGGGGCCCCTTTTATAGCCCCAAGGCAGCTAGGAGCCGTTGAGAGCAAATCTGGAAGGCCATCCTTGCCTTCTGTCGTCGGGGGCACCGGACAGTCCGGTGCACACCGGACACTGTCCGGTGACCGATTTCTTTCCATAAATAGCGCTGCCGACCGTTGCAGACGGTTGAAGATCTGGGAGCCGTTGGCGCACCGGACATGTCCGGTGCACACCGGACAGTCCGGTGCCGTCTTCCGACCGTTGGCTCGGCCACGTGTCCCACGCAGATTGTGCGGCCGACCGTTGGCCCGGCCGACCGTTGGCTCACCGGACAGTCCGGTGCACACCGGACAGTCCGGTGAATTTTAGCCGTACGCCGTCGGCGAATTCCCGAGAGCGGCCTGTTCGCGCCGAGTCAGCCTGGCGCACCGGACACTGTCCGGTGCACACCGGACAGTCCGGTGCTCCAGACCGAACTGACTCTTGGCTGTACACAGCCAAGTCTTTTCTCTTCTTCTTCTTTCTGTTTCTAACACTTAGACAAGTATATTAGTACACAAAACCAATGTACTAAGGCTTAGAAACATACCTTTACTTCATGATTTGCACCTTGTTCATCCATGGACATAAATTCACAATTAAGCACATGTGTTGGCACTCAATCACCAAAATACTTAGAAATGGCCCAAGGGCACATTTCCCTTTCAGGAACCCAAAAGAGCTAGTTCGAAGGCAGCCCCATCCATCGACAAAGCAGCGAAGGCAGCACTGCTAGCTGAGAAAAAGGGCAAGGCCCTCGCCGACAACACCCACCAAGAAGCTGGCGAAGACGAACCACTCAGTAAGAGGCAGCGCAACGATCAACACACTCCCGAAGGCACTCTCCGCACCTGCAGCTCCGGAGGGCAACCACAAGTACCACCCCCAGGCTTCGCACCACTAGAGGGTGAGGACGCAACACAGGACGGCGAAGTCATCGGCGTCTCAGCAGAAGAACAACTACAGCTATGGGCCCTACGCCTCAAGAACCACAACCTCCAAAAGCAGAAAGAAATCCTTGAGGCCAAGCGCCAACGTGTCTCCATGCAATCCAAGGTGTGCCAGATGATACGAGATGAGGAGCAGAGGGCACGGGAACTCAAACAAGAGATTGTGCTCATGCAACGCGAAGGCCAACACGATCTGCAGCATGACTCGCCCCTCCAATAGCGTGCGCTAGTCGGAGACTTATTCATTCCCCAGCATGGACCCTTCGTCCCGCACACCGCAGCTTTCTAGGGCATCAACTACCTCGATGAGCGAAGCCCCCTAGCGCCGCAACTGCAAGTGTCACCATGGCCCGCCAATTTCAGGGCAGGGACCTACCCCAAGTACAACGGCAGCACTGACCCAGCACAATACATCATGAGCTATCAAGTCACCGTCGCATCATCCTGAAGGGACGACGCCACGATGGCCAAGTCTTTCATCATCGCTCTCGAGGGTCCAGCCTTGACCTGGTACACCAGGTTGCCCCCATTGTCCATCGACTCCTGGAGAAGTCTCCAGGACAAGTTTCTGTTTAACTTTCAGGGGTACCGCCTAGACACCGATGCCTTGGCCGAGCTGTCACTCTACAAACAGCAAGAGAAAGAAACCCTGCGAGAGTACTACCGCAAGTTCCTGACTCTCAAGTCACAACTGCCCTCGGTCGACGACCAAATCGCCATACACTACGCCATCAGTGGCCTTCGAGCTGGCGTCCTGTATAGTCACTGCATCAGGGACCCACCCAAAAACCTCCAGGAGTTCTATTAGTTGTTTGAAAAGTACGCTAGATCCGAAGAGCTCCATCAGCGCAAGGTCGAGTCTCAAAGAAAGCCCAAGGATCCTCCGCGGTCTAGCCGAACATGGACAAGACCCTCGCAGTCAGACTCCGGTCGGGACAACCATAGTCAGCAGCAGGTGCATAACATTGCCAACCGGCACCCCGCCGGCGAAGACCCTCGTCGCCAAGATTATCCCCCCTAGGGCCGCGACAATGGCACGCGTGGTCGGGGCCGGGGACGGGCGCAACAGCCGTGCAGATATTACTGCTTGTTGCACAGTGAAGACTGCGTGCACCCAACCAAGGATTGCATGGAAACGAAGGCCACCAGGGATAGGATGTCTCGGGCACAACCCGCCGACAACCCAAGAGTTGTCGCGCACACATATCAACACCACCACCCACAACCATACAACCACGGCCCCGCCCAGCATCTACCCAACCACGCATATCAACAACACCAAGAGGTACAAGTCATACCACCCCCGCCCCCGCCTCCGCATCAACCAAACATCCACCACCAAAATCACCCCCAAGCACCAAAACAAGAAGACTTCGCTGATCAGCCGTATCGTGGAGTCATTCACACGATCACCGGAGGGTCTAGCATCGACTTTGACACGAAGCGACAAAAGAGGAATCACTACCGAAGCATCAACCACGTCGCCATCACCGGCTCGGTCGTGCAAACGAAGTGGTCACATGTGCCGCTAACCTTCGACGCAGAGATGTTGATCTGCGCAGCGCACCCCACATTGACGCCATGGTAATCAACTGTAGTGTGGTAGGCTGGGACATGCACAAAGTCCTAGTTGACAATGGCAGCCAAGCAGACATCATCTTCCTCCACGCCTTCGACCGCATGGGCATCAGCCACAGCTTGCTCAAGCCTTCGGACAATCCCCTATATGGCTTCGGCGGCAAGGGCACCATCCCTGTGGGCAAGATAGAGCTACCCATGTCCTTCGGCGTACCACCCAATGTGCAAAGCGAACATGTCACCTCTATCCCTACAACGCCATAATGGGTCGGGGCTCTATCAACAAACTTGAAGCGGCCATCCATGGATTATACCTCTGCATGAAAATTCTGGGTCCGCAAGGTGTAATAACGATGTACGGGAACCAGCAGACTGCGTGTAACATTGAGAGAGATTTCGTTCCTGGTCAACGGAACGTACACTGCCTTACGATGCAGCGCAAAGTCCCCGAGGCTACCCGCCCTGCCGCCAACAAAGATGAAAAGGCACAACTACAAAGCAACGACGGAACAAAGACAGTTCCCCTTGACCCGGCAACGCCCAAGCAAACAGTCATCATAAGCGAAGACCTGACCTCGCAAGAGGAGGAGAAACTCATCTCCTGTCTCTCCAGAAATAAGGATGTCTTCGCCTGGTCTGCCTTGACCTGGTCGGAGTCAGTCGCACCGTTATCGAGCACAGTCTGGGCATCGACCCTTCGGTGCGCCCAAAGAAGCAGCGGTTGCGTAAAATGTCCGATGAAAAAACAGAAGCTGCCAAAGCCGAAGTACACCGCCTACTGGAGGCCAATTTCATCGAGCCAGTCGCCTACCCTATGTGGCTATCCAACGTAGTCATGGTGCAAAAGAAGAACGGCAAGTGGCGGATGTGCATCGATTTCACCAGCCTCAACAAGGCCTGCCCCAAGGATAATTTCCCGCTGCCACGGATCGACAAGATAGTCGATAGTGCGGCCGGATGCGAAGTCATGTCACTCCTCGACTGCTTCTCTGGCAACCACCAAATATATATGAAGGAGGAAGACAAGGCCAGTACCAGTTTCATCACACCCTTCGGCACATACTGCTTCATCAGGATGTCGGAGGGGCTCAAGAACGCTGGGTCAACCTTCTCTCGCCTCACCAAGACGGTGCTCGAGAGCCAAGTAGGCCGGAACATTTTCACGTATGTGGACGACATCGTCATCGCCAGCAAAAATAAGGAGGATCAACTGGCCGACCTCGCGGAGACATTCGCAAACATGAGGGACGCACGACTTCGCCTCAACCCCGAGAAGTGCATCTTCGGGGTCCACTAGGGGAAGATACTAGGCTACGTGGTGTCGCAACGCGGGATCGAGGCCAACCCGACCAAGATTCAGGCAATAATCAACATGACACCCCCACAGTCAACCAGGGACGTCTAGCGTCTAACAAGCAGATTGGCCGCTCTGAACAGATTCATCTCCAAGTCCGCCGAGCGGAGTCTACCTTTCCTTAAGAAACTGTGTGGTGCGAAAGACTTCGCATGGGGAACAGAACAGGCGGCAGCTTTCGCATCACTGAAGCAGCACCTGTCAGACTTGGCCATTCTCACCAGTCCAGACCCTTCGACGCCGCTTCTGCTCTACATCGCCGCCTCACCATATGCAGTCAGCATAGCCCTAGTCCAAGAGCAAAACAGGGAGGGCACGACCCGGCAGTGTCCAGTCTACTACGTCTCCGAGATCCTCACAGCCTCCAAGTGTAACATGACCGAGTTGGAAAAAAAACTCCTACGCAGTCGTCATGGAATCACGCAAGCTGTGCCATTACTTCGAAGCATTCAAGGTGTGGGTCACCTCGGACAGGGGACTGGGAGAGCTGTTCAGCAACCCGGAGGCGTCTGTCCGGATTGCCAAATAGGCAGCCGACCTCTCCGGCTACCATATCGTCTTCGAACCTAGGACAGCAATCAAGTCGCAGGTCCTGGCAGACTTCATCATTGACTGGACAGGGCCAGTAACGCAGCAGGACGAGCCTGCAGATAAAGTGTGGACTATCCACTATGACGGTGCATGGTGCCATGCGGGGGCAGGCGCAGCTGCAGTCATCACATCACCCAAAGGGGTCAAACACAGATATGCAGCACGCCTCAGCTTTGCTTTGGAGTCCGACAGATGCTCCAACAACGAAGCAGAATACGAAGCTGTCATCCTGGGTCTTCGCAAGCTAAGAGCGCTTGGTGTCACCACCTGCATAATCAAGACAGATTCCAAAGTGGTTGCCGGTCAGATCGAGAAAGAATATTCAGCAAAAGACCCCGCACTCATGCAGTATCTCACGGCTGTTCGCAGTCTTGAGAGACAATTTAAGGGCTTTACCTTGCAGCATGTGGACCGAGCCAGGAACGAGGAGGCCGACGCATTGGCCAAAGCAGCTGCCAGAGGCAAAGCCTTGCCCTCCAACGTGTTCTACCACGTCATCGGCACGCCAGCCGTCCGTAGTCCAGAGGGTCTACAAATAAGCAACGACAACGAGGGCCATCGCATAGTCAACCTCATCATGACTGAAGATTGGCGGGACCCAATAACCCTGTTCCTGCAAGGATATTATCATCCAAGCGACGTCAACGAGGCCAAGCGCCTCAAGCACCAAAGCTAGGACTTCACAATCATTGAGGGCCAGCTATACAAGAAGGGGGTCAGTCAACCCATGCTTAAATGTGTCACCAAAACCGAAGGCATCTAGATCCTACGCGAAGTCCACAGCGGAACTTGTGGCTCTCACTCGGGGCCTAGGGCCCTCGCTGCCAAGGTGATCCGTCAAGGGTTCTACTGGCCCGCTATAATCTGCGCCGTGAATTGAGTCACGAGGTCGTGCGAAGCCTGCCAGAAGTTTTCTCCCTGTTCGGGCAACCATTCGCAATTCACAAAGCTGATTGCCCACACATGGCCACTTCAACGCTGGGGGCTGGATATTGTCGGGCCACTACCCACGGCTCAAGGGAACCTCAAGTTCACCTTCGTCGTCGTCGAGTATTTTACCAAGTGGATCGAGGCTAGGGCTGTATCTACAATAGCGTCGAAGACTGCCCAGAAATTCTTCTACCAAAACATTGTTTGCCGATTCGGAGTCCCGTCCGAGCTCACAGTCGACAATGGCAAACAGTTTGATAGCCAGGACTTCAGGGATTTCTACTTCTACATTGGCACCAAGCTTGCCTTCACCCTAGTGTATCACCCGCAATCTAACGGCGTCGTCGAGCGCGCCAACGGCAAGATTTTCACTGCTATCAAGAAAAGGCTACTCGACGACAACAAGGGTAAATGGGCCGACCATCTACCTGAAGCAGTCTGGGCGCTAAACACGACCGAATGCCAAGCGACCGGATTCACTCCTTTTCGTCTACTATATGGTTCGGAGGCCATGACCCCATAGGAAATAAAGCACGGGTCACCTCGAACAAGCGCATCAGCCGTCCCCGACGTAGACGAACCAACGTCCAAAGACCTCATCGATGGAGACCGCGTCTTTGCCCTGCAGGCCCTCAACAAATACCAAGCTCAAACAAAGGCCTGGCGTGACCATGCAGTCGTCCCAAGAGAGTTCAACGAAGGAGACCTTATACTCGTTCGAACCACCCAGACAGAGTCACGGGGCAAGCTGGAGCCAAAGTGGGAGGGTCCGTTCATCGTCTGGTCGAAGGTGTCCCCCAGCGCATACAGGCTAACAACGCCATCCGGCGAGGACCTAGACCATTCTTGGAATATTGACAATCTCCGCAAATTTTTTGTTTAAATCCTCAGGGCCTACGCGCCCTTGTAATTCACCAAACAGTACTATTCCGGCCCGCACTCTTTTCCTCCCGGGGGTGAGGTTTTTAACGAGGCGGAGCCATGTAATATACCCGCAAAAATCTCCCGCAAAAACTCAGTCACAGCATGTCAAAAAAGACCGCATCGACGGTCTTCGGCATTCAACCACTCTGAAGTCACCGTGAGAGGCAGCGCAGACTACCCTCGTGTGTGACACTCCGCGCAAAAGTCGCCTAAGGGTGCAGCCAGAATAGCACAATAAGTGCGCAAAGTCGAAGTCTTTTCCTAAAAGACTCTCCGTGCAAAAGTCGCCTAAGGGTGCAGTCGGAATAGCACAATAAGTGCGCAAAGTCGAAGTCTTTTCCTAAAAGACTCTCCGTGCAAAAGTCGCCTAAGGGTGCAGCCAGAACAGCATAATAAGTGCGCAAAAATCGAAGTATTTTCCTAAAAGACTCTCCATGCAAAAGTCGCCTAAGGGTGCAGCCAGAACAACACAGTAAGTGCGCAAAAATCGAAGTCTTTTCCAAAAGACTCTCCGTGCAAAAGTCGACTACAGGCGCAGCCGGATCAACGAAGGCGCGCAGCCTCATAATACAAATCACATTTACACACACAAGCGAGGGCATCATATATTACATTGGCTCAACCTTCAGGATGATACCCATCTCCCTGTAATTGAACAGCATTATCCTCAATTCCTCACCTTCAAAAAGATTTCGCAGCTCCCCTTCACCTATGCTCGCCCCAATCGGCGAGGACAACAGTTCTCGCTTACTGTTCTGGTCCACGCGAAGACGGCCACGCTCCATCCCAATACGATGACGCCTACCACTTCGCGACAATTCACTCACTCTCTGTTTCGCCACCGCCCTTCGCCGCCTATACCCAGTACTCGCACCCAGGAGACCACCGGAACCTTCCACGTGCGGTGAAGGCTCCACTGCAACCACATCTAATGTTGCAAAATAATCGAAGCCTTCATCCGAAGACTCCTCCGTCCACGAAATTGAACTCCCAGAATCATCAGACTCAAAACACGTAGACACAGAGCCACACGAATCATCACCGGCAGGCACCACGGTTGGGGCTGCCACAAAAATAGTATTGTCAGTAGTGGTTGCGTGCGCAGGCCCAAACGTCAGAAACTGCGTAGCAACTGAGGTTCAGTATCACACAGACAAAATTTACACTTAAACTCCCCAACGCCTATTCAGCCACCTGCGAAGGCCCGGCCACGGCCGTGGGGTCTTCCGCAGCCGGTTCGACCACTGCCTCGCCCGTCGGCGCGGGGGCTAGCGCGGGGTCTTCACCATCTCCAGTCATCGTGGGGGTCGATGAGGGGCCCTTGCCCGCATCAGACGGCGGCGCCAGATCCACCCCTGAGGCCTCGGGCAGCGAGGCCTCGGGCAGCGTGCTGTCTAGGTCACCAAGGTCTTCAACCTCCTTGTCACGCGCCATCTGTAGCAATAGCATACTCATTCAGCAAAACCACACATACCCACACATATAACCACACAAAATGAGCCCTTACCTGATCCATTGCCCGGTCGGACCTCTCCCGGACCGTCTCTCGTCCGTGAGGACCCCACATCCTGTCGAAGAGCGCCCCCGCTGACCGCTTAAGCACCGGGTCCTCGACCTGGAAGATTTTGCATTCAAAGCCTTTGTCCGACTGGTCGAAGACCTCGAAATGCCCGCACCCCTCGTGGGACAAAGCATTCACAGCCCCCTCGTAGGTGATGAGGGAGGCAAAGGACATCAGGCCCGTCATGATTGTTGGTAGGACCCCCAGCTCCTCCTGCAGCCACTCAAGGAAGCGGAGGCCCACCTCTTGGCTGGGCGCTTCGAAGGGGGCGGTCCGCGCACCCAGCTCCCGGTACGCATCCACGAGCTGCGCGTGCGTCTGCTCAACCTCCGCGCGTGTCGAGGTCTCAGCTTTATCCACACGGCTGCGAAGGACGCCATGCTGCGCTTCTAGCTCCTCGGCACGCTGGCGGGCGAGACTGGCCTCCGCCCACGCAAGTTTAGTGTCGGCTTGAGCAACCTGCACGTCGGTGATAGCCTTATTCGCGTCCCTCCATTCTTCCGCCAACTGGCGCCGAAGATCCCGCTTCTCGGCCTCCATGGCGGCCAACCTCTCCGTCAGCCTGCGGTTTTTACTTTTCGCAGCCGACCTCTCCCGAACAGCATCCGCATGCTGCGCACGGAGACGCTCGACTTCGGCAGCAAACTCCGCAGTCAGAGCACCCGACGCGACATGGTCGGTGAAGTCGGTCGCCTGCCACCAAAAACCATGAGACTCGCCACCTCATAAAAACAACGAACTATCGAAGTCCAACACGACTTACATGCTTCAGATGCTGCGACAACTATTGCGACGCTTGCCTTAGTTGCTGGGACACAGAGCCCGCCATGTCCTTAGCGGCAGTGGTCGATGGAATCGCGCTGCTCGCGCAGAAGGCGGACCACGGGTCCTGCGAAGCACCCTTCACACCAACCGTCACCGTCGGCGAAGTAGCCACCACCGGAGTCGGGACAACAGCCAGTTGCCCCACATCCGACCCTGCACCATGATCTTGGTTACGACCTAGTCTAAAAAAAACTTACCAACAAGATAATCCCCCACGCAGATATCTGTGTCGAAGTCGACAACACGCGCTGCCGCCTCGTCAGTACGCGGCGACGAGGGCAACTTTCGCCCCTTCACCGGCTCGCCCAAGGGTGGCTTGCTCGCACCAGAAGCAGCAGCCTTCGCACCTGACGAAGACTTCCTGTGTGGCGGAACTGCCCGAATTATTCCAACTTAAGTGCCTAAGCCCTGCCTTAGAGGCTAGACCACACTTAAATGGGAATAACCCGTCAATCCCTCGGATCTAGTCCGACACGGCCAATGACAGGATCAAGTACCACAAGCTCACTCGATGGTGAGTCACAGAGCAAATACAATAAAGCATAAAACCAGGTATGGAAGAGTATTTAAATTATTACATCACCATTGTCACCATCGGAGTTTTCGCAAAAGTAACCATCATTGTTTTTGAAGTGCAGCGGAACTAAACTAACGATACATAAATGGAGAGATGGGGAAGCCTATCCCATCACTCCTCATGCTCCTCCTCAGCCGAGGCAGGGTCCCACTCGACAGTCCAACCCGGTGGCAGGGTGGATGGCCAAGTCACTCCAGCAACCATGTCCTCCAGAGAACCTGTAAAATTATGCCACAAGCAAGGCTGAGTATACTAATACTCAGCTAGACTTACCCGGTGTGAGGAGTCTATACTCCTCTACCTCTAGACATGCAGCTGTTTGGCTGTGGGGTTTGGTTGCCAAAAGCACTAGCTGAGTTTCTAAATCAAGATTTTAACTTAATCAAAATTAAGTGTGACTCTCTTAAGGCTAAAAGTGTACTATCTATTCATACATAGTAGCAAGCATTATTAGCAATCAACAGTTTGTATCATCTCAACCAGTTCCACTTGTTACTCAATGTAGCAGCATGGATCAAGCAGTCTCATTAGCTGCGAGAAGCAGACGATTCGAATCGAGTTTTTATCCTTGCAAGGTAAACCTAAACACACGACATGCAGGGGCACTCCGTCCCCACACACATCAACCGTCCCCATCGATTCCCCGTCAGCAGATCAGGGCTCACCGCCTTGGCGTACAATGCCCCACTGACCCCGACTGGCCGTCGTGCAGTGACCGCACTTGTACCCACCATAACCGGAATGGGAGACTACGTCTCAGGTCGCGTGAGGGGTAAAGTCCACTGCCAGGTTCAATCAGGTACTAGGCTTACCGATTTACCATATTTCTCGGCATATGTTTAGTACGTTCAAACGCTTGACTCACGGTACCACACCTTAATCCTTAATCAACTTTTATCCCGTGAACAACCAATCCCCATGGATTGTTGCCCACAAACCAACATTAATATGATAGGAAGGTGGATACAGCCAATTCCTGACCTCGCGCGAGTGCTAGAAAAATCACTCGACTTCTACCGAGATCCTAATTAATAAAGCAGCTACTCGGCCTAGCATACTAGTATTCATCTCAATGGGATTCCTGCGATCATGCAACTAGGGTTTCAAACAATTCCTACACCTAAGTGCACAATCAATCCTACAATCATTAAGTGAAGTAAAATAGCATAAATAACAGGTTATGCATAAAACCGGGGCTTGCCTTCCAAAGCAGTGGCAGGCAGGTCCTCTGGTGCAGGCTCTGGTGCTGGGTCTGGGGCAACCTCCTGGGCAGCTCCTTGCTCCGGCACGAGGATGTACTCTCCGTCAGCGAGATTACAGTCTATCGAATGCAATGAACATGTATGTTACAATTATGCAAGAGTTAAGAACACTAAGCTACAGAAATTAAGTCAAGAATTAACTTAGGGTTCCTGGCTACGGGGGTCTTCTGGTGGTACATAGAGACTTATTACCTTTTTGGGTTTAGGTTTTTCCTTTAGGATAACATGTTGGATTTGCATTGCCTTTATGGATTTTAGTGGACAAGTAATAAAGGTCTTAGGAGGGCATTAAATTCCATCATCCATTTTCCTTTCCTTTACTTCCATCTAGGGTTTCTAGTAGGGGTTTGAACTATGACAGTAGTTTAAAAATCTCCAAAAATTCTGTAAAAATTACAGTGGATTGTCACTGGCTATTCTAGCTTGTTTTAAGAATTTGAGGCTTAAAGTACAAAAGTTGGCCTTTAAACAAAAATAACAATAGTTAGGCAAAATGGGCCACTTTACACTACAAGTCTTTTATTAAAGTGGTTTCTGACCTAATGGTTATTTTTGCTGGCCTCAAACAGTGATGAAAAGCTCTTGTGCCAAAAATGACAGAGAGCCACATGATGGTTAATTAATGATGGATTTTTAAAGTTTGGTGCAAAAAGGGTGATTAGAACTAACTTGTCCTTTGAAAAATATCAAACAACAGATTTCAGATTTTTCTTAAGTTCTTATCATCAACACATTAGTTATCCTAAGGTTTGGGGAGGTTTCACCTTAGGGGTATTTTTGTAGGGTTTTTCTAAGTTATCCTTATTTTAATAGTTTAAAAGGTAGCTTCCTTATTTTATACTACAACAGGGTATGATATATTTTTCCAGTGAACTACATTGACTAAATATCTCAACAAAAATAGGGGTGCTCTCTGGTTCATTATTTATATTACTTTTTCTATTTTTCCTTAAACTTAGGCATAATATGGAATAAGGGGTAAAACCAACTTAATGTAATGGACAGAGAGGTTTAACATTTTTAACTAGGTCAGTAGGTAGATATAAACTCCTCCAAATTTTTCTAACCCTAGTTAAATAGTACAACTATTTTTCTTGCTATTATTAAGCTTTTGGTCAAAACTGAAAATAAATCAGAACCTTATATTTTTCTCTAGTACTTATGGGGTTTTATATTTTTCTTAGACAGGTTATATTATTTAGAGTCTGGCAAAATTTGTTTGACCAAAATTGGATAAACCAAACAGAAGTTATGGGTTTTTAAAGTTTCTGTTTGAATTTAATCTGGTTTTATTTAAGTTTTTCTGGAAAAACAGTTTGCGCCGAGACCCCTAGGTTTAAACTGAATCCATCCTCACAGATCTGCCCTTACGCCACTATTCCCTTGAGTCTTTGGCTTTACACATAACCCCCTGGATTCCTCTCCCTCTCACCCGCGGTCCCTCCTTTAACTAAAACAGTACCCGCGGGAAAAGAAAGGGTGGCGCGGCTTACCGGCGGCGAGGGAGGCCCGGCGAGGTGGTCAGGGGTGTTCAGGAGGTCGCGACGGTCACGTCGATGTGCGGGTCGTCGCCGGAGGTGGTCGGAGCTGCTCAGTCCACGTGCGCAGGCGGGCGAGTTCGTCGGCGGCGTGCGCTCCGGCCTATCCACGGCGGTATAGTTCAATCCAAGGGCATAGGGAGCTTCATGGAGGTCTAAGGAGTCTAACCGTGCAAGGAATCGAAGAGAGACTCACCGTGCACCTCGGTCCACGGTTGCCGGCGGTCGGGTGAAGTCCGGTGAGCGTGATTCGGTTACTCCGGTGACGCAGGCCCTCGGTTCAAGCTTGAGCACGGCTTACGGCTTCACCAGGAAGCTAACTGGGGGCTTGGATCGAACGGAGGGGGGCTGGAGAGGGGTTGGCCACGGTGGCGGCTTTCGGTCGGCACTGGCGGGTCGCGGGGAGGTCGCCGGAGGCGAGGGCTGGCTCGGGCAAGTCCGGCGAGGTACGGATGAGGTAATGGGGAAAGCAACCGAGCGCTGGGACGGGTTTTATAGGCGCGGACGCGGCCGAGGCGCCGACTCGACCGTTTGGCGCGACGCGGGCACGCGGGGCGCGCGCGCGGGCGTGCTCTGGCGAGCTCAGAGCGCGTCGAACACGTGGCGCGTTGCTTCTGCCCGTGTTCTTCGCTCTGCTGAGCGGCCAGGCGTACGAATCTTGCCCTAGCGCCTGTGGGAGATCTCTTCCCTGCACCTAGGGCTACCTAGTTCATGTAAGTTCCAAGGGGAGATGTGGTCTGGTTGAAGAGATACGGCAGCGCCAAGTCTTGTCTGTCTGCCCTGTGCAAACCGAGACAAAACCAATGCCAAGGCGTGTCAAACGGTTTTGGTTTGGGTTCAAACTTTTCCAGGGCATTCTAGGGTTCATTTGGCGCCACTTTGTTAATTGGGTCGACTGGTTTTGAAAAGGAAATCAAGGTGAACATGAGGGATCTTTGCTTAAGGGTTGGTTTTTGACTTAGGCAAAATCTGAACCCCCCCCCTTGTGTTCAATCTTGGGTGATCTTTTTAGGACCTTTCTGAAAACTTTTTGGGGGTACTTCCTTACTATTAATTGTAGGTTATTAAGTATATTACAACTTTTATATTTGGCCCAAACCATGATCATGATGTTTACATGATCTTTTGATCATGGCATCAATTAGGGTTATAATTACCTATGGGGGTTTTGTTCTAGGGTTTTGGGAGATTTCCACTTAGATGTGCATTACAAGCTAGGGCATGACATCCAAAATAGGTTGCACTAAATTAGGACCTTGAATTCCAAGATTGAGATACCTTGCCCACAATTCACTATGTAACTATGGGTTAAAAGGGGTAACCCTGGGGTGGGTACCCTGAGTAACACCTAGGGTGTTACAGCCCTCCCCCCTTAAAGGAATCTCGTCCCGAGATTTCAGATAGAGTCCCTTGGAGGGATGCTTTGAAGGTGGGCTTGTGCTACTTTCCCTTTAAACTCAAGTTCCATTTTCCTAACTGCTCTTCGAATGTCATCCCCTTTGCAACTTCAGAAGGAAGCCCTTTTTACGTTAAGTCCATAACTTAGACTATCCTTGTTATCTAAGTTTTTTCTTATAATTGACTTCAAAGGGCAGGTGGGGGTGGGGTTTTGGGTTACATACCGATTCCTTTGGGTAGAAAGTCGGGGAAGCGAGAGCGTAGAAAATCCTCCGTCTCCCATGTAGCTTCTTCTGCTGAATGGTGACTCCACTGAACCTTATACATTCTGATTGATCTTGCCCGAGTTGATCTTTCCTTTTGATCCAAAATCTTGACGGGGTACTCTTGGTAAGACAAATCTGGTTCTATCTCAATGTCGGGCTCCGGTAGCACTTCAGTGGGTAGACGAACACATTTCCGCAGCTGAGATACATGGAACACATCGTGAACTGCTGACATATGGGGTGGCAATTCCAATTGGTAAGCCACGGGTCCACAACTTGCCTTGATCTTATAGGGTCCAATGTATCGAGGGGCCAACTTGCCCTTGATCCCGAATCTCTGGATACCCTTGGTTGGCGATATCTTAAGATAGACATGATCTCCCACCTCAAACTGTAGTGGCTTCCGTCTCTGGTCATGATAACTCTTTTGCCTAGCCTGAGCAGCTTCCAAGTTCTTCCTGATGACTCTGACCTTTTCCTCTGCTTCAATCACCAAATCTGGCCCAAATATCTCCCTCTCTCCTGCTTGGGACCAATTCAGCGGGGTTCTGCATCTTCTCCCATATAATGCCTCAAAAGGTGCCGTCTTCAGACTAGACTGATAGCTGTTATTGTAAGAAAATTTTGCCAATGAAAGACACTTATCCCAGTCCTTTCCATAGTGTAATGCACATGCCCGCAACATGTCTTCCAAAATCTGATTTACCCTCTCCGTCTGACCATCTGTTTGAGGGTGATAAGCTGAGCTTCGGATCACGTGGGTTCCAAGTGATTCCTGTAGTTGCTCCCAAAATCGTGCCACAAAAGGTGCTCCTCGGTCAGAGACTATAGTCCTTGGTATCCCATGCAGACGAACTATTTGGTCAATATAGATCTCTGCATACTTCTCCGCCCGATGGGTGGTGTGCACTGGCAGGAAATGAGCAGTCTTGGTCAATCTGTCCACAATAACCCATATAGAATCATGGTGCCTGGAGGTATTGGGTAATCCCACTATGAAGTCCATGCAAACATCCTCCCATTTCCAAGATGGTATGGGAAGGGGTTGCATAGGGCCTGCTGCTTTCAAATGACTAGCTTTTACCCTCTGACAAGTGTCACACTCTGAGACGTACTTGGCAATTTCCCTCTTCATCCTGGTCCACCAATAAAGAGGTCTGAGATCATGGTACATCTTGTTGCTACCAGGGTGCATGGAAAACTTGGAAAGGTGAGCTTCATCCAATATCTTCTTTCTGAGTTCAGGGTTCTTGGGAACAACCAATCGATCTTCAAACCATAAAGTTCCCTTGCTATCCTGACGGAAACACTTGTATTTCTCGGCCTTCAGCTTGATCATTTCCTTAATGACCTGAACTCCCTTATCCCCAAACTGTGCCTGAGCTATTTGTTCTTGCAATGTGGGCTCCACTGCAATATATTTCAATTCACCGGAAGGAACAACCTCCAGGTTCAGCTTGCACAACTCATCACACAAGGTGGTAACTCTTGCATCCATGTCCATGCAATTACATTGGGCCTTTCGGCTCAAGGCATCTGCCACAACATTGGCTTTGCCAGGATGGTAATGCACCTCCAAATCATAGTCCTTGATTAATTCCAACCATCTTCTCTGCCTCATGTTCAGATCTGCCTGAGTGAAAATGTACTTGAGGCTCTTGTGATCAGTGTAAATGTTACAGTGAGCTCCCATCAAGTAGTGTCTCCATATCTTGAGGGCATGAACTACTACTGCCAACTCCAGATCATGGGTCGGGTAGTTCTGCTCATGGGGCCTGAGTGCCCGGGAAGCATAAGCAATCACTCTGTTCTCTTGCATCAAAACACAACCCAATCCGGTACCAGAAGCATCACAATAAACCTCAAAAGGTTTGGTATTGTCAGGTTGGGCTAGCACTGGGGCTGTTGTCAATTGTTGCCTCAAAGTATGAAAAGCCTCTTCACACTTTTGGCTCCACTCAAATTTGACTCCCTTCTTCAACAGTTCAGTCATTGGCTTGGCAATTCTGGAGAAATCTGGAATAAATCGTCGGTAATATCCTGCTAGTCCTAGAAAACTCCAAATCTGCTTTACCGTGGTCGGGGGTTTCCAGTCCATCACTTCTTGCACCTTCTCAGGGTCGACTGATATCCCAGCCTGAGAAATTGTGTGACCCAAGAATTTTATCTCCTTCAACCAGAACTCACATTTGGACAACTTAGCATACAACTGATGGTCACGAAGTCTCTGAAGCACAATATGCAGATGTTCAGTGTGTTCATCTTCATTCTTGGAGTACACCAGAATGTCATCAATGAAAACGACCACAAACTTATCCAACTCTGGCATAAACACTGAGTTCATCAAGTACATGAAGTAAGCCGGGGCATTGGTCAATCCAAATGACATCACCAAAAACTCATACAGCCCATATCTGGTAGAGAAAGCTGTCTTGGGAATGTCACTGGCATGGATCTTGATCTGATGGTAGCCTGAGCGAAGGTCTATCTTGGAGAATACCTTGGCTCCCACCAACTGATCAAACAGAACATCAATGCGGGGTAACGGGTACTTATTCTTGATAGTCACCGCATTGAGAGGGCGGTAGTCAACACACATCCTCAAACTTTCGTCCTTCTTCTTTACAAACAAAGCTGGACATCCCCATGGTGAAGTGCTTGGACGAATGAACCCTTTGTCCAACAATTCTTGCAATTGCTTCTTTAATTCTGCCAATTCCGCGGGAGGCATCCTATAGGGTCTCTTGGAGATAGGAGCAGTCCCAGGTTGCAACTCAATGGCAAACTCAATATCTCTGTCGGGCGGCATTCCTGGCAATTCATCTGGAAAAACATCGGGGTAGTCACAGACGACGGGGATCTTTTCCACTGGGGACTCCGTCATGAGGAACGCACAAGAACGGGTGCAACTCTGATCGGGCAAAAACAATGTGGTTTCTCCACAGGTTGGTGAGTGCACTTCAATGGCCCTAGCTGCAATGTCAAGAACTGCCCGATGCCTTGTTAACCAGTTAGTCCCTAATATGATATCCACGCTGTCCAAACCCAAAATGAGGAGGGTGGTTTTAATTATTAGACTACCAAACTTTATGGGCACATGCCTGCTGATTTGATTGGTGGCAATCCTGCCTCCTGGGGTTGAAATGGTAATAGCCCCGTTGGTGTGGTAAAAAGGCAACTGGCACTTGACACTAAATTTGGCACTGACAAAACTATGCGAAGCACCAGAATCAAAAAGAACAATAGCAGGAAAATTCAAAACTGTAAAGATACCAGTCATGACGGGTGCTCCCTCGGGGATGTCAACCATTGTAGTGAAATTCAGCTTGCCCTGCCTCACTTGCACCTTTTGCTTCTTCCCTTGGTTCTGATTAACATTCTGCCCCTGCCTCTGCTGATTCTTGGGGCAATTCTTGGCATAATGTCTCGTGCTGCCACAAGTGAAACACCTGTTATCATTGGCCTGGCGGTACTGCTGCTGCTGATTGTTCCTCTGAGCTGGAAACTGGGCGCGGTTGGGTGCCTGCTGCTGCTGCGGTGGCCTGATCACCCACCTCCCTTGCTGCTGCTGAGGTCCCTTGCTCTGGGAGTCAGACACAATCCTGAAGCGCTGTGGCTGAGACGAGGGTCCTGCCACAGGGGTCTTCCTCTTCTTCTCTGCCTGCCGAGCCAAGATGCAGTCCTCCTGGGAGATAGCCATGTTAACCAACTCATTGTAACTGTTGGCCCTGACGGTGTTGAGACGGTCACGGAGCTTGGTGCTGAGCCCCCTTCTGAACCTGTCTCGCTTCTTCTCATCCGTATCTGCATGGTATCCGGCATACTGACACAAATCATCGAAGGCCTGGGCATATTGTAACACTGTCCTGCTGCCCTGAGTGAGTGCCAGAAACTCATTGAGCTTCCGGTCCATGATGCCAGCGGGAATATGATGCCCTCTGAAAGCGGCCTTAAACTCCCTCCACTCCACCTCTCTACCATCTGGCTGCATAGCAAGAAAATGGTCCCACCAAGTCCTTGCGGGTCCGCGAAGCTGCTGGGTGGCGAACCTGACCTTGGTGACCTCTGAGCAAGCCCCATGGAGCAGTGGGAACTTGGATTCTACCACCCTCAACCACACATCTGCATCAAGTGGGTCCTCCGTCCTGGTAAATAATGGTGGCTGGGTGCTGAGAAACTCCTGGTAAGTAGCAGCGACGGGGTGACGCTGATGGTCTCCACCATAATGCTGAGGTGGTGGCTGACGCTGTGCCAGCTGTCGCAGGATCTCATCCTGCTGGGCCATGAGCTCCTGCAGAGTGGGAGGCGGTGGCGGTGGGGGAACGTGCTCATTCTGACCACGGCGCGCTCTCCCAGCCATCTGAAAAATTCACATGGTTGCTCAATAACACATCTCTAAGCTTAAGGTTCGAACATGGTAGGGGAGTTAGAGCAATTTGATAGATTCCAAATAAAACAAACGAAAACATAATCCTTCCGCCCAAATTTAAATTACCATTAATCATCCCTAAACATCCAAAAGAGTTTTAATACTGGTTACATCAAGGATCAAAAGACTCAACTCTACCTAGCCTAGTACCCTCAGGGTGCAAAAGCTAAGCTAGCGGCGAGGAGTCCAACTATCATCAACTTCTAGTATTAGCCGGGCATCTAGTGAGCGAACGAGGCAACGCTAGACTCGGGGGAAGGTGGTCTCCCTGAGCCAGCGGTGTCTACACTGGAGGCAGGCTCATCTCCTCCCTCAATGTCAACGTCCTCGTCAGCCTCCGCATCATGGATCTCTTGGTGATGCATGTCCAGATGCGCATTAGCCTCTGCTAGCTGCTGCTGGGTGTTGAGGAGCTGATCCTCGAGGACCTCGATGGTATTCTCCCTGGTGCCCACTAGCTCCTCCAACTCATGAATCTCATCAGTCAGCTGCTCCACTTGCAAATCTTTCTCCACCAGCTCCTGGGATAAGTCCACCACGAGCTCCTCCCTGTTGTCCAGGGTGATCTTGGTGGCCTCCAGTAGTGCCATCAAGTGGGACATGGCCTCCCCACGCATCACTTGCAGACGATACAGAGCATTCATGCATCGTACCGACAAGTGAGCGGTGTGGCCTGGGTAGAGAGCCCAGATGTCCTTGGCATGCTCCACCCGATCCTTCCACATCGGGTCGTCCTCCTTTTCCGCGGGGAACAACCCAATGGGGTGGGTAGCCAGTTCCAAGGGATGGAATCCGCAGAAGGTAGTCAGTCCATGCAGAGCAATTGCCTCAATTGTGTCCTCCGCTCGGTACCCGAAAGACTCGGAGTCCAAGGAGCGCCAGCCTGGCTGCAGGGGATGAGGCTCCAAAGTCATCCTCACCCTACAGCGAGGTACCCGGTGCTTCTCGAACAGCTGCACTGCGTACTGAGGGGGTGTCAAGTATCCGGCCCCCTGAAGTACCTCCCACAAGATGCGGGGAAAACCCTCTCGTGCAAGTCCGTCAGTGTGAGTCAGTGCATTTCCGTCCTCGGAAGATCCGTGGGAAGTCATCTGTGCACGGTTAAGCGTAAGTAAAGAAAAAGAATTTACAAAAAGAACAAGGAAAATAAAACTCAGCCTGCCTTTAGCTGAAAGAAAAAGGCATTGGGGACCTAGTTGGCTGCTATCTCATTTTTAAGTCCTTTTATTTAGTTATCCATTTGCTTAATTAAGAATGCATGCATGCTCGTCCTGAACGACCTCACAAGAAGATAAAGGAATAGGGAAGAACTCCCATCCTGCAAAAAGTGGCCTAATTAATTAGCCACCTAGTTACCCTTCTACCATCCTAAGGCTTCACGTCCTAAGTCTATCCTGCTCGCCCTACTATCTATCCAACATTGTTTCTATCAAGTTTTACTTTAGAAAAGGGATGGTATTCATGTTTTATTGATTCCTCTGTGGTGGTACAAGCTCTGATACCAGCTGTGGCGGAACTGCCCGAATTATTCCAACTTAAGTACCTAAGCCCTGCCTTAGAGGCTAGACCACACTTAAATGGGAATAACCCGTCAATCCCTCGGATCTAGTCCGACACGGCCACTGACAGGATCAAGTACCACAAGCTCACTCGATGGTGAGTCACAGAGCAAATACAATAAAGCATAAAACCAGGTATGGAAGAGTATTTAAATTATTACATCACCATTGTCACCATCGGAGTTTTCGCAAAAGTAACCATCATTGTTTTTGAAGTGCAGCGGAACTAAACTAACGATACATAAATGGAGAGATGGGGAAGCCTATCCCATCACTCCTCATGCTCCTCCTCAGCCGAGGCAGGGTCCCACTCGACAGTCCAACCCGGTGGCAGGGTGGATGGCCAAGTCACTCCAGCAACCATGTCCTCCAGAGAACCTGTAAAATTATGCCACAAGCAAGGCTGAGTATACTAATACTCAGCTAGACTTACCCGGTGTGAGGAGTCTATACTCCTCTACCTCTAGACATGCAGCTGTTTGGCTGTGGGGTTTGGTTGCCAAAAGCACTAGCTGAGTTTCTAAATCAAGATTTTAACTTAATCAAAATTAAGTGTGACTCTCTTAAGGCTAAAAGTGTACTATCTATTCATACATAGTAGCAAGCATTATTAGCAATCAACAGTTTGTATCATCTCAACCAGTTCCACTTGTTACTCAATGTAGCAGCATGGATCAAGCAGTCTCATTAGCTGCGAGAAGCAGACGATTCGAATCGAGTTTTTATCCTTGCAAGGTAAACCTAAACACACGACATGCAGGGGCACTCCGTCCCCACACACATCAACCGTCCCCATCGATTCCCCGTCAGCAGATCAGGGCTCACCGCCTTGGCGTACAATGCCCCACTGACCCCGACTGGCCGTCGTGCAGTGACCGCACTTGTACCCACCATAACCGGAATGGGAGACTACGTCTCAGGTCGCGTGAGGGGTAAAGTCCACTGCCAGGTTCAATCAGGTACTAGGCTTACCGATTTACCATATTTCTCGGCATATGTTTAGTACGTTCAAACGCTTGACTCACGGTACCACACCTTAATCCTTAATCAACTTTTATCCCGTGAACAACCAATCCCCATGGATTGTTGCCCACAAACCAACATTAATATGATAGGAAGGTGGATACAGCCAATTCCTGACCTCGCGCGAGTGCTAGAAAAATCACTCGACTTCTACCGAGATCCTAATTAATAAAGCAGCTACTCGGCCTAGCATACTAGTATTCATCTCAATGGGATTCCTGCGATCATGCAACTAGGGTTTCAAACAATTCCTACACCTAAGTGCACAATCAATCCTACAATCATTAAGTGAAGTAAAATAGCATAAATAACAGGTTATGCATAAAACCGGGGCTTGCCTTCCAAAGCAGTGGCAGGCAGGTCCTCTGGTGCAGGCTCTGGTGCTGGGTCTGGGGCAACCTCCTGGGCAGCTCCTTGCTCCGGCACGAGGATGTACTCTCCGTCAGCGAGATTACAGTCTATCGAATGCAATGAACATGTATGTTACAATTATGCAAGAGTTAAGAACACTAAGCTACAGAAATTAAGTCAAGAATTAACTTAGGGTTCCTGGCTACGGGGGTCTTCTGGTGGTACATAGAGACTTATTACCTTTTTGGGTTTAGGTTTTTCCTTTAGGATAACATGTTGGATTTGCATTGCCTTTATGGATTTTAGTGGACAAGTAATAAAGGTCTTAGGAGGGCATTAAATTCCATCATCCATTTTCCTTTCCTTTACTTCCATCTAGGGTTTCTAGTAGGGGTTTGAACTATGACAGTAGTTTAAAAATCTCCAAAAATTCTGTAAAAATTACAGTGGATTGTCACTGGCTATTCTAGCTTGTTTTAAGAATTTGAGGCTTAAAGTACAAAAGTTGGCCTTTAAACAAAAATAACAATAGTTAGGCAAAATGGGCCACTTTACACTACAAGTCTTTTATTAAAGTGGTTTCTGACCTAATGGTTATTTTTGCTGGCCTCAAACAGTGATGAAAAGCTCTTGTGCCAAAAATGACAGAGAGCCACATGATGGTTAATTAATGATGGATTTTTAAAGTTTGGTGCAAAAAGGGTGATTAGAACTAACTTGTCCTTTGAAAAATATCAAACAACAGATTTCAGATTTTTCTTAAGTTCTTATCATCAACACATTAGTTATCCTAAGGTTTGGGGAGGTTTCACCTTAGGGGTATTTTTGTAGGGTTTTTCTAAGTTATCCTTATTTTAATAGTTTAAAAGGTAGCTTCCTTATTTTATACTACAACAGGGTATGATATATTTTTCCAGTGAACTACATTGACTAAATATCTCAACAAAAATAGGGGTGCTCTCTGGTTCATTATTTATATTACTTTTTCTATTTTTCCTTAAACTTAGGCATAATATGGAATAAGGGGTAAAACCAACTTAATGTAATGGACAGAGAGGTTTAACATTTTTAACTAGGTCAGTAGGTAGATATAAACTCCTCCAAATTTTTCTAACCCTAGTTAAATAGTACAACTATTTTTCTTGCTATTATTAAGCTTTTGGTCAAAACTGAAAATAAATCAGAACCTTATATTTTTCTCTAGTACTTATGGGGTTTTATATTTTTCTTAGACAGGTTATATTATTTAGAGTCTGGCAAAATTTGTTTGACCAAAATTGGATAAACCAAACAGAAGTTATGGGTTTTTAAAGATTCTGTTTGAATTTAATCTGGTTTTATTTAAGTTTTTCTGGAAAAACAGTTTGCGCCGAGACCCCTAGGTTTAAACTGAATCCATCCTCACAGATCTGCCCTTACGCCACTATTCCCTTGAGTCTTTGGCTTTACACTTAACCCCCTGGATTCCTCTCCCTCTCACCCGCGGTCCCTCCTTTAACTAAAACAGTACCCGCGGGAAAAGAAAGGGTGGCGCGGCTTACCGGCGGCGAGGGAGGCCCGGCGAGGTGGTCAGGGGTGTTCAGGAGGTCGCGACGGTCACGTCGATGTGCGGGTCGTCGCCGGAGGTGGTCGGAGCTGCTCAGTCCACGTGCGCAGGCGGGCGAGTTCGTCGGCGGCGTGCGCTCCGGCCTATCCACGGCGGTATAGTTCAATCCAAGGGCATAGGGAGCTTCATGGAGGTCTAAGGAGTCTAACCGTGCAAGGAATCGAAGAGAGACTCACCGTGCACCTCGGTCCACGGTTGCTGGCGGTCGGGTGAAGTCCGGTGAGCGTGATTCGGTTACTCCGGTGACGCAGGCCCTCGGTTCAAGCTTGAGCACGGCTTACGGCTTCACTAGGAAGCTAACTGGGGGCTTGGATCGAACGGAGGGGGGCTGGAGAGGGGTTGGCCACGGTGGCGGCTTTCGGTCGGCACTGGCGGGTCGCGGGGAGGTCGCCGGAGGCGAGGGCTGGCTCGGGCAAGTCCGGCGAGGTACGGATGAGGTAATGGGGAAAGCAACCGAGCGCTGGGACGGGTTTTATAGGCGCGGACGCGGCCGAGGCGCCGGCTCGACCGTTTGGCGCGACGCGGGCACGCGGGGCGCGCGCGCGGGCGTGCTCTGGCGAGCTCAGAGCGCGTCGAACACGTGGCGCGTTGCTTCTGCCCGTGTTCTTCGCTCTGCTGAGCGGCCAGGCGTACGAATCTTGCCCTAGCGCCTGTGGGAGATCTCTTCCCTGCACCTAGGGCTACCTAGTTCATGTAAGTTCCAAGGGGAGATGTGGTCTGGTTGAAGAGATACGGCAGCGCCAAGTCTTGTCTGTCTGCCCTGTGCAAACCGAGACAAAACCAATGCCAAGGCGTGTCAAACGGTTTTGGTTTGGGTTCAAACTTTTCCAGGGCATTCTAGGGTTCATTTGGCGCCACTTTGTTAATTGGGTCGACTAGTTTTGAAAAGGAAATCAAGGTGAACATGAGGGATCTTTGCTTAAGGGTTGGTTTTTGACTTAGGCAAAATCTGAATCCCCCCCCCTTGTGTTCAATCTTGGGTGATCTTTTTAGGACCTTTCTGAAAACTTTTTGGGGGTACTTCCTTACTATTAATTGTAGGTTATTAAGTATATTACAACTTTTATATTTGGCCCAAACCATGATCATGATGTTTACATGATCTTTTGATCATGGCATCAATTAGGGTTATAATTACCTATGGGGGTTTTGTTCTAGGGTTTTGGGAGATTTCCACTTAGATGTGCATTACAAGCTAGGGCATGACATCCAAAATAGGTTGCACTAAATTAGGACCTTGAATTCCAAGATTGAGATACCTTGCCCACAATTCACTATGTAACTATGGGTTAAAAGGGGTAACCCTGGGGTGGGTACCCTGAGTAACACCTAGGGTGTTACATCCTGGGCCTAGGGGCGGCCGGCTTCGCAGCCAGCGCCGGCTTGCTGCTGCCGGCGGCGGCAGACTTCATGCCCCCATGCCTTCTTCGCCTCACGGAAAGGATCCCCGATCCTAACGACCGCCCGGCATCCATCACTGCCGACACAACAGCAGCAATATTTCGCCCGTAAGGAAAAATCATCAAGTCACGAGCCATACGAGACGTAAACATGTCTTCGCCAGCCACGTGGAGGATCGGAACATTCTTTGGCCATCGACCCCCGGTAACCCTCAGCATTCCGCCGAAGACTCCCGGAGCTCGGGCGAAGACATCCTTCCCCCGAGGGCCACGCACGTCCCCATCAACTCCACAGCAAAACTATCAGAGACCCCAAGTCCTCCCACTGCAGTACCTATTTTCCTCTTCTTAGTTCCTAGGGCATCCTCCTGCGAAGGGCCTTCCTAAGTCATGGCCATTGGTTCCTTCCCGCGGCGGTCGACGGCCACGGCAGCGTCGTCCCCGAGATAGCCACCGTACGACAAGCGATTCAACTCGAAGACCCTATTCAGGCAGACGTTGGATCCACGGATATCCCAACTCCGCAGAGCCTCAGTCCTTGGCACATAACGCCCCACAATCCGCACTGCCCCGTCTTCCACTTCATGCACAAATGCGCCTGGATCCCGGCCACGCAGATCCAGCGCGAAGGCCGGACTTCGCACTAGCTGCTCGCCCAGGGAGGGCATCTAGCGAGGGCATACTTTGCCCAACGCCCAGCCATGCGCCAAGGGCCACACTCTATAACCGATGAATTCCTCAACTAAATCGCGCCCGCTACTCATGCGGGCAGCACAACGAAGGGCCTCTTCGTCACTATCATCCTCCGCCACCTCA
The DNA here is from genome assembly GCA_029449295.1 of Zea luxurians. Classification (NCBI taxonomy): domain Eukaryota; kingdom Viridiplantae; phylum Streptophyta; class Magnoliopsida; order Poales; family Poaceae; genus Zea; species Zea luxurians. Next base: position 62,420,313 of record JAOPSE010000011.1, on the reverse strand, counting down.
AACGGCGGGAACGCCACATAGCAGTGGGAGCACAACACGGCCGCCGGGAGTCCTAGGAGGTCTTTGACCTCGCCTACCGCCACATAAAATCAATAATCATACCAGTTGCCCCACTTGTTGCGAACGCAGGGAACTAGCTCAACAACTTCCGCCGAAGTCTTCCCAGTCCTCGGCGTAAAGGTGCATGACCCAAACTGTGCAATCTTGCTTCCAATTTTTCTCTTCTGCCAGTGCAAACAATAATTCTTGGCGAAGACCTCCACGGAGGGCTAACCGCCATACGAAGTCACTGCCCAGACATACATCGCCAGGGCCACCACGACATTAGGTGTCAATTGATGGATCTGCACGTCATACCTCCGCAACACTTCCACCACAAAACGATGCGCAGGCAACCGAAGGCCGGCAGTGAAAAATGCCTCGAACACAACCATCTCACCCTCCGGCTCAGGAATCTCCTCTGCCCCCGGAACTCGGCCAACTCCGTTCCCAAAATACCCTAACTGCTGCATGTATTGCACGCGAACCGAGGAGATCCTCAAAACACCGAATTCCACCGTGTGGCCCGGGTGTAGCTCCACTGCCGCCAAATCGCTGAAGGTACCCTCGGACGATGATTCGCCCAACGGCGTATTCGCAGCGGATGAAGAAGAAGACGACATGGCTACGTACCGTCGGCGGCGGCGCGCGGTCTGCTTGACGCGGGTGTTGGGGGCCTTCGTCCTCCGAAGGTCCTCAAAAACATAATTTGACAATATTTTCCAAGTAAATTGTATGAACAGGTATCTTTGGACTCAGATCATGAACATGGAGTACGGTCAGAACGAAGCCCAAGCCAGGCGAAGGGGGATTGAGATGAAGGACGGGCTGATTACCAAGCTGTACGAAGGATGGTGCACAGCCGAAGCTATGCGCAGAAAGCTTCGTCGCGATAGCAGAAAGGGGAACCGACTTAAAGATGAAAAGACTACTTAGGCCTTGATAGATTCCCATAAGTCATTAGCAAATGTAATGGACATAAATGTAATTTTGCATGGGCTACGTCCCACGCCTATAAATAGATGAACAGTACTCCCGTACTGTTCACGCTGACTTGGCATTTGCTTTCCGTCATCCTTGTACTTTTGCCTTCCTGCAATCCGAAGGTACACTTGTAATCTGAAATCATTTCTATTTTTATATGATAATAAAATAGAAATGACGTTGCGATAATATTTAGATGTTCATATTACTTTTTATGTTGCATGTAAGTCCTTCGTCATAATTTATTGTGCTTACGGAGATATGTTGTTTGTAACCTTCGTCTGGAATACATTATATCCCGAAGGGAAATAATGTTTCAAGGGACGAAGGACTTTAACATTTAACACTCTTTATGTTGCCTTGTTCTTAATCCGAAGCATTTGAGAACAAGTCCCCAACATTGGCGCCCACCTCCGGTGAACTCACTTCCACTTTGAGTTTTTGAACACCTTCGGAAGCCATAAACCTTCGCTATGGCGCCGAAGAAAGCTTCAGCGACTGGGGCTGCAGCCCTGCAACCGCTGGACCCCAATCAGGAGACTCTCTCTCTTCGGGAGGCCCGAAACCAGAAGAGGAAGGCTGTCAGCCCAACGCCTCAAGAGGATGAGCTAGATCAAGAGATCAGAGATATGGAGATGCTTCATCAACAGGTGCAGAGGAAGAAGGAAAAGATGGCCAGACTAGCTGAACTGCAAAGGCAGATAGACGAAGCTTCTGAAGAAGCTCGCCATCTTACTCACGATGAGCAGAACCGAAGGCCTCAACAAAAAGACCTTCATCAGGAGGGTTTCTTCAACGAAGATGACTGGTATGACAATTTCCATCAGGAAAATTTTGTTTTCGATGATGCTTCTCCCCTGTCCGCTGAGCTGCAGGCTACACCTTGGCCTCCGTCCTACAAGCCGCCCCAGCTTCCCATATTCGATGGCCATTCAGACCCGAAGCAGTTTTTGATGAGCTACGAAGCAACAGTATCTTCGTATGGTGGCAATGCTGCAGTCATGGCAAAGTCTTTTGTTATGGCTGTCAGGAGTGTTGTTCAAACCTGGTATTCCTCCCTTCAACCAGGAACGATCACTTCATGGCAAAAACAAAAGGACATGTTGTTAACCAGCTTTCAAGGGTTTCAGACGAAGCCGGTCACTGCTCAAGCCTTGTTCCAGTGCACTCAGGATCATGAAGAATACCTTCAGGCGTATGTCAGAAGGTTCTTGCGTTTGAGGGCGCAGGCACCAACGGTGCCCAACGAAATTGTCATTGAGGCCATGATCAAGGGACTTCGGCATGGACCTTCAGCTCAATACTTTGCTAGGAAGCCTCCTCAAACTTTGGAGAAGCTGCTCCAGAAGATGGACGAGTATATTCGTGCCGACAACGATTTTCACCAAAGAAGGGAGGAGGCTTTCAGGTTTTCTGAAATGACCAGGGGCTTCGGAGGAAGATTCTATCCGAGGCATGTCAGGTCCATCCACAATACTCAAAATGATGACAAGGGAAGTCAGCAGCACAGGCCGCAGTGCTCCTCACAGGCTTCGGGGCAACAGCAAAGTTTCTTCCGGTCACCAGCTCCAAGAGGCAGAGGCGCCAGGGGCTTCGGCGGAAGATTTGGAGATCAACCAAGGAGAATGTTTTGCTTGTTCTGTGGTGAAAACAAGGGCCATACCACCAGGATGTGCCATGTCACTATCCAGAAGCAAAAGGAGATAGCCGAAGCTGCAGCACAACAAGTTCAGCCGAAGCAGGTCATGCATACTGCTTCGTACCATCCGCCTTACATCCCAGAATACGTAGGCAACCATCCTGCAGTTTCTGTTGCTTCGGCGAGTCAACCTCAAGCTTCCTGGCAACAGCCTCCGCCTCCACCACCGCTGCAACAGGGCCAACAGCCGGAAGGGAGCCAATATGCTCCACACCAAAGGGATCTCAGAGAACAATCCGAAGCTCGCACAGTCAATAGCACTGTGCCAGAGTCGAAGCACATCTATTGACAAATATCCTACCTTGATAGCAGTCTTTTCCATTTAGTTCTATTTTCTGTGTAATAAAGAATATTTTTCAGTTTTCATGTAATAGTTTCGTTGTTTGCCACAAGAAAAATTTGTTTTCTCAGGCTTAAGTTGCTGAAGCTTTAAGATTTGCGATAACAAGGAGGACCTTTCGAATTATCAAAAATCCTTCGAAGCAACAAAAAGTCGTTCTAAGGAGCGCAGAGTAAGTTTGCTGAAGTCACAAAAAGTCGTTCCAAAGGGAACGCAGTGTAAGTTTTCTGCTCCAAAGTCGTTCCTAAGGGAATGCAGAGCATACAGCGAAAAGTCAACGCTGATACCGCCTAAGTAAAAGGCGAAGAAGCTCCAAAGTCGTTCCTAAGGGAATGCAGAGCTTACAGCGAAAAGTCAACGCTGATACCGCCTAAGTAAAAGGCGAAGAAGCTCCAAAGTCGTTCCTAAGGGAATGCAGAGCTTACAGCGAAAAGTCAGCGCTGATACAAAAATATTGTGTGTTTTACGGGGATATGTGTGTATCTTCGAACAAATGTCATCTACATAACATAACACCATCACATCATTTTGCATAGCATAAGCATCATACATCATGTTGCATATGGCAAAAGAAGGGGACAAGGTATCAACCTTCGAAAGGATGTTTGAGAAAGTGAAAATCGTGCTAAGTCACAAGGGGATACAATATTGATCTTCGGAATATAGCTTCGGAGAATATTTTCACGAAGCTTGGATATCCTTCATCAGAGCACTATGAACATTGTCGTGAGCACAAGGGGATACAATATTGATCTTCGGAATATAGCTTCGGAGAATATTTTCACGAAGCTTGGATATCCTTCATCAGAGCACTATGAACATTGTCGTGATGCATAAGTTTTTCTATCTTCACGAAGCATGAAAAGAAGGGAAGGTGTTTTTTCACCGAAGGCTCAAAAACGGTACATATGTAAAGTTTCATGCATCGTAAAGAATCGAATCATTAAAAGCAAATATATCACAGGGTTACAAAATGTCACACATATTTCATTTCAGAAGTCTTTACAATAGTGCTTAATCTTCTCTTAAAACAACTTTGGCAGCTTCGTTCAGGAGTCGGTTAACAACTTCATCCATGATAGCTTCAGCCATCTTTTTAATCTCTTCGTCTCCTTTCGGGTGAGGGCCCGGAGACGCTTTAGTAGGATCTGAAGGAGGACATGATACGACCACATTGCTATTACAAATTGCGAACGAAAGTTTAAAATCAAAAATTACAACACAATAAAAACCATTAGCTAATACCTATTTGCCCTTCGGGCTCTGAGCTTTTGTCAGCGGCCTTAGCTACTTCTCTAGCGTCGTGAATGCCCTTCTCACTCTTCTGAATAATTTCTCGGGCCATTTCTCGGCCACCATTGTCCCAGACGTCGGTGAAAAATTTTCCACCAGCCTGGCTAGCTTCGGCCGAGGGATCTTTAATATCTTCAGGAGATAAGCTGGCTTCGGATTGTGCAAGAGCTTTAACATGATCGCAGCCTTTTTTCTCCAGCATAGTAGCAATCCCCCTGGCACCCGAGAAGGCACAAATGTCTCCGCGACTGTTTAGAATTTCTTCGAAGGCTTCAGCCTCATGGCTGATCCATTCGATCGGTCCTTCTGGGTTACCTCTCACAAAATCTTCCTCACTCGAAAATGCGCCAACGCTGGCGAAGCTGGTTTTTATTTTCTTTACACATTCCATGGATTTTTCGTAGCACCTTTTCTTAGAAGACCGAAGCTCTTCAACGGTTCCTTCCAAATGATTAGCCCATTGGTCGCTACATTCCCGCCTCGTTTCTTCAAGTATGCGTTCTTCTTTCGCCCGGGCCAATTGCTTCCGAAGATCGTCAATCTCGTGCTTTTGAGCTGCAACTTGTGCTTTAAATGCAGCTTCGTTCTCCTTTATTTTGTCCACCAGTGTAACTAGAATTTTGTCCTTTTCCAGGGCTTCGTTCCTTAGTTTGATAACCTCTGTCCGGAGGTTGTTGAAAGCAATTTCATAGCTTTCGTCTTCGGCATTCTTTTGCGCTCTCAGCGCGTTGCTTAGTATTAAGCCCTATATGTAAAAAGTTAGTATAAGAATAAAACAATAGATTTCGAATCATAAATTTTCAAAAACGCGCAATTCTCGCACCTTCAGACTATTATAAGCAAGGCTATCCGCAAGATCCTCCTTCGTCATAGCGCATAGTCCAGCTTCAAGCTTCGGAAACCCCATACTCCTAGCCATCTCCCGGCAGACAGATAATTCTTTGTTGTCAGGGAGGCAGTATAGGAAGTCATCTTCGTTTGTCCCATTGAACACTAGTGCCCCCTTCGGATATTTTAATTCTCTGGCATAGTGATTGGCTTCATAAATCTCTTCTTCAGATAATTTCTTCCCCGAAGCATGTCGCACAATGTAATCGCATATGTTGGAAGGTGCTTCGGGGGCAGCAGTGTCAATTTCTTCAACCAAAATTGGCTCTGACATTTTTATTTTTTCTTCGGTTTCCAAAGGTTGTTCCTTGGTGGGCTCTGAAGGCCCAGCTTCAGCTTCAAGTTGTTGCTTCGAAGCTTCAGCAACTAAAGCTTCAGTAGACACTTCAGAAAGTTCAACAGTCTTCTTTGGAGTTATGCTTGAAGACTTAATTGTCTCCAAAACATCTAGCACGTTCACCATTCTTTTTCTTTTCAGGGTCACCGATGGACCCTTTTGATTTTTTATTGTCTCAACACTTGCTGAAGGACTTAAGATTTCCAATATTTTTGGTCCTTCAATTCTCGGTTTTTCTGCCTTCTCTGCTGAAGGTGCTTCAGTTTTTTCTTCGATCTTTGGCACTGGAGCTGGCCCTGTAGTTTCAGTGGCCAAAGAGACTTCACCAATAAATTCAGGCACTGTGGCCGGCTCAATAAAACGTGCCCGGTGGGTGAGCACCTTCATCTTTTTTCTTTGCGGCGCTGGCTCACTAGAAGCACCTGTGGCAACTTCTGTTGCAGGAGAAGTATTTTTTCTTTTGCGGCCTGGCACCGGATAATGATAGTCAGGGTAGACAAACCCGATTGTATCAAATACCCGGTTCAGCCTCTTCTTCTTTCGGCCTCCGAAGGCTGCCGATAATGCAGTATTCTCGGCCTTCGAATATACCCCAAGCAGTTCGTCACTTAAGGTTTCAATGCTTTTTAACCAGTCGTCATCAGGTTCAACAAACTTATCCCCGTATTTGAATGTGTATTTTAGTCTGACCAGTCCACCTTCGTCAGACTCTTTGATGGTCTCCTTCGGCATTTCCCACTTTCCTGCAAGTGGCCACACCCTGAAGGCAATGTGCTCTTGGACCAGATCCCTTGTCCCAATAAAAGAGCAGATTACGCCGAAGGCTCTTTGGCATTCTTCGGCCGCTTCATCCATTTCAACCTTCGGCTTTCGGAGTTCGAAGCGTTGCCAGATAGGGCGCATAATGATACTTTTAACATCTTCCTGCGCTGTCAAGTCATTCTTTACATAGAACCATTCTGTCATCCAGGCACCGGGCCACCTCTTCCGAAAGGTTGGCACGGGGCAGCTTGACCCGGAGCGGGCACCGAAGCTGTAACAACCAAAGTTGTTGTGATATTGTTCTTTCCCCCAGGGCTTCGTCTCATATACCAACTCATGGATTTTGCAAAAGCTTTTAGCATTTGGTTCTAAACCTTGGCTTCTCACAGCCCAGACAAAGATTCCCATCCTTATGATAGGTCCGAAAAAAACACCTTCCCTTTGATGAAGGTAGATTTGAAATGTCTTCAGGACTTCGACAACAAAGCTGCTTAGGGGGAACCGAAGCCCAGCCTTGAGAAAGCTTCGGAAGATCACGACCTCATCTTCTTCGGGGGTAGGAGAAGTTTTTTCTCCAGCATCAGCCCTCACAATAGATATATCTCGAAAATATCTCCCCCTCATATTGTCAATATGACTCTGCTTAATAGTGGTTTTCCCGAAAACCGAGTGACTTGGCCGCCATGGTCGATCTTCGGACTCTCCCCCGCCGCTTTCTACATCATAACTGTCGCTGTCACCAGTATCTTCAGATAAACCTTCTAAAATCTCTTTGGTGATCTTTTCTGTATTGGTCTTCGACATTGCCTCAAGAAAGCCCAGGTTCTTCTCTTCAGAGAGACTTAGCTTCATCTCGACACCAGCCTTCTTCTCCTCAGACATCCCTTTGGAAATCTTGCTTCTCGCTTCCGAAGCTTAAAACTAGGAAAGAAAACAAATATTTTTGGGCAGAAAGCTTTATAAGCAGGAAAAACAGATGGCAAACAGAGCGTGCCAAATCAAATGTGGTGGGCTCCTATTTATACACTCGATATGACGGAAACTGTGTGGTCCCAGGTGTCAGTGACTTTTGCTATTCTAGCAAAGGGAAGGTGTTTTTTTCGGACCTTCGGCTTAAGGCCTTCGTCCATATCGCAATCTGAATTTATCACTAACAAATTAATATTGCGAGGGGCTACTGTTGGGGGCCTTCGTCCTCCGAAGGTCCTCAAAAACATAATTTGACAATATTTTCCAAGTAAATTGTATGAACAGGTATCTTCGGACTCAGATCATGAACATGGAGTACGGTCAGAACGAAGCCCAAGCCAGGCGAAGGGGGATTGAGATGAAGGACGGGCTGATTACCAAGCTGTACGAAGGATGGTGCACAGCCGAAGCTATGCGCAGAAAGCTTCGTCGCGATAGCAGAAAGGGGAACCGACTTAAAGATGAAAAGACTACTTAGGCCTTGATAGATTCCCATAAGTCATTAGCAAATGTAATGGACATAAATGTAATTTTGCATGGGCTACGTCCCACGCCTATAAATAGATGAACAGTACTCCCGTACTGTTCACGCTGACTTGGCATTTGCTTTCCGTCATCCTTGTACTTTTGCCTTCCTGCAATCCGAAGGTACACTTGTAATCTGAAATCATTTCTATTTTTATATGATAATAAAATAGAAATGACGTTGCGATAATATTTAGATGTTCATATTACTTTTTATGTTGCATGTAAGTCCTTCGTCATAATTTATTGTGCTTACGGAGATATGTTGTTTGTAACCTTCGTCCGGAATACATTATATCCCGAAGGGAAATAATGTTTCAAGGGACGAAGGACTTTAACATTTAACACTCTTTATGTTGCCTTGTTCTTAATTCGAAGCATTTGAGAACAAGTCCCCAACAGCGGACCAGTTCTCTGATGAACAGGAGCAAGGAGGGCAGGCGAGCGGGCGACCGGTTATCAAAATGCTAGGGTTTTGCGGCGCACAGAAAGGTAACAGAGCTTGAGCCGCGCCGCCCCCCCTTTTTATACACAGGGTGCGACGCTTCGGGAAGCCCGTAGTCCAACAGTACCGCGTCCGTCAACGGCCACATCAAAAACCCCCGCGGAACCACTTCGAGCGAGGGCAGCATCTCCACCATCTAGCGACGTCTTCGGCACCAGATGACTCAGTCGAACTGGTCCCTCGGAGGGCAAATGTTGGGGCGAAGGCGAAGACGCTACACTTCGCTCCAGGCCTTCGTTAACTCGCTGCACCAACGGAGGCAAGATGACCGGCGCGGCCCACCCTTCGTCCTCTTCACTGCAAGACGAAAGCCTACGACGAAGTTTCTCCATCCCGCGTCCTCGGTCCTACCCGGAGGCCCACGTGGGATTCGGCCCATCGTAACAGGACCCGCATGGATAGGCGTGTTACGAGCCTGATTTGTAATAGCTTTTCTGTAATGACAGTTTGTAACCCTCCCTTATGGGAATATTCTGAGGATGATCCAGGTATCTGAGGGCATAAGCGTCCTTATATCGGGACGTTGGGCGCTCGGGCACCTATAAATACCCCCGTACAGTGCCCTTGAGAGGCTGGATTTTAACAGAGCAATCACCATCTCGAGTTAAACCTTGCTTGCATCCTTTCCACTCCCCAGTTGGATCAACTTGCCCAGGAGAGCAAGTTCCAATAGTTGAATCGGAGTTAAAATGAGAGAGTTATGAATTTTCAAAGATTCAAGGATTATTTTTATACTAACAATCATTTTCTCCATTTATTTTATACATTTACAGATTGCGGCTCTAATTTATAAAAAGTTCAGAGGCCATAGCGTATGAATCTGGACCTTCCTAAAACGATCTTTGTATAGATAAGGATGACGGGTTGTTAATCGAGAAGCCTAGGGGTTTTATGATAATCTGTCATGGCAGTATCACATGCAGCGCACTCGAGCAATCGGATCTAATGTCAACGGCCTAGACCAATCCATTGAAGGGGTACGCTCCACGTCTAATCTTAGCCACCCATCTGGCAACTGATGACCGAAGCCCTCTCTTCCTCCTCACGCACATTCCACGCGGCGGAGCTCTCTCCCCCACGACGACGCTTTTGTCGTGCATAGCCATCTAGGGCCCCGGTGCCCAAACCCTAGTACCAATAGTGCTATTCGATGCTAAGGAAAAGGAGAAACCGATCGAGGGTTATACCGAGCATTTGGGGTAGCAGTGGGTGCCAGCCATGGTGGAGGGCGATCGGTGGCAAATCTTGAACGCCGACGAGAATTCCTCACGCTCCGAGCATGAATCCTTCCAAGCGAAGCCTTGAATATATTGCACACGGCATGGCGAAGGATTTGGTGTAGGGCGCGATGACCCTGGGGCATGGGCATAAATACACTAGATTCAATCGGTAGAGTGCCCGACTAGAATGGCGGAGGTGGAGTATCTCAACAACCCTGACAGCTATCCGTTCGTTCGCAACAGATCCGCGCTTGACAAAGCTTCAGGCGGAGGCGCATAGCCAGGTATAGGCCCAAGCAAGCAAGGCGCAGATAATAGGCTTCGTGCGCGATCATGTTGTGTCCGTGTCGCGCGCGCCTGTGAGCACGGACCGAGTCCTGCTACGGCGCGAGGAAGGCACCTCTGGCAACAGGGTCCATGCAACAGCGACTCAGATGGGGACGCCACCGTGTTTGGGAGACTGGTGAGTGGGGTCCACGGCCAGCGCCCCATCGTGCGTGGTGTTGCTCCCTGAGCCGAGCAGATGATGGGCTGAGTTTAGGAGGATTCATCCAGGCTCTAGTTTCCTTTTGTGGATTTCTTTTCCTATTCTTGTTTCATTTTATTTTCAAACTTCAAATTCAACTCTAGTGTTTCATTTGAGACTCAAATACTGGGATGCACAAATAAAAATACAGCATGATGCAAAGTATGTATTTTTTATTTTATTATTATTATTCTATTCTTTTTTATGAATGCCCAAATACTTAGGGTTCCCTTTCATATTATTAAAATAAAATACTTCATTCGAGATTAAATGTCTATTACTTTTAAAAATGACCATGAACTCCTTATTAGGCCCCACTTTTGTATATCTTTTCAAAGTATAGTTCTTAATGAAAGAAATTATTTAACTCCCTAGAGGCTCTTTTCTTTTAATTCCTTGTTTCATGACATAAGAATTTTAATCTTGAAGTAAACACATCCTAAATTTCCTAAAACATGACTTTAGGGTATTACAGTGTCCCACGTGTCAGCCACCATGTCTAGTCACCTAGCTTCTTCGGTCCCTCGATCAAGTCCCAACGCTCAACCTTCGCTCGTCCCGGTCCATCAACACAAACCAACATGACCTTCACCTTTGTTGTCGACTAGCATACTTGTGCTCCATACCTACACACCATAAGTTGAGAGACATGATTGCACAACACATAACCTCATATTACACTTACTACACCAAAGTACTACCCCATGTTGATAATCACTCATCGTCATCCCAAACCACAAGGGTCAAATCAACCTTGTGTTTGCAATCTCCCCCTTGATGAGTGCATTGTCAACACCACCACGGACATAAATGAGCAGATGAAGAAAGAAGAGAGAAGCTCACTCTAATGACCAAAAGACAAAACATGTCATCTAGAGTGAGCAAAACTTGGTCCCCAAAGTAAAAAAGCAACGGATCAACACGACCAAGAGAGAAAATAGCTAATCCTCAAGAAGAGGCAGAAAAGGGGCTCAAAACCACTAGCGGCAGTTAAAACCAAATCAGAGCAAAAAATCAACACAAAATTTCAAATCAAAGCTAGTTCCTCCAAAAAGAGGCAAAGGCTCAACACAACTAGCAAGAGCTCCGGAATGGCTCAACCCCCCCCCCCACGACAAAAATATCTCTCCTTGAAGCACATCTCAAAACCTCACAGAAGGGCAAACATCCTCAACAAAATATATGTAAATGAGAAGAACTCCCCAAAATCTTCGTCAATTGCACATCCCCAAGAGTTCCCCCAAAACGATCAAAAAATCACAATTCTACCTAAGACTTCTCCCCCTTGTTGACAATTGCACTCAGCAAGCGTCGAAACATGGTAAAAAGAGAAAGAAGCCAACTCCCCTTGAGAGAATGTCAAGATCAAAAAGAGAATGCAAAAAATGCAGAGAATGCCGAAGCTTCAGGAGTATAGCAATCAGAGTGTAAAATGTTCTAACTAGTGTTGTGCGATGTGTGCTGCAATAAATGCACATGCTAACAGATGCTCAACTGATCATATGCACAAGATATGTGAAGAATAAGCATTTTGAATCAGGTTTAAGCAAGCCAAAAGAGAAGTTCATCACTAAAACCGCACTAGGCATATAGTCAAAAGGAAATCAACCAAGTGCTAGTCAAAGGTATACAGGGTGAACTACCCAAAACAATGATCACTCATCATGTCAAAACATATTTAAAATCTTTAAATGAGTAAATTTTTGGAATTTGCATCGGATTACAAGTTTTACTCAAAAGCATGTGAGTGCGAGAGACTGTAAGCATTGTCATTGTCTAACTTTTCAACCGGGTGTAGTCTATGCAGAAATGCAATCGAAAGCCCAACTACCCAAACAATGATCACATCAACTGTATTAATGTGCAAAAGTGGACTGATCAAGGGGTTTTGCGAGGATATTGAAGGACCGGTGAGGCAACTAGAGGGGTGAATGGGAAACACTAAAAATTCTCCAAATGAGAACATCGTGACTTTGATCCTAGACTTCAAAGCAACCCCATGGGATGACTGAAACTGAGCAGCACAATAATACTCAATCCAGTGTCAGTTGAATATACCAAACTTCTACTCAAAGAACTGTCCAACTATTTGCAAACTTTTAGAGCCAAAAGCAGATCAAGCAGTAGTGATGCGTGGAGGGCCAGGAGTGCCTGGCAACGGCATTGTCGCTGACAGAGGTGATAGTGTCGCTCGGGAAAAATGCTTGCTCAAACTTCATAGTGAGTTTTCGACTCAAAGTACTAAGACATTAATTATCTCTAAGTTTATTTTAGGTGTTCTAAAGGAACAATAGTGCCACCTTCATTTGGGTGACACGCACGAAGATGGAGCTGAAAACTTCAGTGTCACAATCTGAGCACGGACGAAGGAAATTCCTAGATGCTTGGTCAACTCGTCCCCAAGGAAAAGACGGTGATACCCTTAGCAGACTTTGTAGTTAACATGTATAAGGATAGAGGCCATAATTGTAATTTCATATGAAGTTGTACGTTGTACTATCCCTACAAATAGAAGCACAATGTCATGCAGGGGGACATTCTTCTTTTTTTGGCCACATATTTTGTGGAGTCGCTCAGCCTCTGAAGGTACATTGCATCTCTGCCTTCAAATTGTTGTCTCAACCTCCAAAGGTATAACTGTAATCATATGTAATCAGGGAGAAATAAGGAAAGAAACATATTAGTAACCACTTGACTCAAACATTTTTATTTATACTATTTGCTATGAGTTTATATTATCTTAATCTTCTTTCTTTAATCTATCTATTTTCAATGAGTGGATTGAAGGAACGAAGACCTTGTATCTTTAATTATGTTGCCATGTTTTGGTCCCTTACATGAATTTGAACCGGTGACCAACATTGGCGCTCACCTTTGGTGAATCCATGACAAAAATAGGTACTTTGTAATGCCTCCAAAGAAAAGCACAGATGTCGGCTTTTTTCTTGCTCCTATATATCATAATCAAATTAAAGAAGCACATCTTCTCAAAGGACGTGATCTACGAAAAGACCAGAGGAAAGTTGCAGACCCTCCACCACGAGATGACCTTGACTAAGAAATCCAAAACCTTGAAGCCATTCAACAATAGGTCAAGAGGTGGAAAGAAAAATGCTTATGGTTTCTTAGTTACAATGACAAATTGACGAAGCATTAGAAGAATTGCCCCATATGATGCAGCAAGATGAGCAACCGAACTACCCATATCATTAGAGAAACCTCCACTCTGAAGGACACAATCATGATGCCTTTTTATATGATGACACTTCCTCCTTAGTAGCAGATTTACAAGCCACACCATGGCCAACATTGTATAGGCCACCCCGGCTCCCTGTGTATGATGGTTTGATAGACCCAAAGAAATTCTTGATGAGTTACGAGGCTAATATATCTTTGTATGGAGGTAACTCGGCAGTGATCGCCAAATCATTTGTCATGGCAGTCAGAAATGTGGCACAAACATGGTATTCTTCCTTTCGACCAGGCTCTATGTCATCTGTGGCGGAACCGCCCGAATTATTCCAGCTTAAGTGCACATGTCACGCCTTAGAGGCAGCAACACACTTAAATCGGAATAACCCGTCAATCCCTCAGATCTAGTCTGATAAAGCCACTTCCCAAGGATTGAATACCACTAGCTCATGTGAAGGTGAGGCATAGAGAGAATACAATAAAACATGAAACCACAAATTAAAGTACTAGAGTTATTACATAAATCGGAGTTTTAACAACCAAAAACAAGTTCATAATTAAAGTGCAGTGGATAATCGATAACGGCGATAAGGAGGACTAGGGCAAGGCCCATCCCACTACTCCTCCTAGTCCTCTCCTGTCGAGGCAGCATCCCACTCAACCGTCCAGCCTGGTGGCAGGGTGGAAGGCCAAGTCACACCATCAACCATATCATGTAGCGTACCTGCAAAAATTGTGCCAGAAGCAAGGCTGAGTATACTAATACTTAGCTAGACTTACCCGGTGTGAGGATTCTACTCCTCTACCTCTAGACCATGCAGCGGTTTGGCTGAGGGGTTTGGTTTGCCAAAGGCACCAGTTGAGTCTAAAATAAACTTTTAGCTTTTCCAATTCTAGCATAATTAATTTAGCTAGGTTCGCTCCTTTCTAAGCATACATGGTAACAATCATTTAGTACAATCGACATGTTATCTCAAGTAAAACCTCATTTCACTTTTTACTCGATGCAGTACAAGGGGTCAAGCAGTCTCATTAGCTACGAGAAGCAGACGATTCGAATCGAGTTTTTAACCTTGCAAGGTAAACCTAAACACACGACATGTAGGGGCACTCCGTCCCCACACACGTCAACCGTCCCCATCGATCCACCGTTCGCGACCAGGACTCACCGCCTTGGCATACAATTCTCCACTGACCCTGGCTGCCGCTGTGCAGTGACCGCACTTGTACCCACCATAGCTAGCATGGGAGACCCAGGCTTAGGACTAGTGAGGAGTAAAGTTGTAACACCCCTAGTGTTACTGGCACTAAATCTTGAGCATAACATCATGTGCATTGACATATCATGTGTTTGTTACACATAGGATGCATTCACTAGGTAAAATTTTCAAACAAGTTGTGATGATGTGACTTGAAGAGTGTTTAACCCTAGGGTAGAGTACTTAACCCTGGAATCAGGACCATGGATGAAAGTGAAGCCCAAATAAGTAAAAATTTCATAAGCCATGAGAAATGTTCACAAGGTATCACATTTGATGAACTTTAGTGACACAAAAACCCTAAAGTACTCAAAGCCCTAAAAGAAACCCTAGAAAACCCTAATTGGAACCCTATGGGGGTAAGTGTAAATTCTAGGCACTTTTGGACCAAAGTGCAAATATCAAAGTGATAGAACACCACAAACCAAGTAATTTTCACATTGGAGAATTTCCAAGTTGTATGATGAAGTTTGGACTTATTTGCAAAAAGTACCCCATGAACACTATATGGTTAAGTCTGAATTTCAGTTGAATGGGGTCAACTTTGGAGCTCTATATCTCTAAATTCTTAAGGATTTTGCCCTAGGTCAACACACCAAATTTGTAGAGCTATGCTAGTGGTATGATTTTTTTGAAGTGACTAAGCCTTGATGCTGTACAAAAATTGGAGATAATTGGACTTGAAGTTTGGCTGTCAGTCAGCCTTAAGGATGAATTCTGACTGACAGTGAAATCAGACAAACTTTGAGGTCCATTTTGAGTTGGATCCAATAATTATTTGAGTATGGTTGCTATAGCAAAATCAAAGTTGGATTATAGGTCTATAACTTTGTTACGGATGGATTAACGCATTGTCACATGAAAAATGGAGAACAAAGCTCTCCAAGTTGTTCTGTCAGAGCGTCTGATGACGATCACCATGGTACTTCGCCGCCGGTGACCTCTATGCCTGGATTCGCGCCGGCCGCCATGATCTGTGCCCTCTGATGTGCGGATTACGATCGGAGTGAAAAGATCTTCACCGTGGATGAGTTTGCAGGCACTGTGGCCGCACTACCATCGTACCCACTTGCCGGCGACGTGGCTGCATGGTCGTCGCCGTGGCTGCCGCCGTTCACTCGGTCGCGCCACGCCTTAGGATGTATTACCACGTCACTTTGCACCGTGGAGGTTAACCAGTGATAGCCATCCACCTAGGTCTGGTGAATGCCACGGTAGAACGCCGCAATGACTCAGTCCCTCTCTCCGGCCGCCAACATACTTTCTTCAAATTAGGCACCACCACCATTGAGCTCTATAAATTGATGCCCCAGTGAGCTCCGCTAGGTTATTATGCATCCAAAGCACCAGCTCTTGCCTTCGATCGTCCACCAGAGCCTCCCAATTTCCCATTTTCCCCAAATCGGTCAGAATGCCGCCATGAGACATCTCGCCATGGCCAGACGTCTACGGGTTAGTTCATGCCCTTCTGTGTGATGTTCTAGCCTCCCTCATGTCTTCTGTTGCTCACAGACCCGTTTAATTGAACTAGACTGCCCTGAATCACCAAGAACACATCGGACTGTTCTCGGTTTTCGCCATCGTCGTGAACAGAAGGATTCCAGGCTAGAATCGTGCAATTGATAGAGGGATTAGGGTCGCCGGGGGTGGAATTAGGTGTCGAACAAAGGAGAGGCCTAGCCCTTGCGTTTTCCGGCCAGTACGAGTTCGTCGGAGATGTGCTCATCGCCGTTCACCGTCGTGGACTTGGCACGGTAAAGAAATAGAACTTCGAGGGACTAACTGCGAATGTCAGTGACACAAGTAAATAGTGAAAAGGGTTCTTAACCAGTTATTCAAACAGCCAGGGTCCTCTGCGCAAAGCTGACAACGCGGGCGCGCGTGGGCGCGTTTCCCTGTTCATGGGCCGGCTCGAGCTGGTTTGAGCCCGTTACTATTCATTCCTTTCCTTTTTCCTTTTCTGCCAGGCTTAGGGAATTTATAGAAAATTCTAGAAAAATGATAAAAATATGAGACTAATTTTAATAGACTCCTAAAATCCCCTAGTATTTAATAAAAATAGTTCCAAGATTTTTAGCCCCAGCCATGAATTATGTAGCATTTAAGAAGACCTAAACCTAGTCTTTTAGAATTTTAGATATTATTTGATAGACCCAAAAATCATGTGTTGGGGCGAAGGCGAAGACGCCACCCGTCGCTTGATGCCTTCGCCGTAATCGTTGGACCAACGGAGATAAGACAACGGGCAGGCTCACCCTTCGTCTCATACGTCACCGGACGAAGACCTATGACGAGGTCGTCCCATCTTGCGACCTCATCCAGCACGCAGGCCCACGGCCACACGGCCCATTGTAACAGGCCCTGCGTGGCCGCTGCGTATTACGGGCCTAATTTGTGAAGGCATCCCTGTAATTACGGTCTATAACCCCGCTTTATGGGAATATTCCGAGGATAACCTAGGTGTCTGAGGGCACATGCGTCCTTAACACAGGACGCTGGGCACTCGGATATCTATAAATACCCCCGCACAGTGCCCTTGAGAGGCTGGATGAACAGAGCTTTTGCCATCACGTGCTGTAACCCTGTTTGCGCTATTACACCCCCCCCCCCCGTTGGATCAACTTGCGCCAGTGAGCAAGTTCCAACATTTGGCGCCCACCGTTCGTGCTACGAAAAAACCACCCGCGATGGCACCCAAGAAAGCTAGCTCGAAGGCTGATGAGGCTGCGAAGGCAGCACTGCTGGCCGCAAAAAAGGGCAAGGCCCTCGCACTCACCCACTCCACCCACCAAGAGGCTGCTGAAGACGATGTTCCCCGCACCTATGAAGACGACGCTCTCCACACCTGCGGCCTTGAAGGACAACCGCAACCTCCCCCAGGCTTCGCCCCACCGGAGGGCGCGAACCTCACCGAGGACAGTGAAGTCCTCGGCGTTTCAGCGGAAGAACAGCTACGGCTGCGCGCCCTGCGCCTCAAGAACCGCAATCTCCAGAGGCAAAAAGAGATACTGGAGGCTAAGCGCCAGCGCGTGTCTACACTAGCCAAGGTGCGGCAAATGATACGCGACGAAGAGCAGAAGGCCCAGGACCTCGAGCGGGAGATCGCGCTGATGCAGCGCGAAGGCCACCTCGGCTTGCAGCACGGGCCACCCCTGCAACAGCGCGCACAAGTGGAAGACTTACGCGAAGGCCACCTCGGCCTGCAGCACGGGCCACCCCTGCAACAGCGCACGCAAGTGGAAGACCCGCACTTCCCCCAGCATGACTACGCCTTCCCACACGCCGCGCCATTTCAAGGGGTCAACTACCTCGACGAGCGAAGTCCCCTAGCGCCACATCTGCAAGTGACACCCTGGCCTGCCAACTTCCGGGCAGGAACCTATCCCATGTACAACGGCAGCACGGACCCAGCATAGTAAATCATGAGTTATCAGGTCGCCGTTGCATCTTCCGGAGGGGACGACGCCACAATGGCCAAGTCTTTCATCATCGCCCTCGAAGGCCCAGCTCTCACCTGGTTCACCAGGTTGCCCCCGCTGTCCATTGACTCCTGGAGAAGCCTAAGGGACAAATTCCTGCTCAACTTCCAAGGGTACTGCCCAGACACTGACGCCTTGGCCGAACTCTCACTCTGCAAGCAGCTGGAAAAAGAGACTCTGCGGGAGTATTACCGCAAGTTTCTAACACTCAAGTCACAGCTGCCCTTAGTTGATGACCAGATCGCCATTCACTACGCCATTAGTGGCCTTCGCGCCGGCGTCCTTTACAGCCACTGCATCAGGGACCCGCCCAAGAACCTCCAGGAATTATATCAGCTATTTGAAAAATATGCCAAATCCGAAGAGCTCCACCAGCGCAAGGTTGAGTCTCAGAGGAAACCCAAAGATGCTCCACAGTCCAGCTGCACGTGGACGAGGACTCCGCAGCCAGACTCCGGTCGAGACGGCCGTAATCAGCAGCAGGTGCACAACATTGCCAACCAGCACCCCGCTGGTGATGCCCCTCGCCGCCAGGAATATCCCCCCCAGGGCCGCGGAAGTGGAACTCGCGGTAGGGGCCGGGGACGCGTGCAGCCGTCGTGCCGATTCTACTGTCTCTTCCACGGCGAAGACTGCGCCCACCAAACCAAAGACTGCCCAGAGACGAAGGCCACCAGAGACAGGATGGCACGGGCGCAACCGGCCGACAACCTAAGAGTCGTCGCGCACACTTATCAGCAACACCCTCCACCATACATCCATGCCCCCGCCCCGCATCCACCGCACCACGCTTACCAACACCATCAGGAAGTACAAATCGTACCTCCCCCACCCCCACCTCCACACCAGCAATAACAAAACATCCCCCACCCCCACGCCCCCAAGCAAGAAGACTTCGCCGATCAGCCGTATCGCGGAGTCATTCATATGATCACTGGGGGGTCCAGTGTCGACTTCGACACCAAGCGACAGAAGCGGGACCCCTACCGCAGCATCAACCACGTCGCCATCACCGGTCCAGTCATGTAGACGAAGTGGTCCCATGTACCGCTAACTTTTGACGCCCGAGACGTCGACCTGCGCAGCGCCCCCCATATCGACGCCATGGTCATCAACTGCAGCGTGGCAGGCTGGGACCTGCACAAAGTCCTCGTCGATAATGGCAGTCAGGCAGACATCATTTTCCTCCATGCCTTCGACCGCATGGGCATAAGCCACAGCTTGCTCAAGCCTTCGGACAATCCGTTGTACGGCTTCGGCGGCAAGGGCACTTTTCCTATCGGAAAAATAGAGTTGCCTCTCTCCTTCGGTGTAGCGCCCAATGCCCGAAGTGAGCAAATAACCTTTGACATCGTCGACATGGTGTATCCGTACAACGCCATCATGGGCCGGGGCTCCATCAACAAGTTTGAGGCAGCCATTCACGGATTGTACCTATGCATGAAGATACCAGGTCCGTTAGGCGCCATCTCGGTCTACGGCAATCAGCAGACTGCGCGCAATATAGAGCGGGACTTCGTCCCCGGGCAAAGAAATGTCCACTGCCTCACGGCCCAGCGCGAGGTCCTAGCGCCCGCTAGCCCAACTGAAAAACAACACAAGGCGCAGCTGCAAAGCAACGATGGGACCAAGACTGTTCCCCTCGACCAGGCCACGCCCAAGCAAACAGTCACGATCAGCGAAGACCTCACTTCGCATGACGAGGAAAAACTCCTATGCTGCTTGTCCAAGAACAAGGACGTCTTTGCTTGGTCAGCCCTCGACCTGGTCGGGGTCAGCCGATCCATAATTGAGCAAAGCTTGGGAATCGACCCCTCAGTGAGACCGAAAAAACAGCGGCTTCGCAAAATGTCCGACGAGAAGACAGAGGCCACCAAGGCAGAGGTACACCGCCTCCTGGAAGACAAATTTATCGAGCCAGTGGCTTACCCCACGTGGCTCTCCAACGTGGTAATGGTGCAGAAAAAGAGCGGCAAGTGGCGAATGTGCATAGACTTCACCAGTCTCAACAAGGCCTGCCCAAAGGACAACTTCCCGTTGCCCCGGATCGACAAAATAGTCGATAGCGCGGCCGGGTGTGAGGTCATGTCACTCCTCGACTGCTTCTCCGGTTATCATCAAATATACATGAAGGAGGAGGACAAGGCCAGTACCAGCTTCATAACACCCTTCGGCGCATATTGCTTTATCAGAATGCCGGAGGGACTCAAGAACGACGGGTCCACCTTCTCCCGGCTCACTAAAATAGTGCTCGAAGGGCAAGTCGGCAGAAACGTATTCACATACGTGGATGACATCGTCGTCGCTAGCAGGAACAAAGAGGACCATCTCGCAGACCTCGCCGAGACATTCACGAACATGCGGGACGCACGACTTCGCCTGAACCCTGATAAGTGCGTCTTCGGTGTTCGCCAAGGGAAAATATTGGGTTATCTGGTATCACACCGCGGCATCAAGGCCAACCCAACCAAAATCCAGGCCATTATCAACATGACGCCCCCTCAGTCAGCTAGAGAGGTCCAGCGTCTGACGGGCAGATTGGCCGCCCTCAACAGATTCATTTCCAAATCTGCTGAGCGAAGTCTTCCCTTCCTCAAAACACTCCGCGGCGCAAAAGACTTCGCTTGGGGACCAGAGCAGGCGGCGGCCTTCGCCTCACTAAAACAGTACTTGATGGAGTTGGCCGTTCTTACGAGCCCCGACTCTTCGTTACCACTGTTGCTTTACGTTGCGGCTTCGCCGCACGCGGTCAGCGCGGCACTGGTTCAGGAGCAGACAGTAGAGGGCGTGATCAGGCAGTGCCCAGTTTATTATGTCTCCGAAATGCTCACACCGTCAAAATGTAACATGACGGAACTCGGAAAGATTGCATATGCAGTTGTTATGTCTTCGCGCAAATTGCGCCACTACTTTGAAGCATTCAAGGTCCGCGTCACCTCAGATAGGGGACTCGGCGAATTATTCAGAAACCCGGAGGCATCGGTACGGATCGCCAAATGGGCGGCCAAACTCTCCGGCTACCACATCACTTTTGAGCCCAGGACAGCGATCAAGTCACAAGTTCTAGCAGACTTCGTCGTCGACTGGATCGGGCCAATAACACAACTGGATCCGTCCGCAGAGAAGGTTTGGACAATCCACTGCGACGGCGCTTGGTGCCATGCGGGGGCAGGCGCTGCTGCGTCATCACCTCACCCGCCGGGGTCAGGCACAGATACGCGACACGCTTAAGCTTCGCTCTGGAATCTGACAGATGCACAAACAACATAGCAGAATGCGAAGCTGTCATCCTCGGCCTCCGCAAACTAAGAGCCCTCGGTGTCACCACCTGCATAGTCCGAACAGACTCCAAGGTAGTCGCCGTCCAAGTCGAGAAAGACTATGCAGCAAAGGACCCCGCACTTATGCAGTACCTCGCGGCCATCCGAAGTCTCGAGAGACAATTCAAGGGATTCACATTGCAGCATGTGGACCGGGCCAAGAATGAAGAAGCTGACGCATTGGCCAAGGCAGCCGCCAGGGGTGAAGCCCTACCCTCCGACGTGTTCTATCACGTCATCGGCACGCCAGCCGTCCGCAGCCCTGAAGGGCTCCAAATAACCAACGACAGCGAGGGCCACCGCATGATCAACCTTATCATGACCGAAGACTGGCGGGCGCCAATAACCCTGTACCTGCAGGGGTACTATCACCCAATCGACAGCAACGAGGCCAAGCGCCTCCACCACCGAAGCCGGGACTTCGCACTGATCGAGGGCCAACTTTACAAAAAGGGGGTCAGTCAGCCGATGCTTAAGTGCGTCACCGAGACCGAAGGCGTTCAAATCCTGCGCGAAGTCCACAAGGGGACCTGCGGCTCCCACGCAGGCCCCAGGGCCCTAGCGGCAAAGGTGATACGCCAAGGTTTCTACTGGCCCGCCATTATCTGCGCCGCAAATCGGGTTGTCAGATCCTGCGAGGCCTGTCAGAAATTTTCCCCACGCTCGGGACGCCCCTCGCAGTTCACGAAGCTGATCGCCCACACGTGGCCCCTTCAGCGCTGGGGCCTAGACATCGTCGGGCCCCTGCCCACGGCTCAGGGGAACCTCAAGTTCACCTTTGTAGCCGTTGAATACTTCACCAAATGGATTGAAGCGAGGGCAATATCCACCATCACATCAAAGACGACCCAGAAATTCTTCTGGCAAAATATTGTTTGCCGCTTCGGAGTACCATCCGAACTCACGGTCGACAACGACAAGCAGTTCGACAACCAAGATTTCAAAGACTTCTGCTTCTCCATCGGCACCAAGCTTGCCTTCGCCTCCGTGTACCACCCCCAGTCCAACGGAGTCGTGGAGCGCGCCAACGGCAAAATTTTCACAGCTGTCAAGAAAATGCTCCTCGATGACAAAAAAGGCAAGTGGCCTAACCTGTTACCCGAAGTGGTCTGGGCACTGAATACAACTGAGTGCAGGGCGACTGGGTTTACCCCCTTCCGCCTATTATACGGATCGGAGGCCATGACTCCGCAAGAAATAAAGCATGGGTCGCCTCGGACAGCTGCGTCGGCCGTCCCAAACGTAGACGAGCCGACTTCGAAGGATCTCATCGACGGAGACCGCGTCTTCGCCCTACAGGCTCTGGACAAATACCAAGCCCAGACAAAAGCATGGCGCGACCAGGCAGTCATCCTAAGGGAATTCAGCGAAGGGGACCTCGTACTCGTCAGGACAGCTCGAACAGAGTCCAGAGGCAAGCTGGAGCCCATGTGGGAAGGCCCTTACATTGTCAAGTCGAAGGCCTCCCCCAGCGCATACAGGCTCGCAACGCCAAACGGCGAAGACTTAGAGCACTCCTGGAACATTGATAATCTTCGCAAAATTTTTGTTTGACTCATCAGGGCCACCTCGCCCTTGTAATTTGCAAAAACAATTTTGTTCTGGCCCGCACTCTTTTCCTCCCGGGGGGTGAGGTTTTTAATGAGGCGGAGTCATGTAATATACAAGAGAAAAATCCCCCGCAAAATCCACGTCGAAAAAAGACCGCACCGACGGTCTTCGACATTCGACCAATACAAAGTCACCGCGAGGCCCAGCGGCAGCCGCCCTCGCGTGCGACAACTCTGCGCAGAAGTCGCCTAAGGGTGCAGCCGGACTAGCACCATAAGTGCGAAAAATCGAAGTCTTCCATGAAGACTATCCGCGTAGAAGTCGCCTAAGGGTGCAGCCGGACTAGCTCAACAAGTGCGAAAAATCGAAGTCTTCCGCGAAGGCTATCCGCGTAGAAGTCGCCTAAGGGTGCAGCCGGATTAGCACCACAAGTGCGAAAAATCGAAGTCTTCCACGAAGACTATCCGCGCAGAAGTCGCCTAAGGGTGCAGCCGGATTAGCACCACAAGTGCAAAAAATCGAAGTCTTCCACGAAGACTATCCGCGCAGAAGTCGCCTAAGGGTGTAGCCGGATTAGCACAACAAGTGCGAAACATCGAAGTCTTCCACGAAGACTATCCGCGCAGAAGTCGCCTAAGGGTGCAGCCGGATTAGCACAACAAGTGCGAAACATCAAAGTCTTCCACAAAGACTATCCGCGTAGAAGTCGCCTAAGGGTGCAGCCGGACTAGCTCAACAAGTGCGAAAAATCGAAGTCTTCCGCGAAGGCTATCCGCGCAGAAGTCGCTCAAGGGTGCCGCCGGATCAGCACTACAAATACGAAAAATCAAGGTCTTCCGCGAGATCTACCCGTGCAACAATCGCCTACGGGTGCAGCTGGACGAAGCTCAGCAAGTGCGAAAACGACTACACCAAAACTGTCCGCAAAAAGACCGACTGCACGCGCACCAGACCAACATAACAAACACACCAGACCCAGTACGTAACGCCTTCGTGCGCATAGCCGAATGTGCGAAGGCACACAACCCCATCATACAAGCCATTACATATGTACAAGCGAGGGCATCACACTTTATATCGGCTCAACCTTTGGAATAATTCCCATTTCCCTATAGTTAAATAGCATTATCCTCAGCTCCTCACCCGCAAAAAGACTTCGCAGCTCCCCTCACCTGCACTCATAGCGGCCGGCAAGGACAACAGTTCCTGCCTGCCAGCCCTACTCACACGAAGCCGACCACCGTCCACCTCACTCACTCTACGCTTCGCGACCGCCCTTCGCCGCCTACGCCCAGCACTCGAACCAGGCACAACTTCAGCATCCGCAGCATGCGGCAAAGCCTCCGCCGCTGCCACATCCAAGGCCGCAAAATAGTCCAAGTCCTCATCCGATGACTCTTCGGTCCACTCAACCGAACCCCCAGAGTCACCAAAATCGGAAAACTTAGATGCAGAATCATCTGATTTATTCCCATCATCCACGGTCGAAGCCGCCAAAAAATTAGTAGTAGCGGTTGCGTGCGCAGGCTCAAAATCTTGAACCTGCGCAGCAACCAAGGTTCAGCAACATATCCAGAATTCCCTAACTACCCACACCCGCTAAGCCACCTGCAAAGACCCAGCCGTCGCGGGATCCTCCGCTGCCGGCTCCGCCACCATCTCCACAGGATCCTCAGCTCTCGGCGTGGCAGTTGGCGACGGGCCTCCGCCGGCCGTAGTGGTTGCGGATGCATCGGGAACGCCTTTGACGGTTCCCGGGGGCAGCTCCGGGGCGGTCTCGGACGCAGCCACCATCGGGTCCACCTCTGGGTCAGGCTGCGCTGTTCAAAGCCCCGAAGTCATCCACCCTCTCGCCACGCGCCGCCTGAGACACAGCACACAGATTCAGCAAACCCACATTTAACCCACATTCAACAAACACCAAACAAAAGTCAAACATTACCCGACCCCTCGCCGTCTCAGCCCGCTCCCTGACCACCTCCCGACCGTGGGGGCCCCACATCCGGTCGTAGAGGGCTCCTGCGGATTCCTTCACCACAGGGTCCTCGACCTTGTAAATATCGCGCTCGAAATCCTCATCAGCTTGGTCGAAGACCTCATAGTGCCGGCACCCTTCGCGAGATAGCGCGTTCATCGCCCCCTCGCAGGTGACCAGGGAGGCATAGGACATAAACCCCTCCACAATGGTGGGGAGCGCCAGCAGCTCCTCCTGTATCCACTCGAAGCAGCGAAGTACGGGCTCTCGGTCCGGCACTTCGAAGTCAGCGGTCCGCGTGCCCAGCTCATGGTATGAATCCACAAGCTGTTTGCGTGTCCGCTCAGCCTCCGAGCGCGTCGAAGCCTCGGCCCTCTCCACACGGGCCTGCAGAGCGTTGAGCCGCCCCTCCAACTCCTCGGCACGCTGCCTGGCAAGGCTGCCCTCCGCCCGCGCCAAATTGGCTTCCGCCTGCGCAGACTGCGCCTTGGCGAGGGCCTCATTAGCCTCCTTCCTTTCCTCCGCCAGTTGGCGCCGGAGGTCAGTCCTCTCACCCTCCAGCGCGGCCACCTTATCCGCCAGCTTGCGGCATTTGCTGTCGGCGGCCGACTTTTCCCGGACGGCGTCAGCATGTTGCGTCCGAAGTCTCTCGAGTTTGGCAGACACAACTGCCGTCAGGGCCCCTGATGCCGTGCGGTCAGCGAAGTCAGCCGCCTACAAGACACACATAAGACCACAGCCCCAGCAAAGCCGATAAAAAACCGAAGTCCAGCTCAATGTACCTGACTTAGTGCCTCCTTCAGCTCCTTCAGCCGGCGGGACACAACACCCGCCTCGTCCCTGACTGCAGCGAGCGCCGGAATCTCGCCACCGGCACTAAGAGCACTGCCCTTCGCCCCGGCAGGCGGAACAACAACAAGTTGGCCTTCGTCCGACCCTGCAACATATCAACTTATTAAAAAAAACTCGAGCCAGCGACTTACCAACAAGATAATCCTCCACACTAATGTCGGTGGCGAAGTCGGCGACGCGCTTGCCCAGCGGCGGCAACTCTCGGGCCGCCTTCGTAGCCTCCGGCACCCCACTGGGCACATGGGCGGCCTTCACAAACTTGGAACCACCGGCGGCTGCCGCCTTCGCAGCCTCCGGCGCCCTGCTGGATGCAGGGACGGCCGACTTCGCCGCCAGGGGCGGCTGGCTTCCGCCGGGGGCAGCAGCTTTCGTAGTCCCCCGCTGCCTCTTCGGCCTGGCCTCATGAAGCCTGACGACCGCCTGGCGCTTCTGTGCAGCTCCCTGACGATCCTTGTCCATCACTGCTGACACAACAACAGCAATATTCCGCCCGTAAGGAAACACTTTCCAGTCACGAACCATGCGAGATGTAAAAAAGTCTTCGCCGGCCGCGCTGGGGACAGGAACATTCTTAGGCCACCAACCCCCGGTAACCCTCAGCATCCGCGCCGAAGACTCCCGGAGCTCGGGCGAAGACATCCTTCCCCCCGGGGCCGCGCATGTCCTCATCAATTCCCTAGCAAAACCATCAGACACACCCAGTCCTCCCACAGCAATACCTAGTTTCCTCTTCTTAGAAGATGGGGCGGCCGCCGGCGCGGGGTCGTCTCCAGTCTCTACCACCGGCTTCTTCCCGCGACGTTCCACATCGTCCTGGCCAGGATAACCGCCATACGGCAGACGGTTCAACTCGAAAACCCTGTTCAAGCGGTCATTAGACCCACGAATAACCCAGCTACGCTGGCCCTCTATCCTCGGCACGTACCGACCGACGATCCGCACCGCCCCATCCTCCGCCTCACGCACAAAGGCGGCTGGATCGCGGCTATGCAGATCCAGCGCGAAGGCGGGACTTCGCACCAGCTTCCCACCATGGGAAGGCATCTGGCGAGGGCATACTTCGCCCAACGCCCAGCCATGCGCCAAAGGCCACACCCCGTACGCCACAAACTCCTCAACCAAATCGCGCCCGCTGCTCAGGCCGGCGGCGCACCGAAGGGCCCCTTCGTCCGCATCCCCCTCCGCCACTTCAAACGGCGGGTATGCTGAGTAATAATGCGAGCACATCTCGGCCATGGGGAGCCCCGGATGATCTTCGACTGTGCCCTCCGCAACATAGAACCAAAACTCATGCCAGTTGCCCCACTTGTTGCGGGCGCATGGAACCAACTCAACTACCTCCATCGTGGTCTTGCCGGTCTTTGGTGTAAATGTACATGACCCAAACTGGGCAACCTCATTTCCGATCATCCTTTTCTGCCAATGCAGGCAATAGTACTTCGTGAAGACTTCGACCGATGGCTATCCGCCGTACTAAGTCGTCGCCTAGACATACTTCGACAGAGCCACCACGGCATTCAGAGTCAGCTGATGAATCTGGACGTTAAATCTGCGCCGGACTTCTCCCACAAATCTGTGCGCAGGCAGGCGAAGACCAGCGGCAAAGAACGCCTCGAACACAACCAACTCGCCTTCCGGCTCGTGGACCTCCTCCGTCCCCGGGACACGAGCGACTCCGCTGCCAAAGTAACCAAGCCGCTGCATATCTTGCACGCGGACCGAGGACATCCGCGACACACCGAAATCCACCGTATCGCCGGCGCGCAACTCCTCCGCCGCTATAGTGCTCAACGTCTCCTCAGACGACGCGTCGGCCGGCGGCGTAGCGGCAACAGAAGAAGAAGAGGTCGGCATCGCTACGTACCGTCGGC
The DNA here is from genome assembly GCA_029449295.1 of Zea luxurians. Taxonomy (NCBI): domain Eukaryota; kingdom Viridiplantae; phylum Streptophyta; class Magnoliopsida; order Poales; family Poaceae; genus Zea; species Zea luxurians. The sequence goes on along the minus strand of JAOPSE010000011.1, from coordinate 62,392,727 downwards.
GGCGGCGGGCGGTCTGCTTCACTCGGGCCAGATCTCCGGCGAACAAGAGCAAGGAAGGCAGACGAGCAGCAAGAAGGTGGAAAAATCGGCTAGGGTTTTCACGGAGCACGGAAAGACAGAGTTCAAAACGCGCCGCCCCCCGCCCCCTTTTATACACAAGGCGCGGCGCTTCGGGAAACCCGCAGTCCAACAGTACGGTGTCAAACAACGGTCATGTCAAAAACCCCCGCGGAACAACTTCGAGCGAGGGCAGCGTCTCCGCCATCTAGCGACGTCTTCGGCACCAGATGACTTAGTCGAACTGGTCCCTTGGAGGGCAAATGTTGGGGCGAAGGCGAAGACGCCACCCGTCGCTCGATGCCTTCGCCATAATCGTTGGACCAACGGAGACAAGACAACGGGCAGGCTCACCCTTTGTCCCATACGTCACCGGACGAAGACCTGTGACGAGGTCGTCCCATCTTGCGACCTCGTCCAGCACGCAGGCCCACGGCCACACGGCCCATTGTAACAGGCACTGCGTGGCCGCTGCGTATTACAGGCCTAATTTGTGAAGGCATCCCTGTAATTACGGTCTGTAACCCCGCTTTATGGGAATATTCCAGGGATAACCTAGGTGTCTGAGGGCACATGCGTCCTTAACACAGGACGCTGGGCACTCGGATACCTATAAATACCCCCGCACAGTGCCCTTGAGAGGCTGGATGAACAGAGCTTTTGCCATCACGTGCTATAACCCTGTTTGCGCTATTACACCCCCCCCCCCCCCGTTGGATCAACTTGCGCCAGTGAGCAAGTTCCAATATCATGTAACTTTTTGGGTAAGCTTAATTTAATAATTAGAGCCCATGGGTGAAGTTTGACATGTGTTCGACATTGTTTGATTCCCAAACCCAAAACCCTAGCTTTCTAGGTAATATACTAATATTTGCCTTATTCTAGTAGAGTACTGACTCAGAAAACCCTAGTTTCCTTGGTGTACCGTAAAGGAAAGTTGTATTCAAGATACAACTTGATGTATCTCTATTATAGTTGCATATTCATAGCATCACATGAGCATTCTTGTTTATATATGGTTATGTATAGAAAACAAAGAAGAAGTAAGTGTTGAAGGAGAGACTGCACCACCAACTAAGACTCCACCTGTCGGGAATTGTTTTTATTTTGATATCTATGGAACAGATCCCGAATCCCCTGCAACACAAAGCAAGCCCCGGTGCATTTGCCACCTCCTTGCTGTTTTAAAATCTTTATCACCTTATATGATGCATTAGGTGATAGGAGTTAGGTGCTAAACCAATTGCTGCATTTCCTTCCTTGGAACTGTTTACCATTCCTTGATTACCTATTTTATTAAAATGTTTTCTTATGCTTAGTCTTGCTTTAGAAAACAAAAATGTTTTGGTTTTAACAAAAGATGATGCTTCAGATGGAATGGGATGTTTTCAAAAATAAAACTTGATGGTGGATCCATCATGGCCATGATGGGTTCAACATCGGACAAGATGTACCTCTGCCAGGTACCAAACTTTGGGATTTTAAATGATAAAGTTGAGACCGGGCGGGTGACTTGCATGAGAAGAGAGTCTCGGTGTAGTGTCTCTGTCTGAGTCGATTAAGGGCCGTGTCGTGTAGGCTTGATGATCGAGGACCTTTTAACTGGTCACATGCCTCGTCATGGGTAAGCTTTGCCTCGAGCAGACTAATACCAGAAAGGCCAACACACAATGGGAGTGGAGAGATGGCAAGAGTAGTGTGTACCCTCCGTGGCAAGAGGCTGGACGGTGGTGTATCTGTGCTCTCAGTTGGCATGAACCCGGTCTGGTCTTAAGAAACCCGGTGGCGAGTTGATATATGCAAGGGTTAAGTGCTACATATGTCATGTGATTGGAGATCCCCAGCTAGGTATTAATCGATTTGGATCGCCGTTACTTCTCGGACATGAAGACTTGGTCACTGACTTACACATAGCATTCCAGGGAACTAAAGGGTGATAAAAGATGGCTAGTGCAGGCCAAGTGCTTGAACTAGGATAGAAAGAACGCTAGCTACAGGTAATGACTTAACTTGCTAATAAAATTGGATTTTTAAGGATCCACTATTAGTAAGCATTTTTGCAAACAGAGTGTTTCATTCTTGAAAAGCCTTACCTTGACTCCCTCAAGCCAGCATATCCTTGAGAGTCTTTTCTTTTGTCGGGTAAGACTTGCGAAAGTACACTCCGTACTTAGGGTTTTTGAACCCATGTTGTTGTAGGTGAGGAAACATCAGACTTTTGCTGTTTCTGTTCAAAGGTGGTTCCCAAGGAAGAGCCCCAACAGTGATATGGTCGCAGGAGGATGTTGACCTCCCACTTTGAAAACAATAAACTTTTGTGCGGGAGGGTGTTTTGCCTCCCTGGTCTATAATATTAATACTTTATGCACTCGTAATACCCGGTATTGTAATAATAATACTCTCTCTATATATTGGATGAATGTAAATTAAGTTATTGTAATTTGCTTCCGCTTATTCTTTCCTTCGATGTGATGTAATATCTGCGTGACGGGTGAAGCGCTATTGGGCGAATTGATGAGGATACAGTTACCAAACTTGTCGAGTGATTAAGTGCATCTACAAGGTTGTCCAAGGTCCTTAGGACAAGGACAACTGTAGGTGGGCCTAATACCTTGGGAGGTTCCGTCACAAAAGTCCACATCCGGCTTCACTCAGGTACTAGGTTTACCGGTTACCATATTTCCCGACATGTGTTTAGTACTTTCAAACGCTTGACTCAGGTATCCACACATTAATCCTTAATTGCATTTCCGTCTCATAGACAAGGCATCCACCCTGGATCCAAGTCCATAGACCATCGTAGATCCCATTATCAAGATGAATACAATCAATGCCTGACCTCGCGCAAGTGCTAGAAAAATCACTCGACTTCTACCGAGATCCTGATTAGCAAAGTAGCTACTCGACCTAGCATACTAGTATCCATCTCAAAAAGGAATACTAAGTTCATGCAACTAAGGGTTTCAAACAACTCCTATACTTAAGTGCACATTACAAGCCTACAACCATTAAGTGTAGTAAAGTAGCATATATAAACGATTATGCATAATACCGGGGCTTGCCTTCAAAAGTTGGGGCTGCGGGGAGATCCTCGGTGGCAGGCTCCTAGGCTGGCTCCTGAACATCCTTTGGGACAGCTCCTTGCTCAGGAATGAGCACGTACTCTCCGTCAGCAAGGTTGCAATCTAATGAATTCAATGAGTGAGATATATGTATGCCATGATATGAAATGTAGTAGTAATAAAGATGATTAGGTTGATAAGGTGAAGTTTAGTCTTACTACTGGAAGTTCTAGTGGTATACTTAGCCATTTAGGGTCAAGTATGGTCAAGTTCAAATGGTCAGATTAATTGAGTGTCCCACTGATTTTCTTTTAGAGCCTTAGTGAAAAGTTTATCATGATCATTGTTGAACTCATTATGGGTGAGATTTATCAATCTTACCAATTCTCTCTTTTCCGCTTTTCTGTTATGTTTTTTAAGTGGGTTTGAACTACAATATAGCTTTAAAAATTTCCAAAAATTCTGTAAAAACTACAGCAGTTTCTCACTGGTGTATAATTCTCAGTCTCAAAAATTGGGGCTAAAAATGCTAAGGGTTCACTTTGTACAAAAATATTAAGTTTTAGGGCAGAGGTGGTGCTTTGAACTACAACTCTCTTCTAACAGTGGATTATTCCCTAAGGCTTATTTTTGCTGGCATTTAGGTGCAATAATATGACTTTGTATCAAGTTTTAGCCACTGATACCTATTGGTCATTTTATTGTGATTTTCTAAAATTTTTGGGCCTAGTGGTGCTTTCTACTACTACTATACTTGAAAAATTTCAAACCACAGATTTCCTAATTTTTCTATCTTCTTCTTTGCGCAAGAGCAATCATTCCAGAATTTGGTTAGTTTTTCTCAAAGGGAAGGAGTGGTAGAATTTCTTGGAATATATGGCCTTTTTCATGGGGTAGGGGGTAATGTGTGTTACATCACATTTTTATTTTAGTTTTATATTTTCTCCGGTGGTTTACATCATAAGTAATTGGGTAAAAATTGTTTTGCTCACTATTGCACTGTTTTAGTCTTTCCTTTAATTTATTTGGAGTATGGGCTAATCCAAGTTGTAATTGTTCAACTCACTATGATGGGTTGGGGTGTTTATCATTTTGTAGTGGTATACTAGTAGTTAGAGGCCTCCTAAATTTTTCTTGCCATTATTGTATTTGACCTTATATTTTTAATCATGGCTTTTCTTGATTTCTTAATGCCAAATACAATTATAACCTTAGATTAGCACTAGACTATGGTTCCATATATTTTTTCTATGTTCTATATAACTTAGGCATACTAGGAAAAATATGGTCATTCTCTGGTTTTCATTTTTCTATTGTCTTTTTCATTTTTCTAAAGTTTGGGCAGAAATAACCTTTAATGGACATTTCTGGTTTATTCTTGTATACTGGGGTGCTTAGTATTTTTAAGCAGTGTATATGTTAGGTATGTATCTCTACAATTTTTCTCCAGACCAATATAGAAGTATTTCTATTTTTCTCTGTATTAATAAAGTTTGGACAATTTTCCTATTTAATTTAAAACTCTAAAAATTAGTACCGAAAGCATGGGGTTTACTAATTTTGTTTGATAGTGTAAAAATCACAGAGTCTAACAAAATTTGTTTGACTAAATTTAAATAAGTATTTCTTAAGTTATGCAATTAACTAATTTACTGCAAATTTAAAGAATTGAATTTTAAATTGGAAAAGGAATTTCCACTTTGCACTAAGGTCCTTGGTAAAATTTTCCTGCGTTAATTACAAATTAATCCTCGGTCTACTATTCCACTGAGTCACTGACATTACACATGACCCCCTAGGGTAACCCTAAATCTAACCTGCGGTCCTTCCCCTATTGGAACAGTACCCATGGCAGAGGAAAGGGCGGAGGGGCTTACCGGCGGCGAGATAGCTCCAATGAGGTGTTTAAGGAGGTAGAGGAGGTCACGGCGGTCACGTCGAGGTACGGGTTGGCATCGGAGGTGGTCGGAGTCGGCTGGTCCACGTGCGCAGGCGGGGGAGTTCATCGGTGGCGACTACTCTGACCTGCTCACGGTGAGATAGTTCAATTGGTTGGCTTGGGAGGCTTGACCAAGTGACGCAGAGGCAGTACACGTGAGGAATTGGAAAACGGCGTAGAGACTTACCCGGTCCACGTTCGCTGGTGAGCAGAAGAAGTCCGGCGAGGGTGATTCGGGGTCTCTGGCGAGGTTCTACTGGGTTTGAGGGCTTGTTGAGCTTCATGGGTCTCTGGCAAAGCTAACCGAGCTACTATCGTGGACTGGGAATGGCTTGGGTGGGCTGGCCATGGTGGCCGAAGCTCGGGTGGCTTGGCGGACGGTGGCGCTTGCGCTCTGTGGCGATCTCCGGTGATCTCCGGCTTGGGCGAGAGTGAGAGCGTGCGAGGTGATACGGCTAAGGCCATGCGAGCACTTATAGGCGGGGCGAGGCACATGCGCGCGGTGAGGGGCAACAACGCGTGGGGGCGCACGCTGCCGCGGCCAGTCCGCGCTCGGCTGGCCTGACACGGTGTTGAGCACGTGGCTCTTTGCTTCTGCCCGAGTTTAAACGTTCATAGGTTGCAAATCTTCACGTATTTGGGCATGACCACAATACAAGATATGCTCCCCCGATGTAGCTTTGTCGTTTATGTGTGGAAGGCGAGCGGTTTGGGGTCGTGTACAGTGAGTTGTCGCGTCGCCAAGATGTCAGTGTCACAAGGCCGCGTCCCGAGGTAAATCTATGCCAAGATTATGTCAAACGACTGAGAAATGTTCCCAAACTTCGCCAGGGTGTGTTCAAGCAAATTTGGTGCCACTTTGCAATTTGGACCATGTGGATTCAAGTTTTTGAATTATGAGAACATAGCTGATCTTTGCGAAGAGGTTAAATTTTAGAAATTGGATTTTTCTGAATTTTCTATAGAGGTCTTGCTTAAAGGGCTGTTTTGGGAATTTTACAAAATCCCAATGATCAGTCTTCCTTACTACATTTTGTAGTTTATTTATTGTACTATAACTTTGTTAATTGGTCCATATTAAGATTTTATATTTTCCATAGTCTTTTCACTAATTCCCTTTTGTGCTCAAATGGCCTAATTTGGATAGTATTAGGGTTTTGAATGATTTTTCTCACTTGAGGTGCATGATGTGTTTAGAGTATGGTTCTTGAGCTGAAAAGACTTAACCTTGGGCTTTGATCCCTTAAGTTTTGGTGTCTCTTGCCTCAATAGAGCCACATGTGATAATGCTCACAAGTTGGGGTACTGGGAAAAACCCTAAGTAACACTGGGGGTGTTACATCATCATGGCAGAAGGTTAAAGATATTCTCCTCACTAGCTTCCAGGGTTTCCAAATGAAGCCCAAAACTGCTTAGGCTCTGTTTTAGTGTGCCCAAGAAAAAGAAGAATACCTTCAAACTTTTTGTGCCCTAGAACAAGAAGAATATCTTCAAGCTTATGTCTGGAGGTTTCTTCAACTTCAGGCTTAAGCACCAAGTGTACGAGATGACATTGTCATTGAAGCAATAATTAAGGGGCTTTGTTCAGGCCCAATAGCACAGTATTTTGTAAGGAAACCTCTCCATTCTCTAGAGAAGCTGCTACAGAAAATGGATGAATACATCAGAGAAGATAATGACTTTCGAGAGAGCAGGCAAGAAGCAGAAATATGCATAAGTGACTAGGGGCTTTGCAAGAATATTCCATCTTAGGCATGTTCGAAGCATCAAAAATCTAAGACAACATAAAGACAAGTTAGGTCAATCCAAGGATAACACACTCAACCTCAAGATTTTTCCCAATCATCAGACACATACTAGCAAGTGTCACAAGGCAACTTCCAGCCGCTAGCCCCAAGAGGAGGAAGAGGGGTCGAAGTTTTGGAGGTCAGTTTAATTGGAACAAAGCCAAGAAAGCTATATTGTGTTTTCTATGGAGAAAACAAAGGTCATAGCACTAAAACTTGTCAGATTACAATACAAAAGCAAAAGGAACTTGCTGCTGCTTGTAGATAAGTCAGCCCAAGAAGGTCTTCCACACATCATCATATTATTCACCTTATTTCCCTCAGCATGTTCACCACCAAGAGTCAAAGCCACAACCTTCGGGTTCTATCGCTTTGACCAACCCATTGCCTAATCATTGGGGAGTCCCTACACCTTTCATTCCAGGACCCCACCCTATGAGCAAGTGCCTATAGGCCATCCACAGTTTCTAGTGCAGGATATGCACCAATAGGACAGAAGGGAGACGTCTAAAGCTCACACAGTGAATAACATGGCGCCTGACTCGATGCATATATATTAGGGCCAAAGGGCTAGATCGTAGAAGTAAAGTTGTTATAAGTCAAAAATTTTCACATCTTTTCATACTTCTTTCCTATTTTTCTCCTTCACTTCAATAGAATACTAGGTAATCAATATTGTCTATCAAGCATAAGGGTGCATATCATGTCAAAATTTGTAAATGTAACTCTGAGGTTGTACCTTTGAGTACGATGAATAAAAGAAATCACTAAGTAATGGTGAAAGACTCTGAAGTCCTTCAAGTGGAAGGTAGAGTCGAAAAGAAATCACCTAGTAATGGTGGGACTCTGAAGTCCTTCAAGTGGAAGGTCTTGAAAAGGAATGATAAAGTAATGGTGAAAGACTTTGAAGTCCTTCATGTGGAAGGTAGAGTCAGAAGAAATCACCAAGGAGAAAGAACCCAAAGTCCTTCAATTGGAAGGCAAAATCGAAAAGAAATCACCAGTAATGGTGAAAGACTCTAAAGTACTTCAAGTGGAAGGCAGAGTCAAAAGGAAATCACCAAGTATTGGTCAAAAAATCTAAAGTCCTTTAAGCGAAAGGTGGAATCAGTAGAAATCACCAAGTAATGGTGCAAGACTCCGAAGTCCTTCAAACGAAAGGCAGAGTCAAAAGAGACCCCACAGTCCTTTGCAGCAAGACACACCGGTACAAGTAAAATGAGCATAGTTCTTGCCATCATCTTCTTAAGTAACACATGATTAATCAATGTTATCTTCGACAAAATGCCCTTCAGACTGCATATTTTATGTTTGTGGAGTCCTTTGTATTATATGCAGATAAGAATGTGATATGCTTCATGAAAAGTAAACATCGCAAAGGTTCTTTGCTTCTTATGATTCTATCAATTCGTTCAACCTTCCTCTTAATTGCGAGAAAGCAGGGGTTGTAGTTTTAAGTTTATTTAATGCCATTGTTATGCGTGAAAAGAAGGAAAGATGTTTTTGCCTTTAACTTTCGGTTTTACACATCACAAAGCATGACACAAGATTACAATAACAAAAACATAAAGAAGTTCTTTACATCACACATTCCTCATGCAAATATACAAAGTTTTTACATTACAAAAACATTCATGGGTCTTCTTTCGTAACCTCATCGGCAACTTCATTACAAATTCAGAACACAACATCATCCAATGTCTTGTTTACTTGTCCAATAACAGCTAATGTTTCTTTTAACTCTTCGTCATCATCTTCGGCAGTATTGTACTCTTCAGTTTCCTGCAGAAGAGTATCTTTCCTGGAGTCTTACCAAGTGTATGCATATAATCAGAACAAGAGTTTCAATTAAGGTTTAGAGTTAGTACCTTCGAGTTTGTTTTTCTTTTGGGCCTCTATGACTACTTTGGCTTCTCTGGCAGCTTTTTCTACCTTGCAACTCATAAATTGTATAAGTAATCAATTAAAAACACAAAGCAAAATTGTTTCTAGTTCAAACCTTCTCCAAATTTTCTTTAGCAACAGCTCCATCCAATTCTTTTCCTCCATTTCTCTAAATTTGTGTAAAGAACCTTTTTCCCACATTGGAGGCATCATCCGAAGGTGTCTTCACATCTTCTAATAATAATTCAAAGTCTGGTTGCCCAATAGTTTTAACATGATTGCAACCAGCATTTTCAAACATCAAAGTTGTGCTTTGAGCATCTATCCGTGCATAGTAATCCCCTTGGGTGGATAGGATTCCGTCAAAAGCGTCTACTTCTCTATCGACCCATTTCACTGCCCAAGCCACATTACCGTATAAATAGTGAACTCTGCTAGATCGGGCCCCAATTGAAGAAAATATGCTTTTTAATCTCTGATAGCTTTGGGTGGCGATACAGAAGCAACTACCTAAAGATCATCGTAAGTTCTCAACAAATTTTTGTAGCCTATCCTTCTCATCAGTGAGAATTTCCCTCTTTGCTTTCTCCACATTGAAATCTTCGTGCACATTCTCCATTTCTTCTCTCAATTTAGTCATTTTGGCTTTGTGAGCTTTGGCAATCCTTTTTATCTCACCTTCAGGCTCGCTAGCTCGCTTTGAATACTAAAGGTTTTCAACTCAAGCTTCGTAATTTTCATCTTTTAATTTTGCACTTTCCAATGCCCTAGTCTTTTTTCTCATTGGTAGTATGAAGCTTGGATTGGCTTTCAGTCAGATCAGTGGTTAGAATGTTAAGAGTATTTTCCTTTTCTTCATTTTTATGTCGAAGCTCAATAACTTCTGACCGAGGATTTTTTATAGCTATTTGGGCATTGCTTTCTTCAAAATCGTTTTATGTTTTCAATGCCTTACTTAATATAAGCCCTTCTATATTACAAAAGCAGTCTCACTACAATAAGTTAGGCTTACCCGAGTATAAGACGAAGAGAAATAAAATGCTCACCTTTATGCTTGTGTAGGCCAGGCAATCTGCGAGGTCTCGTCTGGGCATGACAGACAATCCATCCTTGAGCTTTGGGAATCCAATGTTGTTCATTATGGTTTGGCATATGATAATCTCCCTACTGTGTGGGCAACATTATAGGAAATCATCACTGCCACCAAAAATATTAGCTCTTGATGGATACTCTAGGTCTTCAGCATAAGATTGAACTTTGGCAATTTGGTTTGTAGTTAAGTCTTTGTCGACCACATGATCAATTACATACTTAGCGGGCCTAGTCTTTGTCGCACTCTCCAGTAATGGGTCTGCACTCTTCAGCGAAGGAATTCCTTCCTTAGGTATCCTTTCTGAAGCGCCCCAATCCTCTGGGACTCAAATGTGATACAATTACTAGTCTCAGGAGGCTAGTAAACACATTTATACATCAGATGATTTCAAATCTGCTTACACAAGACAAACCTATAAAGGTGGCGATCAACTTTAAGAGTTGGTCCACAACTCGGGACATATCATCAGAGTGGGGCTGAAGCAGCCCGATATACGCAGCGAAGCAATTCAGCGGTCCAACAGCCACAGGCAAGGTTGGGAACAGTCGTAACTCTTACCCGATCTCCTTTTTCTGAAAAAAATAATAAATAAGCAAGGGTGAGTACAAACGTACTCAGCAGCCCACCTTCACCCGCGGAATGGGGAAATCAGATATAATGCATGGAATATGTGGAGCTCAGGATATTTTGCAGAAACAGCAATATTTTATGCAGGGTTGTTTTGAAAAAACATTTTGTATTTTGCAAAGCGCATCCTCTCCAAAAGGAGCAGGAAGTTTTTCAGTATTAGAACAAAATCCCCTGGACTAAACCATCCAGGTATCTCAGCAGTTTCCCACTGGTTTTTCCCTTTCAAAAACAGCTACTGGACTTCCCGTCCACCATATAACACGGCTCAACCGCCGGACCTTTTTAAAAACCACTTTTATTCGAAAGCACCTCTTTTTTGAAAACAAAACACTAATTGCCATACCACACCAGACTCGTCCATTCCTGTGGACACAGACTATTCGAATAGGTTTGAACTCTGCGCAGAGGTGTACACTTTACCCACTAGTCTGGCTCTGCTGATCTCATAGCTAGTGAGACCCGAATCCGAATCTCTTTCTTTCCCCGCACGTCCTAACCTTAACGGTTATCCGGAAGGAATCAGGCCACCACCATGTCCAAACCAGACAAAACTTTCCCCCTCCTTATCCTCCCGGTGCTCCCCAGCCTTCATAACCCTGGGGTCGGACCGCACGAGTTCAGATTGAGTGACTGCCCACACAGTCTCGAGTGGTTGTACTATTAAAGAGTACAGGTAGTGAAGATGACAAACTGGATCCTTATATGAGGGGACAATCCTTCTGCTCACGCCTAAACCAGCTGAGCCAACACCTTAGGCCCTCCCCTAAACCAGGGAGTCCCTGATTATCCCACTCACAAGGTGATAAGGGTGAAAACCCTTCATCATACACATTTTGAAAAGCATTTTCTTTTGAAAACTCACACCTTTTCTCAAATCATTTGGAACATATATATCAGGGATTGATTGTGGCAAGCGGCTAGGTGGCCATAATAACTTGTCTCAAAATCATATCATGCATAAAATAACAGGCTGAGGGTTGTGGTTGAAAAATCATAGGTAATTTATGCATCAAAGGGATCCAGTGAGCTTGTCGTGCTTATCCGGCGAAGGGGGAAGGGGAGCTCGCGGAACTGGCTTCTAGCTCCACTGCCTGGCGTAGACTTGTAGATCTAGGCCTCCACTAGACGGCACGAACACTCCGATAACTATGCAACATGAGCAAGCAAACATACAAACAAGCAAGTATACCAACAATTATTTAGTATAGTGGTTAGAATAGTGATATATGGATGGGTATAGTCTTGAGTAGAATCTGTGTCATGTGGTGTTGTGATATTACTGGTGGTGGAGCGGAGGTGCTTACCAGGAGGGTGGACTGGAGGCGAAGCGACACTATGCGTGTAGCCGGCAGAGCGGAGTAACTGAGTGGGTGGGGTGCTTTGCCTTGGCTGAGGGTGTTGAGTGTGTGTGGAGAGGGAGAGGGTAGCTGGGTGTATTTATAGCTGGGTGTATGTTGTGTAGCACAGTGAAGTTCACTGTTGGTGAGAATAGTGACGAATGAATCGTCTGACTTAGTATGAACAAGAGAGTTATAGGCAGAATATGGGACAAGAGTATTTTGGGAGTCTTCTGGAACATGAACCATGCTTAAGGGATGACATGGTTGGATAGGGAATAGTTTGATAAGAATTTAGAAACGAGAATTATTGGAATCTGAGTTTGGAAGCCTGGTTCGAAGGAATCTCAAAGTTAAGCATGCTCAACTTGGAGAAACCTGAGATGGGTGACCAGATGGGAAGTTCCCACTGGAAGGAAAATCACAGTCACCGGAGTTCGTATGATTGGAACATGGGTCTAGCTGGTCTTAGGTGGACTGGACAGCATGATGGATGAGTAGTTGAAATTTGGGATGACTGGATGACCGATGAATAGTAACGATGATGAATAGTAATGATAAATAGTAACGATGATGAATAGTGTATGTGAATAGTAACGATGATGAATAGTGTATGTGAATAGTAACAATGAATAGTAATGGTAAATAGTGATAGTGAATAGTCGTATGAATGAACGATGAACGATGAATAGGAACTATGAATGAACGGACGAACGATCGAATGATCGGACGAACGAACGATTGGAATTTCGGCAACATAACGGCAGGAAAAAGATTATTTGGACGAACGAACGAATGATCAGGACGAACGAAAGATTGGAATTTCGGCAGCATAACGGCAGGACAAAGATTATCTGGAAGAACGATGAATAGGGACTATGAACGAACGATGAACGATGAATAGGGACTATGAACGAACGATGAACGATCGAATGATCGAACGAACGAATGATCGGAATTTCGGCAGCATAACGACAGGACAAAGATTATCTGGAAGAACGATGAATAGGGACTATGAACGAACGATGAACGATGAATAGGAACTATGAACGAACGATGAACGATCGAATGATCGAACGAATGAACGATCGGAATTTCGGCAGCATAACGGCAGGAAAAAGATTATTTGGACGAACGAACGGACGAACGATCGAACGATCGGACGAACGGACGAACGAACCATGAACGATCGGACGAACGATCGAACGATCGGACGAACGAACAAACAAACTAAGAACAGGGGACGAACGATCGAAGAACGATCGAACGATCCTTGTGCTAGTGTGTGCTTGTGTGGAACATGGAGTGGGTGTGGGAGTGGGCGTGTGGGTGTGGGGGGGGAGGGAGTTGCCATGAAATGGCTTGGGGTGGGATGAGAGGAGGCCCTTGCCCCTCTATTTATAGCCATGGTGGGGGATTAGGGGGAGGGATGAGAGGATTAGTGGGAGGATGAAAGGATTAGTGGGAGATTAGCATGGATTTGTCTTGTATAAGTGAGATTAGCTTGTAGAGCTTACCGTATGTCACTGGAGGCATACGTATACGTATGAGCATGAGGAAAGTTATGAAGAAAATATTTGTGGGGACTTGAAAAATGATTCTGAAGGTATTTCTCAGGAAGAAAATACTTGGACATATATCGGTGGAATATTTGGGCAGTATTTCTGAAAGAGTTTGAGGGTGATCACTGGGGAAATATTTGTAGGATATTTTTAGGAGGATTTTGGAGGGAATATAGACCACTATACTTTTATTTGTTGATATTAACTCGCAAACAAACATTTTGAAATGAAATTTGAAATTCATTTTGAATTTAGAGCGAGTTTGAGAAAATTTCAGGATTTGAATTTTTGGGATGCTACAAATCTACCCCACTTAAAAGGAATCTCGTCCTCGAGATTCGTCTTAGAAGGGTTATGGGTATAGCTTTACTTTAGCTACATATCTTCACTTTGCAGATTCTTCGAGGAGATGGAACTTCAACAAAATCTGGCCTTTCAAGAGCATCCGGTTGCTAATTGCAAACGCTGATTCTGGCTACTCAAAGATCACCTTCAGGCTTCTAGGTTTCGCGTGGCAGCTAGCTTATTGAAGAAGCATCGATGCCGACACAGCAAACCTTTCCTCTTGCGAACTTCCACATGGATTTCTTCTTTGATTGGTCTTCTGGTGCTTCATCAACAAAACTTGGGTTACCACTTCTCATCCAGAAACTTATATGATTTGATGATCTGGTCCTCCACAAGCTTGCTATAGGCCTTCTTCTTTATCTCCATAGCAGGAACTTTACTAGAACACTACCCCACTTAAAAAGAATGAGGGTAGAACTCTTGAATCTTGGGAATTTGAAATCCTTGAAGTACCACATAACAAGGGTGTTACGGGTCCTTCTGCTGCTGTTGCTGCTTGAGCAGGCTGCGGAGAGACGACTAGCACAGGGTTGATTCTGGGAGAACCTTCTTCTTATCTTCTCTTCACTATCTTCTTTTCTCTTCTCACTTTTCACTTTTCACTGCCTCTTTCTTTCTCTTTGCTCTTCCCACTAGAGGATTCTATCAAAGAGTATTACTATCATACACTAGAGGAAACCGAAGACTATAAACCATGTGCAACAGTCTTCAACCCAAGAATCACCAAGCATTGTGATCTTAGGAGCAAGGGAGTGGAAAAATGGAGTTGCTTGCGATTTGGCAGAGGGGATTTATCTGGAGTGTGCTTTGAGCGAGTTGGGAGTTGAGGGGGCTGGTGGGGGGATTTATAGGCTGAGCGGGGGTGTCCGGTTGCGGAGTAGTGGTGATGGAGTAGGTGCTACACGGCAGCGGGTGCGATAAGGGGAGGGGGGCCTGGTGTTGCCGGCGATGAGGGTGGCGGTGGGTGCGCTGCAAAGGTGGCGTGGGCGGAGGTAGGTGCGCTGCAAAGGTGGGCGGTGGGTGGCGGTGGTAGTGCGCATGGAGGCGAGGCATGAGTGCGGGGGGGGCACTGGGTGAGTGGTGGGGTCAATGACCCTAATGTTTATGGTCTCTGGTTCCAAGAATCTTTGCATTTCTATATGGTAATAACTCCTTCTGTCCTCTTTTCCTGTTTACTTTGACTCAGGGGCAGTGCTTTGATTCCCACGGTCAGTCCTTTTGACTGAGCGGCTGGACTGGTTTCTTCTGTAGCTTGTTCCAGGCTTCAAGGGTAAGCTTCCCGGTATCTTCTTAGGGTAAGGCACTTTTCTCTTGAGATGGGTTAAGATGAGAATGGAAGCATAAGGTGAGGATTAGATCTAATTTGTGATTTATGTTTTTAGAGAAAACCTTTCTTAAAAAGAAAGAAAACACATAAGTTCAGCAATGATAAGCACAAGCAAATCAAATGTTTTGAATAACGGAAGGATAGAGTTTTTCCAAAGCACGGACTACTCAGATTCGGGGGCTAAGCATAACTACTATTGCTTGGCTCCTGAATTGAGAACTATGCAACTTATGAGCACTAACGTTAAAGCATCACATATGCATTTAAAAGGGGAGAAAACATCAAGCGAAATTCATTTTGAAATGCCCTAGGGGGCCACATAAATAGAGTTTTGCAAAACACGAGTCTACACGATTACCTCTCATACATGCAGGGCTCTGGCCGAAGTGAAGAAAAACTTCACTACCCAATGCATGCAGAGGACTGGGTATAACTAACTTCAGACCAGGCAGCTTCTCTTCTGGCAAGGCTGGCGCACAACTTCAATATGAGATATCTCCTAGATGGGTCAAGAGGGAGCTGATGTTGATGACTTCTTCTGGCGGCGACTGAGATGGCAAGACAGGGTCGAACTCTTCTTCAAGCGGGACTAGCTCTTGTAGTTCCTTCAGAGGGCGGCGGTGCTGGCGAGGTGCTTGCAGCTTCTTCCTTGACTTCAAGGGACGGTGCTAGAATCTTCTTCATGGCGAGGGGCTCAAACAACTCTAGCGGGGGATCTTGCGAGGATTCAGGGTTCTCTTGCTTATCCATAGCCTTAGGGGAGACTGGAATTCCTTCCAAGACTATGGCTCCTTCCGGTAGTTCCCAAGCCTTCTTCTCTCCTCTGATAGAGACCGGGTGACCTTCAAGAATCTGGGGATTTTCAGCTCTCCTGGATTGAACAGGGTTGGATGAAGCGGGCTCTTGGATCCGCAGGGCTCTACGTTAGATTATGGGTGACCAAGTAGGCCTCCATCAGCTTTTGGACATGCTCATCCTTGGCTTGCTTCAGGGCTTCAACAACAATGGCTTCACGACTTTCCAAGGCAGCTACACGGGCTTGAGCTGTGGTGAGATCCACATGGAGCTTACGGTTGAGCTTCTCTGCCTCTTCTACTCGGGCAATCATCTGACGGTGGTGCCGAGCCAAGAAATCATATTGTGCATCTAGGGTGAGCAGGTATGCAATGAGGTGCACGACTGTGGGGTTCATCCTCAAGCAGCTGCTGCTCTTCTAATGCATGCATCCTGGCCATCCAAGCAGGACGGTCTCTCTGAAAGGGCGGAAAGAATCTGAGCGGGGTGTCAGCCACTTCTTCTTCATAGATTTGACACAGGGCCCTCAATGCCTTGCGAGCGACGACTTGGCAGGTGTCTTTGATTCTGTGCCCAGCAGCAGTGATACTCCATTCCACATGGTGTGGACTGGATCCAATGTATACAGTCACGACACACTTCTCTGTGCCATGCTCGATGAATTCACTGACCATCATACTCTGGCTGGCTCCTGATTCTGAGGCGAACTGTGCATGCTCTCAGCAACTTGGGGAAACCATCTTCATTCTGGCAAAAGCTGGTTTGGCAGCAAACCTCCATCTGACTTCTGAGAGAAGGAAAGGGGGAAAACATTTTTGAAATGAAGGGATGAGAGCAAGATTTTTTTTAAGAAAATAGTTTGGACTCAAACTTTTGATCAGGCTAAGGGTTACGTCCTGCGGCCAACCTAACAGCTCCGATACCACCTGAAGCGCCCCAATCCTCTGGGACTCAAATGTGATACAATTACTAGTCCCAGGAGGCTAGTAAACACATTTATACATCAGATGATTTTAAATCTGCTTACACAAGACAAACCTATAAAGGTGGCGATCAACTTTAAAAGTTGGTCCACAACTCGGGACATATCATCAGAGTGGGGCTAAAGCAGCCCGATATACGCAGCGAAGTAATTCAGCGGTCCAACAGCCACAGGCAAGGTTGGGAACAGTCGTAACTCTTACCCGATCTCCTTTTTCTGAAAAAAATAAATAAGCAAGGGTGAGTACAAACGTACTTCGCAGCCCACCTTCACCCACGGAATGGGGAAATCAGATATAATGCATGGAATATGTGGAGCTCAGGATATTTTGCAGAAACAAGCAATATTTTATGCAGGGTTGTTTTGAAAAAGATTTTGTATTTTGCAAAGTGCATCCTCTCCAAAAGGAGCAAGGAAGTTTTTCAGTATTAGAACAAAATCCCCTAGACTAAACCATCCAGGTATCTCAGCAGTTTCCCACTGGTTTTTCCTTTTCAAAAATAGCTACTGGACTTCCCGTCCACCATATAACACGGCTCAACCGCCGGACCTTTTTAAAAACCACTTTTCTCGAAAGAACCTCTTTTTTTGAAAACAAAACACTAATTGCCATACCACACCAGACTCGTCCATTCCTGTGGACACAGACTATTCGAATAGGTTTGAACTCTGCGCAGAGGTGTACACTTTACCCACTAGTCTGGCTCTGCGATCTCATAGCTAGTGAGACCCGAATCCGAATCTCTTTCTTTCCCCGCACGTCCTAACCTTAACGGTTATCCGGAAGGAATCAGGCCACCACCATGTCCAAACCAGACAAAACTTTCCCCCTCCTTATCCTCCCGGTGCTCCCCAGCCTTCATAACCCTGGGGTCGAACCGCACGAGTTCAGATTGAGTGACTGCCCACATAGTCTCGAGTGGTTGTACTATTAAAGAGTACAGGTAGTGAAGATGACAAACCGGTCCTTATATGAGGGGACAATCCTTCTACTCACGCCTAAACCAGCTGAGCCAACAGCCTTAAGCCCTCCCCTAAACCAGGGAGTCCCTGATTATCCCACTCACAAGGTGATAAGGGTGAAAACCCTTCATCATACACATTTTGAAAAGCATTTTCTTTTGGAAACTCACACCTTTTCTCAAATCATTTGGAACATATATATCAGGGATTGATTGCGGCAAGCGGCTGAGTGGCCATAATAACTTGTCTCAAAATCATAGTCATGCATAAAATAACAGGCTGAGGGTTGTGGTTGAAAAATCATAGGTAATTTATGCATCAAAGGGATCTAGTGAGCTTGCCAGTGCTTATCCGGCGAAGGGGGAAGGGGAGATCGCGGAACTGGCTTCTAGCTCCACTGCCTGGCGTAGACTTGTAGATCTGGCCTCCACTAGACGGCACGAACGCTCCGATAACTATGCAACATGAGCAAGCAAACATACAAACAAGCAAGTATACCAACAAATATTTAGTATAGTGGTCAGAATAGTGATATATGGATGGGTATAGTCTTGAGTAGAATCTGTGTCATGTGGTGTTGTGATATTGCTGGTGGTGGAGCGGAGGTGCTTACCAGGAGGGTGGACTGGAGGCGAAGCGACACTATGCGTGTAGCCGACAGAGCGGAGTAACTGAGTGGGTGGGGTGTTTGCCTTGGCTGAGGGTGTTGAGTGTGTGTGGAGAGGGAGAGGGTAGCTGGGTGTATTTATAGCTGGGTGTATGTGGTGTAGCATAGTGAAGTTCACTATTGGTGAGAATAGTGACGAATGAATCGTCTGACTTAGTATGAACAAGAGAGTTATAGGCAGAATATGGGACAAGAGTATTTTGGGAGTCTTCTGGAACATGAACCATGCTTAAGGGATGACATGGTTGGATAGGGAATAGTTTGATAAGAATTTAGAAACGAGAATTATTGGAATCTGAGTTTGGAAGCCTGGTTCGAAGGAATCTCAAAGTTAAGCATGCTCAACTTGGAGAAACCTGGGATGGGTGACCAGATGGGAAGTTCCCACTGGAAGGAAAATCACAGTCACCTGGAGTTCGTATGATTGGAACATGGGTCTGGCTGGTCTTAGGTGGACTGGACAGCATGATGGATGAGTAGTTGAAATTTGGGATGACTGGATGACCGATGAATAGTAACGATGATGAATAGTAATGATAAATAGTAACTATGATGAATAGTGTATGTGAATAGTAACGATGATGACTAATGTATGTGAATAGTAATGGTGATAGTAATGGTGAATAGTGATAGTGAATAGTTCGTATGAACGAACGATGAACGATGAATAGGAACTATGAACGAACGGACAAACGATCGAATGATCGGACGAACGAACGATCGGAATTTCGGCAGCATAACGGCAGGAAAAAGATTATTTGGATGAACGAACGAACGATCGAATGATCGGACGAACAAAAGATCGGAATTTCGGCAGCATAACGGCAGGACAAAGATTATATGGAAGAACGATGAATAGGGACTATGAACGAACGATGAACGATGAATAGGGACTATGAACGAACGATGAACGATCGAATGATCGAACGAACGAACGATCGGAATTTCGGCAGCATAACTGCAGGACAAAGATTATCTGGAAGAACAATGAATAGGGACTATGAACGAACGATGAACGATGAATAGGAACTATGAACGAACGATGAACGATCGAATGATCGAACGAACGAACGATCGGAATTTCGGCTAGCATAACGGCATGAAAAAGATTATTTGGACGAACGAACGGACGAACGATCGAACGATCGGACGAACGAACGAACGAACCATGAACGATCGGACGAACGATACGATCGGACGAACGAACGAACAAACTAAGAACAGGGGACGAACTGATCGAAGAACGATCGAAACGATCCTTGTGCTAGTGTGTGCTTGTGTGGAACATGGAGTGGGTGTGGGAGTGGGCGTGTGGGTGTGGCGGGGAGGGAGTTGCCATGAAATGGCTTGGGGTGGGATGAGAGGAGGCCCTTGCCCCTCTATTTATAGCCATGGTGGGGGGGAATTAGGGGGAGGGATGAGAGGATTAGTGGGAGGATGAAAGGATTAGTGGGAGATTAGCATGGATTTGTCTTGTATAAGTGAGATTAGCTTGTAGAGCTTACCGTATGACACTAGAGGCCTACATATACGTATGAGCATGAGGAAAGTTATGAAGAAAATATTTGTGGGGACTTGAAAAATGATTCTGAAGGTATTTCTCAGGAAGAAAATACTTGGACATATATCGGTGGAATATTTGGGCAGTATTTCTGAAAGAGTTTGAGGGTGATCACTGGGGAAATATTTGTATGATATTTTTAGGAGGATTTTGGAGGGAATATAGACCACTATACTTTTATTTGTTGATATTAACTCGCAAACAAACATTTTGAAATGAAATTTGAAATTCATTTTGAATTTAGAGCGAGTTTGAGAAAACTTCAGGATTTGAATTTTTGGGATGCTACACTTCCCTTCCTTCCTTTAACCTACTAGTTCCTACATCTTCAGTTGTCCTTATCGCCTTTAGGAATGGTCTCCTGTTTGGAGACACTATCCATGGCCTCAGCTAGCCTAGGGGGACCATTGTCATCACACATTAGTGTCACCCCCTTTTGGGGAATTCAACCCAACTTTAGGAGTTTCCTCGACAAATGTAGCACCGAAGAGAACGTTCATCATCGAGGTCATTCGGTTGCCTTTCTTTGGTGTCTTTTGAGGCGTTGAACCTTGCTTCGGCTCTGGTCCAATTTTAGCCAGAGGGATTTTGTCCTGAATGGGTACCTTGGTTACTTTGTCATCCTCCATTTTTCCTGCAAAGCACAAAAGACCATTTAAGCTTGCATAACATAGGTTTTACCTATTAGAAACGAATAAGTATCATTGTTACCTCTATCATTTTCGTAGTAACCTCGCTTGGGGCTAGAAGAACCTTCTCCTGTACTGATGGATTCAACCTAATAGCAATCTCCTTCTCTTCAACCGTAACCCTCCTTTTAGGTAGATCCGTATTCGATCCCTATGGACGGTATTTGATGTATGGTACTCACCTTGACTCTTTTTTGTTTCTCAACTTCCTATTGCAGTTTACCAGCTCTTTTTCACTACTTCCCCTCACCTTGCGTTAGTCAAGGTAATCTCTACTACACCATATGTATCCAACGAGGGCGTCCACCTGGCGTCACCATGCCCTCGCCCCCGCCAGTCCACCACCATCGCGTGGTGCCACCAACTGCGCCCAAGCCCTGCGCCACCAACTGCGCCCGAGCCCCCGCCTTCACACCCGTTCCCACTGCACGGTGCAGGCGGAGCCATCAACGCCATTCCCCAGGCCGGCTTCAACGCCGATGGAGCCATCCTCGCCCCCAAATCCTTATCGCGGTCGACACCACTGCCTCCCATCTACACCCGCCTCCACACTCGTCCCCACACGCGGCGCAGGACGAGCCATTAGCGCCCTTCCCCTAGGCCGCCTTCAACGCCATCACCACGCGCGGTGCAGGCCAAGAGCCATCTACGCCCCAAATACTCGCAGCAGTCGACGGCCACCTCCCATCTATGTTTGCCTCCACACTCGTCTCCACGCGCGGCCAACTGCGCCCGAGCCATTAGCGCCAGCGCCCTTCCCCAGGACCGCCTTTAATGCCGTCCCCACGCGCGGCCACAGGCCGAGAGCCATCCTCGCCCCAAATACTCGTAGCAGTCGACGGCCACCTCCCATCTACGTCCTGCCTACACACCCGTCCCACGCGCCGGCGTCCGTCACCGACCCACTCCTTGAATAAGCGTGTGAGGCACCCTGGTCCATGGGTGGCTTTCGGCGTGAAGTGGCTCCACCTGCACGGCCACATCGAGGGCTCCATCGATGACGCTAGGGCCAAGCCTAAGGTGGAAGATCTAGTGGTGCCAACCAGCAGCCATGGTGCCCTCGTACGCCAGCGTCATGTTTCCGCGCTCAGGCACTCCAGGAGGACTGGCCGCTCCATGCATGCCCTCTGCCTTTGCGCCTTCTTCTCTAACCTAGGGTTGGTGCCCTCCCCATCCACCTCGCCATCCACCTGTTCGACAGGGAATGGGTCTAGGCTGGTGGCGGCAGCTGGATACCCGCTCTACGAGTCCTAGGACTACCCATTCCTCAATGTCGGCACAAAAAGGCATATTTGAGAACTATTGTGATCCTGGCATCTTGATAATGAATTATTGATATTATATTTCTAACAAGTTGACTCTTCAGGTCAATCTAGGAGTGTATGTAGTAGATGGAAAATATGAGCTATTTGTGCTTGTGGACCGTGCTGTCGGAACAGTCAAGCATCCAGGACGATCAGCTAGAGATTATGCTATACATGTATTAGCTAAAGTGGTGTGTGCTCAATTTTATGAATCCCTTGCACAATGGAACTCTCTAGCCACAAATGTTGTCAATTAATTTCAGACGTCTACTTAAGCATGATGGCAGAGGTGTCGAAGAGCCACTTGATGAAGTGGTCTGCATGGATCAAGATTGCCAAGGGCTCACAGTATCCATTCAGTTCCATCTCTATTATATTCTCTAGCATTATCCTATATCCAGTCACTAATGGCTCACTTGATGAAGGTTATGATCAATGTATTATGCATGTGTACTGTTTGGGGCGAGCCTCTGTCTCAAACTGCCCAATCATTGCATAATGGAACTCATTACACCCAATGAATCAATGATACAGTTAGATCTTCTAAGCAGTTAGATTCTCAACAAACGTACTATATGCTTTGTATGAAAGTGTATTTTCACAGCTCTTCCTTCCTTCTCCCCGTGGTATAATTGTATGGACATTTTGTTCATTACTTCGAAAGATCCTAAAGCGAATGTTTTAATCTAGGCAAGGATGCTTCACCACTAATTTCTACCATTGAAATTTGACTGAGTATTTATTTCCTCAACCATCATCTGTAACTCATCATGTCTGATTTTATTGTAAACAGATGGACCGAGTATTGGCTCTATATTTCATTGTATTGCTGGTGACTCCTTCAATACACTCCCTTGAAGGAATACTATTAGTAAGATGATAATATTTTTATTTCATTTCTTTGACCCACACCGATCTTCTGTAAATTACACTGGTTGAATAAACTTGTTTAGTTTGTACCCAAACTAGCCCTGCCAAATTTTAGCATTAATTTTAGTCAAGGTTTTCATTCGATGTTGCATTTGGCCAAGAATTTGCAGTAAAAATGCATGGCATATGAACCATAACCATGGATTTTTGCTAAATTTTGGCAATCATCCAAACTCATAGGGCTGCCTAAATTTTCCAGTGGCTGGTTTGGGCACACAGACCAAATATGCCATGCCACATTAATCTGCATGCTTTGATTGCTTTTGCAATAAGCAACAGACTAATAAAGCCCTCTGTACTACTTCCAAACAAAAACACATAGCAATGGCAGTATAGTAAGGGGAACAATCTTTCTTCAACAATTATGACATGAGACGGGTCCGTTAGCGAGGCTAGCATGAAGCCTGCGTTGTCGACGCCCTCGTGGAGATCGCTCAAGTACAACCCTGATCGTCTTCTTTTGGGTGATGGATGTGTGTACTGAACTTCTGATTACTTTTTGGGGTTGCTTGACGACCCTCAGACACTGGTGCTTGCGAGGCTGTGTGATATGTGGATGCCGCGCTTGCAAGGTCTATTCTCTCTTTCTGCACAATATAGATCTTGTGTGTGCTTGCGTGAATCTCTTGCTCAATTAATTATCCGCAACTTGCAAGACCTTTGATTTCCATTGTCGTGTTGTGCAGTAATCTTCACTCAGCTTTTTTGGTTTGCCTTTGTACAAAAAAACATGTTTTAGAGATAGCCTGCTATAATCTAAATATATTATATCATTTTTAGTCTGTATGGTTAATGACTCTTTCGATAAGAAAGCTACATGCTTTGTGCGCATAACTTACCATAGTTGACAACATTATATTTCACATAGTTTATGTTAGTGTTTGGAATAGAGCACAAATTATTTAAAAGTTTGAAAACTTGTTTGAACAACTATTCCATTTAAACAATGTCAACTTATGTGATATATAGAAACCATAGGTCAACTTATTGGAAAAGTAATTTCGTTTTACAATAATTCTGATTATTCTTTACAATTTTGTATTGATGGCATGTTAATGTAACAAGAAAACTTTTTTCATTGCATTGCAGTGTTTATTTCAGTTTATAAAAAATAGAGCCCTTTTTTACCAATAAAAATAAAGGTAGTCCAGTCCAGTCAATTGTGTTTATCATAACAAGAAAACTTTTTTCATTGTCATGTAAAAAATATAAAATAATTATGTTTATTTTCGCTCTGTTCATTCTTAAACTACAATTTAGTAGTTCAACCCCAATGCTGATGCCTTAACTGTATTTTTTCATTTTTCATTTCACTCAATTTCGTGCAGCAGCATTCTTTAGTAAAAGACGAAGGAAGAGTTTGCTCTGCTAATAAATTGATGACTTATTATTAGCCATTTATCTGTATAGGTCATAATCGAAGGGTTTAAGAGCTACAAGGAGGAGATCAAATAGTGTCCTTCAGTCCCAAAGTTAACATCGTTGGTAAATCCCTTCTGTCGTTACCTCACAAATATCACTTAAGTCATAGGGTGGTTAGATTTCACGTCTTTTGCTTGACTGCTTCCTAATTGATGCACAGATAACGGCTAACCTCTGTCTAGGGATTTATGATGAGCTATGGTTGCATTTTTATCAATTTATGATTGAATTTTTTTTACGGGTGCTAGGATTTATGTTGTCAAGGGGCTATTGTTTTGCGAGACAACTTTCATAGTTGGTGAGTAGAAACAGTATTTTATATTTGGCATAAACCAATCACATTATCTTAGATCCAAATGTAGTTATGCTACAATCTTTCATGCCATATGTACCATTATGAGACTGCTTCCGCTCAATGCTATGTGCTTCTATCCTTTCTTCTTATGTATGATTGTTTTTCATGAAAACGATGTGTGCAATATTCTTAGCCTTTTTTATGTATGCATGATTATGAAAGAAGTTTTGTATATAGTTTACAAGCAGCAATTTAGTCACAATTTCATACTCGAGGTGTTCTCATTACATATAGTTGTTAAAAGTCAAACTCTTGCTGCTGCCCGAGGGCTGCAAACTTTTAAAACTAGACTGCAAGGTAGTGTCTATATTGTCAAGCCGAGGACACCGAAATGATTGCAAGTAAGTGTGTACTATATAGCAAGTACTTAAATTCATTATGTATTGTTGGCATAATGTGTCCTGACGAAGGAAAACAAATTATAGCAATTCTTCCTATAATTTCTTGGATTTCTTGTCTATCAACTATTAATATTCGTGATAATGATACTTATTTGTCATTCCAATCTGCATTTCCTTGTTTATGATTAAAGCCAAAAAATTTAAATGAGAAAACATTAAACGCTTATTTTACTTTCTACACACGTGATGGATAAGCACATACTGAATTTTTGTTCTCATACACTAAATTTATTTTGAATTGTCCAGTACAGAAAGTCACTACCATAAAGCGTGTAGGAGTACTTTCTTGTTTAACTAAGTGGATCTGTATTAGGAATATTGATCAGTGGACAGATCATTGTGTTCACACATTTATTGCAAAATTTAACATGGTTTTTTCATTGTGATTGGTTTCATGTGGGTTATTCCTTCCAAGTTAGGTTCTGCTATTAGGTTCTGCAAGTCGGTCATGTTTTGTGTATGTATTTTAATTGCTGAATAAGTAAATACCAAATAGTAAACGATGATTCCTCTTATCTTTCAATAATAACATAGAACCTACACCTTTCAGACCATTTCCTTGATAGGTTTATATTTTTTTGGCCTAAAAATGATGCAGCTTCCGTCTAGAAATTTTGTGTTGATTTTCTTTGTCATATTTGTTTGCATTTACTGGTTACCCAGTTCCTTGATAGGTTTACATTTTCTTTGTCAAGGCGCTTACCCAATTCCTTGATAGGTTTACATTTACTGGTTGGTGTGCTATGTAACTGATCACTTAATGTTCACCTGGAAACTGGTTTAATTGTTCTGTGTTGAGTGTTACTGCATTCATTATCATAGGCTCAAGTAACATGTTTCTGTTTGGTTTTGGTGCCACATAATAAATAAGACTTGTTGCCATTTTTACTTCGGAAGTCATTGTATGATGTTTCAGAAGAAAAGTGAAAATTGTAAGGCTTCAAAATTGTACAATTTTTTAGCATTATAAAAAACAAAGATTTAGTTTTTTTGCACTCGTTATCCTAATAATTTTCGCTCAAATGTTCCTAATGTCCGACTACGTTGGATTTAGATCAATACCATTCTCCTTGCTCATTTTGGTTACACTGAAAGCAACATGTAAATAGAGCTTCCAAACTTTCATGTGATGTGCAAGTATGAATAATTGAAAGATTAACATGTGCCTAATTGGATGTCATCGCATCACACAGTCATCGTACTAGTCTGAGTAGAAGAACCCAATGGCATCAAATACCCAATTTAACCTTCATTTTCCTAGGCCCAAAAGCAGTTGTTAGGGCCTAATCTTCCTTCGTAATGAAGATGTTAAGCACTTCGTTATATTTTGCTTCAACAAGCATCTAGTTGTTCGTTGCATGGCTCTCCAAACTCTTCTTTAAATATGTACTTGTACTTCAAGTCTTATGAGGCTTGCACTTTCTGCCTCTTGCTCTGTTAGGCTGCCATCCTTTGGCTTTGGCATCGTCCACTCAGCTTTGAGTGGCCAAACATTATATGCTAAGTGTTCCTAGACTAGGTCCCTTCTACAAATATAGCTACAAATGGTATTGAAGCCAACCATGACAGTCTAGGCTTCGTTATTGATAGAGCATACCGACTTCTTAATGTTGAAGTTAGGCTTAACGGTCCTCTAAATAATGCCCCCGATATCCTCTCTCTCTCTCTCTCTCTCTCTCTCTCTCTTCCAAATCGTTCTTCATGTAGCATTCCTTCACCCAGGAGTTGGGCCACTTGCTACAATAGGCCAAGACAGCAAAACGAGCCTCTTTCTAATACTGAAAAGTGTAACACTCAAAGTTGTTGTGTAATTGTTCTTTCCATGTTGCCTTCATCTGATAGTGGAGCTCGTGAATTTAGCAGAAGCATTCTACATTTGGTTCCACGTCTTAGCTTCGTACCACGTAGATGAAGACCCTTGAAAGCATCTAGGCCCCTGGTTGGTTTTAGTGATTAATGACAACGTAATGTTATATGTGACTAACGTGTGTTTTGCAGAGACAAATGGTAAGTTAGGTCGCATTACAGGTAGAAGTACTACAACGGTGAAAACAATCCCGGAAATAAGAACTCGAAGCGATGGCTAAAACGACGAAACAAAAGGTGAAGGACTACAGAGTCCGAGTGTCAAGGAGATGTGGACACTCGTGATTTAGTTAGGTCTTTTATTCTCTTTTAGCCGTACTATAAAGAGGGGTTGTCGATGAGTAGTTTGACCAAGAGAGTTCTAGTGTAGTGTTGGTGCACAATCACACTCACATACAGCGCTAGGTGTCACTCTAGAACTCACTCACAAGTTAGAACGAAAAACCGATTTGAAAATCAGCTGAAAAACAAGAGGTAGGGTTTCTGGCCCTGGTGCACCGGACTGTCCGGTGTGCACCGGACTGTCCGGTGCACCCTGCCAGGTGGGGCCAGGCTGGCCCAGTGGGAGAGCCTTCTCCACGCAGAAACCCGAGAGCGCAGGTTTCAGAATTGAATTATAGTGGCGCACTGGACAGTGCACCGGACAGTGCTGTGGCGGAAACTGTCCGAATTATTCCAACTTAAGTGCCTAAGCCCTGCCTTAGAGGCTAGACCACACTTAAATGGGAATAACCCGTCAATCCCTCGGATCTAGTCCGACACGGCCACTGACAGGAATCAAGTACCACAATCTCACTCGATGGTGAGTCACAGAGCAAATACAATAAAGCATAAAACCATACATTAAGGAGTACTAAATTATTACATCACCATCGGAGTTTTTGCAAAAGTAGCCATCATAGTTCGAAGTGCAGCATAATAAAACTAACGATAGATAAATGGAGGGATGGGAAGCCTGTCCCATCACTCCTCATGCTCCTCCTCAGCCGAGGTGGGGTCCCACTCGACGGTCCAACCTGGTGGCAAGATGGACGGCCAAGTCACTCCAGCAACCATGTCCTCTAGGGAACCTGTAAAATTATGCCACAAGCAAGGCTGAGTATACTAATACTCAGCTAGACTTACCCGGTGTGAGGAGTCTACTCCTCTACCTCTAGACATGCAGCTGTTTGGCCGTGGGGTTTGTTTGCCAAAAGCACTAGCTGAGTTTCTAAGTCACGTTTTAACTTTGTCAATTTAAGTGTGACTCTCTTAAGGCTAAATGTGTACTATCTACTCATACATAGTAGCAAACATTATTAGCAATCAACATCTTATATCAACTCATCATATTTCCACTTGTTACTCAATGCAGTACAATGGATCAAGCAGTCTCATTAGCTGCGAGAAGCAGACGATTCGAATCGAGTTTTTATCCTTGCAAGGTAAACCTAAACACACGACATGCAGGGGCACTCCGTCCCCACACACATCAACCGTCCCCATCGATTCCCTGGCAGCAGATCAGGGCTCACCGCCTTGGCGTACAATGCCTCACTGACCCCGACTACCGTCGTGCAGTGACCGCACTTGTACCCACCATAACCGGAATGGGAGACCACGTCTCAGGTCGCGTGAGGGGATATGTCCGCTGGCAGGTTCAATCAGGTACTAGGCTTACCGATTTACCATATTTCTCGGTATGTGTTTAGTACGTTCAAACGCTTGACACAGGTATCCGCACGTTAATCCTTATTTCAATTTCCTCTCGTAGACCACGCATCCCCATGGATCCGTGTCCACCAACCGACTATCAATATGATAAGAAAAGTGGGTACAACCAATTCCTGATCTCGCGCGAGTGCTAGAAAAATCACTCGTCTTCTACCGAGATCCTAATTAAATAAAGCAGCTACTCGACCTAGCATACTAGTATCCATCACAAAAGGATTCCTAAGATCATGCAACTAGGGTTTCAAACAACTCCTACACTTAAGTGCACATTCAATCCTACAATCATTAAGTATAATAAAATAGCATAAGTAACATGTTATGCATAAACCGGGGCTTGCCTTCCAAGGCGTGGCAGGCAGATCCTCTGGTGCAGACTCGGGTGCTGGGTCTAGGGCTACCTCCTGAGCAGCTCCTTGCTCCGGCACGAGGACGTACTCTCCGTCAGCAAGGTTACAGTCTATCGAAATGCAATGAACATGTATGTCAAGATTATGCAGGATTTAATAACATTATGCTAAGAGAAGATAAACTAAGTTAATGAGCAATTTAGGGTTTCTGGGTCATACGTGGCTTTCAATGGTTTATGCTTATCAATTCTAGGTTTGGGTTTTGCTAGGGATAGGCATAGTGAATTGGTATTGCCTTTAGATATTTCAGTGGACAGTTATAAAGGGTTTTAGAATGACACTCATTTTCTATTATCCATATTCCCCTTTCTTTACTTTCTATTTATGGTTTCTAGTGTAGGTTTGAACTACGACAGTGGTTTAATAATTTCCAAAAATTCTATAAAAATTACAGTGGGTTGACATTGGTCATTATAGCCTGTTCTAGGAATTTTGAGTTTTAAAATAAAAGGCTATGCTTTAGATAAAAATAGCAAAAGTTGTGTAAAATGGGCCACTTTGCACTACATCTCTTAATTAGAGGTGAGTTCTGTCCTAAGGGTTATTTTTGTTGGTATCTAACAGTAATAATAAACCTCTGTGCCAAAAATCACAAAAAGTTAATTGGTGGTTATTTAGTTGTGATTTTCTAAAGTTTTATGCTAAAAAGGTGCTTATAACTAACTTGTCATTTGAAAAATATCAAACAATAGATTTTGTATTTTTCCTATGTTCATAATAACAAAACATTATTTATCCCAAGGGTTGGGGTGTTTTCACCTTGGGGGTTATTTTGTAGGGTTTTTCTAAGTTTTCCTTGTTCTCTTAAAATAAAAGGGATCCTACTTATTTCATACTAAACCAGGGTATAATACATTTTTCTAGTAAACTACATTGAATAAGTACTCTAACAAAAATAGGGGTGCCCTCTGATTCATTATTTAAATCACCTTTTCTATTTTTCTTAACCTTAAGCATATTGTAAATTAAATGGCAAAAACTAACTTAATGGGTTGGACAGAGAAGTTTAGCATTTTTAAACAGGTCAGTAGGTGGATATAAACTTCTCCAAATTTTTCTAACCCTAGTCAAATAGTGCAACTATTTTTATCCCTATTATTTAGCTTTTGGTCAAAACAATAATTAAATCATATCCTTATAGTTTTCTGTAGTACTTAAGGGTTTTATATTTTTCCTAAACAGTTTACATTATTTAGAGTCTGACAAAATTGGTTTGACCCAATTTGGATGAATAAAACAGGAGTTATGAATTATTAAAGTTCTGTTCAAATTTTAAAATCAGATTTAATAAAGGTTTTCTGGAAAAGCAGTTTACACCGAGGACCCTGGGTTATTTCCAAACTAACTCTCTCAGTTATACCCCCGTGCTACTATTCATTTAGGGTCTCTGACATTTCACAAAACCCTCCAGACTTCCTTCCTTCTCCCCCGCGGTCCCTCCCTGGGTTTAAACAGTGCCCGCGAGAAAGAAAAGGGTGGCGCGGCTTACCGGCGGCGAAGATAGGTCCGGCGAGGGGCGGGGTTGGCTCGGGGAGGCTCTGGCGGTCACAAGCGATGTACGGCTCGACGGCGGGGATGGCCGGAAATCGCTTGGTCCACGTGCGCAGGCGGGTGTTCTCGTCGGCGGCGGGTGTGCCAGCCAAATCACGGCGATCTAATGCAATCCAATGGCACGGTGAGCTTCACGGGGTGATGTAGGGGTTGTGTGCACGAGGAATCGGAGAATGGTTCAGTGGATTACCCGGTCCACGCACTTCCGGCGGGGTTGTGAACTCCGGCGACCGTGGACTGGCCTCTCCGACGAAGCAGGCTTCGATTCCTCGCTCGGGGAGCTTCACCGAGGTGTGCCCACATGTTTCCGAGGGTTGGACGGAGTTGGGAAAGGCTGGGCTGGCCGGTCCACGACGGCAGGGGCTCAGGGTGGCCGCGGACACGCCGTGCACAGGCAAACGACGGTGAGTTGAGCTCCGGTGAGGTTTGAGCGTGCGAGGAGAAGTGTGGTCGACGCTTGAGTGGGTTTTATAGGCGCGGCGCACACAGGGGACACGGGCGCGGCTCGGCGCGGCGTGGGGCCGGGCGCGGGCGTGCTCTGGCGTGCGCAGGGCGCGTCGAACACGTGTAAGTTTTCTTCTGCCCTTGTTCCACAGCTCACCCAAGTCGCAAACGTGCGAATCTTGGCAAAAATCCAGCGCGAGTCTTTTCCTGGCACCTAGGGCTGTCTCTCATCCGTGAGTTGCCATGGCAGATATAGCCTAGGTAGGGAGATCTTCGGTCGCCAAATCAGGTATGTCACTCTGCCCACCTCGCGACAAAAGCCATGCCAAGGCATGTCAAACGTCAGGGTCTCGGGCTCAACTTTTTCCAGTGGGTGCCCTAGGTGGTATGCCACATTTTTGGTATAGAACATAGATGGTTTTGGTGCCATCTTCAAGGTGAACACGGTTGATCTTTAGTGTAGGCATAGTTTTTGACTTAGAGAGAAATAGAGAGCTCTAGCCCTCACTCTACTTGGAGATTTGATTTGGGGTTTCTCCAGGGGTCTTTTTGCACTATTTCCTCCCCATAATTGCTGGTTATGAGTTTACTTAAGTTTGGTTAAAGATTAACTCATGGTTTGCACAAATGCTTAGTCTCTCCCCCTTTCAACCATGGCTTTAGAAAGTAGGGTTTAAGAGAGGTCTAGGGTTCTCCCTCTTCTTGCCCAAGGTAGCAAGTGCACAAAAGCTTGAGTGATGCTCTTAGGTCATTAACAAAACTTGATTAACACAGGGTCTCCAAGGTTCTGATGTTCTCCTTAAGTTTCTACCACATGTGATCATAATCCTTAGTACCAAGGTGTGCTCTAGCCATGGTAACACCTGAGGTGTTATAGCCCTCCCCCCTTAAAGGAATCTCGTCCCAAGATTTTCAGGCAGAGTCCTCTAGAGGGGTGCTACTAAGGCACGATGGTGCTACTCTTCCTTACACTCGAGTTTCTCTTGTTAACTGCTCTTCGAATGTCATCCTCTTTGCAACTTCAGAAGGAAGCCCTTTTTAAGTTAAATCCACAACTTAGACTATCCTTGTTATCTAAGTTTTTCTTATAATTATTTTCAAAGGGCAGGTGGGGGTGGGGTTTTGGGGTTACGTACCGACTCTTTTGGGCAGAAAGTCAGGGAAGCGAGAGCGTAGGAAATCCTCAGTCTCCCGTGTAGCTTCTTCCGCTGAATGGTGACTCCACTGAACTTTATACATTCTGATTGACCTTGCCCGTGTTGATCTCTCCTTCTGATCTAACACTTTGACGGGGTACTCTTGATAGGACAAGTCTGGTTCTATCTCAATGTCCGGTTCCGGTAGCACTTCAGTGGGTAGGCGAACACATTTTCGCAGCTGAGATACATGGAACACATTGTGAACTGCTGACATGTGAGGTGGCAATTCCAATTGATAGGCTACAGGTCCACAACTTGCTTTTATCTCATAGGGTCCAATGTAGCGAGGAGCTAACTTGCCCTTGATTCCGAATCTCTGGACACCCTTGGTGGGTGATACCTTAAGATAAACATGATCTCCCACCTCAAACTGCAGAGGTTTCCGCCTCTTGTCATGATAGCTCTTTTGCCTGGCCTGAGCAGCTTCTAAGTTCTTTGTAATAACCCTGACCTTTTCCTCTGCCTCAAGTACCAAATCTGGCCCAAATATTTCCCTTTCTCCTGCTTGAGACCAATTCAGTGGGGTCCTGCATCTTCTCCCATATAAGGCCTCAAAAGGTGCCATCTTCAAACTAGACTGGTAGCTGTTATTGTAAGAGAATTCTGCTAAAGAAAGACACTTGTCCCAATCCTTTCCGTAGTGTAGTGCACATGCCCTTAACATATCTTCCAAAATCTGGTTTACCCTTTCTGTCTGGCCATCTGTTTGGGGATGGTATGCTGAGCTTCGTATGACATAGGTCCCAAGTGATTCTTGGAGCTGCTCCCAAAAGCATGCCACAAACAGTGCTCCTCTGTCAGACACAATGGTCTTTGGAATACCATGCAATCGCACTATTTGATGAACATATATTTCCGCATACTTCTCTGTCTTGTGGGTAGTATGCACTGGCAAGAAGTGTGCAGTCTTGGTCAGCCTGTCCACAATAACCCAAATGGAATCATGGTGCCTGGAGGTATTGGGCAATCCCATGATAAAGTCCATGCAAATGTCCTCCCATTTCCAAGATGGTATGGGAAGGGGTTGCAAAGGGCCTGCTGCCTTCAAATGACTGGCTTTGATTCTCTGGCAGGTGTCACACTCGGATATATACTTGGCAATTTCCCTCTTCATTCTAGTCCACCAATATAAAGATCTGAGGTCATGGTACATCTTGTTGCTACCAGGGTGCATGGAGAATTTTGAAAGGTGAGCTTCATCCAGTATCTTCTTTCTGAGCTCAGGGTCCTTTGGAACAACCAATCGATCTCCAAACCATAGAATTCCCTTGCTATCCTGACGGAAGCACTTGTATTTCTCTGCCTTCTGCTTGATCATGTCTTTGATAACCTGAACACCCTTATCCCCAATCTGTGCCTGGACTATTTGCTCTTGCAATGTGGGCTCCACCGAGATATAACTTAATTCGCCAAAAGGAACAACTTCCAGGTTCAGCTTACACAACTCATCACACAGGGTGGTAACTCTTGCATCCATACTCATACAATTGCACTGGGCCTTTCTGCTCAAGGCATCTGCTACAACATTGGCTTTACCAGGATGGTAATGCACCTCCAAATCGTAGTCCTTGATCAGTTCTAACCATCTCCTCTGTCTCATGTTCAGATCTGCCTGAGTGAAGATGTATTTTAGACTCTTGTGATCCGTGTAGATGTTACAGTGACCTCCCATCAAGTAGTGTCTCCATATCTTAAGAGCATGAACCACGGCTGCCAACTCCCGATCATGTGTAGGGTAGTTCTGCTCATGGGGTCTGAGTGCTCGGGAGGCATAAGCAATTACTCTGTTATCTTGCATCAAGACACATCCCAATCCCGTACCAGAAGCATCACAATATACTTCGAAGGGCTTGGTGTTATCAGGTTGAGCTAGCACGGGGGCTGTTGTCAAATGCTGCCTCAGCGTATGAAAAGCATCTTCGCACTTTTGGCTCCAATTGTACTTGACTCCCTTCTTCAATAACTCAGTCATTGGCTTGGCAATTCTGGAGAAATCCGGAATAAATCGTCGATAATACCCTGCCAATCCCAGAAAACTCCGAATTTGCCTCACTGTAGTAGGAGGTTTCCAATCCATTACCTCTTGTACCTTCTCAGGATCAACAGATATCCCATCTTGAGAAATTGTGTGACCTAAGAATTTAATTTCCTTCAGCCAGAATTCACATTTAGACAACTTGGCATACAACCGATGGTCACACAGTCTCTGAAGTAAAGTATGCAAATGCTTGGTGTGCTCGGCCTCATTCTTGGAATAAACCAGAATATCATCAATGAAAACGACCACAAATTTGTCCAACTCTGGCATGAATACTGAGTTCATTAGGTACATGAAATAAGCTGGGGCATTGGTCAGCCCAAAAGACATTACCAAAAATTCATAGAGTCCATATCTGGTAGAGAAGGCAGTCTTTGGAATATCACTGGCACGGATCTTGATCTGATGGTAACCTGAGCGAAGGTCTATTTTGGAGAGTACCTTGGCTCCCACCAATTGATCAAACAAGACATCAATGCGGGGCAGTGGATATTTGTTCTTGATAGTCACCGCATTGAGAGGGCGGTAATCAACACACATTCTCAAACTCTCATCCTTTTTCTTCACGAATAAGGCAGGACATCCCCAAGGTGAAGTACTTGGGCGAATGAACCCCTTGTTCAACAATTCTTGCAGTTGTTTCTTCAGCTCTGCCAGTTCCGCGGGAGGCATCCTATAGGGTCTCTTAGAGATAGGAGCAGTCCCAGGTTGCAATTCAATTGCAAACTCAATGCCTCTGTCAGGTGGCATTCCTGGCAATTCATCTGGAAAAACATCTGGGTAGTCACAGACTACTGGGATCTTTTCCACTGGGGATTCTATCATAACGAAAGCACAAGAACGGGTGCAACCCTGATCGGGCAAATATAATGTGGTTTCACCACAGGTCGGTGAGTGCACTTCAATGGCCCTAGATGCAATGTCAATCACTGCCTGATGTTTGGTCAACCAGTCAGTTCCCAATATGATATCCACACTATCCAAACCCAAAATGAGGAGGTTGGTTTTAATTATCAGACTACCAAACTTTATAGGCACATTCTTGCTGATTTGATTGGTGGCAATCCTGCCTCCTGGTGTTGAAATTGTGTTACCCCCATGGGTGTGATGAAAGTGCAATTGACACTTGACACTAAATTTGGCACTAACAAAGCTATGTGATGCACCAGAATCAGAAAGAATAATAGCAGGACAATTCAAAACTATAAAGATACCAGTCATGACGGGTGCTCCCTCTGGAATATCGGCCATGGTGGTAAAGTTCAGCTTGCTCTGCCTCACTTGCACCTTCTGTCTCTTGCCTTGATTCTGATTAACATTCTGCCCCTGTCTCTGCTGGTTCCTGGGGCAATTCTTGGCATAGTGTCCGGTGTTGCCGCAAGTGAAACACCTGTTGTCATTTGCCTGGCGATACTGCTGCTGCTGTTGATTGTTCCTCTGAGCTGGAAACTGAGTGCGGTTGGGTGCCTGTTGCTGCTGCTGTGGTCGGATCACCCATCTCCCTTGCTGCTGTTGGGGTCCCCTGTTCTGAGTGTCAGACACAATCCTGAAGCGCTGTGGCTGAGCTGAGGGTCCTGACGAGCTGTGATACAGTCCTCCTGGGAAATGGCCATGTTGACCAACTCATTATAGCTGTTGGCCCTAACAGTGTTGAGATGATCACGGAGCTTAGTGCTGAGCCCTCGTCTGAACCTGTCCCTCTTCTTCTCATCCGTATCTGCATGGTACCCAGCATACTGGCACAGATCATTAAAAGCCTGAGCATACTGCAACACTGTCTTGTTGCCCTGAGTGAGTGCCAGAAACTCGTTGAGCTTACGGTCCATAATGCCAGCTGGAATATGGTGTCCTCTGAAAGCTGCCTTGAACTCTCTCCAATCCACTTCATGGTCAGCTGGTTGCATAGCAAGATAGTGGTCCCACCATGTCCGCGCGGGTCCGCGGAGCTGCTGGGTGGTGAACCAGACCTTTGTCACCTCGGAACAAACTCCATTGAGTAGTGGGAATTTAGATTCCACTACCCTCAGCCATACATCAGCATCAAGTGGGTCCTCCGCCTTGGTGAACAACGGCGGCTGAGTACTGAGGAACTCCTGGTAAGTGGCTGCTGCGGGGTGACGATGATGATCTCCACCACCATAGTGCTGAGGTGGTGGCTGACGCTGAGCTAGCTGCCTCAAGATCTCATTCTGCTGAGCCATTAGCTCCTGAAGAGTGGGAGGCGGTGGCGGTGGTGGAGGAATGCGCTCATTCTGGCCACGACGCGCTCTCCCAGCCATCTGAAAAACCACATATATACTTAACACCATATCTCCAAGTTCAAGGTTTAATCGCGGCGAAAGAGTCAAAAGCAAATTGATAGATCCCAACATAACCAAAAAGCATAAACCTTCCGTTCAAATTTAAAACTGACATCATCCATCAACCAAACTTCCAAAAGAGTTTATCACGGTTACATCAATGGTCCCAAAAAGACTCAACTCTACCTAGCCTAGTACCCCAAGGGTGCAAAAGCTAAGCTAGCGGCGAGGAGTCCTACCATCACCAACTCCTAACTCTATCCCTGACACCTAGTGAGCGAACGAGGCAACACTCGACTCGGGGGAAGGTGGTCTCCCGGAGCCAGCAGTGTCCACACTGGAAGCAGGCTCCAACCCTCCCTCAATGTCGACGTCCTCGTTAGCCTCCACATCCTGGATCTCCTGGTGATGCATATCCAGGTGCTCATTGGCCTCAGCAAGCTGCTGCTGGGTGTTGATGAGCTGATCCTCGAGAACCTCAATGGTGTTCTCCCTTGTCCCTACTAACTCCTCCAACTCTTGGATCTCATCTGACAACTGCTCCACTTGTAAGTCCTTTTCCACCATCTCCTGGGACAAGTCAACCACAAGCTCCTCCCTGTTGTCCAGGGTGATCTTGGTTGCCTCCAACAAAGCCATCAGGTGGGACATTGCCTCACCACGCATCACTTGTAGACAGTACAGAGCATTCATGCACCGTACGGTCAAGTGAGCAGTTTGTCCCGGGTAGATAGCCCAGATGTCCTTGGCATGCTCCACCCTATCCTTCCACATTGGGTCGTCCTCCCTTTCTGCGGGAAACAAGCCAATGGGGTGGGTGGAAAGCTCCAAGGGATGGAATCCGCAGAAGGTAGTCAACCCGTGCAAAGCGATCGCCTCGATCGTGTCCTCAGCCCGGTATCCAAAGGACTCAGAGTCCAGTGAACGCCAGCCTGGCTGCAGGGGATGAGGCTCCAGGGTCATCCTCACCCTACAGCGGGGCACCCGATGCTTCTCGAACTGCTGCACCGCGTACTGAGGGGGTGTCATATACCCGGCCCCCTGAAGTACCTCCCACAAA
This sequence comes from Zea luxurians, assembly GCA_029449295.1. NCBI lineage: Eukaryota > Viridiplantae > Streptophyta > Magnoliopsida > Poales > Poaceae > Zea > Zea luxurians. Next base: position 62,355,054 of record JAOPSE010000011.1, on the reverse strand, counting down.
ATGCGGGGAAAGCCCTCTCGTGCAAGCCCGTCAGTGTGGGACAATGCATTCCCGTCGTCTGAGGATCCGTGGGAAGTCATCTGTGTACAGTTAAGCGTAAGTAAAAGAAAAAGAATTATAAAAAGAAAGGGAAACACAACTCAGCCTCTCTCTAAATATAACAATGGTACTGGGGTACTTGGTTGATCATCGTTTTGCATTAAAGTCCTTACTCAATTATCTATGTGTTTATTTAAGAATGCATGCATGCTCGCCCTGAACGACCTCACAGCAAATGAAAAGGGATTAGGGAAGAACTCCCATCCCCTAAAGTGGCCTGTGGGGCATAAATACTTAGCCACCTAACTACCCTTCTATCATCCTAAGGCTTCATGTCCTAGGTCTATCCTGCTCGTCCTACTATCTATCCAACATTGTTTCTATCAAGTTTTACTTCAAAAAGGATGGTATTTATATTTTATTGATTCCTCTGTGGTGGTACAAGCTCCGATACCAGCTGTGGCGGAAACTGTCCGAATTATTCTAACTTAAGTGCCTAAGCCCTGCCTTAGAGGCTAGACCACACTTAAATGGGAATAACCCGTCAATACCTCGGATCTAGTCTGACACGGCCACTGACAGGATCAAGTACCACAATCTCACTCGATGGTGAGTCACAGAGCAAATACAATAAAGCATAAAACCATACATTAAGGAGTACTAAATTATTACATCACCATCGGAGTTTTTGCAAAAGTAGCCATCATAGTTCGAAGTGCAGCGGAATAAAACTAACGATAGATAAATGGAGGGATGGGGAAGCCTGTCCCATCACTCCTCATGCTCCTCCTCAGCCGAGGTGGGGTCCCACTCGACGGTCCAACCCGGTGGCAAGATGGACGGCCAAGTCACTCCAGCAACCATGTCCTCCACGGAACCTGTAAAATTATGCCACAAGCAAGGCTGAGTATACTAATACTCAGCTAGACTTACCCGGTGTGAGGAGTCTACTCCTCTACCTCTAGACATGCAGCTGTTTGGCCGTGGGGTTTGGTTGCCAAAAGCACTAGCTGAGTTTCTAAGTCACGTTTTAACTTTGTAAATTTAAGTGTGACTCTCTTAAGGCTAAATGTGTACTATCTACTCATACATAGTAGCAAACATTATTAGCAATCAACATCTTATATCAACTCATCATATTTCCACTTGTTACTCAATGCAGTACAATGGATCAAGCAGTCTCATTAGCTGCGAGAAGCAGATGATTCGAATCGAGTTTTTATCCTTGCAAGGTAAACCTAAACACACAACATGTAGGGGCACTCCGTCCCCACACATATCAATCGTCCCCATCGATTCCCTGGCAGCAGATCAGGGCTCACCGCCTTGGCGTACAATGCCTCACTGACCCCGACTGCCATCGTGCAGTGACCGCACTTGTACCCACCATAACCGGAATGGGAGACCACGTCTCAGGTCGTGTGAGGGGATATGTCCGCTGGCAGGTTCAATCAGGTACTAGGCTTACCGATTTACCATATTTCTCGGTATGTGTTTAGTACGTTCAAACGCTTGACACAGGTATCCACACGTTAATCCTTATTTCAATTTCCTCTCGTAGACCACGCATCCCCATGGATCCGTATCCACTAACCGACTATCAATATGATAAGAAAAGTGGGTACAACCAATTCCTGATCTCGCGCGAGTGCTAGAAAAATCACTCGTCTTCTACTGAGATCCTAATTAAATAAAGCAGCTACTCGACCTAGCATACTAGTATCCATCTCAAAAGGATTCCTGAGATCATGCAACTAGGGTTTCAAACAACTCCTACACTTAAGTGCACATTCAATCCTACAATCATTAAGTATAATAAAATAGCATAAGTAACAGGTTATGCATAAACCGGGGCTTGCCTTCCAAGGCTGTGGCAGGCAGATCCTCTGGTGCAGACTCGGGTGCTGGGTCTGGGGCTACCTCCTGAGCAGCTCCTTGCTCCGGCATGAGGACGTACTCTCCGTCAGCAAAGTTACAGTCTATCGAAATGCAATGAACATGTATGTCAAGATTATGCAGGATTTAATAACATTATGCTAAGAGAAGATAAACTAAGTTAATGAGCAATTTAGGGTTTCTGGGTCATACGTGGCTTTGAGTGGTTTATGCTTATCAATTCTAGGTTTGGGTTTTGCTAGGGATAGGCAGAGTGAATTGGTATTGCCTTTAGATATTTCAGTGGACAGTTATAAAGGGTTTTAGGATGACACTCATTTTCTATTATCCATATTCCCCTTTCTTTACTTTCTATTTATGGTTTCTAGTGTAGGTTTGAACTACGACAGTGGTTTAATAATTTCCAAAAATTCTATAAAAATTACAGTGGGTTGACATTGGTCATTATAGCCTGTTCTAGGAATTTTGAGGTTTAAAATAAAAGGCTATGCTTTAGATAAAAATAGCAAAAGTTGTGTAAAATGGGCCACTTTGCACTACATCTCTTAATTAGAGGTGAGTTTTGTCCTAAGGGTTATTTTTGTTGGTATCTAACAGTAATAATAAACCTCTGTGCCAAAAATCACAAAATGTTAATTGGTGGTTATTTAGTTGTGATTTTCTAAAGTTTTATGCCAAAAAGGTGCTTATAACTAACTTGTCATTTGAAAAATATCAAACAACAGATTTTGTATTTTTTCTATGTTCATAATAACAAAACATTATTTATCCCAAGGGTTGGGGTGTTTTCACCTTGGGGGTTATTTTGTAGGGTTTTTCTAAGTTTTCCTTGTTCTCTTAAAATAAAAGGGATCCTACTTATTTCATACTAAACCAGGGTATAATAGATTTTTCTAGTAAACTACATTGAATAAGTACTCTAACAAAAATAGGGGTGCCCTCTAGTTCATTATTTAAATCACCTTTTCTATTTTTCTTAACCTTAAGCATATTGTAAATTAAATGGCAAAAACTAACTTAATGGGTTGGACTGAGAAGTTTAGCATTTTTAAACAGGTCAGTAGGTGGATATAAACTTCTCTAAATTTTTCTAACCCTAGTCAAATAGTGCAACTATTTTTATCCCTATTATTTAGCTTTTGGTCAAAACAATAATTAAATCAGATCCTTATAGTTTTCTGTAGTACTTAAGGGTTTTATATTTTTCCTAAACAGTTTACATTATTTAGAGTCTGACAAAATTGGTTTGACCCAATTTGGATGAATAAAACAGGAGTTATGAATTATTAAAGTTCTGTTCAAATTTTAAAATCAGATTTAATAAAGGTTTTCTGGAAAAGCAGTTTACACCGAGGACCCTGGGTTATTTCCAAACTAACTCTCTCAGTTATAACCACGCGCTACTATTCATTTAGGTCTCTGACATTTCACAAAACCCCCCAGACTTCCTTCCTTCTCTCCCACGGTCCCTCCCTGGGTTTAAACAGTGCCCGCGAGAAAGAAAAGGGTGGCGCGGCTTACCGGCGGCGAGATAGGTCCGGCGAGGGGCGGGGTTGGCTCGGGGAGGCTCTAGCGGTCACAGCGATGTACGGCTCGACGGCGGGGATGGCCGGAATCGCTTGGTCCACATGCGCAGGTGGGTGTTCTCGTCGGCGGTGGGTGTGCCGGCCAAATCACGGCGATCTAATGCAATCCAATGGCACGGTGAGCTTCACGGGGTGATGTAGGGGCTGTGTGCACAAGGAATCGGAGAATGGTTCAGTGGATTACCCGGTCCACACACTCCGGCGGGGTTGTGAACTCCGGTGACCGTGGACTGGCCTCTCCGGCGAAGCAGGCTTCGATTCCTCGCTCGGGGAGCTTCACCGAGGTGTGCTCACACGTTTCCGAGGGTTGGACGAAGTTGGGAAGGGCTGGGCTGGCCGGTCCACGACGGCAGGGCTCGGGTGGCCGCGGACACGCCGTGCACAGGCAAACGACGGTGAGTTGAGCTCCGGTGAGGTTTGAACGTGCGCGGAGAAGTGTGGTCGACGCTTGAGTGGGTTTTATAGGCGCGGCGCACACAGGGGACACGGGCGCGGCTCGGCGCGGCGCGGGGTCGGGCGCGGGCGTGCTCTGGCGTGCGCAGGGCACGTCGAACACGTGTAAGTTTTCTTCTGCCCTTGTTCCACAGCTCACCCAAGTCGCAAACGTGCGAATCTTGGCAAAAATCCGGCGCGAGTCTTTTCCTGGCACCTAGGGCTGTCTCTCATCCGTGAGTTGCCATGGCAGATATGGCCTAGGTAGGGAGATCTTCGGTCGCCAAATCAGGTATGTCACTCTGCCCACCTCGCGACAAAAGCCATGCCAAGGCATGTCAAACGTCAGGGTCTCGGGCTCAACTTTTTCCAGTGGGTGCCCTAGGTGGTATGCCACATTTTTGGTATAGAACATAGGTGGTTTTGGTGCCATCTTCAAGGTGAACACCGTTGATCTTTAGTGTAGGCATAGTTTTTGACTTAGAAAGAAATAGAGAGCTCTAGCTCTCACTCTACTTGGAGATTTGATTTGGGGTTTCTCCAGGGGTCTTTTTGCACTATTTCCTCCCCATAATTGCTGGTTATGAGTTTACTTAAGTTTGGTTAAAGATTAACTCATGGTTTGCACAAATGCTTAGTCTCTCCCCCTTTCAACCATGGCTTTAGAAAGTAGGGTTTAAGAGAGGTCTAGGGTTCTCCCTCTTGCCCAAGGTAGCAAGTGCACAAAAGCTTGAGTGATGCTCTTAGGTCATTAACAAAACTTGATTAACACAGGGTCTCCAAGGTTCTGATGTTCTCCTTAAGTTTCTACCACATGTGATCATAATCCTTAGTACCAAGGTGTGCTCTAGCCATGGTAACACCTGAGGTGTTACAAGTGCACCGGACTGTCCGGTGTGCACCGGACAGTGTCTGTTCACTGTCCGGTGTGCCATGAGTCCAACGGCTACCTGTCAGAACTAGCCGTTGGAAATGACCGTTGGCGCACCGTTGGCGCACCGGTGGCGCATCGGACTGTCCGGTGCCAATGCGCAGAAAGTTGCTGGTAACGGCTAGTTGGTGCGTGAGGGCTATTTATACCCCCTCCACCCACCATATTCAATGTCTTGCACCCCACATTTATTCCAGCACATTGCTAGAGCATTGCAAGCACCAAAAGCCTAGTGAGGAGATTAGAGAATCTTAATCCGCGTTTGTTCCTCATTAGCGCTAGCGAGAGCCACCTAGAGCACACACCACTTGCATTAGGCTTCTCTTGGTCAAGCAAAAGTCTACGGCTTGTTACTCTTGGTGATCGGCATCACCTAGACGGCTTGGTGGCGTTGGGAGCTCGGTGATCACCGTGAAGATCTTGTTGGTGACCCGACTCAAGTTTGTAAGCGGTCTCGAGGGATCCACCGCGCCGGAGTGGCAAAGGATCATCTCGTAGTGAGCACTTGGTTCTTGCGAGGACCAAGGGGGAGCGATACCCTTGCGCGGGTGCTCCAACGAGGACTAGTGGAGAGTGCTGACTCTTCGATACCTTGGGAAAAATTGGAGGAGTCTTCTAAACCTTGCTTTACATTACACACTTAATTCAAGCACTTTACATTGTGTATTTGTTTAGCAAGTATTTGAAGTATTGTCTTGGCATTGTTGTATTTCTAGTATTAATTTTTAGTGCTAGTTGTTGGGGTGAAGTTGGGCTCTTGCTTAGCTCTTGCTTAGGTTTTAATTAGTGTTGATTTTTAGAAAAGCCCAATTCACCCCCCTCTTGGGCATCGTGATCCTTTCAATTGGTATCAGAGCCTTGTTGCTCTTAGATTAGCTTAATTGCTAAGAGTTACGATGTCTGGTGGGGATGGACCTCCTCCCGTTTTTGATGGTGACGATTTTCCTTATTGGAAAATTCGTATGGAAGCATATTTAGAGGCTATAGACATTGGTGTCTATAAAGCCGCCACACAAGGATTCCCCGAACCTAGAGATCACACAAATCTTGTAGGTGATGAGTTTAATTATGAAAAATGGAATGCCAAGGCCAAAAACACCCTTTTTAGAGGCCTTTGCAAAGATGTGTTCAATAGAGTAAGAAATCATAAAAATGATCATGATTTGTGGATGGACATTTGTGCTTTACATGAAGGAACTAGAAGTGAGCGTGAGGAGAGATATCACATAGCCATGAGAAAGTTAAATTCTTTTGAAATGCTTGCTAATGAAAATGCTAATGCCATGTACTCACGTCTCAATATTCTTGTAGAGGATGTTAATGGATTGGGGCTTACTCAAATCTCACAACCAGATGTTGTGAGGAAGATTCTCAGTGTCCTCCCAATAGACAAATATGGACACATTGTCACTATGCTACATCAAATAGATCTTTCAGTTACCACACCTACACAGATTTTGGGAAAGATCAATGCTCATGAGATGTACATGCACATCAACGACAAAGAAGAGTCATCTTCCAAAAGAAAGGATTTGGCTCTCAAAGCAAATCAAGAAAGAAAAGGAAAAGCAAAAATACAAGTTGAGGAAGAATCCTCAAGTGATGATGACCTTGATGCTAACATTGCCTTGATGGTAAGGAAGACCACCAAGATGTTGAAGAAGCTCAATAAAGAAGGCATCAAATTTGATTCAAGAAAGAAGAAGTTCTTTTCCAACAAAAGAAAGCCCATTTCTGAGATGGATTGCTACAACTGTGGTGAGCTCGGTCATCTTGCTCATCAATGTAACAAGCCCAAGAAGAACAAGTTCAAGGGCAAGAAAGAAGATGACAGCGATGATGAAAAGAAGGAAAAGAAATTCTTCAAGAGGAAAGATGGGAAGCAAAAGAGGTTCCACAAGAAGAAGAATGGAAAGGCATATATTGTTGGTGACTAGCTCACTAACATTGAGTCATCAAGTGGATCTTCTTCAAGTGAAGAAGAGAATGATGAAAAAGTTGCCGCCATCGCCGGGGACTTCTCTTCACCACCACCATCGCCATCATTGACTTCTCACCTATGCCTCATGGCTAGGGGTGAACGGAAGGTACAAAATGATATTAATATTACTGATGATAGTGATAGTGATGAGGAATTTGCTTCACCTTCATATGATGAGCTAGCTGACTTGCTTAAAGAATATACTCAAATCATTAGAAAGTCAAATGCTAAATGTGATAGGTTGAAAAATGAAAATGAATCTTTAAATGCCAAATATGACATAGTTATGAAAGCTAGTGATGAAATGAAAGAAGAAAATAAAACTATGTCATCAGCTGTAAATGAGCTCACAAACTCCCTAAAAGATGCTAAGGATAAATGTGACAAGCTAAATGAAGCTAATAGGGAGTTGCAAAATAGACTAGTAAAAATCAAGGAAGACTATACTCAAATTAAATTTGATCATGACAATCTTCTTGTTGAAAATGAACTTTTATCTTGCAAAACATATGAGGCTATTAACCCTGTTGTTAAGATTGATGTAGCAACCTCATGTGATGATTTGAGTCAAGGAGAGCAAACTAGTCTACATGCTGAATTGACTGAAAAAGTTGAAGTCCTGACTTTAGACAACCAAAAATTGAAGAAATACTTGACTGATGCAACTACTAGAGGAAAGGTTGCTATTGAGAACAATGATTTCAACAATGAGTTGGCAGTGGATAATCAAAGGCTTAAAAATGAGGTCAAGAAACTAAAAAGTGAAAATGAACATCTTGCAACAAGTGTGCAAAAGTTCAACAAGGGTCAATACCTCCAAAATGAGCTGCTTATGAACACTGTCATGAAAAACAACAAGAGTGGTATTGGATACAATGCTTTTGTGCAAAAGAAAGCTACCACTCAATACAAGCCAAAGTAGACTCACAAGCCTATCAAATGCTTTGAGTGTGGAAATGAAGGTCATTTTGCCCATAACTGCAAAGCCAAACCACCAACTCCCTTGCCTAAGCACTCAAGACCATTTGCTTTCAATGCTCATTATGTTCTAAGAAAGGTTGCAAATGGAAAGGTCAAAGTTACATTCCTAGGTCCACCAAACAAGAGTAGACCTAGACAAATCTGGGTTGCAAAGTCTTTGATTGAGAGAGTCACTGGTCCTATGCAGTATAGGGCCCTCAAAACTCAAGCTTGAATTGTCTGTGGATGTAGGTGAACTACAAGACCGGTGGGAGCCATTGGGTTATTGACAGTGGATGCACACAACATATGACAGGCAACCCACGGATGTTCACCTCACTTGATGAGAATGTTGATGGACAAGATAAAATCACATTTGGAGACAATTCAAAAGGAAAAGTGCAAGGACTTGGTAAGGTGGCAATTTCAAATGATTTATCAATATCAAATGTTCTCTTAGTTGCACCTTTGAGCTTCAATTTGCTATCATTGGGTCAACTCTGTGATCTTGGACTTCAATGCTTATTCACTCCAACAGAGGTTATTGTATCAAAAATGGATGATGAATCAATGGTGTTCAAAGGATTTAGATACAACAATCTCTACTTAGTGGATTTCACTTCAGAAGATGCAGACTTAAGAACTTGCCTCTTCACCAAAGCTTCACTTGGATGGCTTTGGCATAGGAGGCTTGCACATGTTGGGATGAGCACACTCAAGAAGGTATTAAAGAAAGACATGGTTAGGGGATTAAAGGATGTGGTGTTTGAAAAAGACAAGCCATGTAGTGCATGTCAAGCTGGAAAGCAAGTTGCTAATACACATCCTACTAAAGCTTTCATGTCAACATCAAGGCCACTGGAACTACTTCATATGGATTTATTTGGACCTACAAATTATGTAAGTGCCGGTGGCAACCTCTACTGTCTAGTGATTGTTGATGACTTCTCAAGATACACTTGGGTGTTCTTTCTCCATGACAAATCTGAAGTTGCATCTATATTCAAGAAGTTTGCCAAGAAAGCTCAAAATGAATTTGATTGGAAGATCAAAAAGATTAGAAGTAATAATTGCAAAGAATTTGACAACACCAACATTCATGAGTATTGTGATGAAATTGGGATCAAGCATGAAGTATCTGCAACATATACACCTCAACAAAATGGAGTTGTTGAAAGGAAAAACAGGACCTTGATCACTCTTGCAAGAACAATGATTGATGAGTACAACACACCGGAGAGGTTTTGGGCCGAAGCTGTCAACACTGCATGTTATGCATCAAATAGGCTATTTCCTCACCGGCTGCTTGCGAAGACTCCCTATGAACTGCTAAATGGGAAAAAGCCAGACGTCTCCTTCTTTCGGGTGTTTGGATGCAAATGTTACATCTTCAAGAAACGCCATCACCTAGGGAAGTTTCAAAGACGTTGTGATATTGGTTTTCTTTTGGGTTATTCATTAAAGTCCAAAGCATATCGAGTATTCAATCATGCCACTAGCGTGGTAGAAGAAACATATGATGTGGAATTTGATGAGACTAATGGCTCCCAAGGAGCACTTGAGAATTTTGATGATGTAGGTGATGAGCCACTTAGGGAAGCAATGAAGAACATGCCAATTGGAGCTATCAAACCAAAAGAAGATGAAGAAGAGGTGCAAAACATTGACAGGCCTTCTTCATCAAATGTACCACAAGATGATGAAAAAGATGAGAGGCATGCAAATGAAGATACATTTGTCTCTCATGAACAAGCAAGGGTACAAGCCGAAGATGTTGATGCTCCAGGATCTTCTTCCCATGTGGTTAACCGGAGAAATTCATCACTACTTCAAGCTCATCCTCAAAACCAAATCATCGGGAGTCCTTCACAAGGGGTTATTACTCGATCCCATAGACATGCTTCTTTTATTGAACATCACTCCTTTGTTTCTTGTGTTGAGCCTACTTGTATAGATGAGGCGCTACAGGATCCGGACTGGGTGAATGCCATGCATGAAGAACTTAACAACTTCACCCGTAACGAAGTTTAAACCCTAGAGAAGCCCCCACAAGATGCAAGAATCATTGGAACAAAGTGGGTGTTCAGAAACAAACAAGATGATCAAGGTGTGATTGTAAGGAACAAGGCAAGACTTGTTGCAAAAGGATTCTCTCAAGTTGAAGGCTTAGATTTTGGAGAGGCCTTTGCACCGGTTGCTCGACGGGAAGCCATTCGTATCCTACTTGCATATGCATCATGCTATGATATAAAACTTTATCAAATGGATGTAAAAAGTGCATTTTTAAATGGCTTCATAAATGAACTTGTATATGTTGAGCAACCACCTAGATTTGAAGACCCTAGATATCCTAACCATGCTTACAGGTTGTCCAAGGCGCTATATGGGCTAAAGCAAGCTCCAAGGGCTTGGTATGAGCGCCTTCGCGACTTCCTCATCGAAAACGGCTTCAAGATCGGGACCGTCGACACAACTCTATTCACAAAGAAACATAACGGTGATATTTTCATTTGTCAAGTATATGTTGATGATATAATCTTTGGCTCGACAAATGACTATGATTGCAAGGAATTTGGTGAGTTGATGTCGAAGGAGTTCGAGATGTCAATGATTGGTGAGCTGACGTACTTCCTCGGCTTTCAAGTCAAGCAAATGAAAGATGGTAACTTTCTCTCACAAGAGAAGTATACCAAAGACTTGTTGAAAAGGTTCAACATGGAGAAGTGCAAACCAATCAAGACACCTATGCCAACAAATGGACATCTCGACCTAGATGAGGGAGGTAACCCGGTTAATCAAACTCTCTACCGTTCAATGATTGGTAGCTTATTGTACCTTACCGCATCTAGGCCCGATATCATGTTTAGTGTCTGCATGTGTGCTAGATTTCAATCTAATCCTAAGAAAGCTCATCTTCGCGCTGTTAAGAGAATTCTTAGGTATCTCAGGCACACCACAAGCGTTGGTCAGTGGTATCCCAAAGGAGCTACTTTTGATTTAATTGGCTATTCCGATTCGGATTATGCCGGTTGCAAAATTGATAGGAAAAGTACTTCTGGGGGATGCCATCTACTTGGTAGATCACTAGTTTCATGGTCATCCAAAAAGCAAAATAGTGTTGCCTTGTCAACTGCCGAAGCGGAATACATTGTCGCAGGTGCGTGTTGCACACAGATTTTATATATGAAACAAACTCTTCTAGACTATGGCGTAGTTCTAGAAAAGGTACCTTTGTTGTGTGATAATGAGAGTGCTGTTAAAATTGCTAATAATCCTGTACAACACTCTCACACCAAGCACATTGATATCCGTCATCACTTCCTTAGAGATCATGTTGCTAAAGGAGATATCATTTTAGAAGGAGTGAGGTCGGAAGATCAATTAGCGGATATTTTCACTAAGCCACTTGATAAGACCCGCTTTTGCATGTTGAGAAATGAACTAAATATTCTTGATCTCAGAAATTTTATGTAAGATGTCAAATGGTGTTGTCAAGCTTGCATTGCATGTTTAAATTTATTGTATTGCATCTAAGGCTTGTCTAACCTAGTTGAGATAACCGCCAACAAAGCGAGTGAAAAAGCTTAACTCGGATCAAACTTGACAAGTCTTAGCTCTAAGCTTTTAGCACTTGAATTCTTACTTTTTATGCAATTGTTGGTTCTTGAAATATGCATGAGGTACTGCACTTAGGGGGAGTATTCAAAACTCAAATCACTCATGAAAACCCCTATTGCAAGGCCAAAATGCAAATTTCACCATTTGGCTATTTTCTCTAAAAACTATCTAGCCTATGGCAAAATATTTTGAAAAATATGAGAAATGAGGGTGCCAATACATGTCCCAACAAGTGTTATTTTGTGTGTTTATAAGTTGGGATTTGGTTTGGTTGGGAACTAGATAGAAAGATTCAAAAAATCCAAATTTTCCCTCTGTCTGGGCTCACCGGACAGTCCGGTGTGCACCGGACACTGCACCGTGCAATGTCCGGTGCACCGGCAGCCGCGCGCTAAATTTCCATTCTCCTGTGCGCTGTCCGGTGTGCACCGGACAGGCACTGTAGACTGTCCGGTGCGCCCATATCCGGTTTTTAAAAAAAATCTTTCCCCTCTCGCGCCCGAGGCCTGGCATTTCTCTTCTCTGTTCTGCCTCTCCTCTCTGTCTCTGGCGATCTCCCCCCCTCGCCTGCGACCATCCCTCACCGGCGTCCACTGTTCTCCGGCGACCTCGACCCAGTGCTCCTCTCCTGCCCTCGCTCGGTGAGCAGCTCCCTTCTCCCTCTGTCTTCTCTCTCTCTCCATTTCTTTGGGCAGTGAGCTCCTCTTCCACCCCTTTGTGCCCAATATCAAATCCTGTGAATTCCAGTGAAACCAAGTGGTCATATGTGTTCCTCTGTGTGCCTTGAACATTCCTGCAGGTTCTTAGCTCCTTCGGGAGGGTTTTCACACCTCAAATGGCCATTTCCCCGAAACCCTAAAACTCCACCCCCCACGTGTTCGGTGAAATACCCAAACCAGCCAAAAATGCTCCAATTGAACCCAAACTTTTCAGGCACCTTCACAACACCTCCAGCAACATATTCGCCAAATTTCACGCCCATCCGATATTTCATGCTTTAATTTCACCAAATTCCCCGTTTTGAGCGATCGTTTCCGAGCCGAGTGCCCAAATTTCATTTTCTTCGCCTAAATTCAAACCAAGCACACACTTCACTCCTATTCACCCATATAAACCTATTCGTGAAGTATCGGCTCAATTCCACGTCATTTCGTGCCTCAATTCGAATTCCAAACCTCCTATGGCACTTTTTATCGTTCAAATGCCGTTTTCACGTCGTTTGACCTCTCAATCGTCTCATCTCTTGTTTTCTGTGCCATATTTCTCTGTGTATGTATTTATTCACATTTCATATACTTATGACTATGTGACTAATACGTGCTCACCTCTTCTGTCATTTCAGTGACCTTTGACTGCCCGTGTGCCGTCTCCTGTCCTGCTTGGATCGTCACCTCTCGTGTGAGGTTTCCAGGTAGCCATCTCATCCTTTGATATTCTATCGGATATTATAAACCTGTGCTTAGCCTCTCTCTCTCTCTCCTTTGCAGTCGTCAGGTCAGGATGCCGCGCACGAAGAATGTGTCGGCGCCAGGGGGAGGCGATGATGAGGATCCTCGTCGCCCCTTCAGGCAGGTCAAGGGCAAGACCGTATACTTGGAGCAGCAGGAAGGCCGCAAGAAGCGGCATATGGACAGAGCAGCCCGTGCAGCGGCAGCAGCAGCAGCCACTGCGCAGGCCGAGCTAGGAGATCAGCCCCAGACTCCATCAGATCAGATTGCATACCATGTTCGTCGCCTCGCCTCCCGGTCTCGCTCCTCCACTCACACCACTACTTCCACTCCACCACCCACTCTGCCTGCTCCCGTCACTCCTGTTGCGTCATCCACCACCACAGCCATACCCGCTACCTCCACTACACCCGCTTCCACTGCTCCTCCTTCCGCTCCCGCTTCCGCTCCTCCTATCCCTCCACCTCGATTCCAGGAGCGCGATGAGACTGAGGTACAACCACTTGCTGCGGATCCCAGACTTTTTGACCTTCAGCGTGCTACAGCGACACGGGTACGTAGGTTCAGATACGTACCCGTGGAGTCTTGGTTACCGGCTTAGAGGGACCCTGCTGTAGTTGATCTTTTCAGCACCCGTATTCAGGAGTCCTTTTTTAGAGCTCATATGTCTGCACAGATTGCTCTGCGTGCGCACCGGCTTTTGGATCTTCCAGCTTTTCTACTTGCCGCCGGTGCTGACTCTGAGGTGCACCTCACATATCTGCCTGGCCTTCTACCTCTTTTGACTACCAGCGGCAGGTATGTTGAGGAGTGGGTCCGAGTTTTCTATGTGACTGTATGGATAGACCCAGATCACCACTGGATGAGGTTTCGTTTTGAGCGAGAGGATATCACTATTACTGTCAGCCAGATTTGCCAGCTCTTTGGATTTCATGAGTCGTCGACTCGACTTCACAGCTTATGCTACGGCACCCCTGACCCTCCTCGTCGCCCTCACGGCGGTGTGGCTCCAGGTACAGCTCACATCGCGGCTCTGTTCCGCCCGCCCTTCTCAGATGGGTCGCGACGCTCACCGGCAGATTTCACTACAGCAGCAAAGTTCCTATTTGAGCTTATGAGACGGACACTTCTGCCGCGGATGGGATACAGGGAGGCTACCACACATATCCAGCTCTGGCTCCTTGGTGCCCTGGTCTCTCACTCCGAGTTTGACGTCGTGGATTTCCTTATTTGTGAGATCGAGGACACCGTTTTGGATGGTCTGCGTGCTCGACGCCAGCTGCCGTATGCTCAATATATGTGCCACATTTTTGTGCAGCTGATTCAGCCTCCACAGTTTCAGGGCACACTTGAGGCCTCACGCCTCGGCTTTGGGTCCTACCGTCCGGCGCCTGAGGATCCTGTGCCAGCTTCTGCTCCAGTTTTTGACACTCAGGCCGAGGATGCTGCTCACCATCAGTTCGGAGCTCAGGATGCGGAAGTTGATGATGATGATGATGATGATGATTTTGGGATTCCACCTCCGCATCCGCCTCCTATGCCTCCACGCTCACATGATCATGAGGCTGGGAGTTCTAGTGCTACCCCTGTTGCCCCTTCGGCTATTGACCCTGCTATTGCTTCGATTCTCCAGTCTCTCACTCAGCAACAGGCTCACTTGGCCGCCGAGCAGACCCGGTTATCCGAGAGGATGCTCTCGATGTTTCAGACCATGCAGGACAGGCAGGATTCTCTTCAGCAGCAGCTTCTTCAGGATCGGGCTGAGAGTAGGGCATTCATGGCTCTTATGCTACAGCATTCTGGTGTCTCGGTTCCCCCGGTTCAGTCTGCACCACCTCCTCCGCTTCAGGCTCCTGTTGTGCCAGCACTTCAGTCAGGACCCCCTCTTACTTCTGTTGGTCCTTCTTCCTCTCCGCTCCGGCCGGTCACCCTGGCTTTCACGTCACCGGTTCTTAGCTCTGTCTGCCCTCAGCCGCCAGTACCACCAGCTTCTGCTATTACCACTACTGTTGTGGCAGTATCTGTGACCACTTCAGTTCCGGCAGCTTCTGCAGTGCGGCCTCAGTCCGAGTCAGTACCAGCTCCAGCTTCTACAGCAGATCCTGGATCCGAGACTGACTCTGACTCCTAGCCGGCGTTCGCTCTGCTGCCTCGACCGTGACCGGATGCACCTCCGCTGCCTCCTCCCACTTCTGATGTTTAGGTTTGGGTGCCCTTTTGGTGTTTGACGCCAAAGGGGGAGAGATATGAGTTGTGAGAGCTAGGGGGAGTTAGAAAGTTAGTAGAGAGTCATTTTGATGTAATATATGTGCTTGTTACTCTCTGTACTAGCTTGGTGCTTTTGGCTCACAAACTCTATATATACTCTTGATGCTTATGATTGACTGTGTGTATTATGTTTTCACCTTATATTTTATCACCAGTCTTCTAGTTCTTGATTCATTGATTTAATTTCACTTTTATATGAACAAGTATCTTACAATGTGTATGCGCTCACTCTTATTATTATGGTACACGTTCTTTCGGTCAAAGATTACTGAGTATAACTAACCATCCTTTCTATTGACAGAAACTTCAAAACAAACTACTCTCACAAATCTTGTAGGGTTGTCATCAATCACCAAAAAGGGGGAGATTGAAAGCATCTAGGCCCCTGGTTGGTTTTAGTGATTAATGACAACGTAATGTTATATGTGACTAACGTGTGCTTTGCAGAGACAAATGGTAAGTTAGGTCGCATTACAGGTAGAAGTACTACAACGGTGAAAACAATCCCGGAAATAAGAACTCAAAGCGACGGCTAAAACGACGAAACAAAAGGTGAAGGACTACGGAGTCCGAGTGTCAAGGAGATGTGGACACTCGTGATTTAGTTAGGTCTTTTATTCTCTTTTAGCCGTACTATAAAGAGGGGTTGTCGATGAGTAGTTTGACCAAGAGAGTTCTAGTGTAGTGTTGGTGCACAATCACACTCACATACAGTGCTAGGTGTCACTCTAGAACTCACTCACAAGTTAGAACGAAAACCGATTTGAAAATCAGCTGAAAAACAAGAGGTAGGGTTTCTGGCCCTGGGGCACCGCACTGTCCGGTGCACCCTGCCAGGTGGGGCCAGGCTGGCCCGTGGGAGAGCCTTCTCCACGCAGAAACCCGAGAGCGCAGGTTTCAGAATTGAATTATAGTGGCGCACCGGACAGTGCACCGGACAGTGCACCGGACAGTGCACCGGACTGTCCGGTGTGCCATGAGTCCAACGGCTACCTGTCAGAACTAGCCGTTGGAAACGACTGTTGGCGCACCGGTGGCACACCGGACTGTCTGGTGCGCCAATGCGCAGAAAGTTGCTGGTAACGGCTAGTTGGTGGGTGAGGGCTATTTATACCCCCTCCACCCACCATATTCAATGTCTTGCACCCCACATTTATTCCAGGACATTGCTAGAGCATTGCAAGCACCAAAAGCCTAGTGAGGAGATTAGAGAATCTTAATCCGCGTTTGTTCCTCATTAGCGCTAGCGAGAGCCACCTAGAGCACACACCACTTGCATTAGGCTTCTCTTGGTCAAGCGAAAGTCTACGGCTTGTTACTCTTGGTGATCGGCATCACCTAGACGGCTTGGTGGCGTTGGGAGCTCGGTGATCACCGTGAAGATCTTGTTGGTGACCCGACTCAAGTTTGTAAGCGGTCTCGAGGGATCCACCGCGCCGGAGTGGCAAAGGATCATCTCGTAGTGAGCACTTGGTTCTTGCGAGGACCAAGGGGGAGCGATACCCTTGCGCGGGTGCTCCAACGAGGACTAGTGGAGAGTGCCGACTCTTCAATACCTTGGGAAAAATTGGAGGAGTCTTCTAAACCTTGCTTTACATTCCGCACTTAATTCAAGCACTTTACATTTGAAGTATTGTCTTAGCATTGTTGTATTTCTAGTATTATATTTTTAGTGCTAGTTGTTGGGGTGAAGTTGGGTTCTTGCTTAGCTCTTGCTTAGGTTTTAATTAGTGTTGATTTTTAGAAAAGCCCAATTCACCCCCCTCTTGGGCATCGTGATCCTTTCAACCCTAAGCCTCATTATCGCGTAGGGAGTAAGCTGACGAAGATATATATCATACTTTTTCGGCACCTCTACAATCATCTTATGCAACGGGAACTGAAGTTCAGCTTTGGAGAAGCTTCGAAATGCTACCACTTCATTCTTCTCTAGCAGCACGATAATATCTTATCCTAGAGCCTAATCATATCAATATTGCTAATATATTCCATCCTTTTCATCACCTCAATGTGCCTCTTTTCCATCGTCCACATGACTTGGTTTGATGGTCAAACATCATTGGCATCTTCTTCAAACTCAAAATCCTCACTGTCTTTCCTAGACTCTTTTGGCAGATCAGCCAAAATATCATCCATGTCACCTTCATGAATCGGAGCAAAATCCTCAACCGTGCTAACCAAAGCACCACACTCTTAGTGGCTAGGACCTCTTCTGCCTTCCCAGCAACATCTGAGGATGACAAAATGGCTAGCTCTTAGTGGCAAGGGCACAAAGCTTGCAAAGCACGAAGGTCGCAAGAAGGCAGTAAGCCAAAAAGAGCTTTAAAGGTAGAGAAACCAGTGATAACAGGTTGGCTAGACAAAGTAAGGTTTTAGGTCAACATGTCCCAAGGAAAATACAGTGATACCCTTAATACACTTTATAGTTTATATGTATAATATTGAGGCCATAATTATAATTTCACATGAAATTGTATGTTATACTAAGGGCCTGTTTGTTTCAGCTTATAGATTATATAATCTGGATTATAATCTAAATTATATAATCGAAATTATAATCTAGATATATTATAATCTATATGTAGTTGTTTTGTAGTTTAGATTATACAAATGTAGATTATTCACAAAGACAACAATACCCTTATTATTTATTTGAGGTGAGAAAAGAAGGATGGCATATATTGTAATTTCTATTTACATTATCATGGGTGGTAGGTCTTTTGCTAAAATAATCTCAAATAAGCTAGTCTTGATGAGATTATGAGATTATCATAATCTGGAGTTTAGATTATATAATCTGAACTCATAATCTATGTGTTTATTTAACTATTAGAATATTTGCGCTGAATTATATAATCTAGAGAGATGCTGAATTATATAATCTAGAGAGATTATAATCTCAAACAAACAGGGCCGGAGTCTATAAATCTAAGTTATTAAAACCACAACGCCTTCGGGCTCACGCTCGCGTTTCCCGGCCTCGTGCTGTGTCCGCGTCTTGACACGTGACACCGCTTGACCCATCCACTCCTCATCCCCATGGACATCTGCGCCTAGGGTTCCGGCGGCCGCCGCTCCCTCGCCGGCGCGATGGGGAACACCTGCATCGGTCCCAGCGGCCCCTCGAACCGCCACAGCTTCTTCAACACCGTCTCCCTGGCCGTGCTCTGGCGACCCCCGGCCGCCGCTGACCGCGCCGAGCCTTCCCCGACCGCTGAACCCAGCTCATCCACTCCCTGCTCGCCCCCCTCTAGGGCCCCTAACCCTGTCACCATCTCCGACTCCGAGCACCCGCCACACTCCACCTCCACCGCCTCAGGCCCCGCCGCGCCGCCCAATCCTAACGGCAAGCCCAAGCCCAAGCCCAAGGTGAAGCGCGTGCAGAGCGCCGGCCTCCGCGCCGGCTCCATGCTGAAGCGCGACTCCGAGCGGCTCAAGGACGTCTACACCCTGGGAAAGAAGCTCGGGCAGGGGCAGTTCGGCACCACCTACCAGTGCGTCGAGAAGGCAACCGGGAAGCACTTCGCCTGCAAGGGCTCCGCTCAATCCAAGTTCCCCAACTCCGGCGAGCCCCGACGGCGTTTCCTCTCCGATTTTAGGTGCGCAGAACCTCCTTCCTCCTCTCGCTCCGCCGCCGCCTTCTCCTAGATCCGCCGTCGCGTCTGCGTCGAGGGTGCGCAGAACTTCCTTCCTCCTCTCGATCCGCCGCCGCCTTCCCCTAGATCCGCCGTCGCGTCTGCGTCGAGGTGCGCCGTTGGGGACGCCATACACCGGCGCCCTCTGTTACGGCCGCGCGGTGCGCGAGCTGCGGCTCGCGTGTGCCCAGACAGGCCGCGGGGGTGCAGGCAGACGCGAGCGCCTCTGGGTGCCAGGCGGGCCCCGCAGGTGCCAGGCGGGCCCCGCAACGGCCACTGCTCCACCGCAGATGCGACCGCCTCCGGATGCCGGGCGGGCCCCGCATCGCCCGCTGCTACAAGGTGTACGACGCTGGAGTTCGCCTACCTCCCATCCGCGGTCGTCAGCGCCTCGTCGTCGGATGACGCTGCTTATGTCGTCCGTGACGCCGTGCGGGTCCACGTGCAGCCTGTAATAAGGAAAGAGCGGGTGGGCGCGTGGTCGTCGTCCCTCGCTCCCATGCCTCACCAGTGACGGGCATGGCTGAAAACAGCACTGCGCACTGTGCTGCACGACGGTGAGTACTTTTCTCCCCTTTAATATTTTCTTCCCTCTCTCCTCAATCCAAGTTCGCCTTATTAGGTCCTGCAATCGATAACTTCTCTAGCCCGTCTTTGTAGTTGTTCCCCAGTTTGGTTTCGGCACCCACCGTCGTCATGGCAGCGTGTGGTCTGCTCCTGCTGCCCGCCGCCCTGTAGACATTGGTTGTGACTCCGTAAGTCCACGTTTGCTCTGCTAGACCCCCTTATGCCGTCTGCATCTCCATTAGGATGTTTGTTCTTTGCACGAAATCTGTTACCGTCTGTCATCCGGTGCAGAATCCCTGTGTGGTTGGTTAATTTTTACTCTTTGGTGCGTGTGTCTGTGTTGGCATGAGTTCCAGATACCTGGATTTGTGAGGGACGGGCTATGCATACTACATCTTTGGTTCACACAGTTTGTTACTTGGAATATGTATGATCTTTTTGCATGATTTGTTCCGCTGTTTGTGATTGTTGAGCTTTAATACTAAATGTGTCGTCAGCCAAGACTATGTTACAACAATGCTATGGTTGACCAGTGAGTTGGCCACGGGTTTCTTTCATCCCAGCTAGAAATTATGTGCTAGGTCTCCTCTCTCCTCAGTCCAAGTTCGCCTTATTAGGTCCTGGAACCGATAGCTTCTCTAGCCCGTCTTTGTAGTTGTTCGCCAGTTGGGTTTCGGCACCCACCGTCGTCATGGCAGCGTGTGGTCTGCTCCTGCTGCCCGCCGCCCTGTAGACATTGGCTATGACTCCGTAAGTCCACGTTTGCTCTGCTAGACCCCCTTATGCCGTCTGCAGGATGTTTGTTCTTTGCACGAAATGTGTTACCGTCTGTCATCCGGTGCAGAATCCGTGTGTGGTTGGTGAATTTTTACTCTTTGGTGCGTCTGTCTGTGTTGGCATGAGTTCCAGATACCTGGATTTGTGAGGGACGGGCTATGCATACTACATCTTTGGTTCACACAGTTTGTTACTTGGAATATGTATGATCTTTTTGCATGATTTGTTCCGCTGTTTGTGATTGTTGAGCTTTAATACTAAATGTGTCGTCAGCCAAGACTAAGTTACAACAATGCTATGGTTGACCACTGAGTTGGCCATGAGTTTCTGTCATCCCAGCTAGAAATTATGTGCTAGGTAAATACTTTTTTCTTAAGGCAATCGAGGCACATTCATTGCTAGGTCTAAATTGGTTAGAAAGAAGCGTACACAAACCAGGGAGAGATGATAGCTGTCATCATGGATTATTGGAGTGTTAACTAATGTTTTTGTAATTAGGTCTTGATGATGGGCTCCTCTAACGTTTAGGGTATCGTTTGGATTTTGGTGGTCTGGTCAGGATTTGTTTTCCAGTAGTAACATTTATTTTCGGTGGCTCAGTGGTACTCAGGTGTCTGATAACTGTCTGGTCTCTCAGTTACAATGGGGAAGTTTGGAAGAGGATAAACAGACTAAAGACATGATAGCTGCTTCTGAGACATGATTAAAGGCTACACTTAGATGGTGCAAAATCAGAACTTACCGCTTGATTTCTGTTTTAGGCCTGACAAAAAATTTCAGTCATCCATAACTAATCTAGATCCAGGTTTTTTTCGATACTAATATCATACATACATACACACATACTACCATTATTGGTTTGTAAAGTGGCAACAAAATATGGCCAATGCAGCAAAGAAATCTGCCTATGTATGTGTTACAGGAACCAAGGAGAGATGATATCTGTCATCATGTACTATTGGAGTGTTAACTAATGTTTTTGGTACTTGGGTCTTGATGATGTGCTCCTCTAACGTTTAGTGTACCATTTGCATTTTGCTGCTCTGGTCAAGATTTGTTTTCCAGTAGTAACATTTTATTTTCAATAGCTCAGTGGTACTCAAGTGTCATCCATTGTTTGCATTGATTTTTTGTATTTTTTAAAAATGTGGATGGCTGGGCTGTTTCTCAGACATAATTAGAGGCTACACTTAGATGGTGCCAAATTAGTACTTACCGCTTCATTTCTGTTTTAGGCCTGACAAAACATTTCGGTTATCCATATCTAATCTAGATTCGTATTTTCCCATATTAATATCATACATATACATACACATATACTACCATTATCGGTTCGTAAAGTGACACCAAAATATGGCCAATGCAGCAAGGAATCTGCGTACATATGTATATTTGCGTGCTTATCTGTGTACATATGTCCTTGCTGGTTAGCTAATTCTTTTTTGACTGTTTTTTCAGTGCTCTGGGTGCTTGCTGCCTGGGTGAATTGTGGCGCAACGTGGACGAGACGCTCAACAGTTTGCCTTTTTCGATCAGCGGTTAGTCTGTACACCTATGCACATCATTCTCCTTTTACCTACACTATATTTTCTAATGCCCAGCAATAAGAAAAAGTTCCACGCTTAAGGAGCATGTAGCTAGCGATCACATTGCTGTGGCTTCCTACATGGACGTTTCAGCATTTCCAATTTTTGGATGCTTATGTGCAGTTACATGCTGGGTGGCCTAGGTTTCCTACCTGCTGCCCAGCATGTTTAGAGCTTAGCAATTTTTACTACGATCTAGATTCTTTGGAATTGATATTCGACATACCAGTCTGGCAGTCTCTAAAAGAGGCACCAGCCTCTACTATGTATAGAGATATATCCTTACTGCTCGGCAATGTGTTGTTTGTTACGGCCCGTTTGGTTCACCAATTGTATGTGACGTTCTTCCATACTATGCGATATATAGAGCTATGCCTGATTCTCCATGTGTGCGTGTCGCGAGATGCAACGAAGTGAAGCGCCCGAGGCACAGTGTAGTTGCACAGGGTTAGTCCTCACAAGTTCCCTGCTTTGTTTATGCATGCTATGGCCCACCCATCCTAATTTGCGATACTTCTCTTGCGCGCCAAAAAATACGCAACCTCTTTAGGTTACCCAGTCTTTGGGACAACTGATGGCCATCGCATTTTTCATGGTGAAGACGAGGTAGACCCATCTAACCTTTCGGGGACCTCTAACCAGCCAATACCTGCGCTACAGGGAAAACGTGCGTACAACCATGTTTGTTCAGCCATTGCTTCAGCAAAAAACAATATGGTGTTAGTGATGCTTATGTCGGCACAGGTAGTAGATCTATAATGTCATTCCCTTCAGCGCTTGCCGCATCCAATAGGCAACGCCGGCGCAGTAGAGTACATCACATGCTACCTGGCGAGCCATTGTCCACCACGCTTCCTTTGGACAGGTCATACGTAGATGCTCTAAAAGGTGTGTATTATGCCCGACATTCCTGGTAACGTTCTTCCTGCTTTGCTTTGGTGCTACCCTTTCTCTTCTTCCTGTGTAGATGCATACCCTGAGAGGTCATACTACGGTGGCCCCGAACATGTATGCCCATACTGCCACGCTGTTTTCTGGTTCCAAGAGCGTGTCAAAAACGATTCCTTCTCCACCCAAAGGAAAATTGTCTACAACCTTTGCTGCAAAGGAGGGAAGGTGAACCTAAAACCATTTGAATATCCGCCGCCTTTGCTTGCTGATCTTTTGAAATTTGATGGAGGTACTCGCTCGAGGCGTTTCTTGAGGCTTATCCGCTCCTACAATTCATTGTTTGCATTCACCTCTTTCGGTGCAGCTATCGACAAAACCATAAATAACGGCACTGCACCTTATGTTTTCAAAATTAATGGGGTGGTGCACCATAGGATTGGCACAGTACTTCCACAGCGTGGGACACAGCCAAAATTTGCCCAACTGTACACATATGACACGGAACATGAGACCCAAAACAGGCTAGGCATTTTTGAGACCGATGACGGTGCTGGTAGCCAGCCAGACCCTGAAATGGTGTCGTCGCTGCTCGATATGTTGAATGAAAACAACTCGCTTGTCAAAGCGTTCCGATGCGCGAGAGAACGCCTTGAGCGCGAGGGTGATCAAAAGATAACGCTCAGATTGCTAGGTTGTAACACACGCCATGATGTACAATACAGCCTACCCTCAAATGGCGAGATTGCTGCCATTATTGTTGGCGACTACACGACCGGGGAATACACATATGATGTTCTTGTGCATGATAGAGAGTGCGGCCTCAAATGTGTTTCATGCTTGCATCCAGCGTACATGCCTTTGCAATACCCTTTGTTGTTTCCTTACGGTGAACATGGCTTCCATCTTGGTATTAGGTATTTTGGTGATGACGATGTTGGTTCATCAAAACGAAAATACGTCACGATGCTTGAGTTTGTAAGGAGACACATGCACTACAGATTGGACGAGCCAAACCCATATACATGTTACGGTAGATTAAGTGATCAAATAGCTGTCGATGCGTATTCAACTATTGAAGGAAGCAGACTACAGTACATAGCAAGCCACCAAAGCGATCTACGGTCCGAAACTGTGCAGGGCATAGCTGACGCCATTGATAAAGGCTTCGTTAATGCTGATTCGATTGGCTGTCGGGTAGTTGTCCCTGCCAGCTTCACTGGTGGTAGAAGGTACCATGTCATGAACTACCAGGACGCGATGGCTATATGTAGGGTATACGGACCACCGGATCTTTTTGTAACTTTTACTTGTAATACCAAGTGGCGGGAAATAGCAGATGCTTTACGCTTTGAACCTGGCCAACAACCATGCGACCGTTCTGACTTGGTGGTGCGTGTGTTCCATATGAAGGTAAACGAATTCGTGTCGGATATTAGAGAGGGGAAGACGTTCGGTTCCATACTTGCAGTCCTATACACTGTTGAATTCCAAAAGCGTGGCTTGCCGCATATACACTGCCTTGTGTGGCTAGCCGATGGGAACAAAGAGTTTAGCGCTTCTATTGTTGACAGATTCATTTGTGCTGAGATTCCTGATATCGACGCTGACCCTTTAGGGTTTGCTTTGGTCGACGAATTCATGATGCATGGTCCCTGTGGTGCTGACAACAGATGGTGCCCATGTATGAAAAACGACAAATGCAGCAAAAATTTCCCAAAGCCCTTCCAAGATGAGACCATCTTAGACGGCTTTGGCTTTACTATCTATAGGCGCAGGCCTGATGACAGACATGTTCTCAAGAATGGTGTGAGACTTGATAATAGAAACGTTGTTCCATATAATCTACACCTCCTGAAAAAGTATAATGCGCACATTAACGTTGAATGGTGCAACAAGTCAAACATGATTAAATATCTATTCAAGTATGTTACGAAGGGAATTGATAGAGCAAAAGTGTACTTTGAAATCACCGCAAACACGTCTAATGTATCGCCTGGTGCGCACGTAGCACCACCGAATGAAATCCAGGAGTACATCGATGCTAGGTATTTGTCTACATGCGAAGCATTGTGGCGCGCATTTGAATATGACATTCACTTTAGAGTGCCTTCTGTTGAGCGACTTGTTGTACATCTTCCTGGGTTAAACCACGTGCGCTACGAACCTGGCGCGGACCTACATGCGTTGCTTGCTAGCTCCGCGGCCAAAAACACAATGCTAACTGAATGGTTTGAGACTAATTTGAGGCACGAACAAGCTAGATGCTTAACGTATTGCGACTTCCCAAAGAAATGGACATGGGATGCCTCCGCCCGATGTTGGAAATCGAGGTCTCGCTGCACAAAAATTGGACGCATGTACTATGTACATCCTACTGCTGGCGAACTATACTACTTACGCATGCTATTGATGATAGTTAAGGGTTCGACGAGCTATGTTGATATCAGGACGTTCAATGGTCGAGTGTATGACACATTTCGTGATGCGTGCGAGGCGCGTGGGTTGCTTGAGAGCGATAATGAGTGGAAGCTGTTGTTTGACGAGGCGATCATATCTGCGTCGTCGTACCAGCTTAGACAGCTTTTTGTGACCGTAGTTATGTTCTGCCCTGTTGGTAATGTGCGTGCGTTATTTGATACATACTGGCTATCTTTTACAGATGACATTGGTCGACAACTTAGAGATACATTTGGAAATCCTAACTACAACATACCACAAGAACAACTCATGTCCCTCCTGATACGCAAACTATCAGATGTCTTTGCTAATAGTGGTGGCAACATAAATGACTATGGTTTGCCAAAGATAGATGTCCAATGCGCTTTTGTGGATGAGAACAGATTAATTAATGATGAAATTGAACATGAGCCATTAATGTTGTCGATGCACGCTGATTCCTTGGTTACACAATTGAATGCGGACCAGCGAACCGTTTACGATGCCATAGTTGGACGTGTTTGCAGTAACTCACCGGGTTTTTTCTTTGTCTGTGGCCATGGTGGCACAGGCAAAACCTTCCTATGGAACACTATAATCGCAAGGTTACGTTCGGAAAAGAAAATAGTGCTTGCAGTGGCCTCCTCTGGTGTCGCATCCCTACTTTTGCCCAAAGGGCGCACTGCACATTCAAGATTTAAAATACCATTCGATGTAAACGATGCTAGCACGTGCAGTGTCAATAGGGGTACCATGCTTGCTGAACTTATACAGGTTTCCTCCCTCATTATATGGGACGAGGCGCCAATGACCCATCGTTGGTGCTTTGAGGCTTTAGATAGGACATTGCGTGATATTCTTTCAGAACATACTCCTTCAAATGCGCTCCTCCCGTTTGGTGGCAAGCCTGTAGTTCTTGGTGGCGATTTCCGGCAAATACTACCTGTTGTTAGAAAAGGATCTCGCTCTTCCATAGTTAACGCCTCTATTACAAACTCTAATCTATGGCGCCATGTCGTCTTCCTTAGGCTGTGCACCAACATGCGCCTTTATGATCCCTCTTTGCAAGTAGATGCGCGAAACGAGCTCGACATGTTTGCCAAATGGGTACTATCTGTTGGTGATGGTGCCTTGCCTGCTGAAAGAAGAGGGAGCGAGCATGAGGCTACGTGGATTACGATCCCTGAAGATTTGTTGCTCCGGGTTGACGGTGATAAGGTAGCTGCGCTTGTATCAAAAGTATACCCAGATTTTCTACTGAATTACCGAGATCCCACATACCTTTCCTCGCGTGCCATTGTTTGCCCAAATAATGCCACAGTGGATGACGTTAATAACTACGTTCTCTCGCTTGTCCCTGGAGACAGCATCCAATACCTAAGTTGTGACGTTATAGCAAAATCATCAGAACACATACCAGACTTCGACGTCCTCTACCCTACCGAATTCTTAAACTCAATTGATGCGAACAATTTCCCTGCCCACAAACTCGAGCTTAAAAAGGGTGCCATTGTGATGTTGTTGCGCAACCTGAATCAAAATAAAGGTCTCTGTAATGGCACACGGCTTCTTGTCACTCGACTCGGTCAACGCATTTTGCACTGCGTAGCGCTTACAGGATCAAATGTTGGGGAAGAAGTCTTAATACCAAGGATTGCCCTCAACACTACAGATGTGAAGTGGCCCTTCACACTTCAGCGACGGCAGTTTCCAGTACGTCTGTGTTATGCAATGACGATAAATAAAAGTCAAGGGCAAACATTATCAAGAGTTGGCATTTACCTCAAGAGACCTGTCTTTACACATGGCCAGCTTTATGTGGCTGTCTCCCGTTCAACGTCTAGAAATGGACTTGTAATACTGATTGAAAATGAAGATGGCTCGTGCGGCTCACAGACTAGGAATGTTGTTTACAAGGAAGTCCTTGCTGCCGCTGATGCGGCTGCCACTTAGCCCCTTTTCTGCTTGGTTATTGTAGCGCCCCGTGTGGCGTTTGTAAATAAATAACGTCGTCGAGTACCTACACGTTTGTTTCTTATACTTTTGTTTCTACGTTTGCAGCTGCTAATGTGTGCTATGTATAGGTTGGTACGAGAGCCATGTTTTTTGTCATGCTTTGCACATGCTGTTTCATGCATGGCTTCCGATGTCCTTGCTCTTATGTTTTTTCTTCCTACTTTACGTTGTAGATGGGAGACGTGTTGATCCCGGAGCTCCAGCGTGGGAACACTTCTGTGACCATATGCGCTCGTGTTTCTCGTTTATGGGATTTCTGTGATCCTCAGGATGAAGCAAAGTTGCTCCATTGTGATATGGTGCTGCTTGACGAAGAGGTACAACATCTGCACGCTTATTTATTTGGTAAAGGGAATGTGGCATTGGTATGAGATTAATTGCTATTATGTTGTTGTTTCCTCCATCGCTGCTTTGTTCAGGGAAACGGTATCCATGCTGCAATATTCCCACCAGTCATACAAAAGTTCAAGCCACTGATACAAGAAGGAGTCGTCTACAACATCACATACTTCCGGGTCAGAGCCTCCAACAATTTGTACAAGCCTGTTTTCAATGAGAACATGATTACCTTTACAAACTGGACAAAATTGGAGGAGGTTGTTGAGGTTCCGCCAGCATTTCCTGTGCTTACCTACTCACTCACACCGATAGACCAGCTCCATTTGTGTGTCGACCACAGGGAGTACTACACAGGTAGACTTTCTTACTTATATACTACAAAGGTTAAAAGGCTATAATTTTGTTGTATACATTGATTGGATCCAATACAGATACCATTGGAGTTGTCACTTCCATCTCGGCCGTGGCGCCGCACCGATCCAAAGGGCAACATACAACCAGCTCTAAGAGGACTATTTCCCTATGCAGTGTCAGGTTCGTTATACATAGATGTTACTGTTTTTTTAGCCGCATAGGGATTTCTTTCCTCTGCCTTCATCTACATATGCTTCATTGCATGACTCTTCCTACATACTTAAACTAAAAACAGCAACAGCAGTTCGGTAAATGTTGTTCTCTGGGGTGGGCAAGCTAGCTTATTCCCTGGAGAACAGATCTACAACGATGGTCAGTCCTCTCCACAGATCTTGATGTTTGTTGGCACGCTGGTCAAGAAATACGCGGGTATACTAACTTTGAACTTTTGAGTTAAGTGCTTTTTGATAGTTCAGACCTAATGCCCTTTGTTTTAGATGGATTGTGCTTGTCTGGAGGCTCACCCTGTAAGTGGTACATTAATCCTGATGTTCCTGAAGCAAGTGCCCTCATGGCTAGGTAATATTCGGCTATGCCTGCTGCAGTTATAAAACTGTTGTTTGTCTTTGTTGTGTTCTAACTTCAGCTTGACTCATTGTATGTACAAACCAGTGCGACGAAAGCGCATAGTCCCATTAAGTGGAACGAGGTTCTATCTTCGAATCAGCCTATGTCTCATGTTCCTGAGGAACAGAAAATTGCTTATATCAGAGATCTGCACCCATTTGAGAATAAGGTATGTTCCATGTTTCATTCACTTAGCTGTTGTTGCCTTACCAACTGCCATGGTCTTCTGTTACTGTTTTCCTGCACCTGTGCCATAGTTGGTTGGATCTGGGAATGTAGCATGACCGTATATTTACATGTTCGTGCAGGATAGGGAATTCTTGGTGACAGTCACTGTAAAAAAGATTGGTGATAGGTGGTGGTACAATGCATGCAAAAAATGCACCCGCACAGCTGTGGCTCATGGAGATTCCTACAAGTGCAGTGATCAAGTTTGCGCTAACGTTGGCACGCCCATCCAAAGGTTACTCGGCATCTCTTCACTTCAATTGCCTCCATTCTACCTTTGCCTCCCAACAACTCTCGCTGTTTTGACTGCCACTCATGTCTAATATGCAGCAGCTACTTTTCTATGCATCACCCTGAGTGAACGTTTCTGTTTCCTATACACATGGCCTACCCATTTTCACTGTCCTGACTCGGTATCACCATGTGTTTTAGGTACAAATTGCTTCTCACCGCAGGGGATGAGACAGGTGACACAGACTTCATCCTCTTTGGCCGGATGGCGCAACGCATAATCAAGAGGCCGTGCGATATGCTGATTGCCAACAATCTGCCCGGCTTTATTCCTGATCCAATCATAGATCTGCTCGAGAAGACATATATATGGAATGTGAGTTTATCTGACCACACAATCAATACTGGAAATATTTGTTTCCAGGTCAACGCAGTCGTGGCAGAGATAGATACTTCAAAGGACTCCATCCAAGCATCTTCATCAAGGTCAAAACAGCCACAAACTATGCTGTTGCAAGACGCACCCAGTGGCGTTGAAGACACTCCTAACAAATCCTCTAACTTGGTCATGCCTTCGACCCCGCTCACACCACAAAGTTCCGCAACCAGTGTGCAAGATAAGGTGTGCATCCCATAAACTTCCAATTTTATGCTGCAAACAGTACACCGTCAGTTACTGACCCCTCCTATGCAGACTTTTGGTATTGGCAGCAGCACTGTGGTTCCAGGTGCTACTCCCGCTATAACAAAAGAACTGACATCCACGCCTAGGAAGAGGTAAATTCCGCTTCATCGCACCCCAACACAGCTTTATTACAGGCCTTCATGCTTCATACAAACAAAAAATGTAACTGATAATTATTAGTGTGCATATACTCTGTTTGCTCGTATCTGAAATATGTCATTCACATACATCCGATTCGCAACGATGAATCAAATTATGTCTTTAGAATGATTTAGTTACTGCTATGATTTGTTACCCAAATTACAGAGATTCTAGACTTGTTATTAGAGTTTGGTCATTTTTCAGCTTACCGGCTGGGGACCAAAGTTATGGTGGCCTGGTATAACCGTGTGTTGGGAGGGGGGACAAACAAATCCTGGACATAATCCGAGGCCATGCTGGGTTCATTATGGAAGTTATGGTGGCCTAATTTAGGTTGGGGCTAATAGGTATGCTAATGTTTTGAGCCAACTCCCCAACCAACTGTTAGCTAGCCATGCCTAATTTGAGATTATTTTTAGCCAAACTAGCAACTAGCCATGTGCATCCAACCATGTCCTGATTTGATTTGGACAAGGTGCTGCCATTTTTAGTTTGAATACTTCAATACACTATGCAAGTAGTGCTGCCATTTATAGTTTGAATAAATCCACTGCCAGTCCACGTGTTTAGGAGGCTAAAGCACACCTTCCCGCGAGCCTACAAGTTTGGATTAAGCCGCAAACCACCAGTACGGTAATTCACCATATGTGTACAAACAACCGATCATCCCATGATTCTTAAAGCAAATTTAACGAATACAGAAAATAGTTAATTGATATAAAGTGCTGAACTCAACAAGATATTACCAGTGGTACATTTGAATACTAAGAAGGGAAGTAGGCAACAGCTACCTACCTGGCAAATCTTTCTCTGTTCGATTGCAGTTTAGAATTGCGCCCACATGTGTGATCATATGATCAGTTTAGTTAGACTTCACATCGTGGATGGATTTATGCTTCGCCCGATCTAAACCCTAAAGTAACTACAGAGGATCATCGCTGTAGTTACACCTAAACTTAATGCTACTGCTGGAGCTACTTCGCCAGAAGTAACTGCAGAGGATCATCGCATTGCGGACAGTGATTTCCATGTTCCTCAAGCCCGATTGTTGTTACCCCACTGTTTGCAGGGCTGAGAGGTGCATAGGCAACAGATTAGCTTCTGGCTGATTACCAGTTGCACTGTGCACAGATCAGCGTCCGATTTAGGGATTCACTTAGTTTAGCAAAACTGTATCACTGGCGTTCTTGACTTGGTACGAATTCCTCGCATACAGCATTAATAACAGCTTCCCTATCTCCAGATCCGACCATAACTCCAAAACTAAAGTAAGATACAGAAGCAGCAAAGGCTCAGGAGTCCGGACAGCCCAGATCCGACCATAACTCTAGCCCTTGACCCTTGTTGTACATGCATTACAGGTTACTCTAAAACAGGACCAAAAAATGGAGCATGTAGGTACTCCTTGACATTATTCCTTGGATTAAAATCTTCTGCTTGAGGACCTGGCGGAGCTGGATCTTCTGGCTCTCCATCCGTGCCTCCACGAGCTTTGCCTTCAAACTGTGCTTCTGGGACGTCCGTGGGTACTCTATAGCTTTGAAATGGCCTCCATCCGTGCCTCCACAAGATAGGCATTAGACAGTCTTGCATTCACCGTTTCAGCGACTGCATCTTTCTTGCACATCTCACTGCTCTTTGGGCGGGACGACTTCCAGAGCTTTGAAATGGCCGATTCTTTCTTCTTGGGTTGGTTCATGCTTGCCAGGTAGGCATCAGCTAGGTCATCTTCCAGCTTCTCGTTCTCCCTGTACTCAAAACCATTTCTGCTATTCCAAGAAATGCCTATCTTGTTGCTGACTGAAGGTTGGCTGTTCAAACAATTTTTTGAGTACTGAACTGAACTAAAGGCTTAGTAGTTACCCCCCGCTAGATGTAAAACTTACTAAAATCCTGGACTTAATTGTTTTTTTCATTTTTTTTGAGCTGAAGTAAAGGCTCACTGAACTGAAGGCATAGGGCAGGGCAAAAGGCTTTTGAAATTGTTGCTAACCAAGCTTTTCGTTCTAGGACAAGGTCTTCGCCTGCAAAGACAGTTACAAAGAGGTTGTTCACCGACGTAGATGGAGGAATCGCTGGCTCCAAGGATGCTGCGGATAGCGCTGCTGCCCCTAGGTACCTTTTCCCTTGTACCTCTAAGTTGTCCATGAACACCTAGGCAAGAAAATATTTTGCTTTCGATTTGTGGCCTAGACTGATATGTCCTAGACTATCTAATTGTAACTCTGTCCCCTTTTCAGCTCTACCAAAGATGCTTAGTCACAGAGGGCCACAGGTCTTTTGGGCTCACAGTTGCAGCTGTTCGCTCTTTTGGATGATCGTTGTCTACTACTTTTGTATCCAAGCTGCTATGTACATCTGCTTTCGGAAGGAGATATGATACATGTTCATGTCTACACGCTCGATACAGATTGGCCCAAAGCACACTTAACAAGGTATGCTGGTTTGATCTTATGCTACATACTCCGTCTAGATCTGCACATTTTAGGCACCACACAATCATAGTTCCACAACTTAGACTTTACATGATGAATCAATTGTGTTAGCCTCTGATTACCAGCATACAGAATGATTTCATCATGCTGAATTGTTGTGATGTGCAACAAAAAAAATGTGTCAGCCATGCTCATTCTCAATTCATTTTGCCTTGGCGTTGATATATCGCTACGATTTGTTTGTATTAATGGTTTGCTCCAAAAAAAATAAGTGGTCTAAATGTTTCTCACAACTGTGTTTCAGGTTACTACTAGATCAGTGTTCGCCATCAATGCTATGCACAGGCCACGCTGCATTTCTATACTTGTTGACATGAACGTGCTTCGCTCCCTTTATGTTTAAGCCTAAGCAGCTTGATGTGCTTGTGCCAAAGACCTTTTAAGAACTGCGCAACAAACCAATGCTTACAACACGCTTTTGTGTACAACGATCATCTGCTTGTTGCACCGTACATGTATAGTCTATGGAGCTGCAAACTGTTAGAGTTATGTATTATTTCGCAACTGCATGTACACTGTCTTTTAGAGACAGTTGTGGAACCTGCGTCCGCGCCATATGTATTATATTGTCGTATTGTATCCTACAATATGTTTGTGTTCCTACACCGTGTTTGTGTTCCTAAACTACGTTTTTATATGATGTTGTTTGTATATGATGTATTACATACTGTGTCTTTCATCACCATAATATGTACTATATTTCGTACACTCTCATCAGTTATGACCATTTTATGTTTTTTCAACTTTTATTCTGGTGAAAGGCACAAAGAACATCAGCGCGGTCTGTAATGCGGTCTGTACTTTTTCCATACAGACTATGTAGGTTTGCTATGAAACGAACAGAATTAATTTGAAGCTAATTGTGTAGTGTTTGATTTTTTTGTGCGTTTTCTTGATAGGGCGCAGGGATAGGGCGCCCATAAGGGCGCCACCTGTTCTAGTACTATAAATAGAGACACACTAAGTCTATAAATAGAGACACACTGTCAGGGACATTCTTCTTTTTTGGCCACATATTTTTGAGGAGTCGCTTAGCCTCGGAAGCTACATTGCATATCTTCCTTCGAATTGTTCATCTTTTCAACACTATAAACTATATATGATGCTAGAGGAAATGATTTAATATAGTGTTGAAAAGGTGGGCCTTAGAAGAGGAAATGATTTAAAAAAACGCACTCAGGCTTTGCTCATCTTTTCAACACTATATATGATGCTAGAATCCCCGATGGTCTGGTTCTTCTGGGTGAGAAACAATTCATACAACAATGCACCTTACCAGTATCAGATTACACCACCGTGTGTTCAGCCGCTTAAAACATCTCGTATTATTACGACACGGGAATAGCAACAGCAGTGCGGAGAAAATCACAAGTCTTCAGACCATAGAAACCTAGATCAAGGGAGAGACCTAGAGTGGTAAGACAATGATAGAAGAGATGCGGCCTATGCCTTCACAGCAACAAGCTTGTCAATGAGGTCAGCGGCGTCTTCAACGGTGGCAATTGTCTGCGCGCTGGACTCCTCCACGCTAATGTCGAAGTGCTCCTCAAGGCCCATCACAATCTCAACCTGCAACGAATTTGGAAGGACCTTTAGCAAGGTCTTTCATTCGCCTGTCAAGTTATATCCTCCCTCCGGCCTGAATAAATCCATCTCTAGAGTTGTCCTAATCGTTTTTTCTTTTTATGTTTGACTGAACTTGATAAAAAAAAACTGATATTTATGACAAGGAATTTGAATAGTCAGATACAGCATCAAACATATTTTCATGGTATTCCTTTTTGTTGTCAGTTTTTAGTACCTTTTGTATGAAATTGATCAAACTGTTGCAACTCTAGAAGTTGATTCATCCAGAGATGGAGTATGCATTATCTGTTGTACTACACAGGACATTATTTCAAAGAGCTTCTTTAGTCCTTATAGGGAATAAGGAATTACAGACTGACTGACAATGTCCTGGAGGCAAGTGTGGAGTACAGCGATTATATTGAAGCAACAAAGTTCCTCAGTATGAAGTAGATAGGTCAAAGTTTACTTACTGCTTGCAGTCTCTCTAATTATTCAGGCCAAAACAAAAAAAAAATAGGGCATTGTAGTTGCATTAGGCTAAGGGGCCGTTTGTTTCCCATCATTTCAAAGAATTGGAATCTAACTACTCCTAATGGAGTAGGCTATTTTTTAGAATGTGACATTGCATAACTTTCCAAAGTTTATATATAAGCCTATCTCAAATTCATAGGGTGAGAGATAAAAATTGATTCTATAGATTTACATGCTACTTTTCTAGTATACAACTTATAGCACACTCTTATACTTCTCTATAGCATACGTGTAGTGTATAGCTATATCTCTCATATGATTTAGGATAATATACAAATATATTATAAATATATAAATATATTAACTTAATTAGTTTGTCTAAATTATGATTATTATAATGGAATTCAATTCCAACGAAACAAACAGGTCTAAGTATAATTGACAAATTCACAACCATACATTTCCATTACAAAATCATTTAACAAGTGACATATGTAGATGACATCAGCGAAAAGAAATATTGTGATTTACCGTGTCCAGTGAATCCGCACCAAGTTCAGAGAATTTCGATTCACCACAAACTTCAGTGTGGTCAGGAAGAGCAAGCTGCTTCTTCACAATTTCACAAACCTTGTCCACCGTATCCTTCTTGGCCTGTCATAATCCATATTTTGAAATTTCATTATGTTTGCAGTATAAGAGAATATATATTGAAAAAGGTGTCACTGGGAATATAGTTATATTGCTAGATCAAGAGCACGTATAAGATTCCTTGACTTCCAGAACAAAGGTAAGGGAAGAAAACAGAGCCCTTCTATAAACAATAAGGAGCTTTGGTGAAACTTGACCGATAGTATATATATAGATTACTAGTTCAGTTGAGATCCAGAGACAGGGGCGGATCTACGACCGGGGCTGCCCGGGCTGCAGCCCCGGTCGCGGCCTAGTACAAGCGAATAGTGTACAAGCCGTGTCTCTGCCTACAGCCTCCAGCCGCCAGCCGCGTGCCTGCGTCGGCGCGTCGCGTAGTCGCGTCCAGCCGCCAGCCCGCCATCGGAGCAGCTCAGCAGCGCCGAAGTGGAGACGAGCAGGAACTGCCGAAGTGGAGACGAGCAGGAAGCGCCGAAGTGGAGCAGCTCAACAGCGCCGAAGTGGAGACGAGCAGGAACTGCCGAAGTGGAGACGAGCAGAAAGCGCCGAAGCGGAACAACACGGAGACGAGCAGGAAGCGAGGAAGCGGAGCAGCTCAGCAGCGCCGAAGTGGAGACGAGCAGGAACTGCCGAAGTGAAGACGAGCAGGAAGCAGGAAGGGGAGCAGCGCTGCGTCCAGTGGCAGATCTAGATTTCGCTACGTCCAGGTCTCCAGGAAGCCGAGCACCAGCCACCAGGTAAAGCCTCATTCGGTTAAATTAGACTATGGTTTAATCTGGATTGGATCGGATCCAATCTAACCCACAATTCATACAAAAAAATCCAGAATTATTTTATTTTCCCCCTCTTAAGTTAAACCCGCTATGGTTCGCACTTCGCACCCATGGTTTTGGATCTGGCCGACCGACAGACTCAAGCTGTTCGTGTTCGTTCTATAAAGGTAGGAATATGATATATTTCACTCGAGATCGGTCAATGTAATAATACAATTCACTAGCTAAGAATATGTTTGTAGATATTTAAGATGAAAAGATTTTAAAGCATTTTCAAGGCTTAAGAACTCGAAAGATAAATTTATCTCGCAGCATCAACTCATGAACGATATGTATTGATTATTGTATTCCTAGAATTCGTATCGACTTATTTTTGGGCTACATATTTCTTGAATGTTTAGATTATATCTTGTTTCTTGTGCTATATTAAACATCAATTATATTTTTTGCTTGGTTTAAATTTTTTTATAGCTTTAGCTTATTAGCCCCCCTCTTGGATCAATTCTGGATCCGCCACTGTCCAGAGACGCAGTTGATTAGGAAATCAATAGCTTTGTCATAATTATGCACAGAAGCAATAACTCAGGTAAATCACTAGCTTTGTTATGATAAAGAAAACCCTCGCCAAATATATTTGTGCATTGTAAGGCCAAGTATAAAACTCACAGCGCAGGAAACAGATCTCATAGGCACTGGTTGCAGGCGGAGGAATGTGTTACCCTTCCTCACCGGGGAGAAGGCTAGAGAATTTGAGTTGATTGCCTGCAATTCAAGGGAGTACAGTTAAAACATGAAGAATGAATATTTGACCTGTTGTGTGACCAAAATCAAGGCCACGAGATGTAGTACTGAGATTCCAACACTATCCCCTTCAATTGAAATCGCATCCGAAATAAATAATTATACTGAATATTATTTAGTGAAACGGAAAGAAGTATGCATAAGCCTGCAAGGCCAACGTATGGTTACATAAATAAATGAAATTCATCATGTACGTGCAAGCAGATCTGCACAAATCCCCTTTAGAAAAAGGGTCAATAAAGCCACAGACACCCATAAAGGTCAGCTTTCACCATGGAACCAAAAAAGGGTTTCATCCAGCCGTAAATCCAACACATGCTCTCGGAGTGGTGAGCCACCAGTTCATTCACTACGAGTGCAAATCAAGGGACGAGAGTCCCTCGTGAGGCAGGAAACCTTAATATTACACAACTGAGACCCCCCACCACGCGGAAGGCAGGCATATATTGATATGTAGAGATGGATCTGGAAAGATCAACGGACGGACAACGAACAGCAGGTGGCGCTAGCGGCCTCGGATCTGAGTATAATTACCTTAACAGGCATGGCGAAGGAGAGAGCGCAAGATCCGGCGATGGAGGCCATGTGTGTCAGACGGGAGGAGTGAGGAGGAGGGGAAGAGGGGAGGCGGCGGGCACGAAGAGCGTGAGAGTGACGGGGAGGTGGCTGGCCGAGGCTGGGTAGGTTGGAGTTAGAGCAGTGACCTGTCCGAAGTGAGGGCCCTTTTATACACGGCGGGGTGGCAACACGGCCGTCGGCATCGGTAGTATCGACGGGCTGCGGGGTCCACGAGACCCCACCGCTGCGCAGCCAGGCAGGCGGTTGGATGGTGGGCCGTGTGGAGGATCTCGTCGATCATCGGCCGCAGGGTCCATCATGAGCAACGGAAGGGTGGTACGTGTAAGGCCCATCAGAAGGCCGGCCGCGGACCATCAGCGGAGAAAGATGAGCATATCAATTCCCGTGAATTACATGCCATTGTTGATGTAGCCCTGTCGTGTTAACAATGGTTATTTTTTTCGAAATGACAAACAAAACAGTGTTGTTTTGTATACTAGTCGGTTGCATGTACATTGCGATGGCTCAAAACAATACCCACATAAATTATCTACCAAAAAATCTTAAGATTTTTTATTGATT
Organism: Zea luxurians; assembly: GCA_029449295.1. NCBI lineage: Eukaryota > Viridiplantae > Streptophyta > Magnoliopsida > Poales > Poaceae > Zea > Zea luxurians. The sequence continues at coordinate 62,317,482 of JAOPSE010000011.1, read as the reverse complement.
GTCTCCGCTCTCCGTATAAAATTTTTTTATTTGACTAACTGATGTTGTTTTTTATTCCATCCAATATATTTTGGTACAACACGCTCAATGAAGGGAACGATTAGAAGAGAGTTTACAATGACTGACTGAATGAACAGAGATTATAGAATAACATGATTCCATCATACAGAGACCATATAAGAGGAAGTTTGTGAGCTCAAGTTTCTAAAATAAGTCAAATTAACTCAAACTTATAAAAAAGATATATTAAAATATAGACTGGTTGCTAAAGTCAGACATCAATAAAAACTGGATGTGCTCCGTACAAATTATGGTAATTCGTAGCAATTGCAAATTTTTTAAAACAATAAATAACCATTCCTTTTACTGTTAGCGTGACAAATCATTGCTGCTACATCCAATTCAGCAACCTCAAACACCATGAAGTCCATTGCGCCAATATGGTCTCAGAAACGACCTAATGCATGCAAGAGCCAAGAACACAAGGGACGAGCGCCCAGTGGTAGAGCCCGCATGGATCTCCAAATTCTAACACATATTTTGTAGGATCCATGAGCCATCATGAGAAGAACACAAAGCATGTGCAGACAATAAATAAAGTATTAACACACCTAAATTATGTTTAGTCCATAGCACAACAAAAAATTAACATCCAAAACAACAGAGGAACAACATAATAATTTTTGCAATAACAGAAGGATGGATGACATGTACATAGAAGTGGTAGAAGCATACTGAGTCGACACCGCGGTAAGGAAAAGGTCATATAGAAAGCTGATGTCGAGTCATCGAACAGGTACCATAGGCAGCAAATCACGGACCCCGATCCTCGCCTCCCCCACTTATAAGGTTTCGTAGAGCAGGAAGGGAAGGGAAGAGGCGGGCATACCTGTTCATTGCCAGAGAAGGACACGATAAAGACATGGACATCTGTAATATCCAATTTGTAAATAAAAATCAGAGAGTACATCTCATTCTATGTTTTGCCTCATACTCATCATCACATGGTAATAACCACATATGAGAAAACAAATGATTAAGACAGCTAAAATAAGCCATGCATCATATTAGAGTTTTGTTTGTACATTTATAAATAACAATAACATTAATAAAATTATATTAGTGTCCAAATTGGGGTGTAAGACCTAATTTTTTAAAAAAAATAGAAATAAAATAAAGAAAGTAAGAGAGAAATATTACACAACACAAAATAAATTTATAAATAAATAAATTCATCACATTTTGGGTATGTTCAAATTGTACTATTAATCTTAGGAAAAATTTGCCACGAGATTGAAATTTAAATTTGAAATGGAAGTTTGAATTTGGAAAGGAAGAAAAGAGAAAGGAAAAGAATAAAGAAAAAAGAATGTAAAATTGTCAGGCTCAAAGTTCTGCACGCGGCCCACTTAACCATACCCCTCACACACACACGGCCCAAGTTTCCTTATCCCACACGCGCTGCCGCGCGCCGACATACAGGGCCCACCCGTCAGCCTCACACATCCTTCTCAGGCGTGAAATGCCTCTCGCTGACGGAATTGGCCCACTCAGCAGGTGTTGTGTCGTGTGAATCGTTTGCACTCACTGTGTATCGGGCCCGCTTGTCGGGTTCCTAGCGCCTCTCGGTTACACTGGCGCGTGGGGTTCGTTTGTCAGTTCCACCTTCAACGGAATCACGCGCATGGCGGGCGTCACCGTCGCATCTCGCACGTGGATCTCACCCGGGTAGTCTGCGGTCCAACTCCCGACTCTTCGGTGCGGTGGATAAATACCTTCCCCGTCTCGGCCGCTGCACGTCCCTCCATTCCACTGCCATCCCTGTGAACCAAGAGAGAGGGAGATAAGGTTGGGTGCCGCTGCTGGTGATCCTCGTCGACGTGACTATTCTAGATGCGCCGGCCAGCCCTGGGTGTTCGCTCGAGATCACTGAATTGTTGTCTGTCACTCGGCTCGGTGGGTGGATCGTGCGGCGAGGTAGAATTTCTCGCCGGACTTGACCTCCAACCACCAGGCCGCTCCACCATGTGGACGACAGACCTCGGCACTCCAATCCCCGGTAACGATTCCCCTATAATGTTCACCACCGTTCATACTACGAGTATTACACTTCGAATTAGCACTGGGGTGCCGGAGCGGGTGAGGATGCTTCACTGACGGGTTCGTCATGATGGATGTGCGCCGCCGCTCGGACCACCGTGGATGAGGGTGACAATCCCTAGACTTTGAATGTAACGGGTGCGGGTAGGATTAGTTTGGGGTGGGGATCATACCGCCCGTTGATTTTGGGAGCAACGGCGGTGATTGATTAAATGTGTTGGCTCGAGTTCATTGAATCCTGGGCGTCGATCCGGGATTGTGTGGCTCTGGCTTGTCCGGGGAGGTGACGAGTTTTGGCCGTAGGATCTGGATCTAGGGCCTAATGTCGTGTCCCGTTATAATAGCGTGATGATCTAATCGTGGCCTTCAGATTTTGATCAGACGGCTCTGGTAGCCTGATACCCCTTCAGATGATCAATCTTGCATAAGAAACCCTAACCCCTATAGAAATTGACCCACGGTACAGCTCTAGGTAACCTGAGTCTAGGAAGTTCGCAGTCTAGCCCCTGGCCTTTTATGTATTAATGCGCGTAGCACGGGATCAGTAAAATAGTGAAAAAAGATCTTAGAAAATAGATTTTTAGTCAAAAATAATTCCAGAAACTTGTGAAATTCATATTTAATTCATTCTACCTCTAAATTTATTCATTCCAGTTGCAATAATTTTGTTTTAATATTGTATGTCACCTAGTACCTCTGTTTAGCCATGAAAATTGGATTAAAACTATGCACTTGAATTATTCTATTCCAAGTACTAAATAACTTCAGAAATTCATAACTTAATAACCGTAGCTCCGAATTTAGTGATTCTTGTTCCTAGGATCTCATTACTACGCGTAGAATATTATAATGCATTCTGTTCTGCTATTTGGTGTCATGTTAATTTCTGCTATACCAGTCATGTTCTTATTAATCATTATGATCTGTTTAGGTTAATTTTGATGGGACCCAATAGGTTACCCTAGTTTGGCTATCTCTGTATCTTGTTTACCACTGAATTTTTGGGTAGTATCTGCTATTACTTTATGTGGATTTGGGTATTGAGATACACATTATTCATGTTCACACTTTTATTATCAGTTTGTTAATTATTGTTCATGATAAGATCATAATGTTAATTGGAACATGGAGCGACCACCCAGGAAAATAGTGCTACCACAAGGGTGGTATGGGACGCCCTTGGCTGACTAATTAGGAAATCTAGTGGAAGACTACCTTACCCGATAGGAGCAAGGGCAGTAGGAGAGTGGTCAGTGTAGGGAGGTCCTTGGGTTGATTTTGCTGTGATGGCGGTCAGGCGAGGGATCCCTGCATTGGAGCTTCCTAGAAACTGTAGCGGGTTTTCTGAAGCTAGTGGAACTTTGTAAAGGCCTCGTAGTGTTACGCTGTCTCGCTTTGTTGGTAGAGGTGTATGGAAAGTCGCGATCCCTTGGCAGATGGGTAACATGACTTGTGGGTAAAGATGTGCAACCTCTGCAGAGTATAAAACTGGTATATCAGCCATGCTAACGATCATGAGCGGCTTGGACCCTCACATGATTAATTATGGAATTAAATTCAATTTATCATTTGCATCACATTGTGGTTTATTATTAATTTGATCTATTTATTACTCTAGTTTGGTATTTACTTACATTTAGTAACTGCTAATAAAATTTGATCAACTTATTAAAAGCAATGCTCAGCTTTAAACCTTATTTGTTGATCAGCCTTACATTTCACAAGAAATCCCACCTTTGGTGAGTTCATGCACATTATTCCCCACAACTTGTTGAGCTATGATCTTTTGTGAGCTCACTCTTGCGATATATAAACTCCCCCACAAGTGAAGAGCAGGTGGTCGAAGAGGAGCCGCCCTACAATGAAGCTTACGAGTTGATCTAGGTGGCGTCTTCCAGTCAGCTTTGTAGCGCCACAGAAATAATATGTAGTTCACTTTATTATTATCATTTATTTTTGTAAGACTTCTGCTATGTAATAATTACATTTATGATATTTATGACATTTATCTCTATACACTATGTCATTATATGTGATGTTCTTCCTTGGCGCATATATGAGACGCACCCAGCTTTATCCTTTAAATCCGGGTGTGACAGAAGTGGTATCAGAGCAAATGTTGATTATAGGATGTGTTGGGGGCCTTCGGCTTCCGAAGGTCCTCAAAAACATGATTTAACTATGTCTCTGGAGTATAATGTGTAAATAGGTACCTTCGGACATAAATCAAAACCACAGCGTGAAGATGCACAAAGAGTATGAAGGACGGTGCAGAGCCGAAGCTATGCGCAGGGGAGCTTCGGCGTGATAGCAGAAAAAGAAACCGACTTAAAAGGGAAAAGGATATTTAGACCCCGATGGATTGCTATAGAGTTATTAGAAAATGTAAAGGGCATGGGTGTAATTTTACATGGGCTGCGTCCCGTGCCTATAAATAGATGAACAGTACTCCCGTACTGTTCACGCTGACTTGGGCATTTACTTTCGCGTCACGTTTGTACCCCTGCTTTCCTTCGAACCGAAGGTACATTTATAATTTGTTATTGCTGATACAGTCACGCAAATAAAAATAAGTTGGTAATAACATTTAAAGTGCTTATATTATTTTTTCATATCTTGTGTATGAATCCTTCTTCATCATTTATTGTGTTTAAGAAGGTTTGTTCTTCATAACCTTCGTCCGGAATTCATTATATCCGAAGGGAGATAATGTTTCGAAGGACTTTAACATTTAACACTTTTTATGTTGCCTTGTTCTTAACTCTTAGCATTTGAGAACAAGTCTCCAACAGGATGAAACCTAAATAGACCTGGACAAACCCCTTACCTACTTACCTTACTCTAATTCTTTCTATACTTATCTTGATCCTTTCTCACCTTCTACTGTTCTACTCTGATTATTCTTACCTTTTCTATTCTAAGATAAGGAGGATTTCACACTTTGGAATCCTACATCCATGACCCTCTAAAGAGATAGGAGACCCAAGACAAAATTAAAATTATTTTCTCTACTTAAAGTAATTGGATGTTTGTTCTTATGGTAAATGCTTGATTTGCTTCTTTGATTGATTGAATCAGTATAGCAGGGCATTCTAGCATGTACCACCATAAGGTAATTAGAATGAGTAGGTGACACACTAATCTACTTAGCTAATAAAACCCCAAAAGATCCTGCCTCATAATTACTCGTCTATTCTACAATTCTATCTTACCATGTATTTCTAACCCAGATGGTCAATACTAGGAAGGGAGGCAGAACTGATCTACTTGCCAATCCACATAACCTGAGGGTGCTTAGACAGCAACAACAAGTAGAGATGAATCCTCCAAATCCTCCACCAGCCAAAACTGATCCAGTGGTTGCAGCCCAGATGCAGACGATGCAACAAATGGCTAATACTATGGCAGATATGCATGCGTAGATGCGACAGGAACGCCAAGAGATGCACCAGGAAAGGCAAGATATGTGTGAGGAGATGCATCAGGAGAGGATGGGGCGACAACAGCAAGCCCCATTGCCACCACCTCCACCACCACTTCCACCCCGGGACAAGCAACGGGAATTTATGAGCCACAAGCCGCCTACCTTCGCCAGTTCTCTAGATCCTCTGCACGTTGACGACTGGTTGAAGTCAGTAGAGAAGATGCTAAACATTACCCAATGCTCGACCGTGAGAAGGTTCTCTATGCTTCTGGTCGTCTGACTGGTCCTGCTGCTGATTGGTGGGATTCTTATGTTGCTGCCCATGACGCTGCTGACACTATTACTTGGACGGAATTCACCACACAGTTCAGAAATTATCACATACCTGTTGGACTGATGAAGATTAAAAAAATGAATTTCTATCAATAAAATAGAGCAACATGTCAGTTAGTGATTACCGTGACAAATTCATTCAGCTATCATGGTATGCTCCTGATGAGGTGGCTGATGATGAGAGAAAGCAAGAGCACTTCATAGAAGGACTCAATGGGCCACTACAGTATGCACTGGTTGCTCATACCTTCCCATCATTTCAGAGGCTTCTTGATAAAGCTCTAGCTATTGAACACAAGTGTGTTCAACTGGGAGACATGAAGAGGAAGGCCATTACCTAGGGGCAGGGTAGCAGCAGTATTCGCCCTCGCTACGTTCCACCCCAGGGTACACCAGCTCGTCCAGGAGGAGGCCGCACCCAGCTCAGTACGCTCCACAGGGGACTCCACAGACACCACACACTCGTCAGGCTACCCCCACTGGCACCCCGATGAGGCCTACAGGATAGAGGACAGGCCCTACATGCTTCAAGTGCAGTCAGGTTGGGCACTATGCAAATGCTTGTCCGGTGGGGAATTCCAGCACACCAGCTCCAAACATGTAACAAACTCCTGGCAAGGGATTCAGCATTGCCAGAGTTAACCAAGTCAGTGTTGAGGCCACTGCTAACGAAGCAGACATCGCTATAGGTATGTTTTACATTAATGCAATTTTAGCAGCATTATTATTTGATTCTGGAGCTACGCATTTGTTTATTTCTGCTCGATTTGCCACCACCAATGAATTACCACTGCAAAATATGAAATCACCAATGGTAGTAATTACACGTAAAGGACCTGTTGAAGTAAACTACACGACACAGATTAACAGTGACAATTATGGGAAGGGAATTCTGGTCTACACCTATAGTATTAGAAGAAAGCAGTATAGATGTGATACTCGGGATGTCCTAGTTAAGGAAAGCAAAGGCAGTTATACACTGTGATAAGGGAACCGTAGAACTCACCAGTTCCAAAGGGGAAAGATTTGAAGTTGAGATTACTACAACCGTCTCTACCAGACATGCCATATTTCTAGTAGATGGAAAATTCGTGGGTAGAAACATCCGATTTGCTAGAGACTTTCTAAATGTCTTTCCTGAAGAGTTACCCGGAATGCCACTAGATAGGGAAGTTGAATTTGTTATTGATCTCTTACCTGGTACTGCTCCCATTTCAAAAAGGCCATATAGGATGTCAGTGGAAGAATTAAAAGAGCTTAAGAAACAATTAACCGAGTTGCAAGAGGCAAGGTACATTCGTCCGAGTTCTTCACCTTGGGGAGCACCGGTACTATTTGTACAGAAGGATGGTTCGCAACAGCTGTGTGTGGACTATAGATCACTTAATGATGTCACCATTAAGAATAAGAACCATTTACCTCGTATTGAAGATTTATTTGATCAGATGAGAGGTGTTAGGGTGTTCTCTAAGATTGACCTTAGGTCAGGCTATCATCAAATGAAGATTAGGCCATCTGATATTCCCAAGATGGCTTTCTCTACCCAATATGGTCTATATGAATTCACTGTCATGTTGTTTGGCTTAACCAATGCACCAGCCTACTTCATGAATCTGATGAACAAGGTGTTCATGGAGTATCTCTATAGATTCGTCGTGGTATTCATCGACGACATCCTCATATATTCCAAGAATGATAGTGATCATGAGGAACATCTGTGGATGGTGCTACAGAAGTTATGGGATAATCATCCTATGCCAAATTTACTAAGTGTGAGTTCTGGCTTGATGAAGTACCATGCCTCGGGCATATCATCTCCAAGGGAGGAATTTTAGTAGATCCAGCTAAAGTAACAGCGATAGTTGGTTGGAAGATACCAAGTTCAGTTACGGAGGTCCAAAGTTTTCTGGGGCTCGCGGGCTATTACCGGTGATTCATTGAAGGATTTTCTAAGATAGAAAAGCATATGACCTCACTGTTAGAGAAAGGGAAGGAGTTCAATTGGACCTAGGAATGCCAAGAGAGTTTCAACCAGTTGAGGTTTAAGTTAATGTCAGACCCAGTGTTGATTATGCCAGATCTACAGAAGAGTTTTGATATATATTTTGATGCAAGCCGCTAGGGCTTGGGATGTGTGCTTATGCAAGGTCACATCATCACCTACGCATCTCATCAGTTGCAGAAACATGAGTTGAACTACCCCACTCATGACATAGAACTGGTAGCCATCATGCATGCTCTTAAGATTTGGAGACACTATATTATGGGAACCAAGTGCCAAGTCTACACTGATCTCAAGAGCTTAAAGTATATCTTCACTCAGAAAGATCTCAACCTTAGGCAACGCCGTTGGTTGGAGCTCATCAAGGACTATGACATGGAAATTCACTATCATCCGGGCAAGGAGAATCTAGTTGCGGATGCCTTGAGTCGGAAGGAGCATGTCCGTGCAACTATTGTCACCCAGTTACCCGATGAGTTAGCGGAAGAGTTTGAGAAGCTCAATCTAGGGATAGTTGCTCATACCAAAGGGATTACCATAGAGGTAGAGCCTACCTTGGAGTAGGAAATACGCAAGGGTCAGATCGGTGATGCTAAAATCTAGGAGATCAAGGACCTGATTACTTAAGGTAGAGGCCCATATTTCACGAAGGATGACTAGGGTACGATTTGGTTCAAAGACCGGATTTATGTTCCTGAGATCGACAGTCTTCGTGAGACCATATTGAAGGAGGCGCATGACTCAGCTTACTCCATCCATCCTGGCACTACTAAAATGTACCAGGACTTGAAGTAGAAGTATTGGTGGTATGGACTAAAGAAAGATGTTGCTTCGCATGTAGCACTATGTGATGTTTGCCAGAGGGTAAAAGCGGAACATCAAAGACCTGCTGGTTTGCTGCACCAACTTAAGATACTTGAGTGGAAGTGGGAAGAGATTGGCATGGACTTCATTGTAGGTCTACCCCGCACATCTACGAGGTATGATTCTATATGGGTGATTGTGGATAGGCTCACTAAAGTAGCCCACTTTATCCTAGTGAAGACCACATATTCAGGAGCCAGGCTAGCAGAGTTGTACATGGCACGGTTAGTATGCCTACACGGTGTGCCTAAGAAGATTGTGTCAGACCGAGGATCTCAGTTTACTTCTCGGTTTTGGCAGAAGTTGCATGAGTGCTTGGATACAAGGTTGAATTTTAGTTCGGCCTACCATCCTCAAACTGATGGGCAGACCGAGAGGACCAACCAAGTACTAGAGGATATGTTAAGAGCTTGTGCTCTTAAACATGGTGGCAATTGGGACAAGAGCTTACCGTATGCGAAGTTCTCTTACAATAACAGTTACTAGGCCAGTTTGAAGATGTCCCCGTTTGAGGCTCTGTATGGTAGAAAGTGCAGGACTACACTGTATTGGGATCAAACTGGTGAAAGGCAGTTCATTGGGCCAGAAATTATACAAGAGGCAGAAGAACAAGTCCGGTAGATAAGGGAAAACTTGAGAACTACGCAGTCAAGGCAGAAAAGTTATGCGGATACCCAGAGAAGACTGCTAGAGTTTAAGGAGGGTGATCATGCATATCTGAAGGTGTCACCGATCCGGGGTATGAGGAGATTTAAAGTCAAAGGGAAGTTGTCCCCTCGCTTTATTGGACCCTTCTTGATCCTGAAGCGAGTGGGAGAAGTTGCCTATAAACTGGAATTATTCGATCATCTAGCGGATGTACATGATATCTTCCACGTGTCTCAACTGAAGAAGTGCTATGGGTACCTGAGGAGCAGCTACCTATGGAGGATCTTAGTGTTCAAGATGATCTGACTTATACGACGTCTCCTATCAAGATTCTTGATACCTTAACTCGTGTCACGAGGAGTAAAGTGGTTAAAATTTGCAAAGTGCAATGGAGTCACAATGGAGAAGATGAGGCTACATGGGAAAGAGAAGAAGAGCTAAGCTTAGATTTTCCCACCACTTTCCTAGTTCTACCTAATCTCGAGGACGAGATTCTTTGTAAGGGGGTAGGATTTGTAATACCCAATTTGTAAATGAAAATCAAAGAGTACATCTCATTCTATGTTTTGCCTCATACTCATCATCACATGGTAATAACCACATATGAGAAAACAAATGATTAATACAACTAAAATAAGCCATGCATCATATTTGAGTTTTGTTTGTGCATTTATAAATAACAATATATTAATATTAATAAAATTATATTAGTGTCCAAATTGGGGTGTAAGACCTAATTTAAAAAATAGAAATTTGAAATAAAATAAAGAAAGTAAGAGAGAAATATTACACAACACAAAATAAATTTATAAATAAATAAATTCATCACATTTTGGGTATGTTCAAATTGTACTATTAATGTGAGGATAAATTTGCCACGAGATTGGAATTTAAATTTGAAATGGAAATTTGAATATGGAAAGGAAGAAAAGAGAAAGGAAAAGAATAAAGAAAAAAGAATGTAAACTTGTCGGGCTCAAAGTTTTGCACGCATCCCACTTAACCATACCCCTCACACCCACACAGCCCAAGTTTCGTTATCCCGCACGCGCTGCCGTGCGCCGACATACGGGGCCCACCCGTCAGCCTCACACATCCTTCTCAGACGCGGAATGCCTCTCGCTGACGGAATTGGCCCACTCAGCAGGTGTTGTGCTGCGTGAATCGTTTGCACTCACTGCGTCACAGGCCCGCTTGTCAGGTTCCCAGTGCCTCACAGTTACACTGGCACGTGGGGTTCATTTGTCAGCTCCACCTTCAACGGAATCGCGCGCATGGAGGGCGTCACCGCCGCATCTCGCGCGTAGATCTTGCCCGGGTAGTCTGCGGTCCACCTCTCGACTCTTCCGTGCGGTGGATAAATACCTTCCCCGTCTCGGCCGCTGCACGTCCCTCCATTCCACTGCCATCTCCGTGAACCGAGAGAGAGGGAGATAAGGTTGGGTGCCACCACTGGTGATCCTCGTCGACGTGACTATTCTAGACGCGTCGGCCAGCCCCGGGTGTTCGCTCGAGATCACTGAATTGTTGTCCGTCGCTCGGCTCGGTGGGTGGATCGTGCGGTAAGGCATAATTTATCGCCGGACATGACCTCCGACCACCAGGCCGCTCCACCCCATGGACGACAAACCTCGGCACTCCAATCCCTAGGGCTCACCGTGATGGATGTGCATCGCTGCTCGGACCGTCGTGGTTGAGGGTAACAATCCCTAGACTTTGGATGTAATGGGTGTGGCTAGGATTTGTTTGGGGTGGGGGATCGTACCTGTCTGTGTTTCGAAACCCGGGGGGTCCCTGGACCGACGAGTGAATTGTTGCCGCGTGCCCCAGCCCAGATGGGTCGACGCAAGGCGGAACACGAAGGGGGAAAAGGAAGCAGCCGGAGGGAGGCAAGCGTGAGAGAGTGTGGATCCCGTGGCCTTCATGTTAGCCCCGCGCCTGAGTCGGGTGCGCTTGCAGTAGGGGGATACAAGCGTCCACGCGGGAGTGGGAGCGAGCGGCCTTGCGCGAGCGCCGTCCCGTCCTTCCCCGCGCGGGCCAACCCTCTGTAAGAGGGCCATGGTCCTTCCTTTTATAGGCGTAAGGAGAGGATCCAGGTGTACAATGGGGGGTGTAGCAGAGTGCTACGTGTCTAGCGGAGGAGAGCTAGCGCCCTAAGTACATGCCGTCGTGGCAGCCGGAGGGGTTTTGGCACCCGGTTCGTGTGGTGTCGTGGCCGTCGGAGGAGTGCTGGAGCCTGGCGGAAGGACAGCTGTTGGGGCTGTCGAGTCCTTGCTGACGTCCTCTTGCTTCCGTAAGGGGGCCGAGAGCCGCCGTCGTCACAGAGCGTGCGGGGCGCCATCATTGCCTATCTGGCGGATCGAGCCAGATGGGACGCCGGTCTTGTTCCCCGTAGCCTGAGTCAGCTCGGGGTAGGGTGATGATGGCGCCTCCTGTGGACGTGGTCGGTCCGCGCCCTAGGTTGGGCGATGTGGAGGCTCCTTTGAGGTCGAGGTCGAGTCTGTCTTCCGTGGCTGTGGTCGAGTCCGAGCCCCTGGGTCGGGCGAGGCGGAGACTGTCGGCTGAGGCCAGGGCTGAGTCCGAGCCCTGGGGTACGGTCGGGCGAAGCGGAGTTCATCGTCTAAGGCCAGAGCTGAGTCCGAGCGCTGGGTCGGGCGAAGCGGAGTTCGTCGTCTTCCGGGGCTGAGCCCGAGTCCGAGCCCTGGGTCGGGCGGAGCGGAGTTCGCCGTCTTTCGGGGCTGAGCCCGAGTCCGAGCCCTGGGTCGGGCGGAGCGGAGTTCGCCGTCTTCCGGGGCTGAGCCCGAGTTCGAGCCCTGGGTCGGGCAGAGCGGAGTTCGCCGTCTTCCGGGGCTGAGCCCGAGTCCGAACCCTGGGTCGGGCGGAGCGGAGTTCGTCGTCTTTCGGGGCTGAGCCCGAGTCCGAGCCCTGGGTCGGGCGGAGCGGAGTTTGCCGTCTTCCGGGGCTGAGTCCGAGTCCGAGCCCTGGGTCGGGCGGAGCGGAGTTCGCCGTCTTCGGGGGCTGAGCCCGAGTCCGAGCCCTGGGGTCAGGCGAGGCGGAGTTTCCTATGACGCCCGAGGCCGGCCTTGGCTGCTGTCAGCCCCACTCGGTCGGGTGGCTCAGCAGTCGGAGCGGCGCAGGCGACGCTGTCCTCTTGTCAGACCGGTCAGTAGAGCGGCGAAGTGACTGCGGTCACTTCGGCTCTGTCGACTGGAGGGCATGCGTCAGGATAAAGGTGTCAGACCACCTTTGCATTAAATGCCCCTACGATTTGGTCGATCGGCGTGGCGATGTGGCCAAGGTTGCTTCTCGGTGAAGACTGGGCCTCGGGCAAGCCGATAGTGTGCCCGTTGCTGGAGGGGGGTCCTCGGGCGAGACGTAGGTTCTCCGGGGTCGGCTTCCCTTGCCCGAGGCTAGGCTCGGGCGAGGCACGATCATGTCCCTTGAATGGACCGATCCTTGATTTAATCGCACCCATCAGGCCTTTGCAGCTTTGTGCTGATGGGGGTTACCAGCTGAGATTTAGGGGTCTTGAGGGTACCCCTAATTATGGTCCCCGACAGTAGCCCCCGAGCCTCCAAGGGAGTACTAATACTCGCTTGGAGGCTTTTGCCGCACCTTTTTGCAAGGGGACCAACCTTTTTCGGTTGCATTCTGTTCCGGTGGGTTCGCGCGAGCGCACCCGCCGGGTGTAGCCCCCGAGGCCTCGGAGGAGTAGTTTTACTCCTTCGAGGTCTTAGTGCGCTTCACAACACTTCGGCTGGTCTAGTTGTTCCCTCATGCGAGCTGGCCGTAGCCCGAGTGCATGGTCGGGTCCCAAGTTCTCGGGCTGGTATGTTGACGCTGCCAACGGTTTGGCCGGAGCCGGGTTTGCGAGAGCAGCCCCCGAGCCTCCGCACAGGGCGAGAGGACGGTCAGGGACATACTCGACTTTTTTACATACGCCCCTGCGTCGCCTTTCCGCAAGGAGGAGGGGGGGGAAAGCTCCATGTTGCCCTCGGGTGGCGCCGAACATGGTGTCTCCAGTGAGCTGCTGGCGGGTAATCCGAGCGGACGTCCGTGCCCCATTTGATAGGGGTCGGCTAGAGGCCTAGAGGCGCGCCCAAAAGTACCTGCGGGTGATCTGCCGGACCCGGTCCCCTGTCGACGGGGTCCGAGGGCTCGATGCCTCCCTCTGATGGGACTCCGTTACAAGATCGTTCCCGCTGGTCTCGGAAATGTCCTAGGGTACCTCGGAGCGTAGCCCGAGCCTTGGTTATGTATCGAACGTACCCATGGTCATCCCTCGCTCTGTGTCTGAGGCGACTGTGAACCCTTCGAGGGCCAGCCTACGAACCCCTGATCAGTAGTGGGCGCGGAGCCCGAGTGGCCTGAGGCGGCCGTTGAACCCTTCGAAGGGCCAGCCATCGAACCTCTGACCAGTAGTGGGTGTGGAGCCCACGTGCTCTGAGGCGGCTGTTGAACCCCTCCGAGGGGCCAGCCTTCGAACCTCTAATCAGTAAGGAGGCTCGGAGCCTGTTTCCTTCACGGAGAAGGGTCCTTTTCGGGGTATCCCCTTTCCCGGTCCCTGTTGTAAGAGAGAGAAAGAAGAAAAGGGAAAGGACACGAAATCGAATGACGCGGCGTACCTTTTTTGACGTGGTCATTTTGGCGAAGGCGAATCATCGCTCACTTCTCCTGCCAGAGACGCCGCCTGTTCCGCCGTGGAACTAATGCGACGGGGTGAGCAGTTCGTGGGGCGGCCGTTGCGCGTGCGTGAGCTGTTCGAGGAACGGATCACGGGCGCGCCGTCTTCACGCCATGGGAGAGGGCTCCCTCGCTGCCCCTGGATGGGACGTAAGCTTGGCTGACGACGTGACCGCTGCCTCTGCCCGCCTGCCACCGCCATTACTGCCGGCCCAATTTTGACCGCATTTGACCGTCGTGCTTGGCTGGCACTGCAGGGTTGCCTCGAGTTGCGGTATCGACTCCGCGGTCGAGGAGGCGCGGTAGTGGTGTGAGTGGCGGTGCAGTTGCTCACACGTAGCAACCGGCGCGCCGGTTGCATGACGCGTGGGCCTGGACCTCCATGCTGGGCTTGTTGGAGTCGAAGGGGCGCGCCCACTTGGCACGGTTGCATGCCGCCTGGATGGCTGTCCGCCCTTTCACCCGCTGGTCTGGGCGAAAGTGGAGGAGTGCTTGTAACCGTCGGGTGGTTGCATGCACTACGCGCGTGGCGGTTTGGCTTCTTCTCCCCTGGACCGGCTTGCATGACGTGTGGGACCCAGCCCCCGCGCCGTGGGGGGGGGGAATCTTGGAGCGTGTTGGAGAAGACTCAACCCGCAACGGTTGAGGGCGCAAGTGCGGGGAGTCGCCTTTAAAAGGGGGACGACCCCCTTGGAGGGCAACCATGTCTTCGCGCTTCCCTCATGCACCGTGTCTTCCGACCTTCCGAGCCCCTGGGCGGGAGACGCTCGAAATCCTTCCGTCTTGTCGTCGGAGGAACACAACTTTGCGGAAGTTGGTACCTTTCGGCCATCGTTCGGCTTCAAGGATTTTCATCAGGCAGCCCAGCTGCATCCCCTCGCCGGTGGTCACCCAAGACGGTGACCCCCAGCTTCTGGACGGGGAGAAGCAAGCTGGGCTGCGATCTTGGTTCCGCCCTCAGCTTCAAGGATGTTCATCATCCTTGCTGGGGCAGAGGCCGGGCTGAGCCGGAGCTCTACCTCCCGCGCGGGTTCGTGGGTCAGCCTCCCCTTCAGCATCCAAGGGAGAGGGCGCTCACTAGCCCTACGAGCGGGGTAGACTTCGACAACGCGGGGCCGGTCGACGGCGGGTGTCGCCAGCTCCGGCACGTTGGGCTCGCCGGCTTGGCTCCCGGTGCCCCCTCCTGCCGCGAGGGCGGTTGTCGCGCCGTGCGCACAGGTGGACCGCCCAAGACATCGCGCGGCGCTAGAGCGGCGTTCGTGTTCTGGGGCTGTCCTGCCTTTGCAACAGTACGGGGCCTCCGCGCGGAGGTCGATGCTCCTCGGTGCTCCGCTCGTCCGGGAGGATCCGAGTGGGGATCTGCCGATGGGCTGATGCTCCACTCGAAGGTGCCGAGGTGGATGCGGCCCGAGAAGTCCCCGTCGCCGACGGGATCGCTGCCACCATCCGTGCTCCGGGCCTCCGGCTCTTTGTACTTGTCCTCGCCCCTCGAGCATCGGCGCGGGCGAGGGTAAGGTTGCAGTGGCTTCCGCCCTGGGGCCATCACTGCTACCGTGGGGACGGAACCGGAGTTCCGTTTGTATTGGCACCTTGAATGCCGGTGTCTTGTTCAATGCGGCTGTCGAGGCCTAAACGTGTATGTAATTTTTGGCACGGAGCCGTGTTTTTTCTTCATTTCGAGCACTAAGACTCGCCTTGTTGATTATTTGAACCGCTTCACCGAGCGTGAGCTGCTTCGTGCAAAGGTGACGAGTGAGGTATCCGTATCCCGGAGGCGTAGGAGTCCCTCAGCTCGGTCGACCTTGCTGTCCGAGGCTGCTCTTGCTTAGTTAAAGGAACCCCTCGGCCGCCCTTCGATGAGCCGAAGCCGGAGGTAGCGGCGTTAGCACGGACGGAGGCAGAGTTGGCTTCGAAAAGGAGGTGTAGTTGGCCAGAGCCTGGCCGGGTCATCCACTGGTGGAGCCGACGCCGGAGTTGAGCTGCCGAGGCCACAAGCCGAGCTGATGTCTTTGGGGGTCAGCTGGCCGAGGCCTCGGGATGGCCGGCCGAGCCGCCTGCTCGGGCCGGATTCTCGAAGAAGACCCTGGCGGCGATGGCCCGGGCGCGGTGCTGATGTCGTCCTTCAGAGTGGGGGCCCTCTGACCGCGTCGCCGTCCGAGGCTAGGTCAGACCCCGCCGAAGGTGTAGTTGATGCCGAGGGTGCTGCTGCCCCCTTCGGCTGTCGACGTCCGAGCCTGCAGGATCAGGTTGTCTTGTAGTGTGTGTATGTTTTCTGCGGCCGCCGAGGCCTAAACACACCGTCGCCGTGTTGTAAAGCTGCGTTTCTTTTCCTCTTGTTTCGAGCATCCGGACTCATTTGTCGGTAACAGAATTGTTTGTGCGGGCGAGAGTTGCTTTTCACGGAAGGTGATGAGTGAGGTATCCGTATCTTGGAGGCGTAGGAATCCCTCGGCTCGGTCGGCCTTGCCGCTTACGCGTGCTCTTACTCGTCCATAGGGTTCTGTTACCGACGCAGTCGAGAAGGCCCGAGAAATCATTTCGGCAGAGGAGCTTCTCGAGCATGAAGACTTGTTCGGTCCGCGGAGTCACTTATCCGAGCGCGAGTTACTTATCGCAGAAGGTGATGAGTGAGGTATCCGTATCCCGGAGGCGTAGGAGTCCCTCGGCTCGGTCAGCCTTGGCTGCTTACGTGTACTCCGTCGTTTTCAGGATCCACTTTTGAAGTAGTCGAAGAGCACGAAAGGCATTCTGGCAGAAAAGATTTTTTTCTTTTTTCGAGGAAAATTTTGACGCAGAGGGGGTTGCCCCCTTCTAGCCCCCGAGGGAGGGTCGGGCTTTGCCGAGGCAAGGCTGACCCTTCCTTGACGACCAGACTTGATGTGTGAACGAGGTATACGAGTAACTTGAAAGCATCTTAAGGGTAGAAGCGACGTAGCTGTTGGATGTTCCAAGCGTTGCTGTAGACCTCGCCTTGGCTGTTGGCCAGCTTGTACGTTCCGGGATTCAGGACCTTGGCGATGACGAACGACCCTTCCCAGGGAGGCGTGAGTTTGTGCCGCCCTCGGGTGTCTTGTCGCAGCCGAAGCACCAGGTCGCCCACCTGGAGGTCTCGGGACCTAACCCCTCGGGCGTGGTAGCGTCGCAGGGACTGCTGGTACCGCGCCGAGTGCAGTAAGGCCATGTCCCGAGCCTCCTCCAGCTGGTCCAGTGAGTCTTCTCGGTTGGCTTGGTTGCTTTGGTCGGTGTAGGCCCTCGCCCTCGGGGAACCGTATTCTAGGTCTGTGGGCAAGATGGCCTCGACCCCATAGACTAGAAAGAACGGTGTGAAGCCCGCGGCTCGGCTCGGCGTTGTCCTCAGACCCCAGACCACCGAGGGGAGTTCCTTCATCCACCGCTTGCCGAACTTGTTGAGGTCGTTGTAGATCCGAGGCTTGAGTCCTTGCAGGATCATGCCGTTGGCCCGCTCCACTTGCCCATTCGTCATGGGGTGTGCCACGGCAGCCCAGTCCACCCGGATGTGGTGATCCTCGCAGAAGTCCAGGAACTTTCTGCCGGTGAACTGGGTACCGTTGTCGGTGATGATGGAGTTCGGGACCCCAAAGCGATGGATGATGTTGGTGAAGAACGCCACCGCATGTTCGGACCTAATGCTGTTTAGGGGTCGGACCTCAATCCACTTGGAGAATTTGTCGATGGCGACCAATAGGTGCGTGTATCCCCCGGGTGCCTTCTGCAAGGGGCCAACGAGGTCCAGACCCCACACAGCAAAAGGCCTGGTGATGGGTATGGTCTGCAGAGCTTGAGCGGGCAGGTGGGTCTGCCTCGCGTAGAACTGACACCCTTCGTAGGTGCGGACAATTCTAGTAGCGTCGGCCACCGCCGTCGGCCAGTAGAATCCTTGTCGGAAGGCGTTTCCAACGAGGGTTCGAGGCGCTGCGTGATGGCCGCAAGCCCCCGAGTGTATTTCTTGCAAGAGCTCCTGGCCTTTGGCAATGGAAATGCATCGCTGGAGGATGCCTGAGGGGCTACGTTGGTAGAGCTCCTTCCCATCTCCCAGCAAGACGAAAGACTTGGCGCGCCACGCCAACCGCCGAGCTTCGGCTTGGTCGAGGGGTAGCTCCCCTCGGTGGAGATATTGCAAGTACGGGGTCTGCCAGCTTTAATTAGGCGTGACCTCGCCCGGTCCCCCCTCGACGCGCAGTGCTTCTCCCTCGGGGGCCGAGGGTACCTCGGGCTGAGCCGAGGGTACCTCGGACCGTGCTGAGGGTACCTTGGACTGGGCCGAGGGTACCTCGGACTGAGCCGAGGGTGCCTCGGGCGGAGCCAAAGGTGCCTCGGGCTTGGGCGTGTCCTCGGTCTTGACGGAGTGTTGATGCAGGTCTCGGGAGAATACGTCCGGGGGAACTGTTGTTCGTCCCGAGGCTATTTTAGCCAGCTCGTCCGCAGTCTCGTTGTAGCGTCGGGCGATGTGGTTGAGCTCGAGCCCGTAGAACTTGTCTTCTAGGCGCCGAACCTCATCGCAGTAGGCTTCGATCTTCGGGTCGCGACAGTGGGAGTTCTTCATGACTTGGTCGATGACGAGCTGCGAGTCGCCACGAGCTTCGAGGCACCGAACCCCTAGCTCGATGGCGATTCGCAACCCGTTTACCAGAGCCTCGTACTCTACCACATCGTTGGACGCTGGGAAGTGGAGGCGTAGCACGTAGTGTAGGTGCCTTCCGAGGGGCGAGACGAAGAGGAGGCCTGCACCGGCCCCCGTCTTCATCAGCGACCCATCGAAAAACATGGTCTAGAGCTCCGGTTGGATCGGAGCCGTCGGGAGCTGGGTGTCGGCCCATTCAGCCACGATGTCCGCCAAGACCTGGGACTTGATGGCCTTCTGAGGGGCGAACGAGATCGTCTCGCCCATGATCTCCACCGCCCACTTTGCAATCCTACCCGAGGCCTCTCGGGACTGGATGATCTCTCCCAGGGGGAAGGATGACACCACAGTCACCGGATGAGACTCGAAGTAGTGTCGCAACTTCCGCCGTGTCAGGATCACCGCGTACAGCAGCTTCTGGATTTGTGGGTAGTAGATCTTGGTCTCGGACAGTACCTCACTGATGAAGTAGACTGGCCTCTGGACGGGCAATGCATGCCCTTCTTCTCGTCTCTCAACCACGATCGCGGCGCCAACCACCTGGGTGGTCGCGGCGACGTAGATCAAGAGGGCTTCTCCGGCAGTGGGGGCACCAAGATGGGCGCGTTCGTGAGGAGCGCCTTCAGTTTCCCGAGGGCTTCCTCGGCCTCGGGAGTCCAAGAGAAGCACTCAGCTTTTCTTAAGAGGCGGTATAGAGGTAGACCTCTTTCGCCGAGGCGGGAGATGAAGCGGCTCAGAGCCGCGAGACATCCCATGACCCTCTGTACGCCTTTCAAGTCCTTGATTGGCCCCATGCTGGTGATGGCTGCAATCTTCTCCGGGTTGGCTTCGATGCCCCGCTCGGAGACGATGAACCCCAACAGCATGCCTCGGGGGACCCCGAAGACACACTTTTCGGGATTAAGCTTCACGCCTTTTGCCTTGAGACATCGGAATGTCGCTTCAAGGTCGGAAAGGAGGTCGGAGGCCCTCCGCGTCTTGACTATGATGTCATCGACGTAGGCCTCAACCGTTCGGCCGATGTGTTCGCCAAACACATGGTTCATGCATCGCTGGTACGTCGCCCCCGCATTCCTCAAACCAAACGGCCTTGTAACATAGCAGTACATGCCGAAGGGTGTGATGAATGAAGTCGCGAGCTGGTCGGACTCCTTCATCCTGATCTGGTGATACCCTAAGTAGGCATCGAGGAAAGACAGGGTTTCGCACCCAGCAGTGGAATCCACGATCTGATCGATGCGAGGCTGAGGGTAGGGAACCTTCGGACATGCTTTGTTTAGACCAGTGTAGTCTACACACATCCGCCATTTCCCCCCTTTCTTTCTCACAAGCATAGGGTTGGCAAGCCATTCGGGATGGAATACCTCTTTGATGAACCCTACTGCCAGTAGCTTGTGGATCTCCTCGCCTATAGCCTTGCGCTTTTCTTCGTCGAATCGACGCAGAGGCTGCTTCACGGGTCAGGCCCCAGCTCGAATATCCAGAGAGTGCTCGGCGACTTCCCTCGGTATGCCGGGCATGTCCGAGGGACTCCACGCGAAAACATTGGCGTTCGCGCGGAGAAAGTCGACAAGCACTATTTCCTATTTGGGGTCGAGCTCGGAACCGATCCGGATCTGCTTGGAGGCGTCGTTGCAGGGGTCGAGAGGGACGGACTTAACCGTCTCCGCTGGTTCAAAGTTGCCGGCGTGGCGCTTCACATCGGGTGCCTCCCTAGAGAGGCTCTCCAGGTCAGCGATGAGGGCCTCGGATTCGGCGAGGGCCTCGGCGTACTCCACGCACTCCACATCGCATTCGTATGTGTGTCGGTACGTGGGCCCGACGGTGATGACCCGTTGGGGCCCGGCATCTTGAGCTTGAGGTAGGTGTAGTTGGGGACGACCATGAACTTGGCGTAGCATGGCCTCCCCAGCACTGCGTGGTAGGTTCCTCGAAACCCGACCACTTCGAACGTGAGGGTCTCCTTTCGAAAGTTGGAGGGCGTCCCGAAGCAGACGGGTAGGTCGAGTTGTCCGAGGGGTCGAACGCGCTTCCCGGGGACGATCCCATGGAATGGCGCAGCACCCTCCCGGACCGAGGACAGATCGATCCGCAGGAGCCCGAGGGTCTCGGCGTAGATGATGTTGAGGCTGCTGCCTCTGTCCATGAGGACCTTGGTGAGCCTGACGTTGCCGATGATGGGGTCGACAACGAGTGGTTATCTCCTCGGGCTCGGCACGTAGTCTGGATGGTCAGCCCGGTCGAAGGTGATGTGCTTGTCGGACCAGTCTAGGTAGACTGGCGCCGCCACCTTTACCGAGCAGACCTCCCGACGCTCTTTCTTGCGGTGCCGAGCCGAGGCGTTCGCTACTTGCCCGTCGTAGATCATGAAGCAGTCGCGGACCTCGGGGAACCCTCCTGCCTTGTGATCTTCCTCCTTTGCGTCGTCGAGGGCCTTGCCACCCTCCGCGGGTGACCCGGCCTTGTGGAAGTGTCGTCGAAGCATAGCACACTCCTCAAGGGTGTGCTTGACGGGCCCCTGATGATAGGGGCACGGCTCCTTGAACATCTTGTCGAAGAGGTTGGCACCTCCAGGAGGTTTCTGAGGGTTCTTGTACTCGGTGGCGGCGACAAGGTCCGCGTCGGCGGTGTCGCGTTTCGCTTGCGACTTCTTCTTGCCCTTCTTCTTGGCGCCGCGCTGAGTTGACGCCTCGGGAGCATGTTCCGGTGGGCGGCCCTGGGGCTGCTTGTCCTTCCGAAAAATGGCCTCAACCGCCTCCTGGCCAGAGGCGAACTTGGTGGCGATGTCCATCAGCTCGCTCGCCCTGGTGGGGGTCTTGCGACCCAGCTTGCTCACCAGGTCGCGACAGGTGGTGCCGGTGAGGAACGCGCCGATGACATCTAAATCGGTGACGTTGGGCAGCTCTGTGCGCTGCTTCGAGAATCGCCGGATGTAGTCCCGGAGAGACTCTCCCGGCTGCTAGCGGCAGCTTCGGAGATCCCAGGAGTTCCCAGGGCACACGTACGTGCCCTGGAAATTGCCGGCGAAGGCTTGGACCAGGTCGTCCCAGTTGGAGATCTACCGTGGGGGCAGGTGCTCCAGCCAGGCTCGAGCGGTGTCGGAGAGGAACAGGGGGAGGTTACGGATGATGAGGTTGTCATCGTCCGTTTCACCCAGTTGGCAGGCCAGCCGATAGTCCGCGAGCCACAGTTCCAGTCTCGTCTCCCCCGAGTACTTTGTGATAGTAGTTGGGGATCGGAACCGGGTTGGGAACGGTGCCCGTCGTATGGCGCGGCTGAAAGCCTGCGGACCGGGTGGTTCGGGCGAAGGACTCCGATCCTCCCCGCTGTCGTAGCGTCCCCCACGCCTGGGGTGGTAGCCTCGGCGCGCCCTGTCGTTGATGTGGGCCCGACGACCGTGATGAAGGCGCTCATTGCCAAGGCGACCCGGGGCCGCAGGCGCTGTGTTGCGCGTGCGCCCGGAGTGGACCGAGGCTTCCCGCATGAATCGGGAAGTCGCGGTGCGATGTTCCGAGGGGAACCCCTGCCTTCGGGAGGCAGAGCTTTCGGCCTGTCGGACCGCGGCGTCCTCTAGGAGATTCTTGAGCTCTCCCTGGATACGTCGCCCTTCGGTGGTTGATGGCTCCGGCATCGCGCGGAGGAGTATTGCCGCTGCAGCCAGGTTCCGGCCGACTCCGCTGGAATCCGGCGGCGGCCTCACCCTGACGTCGTCGGCGATGCGGTGCTGGATGTCCTGGGGGAGATGACGCGCTTCTTCGGCCGGGGGTTGGATCGCCCATTCCTGCCCGATGTCCCGGCGGATCGGCACAAGCGTTCCTGCTCCCTCGTCGAGCCTGGCCTGCCTCTCGCAGATATGCTCGAGCTGTGGGTCAGGACCCCCCGCCGGGACGGGGACCACAGCTAGCTCCTGAGGGGTGTCAACGCGAGGCGCGGGCCTAGGGGGATCACCGTTCTCCGGCATACCAAGATGGTTGCCTTCGCCGGGACCCCCTAGATCGACGTGGAAACATTCACGGCTTGGGCCGCGGTCCTCGTTGTCGAGGCTATGGCTGCCGTCGGAACAGTTGGAAAGACAGTAGTCACATGCGGTCATGAAGCCCCGCATGGCACTGGGGTTACCAAGTCCGGAGAAATCCCAACAGAGGTCGGGCTCGCCATCTTCCTCAGACCCCGAGGACTCGTAGGTCAAGTCGTCCGTCAGCCGGTCCCAGGGTGACCGCGCACGATACCCCAGAGGGTTTGGACTCGCCTCTAAGAGAGTGCTCTCCGAAGCGGAGTCGCTTGGTGGGTTGAGGCCGAATCCAAAAGACACGAGATGGGAATCGGTCGGTACCTTTCGGTCGACGGTCGGTGACGAGGTCGCGTCTGGGACCGACTGCACTGTTGTCTCAGGTACGAGGGTGACGCCCAGCAAGTCCTTCGTGAGCGTGCTGGCGTCGTGCGTTTGCTCGAGATCGGCACGTTGCGGGGAGGCGGCGCTCGTCTTCGTCTCAGACGCGTGATCGATGCCCGACGCGCCCTCCGTTGGGGCGCCGGTGCCGTCGACTCGCTCGACAGCCAACGAGGTGTCGCTTCCCACTTGGCCTTGGTTGCCCTGCCTCCTCCTCCGTCGGCAGGGGAGGGGACGGGACAAGCCCGAATGTCGTCCTTCCACCACGTGGGGAAGGCGTCGTCGATTTCCCCGCCGGCGAGCGAGTTGTCGACCGCCATTGTCACTGTCGCACGGCGAGGGAAGGAGTATCATGTCGTAGCTGCCGTCGAGGGACATGAACTCAAGATTCCCGAAACGGAGCACCGTCCTGGGCTAGAAAGGTTGCTGGAGACTGCCCATCTGGAGCTTGACGGGAAGCTGTTCGTCAACACGCAGCAGGCCCCTACTTGGCGCGCCAACTGTCGGTGTTTCGAAACCCGGGGGGTCCCTGGACCGACGAGTGAATTGTCGCCGCGTGCCCCAGCCCAGATGGGTCGACGCAAGGTGGAACGCGAAGGGGGGAAAGGAAGCAGCCGGAGGGAGGCAAGCGTGAGAGAGTGTGGATCCCGTGGCCTTCGTGTTAGCCCCGCGCCTGAGTCGGGTGCGCTTGCAGTAGGGGGATACAAGCGTCCACGCGGGAGTGGGAGCGAGCGGCCTTGCGTGAGCGCCGTCCCGTCCTTCCCCGCGCGGGCCAACCCTCTGTAAGAGGGCCCTGGTCCTTCCTTTTATAGGCGTAAGGAGAGGATCCAGGTGTACAATGGGGGGTGTAGCAGAGTGCTACGTGTCTAGCGGAGGAGAGCTAGCGCCCTAAGTACATGCCATCGTGGCAGCCGGAGGGGTTTTGGCACCCGGTTCGTGTGGTGTCGTGGCCGTCGGAGGAGTGCTAGAGCCTGGCGGAAGGACAGCTGTTGGGGCTGTCGAGTCCTTGCTGACGTCCTCTTGCTTCCGTAAGGGGGCCGAGAGCCGCCGTCGTCACAGAGCGTGCGGGGCGCCATCATTGCCTATCTGGCGGAGCGAGCCAGATGGGACGCCGGTCTTGTTCCCCGTAGCCTGAGTCAGCTCGGGGTAGGGTGATGATGGCGCCTCCTGTCGACGTGGTCGGTCCACGCCCTAGGTTGGGCGATGTGGAGGCTCCTCCGAGGTCGAGGTCGAGTCTGTCTTTCGTGGCCGTGGTCGAGTCCGAGCCCCTGGGTCGGGCGAGGAGGAGACCGTCGGCTGAGGCCAGGGCTGAGTCCGAGCCCTGGGGTCGGGCGAAGCGGAGTTCGTCGTCTGAGGCCAGAGCTGAGTCCGAGCCCTGGGGTCAGGCGAAGCGGAGTTCGCTGTCTTCCGGGGCTGAGCCCGAGTCCGAGCCCTGGGTCGGGTGGAGCAGAGTTCGCCGTCTTCCGGGGCTGAGCCCGAGTCCGAGCCCTGGGTCGGGTGGAGCGGAGTTCGCCGTCTTCCGGGCTGAGCCCGAGTTCGAGCCCTGGGTCAGGCGGAGCGGAGTTCGCCGTCTTCCGGGGTTGAGTCTGAGTCCGAGCCCTGGGTCGGGCGGAGCGGAGTTCGCCCTGGGGTCAGGCGAGGCAGAGTTTCCTATGAGGCCCAAGGCCGGCCTTGGCTGCTGTCAGCCCCACTCGGTCAGGTGGCTCAGCAGTCGGAGCGGCGCAGGCGACGCTGTCCTCTTGTCAGACCGGTCAGTAGAGCGGCGAAGTGACTGCGGTCACTTCGGCTCTGTCGACTGGAGGGCATGCGTCAGGATAAAGGTGTTAGACCACCTTTGCATTAAATGCCCCTACGATTTGGTCGGTCGGCGTGGCGATGTGGCCAAGGTTGCTTCTCGGTGAAGACTGGGCCTCGAGCGAGCCGATAGTGTGCCCGTTGCTGGAGGGGGGGTCCTCGGGCGAGACATAGGTTCTCCAGGGTCGGCTTCCCTTGCGCGAGGCTAGGCTCGGGCGAGGCACGATCATGTCCCTTGAATGGACCGATCCTTGATTTAATCGCACCCATCAGGCCTTTGCAGCTTTGTGCTGATGGGGGTTACCAGCTGAGATTTAGGGGTCTTGAGGGTACCCCTAATTATGGTCCCCGACAGTACCGCTGGTTGATTTTGGGAGCAGCGGTGATTATTGATTAGATGTGTTGGCTCGAGTTTATTGAATCCTGGGCGTCGATCTAGGATTGTGCGGCTCTGGCTTGTCTGGGGTGGTGACAAGTTTTGGTCGTTGGATCTGGATCTAGGGCCCAATGTCGTGTCCCGTTATAATAGCGTGACAATCTAATCGTGGCCTTCGGATTTTGATCGGACGGCTCTGGTAGCCTGGCACCCCTTCGGATGATCAATCTTGCATAAGAAGCCCTAACCGCTGTAGAAATTGACCCACGGTACATCTCTAGGTAACCTGAGTCTGGGAAATTTGCAGTCTAGCCCCTGGCCTTTTATGTATTAATGTGCGCAGTCTAGGGATCAGTGAAAGAGTGAAAAGATATTAGAAAATATATTTTTAGTTCAAAAATAATTCTAGAAACTTGTGAAATTCATATTTAATTCATTCTAGCTCCAAATTGATTCATTCTAGTTGCAATAATTTTGTTTTAATATTGTTTATCACCTAGTACCTCTGTTTAACCATGAAAATTGGATTAAAATTATGCACTTGAATTATTCTATTCCAAGTACTAAATAACTTCAGAAATTCATAACTTAATAACCGTAGCTCCGAATTTAGTGATTCTTGTTCCTACGATCTCATTACTACGCGTAGAATATTATCATGCATTCTGTTTTGCTGTTTGGTGTGATGTTAATTTCTTCTATACCATGTTTGTTTGTATTATTGCAAATAGACGAGCAAGCCACTAAGGACCCAGGTGTTGAGCAGGTGGAGACTGTTAAGCAGGAGTTCGTTGAAGGCAAGTTGTGCCCTTGATCACTTCTTTTTACCCAGTCATGTTCTTATGAATCATTATGATTTGCATAGGTTAATTTTGATGGGACCCAATAGGTTACCCTAGTTTGTCTATCTCTGTACCTTGTTTACCACTAAATTTTTGGGTAGTATCTGCTATTGCTTTATGTGGATTTGGGTATTGAGATACACATTATTCACGATCACACTTTTATTATCAGTTTGTTAATTATTGTTTATGATAAGATCATAATGTTAATTGGAACATGGAGCGACCACCCGAGAAAACAGTGCTACCTCAAGGGTGGTATGGGACGCCCTTGCCTGACTAATTAGGAAAGCTAGTAGAGTTCTACCTTACCCGATAGGGGCAAGGGTAGTAGGGGAGTGGTCAGTGTAGGGAGGTCCTTGAGTTGATTTTGCTGTGATGGCGGTCAGGTGAGGGATCCTAGAATTGGAGCTTCCTAGAAATTACAGCGGGTTTTCTGAAGCTAGTGGAACTTTGTAAAGGCCTCGTAGTGTTACCCTACCTCACTTCCTTGGTAGAGGTATATGGAAAGTCACGATCCCTTGGCAGATGGGTAACATGACTTGTGGGTAAAGATGTGCAACCTCTGCAGAGTGTAAAACTGGTATATCAGCCATGCTCACGGTCATGAGCGGCTCGGACCCTCACATAATTAATTTATGGAATTAAATTCAATTTGTCATTTGCATCGCATTGTAGTTTATTATTAATTTGATCTATTTATTACTCTGGTTTGGTATTTACTTACATTTAGTAACTGCTAATAAAGTTTGACCAACTTATTAAAATCAATGCTCAACTTTAACCCTTATTTGTTGACCAACCTTACACTTCACATGAAATCCCACCTTTGGTGAGTTCATGCACATTATTCCCCACAACTTGTTGAGCTATGATCTTTTGTGAGCTCACTCTTGCGATATATTAACCCCCCCACAGGTGAAGAGTAGGTGGTCGAAGAGGAGCCACCCTATAATGAAGCTTAGAGTTGATCTAGGTGGCGTCTCCTAGTCAGCTTTATGGCGCCAGGGAAATAATATTTAGTTTGCTTTATTATTATCATTTATTTTTGTAAGACTTCTGCTATGTAATAATTACATTTATGATATTTATGAAATTTATATCTATATACTTTGTCATTGTATGTGATGTTCTTCCTTGGCGCACATATGAGACGCACCTGACTTTGTCCTTTAAATCCAGGTGTGACAGTATCTGGAGGCGACATAGGTAGTATATCGCTAGATACATATAAGGAGAGAGCACGCAAGTGGAGAAAGAAGTCCAGTCGAAGCAGCTCCAAACCAAGAGGCACCCGCACCATGTGCCAGTCCAAGAAAGGCAAGAGAATGCGAGTGCCTTCCCAGCCCTGGACCTACCGAGGTGACACAACACCACCACCAACTCTGTAGCATATGCCGACTGCTACCGTGCTAGGGGCCTTGGTTGTCCAATATCTCAGACCTGGACTCCCCATTGCAAAGATAACCCAAGCATGGCAGGCGCCACTGTATCCTCCTTGGAGGCACGCACGGAGAAAGGGTAGGAGCAAGACCGACTCGCCCTGTACTCGCGTCGACGAGCGTCGATCGGCTCACGACTGTGACTGTGGGTGAGGGCAGCGAGTTGGGGAGGAAGAATAGGGCAAAGGCCGGGAAGATGAATGGGACGTCCGACGACGGCGAAAACGATGGTGCTCGCATGCTGTGAAACGTACACGTGGACGTGCAATAGCCATTGTGCGGGTCGATTTTGGGACTGGTGTCGGACGAATACAGGGAGGAGGCACCTGCTCCCACACCCTCGGCCGAGAATGGGGTGGCGTGGATGCGGAGGCATGAGGGGAGAGAGAAAAGAAGCTGGATGGTGAATGAGGTGGCGACAACTGAGGCGAGGATCATCATTATCGTGCGGAGGTATAGATGGCTAAATGAGTCGTTTCTAGCAGGCCAGCCTGAGGCATGGCCCATTTAATAATGCTTGGGCCAGCCTGACACGAACATCGTGCCGTGCTTGGGCTGTAGCCTCGGTCCGTAGTGCTGGCCCGGCCCGGCACGATTATATATTTTTTATTTTACAAAAAATCATATATACATATGTACAATTTATATTCAATATTAAAAACACCTGAGCATGATGTTCTACTGGTTAGACGATTTCACCTAGTGTCTCTCGCCCTTCTTCCATCAGGGCATGGGTTTGAACCCCACCTCCTGCACCGTTTGTAACATTTTGCGCTGATTTAACCAAATGGCCCGACAGGCTAACGAGCCGGCCTGGCACGGTCAGTAGGCCAGTGTGTCGTGCCTGGGCTGGAGCTGCGGCTCGCGGGCATCAGGCCTAGCGGGTCCGTGTCGGGCCGCCATTTGGCCATCTATATGCATTGGTGTGGTTGGGACATGAAGTTTGGTTGCGTGGAAGGGATGGGCGTGCAGCAGGTTAATTTGAAATAGATGTGATGGGTTATTTGTAAAAAGATGATGTGGAACAACCGTTGAAATTGGTGCTTTAATATAGTATAGATGGATATAGATATAATAGAATTGACTGAGAAATGTACATGTGAAAATGGAACGAATACAAATAGAAGGTTGCTCGTATTTGTTAGCGCCTTTTTAAACTAAACACTAATAATCTCTAGATCCGCAGGAAGTCGAGATCTTGGAGACCTCTCTGCAAAATATCAGACCGTCCGTGGTAGGGTAGTGGACCGTTTGCACGACGGTGCAGAGACTTTTGGGTGAACCTAGATCTCGCCTCTCAGGAGAGACTCCATCGATGAGAGATCATAGGGTTGCTTTGTGATCAGTAGGCCATCCTAAACATCTCTAGATGATGTAGAGCCAAAGAGAGGTGAAGATAGGAGTTGGGGAGCTACAACTACGGCTACGCTATATCTAGATCTAATGCATAAGGTAAAAAATAAGGTAATTGGATTGATTTGATTGGATCGTGTGTTCTCAATCAGTTGTATCCATTCGTATATAGGGTGAAGGTTTGGACATTCCTAGAAAAGATCCAATAGATCCCAACATGATTAGTTGGATACACACGCACGGATAAGGACTATCGCCTGAGCTAATCTAATTGTGGAACGTGCTGGATACATCTGCAGACCGTCTGGGATACATCTACGCACCGTCCGATCATCCAGGTGCCAAATTTGATGTTCAACATATGCCCTGCCTTTTGGTGGAGGTCATGCACTAAAAGCACCTATGTTACCAGTGTCTTTCGAGAAACAAGTGACTTCACAAGTCGTCTTGTTCCCTAAATAAGCTCTTAGCTCGATGTAAAGCACCTGCTCTTTCAATCAAAGAATATAGTCATTTAACAGAACTTCTAATGCACAAAAATTGATTAGAATTGCATCTTCTTCGTCCATGACTATCAATATGTCAAAAGGGACAAAACTATGGTGCCCAACCTGAATAAGCAATCGAATTGTGCATGTAATGCGGATTCATCGTCGTACTTTCTCACATACGAGCTAGACAAACATTGACGATGAGTAGACAGGTGAAAAGTACCACAACATTCCTAGAGATATGAGTAGATGACATTTGTCACGCCACTTCTCGGGTGTGGATTATTCTAGCTTAAGTGCCCAAGTCCCACCTTAGAGACGATGACACACTTAAATCGGAATAAACTATCGATTCGTCGGATCTAGTCCGATAAAACCACTTAACAAGGATCGAGTATCACTTGCTCACTCGAAGGTGAGACAGAGAAATATAATAAATCACAATACCACAATTTAATAGTACTTAAGTTTTATTACATCATCAGAGTTTGAAATGTGTAAATCATAGATTTTTAATGTAGCAAAAATAACTACGGAGGGAATCGAGTAACATGGCAAAGCCTGGCCACACTACTCCTACTAGTCCTCTCCTGCAGATGCAGCAACCCACTCGACCGTCCAGCCCGGTGGTAGGGAGGAAGGCCAAGTCACACTAGCAACCATTCATCTAAAGGAGTACCTATAAAATTATGCCACAAACAAGGCTAAGTATACTAATACTCAGCTAGACTTACCTAGTGTGAGGAGTCTACTCCTCTACCTCTAGACCATGGAGTTGTTTGGCTGAGGGGTTTGGTTTGCCAAAATCACTAGCTGAGTCTAAAACAAGTTTTAGCTTTTCAAGTTCTATAATATTCCTTAAGTTAGGTTAGCATCCTTCTAAACATACATGGTAACAACATGGATCAAGCAACATGGATCAAGCAGTCTCATTAGCTGCGAGAAGCAAACGATTCGAATCGAGTTTTTAACCTTGCAAGGTAAACCTAAACACACGACATGTCAGGGCACTCCGTCCCCACACACATCAACCATCCCCATCGACTCCATGGCAATAGAATAGGGCTCACGGTCTTAGCATACAATGTTCCACTGACCCCGGCTGCCACGCGTGCAATGACTGCACTTGTACCCACCATAATCCGGCATTGGAGACTTCGTCTCAGGACCAGTGAAGGGGAAAGTCTGCGGATAGGTTCACTTAGGTTCTAGGCTTACCAATTATCATATTTATCGGTATATGTTTAGCACGTTCAAACGCTTGACACAAGGTACCACACATTAATCCTTATTCCAATTTTGTCTTGTTGACAGGGCATCCCCATGGATCCATGTCCACAGACAATCATAATTCTCTTATCAAAAATGGATACAACCAATTCATGACCTCGAGCAAGTTCTAGAAAAGTCACTCGACTTCTACCGAGATCCTGAATTAGCATATCAGCTACTCGACCTATCATACTAGTATTCATCTTGAAGGAAACGGTGACGCCTAAGAGGGGGGTGAATTAGGACTTCTAAAACTTTCTCTAAACTAGGCCACAATTAAATCCCTAGAACAAAACATATGCAAATAACCAAACTAGAATGTGCAAACTAGGTTTTGTCTAAATGTTGCTATCTCTACCGCAAAGGCTAAGTTTCAGTCCTAAACAATCTAATTATAAAGACAAGATTAAAACTTAAATGCTTAGTATAAATGTGGAAGGTAAAGAGTAAGGTAGAGATGCAAACTCTCGTGGATGACGCCGGTATTTTTACCGAGGTATCTAGAACCACACAAGGTCTCGACTACTCCTCGTTGGTGCCCCTATGCAAAGGGTAGCCCATGCGAGGGCTAAGCACCTCGGTCGAGTAACTCTGTTGAGAGCCGTAGGCCTTCTCCACGCGCAAGTGGGGCTCTGCTTCTAGCTCCTCTCGGACGCTCCTCACCGACTCCACTAACGAGCTTCCGACCGAAATGCCACGGCCTCGTCCCCTCTGGTACACGGTGGCGGCCGTGACTCAAACACGGTTTTCATGGTCTAACAAGACTCTCGCCCCACTCAGTACAATTACAATGGCTCACGCAACAGCCGATGGGTTGTGTGGTTTTATGGGTTGTGTGGTTTTTCTAAACTCACTCAACTAACTAGGGTTCACCTAGAGCAAGCACTAATGCGGTCTAACTAACCTAAGCACTTCACAAAGCACATACGCTAATCACTGAGTGATTCTATTAAGCACTTGGGTGAATGAGCACTTGGAAATGTCTACAATATGCCTTGGTATGTCGCTTGGGCTTCCACACCTTCAAATGGCCGATTGGGTGGAGTATATATAGGCCCCAACTCAATTCTAACCGTTGGAAAAAGTTGCTGCTCTCTGTGGCACACCAGACAGTCCGGTGGAGGCACCGGACAGTCCGGTGCCCCTGTCTTGTGCGCCTAGCCGTTGGATCTGACACCCCAGGTGACCGTTGGCGCTGCAAGCTTTCACACAGGACAGTCCGGGTGTCACACCGGACAGTTTGGTGGCTTCTCTCCCCCAGTGCCACCAGGAACTAGCCATTAGGCTATAGTTCCTTGGTGCACCGGATAGTCCATCGTGTGGCACTGGATAGTCCGGTGTCCTCGACCAGACAAGTAGCCTAGTGGCAACATATTTCTTCGTTTCTTGGACTTCGCTTAATACTTGTTGATCTTTACTTGTGATCTTCTTTTCAGGTGTTTCTTTCCTCAATGCATTAGTCCAAGTCACTTTAGCATCATGTGAACTACAAACATAAACACTAGCAAACACATTAGTCCACAGGTTATGTTGATCATCAAACACCAAAACCTTTTGAGCCAAATGGCCTAGGGTCCATTGTTCTTACACATCTCATTAAGGAACTTGAGTTCAAGTATCTAGGGTTTCAAGTAACTGCTACACTTAAGTGCACAGTACAAGCCTACAAACAATAATTGCAGTAAAATAGCATATATGACGGTTATGCATAAAACCAGTGCTTGCCTGGAATCCACACTAGTTAGTGTTTGCTAGAGGGTACTCGCTTGGCGAGCATCGAATTGTTTAGTCCATCCTTCTTTGGGTTGGACTCCATCTTGTTGTCAGCTCCACTTTACGTCCTTCCTTTTACACGATCATCATCTCTCGGTCCTAAATGAGATGCAATATGCATATGTATGAACATGACGGAAAATAACACAAGATACTATAAAGCACACGGTAGCGAACTAACATTAAATAGTAAGACATCACAAACGACTATACATAAGGGCTAGTCATCTATACGTCATCGGGCACATAAAAACAACACCACTGGAAAGACGACGAACACTTCCTATACTTAACCGACTCAAACATGACATCACAAGTACAAGCATTTACCACATTCACTTTAATCATTCATTATTTACTTTATTATTAGACTAGTTAAGTACACATAAGTTCGCTATGACTTCTATATAGACAGACTTAGTTAAAAAGGAATAATCACTTAATCGAGTTCCACAATTATTCACAATATTCTAATGCAAGCACACACCCAAGAGAACACACATGAGGAGATAGCCTAGGCACAATTACATATTATATTATTTTAATGAGGTTGGTTATTCGGTAATATCAAGATTAGCAACACAAGTAGAAGACAGTGGTAACATGTTATCAACTACCTGAGTTTATTATCATAAGCACTATAAAGTAGTACTATCATTCATACTCAAGCAAGACAATAGAGTAGAGCAATCAATCACAACCAACATGTTTAGGACAGTATCGCAACAGTTACTTGTTTTAATCATAAATCACAAGATATTCATAAAAATAGTGAACAAATACTTTTTGGAAAGCTTAAGAAATGCTCTACAACTTTTGGTATTGTCGTATCAATGTGATTAGACACTTGGCAAGGTTAAATAGCGCTAAAATGACAGCTCTGTCCAGATTTGGACAGATTCAGACTTGTGACTACAAAAAATCATAACTAAAGATTCATGCATCCAGAACAAGTGATCCTTAGACTTTCTAGAAAGATAATGGAATTTCCAACAATATAAATATCTTAGGGTTATTCAATATGTATCAAGGGTAAAGGACGCTGGGAAGACATTGTTGTCCAGATTTGGACAAATTCAGGCTCTATACTTCAAACAGTTATAACTTGACCTTTAACCACCTGAAAGGGTGATCCAATACTTTTTGGAAAGCTTCACAAAATTACTACACAACTTTTATAATCACCAATAAGTGATTCCAAGTTGAATCAACCCAAACAACATAGTTTCCGAAATCTATCCAGAGAGTGGACAGAACTCAACAATCATTTTGTAAAATTCATAACTCTCAAACTAGCAGGCCCATTGTCATGAAATTTTAACACAAGAAAGACAAGAAAGTTATCTACAACTTTTATATGATCAACAAGAATAGATCTGTTGGGTGTGATAAATTAGGGGTACCCAGACTACACCCTTAATACACGCTCAGGAAGTTTCTCTGTCTAGGCGTGCCTCCCGAGAACAGGAAATCAGAACTCCGCCCCGCCCGAGGTCCATGTCAGGCGTCTCCCCCACGAACACCATCCCGCCTGAGCCCTCTCTTGAGATGTCCTTCAAAATATTCAGCTCACTCAGGCTCGATCCTGAAGCAGTCATATGCTCGAGCAGATCTCCGCCTCGCCCGAGCTTCGCACGCCTTAGATCCCCATCGCCGCCTCGCCCGAGGTTACCTCGCCCTAGGACCACCAAATCCACCTTGCTTGAGCTCGTCTCAAGTGATGAGGACAAAGCACGCCTAAAGGCCAACGGGGGACACCTGCATTCAATGCGCACACCTACCCTGCATAGTGCTACATGTATACATCGATGACAAAACCACGGTCCCGTCCAAGCCAACAGCATGATTACACGCACGCCACTGTGCGCGCACGCCACCTGCCATCCCCTAACAGGACATCTAACACGATAGAAGAACAAAGTGGCACTCGAGCACAAAACTCTGCCTCGCCCGACGCTGAGCTTAACCTTGGATATCGTTTCCATCTCGCCCAAGCTCGGCCTCGGATACCTGCTCCACTACAAATCCCACAAGAGGATGCTTCGACGACTATGGCGTGCGTTAGGAAGGATTCGACCATCACCTCGGGAAGACTTCAGCCTCGCCCGAGCTCGACTCCAACCTCGACATCTACAACAATGGACATCCCAACGTCATCCAACACAGGGGCGCTGACGCATCCCATAAATAGGCTTTACCCCAGAACCCTGTGTCAACCACTACGGTATGGACGATCCCTCCCTGGGGCTCGGGTGTGTAGCCGATTGTCGGTGTTTTGTGTCCGACTGCACACCTAGGGTTACCCTCGTGGTGGTTTTGGGTAGGACGGTATTGCGGATCATAACTTGATGGTTCGTGCTCGAGCACAAGAGAGAGAGAGAGAGAGATAATCGGATTTTTGTAGGTTCGGATCGCTTTGAGGAGCCTAATACCCTACTTCCTGGGGTGGCTTTGTATGTGGGTGATACAGGTGGTGTCTACTGAGCTGTTGGATGCTAATGAGATGAAAATGGAGGGGGTCCCCCTTGGCCTTATATACACGACCGTGGGGGCTTCCCACACACATATTGATCGCACTCTTCCTACTTATTTCCTAATTAGTAGCAAACAACTTCTACTATTTTGAGGAAAATCCAGCGCCTCCATGCCGAGCTATCCTCGCCGTTTTAGGATGTCAGGCACAAGAGAAAATAGGCTCGACATATTTATGCCTTTGTCGCGACTAGCTTGAATGTGGGCCTCTTGCGCCTCTGGGTCGACCTGCTTCCATTGTTTCCATTCGCCCGGCCCATGACCGGATGCCTTAGAGGGGCAACTGCCATGTGGCCTCGAGCGAAGTTTTCCCCCTTGAGTGGACTCGGGGGGATATCCATCCCCCACAATCCATCGATCTTTAAATTGATTTTGAAATAATCAATTCAAAGGTTCCCGGTACTTGCTTCTGAGTTCATCGCCTAGCTTTGAGATACTTATAATTTCGTTGGGTGCACCAAAGGTGCACCCATTGGGTGTAGCCTCTGAGCTTTGATTTGATTTTGAAATAATCAACTCAAAGGTCTTCATCTTATGCTTTAGAATTCAACATTCGGCTTCGAAGTTTTGTGAGTCCGTTGGGTGCAGCCCCCGAGCTTTGATTTGATTTTGAAATAATCAACTCAAAGGTCTTCATCTTAGGCTTTAGAATTCAACATTTGGCTTCAAAGTTTTGTGAGTCCGTTGTGCACCCAATGGGTGTAGCCCTGAGCTTTGATATGATTTTGAAATAATCAACTCAAAGTTCTTCATCTTATGATTTTTTCAAAATAGTCTTTTGAAGTAGCTTGGTGACGACATCTACCCATATCCTATTTGATCTAGAGTTAATTCGATCGACAATGAGCTGGAGTCGGCCAGTCGGATCAGAGAGGTCCTAGCTGGACGCCACTCGGTCGTGGACTTCAATGCCTCTATAGATTGGACTTGTGCTTTGCGGAATCTGGACTTCTTCCCGTTTCAGTCGATCTTCTTTGTTGTCGTGATATATTGATTGCGTATATGTTGTAGGTCTCACCGCTTTAGAAAATCTCGGAGAATCTAGGCGGTACACCAAATGGGTGTGCCCAATGGG
Organism: Zea luxurians; assembly: GCA_029449295.1. Taxonomy (NCBI): domain Eukaryota; kingdom Viridiplantae; phylum Streptophyta; class Magnoliopsida; order Poales; family Poaceae; genus Zea; species Zea luxurians. The sequence goes on along the minus strand of JAOPSE010000011.1, from coordinate 62,281,446 downwards.
TGTCTGCCTAGTAAAAGATGTCCATCGTGTAGTCCTGAAATAGTAACATGATGCGACGGGGAGGTGTAATACTCTGTCTGAGCGGTTGACTTTGATTCCATCCGGTGCCGTGTTATGCGAAATGGCGCCAGATGCCTGACTCATTTCTTGGAGACTTGAACCGCTATTGAATTCTTGTGACTGTTTGGTGAGCGGGTAGGAAGTGAACGGTCGTCTCCCGACCCCTTTAAATAACCCGCTTGTTCTCGTTCAGTTGCTTTCTTCTTCCTTGCTTCTTCTCCTTCCGAAAGAGTGATGGCCGGAGGAAAAAAGAGGCAAGAAGGGGTGCCGCCCGGTCGATGGGAAGCGCAAGCACCCCCAAGCCCTCCCTCGGAGGACTTTGGGGACTCAGAGTACTCGGAGGAGGAGTTCTTCTCAGAGTATGATCGCTCCCCCGCTCCGGCGTCCCCTGTGGTGTCGTCCGATGACTCGAACGACTCCATGGGGCTGTCTGCCGTGGAGCGGGTGTACATTCGGTCCGTCGAGCGAGCGGGGCTCGGTGCGTCAGATGACTCGGAGGAGGAGGTTTCCGTAGAGGAGGCGGACGACTCCTCAGACTCCAAGGAGGGGCAGCGACAGCGACGACGACAGTAGCGGGGGCAACGACGGCAGCGGTGAGGGCAGCGGCGATGGTGGCGGCGGTGACGATGACAGCAGCGACGGCAAAGGTGGCAGCAACGATGGTGACGCCGGTGGCAATGTGCTACTGGCTTAAGTATTAGTATAGTATAGTTGTAGTGGTAGTAGTAGTTTAGTGGTAGTAGCAATGTAGTTTAGTAGTAGTGGTAATGTAGTTTAGTGGTAGTGTAATGTAGTGTTGAATCAAGGAGGTAATTGCCCGCTCATAATGAGTCGGTCTTCCTTTTGTAATGATCCCCGAGCTATGAATGAATGAAGCTTGTTCGATGCCATTTCGTTGTTGTGCACTCTATTCTTTTGCCTGACAGTCTGATCCTAGGGAACCTTGTTGACGAGTCTTAGCTTTCTAGAGATACTGACTGAGCCCCTTTACTCTGCTGTGCCCAAACCTCGCACGAGCCACCAGCCTGTCATTCTGCGCCCGACTCAGTGTGCCGACCTATATTCTTGTCGACACTTTCTTGGCCCTTGAACCCTAGTTCCTATTTTTCCTTCACCGCTTTCTAGCTTCTTGAGCTCTCACATCTTTTCGCGTTTTGTTCTTGAGCCATGCTGTTTGAAGGATGATGATGGCGCCCAGGAAGAGGAAACAGAGTGCTGCCACGCCAGTCATCCCTCAGATCGATCCTGATAGCTGACTCCCTTTTGCTGGTAACCACATCTATGTTGTTTCTGAAGCTGACCTCTTACATCTTGTTGAAATCCATGTTCTGCCACCTAAGGAACTATGTTCCTGGCGGATCTAGCGGGGAGTTACCGTCCCGATGGAGGATACCCACAAGGTGGTTATTTTCGTGCCTTTTCTCATTCGAGGACTAGCCTTGCTAGTTTCTCCCTTCTTTCGTGGCCTTCTTGACTTTTACTCTCTAAATCTTACACATCTAAATCCCAATTCTGTACTTCAAGTTGTTGTGTTTGTCCACCTATGCGAAGCTTTCCTTGGAATTCTTCCACACTTTGGGATTTGGAAGTACCTTTACCATTATCGACCCGGAATGGCCAGAGGGCAGCATCAGCTTGTTGGAGGTGCTAGTTTGGAACTTCGCCGAGGTAGGAATACTAAATACCTAGATATTCCTTTGAAAGATAGTATTAAGGGGTGGCGCTTCGAATGGTTCACCATGGAGAATCATAACATATCGCTTCCCGCTCACTCGGGGAGACAACCTGTCACACCCGGTTCTGGGGGCAGAACCGAATGCATAGCATATGTGTGCCAAGATCCATTTTCCACACATATGTTGACGTCACAAGTGTAGTATATCAAAAGACAATGCAATAAAGGCATAAAGAGAGTATAATAGTCTTTATTACAACATCCAGATAATAGTATCTTAAAATGTATCATCAAAGTAAAGCGGAAATAACATGGGTAATCTCCCACAGGAAGATGACCGGCACATCGTTAGACTCAGTATTCATCGAAATCTCCATCAAGGTTTTCTTCATCGCCCTCTGATCAAAATATTAGCAAGGGTAAGCTCACTTATGGTCGGGGCTCAGCAAGTGGGGGAAAATTAATGCAATTTTAACAAGGTAAGGATAAGGTTAAGCGGTAAGCATTTTAGTTGGTCAATATTTTATTAGCAACACCTGTCTTACTAATAAGCGTGTATCCCAAGTATCCCATTTAAACAAAGATATAAGAGTATATCAAAAACACTTAAGTGAAACCAATTAAGCAAACCATTGGCAGAACATCAGATCTCGATTTATTGTCCATCTTTAAGTTTAATTATCATGTGAGGGTCCAGGTTGCTCTTAACCATGAGGACGACTGACATATCAGCTTTACACTCTGCAGAGGTGTTACAACTTTACCCACAAGCCATGTATCCCATCTAGCCTGGGTTGATCGGACCCGTAAACACTACCGAGGTGAATGGCTAGGGATCCATTATGAGGCTTTCACAAGATACACTTAATACAAAGCAACCTACTAAGGTTTCCAAGTCAGTGTGGAGGCCCTCTAGGCGAGGTACCTTAGCCAAGAATACGTCCCCATGTTAACGTGAGCTGCCACCACAGCCTCTCCCCCTCTTGCCCATATTTCAGGTAAGGTTGCTAGGTACTAAGCATATAAAGCTAATTACCAAAGCCAGAGCCATGATAGCACTCGTGGTTGCACTGTTATCCTGGGTGGTCACTCCATGTTCCAATTAATATGAAATAATCTTGTTTAACCATTGGGTTAACACCATAATGGCAATTTCATTTCCAGAACATTAATATCAAATAATGAGTGACATCAAAATTATCAAGTTGAGCGGTAGCACAAATTTGCAAAGCATAGTATTTTCCCAGGGTAATCAAGGAATACAGTTGGTAAATCTAGGAAATCCTTAATTAGGCAAATCCCATCAAATTATGCAATATATCTAAAAAGTAAACATTATTATATGCATTAATTGGGTACAAATAGAATATGTAGAGGGAGAATCCACTTGGCTTGCTCAAAAGTTTCATGTGGGTCGTCCTCGAGCACGTTTGGCTCGTCTACCTCACAGTCCACTTCTAGCATCGATTTGCGTATCGCACATACAAAAGAATACGTATACCAAGTAAATAAACATACACCAGTACATGGGTAATCATTCACCATTACATTCTCATTCATACATCACACTTATCACACTCATAAATACGTCATAAAGCGTAAATACTTATTAATTCATTATGACTATTACTGCGAGTCATTATTGCTGAAATTATGAGTAGGTGGCTATAATAATAGTTTTATCTAGTATTAATATGTATTAACATTCTTTATGAAAATAAAGGCTAATTATTTTCTTTATTACTAATAATAGACTAATATATTTTATTCCTTTTATTTCTAAATAGAACTTATGTGTATAGCTAAAAATGGTTCATTCATGATTCTATTAACATTACTATTCTAAGAATCAATATAAATCACTAATTGGGCTTTTTATAACATAATCATGGTTATTTTGACATAAACAAGTATTTTACTAATTCTAAGAAGTTAAGTGCTATACTTATGGTCACCTTTATTTTGGCTAGTATAAACCTATTTTTGTTACGATTAGTGATATTCTTTTAGTTTTATATTTTCTTCCTAAAAGAAAGTACCATTAATAATAATCGGAGATCAAAACATCTAATAACCTATAATCTTTGTATTGTTATGAGTTCTATATCATTTACTAATTCTATGATTAAGAATTTCCATTATTTATTTAGTGAGTCTAAATGAACCTATGATAATCAATTTCTAGATAACTTCTAAAATCCATCACAAACAAAATTAACTATGAAATTACTTATCTAGTGTTCTTACTACTAACATGCGTCTACCAAATTTTGTCATACTTTATTCAAATCCCCAAATTCTAAATGAATCGCAAACCAATATCAAGTCTAATAATAATAATTCACTAATTCATCGCATGTATCTACCAAAAATCAATAGTTCACATACGTATGAATTCCGAATCATAACATTCCCATATTACAACATAATAATTATAAAATTCATAAGTTAAATCAAAAAGTGATTTCGAAAATACATAAAATTATTTTGGGTTGTCTTCAACCTTGGGCTTGCTCGTGTGAAGGCAGAAAGCTCGACGGGGGGGGGGGGGGTCGGCCAAGTGGAGAAGGGCAGGGGCTCAGTGTCGGGCGGCTCTAGCTAGTGCTGCGTGGTCTACTAAGCTTTGGTGATGGCGTGGGCGACCTCCGGCGGACGGACCGTGCACGGCGCGGCGGCGAGAGCGAGGAGAGTGAGAGAGAGGGGGCAAGCTCGGGTAGGGAGGGAAAGCTCCATGGCGCGGCCTGACCTTTTATAGAGAGAGGGAGGGGAGAGGAGAGGTCGCTAGAGAGAGGGAGAGGCGGCTGGCGGTCCTTCAAGGGCCATCGATGGCGACGACGGTTTCTTCTTGGCATCAATGGTGTGAGAGGAATGGGGGGAGGAGAAATGGTCGCGTTGATGCTCCATAATGCGAGGAGGTGAACGGACGTGGGGGCAAGCAGCTCGGTCGTGGGCGCGGGGTGGCGCGCGGTTGGCGCGCGCGCAGGCGCGGCCGAGCGCTCCTAGCGGCGGCGGCACGGGAGAGCAGGGGAGGAGGGAGAAGAGGAGGGCGCAGGTGGGCCCGCGCGGCCGGGAGAGCGGGGGAGGAGTCCCCCCAGGCGGCGATGGCTGGGAGGATAGGGAGGGGCGCGGCTGTTGGCTATTGGGCCCCTAGTGGGCCGGCTAGGGTTAGGGTTTAGAATTTTTTTCTATTTCTTTTCTATTTCAAAATATATTTTTAAATAACCCTAAAAATTGTAATAATTATACCAAAATTATTTATAACTAAAATATTTATTTTTGTGCTAATAATTATTATATTATGAAATTGGATTTTCATTAAGAAGGAAATGCTATTAAATATCCAAAATCAAACATGAGCAAACAAAAATTACTCCAAATGCAAATAAATAACAAACACTTGAATGAAAAATTCATTAACATAATTACCATAATAACTAAATGCATTATTTTTAGTTGATGGTTTTTATAGTGTTACAAACCTACCCCTCTTAAAAGAATCTCGTCCTCGAGATTAAGGAACTTCCGAGAATAACTGGGGAAATTCTGCTCTGAGTTCATCTTCTCTTCCCCAAGTGGTCTCATCTTCTGAATGATGACTCCACTGAACTTTGCACATGTTAATGACTTTACTCCGTGTAATTCTGCGAGATGTTTCTAGAATTCTGACAGGGTACTCCGAATAAGTCAAATCCTCATTAACATTCAATTCTTCCATGGGTAACTGTTCCTCCGGTACTCTCAAGCACTTCTTGAGTTGTGACACGTGAAATACGTCATGCACATCTGATAAACTATCGGGTAGCTCTAACTGGTATGCTACTTCACCTTTTCTTTCCAAAATCTTGAATGGGCCAATATAGCGAGGAGATAATTTTCCCTTAACCTTAAATCTTTTCATTCCTCTCATCGGTGAAACTTTAAGGTATACGAAGTCCCCTACTTCGAATATCAACTCCCTTCTTCTATTATCAGCATAGCTTTTCTGTCTCGACTGTGTTGTCTTCAAATTCTCTCTGATAATCTGCACTTGCTTTTCTGCTTCCTGGAGAATTTCTGGACCAAATACTTGACTTTCTCCGGTCTGATTCCAATAAAGTGGTGTTATACACTTTCATCCGTAAATTGCTTCAAATGGTGCCATTTTTAAACTTGCTTGATAACTATTGTTATACGAGAATTCTACATAAGGCAAACTTTTATCCCAGCTTCTACCATGCTTTAGAGCGCAACTCTTAGCATATCTTCCAACACTTGGTTTGTTCTTTCCGTTTGCCCATCCGTTTGCGGACGATAAGCTGAACTAAAGTTTAGCTTGGTATCCATGGACTCATGTAGTCTTTTCCAAAAGCACGAGGTAAATTGAGTTCCTCGATCTGATACGATCTTCTTCTGTACTCCATGCAGACAAACAATCCTCGACATGTATTCTCTACTCACTGGGCTCCCGAGTAAGTTGTCTTCACAGGTATAAAGTGTGCCACTTTAGTCAACCTGTCTACTATGACCCATATTGAATCATAGCGATCCCGAGTATGGGGTAGTCCAACTATGAAATCCATACCGATTTCTTCCCATTTCCATTCTGGTACTGCTGGTCTTTGTTGTTCAGCTTTAACTCGCTGACACACGTCACACAATGCAACATGAGTAGCAACATCTCTTTTCAAACTGTACCACCAATACTTTTCCTTTAGATCCTGGTACATCTTTGTGCTTCCCAGGTGAATAGAGTAAGCCAAATCATGAGCTTCTCTCAAAATAAGTTGGCGAAGGTGTTTGATTTCGGGTACATAGATTCTCTTTTTAAACCATAATGTGCCTTGTTCATCTTCTGTGAAATCTAGGGCTTTACCCAACCCAATCAAAGTCTTAATTTCCTTAATTTTCTCATCGGCTTCCTGTCCTTTACGAATCTCTTGTTCCAAACTAGATTCAACTTCCGTAACCGTTGCTTCCATATTATTAAGCATACCAAGGTTGAGTTGTTCCATTTCCCAGCACAATTCCGGTGACATCAAATGAGTAGTGATGTTGTTCACTTGGCCCTTATGACTCAAAGCATTAGCCACTACATTTGCTTTTCTAGGGTGATATTGTATTTCCAAATCATAGTCTTTGATCAACTCAAGCCATCTTCTATGTCTTAGGTTGAGTTCTTTCTGAGTAAATCTGTATTTCAAGCTTTTGTGATCTGTGAAGATTTTGCACTTGTTTCCAATCATATAGTGCCTCCAAATCTTCAAAGCATGCACTACGGCAGCTAGTTCCAAATCATATGTAGGATAATTCTTCTCATGCTTCCTCAACTACCTTGAGGCATAAGCTATTACTTTTCCTTCGTGCATTAGCACACATCCAAGTCCAAGGTGTGATGTGTCGCAATACACATCAAATCCCTTGTGAATGTCTGGCACTACTAATATTGGTGCAATAGTTAACCTTTTCTTGAGTTCTTCAAAACATTTCTGGCATGCTGCATCCCACTTAAACTCTTTACCTTTCTCCAGTAGTGAGGTAAGAGGTTTCACTAACTTGGAAAAACCTTCAATAAATCTTCTGTAGTATCCTGCCAATCCAAGAAAACTTCTGATCTTGGACACATCCTTTGGTTGCTTCCAATTTAGTATTTCACTTATCTTTCCTGATCTACTTTAATTCCTCGACAGTAACAATATGTCCTAGGAAAGCAACTTCCTTTAGCCAAAAATCACACTTCGAGAACTTTGCATACAATTGGTTGTCACGAAGCTTTTGTAGGACTAGCCTTAGATGATCTTCATGTGTTTTTTCATTCGGAGAGTATATCAGTATGTCGTCAATGAATACGACCACAAACTGATCCAGATATTCCATGAATACTTTATTCATCAAGTTCATAAAGTATGCTGGTGCATTAGTCAGTCCAAACGACATGACAAAAAACTCATATAATCCATATCTCATAGTGAAGGCTGTCTTGGGTACATCTTCTGCTCGGATTTTTAACTGATGATATCCCGACCTTAGATCTACCTTCAAGAATATCTTAGCTCCCTTCATCTAATCAAATAAATATTTAGTCCGAGGTAATGGGTATTTATTCTTAATTGTTACCTCATTCAAACTTCTATAATCAACACACATTCTTCTCGAACCATCTTTCTTGCTCACAAATAGAATTGAGGCTCCCCAAGTGGATGAACTTGGGGGAATGAAACCTTTTTCTAGTAATTCTTTTATTTGTTTCTTCAGTTCAACTAAATCTTTGACATCCATTCTATAATGCCTTTTTGAGATAGGTGCAGTTCCGGGTAATAATTCAATAGAAAACTCTATATCACGGTCAGGTGGCATACCTGGTAATTCCTCCAGAAATACGTCTGGGTATTCGCACACTACCTTGATATTTTCTAGGGGCTTTTCTTCCAAGTGATTTATCATTGTTTCTCCTTTTGCATCTGTTGACATATCTGTGCTAACTTGGATTCTTTCGCCTTGAGGACTTGCCAACATAATTGTTCTGTTGGCACATTGTATCACTCCATCACAACTTTTCAACCAGTCGCATCCAAGAATCACTTCAATACCATTGGATCCTAAGACCACTAGGTTGACTGGAAAATCTATTCCTTGAATCTTGAGATTAACATGGAGGCATGAATGTGTGGCCTTCATGTCACCTCCCGGTGAACTAATGTGTAACATCTTCTTAAGAGGGTGCTTCGGTATGTTATGTTTTTTCCACGAATGACTCAGTTATAAATGAATGTGATGCTCTAGAGTCAAATAAAATCGAAGCAGGTATGGAGTTGATAAGAAACATACCATACACCACGTCGGCATCCTCAGGCACTGATTCTGCTGTGACGTGATTAACCCTTCCTCTATTATGGTTTTGCAGCGTTTTGTTCTGCACAGATCCACGAGCAGGGGTGTTCTGGTCTGTTCTCTGTCCGCTGTTCTTCTGAGGTGTCTGTTGGTTGCGCCTTGGGTAGTTGTTAGCATAATGGCCAAGCTCACCGCACTTGAAACATCCATTGGGTTGGACTGGTGCGTTGTTGCTTTTAGCCTGTGTGTTCACGATGCCACCTTGACAAGTCTGCGAACTACCACCAGACCTTTGGTTGGTCTGAGAGTTGTTCCTCTGCTGGTTCAGACTTTGATTGCTTCTCTGGCCTTGTTGTCTAGAGCATTGCACTTGATAATTGTTTCCACCCTGATTTCTAGAGTGGAACTGAGAACCTTGCGAGTTGTTCGGGCGTGTGTTCCTGCTAGACTGACCTTGAAACTTCCTCTTGTGGTTAGACAGTTCCCTTCTTTTGCTTTCAAGGCCAATTGCCTTGTTCTATAGAGTCTGGAAGTTGGGGAAGGTATGACTCTATAGTTGATAGTTTAGTGGTCCAATCAATCCTTCCAAGAAACGCTCTTTGCGCTTCTCGTCAGTATCTACTTCTTCTGGTGCGTAGCGTGAAAGCTGGGTGAAGCGATCACGGTACTCACTGACGGTCGTATTCCCTTGAGTAAGGGAAAGAAACTCCTTCTTCTTTAGTTTCATTATTCCTGAGGGAATATGATGAGCGTGGAAGTTCACTTGGAACTCCTGCCAGGTTATAGTATCTGCATTGGCGTGTGCCACTGTGAAGGCATCCCACCAGTCAGATGCAGAGCCTTCGAGTCTTCCGGAAGCATATAGAACCTTCTCCCAGTCATTGAACTCGGTGATATCCAACTTCTTCCTAATGACCTTGAGCCAGGCATCGGCATCCAAAGGATCAACTGCATGAGATAAAGTTGGCGGGTGATGGCTCATAAAATCCCGATGATTATCTGTAGCCAGGGGTACATTCTGTTGTTGCTGCTGGTGCTATTGATTCTGCTGGTTTTGCTAAATCTATTGTACAGATGCAGTGAGTCCCTGCTGAAGCTGCATCTGAGCTGCAATAAACTGCTCCATGTTAGGGTTCGGTGGTGGTGGTATCTGCTGACCACGCTGGTTCCTGTTGTTGTTGGGTCCTGAACGAGCATTCACCATATGATTGGTTAGAAGGTGAACTTCTTAGAGGAGTGAGGAGTAATAAAGATTCTAGAGGGGAATAGCTTAATTTTATTTTTTATATGCTCTTATGGCCATCATTCCATAAGACCATTGCACTCAAACAAAAATCCAACTCAAACATTGCAACCAACACCATCACATGGTTGTTATTATTATAAGGATAACTTATAAAAGAGTATTCGTCGTCTAACGCAAAAACTATCTTATTACATTTTATAATTTAAAATTTTCAGAGCAGCCTGGTGATGGATCAGGGCTCCCCATAGCAAATCCTCTTGCGGGGAGGGGACAACGCTATGGCGGGGACCTGGGCTTCAGGGGGATCCTATCCTTGAAGTAGGGCTTCCAGGGCTGCAATCCTAGCGTGGGCATCATCCAGCTCCAAGTGCACCTTAGAGAGATCCAGGGTGGCACTATCTAGGTCGGTATTAAGACCGGCCACTACACTAGCTAAGGTGTTGAGGCGATCCTCACCAGCTCCACCTGGAACGATGCTGGTCTGGCTTCCTCCACTCAGACGCAGAGGAAGATGCCTGAACCTTGTATCATGCAGTTGCTGCCAGAAGGTGTGGCTGAGAGACCACAAAGTCCATCTAGCAGCATCGCTGATCGATGCAGCGTAGGTGGATAGCGGTGTCAGGGACTCATGAGCTGATAGAGTCCTGAACCCCCTATCCCCTGCATCCATCACCTTGATGTGGATGCGAGTGATGTAGTAGCAAGCCTGGGGGAGGCTTGCACACTCGCCTTATCTCGTACAAGGGTCAGATGTAGGTTCCCAACGCGTGCAGCACGTCTTACAGCAGGTTGGGGAAGTGCCCTGTCTCAAACATTGATGTGTAATGTTCGGTGATAGGCCCAAACCCCATGAAGTAGTCCTGCTGAGCATCGTTGGCCTCCTCGTTGGTATTTTCCTTGCCATCCTCGTCGTCATCCTCATCATCGTCCCTAGAGTCGTCTGGGTCGTCGCCTCCAGGTGCAGGAGCTTGAACGGCTGGTGCAGGCGGTGTTGAGGCCGATGACCTAGCTGCGAAGGCCAGTGACTCTGCCAACGGGGTGGGCATCAGTAGAAGTTCCTCTGAGCTATCCTCCAGGATGATTCCATGCTCCACTCAAATGCGAGGGAGATCCACCGGAACTTCCTCAACTACCACTGGGTAGATAGGAATTTGCCGAGGCGGAGGGGCGTAGTTGTTGTTGACTCGGGTGGTTTGGAGAGTACAAACTAGCTACAAGAGAAAATGTCAACTCAGTTGAATTTTAAAGAGGTAAGGCCATTAAAATAATTTTATAAGAATGAAATTAGCAAGTTTTGAGAAAACTAGGCTTTCCATTTCTAACTAGTCTAACGACCTAGGGTCAGCATAGCTTTGATACCACTTCTGTCACACCCGATTCTGGGGACAGAACCGAATGCATAGCATATGTGTGCCAAGATCCATTTTCCACACATATGTTGACGTCACAAGTGTAGTATATCAAAAGACAATGCAATAAAGCATAAAGAGAGTAGAATAGTCTTTATTACAACATCCAGATAATAGTATCTTAAAATGTATCATCAAAGTTGTGGCGGAACCGCCCGAATTATTCCAACTTAAGTGCCTAAGTCCCACCTTAGAGGCTAGACCACACTTAAATAGGAATAAAATGTCAGTCCCTCGAATCTAGTCCAACAAGGCCACTAACAGGATCAAGTACCACATACTCACTCGAAGGTGAAGCACAGAGTAAATACAATAAAGCATAAAACCATAATTTGAAGAAATACTTATGGTTATTACAACATCATCAGAGTTTTGCAAAAGTAGTAATCATTGTTTGGAATGCAGTGGAAATTAACTAACGATAAATAAAAGGGAGGATGGGGAAGCCCGACCCATCACTCCTCATGCTCCTCTCCTGCTGAGGTAGGGTCCCACTCGACTGTCCATCCCGGTGGCAAGGTAGACGACCAAGTCACTCCAGCAACCATATCCTCCAGAGAACCTATAAAATTATGCCACAAGCAAGGCTGAGTATACTAATACTCAGCTAGACTTACCCGGCGTGAGGAGTCTACTCCTCTACCTCTAGACATGCAGCTATTTGGCTGAGGGGTTTGGTTTGCCAAAAGCACTAGCTGAGTCTAAAATCAAGTTTTAGCTTTTCAAGTTTTAGTGTGATTCTCTTAAGACTAGATGTGTACCTAGCTAATCATACATGGTATCAGGCATTTTAACAATCAACATCTTTTGTCAATCAACTCATTACCACTTATTACTCAATGTAGCAGCATGGGTCAAGCAGTCTCATTAGCTGCGAGAAGCAGACGATTTGAATCGAGTTTTTAAACCTTGCAAGGTAGACCTAAACACACAACATGGTGAGGCACTCCGTCCCCACACACATCAACCCTCACCATCGATTTCCCGTCAACAGAACAGGGCTCACCGCCTTGGCGTACAATGCCTCACTGACCCCGACTGCCGTCGTGCAGTGACCGCACTTGCACCCACCATAACCGGAATGGGAGATTATATCTCAGGTCACGCGAGGGGCAAAGTCTGCTGCCAGGTTCACTCAGGTACTAGGCTTACCGATTTACCATATTTCTCGGCATGTGCTTAGTACGTTCAAACGCTTGACACACGGTACCACACCTTAATCCTTATTCCAATTTCCGTCTCGTAGACAACGTATCCCCATGGATCGTTGTCCACAGACCATCATCATTACGATATCAAAATGGATACAACCAATTCCTTACCTCGCGCGAGTGCTGGAAAAATCACTCGACTTTTATCGAGATCCCTGATTAGCAAAGCAGCTACTCGACCTAGGATACTAGTATCCATCTCAAAAAGGAATCCTGAGTTCATGCAACTAGGGTTTTAGACAACTCCTACACTTAAGTGCACAGTACAAGCCTACAAACATTAAGTGTAGTAAAATAGCATATATAAATGGTTATGCATAAAACCGGGGCTTGCCTTCAAAAGCTGGGGCAGGCAGGTCCTCAGTGGCAGGCTCTAGTGCTGGCTCCTAGACTACCTCCTGAGCAACTCCTTGCTCCGGAATGAGGACGTACTCTCCGTCAGCGAGATTACAATCTATCGAATGCAATGAATAAGGTATATGTATGTTAATGACATGTCAATTTAGTAATTACTATGTATGGTGAAACAATTATGAAAATAGTGGGTACACTAGGGTTTCTTTATCGGATGGTGCTCTTAGTGTTTGGTATACAACTATTTTTGGGTCTTAGTGAACTTAAGGATTTTAATCATCTCCTTTATGTTTTATTGGACTCTTAGGGAGATTTAGTTGTATAATATTAATTTCTTCCATAATTCCCCTTTTACTTTCTATTTATGCTTATTATTGAGTGCTTTTGAACTACCATGGTATTTTAGAATTTTCCAAAAATGTTGCAAAAATTACAGTGGGTAAACATTGGTCTCTGTAGTTTATTCTACAATTTTGAGGTTAGAATTAATCCAGATAAACTTTGGGCAAAATGACAAAAGTGAGGGCAGAAGGTCACTTTGCACAACAGCTCTGATTTAGGTGAGTGTTCTGGACTAAAACTTATTTTTGCCAAGATTCATGGGTGATAATAGGTCTCTGTGCCAAAAATCACAGAAAGTGACCTAAGGGTTATTTAGTTGTGATTTTCTAGAGTTTAATGTCAAAAATGTACTTATAACTAACTTGTTATTTGAAAAATATCAAACAACAGAACTTATATTTTTCCTAGATTCATACTATCATATTAGTAGTTATCCCAAGGATTGGGGTGGTTTCTTCTTAGGGTTATTTTTCTAAGATTTTTCTAATTTCTCACTGTTTTTAAGAAATAAAATGTGGTGCATTTCTTTTGTACTAACCAAGAGTTCAATAAAATTTTCTTATGAACTATGTTGCTTAAGCAAGCTAGGAAAAATGTGGTTGACCTTTGATTCTTATTTTAAATTCCCCTTTTCATTTTCTCAATGTTTGGGTAAATGCAAGTTTTAATGGTTAATCCTTCCTTACTCTAGTGTACTGAGGAGTTTAGCATTTTTAAATAGGATAGTTAGTAGTTAAGTATATCTCTAATTTTTCTTAACCTCAGTCCAAAAGTATTTCTATTTTTCCTCTATTTATTTAGTTTTGGGCAGTATACTATTTAAATTAAAACTCAAAAAGTATTGCAGGAATCAGGGTGTTTATTATTTTTCCTAAGTATTTCATATCATTTAGGACCTAGCAAAATTTGTTTGACCAAATTTGGTTGGATAAAATTCGAGTTATGAATTTTGCAAGTTCTGTATTCATTTAAAAGAATAAAACTTAAAAGGTTTAAGGAAAACCAGTTTGCACCGAGGCCCCTAGGGTTTCCTCTAACTATTTCTTTCAACGGCACCCCTGCGGAACCATTCCCCTGAGTCACTGACCTCGCAAAACCCCCTGGCTTTTCTCTCTTTCAACCCGGGCTCCTTCCCCATTGTAACAGTGACCGTGGAGAGGAAAAAGGGTGGCTCGGCTTACCGGCGGTGAGGGAGGTCCGGTGAAGGGTTTGGTGAGGTCTGAGAGGTTCTGACGGTCACGTCGAGGTGCGGGTCATTGATGGTGATGGCCAGAATAGGGCTGACCACGTGCGCAGGCAGTCGGGCTCGTCGGCGGCGTGTGCTCTGGCCTGCTCACACTGGTAGGGCTCAATCAAATGGCATAGGGAGCTTCACGGGATGCTAAGGATACTATAGGTACAAGGAATCGACGAATGGCTTACCGTGGGGCTCGGTCTACGTGCGACGGCGGCCGGTTGAAGTCCGGTGACGTCGATCCGGTGTCTCCGGTGAGGTATTATTCAATCCTCGGCTCGAGGAGGTTCACTGAGGTCCGGAGAAGCTAACCCAAGGGTCGAACAGGGCGGAGGATGGCTGGCTTGGCCGGTCTACGGTGGTCATGGCTTGCGCGGCCGCTGGGACGCCGTTCTCTGGGCAAACGCCGGCGAACTCGTGCTCTAGCAGAGTTAGGAGTGAGCAGGGGCGTACGGTCAAGACCGGTGTGGGTTTTATAGCCGCGGGCGCGGGTGTGAGCGCGAGGTTGACACAGCGCGGGGCTGCGCGCGTTGGCTGAGCGCCGAGGGCGTGCTCTAGCGTTGCTAGGGCGCGTCGAACACGTGGTCGTGTTCATCTGCCCAACTTCTTGCGCTTGCAGAGGTCACAAACGTGCAAATCTCACCAAAGGTCTTGTGCAAGATTTCTTCCTGGCACCTAGGGCTAACTAGTTCGTGTGAGTTCCAAGGGAAGATCTGCCCTAGCTTAAAAGATATGGGGGCGCTAAGTCTTGTCTGTCTGCACTGTTCACCAATGACAAAAAGGATGCCAAACCGTGTCAAATGGCCCTGGTTTGGTTTCAATTTTTTCAGGGATGTGCCTTGGGTAGTTTGGCCATTTTTGTTATTTGGACCAAGTGGCTTTGGCACCAACAAAAGGATGAACACATCTAATCTTTAGGCTAGGGTTGATTTGGGACTTAGAGAAAATTTTGATGGCCCTAGTGTGCTCTCCACTTGGTGAATTGTTTTGGGGTTTTTGTTGGGCCTTTTTGCAATAATTCCCTTACTAAATCTTGTAGATTTAATAATGTACTTCATCTTTGGTATAGGTCTCATTTCATGATTTGGCTATTTGCATAATCTTTTCCCTTTAATCCCATGTTTAGGGTTTAATGGCTTAAGAGGGAAATTAGGGTTTTAGAATCTTTTTCATGAGTGAGGATGTATGAAGGCTAGGGTGTCTCTCTTGTTATGATCAAAACATAGCTTAGCCATGATTCTAAAGCTTTTAGTGCCTTCACTTTCCAATTTAGCATATAGGATAAGTAGGACATAAGTGTGCTCCTTTGGCCAGGGCCTTGGGTAACACCTGGGGTTTTACAAAAGTAAAGCGGAAATAACATGGGTAATCTCCCATAACATGGGTAATCTCCCATAGGAAGATGACCGACGCATCGTTAGACTCAGTATTCATCGAAATCTCCATCAAGGTCTTCTTCATCACCCTCTGATCAAAATATTAGTAAGGGTGAGCTCACTTATGGTCGAGGCTCAGCAAGTGGGGGAAAAATTAATGCAATTTTAACAAGATAAGGCTAAGGTTAAGCGGTAAGCATTTTAGTTGGTCAATATTTTATTAGCAACACCAGTCTTACTAATAAGTGTGTATCCCAAGTATCCCATTTAAACAAAGGTATAAGAGTATATCAAAAACACTTAAGTGAAACCACTTAAGCAAACCATTGGCAGATCATCAGATCTCGATTTATTGTCCATCTTTAAGTTTAATTATCATGTGAGGGTCCAGGTTGCTCTTAACCGTGAGCACGGCTGACATATCAGTTTTACACTCTGCAGAGGTGTTACAACTTTACCCACAAGCCATGTATCCCATCTAGCCTGGGTTGATCGGACCCGTAAACACTACCGAGGTGAATGGCTAGGGATCCATTATGAGGCTTTAATAAGATACACTTAATACAAAGCAACCCGCTAAGGTTTCCAAGTCGGTGTGGAGGCCCTCTCGGCGAGGTACCTTAGCCAAGAATAAATCCCCATGTTAACATGAGCTGCCACCACTGCCGCTCCCCCTCTTGCCCATATTTCAGGTAAGGTTGCTAGGTACTAAGCATATAAAGCTAATTATCATAACCAGAGCCATGATAGCACTCGTGGTTGCACTGTTATCCTAGGTGGTCACTCTATGTTCCAATTAATATGAAATAATCTTGTGTAACCATCACGTTAAAACCATAATGCCAATTTCATTTCCGGAACATTAATATCAAATAATGAGTGACATCAAAATTATCAAGTTGAGCGGTAGCACAAATTTGCAAAGCATAGTATTTTCTCAGGGTAATCAAGGAATACAGTTGGTAAATCTAGAAAATCCTTAATTAGGCAAATCCTATCAAATTATGCAATATATCCAAAAAGTAAACATTATTATATGCATTAATTGGGTACAAATAGAATATGCAGAGGAAGAATCCACTTGCCTTGCTCGAAAGTTTCCTGTGGGTCGTCCTCGAATGTGTTTGGCTCGTCTACCTCACAGTCCACTTCTAGCATCGATTTGCATATCGCACATACAAAAGAATACATACGCCAGATAAATAAACATACACCAGTACAAGGGTAATCATTCACCATTACATTCCCATTCATACATCACACTTATCACACTGATAAATACGTCTTAAAGCATAAATACTTATTAATTAATTATGACTATTACTGCGAGTCATTATTGATGAAATTATGAGTAGGTGGCTATAATAATAGTTTTATCTAGTATTAATATGTATTAACATTCTTTATGAAAATAAAGGCTAATTATTTTCTTTATTACTAATAATAGACTAATAGATTTTATTCCTTTTATTTCTAAACAGAACTTATGCATATAGCTAAAAATGGTTCATTCATGATTCTACTAACTTTAATATTCTAAGAATCAATATAAATCACTAATTGGGCTTTTTATAACATAATTATGGTTATTTTGACATAAACAAGTATTTTACTAATTCTAAGAAGTTAAGTGCTATACTTATGGTCGCCTTTATTTTGGCTAGTAAAAACCTATTTTTGTTACGACTAGTGATATTCTTTTAGTTTTATATTTTCTTCCTAAAAGAAAGTACCATTAATAATAATCGGAGATCAAAACATCTAATAACCTATTATCTTTGTATTGTTATGAGTTCTATATCATTTACTATTTCCGTGCTCAAGAATTTCCATTATTTATTTAGTGAGCCTAAGTGAACCTATGATAATCAATTTCTAGATAACTTCTAAAATCCATCACAAACAAAATTTACTATAAAATTACTTATCTAGTGTTCTTACAACTAACATGCGTCTACCATATTTTGTCATACTGAAAGTTCCCTATGCTCGGGAACAAGATCTGGATGTCGCCTAGAGGGGGGGGTGAATAGGCGAATAATAATTATCACTTTAAAACTAGAAATTCTTACTGTACTTGAAGGCTGGATCGCAGTGGAATGAAAGACCCTTCGAGTAGGTTGCAGCGGAATTGAGGTTACTCTCTTAGAATACCCTGCACTTCGAAGACATCTTGTGCAACATATAAGTATAGAAGTGCATGTATAAACAACAATTAAGACAGAGAAACAACACACAATGCAGAGCAGAGCACACAGACACAGGAATTTATCCCGAGGTTCGGCCAAGCCTGAAATGCTTGCCTAGTCCTCATTGGAGTTAGCCACACCTGGGCTCGGAGTCTATTCCAACTCCTTCCTCCGTTTGCTCAGATCTGTCAGTACGACAGATAGAGCTTTCCACTATGTTGATATTGGTTACAATAGTGCCGTTGCTGCTTACAGTCTTCTCGACAGCACACAGGCAGAGTAACAACACGCTCAAGATCTTGCTCTAGCTCTCAGTAGCACTTCTCCACTCTCTAAAGACTTATAGCTTTGCCTCCACACAAATTAGAGAGATATACAAGAGAGGGAGAGAAAATTGATCCAAATGATGTATGCACTTGTTGGCTGCTCTTCTTTTTTGTTGGAGGCGCCTAGGGGTCCCTTTTATAGCCCCAAAGGGCCTAGGAGCCGCTGGAGCTTCATTTGGGAGGCAATCCTTGCCTTCTATCGAGTGGTGCACCGGACAGTCCGGTGCACCACCGGACAGGTCCTATAGCTTGTCCGGTGCATGATCTCCTTCTATATCGGGCACAGCCGATCGTTGGAGCGACGGTCCTCTTGGTGCATCGGACACTGTCCAGTGCACACCGGACAGTCCGGTGTGCCAACTGACCGTTGGCTCAGGCCACATGTCGCCCGCTGATTGCGCTGCCGACCGTTGGCGCGGACGCTGTTGGCTCACCAGACAGTTTGGTGAATTTTAGTCATAGCGCACGCATCGATTCCCGAGAGCGGCTAGTACGCGAGTCGAGCAGCTGGGGCACCGGACAGTCCGGTGCACCCACAGCAAGTGCTCTACTGGCTTTTCAGCTGGTCTTCCTTTGCTCTTTTGGATTTGACTCAAATTGGTCCCTGGCACTTAGAGAAATATGTTAGTTCCAAAAACAATTCACTAGGACCAAAGACATACCTTGATTCTTTGCATGTCTTAACCACTTAGCACATATTACAATGACATGTGCTGGACATCTAAACTATCAAGTGAACTTGACTTGATCTAGATTGACATATCTGAGCTCCAACACCCTGCAAAGGTCACATAGAGTATATCCAAACACAGGAACAACCCAAACTAACGATCAAGGTGAACTTAGCTCTTTTGGCTGCTTCTAGTTCTGGCTTTGACACTGCTCTTCCTTCTAGTGACCTTGTTCACTTCTTGAGCTTGATCTTAAGCCTTATGACTTACACCACATAATTGTAGATGTTACCTCATTGGTTGTAAGTCATGTCCTTATGTAGTGATCCTTGATGCACCATAACTCTTCTCAACTCAATCAACCTTGACTTTGCAAGTCTTCTTCTTCACCCCTAGCTTTGGGTTCCTCGTCTCCTTGACCTTCTCCCGTGCACTCAATACCTCGAAGCTCTTCTTGCCTCCATCCTTGGTTTGATCGGTTGTTTCTGAGTTACGCACATCGAGTCTCACTTAAGCAATGTCCATCTTTCTTGTGATGTCCATTATCTATAGATAATTCAGTCTTTGGACCATCACACTTGTTCACTTGTGTTGAACCCTTTTAGCTTTGCGTTAAGCACCTGTTCAACACTTAGCACACTTGTTAGTCCTTTAATTGGGTTATCCAAACCACCAAAACCCACAAGAGAGCTTTCAATCTCCCCCTTTTTGGTGATTGATGACAACACAATTAAAGCTTACACAATAATAAGATTTAAAGCACAAATTTTGAATTCTAAGTTTATAGAATGCTCCCCCTAAATATGTGCTTACATTAAAATCTTAACTTTGGCCTTAAATGCCAAAATGCACATACTTAGGCTAATTCGAAGCATTGCTACACCTTAGAACCTGTGGGTTGCATTGTGTCAAGAAACAAACCGTGATGCGTATAACACACAAATGCACAGAATCAGAGTCAAACACCAAATTAAATGGATATACCACAGGAATATCAACCTACCACTATTCACCATTAAGATACCGATTTAAAGCGCCAGAACCATATGAATATCTATTATAGGACAAACACAGTAGATACCAATTGATACATATATATCAACAGAAGCACTAATTACGCATTATCACCATATAATACATTAAGAAGCATATGATAAGTCTTATCAATAAAACTAACACATTCTTCCTTAAGATCAAGGGAACTCAAGGAAACCCCTTTGAGTCCTTTAGCACACAAAAGATTATTCTTCACCTTTAAGATAAGCTTTCCTCTCAGGTTGAGGTAAGCTTTAATGCACAAATTCTCCCCCTTTGACATCAAACACCAAAACCATATTCAAGAAAGAATATAGGATGATGTCAAGGGACAACAAGGTATTAAGCAGGGAAAATGCAACACACTAACATTACTCCCCTTACACATTAAACATATGCAACACAAGCATTGGAGGACAATTAAGGTACAAATATGCAAAAAGGTCAATACCTCCTTTTGTACCTTTACCATGTTATGGTGTACTTTCCATCTAAGTGGGTGGAGTTCCTTCACACTTGTGCCTGATCTTTTATCCTGACCTTTTCTTGTTGACTTTAGGTACCAATTACTTGACTTGTGAAGGTACCCAAGTCCTGATTGCTCCATTTCTTTCTCATATTCCCTTTTCCTCCTTGAGACTATACAGGATCACTCAAGAAACAATTAGTCTCAAAAGACACAAGTTATGTGTGCTCCCCCTAAAGTTGTGCATCAAGTATTTGAATGACTTGCACCTTGCACATTCTAGCATCCTCAGAACTAGAGGGGATCGCAACATACCTTGGTCTAGGCATAATATATCAATTGCATCACAAAAAGATACCAATTGGATAGATGACATAATACAATTTATGACTAGTAGAAACAATGCATGCCTCAAGATATATAACATTTTAAAAGCAACCTAGGCACGCTTCGCACATGATGATCATTGCAACACATATACCAATTGAAAAACGTCAAGATCATGCATATAAAGCACAATGTCTAAGCACACCATGATTAAGAAGTATTTTCTTAGGTACACCAAAGGAAACAACATTTTAAAGCATAAAGCACCTAAGCCAAGATACTACCAATTGAAAGGCAAGAACATAGCTATGATCACAATCAACAGAACTTCAAGATATTCAATGAAATTGCATAGTTCCATTCTCCATACCTTTGCCTTTTACCTGAATGCCATGAGATTCATTCTTTTAGGTAGTGTGGAGTGAGAGCACCTGTTGTCACCAATTTAGGGCTCCTTTTGCTCATGCATCTCATAGCTTGAAAGGGTGCATTAGAGACACAACATGGATTTCTTGTTTTGGTATACACAGAGTACCAAGACAAAGTAATCATGTGAACATGGACTAAACGAAACTATCATGCTTGTACATAGGTCAATCATTAAAAACCACATAGCATGACTTACAAACAGATACAGGTTTATCCACATACACCAAGAGAGTTAATCATGGTGGATATATCAAATGAAAAGCTACCCATTGAATGATTCAAGAGATATAACCTATAAAGCACACAATCATGATTGAGCAAGCATGATTATGATCTTGGAAATCATGGATCATTAATTGAAAGATATTCAACACAAGCAATCTTAAAAACATAACTACTCCAAGGATAGGTATGGCACGACAATCCAACTTAAAAAGCAATACTAATTAGAAATAATGCACTTAAGATACACAGGTACCATCCTTTGGAGAGCAAGTTGTAGATTCTCATCAAAGTCCTTTGCTTGATTCACCAATAATGATTAAGGACCTCTATAACTTATTTAACTCGAGATGAACATGGGATTAGTATTGCACAATAATTCAACCTTAGGTCAATAAATAGACAATAAAATTGACAACTTAAGCATAGAGTTTGAATTAACCATCTTAAGCTCTCCCAGGGTCTCCAGTCCATCTTGAGGCACCTGCATGGTCTAGTTGGCACAGTTTGGTACCCATCTCAGGATGGGTTCATAATGTTCATATAAAAGAGCCTTTGGTACCCAAATAGCAATTGTGCTAGTTCTAGGTGATCTCATTACTGATCTAGCACAAGTGTATGGTTTGGGTCTCCTAAGCGAATAAGATTGAGATAAATTTACTTGCTTAGGAACCTTACCCTTCTTACATACCTTAGGTAGATGACCATGCTCACCACACATGTAGCAGAAGCGTCGCTCAACCTGACATGACACTTGCTGTTTGTCTTTTTTCTTAGTGAGGGTCATCTTGGAGGGTGCATGTCTTTGATTCTTCATGAGCAGACATGAAGTGATCATATGGTCCTTATCATTGCATCCAAAACATCTCCTGATTCCTTCATCCTTGTCTTTGTGTGGACAAGACGCAATGAAGTGACCTAATTCCTTGCACTTAAAGCACCTCCTTTTCCTCTTCCCTTTTTGCTCTTGGATGACATAGAGAGATGATCAGCGCAAACAACATGACTAATTGAATTTTTACCTTTTTCCTTGTTCATGTTGATTTCTTCATTTATTGCTTTAGGAACATCCTTCTTATGGAGTTTAACACTTGTTGCGGTTTCTCCCGTCTCAAGCTTCTTCACCACGCGTCCGTGGATATCTTGAGGAGGTTGAGCAATGTGTCTTCTCCTTAGTTGCTTTGCTTTCTTGTTGCTTTCTTTATTGATGAGCAACTTTTCTTTTGATCCTGCAGCTTGATGCTCATTCAAAAATTGGCTTTCTTTTGAGCAGCAGGGGTTAACACATGGTGATATATTATCTAAAGGCGCACGTGTGCAAGAACGAGGTTCACATGAATTTAAGTTCGAAATTACAACCTCATGAGCAACATCAAGCATGATATGGTCATCAACTAATTCATTATGAGAATAAGATAGCATATCATATTTTTCACTTAGAGCAAGTTTTTCTAAATTTATCATTTCTAATTGACTCTTAAGCATAGAATTCTGAGTTTTAAGTTGAGCAACATCAGATAATACATCATGATTATTTCTTTGCTCAAATAAAATAGATTCATACCGTTGGACCAAATTATCATGAGAGCACTTTAGCTCCTCATGTTCTTTGGTCATCTTCTCCAGGCTATCGTTGGTTTTGATGAGAGTCTCCTCTAGCCTGAGAAGTGTCTCGCCTTGTTCCTTGTTCCTCCTCAACAGCTTAACCAAGAGCACTTTGTCTTCTTTGTTGAGATGGGTATAGAACAGGCGAATCCCCTCTTCTTCCACATCGCCGGTCTCATTTTCCCTATCATTATTATCAGTAGAAGCAATACACGAAAATGTACCTTGTGGTGATGAAGACTCATCCTTGCTATCATCCTCATATTCCTCCTCATCATCGCTTTCGTCTCCACTATCATTATTAGCAATAAGACATTTATAACTAGTGGAACACAAACCTGTCGGTGAGGTGGATTCATCGTTTGGTTGCCATCGTTTTTCTTCTACCTTTGAAAGGTTAGTACCACAAGCAACATAGGGAGTAGAAGTAGTACAATTGGACTCAGAATATTTTATTTTAATTCTAGTCCATAGATCATGAGCATCAACAAATAAATCACTATCACTACTCATGATGGCAAAATAAGCACCTCTAGAAAGAGAGTCAACTAAGATATTGCAAGCATGGTGATTGAGAGATAGACATCTTAGTTCAGCATTAGAAGGTTTCTTACTAATATCAGAGGGAAAAATACTTCTACTGAAGATCTGCGTCAAATCAGGATCAATATGCATGAAAGTATTATAAATAGAGACAGACCAAGATTTATAATTAGAACCATCGCCTAGAAGAAGTTCTAGAGTTACCTCTTGTGATGACATCGACATCTCTAGACGGCTAAGCCCACACTGGAGAGGCCTAGCTCTGATACCAATTGAAAGTTCGCTATGCTCGGGAATAGGATCTGGATGTCGCCTAGAGGGGGGTGAATAGGCGAATAATAATTATCACTTTAAAACTAGAAATTCTTACTCTACTCGAAGGCTGGATCGCAGTGGAATGAAAGACCCTTCGAGTAGGTTGCAGCGGAATTGAGGTTCCTATCTTAGAATACCCTGCACTTCGAAGACATCTTGTGCAACATATAAGTATAGAAGTGCAAGTATAAACAACAATTAAGACAGAGAAACAACACACAATGCAGAGCAGAGCACACAGACACAGGGATTTATCCCGAGGTTCGGTCAAGCCTGAAATGCTTGCCTAGTCCTCGTTGGAGTTAGCCACACCTGGGCTCGGAGTCTATTCCAACTCCTTCCTCCGTTTGCTCAGATCTATCAGTATGACAGATAGAGCTTTCCACTATGTTGATATTGGTTACAATAGCGCCGTGGCTGCTTACAGTCTTCTCGACAGCACACAGGCAAAGTAACAACACGCTCAAGATCTTGCTCTAGCTCTCAGCAGCACTTCTCCACTCTCTAAAGACTTATAGCTTTGCCTCCACACAAACTAGAGAGATATGCAAGAGAGGGAGAGAAAATAGATCCAAATGATGTATGCACTTGTTGGCTGCTCTTCTTTTTTGTTTGAGGCGCATAGGGGTCCCTTTTATAGCCCCAAAGGGCCTAGGAGTCGTTGGAGCTTCATTTTGGGAGGCAATCCTTGCCTTCTATCGAGTGGTGCACCGGACAGTCCGATGCACCACCAGACAGGTCCTGTAGCTTGTCTGGTGCACGATCTCCTTCCATATCGGGCATAGCCGACCGTTGGAGCGACGGTCTTCTTGGCGCACTAGACACTGTCCGGTGCACACCGGACAGTCCGGTGCACCAACTGACCGTTGGCTCAGGCCACGCGTCGCCCGCTGATTGCGCTGCCGACCGTTGGCACAGACGCTATTGGCTCACCGGACAGTCCGGTGCACACCGGACAGTCCGGTGAATTTTAGTCATAGCGCCCGCATCGATTCCCGAGAGCGGCTAGTACGCCAACCGAGCAGCTGGGGCACCGGACACTGTCCGGTGCACCCGCAACAAGTGCTCTACTGGCTTTTCAGCTGGTCTTCCTTTGCTCTTTTGGATTTGACTCTAATTGGTCCCTGACACTTAGAGAAATATGTTAGCTCCAAAAACAATTCACTAGGACCAGAGATATACCTTGATTCTTTGCATGTCTTAACCACTTAGCACATATTACAATGACATGTGCTAGACATCTAAACTATCAAGTCAACTTGACTTGATCTAGATTGACATATCTAAGCTCCAACACCCTGCAAAGGTCACATAGAGTATATCCAAACACAGGAACAACCCAAACTAATGATCAAGGTGAACTTAGCTCTTTTGGGCTGCTTCCAGTTCTAGCTTTGACACTGCTCTTCCTTCTAGTGACCTTGTTCACTTATTGAGCTTGATCTTGAGCCTTATTACTTACACCACATAATTGTAGATGTTACCTCATTGGTTGTAAGTCATGTCCTTATGTAGTGATCCTTGATGCACCATAACTCTTCTCAACTCAATCAACCTTGACTTTGCAAGTCTTCTTCACCCCTGGCTTTGGGCTCCTCGTCTCCTTGACCTTCTCCCGTGCACTCGGTACCTCGAAGCTCTTCTTGCCTCCATCCTTGGTTTGATCGGTTGTTTCTGAGTTACGCACATCGAGTCTCACTTAAGCAATGTCCATCTTTCTTGTGATGTCCATTATCTATAGATAATTCAGTCTTTGGACCATCACACTTGTTCACTTGTGTTGAACCCTATTAGCTTTGCATTAAGCACCTGTTCAACACTTAGCACACTTGTTAGTCCTTTAATTGGGTTGTCATCCAAACCACCAAAACCCACAAGAGAGCTTTCACATACTTAATTTCAAATCCCCAAATTCTAAATGAATCACAAACCAATATCAAGTCTAATAATAATAATTCACTAATTCATCGCATATATCTACCAAAAATCAATAGTTCACATACGTATGAATTCCGAATCACAACATTCTCATATTACAACACAATGATTATAAAATTCATAAACTAAATCAAAAAGTGAATTCGAAAATACATAAAATCATTTTGGTTGTCTTCAACCTTGGGCTTGCTCGTGTGAAGGGGGAAAGCTCGAGGGGGGGTCGACCGAGTGGAGAAGGGCAGGGGCTTGGCGTCGGGTGGCTCCAGCGGGTGCTGCGCGGTCTACGAAGCTCTAGCGACGGCGTGGCCGAGCTCCGGCAGACGGTCCGGGCACGACGCAGTTGCGAGAGTGTGGAGAGAGAGAGAGGGGGGGGGGGTGAGCTCGGGTAGGAAGGGAAAGCTCCATGGCGCGGCTTGACCTTTTATAGAGAGAGGGAGGGGAGAGGAGAGGTCGCTAGAGAGAGGGAGAGGTGGCCGGTGGTCCTTCATGGGCCATCAATGGCGACAGCGGTTTCTTCTTGGCATCAATCGATGTTGGCTATTGGGCCCCTAGTGGGCCGGCTAGGGTTAGGGTTTAGAAATTTCCCTTTTTTTTCTTTTATTTTCTATTTCTTTTCTGTTTCAAAATATATTTTTAAATAACCATAAAAATCGTGATAATTATACCAAATTATTTATAACTAAAATATTTATTTTTGGACTAATAATTATTATATTATTTAGTTGGATTTTCATTAAGAAGGAAATGCTATTAAATATCGAAAATAAAACATGAGCAAACAAAAATTACTCCAAATGCAAATAAAAAACAAACACTTGAATAAAAAATTCATTACCATAATAACTAAATGCATTATTTTTAGTTGATGGTTTTTATTGTGTTACACAACCCGATGTTCGAACGCCTAGCTGGACAGAGGTCCCGACAGACTTAGAGCTTGCTGAATCCAAGGTCTTGCTCGCAGAGATATACGCGTTGAAGAATAGAGGATTGATCGTTGAAGCTGTTGTTGTTGACTTTGTTTTCAAAAACATCCAGCCTTTGAAAGATAAAGTCTACCCTGCTTATCTGTACATCGGTGTTAATGACCCTTCTCAAATTACCGACAAGCGGATATCTGAGGAGGACGTGTTGAGTCGGGTTGACTCAATGTTGAGGGGCAAAGCTTCCAATATTGGTGCTCCCCCTTCATATTCTGCCTAGAACCTTCCCCATGTGGTAAGCGTTGTTGCATATGAGTTCTTGTATTTGTCGTATATAGTGTCCTTACTGTGTCGTTTTGTCGCTGCAGAGGTCTTATTCAGAGTTCGTATCCAACCCGCCTATTCAAGATGACAGTCTAGGCCATAGAGTGGAACCTTCTTCTGAGGATATTGAAGCCTTCATTGCTGCGTACCGAGGTCTCCTTGAAGAGGAAAAACAGACTCATATCCGGATGCAATCGATCGCTGACGAGGCTGAAGTAAATGTTGTTCTTAGTATGCTGGCTGACGAGTCATCCGAATCTGCTCGCACTGAGTCAGCGAGTGCTGCGGCTAGGCGTGCATTTGGTGGGGAGGAGGGAGCTTGCATCCCCCATGGTGTTCGTCACAAACGGACATGTCGAGCAGGTTATCTGGTTGTGTCTGCCGAGACAAAGAAGAGGAAAATAAAGCTTTGGCACTCGTTTGGCCTAGAGCTGGACGCTGACTCCACCACTCTTGTCCTTGGTGATGACCCGGCGAGTGCCGATCTTGAAGATGACATTGAGAGTTGTGGTGGCATAGAGCTGGTGGGCGTATTTCGGAGGAGGAAGTGGATGAGGATGAGGAGGATGTCCCTCCTTTGGTTCGCAAGAATCGTCGTAGCAAAGCCAGCAACGATGTCCCAATTCAGGCTCTATTAGGGCTGGTTAACCTCCAGGGGATGATGATGTCTATTATTGATCATGCACTAGAGGAGATTATCCTAGAAGGTCTTTTATTGGAACCTCCTGAAGCTGGGGGTGCTGGTATCTGTGTAGAGGTCCCAGATGACGTTCCCTCATCTAGCATTCTTACTGAGCAAGAAATAACCCAGGCAGTTTCCCATGCATCCTAGACCTTTGAGGGTGGTCTGATTCGTGAGGACACTTGGGTCCCTAATGTTACATGCGAGGATTATCCAGCCCCCAAGGGTACGATTGAGGATAACCTAGCCCCCAAGGGTGTTACTAAAGGTGGTCTAGCCCCCAAGGGTGCTGCTGAGGGCGACCCAGCCCCGAGAGTCCTGAACTTGGCTCTTCTTCGGCTGCTTCTATGGATGTCCATGTTGGGTCACCACCAGTTCAGTTTGAGGAACCTACGTTGATGAGTCTTAATCTAACTACTGTTCTTGTTGGCCCAACTACTGTAGAGGTCAGTGATCCGGGTGTTGAGGATCCGCTGCGTGTTGTTGGAGCTGAGGTCCCACTAGGCATCACCCTGAGCATGAGTTTTGATCCTCCTCTACCGCTCAAACCTACTCTCGATACTGCCTCTACCAGTATCCCGTCATTTGATGGTAGCTCAACGCCTCTAGCTTTGAGATTTCCTTTGTTCCTTTCTAACCTTCAAGTGAGTTGATCCTTACCCCGCTTTATCTTCGTTGATAGATGATTCCCTTGCTAATTCTTGTATTTGCAGAATGTTCTGAGCTTAGTGTCAACTCAGCTGAGGGCGTGCGGTGCCCCTATTCACGATCATGTTTTATCTTTGCTGTAGTGGAACCCTCTCCTGCTTTAGAAATAGATAGATGACCTGAAAGCTTCGAACGTTGGTTAGTGGGTTGACACATTATGATTCCCTTGCTAATTCTTGTATTTGCATAATGTTCTTTTAGTGTTTGTTGCTCCTTCGTTTACTCCATGTATCATTTTCTCTTGCCTTCCCAACTCAGATTCGACGGTGTTCCAATGCTGAGGAGAGGTGTGCTCAGAGTCAAGCCGATCTGAACCAGGTTTCCGCATTCTTGGATGGTTCTCATGCCATGAATTCTTCCTTGAATGCTCAGCTTGATTTAGAGAAGAGAGCTCATGAGGTGACTTCTTTTGATTGTTCATAGTACCTTACACCATGTTTTTTGCTTGGATGCTTAGTACTCTTCTTGTCTGTAGGAGTAGATGCGAAAACTTCTTGATTCCCGAGACAGTCTCGATAAACTGTACCGTGATGCTAGTGTCTCCCTCACTACTTTGGAGAGGAGTCTTCACTTTACCATTGATAGAGCTTGACCGCCATAGAGATGAGTTGAAGGTTTCCCAGAACGAAGTGTCACGGCTTAATAGGTTGTTGTCTTCAAGAGATTCTGTCATTAGAGAGTTGCGCGCCTCGAAGAAGCTTGTTTCGTAGGAGTTGGAAATTGCTCATCGCGATATCAAGGTATTAGAGAGCGACCGTGATATTATGAAGGCACTATGCGACAAAGCGATGGACAAGGTTGTTCGCGCCGACCGGATCCTGATGAAGAGGCCTGGCATCGTGGTGCCTGATGACATTGCAGCTAACATTCTTGCCACGTCTGCCGATACAAGTAAACCTTCTCCTTCTAGTGATCCTGCAGACAAGGTCCCTTGCAGGGATGCTCCTGCACAGTAATTGTGTAGTGAAAACAGACATTGATTTGTCCAAATAGAAAACAATTTTCATTGAGATAGTATTTTTCCACAGTTTTTGAACGTTGAGTTACTCTTCTCTTTCTATTGTGTGTGAGTAGGGTATAGAAAGTGCCCTAAGGTTTTTGCTGCTTAATCGATCATGTTGCACCGAATTAAGGCATTTCTGACTTAGGTCGACTGCTACGTTGGTGGGGCATAGTAGTCACCCTAAGTTATGCATGCGTGAACGCGTCGCATCGACTTGAGGCGTTTCCGACTTAAGTCGATTGCTCCGTTATCAGTGTATAGTAATCACCCTAAGTTATGTATGCGTGAGCATGTCACACCAACTTAAGGCATTTTCGACTTCAGCCGCTTGCTAATTGAGAGTTTGTATGCGGATGAACACAAAAGCTTTATTGATAATGAAACCTTTTGTTTACAATGTGCGGCTTGCCGATTAGAGTTTGATGTACTGCTATGGGTAGAATTTCCTGAGGTGCTCAATATTCCACGAGTTTCCCACTTGGGTTCCATCCATCTGGGTAAGTCGATAGGATCTTGGCTGAGTGACTTATGCAATGATGAATAGTCCTTCCCATGGTGTTGACAATTTGTGTCACCCTTCTCCTGCCAATACGTGGCGGAGCACTAGGTCTCCTATTGCAAAAGATCGATGCCACACTACTTTGTCGTGGTAGCCTCAGAGTTTGCTGATACCTAGCCGATTGGATGATGACATTCAAACGTTCTCCTTCCAATATGTCAACATCTTCTAGTCTGGTTGCTTCCGCTTCAGCTATGCTTTCAAATGTTAACCTGGGTGCTCCAAAGATCAAGTCTACTGGCAACACTACTTCTGATCCGTATACCATGAAGAACGGAGTGTTTCCATGTAGGGCCCGGCTTGGTTGGGTTCGCATGCTCTAGACTACATACGGTAGTTCTCTGATCCATTTCCCTACAAAATTTTCGCTCTTATCAAATACTTTCTTCCTTAGCGCATCAAGTATCATCCCGTTGGCTCTTTCTACCTGTCCATTAGCTCTTGGGTGTGCTACTAACGCATACTTGATCAGGATGCTCCGCTGTTCATAGAAGTCGAAGAATTCTGAGCTAGTGAAGTTAGATCTCAAGTCTGTGCTGATGCTGTTGGGAATCCTGAATCTGAATATTATTTTCTGAATGAACTCTACTGCTTTTGCAGAAGTTAGGGAGCCAATTGGTTTGTACTCTATCCACTTTGTGAACTTGTCGATAGCGACGAGCACATGAGTATACCCTCCTTGAGCTTTTTGAACGGTCTGATCATATCTAGCCCCTAGCACGCAACTGGCCAGGTTATAGGGATAGTTTGCAGATGCTGGGCGGGCAAGTGCTGTTGCTTCGATAGGAACTAGCATGCTTTGCATTTCTGAATCAAATCTACCGCATCCTTCTTTACTGTTGGCCAATAAAAACCAGACTTGAAGGTTTTCCCTACTAATGTTTTTGATGTTGCATGTATGCCGCATTGTCCTGATTGGATTTCATCCTGTAGCTGCCTTCATGTAGCCAAGTGAATACACTTCATGAGGATCCTTGCCGCACCTCTCCTGTACAGTAGACCCCCTATGATGGTATAGTGAGCTGACTGCCTTGCGATGCGCTTTGCAGCGGCCTTGTCGAGCAGTTCTTCTTCGTTTTTATGTACCTAATAATTAGCTCCCTCTAGTCTTTGGGATCTGTTTCTGCTTGGTCTATAGTGTTGCATTCTTCAGTATGCCCTGCGGTGACGCTCAGTTGCTGCACTTCTTGGACAAAAATCCCAGGTGGAACCTGGCCCGACTGGACCCCAGTTTCAATAATGCGTTTGCTGCTGTACTGCGATCCCTCTCCACATGGTGGAATTCCAAGCCCTCGAATTTATCTTCCAGCTTCCGCACAGCGGCACAGTATTTGTTCATTATGTCGGTTGAGCAATCCCAGTCCTTGCTTACCTAGCTGATGACCACTAGCGAGTCACCATATACCATTAGCCATTTGACGCCTAGCGAGATGGCGATGCTTAGCCCAAGAACTAAGGCTTCATACTCTGTGGCATTGTTGGAGGCTGGGAACTGGAGCTGAAGCGCATATTTGAGTTGATCACCTCTAGGGGTAATGAAAAGGATCCCTGCTCCTGCCCCCTGTAGCCTTAACGAGCCATCAAAGTTCATTTTCTAGACTTCAGCAGCCTCTGGGTTCTTTGGAACCTGGTGTTTAGTCCATTCTGATATGTAATCGACCAGTGCTTGAGTTTTGATCATAATGCGAGGTCGGAATTCTATGTCATGAGCTCCAAGTTTGCATGCCCACCTGGCCATTCTTCCAACGGCTCTTTGTTGTGGAGTATATATCCTATTGGGAATCCCATGACTACTATGACTTTGTGGTCATCAAAATAGTGCTAGAGTTTATGAGCAGTCAGAAGTACTATGTATAATAGCTTCTGAACTTGAGGGTACCTTATCTTCAAGGGACCAAGGACCGCGCTGATAAAGTAGACAGGATGTTGTACTGGATACGCACGCCCTTCTTTTGCCCACTCAACTACCAACGCAGTGCTTACCACGTGAGTCATGCAGGAGATATATAACAATAGGTCCTCACTTGGCTGGTCTGCCGTAGCTCAGCATGGCGGCGTAAGTATCGGCGGTGTAGTCAGGAACTTCTTTAGTGTTTCCAGGGCTTCCTGAGCTTCTGTGGTCCACTGCAATTTATCCACCTTCTTGAGCAGTTTATAGAATGGCATTACTCTTTCACCGAGCCTTGAGATGAAACGACTCAGTGCTGCCATGCACCCAGTGAGCCTCTGTACTTTCTTCTATGATCATGATAGCTCCATCCTCATTATGGCTTCAATTTTTTCTTGGTTTGCCTCTATTGCTCGATGGCTAACGATAAACCCGAGTAGCTTTCCGACCGGTGCTCCGAACACACATTTCTTGGGATTCAGTTTCCATTAGTAGCGCCTCAAGCTGTTGAAGACCTGTTGTAAATCCTCAATGAAGTTCTCCGGGTTTTTAGTTTTGATTACTACATCATCGACATAGGCTTCCACCCGCTTGCCCTAGTGGTCAGCTAAGCATGTTTGGATAGCCCTTTGGTAAGTTGCTCTAGCGTTTTTAGGCCAAACGACATGGAGGTATAGCAGAAAGCTCAAAAAGGTGTAATGAATGTAGTCTTTTCTTCATCTTCCTTTCCTAGACTGATTTGGTGATATTCGAATTAGCAATCTAGGAAAGAGAGCATAGAGCAGCTAGATGTGGAATCGACTACCTGATCTATCCTAGGGAGTCCGAAAGGATCTTTTGGGCAGTGTTTGTTGAGATCAGGATAGTCGACACACATGCGCCAATCAACTTTATTATTTTGAGTACAAGAACATGATTTGCTAGCCATTCGACATGTCATACTTCTCTAATGAAACCTGCCCATACCAGGCAAGCTAATTCTGCCCGTATGGCCTCTCTTTTGTCGGGCGTGAAATGACATAGCTTCTGTCAAATAGGTCTTGCCTGAGGGTACACTTTGAGTTTGTGCTTAGCCAGCTCTCTCGACTCCAGGCATGTCCGCTGGTTGCCATGCGAACACGTCCCAATTGTCTTGCAGGAACTAAATGAGCACGCTTTCCTATTTGTCGTCGAGGCTGGAACTGATGACCGCGGTCTTGCGCTCATCAGAGAATCTGAGGTTGATTCTTTTAGTTTCTTCAGTCGGCCACATAGAGGTCACAATCGGGGCTTCATTCGAAGGGATTGTAAAATCTTCTTCCATCGTCTTGCCATCAACCTGCACGAGAAGGGCTACCTAGGGCTCGGTAGTGAGAGTCATCTGAATGGCACCCCAAAAGCATTCGGTGGTGCCTTGGAAGTCAGCGCGCACGGTGATGATCCCCTAAGGACCTGGCATTCTGAGTATCATATATGGGTAGTGCGGGATGGCCATGAATTTCGCCAATCCCAGTCTCCCAATAATGGTGTTGTACCCGCAGTCGAAACACGCCACCTCGAACCTTAGGAACTCAGTTTGGTAGTTCTTTGGGGTTCCGAAGGTGACAGACATGTAGATGTAACCTAGTGGGTACTCTCCTTCGGTCGGCATGATACAGAAGAAAGGGGTATCCGACAGAGTGAGGTCGGTGATGGTGACCCCAGAGCCTGAAGTGTTCGGGGAAAGGTGACGTTGATGCTGCTACCACCATCCACCAGCACCTTCTTAAGCTGGCTTTCCCCGATCATAGGGTCAACAAGTAGCGGGTATTTTCCAGGGTGATCGAAGTTAAGCCACTGATCGGCTCGGCTGAAGGATACTGTGTGCTCCGACCACCGGTAAGGGGCTGGAGCGCTGTTTGTGGCCACTAGAACTTGCCGATCACTAATTTATGTTTCCTTTTGCTTTCTTGTGCCCCGTACCCTCTGAATATGACATTGACCTCTCTATCGATGCGCGGGAAGGCTCCGCCTCTACCCCCCTTCTGCTGCTGAGGCTGCCTGGGCTCATTAGGCTCTCCTTGAGGTGGGGGAGGTGGTAGCGGCTGGAATGGTCGGCCATGCCTGATAGAGTTTTTGAAATCCCTGCAGTTCCATAGGGTGTGCCGCATGTCCTTGTGGTACAGGCACTGGGAGTCAAGGATCTCATCCAGTGTCCTTACCCCTCCGTGAGGTGCGCCGCGGGCTTGAGCTGCAGGTGGCCCAACGGTGTGTACCTCCACCCGGGGCCTCTTCTCCCAGCGTTTGTCTGGTTGCTGGTTCGAGTCCCTTCGCGGTGCTGGTGGTACGAGCTTTGCGCCTCCAATGAGGTCTTGAGCCCGCTCATCCGTGGTGATGTAGACTTTGTCCTCCCTAAACAGTTGTTCAGCGGTGGCAGGTGCTTTTTGAAGTATGGCTCGAATGAAAACCGGATCATTGGACCCTGATAGAAGTTTTTGATCATATCTGTCTCAACAACTTCGGGGATACGATTCCTCATTGTTTGAAATCTTCTATGGAATGAACGAAGAGTTTCATCATTCTGTCACCTGATGGATTTGAGATCCAACGGTTGCGCTGGTTTTGTCGGAGAGGGACTAGAAGTTCACGATAAACCGACGGCTGAAATCTCCCAAATTGTCGATGCAATGTCAAGGCAGATGCTGGAGCCATTATAGTGTGTCCTGCCGCAGAATGATGGGCAAATACGCTGTCATGACGTTCTATGTTGCTCCAGCAACCCGAGCGGCGATTGTGTAGACGGCCAGCGAACCCCCAGTTCCTGCTTGGGTTTGTATTTGTCGACGTTAGAGACATTGAAATTGGGAGGCCATTAGATGGCCCAGAGGCGAAGGGTGAGCACGGAGACCCCGCACGTATCCTCCTGTCGATGATCACGCCATCGATCCCTGGGAGGGGAGTGAGTATTAGGTCGTCTTGACGGTCCCTAGATCGAACTGTTAGTAGAGGCTACTGCTGAGTTGATCCTGGTTGCGCGGCTACGTGCCGGTACACCATGATCTCGGTTGTATTCCTCCCGGCGCCTTATTTCATTTTTGTGTCAACGATCGCGCGAAGCACTGATGTTGCTCCACGCGTCCTACCGGCTGTTGATGGAATGACATAGATCATTCAGTGGGTGGGCGAGTGGAGCACCCGCTGATAGCCCTCCATGTCTGGGGTTTGTGGGAGGCTATTGGCTATCTGTGCCAGGACCCCTCCAACTTTGTTTGGCATGTTCAATGCTCGGGCGAAGTCGGGGTACATGTCTCGGGCGAGGAGCAGATTCTCCCGACGGAGCCTAGCGTCTTGTTTAGCTAGGTCCCACTCATGTTCCTGAGCTTGATGACGGTCGTAGCGATGGGAGTTGCGCCATTCTTGATGTTTTCTTTCATTAGGGGTCTCCCCCATCTCTAAGGCTTCGTCCCGAGAGACGGGTTGAGCCGGGTCCTGTTCTCCAGCTTCATGGTGTCGCCGCACGTTTTGGCATCTGTTTCTCCGTCGTCGTGCATCACACTGGGGAGGTTCTTGCCCCAGCACAGTGGGTTCATCGTCAGAGTTGGGCGATGACTCCAGTCTCCCTTGAATGAAGAGGATGTTGAGGAAGAAAGGAGTAGGTGTAGTGGTGTGCTTCTTCCCATCCTCCTTTGAGGGCGGAGGTATCGGGGTGATCGTCCGTTGCGCTTCTCTGCCCCAGCTCGGAATATTCATCTCCTTTCGTCGGGTGATCCGCGTCCACTCCTTAGTAGGTGAGGTGGACAATGGAGTTCGTCGAGTTGGGGAGGTCATGGTTGATTGGCCTTTTACCCTCTGGGGGATCCCATCCTTGTGCGGGACCAGGTCCTGTCACGCCGTTAGTAGGAGCACGGTTCGTGGTTTCACTGCAGCTCCCTTTGGCGCTCCTAAGGAGGATTTCTTCTTGGGTGGAGTCACTATGCAGTGCAGAGTTACCTCTACATCCGCTACACAGGAGATGGTCCCAAAAAATTTCTCCAGGGCTGAAGGTGATCTTGCTCTTGAAAATGATGGCCATGGAGTCAGCGTTGATCGACGACATAGCCCTACTTGGTGCGCCAGCTGTCGATGTTTTGTGTCCGACCGCACACCCGGGGTTACCCTCGTGGTGCTTTTGGTAGGACGGTGTCACGGATCGTAACTTGATGGTTCGTGCTCGGGCACGAGAGAGAGAGAGAGAGAGAGAGAGAAACAATCGGATTTTTGCAGGTTTAGGCCACTTTGAGGAGCGTAATACCCTACTTCCTGGGGTGGCTTTGTATGTGGGTGATATTACAGGTGGTGTCTACTGAGCTATGGGATGCTAATGAGATGTAAATGGAGGGGTCCCCCTTGGCCTTATATACAAGACCGTGGGGGCTTCCCGCACACATGTTGATCGCACTCTTCGTACTTATCTCCTAATTAGTAGCAAACAACTTCTACTATTTCGAGGAAAATTTGGCGCCTCCATGTCGAGCTATCCCCGATGTTTTAGGATGTTGGGCACGAGAGAAAACAGGCTCGACATATTTACGCCTATGCCGCGACTAGCTCGGACGTGGGCCTCTTGCGCCGGGTCGGCCTCCTTCCATTGTTTCCATTAGCCTGGCCCATGATGGGATGCCTCAGAGGGGCAACTGCCATGTGGCCCCGAGTGAAGTTTTTGCCCTTGAGTGGACCCAAGGGATATCATTCAAAATATTCAGCTCACTCAGGCTCGATCCCGAAGCAATCATATGCTCGGGCAGATCTCTGCCTTGCCCAAGCCTTGCACGCCTCAGATCCCCATCTCCGCCTCGCTCGAGGTTACCTCGCCCTAGGATCGCCAAATCCACCTCGCCTGAGCCCGTCTCAGGTGATGAGGACAAAGCACGCCCAAAGGCCAACGGGGGACACCTACATTCAATGCGCACACCTACCCTGCATAGTGCTACATGTATAAATTGACAACAAGATCGTGGTCCCGTCTAAGCCAACAGCATGATTACGCGCACGCCACTGTGCGCACACGCCGCCTGCCATCCCCTAATAGGAAGTCTAACACGATAGAAGGACAGAGTGGCCCTCGGGCGCAAAACTTCGCCTCGCCCGACGCTGAGCTCAACCTTGGATACCATTTCCATCTCGCCCAAGCTCGGCCTTAGATACCCGCTCCACCACAAATCCTGCAAGAGGCTGCTCCGTCGACTATGGCGTGCATCAGGAAGGATTCGGACATCACCTCAGGAAGACTACCGCCTCGCCCGAGCTCGACTCTAACCTCGACATCGGCAACAATGGACATCCCAACGTCATCCAACACATGGGCGCTGACGCATCCCATAAACATGCTTTATCCCATACCGAACCCTGTGTTAACCACTACGGTATGGGCGACCCCTCTCCTAGGGGCTCGGGCGTGTAGCCGACCCCTCGACCTCGGCCTCGACTCTCAGCGGGAAACCAGCGAGTTCAAGTCAACAACAAAGTACAAGGCCATGTCATCCATAGGACACAAGGGCGCACCCCTCAATAGCACGATGACCCCGAGCTGCGAGTGCATACACCCTCTAGGTGTAAAAATAGGGCAGTCTATGACTCTCCCTAGGGTAGGCGAACACTTGGTATTTTTTCTCCTGTCATTTGGTATTGGCACTTGCCTCAATCAGTTTCAGGGACTTGGGGTCCTCTCCTCTCCCGCTCAGCTTGTAATCCCTACTGCAAGCACTTCGATGCAAGTAATATAAGTCTCATCCCCCTCTGCTGGAAGTAGGGCCTTACGTTGCCCGAACCAGGATAAATCGCTTGTGTCATCTTGCATCACCATCTAGATTCTGGGCATGCGACATCATTTTACTAGTTGGTTAGGACCGTAAAGTCTAAACACAGACAAGATCCTAAGCTTAACCTAAATAAACAATGCAGCCTTCGAAATCTATACCAAGTTTGGGACAAATTCAGGCACTAGACTTGTGAGAAATGTGACACCCCAGGTGTCTATTCCGCGTTATGTCGGGAGATTAATCCTAATCTCGGATGCTCAGTAAAAATTTCTATTTCTCGATCGTGTCTATCTCTGTTTATCAGGCTTTCTCTCGGGAGTTCACCGAACCCAGAGTTAATCGATCGCGAGAAACAGCCAATTTCGGAGCATGTTAAAACTTTTAATTCTCGGAACTCATGCAGACTCGAAGATCATTCTCGAATTTTAAATCTCATCTGAAGCTCTCTAAATCAAACTCTCGACGACTATTATCTGGTCTGAGCCCGCATCTAATTACTGAACTTCGATCGATGTCCGACTATTTTAATCCGACTCCGTACTCTCAAACGGAATACTCAATATGTCGTCCTCTAATCAATTTTATCCGACTCGGCTAAATATCTCATGGCCGAACCGAACTCAAAACCCCGTATCAACGACAATTTTAAAATGTCACGATCCGAATTCTCTGACTAAAATCCCGAGGCATTTTATTTTCGAATCACGCATAGGGAAATTATTTCCGAGAGGATTCAAATCAAACCCTCGGTCGAATTAAATTGCTCAATTTTCCGTCCGTCCGAACTCTCGTTCACGCTGTTTTGCGTACAAACGGATTCCGCAGAAGCATTTTTATTTCAGAAAAATAAATTAGCGCAACCCGATAACATGTTTGGGCCAGCCCAACCCAGCCCATTTGGCCCACTAAGGAAACCCTAACCCTAGCCTTTCTCTATAAATATGGACCCCTTCCCTTGCCCTTGGCCATTTTTCACTCCCACCCCTATTCTTTTGCAGCCGCCACAACCTTCTGCCTCCTTCTCCCACACGGCTGCAAGCAGAAGCTTTTCCTCCATGGCCGGCGCACAGGAAGCCGCGGGCTCCTTCATGCACGCCAGCGCTGGAGCTCCTTCTCCCTCGCGCGGGCCTGCTCCAGCCGAGCTCCTGTCCATGGCGCCCTCCTCCCTAGCTTCCCTCGCGCAGGAGCAGAAGCTGCCATGGCACCTCCCTCTGCTCCACGGCCCGGCCATGGTGGCCGCCGAGTTCTCTGCTCCTCCCTCGCGCAGCAGCAAGCCGCGCGGCGCCCTGGGCGCAACTCCACCTCGACCAGTGCCCCGGCCATCGGTCATGGCATCCGGGATTCCCTGCGTCTCCTTCCTTGGCTCCAACCCCTTCCATTCAGCTCCCTGGACGCGGGTGTTTATTCTCCCCATGGTCGGATCCCCCTGCGAGGGACGCCGCGCAGGATGCCAGCACCCCTCTCCG
This sequence comes from Zea luxurians, assembly GCA_029449295.1. Lineage (NCBI taxonomy): Eukaryota > Viridiplantae > Streptophyta > Magnoliopsida > Poales > Poaceae > Zea > Zea luxurians. The sequence goes on along the minus strand of JAOPSE010000011.1, from coordinate 62,242,357 downwards.
AGCTCCCTTCCTCCCATGGCCGCCAGCCCTTCCTTGCCGCGAGCACCCTCCCACGGCTGCTTCACTGACCGCTGCTCCATTTTCCCCTCGCCCCCCCTCTTCCCTGCCAGCGGCCAGGAAATGCCCAGGAACAACACCCTCCTCTGCCCAGCGCCCTTTCTGCACGGCGTTCGGCAGCAAGGAGTTTTTTTTCTCTTTCTTTTCCTTCCCTGCGCGCAGGAGCTCATTAGGAGCATGCCGACGCCCCCCCTCTCTGGTTTTGCTTGAGCAGGGTGCTGCCACTCCATGGAATTTTTTTTCCTCCCTCCTCGATGTCCAAATTTTAGAGCCACATCGGGATGCCGTGGTGCCTCTCTAGCTCCTCCTTAAGCGCCCAACAGCCCCCTCCATGCAATCCATGGTCGACCCTTGCAGCAGCGTTTCCCTGCAGTCCTGCGCTGCGCACGCTCTGCAGGTGCTCGACAAAATGCCTGTGAGAGGCTTGGTGTCGTAGACAGCCCCGCCCATGACGCCGTCGACCCTCGGTGAGAAACCAGCTGTCCTCGCTGTTCTTTTGGTGTTTATGGTGTTCGATGAACTGTCGTCAACAAATTTTTGTATTATCGCAGCCACCATCAAAGTCGCGCTCCGCGCCTTGCAATTCGACAAAATGCCGAGCCTTGTGGACAGCCCATGTGACTAGCCTTGATTTCGTCCAGGTTGTTCACTTGGTATTTTGTAGATTAATCTATTTAAGCTATGGTCGATGATGTGCATGTGTGTATATGTGTAAGAACATGTATTGGTACGGATTGAAGTTTGTGGCGAGGGAAAAAGAAGTAGAAAAGAAATCGAATGTTTTTATATTTCGATAGGAATATGTGCGATGTGTTGTTTGATGGGTGCAATTTGTAGTTGTACAATTATCTTTTAGTCGATGTGGTGTGTATTGGTGCTTGAATATATGTGGCTGCGATAGTTCTTTTGTGCGTCGTAGAGATTGGTCACGGATGTATAAATTGTTTGCTAAAGCACTTTGTCGTAAAGTAGTGTGTTAGTTGTAGTAAATTAAATAAAGCGTAAAACATGCTTAGTGATTTCCATAGTCGGCTAATGAGTTAGTCTATGTTAAATATATTATATGTATTCATCGTGGTGTAGGATAGAGTGAGTCGAAGATATAAATTATGAGACATGAGATTTGTGTTTAAAGACGAGGTATGCGAATAATCGGTTAGTGTTCCACTTGTCTAGTCGATAAATGTGGTCATAAATAATTGTGCTCAACATAAGTGTTTGGTCGTGGTAGGTAGAAATTGTCTCGGCTTCAGTTGAGAGGTGATGACATGCCGTAAGTAGTCATCACTCCCTCTATAATTAAGTCAAGTCTATATGTGTTAGGCGTTCCTCGAATTATGCTTCACATATAGTGTATGATCGTGCTCACGATTTTGAGTAGACACTTCAAATAAGTCAAGTAGGTTCGTAATGAAAGATGTGTGATGAAGTTAGTTGTTTTAGGATATTGTTGAAATGCTCCATTCATGTGATAGACATGTGTGGATAATTTTAAATCGAGTCGATGTGTGTGACGATGATATTCATGAATTAAGTAGATGTCCTAAAATTGTGTAATGAAGCTTAGGTTAAGTTGCAAGCGATGTGGAAATGTTTTGGTAAATATGTATGTGAATTGTGAACGAGTCATTCGATGTATTAGACATGTCGTGACGTGGTGGTATGAAAAATGGGTTAGGAATCGATCGGCTAAATACCCAGTTCGGTTAGAATTATTTTGTTACTTGGGATTGTGGGGGGAAGTGATGGTGTGACTACATAGCCGTCACGTCATCTATTGTGCGACTATGCTTAAGTGTGCCTTGCTATAAGTTAGAATAAATCGAGTCCCTAGAACGCGACAATTTTAGAAGTAAATAGAAGCTGAATTTTGAGGATTGCTGTTTTGGACTGCACACACTGTTTTCATTGTGCTGTTTGTTTGATGAATTAAATTATGTTTTCTGTAGAAGAGTTGTAGATAACCTTATTATCTTGCTGGTACTAAAATTTTACAGCCCAAAACCTGATCGTTTAAGAGTTGTGCTTTTCACAAGTCCAGCACCTGAATCTGTCGAATTTCTGAACAGATTTCAGAAATTGCAATGGGTGATTAAGTTAATGTTGAAATCAGTTATTGGTGTTCACAAGAAAGTTGTAGACAACTCTATTATCTTACTTGTGTTAAAATTTGACAGCCACATGTCTGATAGTTTAGGAGTTATGCTTTTTACAAATTCAGTAACTGAATCTGTCCAAATTCTGTACAGATTTCAGAAACTGTATTGTTTGCCTAATGTAATGTTAAAATCAGTCCTTGTTGATTATAAGAAAGTTGTAGATGATTTTCTGATCTTGCTTGTGTTAAAATTTCATAACTATAGGCCTGACGGTTTGAGAGTTATGAATTTTGCAAACTGCTTGCTGTGTTCTGTCCACTGACAGAACAGATTTCGAAGACTGAAATGTTTGATTTAGTTAAACCTGGAATCACCTCTTGGTGATTATAAAAGTTGTGTAGTACTTTTGCTGGGCTTTCCAAAAAGTCTTAGATCACCCTTTTTGGTGGTCTGAAGCTTAAGTTATGAATGTTTCAAAAATAAAGACTGAATCTGTCCAGTTCTGGACAGCAAGGTCTTTTAGTGATATTTACGCTTAGTTAAATGTTGAATCACCCTGTGATGTTTATAAACAATTTGTAGAACATTTAATTAGCTTTTCAGAAAGTCTAGGATCACCCTATTTGGATGTCTGAATTTTCAGTTGTGAATTTTTGAAGTTGCTAACCTGAACCTGTCCAAATCTGGACAGCGCTGTTGTATTAGCACGTTTTGACCTTGCTAAGTGTTGAATCATGTTGTGATGAAAATAACAAAGTTGTAAAGCACGTTTTAAGCTTTCCAGAAAATCTTAGTTTGCTATTTTTGGATTAATATTCGAAAAGTTATGATTAAAATAAGTAGCTACTGTGCTGCTGTCCTAAAAATCTGCATGTGCTCAATTAATTGTTAGTTCACCCTTTTGGCTAAAAATGGATGGTTGGCACTAAATTCATATAGAATTATCATGACTAAGCTTGAGATAACATATGTGTCATATTTTTTTATACGTTTCTTTCTCTAGTTAATTGTGATGTAGTGTTGTGTTGCGTAAATATCCAAAATGTTGGTCGCCTTTTTAGGTGTGTTAATGTTGTGCGCTCGACGATATGTAGTTAGCTAACGCTTGTGTGTGTGGTTGCTTGTGATGTCTCGCTACTTAGTGTTTAATTCGCTAGCGTGTACATGTCATATCGTATTTAGGTTGCGTAAATAAATAAAATATGGTCATCTTGTTAATAGTGTTAATGATGAACGCCGATAACATACGAATAGCTAGCGCTTGCGTATAGTCGTTGCGGTGTCTTACAATTAAATGTTAGTTTGCTACCATGTATTTATATAGCTTGTGATATTTTCCATTATATTCATACATATGCATCTTGCACCTCATATAGGACCGAGAGATGTTGATCGAGCCAGCGATGTGGTGCCAACCACAAGATGCCGTGGTGGACGACCTGAAGGATGGACATAACCAGTGGATGCTCGCCAAGCGAGTGCCCACCCCAGCAAACATTGTCTGAGTGTTATATTAAAGGCAAGCCCCGGTTTTATGCATAACCGTTTATATATGCTATTTTACTACACTTAATGTTTGTAGGCTTGTACTGTGCACTTAAGTGTAGGAGTTGTTTGGAACCTTAGTTGCATGAACTCAGGATTCCCTTTTGAGATGGATACTAGTATGCTAGGTCGAGTAGCTGCTTTATTAATTAGGATCTCGGTAGAAGTCGAGTGATTTTTCTAGCACTCGCGCGAGGTCAGGAATTGGCTGTATCCACTTTCCTATCATATTGATGTTGGTTTGTGGGCAACAATCCATGGGGATTGGTTGTTCACGGGATGAAAAGTTGATTAAGGATTAAGGTGTGGTACCGTGAGTCAAGCGTTTGAATGTACTAAGCACATACCGAGAAATATGGTAAATCGGTAAACCTAGTACCTGATTGAACCTGCCAGTGGACATACCCCCTCACGCGACCTGAGACGTAGTCTCCCATTCCGGTTATGGTGGGTACAAGTGCGGTCACTGCACGACGGCCAGTCGGGGTCAGTGAGGCATTGTACGCCAAGGCGGTGAGACCTGATCTGCTGCCAGGGAATCGATGGGGACGGTTGATATGTGTGGGGACGGAGTGCCCCTGCATGTCGTGTGTTTAGGTTTACCTTGCAAGGATAAAAACTCGATTCGAATCGTCTGCTTCTCGCAGCTAATGAGACTGCTTGATCCATGCTGCTACATTGAGTAATAAGTGGAAATGAGGTGACTGGCAAAAGATGTTGTTTGATAAAAATGTTTGATACCATGTATGACTAGCTAGGTACACATCTAGTTTAAAAAGGATCATACTAAAACTTGAAAAGCTAAACTTGATTTTAGACTCAGCTAGTGCTTTTGGCAACCAAACCCCACAGCCAAACAGCTGCATGTCTAGAGGTAGAGGAGTAGACTCCTCACACCGGGTAAGTCTAGCTGAGTATTAGTATACTCAGCCTTGCTTGTGGCACAATTTTTGCAGGTACTCCTTAGGATGATTGGTTGCTGGTGTGACTTGGCCTCCATCCCTGCCACCGGGATAGACGGTCGAGTGGGTTATTGCTCCCGCAGGAGAGGACCAGGAGGAGTGGCGTGGCCAGGCTTCGCCATGTTGCTCGGTTCTTCTCCGTTAGTTATTTCCGCTGCATTAAAATTTATGATTATTATTTTTGAAACTCCGATAATGTAATCACTAATGATACTTATTAAATTTGTGGTATTATGTTTTATTGTATTTCTCTGTGCCTCACCTTCGTGTGAGCTAGGGGTATTCGATCCTGGATAAGTGGCCTTGTCGGACTAGATCCGAGGGACTGACGATTTATTCCTATTTAAGTGTGGTCTAGCCTTTAAGGTGGGACTTAGGCACTTAAGTTGGAATAATTCGGGCGGTTCCGCCACAGCTGGTATCGGAGCGAATACCAGTACAGAGAAGTCAATAAGTCATGATTACCAACCTTTTCTAAAGTAAAACTTGCTTAGAAACCAAAGTTGGATAGATATCAGGACGATAAGGATAGACCTAGGACGTGAAGCCTTAGGAAATAGATGGGTAGCTAGGTGGCTAGTTATTTAGGCCATAAAGGCTACTACTACTATTAATAAGGATGCTATAGCAAGCATCCGAAAAAAAATAGTTAGGTCTGAGAAGACGACTAGAATGAGCATGCATCATGATTGTCGCATAATTGTTTCTTGTGCATCAACATGCTTCTCTCACCTCTATTCCAATAATATGAACTTGTGAATAATGTGATGTAATGCTATGAACTGCAAAAAAAAAATATTGTCTTATCCTATGTGCCATGATAGTCTTGACTAGGTTGTGTTATGTGCTTCTCTTGTCTTGCTATCTAGGGAATGTTGTAGTTGTTCAACCTTTTTGCCCATAACTAGCCAATAGGACCCCCTCTCCAAACAACCTCGAGTTAGCAAGTGAAACCTCTTAAAAAAATCAAATCACGTGCTTGTGTTGGTGTTTTCTAGCCCTTGTGTGTTGCACTATTGATAATGCACCCGCACAGCCTATAGATGCCCATAGCTTGACCGCTAGACCAGCCCAAGTCTCCTTGTGCACTTGTGTCAAAAAAATATAATTGTTGTTGGTGTCTAGTTGCGCAAACCCTATCAAGGCCATGTTTCTTTCCATAAATCCTTGCCCCTAAAACTTCATAGCATTCCTGTTGATCATCCTAGCTGATCCTGTTTGCCTACCTCTCGTTTCGCCTGGATCTAATAATCCTTTATCTTGTGAATCATGTTGTGACCTTATCATCCGAATCTCTGATCCTTCATTGAATCTGCCCCGTTAGCTGGTTATCTGCTATAACCTGTTCTCAAGTATCGGATGTTGATCTTGCCTAAATCTCTCATTTCTGGTCATTCTCATACCCCCTTCTCTAAGGCTCATGACGTTGTTTTATCGATTTTATCTCCAAGCAGTGGATCCATTCGGTTTAATGGATTTCGTTGTTGCCCTTGGTTCTCTCATGTCTCTAAAAGCTCAACAATCTATCTTGATCTCATGGTTGCTTCCTCATCATATCCCATCTCGTACAAGTCTCTGGACTGATAATCCCCGTGTTGATCATAAAATAGTTCTCTGAGTTGAAGAAAATTCTCATGTGATGCTCTTTTTGCCAGCAATCTCTGTTTCAACTCTGACCACATTTTCTGAGCCATACTCTCATGGGCTCCATCTATTTATGCTATGTGGAATTCTCATTGGTTACGTTTGGTAATGGTGTTATGACTAACGACCGATGGTGCCGCGACGAAACCGAGAGCCGACTATGGTGCACACATGGTTGAGCTGCTCGGCACGCGATGGTATCGTGGTTAATAGTCGTGCTCCATTACGAGACTATACTGATGTGCTACCTTTTGTGAACATTTTTCTCAGAGTGATCGCTGCATTTTGTCTCATCATGCCGCGATATTCTATCCAAATCTATCTTCAGTATCTTGTCAGATCCCATCTCATGAAGTTGCATCTATCTCTAGCCTGGGAGTTACATGCTTCTCCACCCTTGAAGATCCTCATTCGAATCTCGGGACGAGATTCTGTTTAAGGGGGGAAGGCTGTGACACCCCAGGTGTCTATTCCGCGTTATGTCGGGAGATTAATCCTAATCTCGGATGCTCAGTAAAAATTTCTATTTCTCGATCGTGTCTATCTCTGTTTATCAGGCTTTCTCTCGGGAGTTCACCGAACCCAGAGTTAATCGATCGCGAGAAACAGCCAATTTCGGAGCATGTTAAAACTTTTAATTCTCGGAACTCATGCAGACTCGAAGATCATTCTCGAATTTTAAATCTCATCTGAAGCTCTCTAAATCAAACTCTCGACGACTATTATCTGGTCTGAGCCCGCATCTAATTACTGAACTTCGATCGATGTCCGACTATTTTAATCCGACTCCGTACTCTCAAACGGAATACTCAATATGTCGTCCTCTAATCAATTTTATCCGACTCGGCTAAATATCTCATGGCCGAACCGAACTCAAAACCCCGTATCAACGACAATTTTAAAATGTCACGATCCGAATTCTCCGACTAAAATCCCGAGGCATTTTATTTTCGAATCACGCATAGGGAAATTATTTCCGAGAGGATTCAAATCAAACCCTCGGTCGAATTAAATTGCTCAATTTTCCGTCCGTCCGAACTCTCGTTCACGCTGTTTTGCGTACAAACGGATTCCGCAGAAGCATTTTTATTTCGGAAAAATAAATTAGCGCAACCCGATAACATGTTTGGGCCAGCCCAACCCAGCCCATTTGGCCCACTAAGGAAACCCTAACCCTAGCCTTTCTCTATAAATATGGACCCCTTCCCTTGCCCTTGGCCATTTTTCACTCCCACCCCTATTCTTTTGCAGCCGCCACAACCTTCTGCCTCCTTCTCCCACACGGCTGCAAGCAGAAGCTTTTCCTCCATGGCCGGCGCACAGGAAGCCGCGGGCTCCTTCATGCACGCCAGCGCTGGAGCTCCTTCTCCCTCGCGCGGGCCTGCTCCAGCCGAGCTCCTGTCCATGGCGCCCTCCTCCCTAGCTTCCCTCGCGCAGGAGCAGAAGCTGCCATGGCACCTCCCTCTGCTCCACGGCCCGGCCATGGTGGCCGCCGAGTTCTCTGCTCCTCCCTCGCGCAGCAGCAAGCCGCGCGGCGCCCTGGGCGCAACTCCACCTCGACCAGTGCCCCGGCCATCGGTCACGGCATCCGGGATTCCCTGCGTCTCCTTCCTTGGCTCCAACCCCTTCCATTCAGCTCCCTGGACGCGGGTGTTTATTCTCCCCATGGTCGGATCCCCCTGCGAGGGACGCCGCGCAGGATGCCAGCACCCCTCTCCGAGCTCCCTTCCTCCCATGGCCGCCAGCCCTTCCTTGCCGCGAGCACCCTCCCACGGCTGCTTCACTGACCGCTGCTCCATTTTCCCCTCGCCCCCCCTCTTCCCTGCCAGCGGCCAGGAAATGCCCAGGAACAACACCCTCCTCTGCCCAGCGCCCTTTCTGCACGGCGTTCGGCAGCAAGGAGTTTTTTTTTTCTCTTTCTTTTCCTTCCCTGCGCGCAGGAGCTCATTAGGAGCATGCCGACGCCCCCCCTCTCTGGTTTTGCTTGAGCAGGGTGCTGCCACTCCATGGAATTTTTTTTCCTCCCTCCTCGATGTCCAAATTTTAGAGCCACATCGGGATGCCGTGGTGCCTCTCTAGCTCCTCCTTAAGCGCCCAACAGCCCCCTCCATGCAATCCATGGTCGACCCTTGCAGCAGCGTTTCCCTGCAGTCCTGCGCTGCGCACGCTCTGCAGGTGCTCGACAAAATGCCTGTGAGAGGCTTGGTGTCGTAGACAGCCCCGCCCATGACGCCGTCGACCCTCGGTGAGAAACCAGCTGTCCTCGCTGTTCTTTTGGTGTTTATGGTGTTCGATGAACTGTCGTCAACAAATTTTTGTATTATCGCAGCCACCATCAAAGTCGCGCTCCGCGCCTTGCAGTTCGACAAAATGCCGAGCCTTGTGGACAGCCCATGTGACTAGCCTTGATTTCGTCCAGGTTGTTCACTTGGTATTTTGTGGATTAATCTATTTAAGCTATGGTCGATGATGTGCATGTGTGTATATGTGTAAGAACATGTATTGGTACGGATTGAAGTTTGTGGCGAGGGAAAAAGAAGTAGAAAAGAAATCGAATGTTTTTATATTTCGATAGGAATATGTGCGATGTGTTGTTTGATGGGTGCAATTTGTAGTTGTACAATTATCTTTTAGTCGATGTGGTGTGTATTGGTGCTTGAATATATGTGGCTGCGATAGTTCTTTTGTGCGTCGTAGAGATTGGTCACGGATGTATAAATTGTTTGCTAAAGCACTTTGTCGTAAAGTAGTGTGTTAGTTGTAGTAAATTAAATAAAGCGTAAAACATGCTTAGTGATTTCCATAGTCGGCTAATGAGTTAGTCTATGTTAAATATATTATATGTATTCATCGTGGTGTAGGATAGAGTGGGTCGAAGATATAAATTATGAGACATGAGATTTGTGTTTAAAGACGAGGTATGCGAATAATCGGTTAGTGTTCCACTTGTCTAGTCGATAAATGTGGTCATAAATAATTGTGCTCAACATAAGTGTTTGGTCGTGGTAGGTAGAAATTGTCTCGGCTTCAGTTGAGAGGTGATGACATGCCGTAAGTAGTCATCACTCCCTCTATAATTAAGTCAAGTCTATATGTGTTAGGCGTTCCTCGAATTATGCTTCACATATAGTGTATGATCGTGCTCACGATTTTGAGTAGACACTTCAAATAAGTCAAGTAGGTTCGTAATGAAAGATGTGTGATGAAGTTAGTTGTTTTAGGATATTGTTGAAATGCTCCATTCATGTGATAGACATGTGTGGATAATTTTAAATCGAGTCGATGTGTGTGACGATGATATTCATGAATTAAGTAGATGTCCTAAAATTGTGTAATGAAGCTTAGGTTAAGTTGCAAGCGATGTGGAAATGTTTTGGTAAATATGTATGTGAATTGTGAACGAGTCATTCGATGTATTAGACATGTCGTGACGTGGTGGTATGAAAAATGGGTTAGGAATCGATCGGCTAAATACCCAGTTCGGTTAGAATTATTTTGTTACTTGGGATTGTGGGGGGAAGTGATGGTGTGACTACATAGCCGTCACGTCATCTATTGTGCGACTATGCTTAAGTGTGCCTTGCTATAAGTTAGAATAAATCGAGTCCCTAGAACGCGACAATTTTAGAAGTAAATAGAAGCTGAATTTTGAGGATTGCTGTTTTGGACTGCACACACTGTTTTCATTGTGCTGTTTGTTTGATGAATTAAATTATGTTTTCTGTAGAAGAGTTGTAGATAACCTTATTATCTTGCTGGTACTAAAATTTTACAGCCCAAAACCTGATCGTTTAAGAGTTGTGCTTTTCACAAGTCCAGCACCTGAATCTGTCGAATTTCTGAACAGATTTCAGAAATTGCAATGGGTGATTAAGTTAATGTTGAAATCAGTTATTGGTGTTCACAAGAAAGTTGTAGACAACTCTATTATCTTACTTGTGTTAAAATTTGACAGCCACATGTCTGATAGTTTAGGAGTTATGCTTTTTACAAATTCAGTAACTGAATCTGTCCAAATTCTGTACAGATTTCAGAAACTGTATTGTTTGCCTAATGTAATGTTAAAATCAGTCCTTGTCGATTATAAGAAAGTTGTAGATGATTTTCTGATCTTGCTTGTGTTAAAAGTTCATAACTATAGGCCTGACGGTTTGAGAGTTATGAATTTTGCAAACTGCTTGCTGTGTTCTGTCCACTGACAGAACAGATTTCGAAGACTGAAATGTTTGATTTAGTTAAACCTGGAATCACCTCTTGGTGATTATAAAAGTTGTGTAGTACGTTTGCTGGGCTTTCCAAAAAGTCTTAGATCACCCTTTTTGGTGGTCTGAAGCTTAAGTTATGAATGTTTCAAAAATAAAGACTGAATCTGTCCAGTTCTGGACAGCAAGGTCTTTTAGTGATATTTACGCTTAGTTAAATGTTGAATCACCCTGTGATGTTTATAAACAATTTGTAGAACATTTAATTAGCTTTTCAGAAAGTCTAGGATCACCCTATTTGGATGTCTGAATTTTCAGTTGTGAATTTTTGAAGTTGCTAACCTGAACCTGTCCAAATCTGGACAGCGCTGTTGTATTAGCACGTTTTGACCTTGCTAAGTGTTGAATCATGTTGTGATGAAAATAACAAAGTTGTAAAGCACGTTTTAAGCTTTCCAGAAAATCTTAGTTTGCTATTTTTGGATTAATATTCGAAAAGTTATGATTAAAATAAGTAGCTACTGTGCTGCTGTCCTAAAAATCTGCATGTGCTCAATTAATTGTTAGTTCACCCTTTTGGCTAAAAATGGATGGTTGGCACTAAATTCATATAGAATTATCATGACTAAGCTTGAGATAACATATGTGTCATATTTTTTTTATACGTTTCTTTCTCTAGTTAATTGTGATGTAGTGTTGTGTTGCGTAAATATCCAAAATGTTGGTCGCCTTTTTAGGTGTGTTAATGTTGTGCGCTCGACGATATGTAGTTAGCTAACGCTTGTGTGTGTGGTTGCTTGTGATGTCTCGCTACTTAGTGTTTAATTCGCTAGCGTGTACATGTCATATCGTATTTAGGTTGCGTAAATAAATAAAATATGGTCATCTTGTTAATAGTGTTAATGATGAACGCCGATAACATACGAATAGCTAGCGCTTGCGTATAGTCGTTGCGGTGTCTTACAATTAAATGTTAGTTTGCTACCATGTATTTATATAGCTTGTGATATTTTCCATTATATTCATACATATGCATCTTGCACCTCATATAGGACCGAGAGATGTTGATCGAGCCAGCGATGTGGTGCCAACCACAAGATGCCGTGGTGGACGACCTGAAGGATGGACATAACCAGTGGATGCTCGCCAAGCGAGTGCCCACCCCAGCAAACATTGTCTGAGTGTTATATTAAAGGCAAGCCCCGGTTTTATGCATAACCGTTTATATATGCTATTTTACTACACTTAATGTTTGTAGGCTTGTACTGTGCACTTAAGTGTAGGAGTTGTTTGGAACCTTAGTTGCATGAACTCAGGATTCCCTTTTGAGATGGATACTAGTATGCTAGGTCGAGTAGCTGCTTTATTAATTAGGATCTCGGTAGAAGTCGAGTGATTTTTCTAGCACTCGCGCGAGGTCAGGAATTGGCTGTATCCACTTTCCTATCATATTGATGTTGGTTTGTGGGCAACAATCCATGGGGATTGGTTGTTCACGGGATGAAAAGTTGATTAAGGATTAAGGTGTGGTACCGTGAGTCAAGCGTTTGAATGTACTAAGCACATACCGAGAAATATGGTAAATCGGTAAACCTAGTACCTGATTGAACCTGCCAGTGGACATACCCCCTCACGCGACCTGAGACGTAGTCTCCCATTCCGGTTATGGTGGGTACAAGTGCGGTCACTGCACGACGGCCAGTCGGGGTCAGTGAGGCATTGTACGCCAAGGCGGTGAGACCTGATCTGCTGCCAGGGAATCGATGGGGACGGTTGATATGTGTGGGGACGGAGTGCCCCTGCATGTCGTGTGTTTAGGTTTACCTTGCAAGGATAAAAACTCGATTCGAATCGTCTGCTTCTCGCAGCTAATGAGACTGCTTGATCCATGCTGCTACATTGAGTAATAAGTGGAAATGAGGTGACTGGCAAAAGATGTTGTTTGATAAAAATGTTTGATACCATGTATGACTAGCTAGGTACACATCTAGTTTAAAAAGGATCATACTAAAACTTGAAAAGCTAAAACTTGATTTTAGACTCAGCTAGTGCTTTTGGCAACCAAACCCCACAGCCAAACAGCTACATGTCTAGAGGTAGAGGAGTAGACTCCTCACACCGGGTAAGTCTAGCTGAGTATTAGTATACTCAGCCTTGCTTGTGGCACAATTTTTGCAGGTACTCCTTAGGATGATTGGTTGCTGGTGTGACTTGGCCTCCATCCCTGCCACCGGGATAGACGGTCGAGTGGGTTATTGCTCCCGCAGGAGAGGACCAGGAGGAGTGGCGTGGCCAGGCTTCGCCATGTTGCTCGGTTCTTCTCCGTTAGTTATTTCCGCTGCATTAAAATTTATGATTATTATTTTTGAAACTCCGATAATGTAATCACTAATGATACTTATTAAATTTGTGGTATTATGTTTTATTGTATTTCTCTGTGCCTCACCTTCGTGTGAGCTAGGGGTATTCGATCCTGGATAAGTGGCCTTGTCGGACTAGATCCGAGGGACTGACGATTTATTCCTATTTAAGTGTGGTCTAGCCTTTAAGGTGGGACTTAGGCACTTAAGTTGGAATAATTCGGGCGGTTCCGCCACAAGAAACATAACTTCTAAACTATCAATCCTTAGCTTATGAAATTTTAGGCCTAGCTAGACATATAAGTTAACGAAAACTTTTATATAGAACATGTCTACAGAAAACACACTTTACTTTACTAGATGAATCGCGCAACCAAAACTGTACATGTAGGAAGTTTTAGCTTGCTAGCACAAGAGCACTCAACTCAATCACCAAGCAAAATTATAGAGAGATACTACCACTGTAGGGGACCTTCCTCTTTCGAAGGTCCTCAAAAACGTGACTAACCATATGTTTTCAGTACGATATAGATTATTACAGGAGGTTTCGGCTCCCGGATAAAAGACCTTCTCTAATGGTGAAAGTATATGCGGTGTAAACGAGCAACCCGAAGGTGATAGGAGTAAGCGCCAAAGCTATTGCCAGAGAGCTTCGGCTTGATATGGTGACGAAGACCAAGGATAACATCGACTCAAATGGGGAAAAGACCACTTAGTCCATGATAATTTGTATTATAATCACGAGTAAATGTCAAGGGCATGAATGTAATTTTGTCCGGGCTGTGTCCCGTGCCTATAAATAGATGAACAGTAGCACCGTACTGTTCACGCTGGATTGTAATCTCTCTCTCGCGCCATCCTTGCTCTCCTACCTTCTGGCAAGCTAAAGGTACAATTGTAATACAAGCATTTGACAAAGTCTATTTATGCTTGATAAAGATAATAATAATGATAGATCATTGATATGTGACCATTATTATCTTTGTCCCTCTGCATCCTTATGCATTCTTTCCTCTGTCTATTTATACTTACTTTTATATCACAAAAATGATGAAGGTATGTCCTTCATGACCTTCGTCTAAGGATCATGATATCCGAGAGGAAATAATGCTTCGAAGGATGATGGTCTTTAACCATTAACAATTGTGTTGCCTTGTTCTTAATCTATAGCATTTGAGAACAAGTGACCAACATTTGGCGCCCACCTCCGGTGAACTCACTTCCACAACCTTCGGAAGACCCTCTATCTTCGACATGCCACCGAAGAAGACAACGGTGCCAGGGGCTGCTTTGCAACCACTAGACACAAATCAAGATGCCCTCTCTCTGCGAGAGGCTAGAAACCAAAAGAGGAAGGCCACTAGTCCAACTCTACAGGAGGAGCAAATCGATCAGGAAATCAAGAACTTAGAGGTCATCCATCAGCAAGTACAAAGGAAGAAGGAGAAGATAGCCCAGCTGGCCGACCTTCAGAAGAAGATTGACAAAGCCACTAAAGAAATATGTCATCTTACTCAAGATGACCAGGACCGAAGGCCTCAGCACAGGGAGCTTTGTCAAGAGAGCTCATTCAACGAAGATGAATGGTGTAACACCCTGTCCAATCCCTGGACCGGTGGTACTTACTCCTGGCAGCTCTCTAGGATCATATATCGTCCCTATAGACCAACATGAGTCTTTTGTGCTCACTTTGTCCTCACTCATACGCACCCGAGAAAACTTCCCGGTGGGTCACCCATCCCAAATTGCTCCAAGCCAAGCACGCTTAACTTGGAGGTTCTTTCGAGATAGGCTTCTGAAAAAGAAGATGCACCTAGTTGATATGATTACTCTATTAATTCTATTAAGTCTTAGGCTAGGATATCCCATCCCAGGGACCAGGATATCACAATCCACCCCCCTTAGAAGACTGACGTCCTTGTCGGTCAACCCCAATCCAGGAACCTCCCCTATTAGCCACGTCTTTGTGTCTAGTGTCGTCATATGCCATGCCATGTGACCACTCCGGGCCCACATGCTCCATGCGCCATATACCCGAACCCCCTAGCCCACACACGTCCGTGAAACCTCGAGGGTCAGTTCTGATACCACTTGTAACACCCCGTCCAATCCCTAGACCGGTGGTACTTACTCCTGACAGCTCTCTAGATATATCGTCCCCACAGACCAACATGAGTCTTTTGTGTGCACTTTGTCCTCACTCATGCGCACCCGAGAAAACTTCCCGATCGGTCACCCATCCCAAATTACTCCAAGCCAAGCACGCTTAACTTGGAGGTTCTTTCGAGATAGGCTTCCGAAAAAGAAGATGCACCTTATTGATATGATTACTCTATTAATTCTATTAAGCCTTGGGCCAGGATATCCCATCCCAGGGGCTAGGATATCACAAATGGTACGATGACTTTCATCATGGTAACTTTACTTTTGATGATGCTTCTCCCTGGCAGGAGAACTGCAAGCTATCCCATGGCCATAATCCTACAAGCCACCCCAGTTGCCCATGTACGATGGGCACTCGGACCCCAAGAAATTCTTGATGAGCTACGAGGCAACAATATCCTCATATGGAGGCAACACCGCTGTCATGGCAAATTGCTTCGTTATGGCAGTCCGAAGTGTGACCCAGACATGGTACTCCTCTCTTCGGCCAGGAACATATACATCATGGCAAAAGCTTAAGGATATGCTGGTCACTAGCTTCCAAGGTTTCCAAACAAAGATGGTTACTGCTCAGGCATTGTTTCAATGCACACAACCAGGAGGAATACCTTCAGGCGTATGTCCAAAGATTCTTGCGACTAAGAGCACAAGCACCGAAAGTGCCCAATGAAAATGTCATTGAGGCCATGATCAAGGGACTTAGGCCAGGACCTACAGCTCAGTATTTTGCTAGGAAGCCTCCACAAACCCTGGAGAAGCTGCTTCAGGAGATGGATGAGTACATCCGAGCTGACAATGATTTTTGCCAAAGAAGGGAGGAGGCCTACAGGTTTTCCGAGATGACCAGGGGCTTCGGAGGGAGACTTAATCCTAGGCATGTCCGGTCAATTCATAACTCCAATGCCAATGATGAAAGGGCCATCAATTCTCAACATAGCCATCATAGTTCTCAGCTTTCAACCATGCAACAGACTTCTTTCAGACCACCGGCTCCGAGGGGTAGGGGAGGAAGGAGTTTCGATGGAGGGTGATTTGGCAATCAACCTAGAAAGTTATACTGCCTATTTTTTGTGGCGAGGACAAGGGCCATAAAATAAGGACATGCCAGGTCACAATTCAGAAGCAAAAGGAAATTGCCGAAGCTGAGGTGTGGCAGAGTCAGTCGAAGCATGTCCTCCACGCTGCTTCGTGTTACTCCCCATACATCCTAGAATACGTGGGCAATCAACAACCCACAACTTCTGTTGTTGCGGCAAGCCATTCCCGAGCTTCATGGTCCCAGTTACCACCACCACCACCACCACTGATCCACAATCAACAGCCAGAAGGGTGCAATCATACTTAGCAGCAACACGACCTTCGGGAGGAATCAGAAGCTCGCACAGTCAACAGCACTGTGTCTGAGTCGAAACATATTTACTAAAAGAGCTACAGTGGCTTGGCCAAGGAGTATGATGATCTGATGTATCTTAATATTTTCTTGAAAGAAAAACAATACATCAGGGATGAATTTTTCAACGTAATATAATTGTCGTTACACCATCGAGTGTGACAGAATTAAGTTCCGAAGCTACAAAGTCATTCCTAAGGGAGCGCAGAGTAAGTTCCGAAGCTACAAAGCAGTTCCTAAGGGAGCGTAGTGTAAGTTCCAAAACTACAAAGCCGTTCCTAAGGGGATGCAGAGCCAAAATGCCACCTAAATTAAAGGTGAAGAAGCTCCAAAGTCGTTCCTAAGGGGATGCAGAGCTTAAATACCACCTAAATCAGAGGTGAAGAAGCTCCAAAGTAATTTCTAAGGGGATGCAGAGCTTGGCTCCAAAGTCGTTCCTAAGTGGATACAGAGCTAAAATTCCACGTAAGTAAAAGATGAAGAGACTCCAAAGTCGTTCCTAAGGGAATGCAGAGTCTGGGTGTGTTTCCGTGTGAGTGATTATCTTCGACATAAACATCATACTGCATCATACCATCACATCATTTCGCATAGCATTACATCATACATCATATCTTATCAGCAACAAAACAGTGGAGAGGGAAAGATGCTCCTCCCAAAATATTTGATGGATTATGAAACAATGTGCGGAAGCACAAAGTACACCTTCGGCAGATATAATTTTACACACCAAGGAAATCTTCATCGATAATGATATTATACAACAGCTGTGGCATAGAAGGGGTGATTTTTTTCTTTGCGAAGCATAAAAAGAAGGAAGGTGTTTTTTCACCGAAGGCTCAAAAATGGTATGTACACAAATTTCATGCATCACAAAGAAACATATTACATTAATATACATAAAAATACTTGATGTTTGACTCATACACAAATATTACATTTCCTAGTAAAACAAGAATCTAGTCTTCCTTCAGAATTCTTTCAGCGGCTTCATGTAAAAGTTTGTCGACGACTTCGTCAACAACTTCGTTAGCAATTTGTATAACATCTAAAGCTTCTTTCATATCCGGATCAGCTTTAGGGTTTTATGGCTCCAGTGGGGGAGAGAGGTCGGCTGTAATAAATATATGATGGTGAGTTACGAAGGTAAAAACGAGCAACAAGGCAAGATGTTTTAAATAAAAGTACCTATAATCATGGCGCGTTCGGCAGCTTCCTCAGCTTGCTTAGCTTCCTCATGGGTGTTGTGAGATTCTTTCTCATTCTTTTTAATGGCTTCGTCAGCCATCTCATGACCACCCTTCATCCACACATCGGAGTAGAATTTGCCGCCCAGGGTAGAAGCCTCAACTGAAGGGTCCTTAGTATTGTCAGCAGAGAATAGATTCTGGCTAGGCCGCGGCCTTGACATGTTCACACCCAGCCTTTTCTAAGATTGCCGCAATCCCTCGGGCACCTGAAAAAGCACAAAAATATCTGTGATCGCTAAGGATCTCATCGAAAGCTTCGGCTTCTTCACCTATCCATTGGATAACCCCTTCGAGGTTGCCACGAATAAATTTTTATTCTAAGGAATACGCCCCCACCTTCGCAAATCTATCTTTTGCCTTCACGCAGTCCAAGGATTTTTCATAACATCTTTCCCTAGAATCACAAAGCTCTTCAACATTATTTTCTAGCCTTGAACTTGTCCATTCACTTATCTCTTGCTTTGCCTTCGCAACTTCAAAATTTTCATTCACTTTGGCAAGTTTTTTCTTTAGATCGTCTACTTCGGCTTTGTGAGTTTCGGCTTGTGCATTAAGCCTGGCTTCGCTGACTTTTAGTCTATCTACAAAGGAGAGCAGAATCTTATTTTTTTCAATGGCTTCATTCCTCAGTCTGATGACCTCTGACCGAAGGTTCCCAAGTGCAATTTGACAGCTTTCGTCATCGGCTTCTTTTTGAGCCCTTAAAGCTTTACTAAGAATTAAGCCCTAATAACAAAAATATATGTGTGAGAACATAAAAACAGTAAGAAAACAAATAAACATAACTTATTTTACAAGAAAAAGTGTATATACCTTCAAGCTATTATAAGCAAGGCTGTCTGCAAGTTCATCCTTTGACATCGCAGATAAGCCAAGCTCTAGCTTCAGGAATCACATATTCTTTGCCATTTCTCGACAAACAGATATCTCCTTGTTGTCTGGTAGGCAATATAAAAAGTCATCTTCGTCAGTGCCGCTGTATGCCAAGGATCCTGATGGATACTTCAGATCCTTGGCATATTGCCTAGCTTCGGCAATTTGCTCCTCTGATAGTTTTTCCCTGCAGCCTCACGCACTATAAATTCTAAATCCTCAGTAGATGCTTCAGGAGCAGGGAATTCAGATTCTTCTGTAGCCTTCTCTTTTTCTAATGGTAATGGCGTTTTTGAAGCATCTGAAGGTCTTGATTCAATATCCTTTTCAACAATCTCTGCAGGCCCAGCTTCTGCGGGAACTAAGGGCCTAGCTTCAGTTTCAACCTGCATCATGACGGCTTCGGCAGATTTCTTTGTATTCTTGTCTTCCACGTTAGGTGCTTCTGAAGAGGCAGGAGTTAGCGCCTTTGAGTATTCCATAACAACATCCAATACACTAGCCATTCTCCTTTCTCTTCGAAGTTATTGAAGCAATCTTTTGAACCTTCGGCAGTTCTGTTTCTTGCAATGAACTTGAGGTTTTTGGCTGCTCCGTTGCTATCTTCGGGATTGGCTCTTTGGCAGATTCCACCCTAGCTTCAGCAGTAGCGGGGTGAC
This sequence comes from Zea luxurians, assembly GCA_029449295.1. NCBI lineage: Eukaryota > Viridiplantae > Streptophyta > Magnoliopsida > Poales > Poaceae > Zea > Zea luxurians. The sequence goes on along the minus strand of JAOPSE010000011.1, from coordinate 62,223,153 downwards.
ATGACTCAGCAACAGAGGACCCTTCAGCAAGCCTTGGCTCTTCTGCTATTTCCGTGTGCTTAGGACGATGTGTTAAAACTTTAACCTTTTTCGGCTTCGGCGTAGTGGAAATCGCCAAAGCGGCAGCTCTTCTTTTCTTTCCTTGCTTTCGCGAAGGATAGCTATAATCTGGGTACATGAAACCAATAACATCAAAAACTCTATTTAACCTTTTCTTGTCTCACCCTCCGAAGGCCGTCGTCATGGCATCATCTTCGGTCTTTGAGTAGGCACCAAGCAACTCATCGCTGGTTGCGTCAATGGCGTCTAGCCAGTCGTCGTTTGGTTCGTCAAATTGACTCCTATATTTGAATGTATACTTCAAGTAAATTAAGCCACCTTGGCTAGACCCAGCAGCAGCCTCCTTCGACATCTCCCACCCACTCTCGAGTGGCCACTAAGTCCCTGGTGCCTATGTAGGTGCATACCGTGTTATAAGCAGCTTGGCACGCTTGAATGTCGTTTCCAAGGGCAAGAGATGGTCTTCCAATGTCGAAGTGAGAACATAAGGGACGTTGGATAATTCTCTTGATGTCTTCTCTCTCAACCAGATCGTTCTTTACATAGAACCATTCTTGCATCCAGGCTCCTGGCCATCTCTTGCGAAACGTTGGCACTGGATTGCTTACTTCGGAACGGGTTACGAAGCCATAACAATTGAAATTGTTGTGATATTGTTCTTTTCCAATAGCCTTCGTCTCATAAGACAATTCATGCAAGTTGCAGAAACATTTCGCATTCAGCTCTTGTTTGACTCCTCATGGCCCAAATATAAACCCCTATCCTGATGATGGCTTCAGGGGTAAGCTGATGAAGGTAGACTTCGAAGGTTTTCAGCACTTCGACCAACATACTATCCAAAGGGAACCGAAGCCCCGCCTTCATAAAACTTCTATAGACAACTACCTCGTCAGCTTCGGGCAGAGGGACATTACTCTCTCCTCCAGCCCGCACAATAGAAATGTCACAAAAATACCTTCCCCTCATGGCATCAATCTGTCCTTGTTTGATTGTCGACTTTCCGAAAACAACATGGCTTGGCCTCCAGGGCCGATCATCGGCATCCTCAGTCTCACTTTCAGCATCAAAGTCTTCACTGTCACTAGAGCCTTCAGATATTCCAGCTAATGTCTCATGTGCAATCTTTTCTGCATTGGTCCTCTCCATAGCTTCGTAAAACTCGGACAACGCTGGGTCCACAGTCTTCTTCTCACCAGCCATTAAATCAAACTCGTGACAAAACAAGAGAGTTTAAAATAGCGAGCACAGTGTACACAACCGAAATAGCACAAGAAATGCTTTCAATACGAGCTCAGATTTATATGCATAATGCCCCACGGTTTGGTGGGTCCAGCATGTCAGTGTCGTTCACTATTCTAGCGAAGGGAAGGTGTTTTTTCGGACCTTCGGCTAAAGGCCTTCATCCAGGTCGCAGTCTAAATTTGTTACAAGGAAGCAAATTAATATTGCGAGGGGCTACTGTTGGGGGCCTTCCTCTTCTGAAGGTCCTCAAAAACGTGACAAACCATATGTTTTCAGTACGATATAGATTATTACAAGAGGTTTCGGCTCCCGAATAAAAGATCTTCTCTAATGGCGAAAGTATACGCGATGTAAAGGAGCAACCCGAAGGTGATAGGTGTAAGCGCCGAAGCTATTGCCAGAGAGCTTCGGCATGATGTGGTGACGAAGACCAAGGACGACACCGACTCAAAGGGGGAAAAGACCACTTAGTCCATGATAATTTGTATTATAATCACGAGTAAATGTCAAGGGCATGAATGTAATTTTGTCCGGGCTTTCTCCCGTGCCTATAAATAGATGAACAGTAGCCCCGTACTGTTCACGCTGGATTGTAATCTCTCTCTCTCTCACGCCATCCTTGCTCCCCCACCTTTTGGCAAGCCGAAGGTACAATTATAATACAAGCATTTGACAGTGTCTATTTATGCTCGATAAAGATAATAATAATGATAGATCATTGATATGTGACAATTATTATCTTTGTCCCTCTGCATCCTTATGCATTCTTTCCTCTGTCTATTTATACTTACTTTTATATGATAAAAATGATGAAGGTATGTCCTTCATGACCTTCGTCTAAGGATCATTATATCCGAGAGGAAATAATGCTTCGAAGGACGAAGGTCTTTAACCATTAACAATTATGTTGCCTTGTTCTTAATCTATATCATTTGAGAACAAGTGACCAACAACCACCAATTCTTAGGTATAAATTATCAACTTGTAATTTATATAGAGGAACCAATCTCACATGCTTATGTTATATAAATTGACTATCATGAAAGAGATACCTTACTTTACTATTGTAATTTGACATGTGATGGTAAGTTTATTCCCAACTTTATACTACAACACATATCCATTCTAAATGTCATCAAGTGACCACAACATCCCATGCGGATATAAGAACACTAGTGTCTAGTTTTATACCTACAATTACCTTATTAGTCATTTTCAACCACTTAACTGGTGCCGATCGACTTAACCCCTACCTTGACAATGTGACCATTACAAATCATGGAAGTCTACCCAGGCATCTAGTGTCACATAGATGGCCTTCTACTTCACATTGCAATTCATACAGAGGGATAGAGCGACAATAATAAATAGCGTGCAAGTAATCGACTTTTCTCTATGACTTTCAACTAGGTTACCAAACAGACGACATGATGACTACGAAGGCATGCCACCACTTCATCACACACCATGCATTGCCTATATGTGTGTCACACCCGGCTTTAAGGAACAAAGCCAGGTGCATCTCATACATGCGCCAAGAAGACAACATATATAATAACAGAGTGTATAGAGATAAATGTCACAATAATCAGAGTATTTAATACATAGCGGAAGTCTTACAAAATAAAAGATAAATATAACACGAACTAAGGATCGTTGGCGCCGATGTCAACTGAGAAACGCCACCTAGATCGGATCGAACTCCTCGATACGTGGCTCCTCCTGAACCACCTGTTCTTCTCCTGTGGGGGGTGTGAGACAGCAAGGGTGAGCTCACACATGTTCATCGCTCAACAAGTTGTGGGGAATAATGTGACATGAACTCACAAAGGTGGGAGTTCATGAAGTGTAAGGCTGATCAACAATAGAGGTTAAAGCTGAGCATTGCTTTTATAAGTTGGTCAAAATTTTATTAGCAGTTACTAAGTGTAAGTGAATACCAAACCTTAAATAATAATAAAGAACAAAATTAATAATAAACCCATGCAAATGCAAATGACAAATTGAGTTTAGGTTCCATAATTTAATCATCGGAGAGTCCTGAGCTGCTCTTGACCGTGAGCTCGGCTAGTATACCAGTTTTACACTCTGCAGAGGTTGCACCCTTTACCCACAAGTCGTGTTTCCCATGTCGCCAGGGTTAGCTAGGCCCTTAGACACTACCAAGGTGAATGGCTAGGGATCCACTACGAGGCCTTTACAAAGTTCCACTAGCTTCCGAAAACCCGCTACAGTTTATGGGAAGTTCTAATGCAGGGTTCCTGGCTGACCGCCATCGCAGCAAAATCAACCAGGGACCTCCCTACACTGACCACTCCCCTACTGCCCTTGCCCCTTTCGGGTAAGGTAGTCTTCCACTAGCTTTCCTAATTAGTCAGCCAAGGGGTCCCATTCCTCCCTTGTGGTGGCACGTGGTTCTCAAGTTAAGCTCCATGTTCCAATTAACAATAACATAATGATCTTGACATGAACATAAATAGAATAACAAAATAACTGGAACATGGATATAATGAAATATTAACCCAAAAACCACGTAAAGCAATAGCATAACTACCCATGTGATTCAGGGGTAAACAAGGTAAACAGGATAAACAGTCTAGGGAAACCTATTGGGTCCCATCAAAATTAAACCTATGCATGGTAAATGATTATAAAGAACATTATTGGGTAACAAAGGTGAATCAAGGGCACAACTTGCCTGGCACTTGAGATTCCAGGTACCAACTTGCTTTTCAGATGACACGTGTCCTCGCGCTAGTCGTAGCTATACAAACAAACATGGTATAGATAAAATTAACATCACACCAAACATAAGTACAAACTGAATAATAATGATCTACGCGTTGCTACGGGACTAACGCAACTTGAACGAATCAAATCGGAGTTATAGATTTTAAGTTATGAATTTCTACAGGTTTTATATGCTTAAAATAGGATTAAGTGAGAAATAAATTTTAATATTGTTTTCATATCAAAACAGAGACTCTAAGTGATAGAGAATAATATTACAGAATTTTAGAAACTGGAATGGGTAAATTTGGACTTCATATGAATTTTATAGGGATTAAACAAGATTCTGAAATTGTTTTTATATAAGAAATTCATTTTATAAATCAATTTCTCTGATTATACTATTGGATGGACCGCGCGCCTGAAAATGAAGAAATGCAGGGGGTTTACTATAAAACTCCTTAAGACTCAGAGAGCGCCTGGGTGGACGGCGGGTTTATTTGTCGAAACCCGAGGGGCTCTTGAGAAAAGTTGCAGCGCCAAAGGGGGTATGAGAGTATCTGAGCCGTCCGATCTCGGCTGAACGGCCCAGATTAGAAACGCATCCATCCGAACGGGTACGTAATCTCAGTCGATGGATTCGCGACCAATGGCTCAGATTCAACATACGCGGTATCAAACTCTAGACACTGGATCCGAATCCAACGCTCCCAATTTAATCCGGCAAAAGGGGTCGGTTGTTCTAATCGTGGCCGCCCAACGGCCGATCGACGGCCCACGAGTGTCTTCTCCCCCAGCTGACCGAGCGACGGAAACAGGCACGCCCACGGCGGCGCGCACGCCGGAGCAACCGCAACCCTCGCTCTACCTCCCCATGCTAACCCCCCGATCGGTGCAAAGCTAATAGAACACGAAAGCGAACAGAGGGACAGGGTTCAATACCGGGATTAGAGGAGGCGAGCACCCTACTCGCGGTGTCAGGCGGACCCGCGGTGAACAAGGAGTCCGGCGAGCAATTGCCGCATAGACTCGCCCTAAGGTCTCTAGGTTTACCCGAGATCGACCAAACGCCACATAGAACTAGCGCGAATCATAAGGGTGCGGTCTTACCAGACGTAGTGCAGAGGAGGGTTCCAATCGCGGCGCGGGGCGGAGAAGTGAGTTGAGCTAGCACCGGCGAGAAATTCACCGAGCACTGTGGCACCCCGCGCAAAACTTCTCAGCCAGATACTGCGCAGAGTGTAATCCGACTCCACCGGACACCAGATAGGAGCACAAGCGGTGAGGGGAAACGAAGTCAACGGTGGCGGCGGTAATGGCGGATCGGCGTTGGGGAAGCTTGCGCCCGCGCGAGAGGGTAGCAGGGGGGGAGAACGGGTCTCTGGAAAGCCTTTATGGCCGGCCGGTCGGTTCGCGGATAGCCTCACGGGTTTCCGAGAAGCACGCCATGCACGCGGCACGCCTTGCTCGCGTACCTCCGAAACGCACGGCGAAGGAAGAGGGAAGACCTGACGAGGGTGGCCCGCACGGAAGTGGCTGACGCGATGGAGAGGCTGTCGCGTGGGTCCCAGTGGTCGGCGCAGTGGTGCGGTGAACGCGAGGCTAGTGGCGCGGCCCCACCCGTTCGTGACTCTATCAGCTGGCTGGGCTGCGCAGAGAGAGTAAGTGGAGTTGGGCCACGGGCGTGATCCGGAGTTGGGCCAGAAAGGGGGATCCGGGCCCAGGTAAGGTGTTCTTAGTCTTTTTCTTTTATTTTTCCTTTTTCCTATTTGATTCACTTTCTTTTCATTTGAATTCCTAATTTGAATTTGAGTCTTGTTAAGAAATTCACTTTTGAGTCAAATGTATAAACTCAAATCTGTGTAGGAATAATATTTATATATATTTTTATACTTATTTTTATTCCACATAATGTTCATTTGCTTCTTTTCTTCTAAATTCTAGGATCTCCTTTTATCTTTTTTTTTCAAATTCTTTTTGGGGAATTTAATATATTACTTTTATATTGCCACATAATGCACACAAAATAAAGAACCAACATGATGCACATTTTTTTGTGATAAGTCTTTTATTAACTATTTTTTTTTAATATGGTGTTCACATGTGATGATAAGTAGATTCAACATACACATAAAATATAGGAAAATAACTTTTCTCCTCTTTTATTATCTTTACAAATTAGGTATTACAATGTGCACTAAAACATTTTTCGCAACATCCGCAACACAAAACCAAACTCCACCACACAAAAGTTCCTATTTCCCATTTATGAGCACAACATAACATTATCTAAGATAATGCATCTGTTGGGGCCTTCATCTTCCGAAGGTCCTCAAAAACACGACTAACATGTTTTCCAAGTATAATATACTCACAGGGACCTTCGGCCTTGGGATAAAGGTGTACACGATATGAAAGGCGCGGTCTGCGAGAAAACGTGATTAGGAGCTGGAACGTCCGAACGTTTTAGAAAACTGGAGTAGAACGTTTGTTTTGGACGTTTAAACGTCGTTTAATCGTCCTAAACATGTTTTAGGGTGTTTTACGCGTTTTGGGGACATTTTACCCATCTATGGGCCTTTCCTAGGCCTTTAGGGTTTAGGTCCAGCCAACGCGTACCCGTGGAGGCTTCCTCTCCAGTGAGGAGCACTCCTTAGTCGGCCGCCCTCCTCTCCTCTGCCACCACAGCAATTAGCAGACATCATCAGACCGTCGGCCGACTGCCCCATAGGTATGTCGCTGCCCTCCATTGACCTCGGCTCCCCCTCGTCCCTCCTCCCATAGGCGGACAAGCCCACAGCAGACCGCTGCGCGCCTGCGCCACCGCTGGCTGATCGGTGACCGCAAGACCAGCAGCCAGCGCCCTCCTCCTCCCTCCGCAAGACCAGCAGCCAGCGCCCAAGATCATAGTACCAGCCAGCGCCCATTGTTTTAGGCCCTATTTGTTGATTTTGCTTATAGTGAATCAATCTCTATTTGCTCACGGTAAATTTCAATGGCAAAAATAGTGAGGCATTGTGTGGTTGAACTTGTGTTGTTGAACTTGATCTGTTTCTTTTTATGCTATTTGGTTTGTGAACTCAAGTACTCAACTTTTGTATGAACATATTTTATATTTGAACTTCTATGTCAAATCTGAAAAGACGTTTCAACGTTCGTTTAAATGTTTAACTGTTAAAAAGTTGGTTCATAACGTTTTAACGTTTTACTGCTTTAATAACCATGGTTCACGCTAACTTTTATTCACTCGCACGTCATACTTGGATCCTTACCTTCTATCAAGCCGAAGGTACAAATGTAATTCGATATTGTTAATCTTTGTTCTTTTCTTTTTACTGGTAGCTTGTGAAATCCATTAAAAATAGTAGAAAATTGATAAAATGAAGGGACCAATTTTGGTAGACTCCAATTATCATTTAGTATTTAACTATAACACCCTGAATTTGGGGGTAGAATTTTTTCTTCTTTAATACTCACTAAATTCAGGCATTACTCTCTTTTCTCTTCTCGTTTCGCTCATTCTTCCAAATTTCAAAGCAGTATAGCGACTGGTGTCCGTGTTGCGTGTAAACAAACAACCTAAGTTGTCGTGTTGCATCATGCTGAGGCATATTTCTTGTCTGATGTCGTGTTTAATCGCGTGTTTTTCTTAGTCTCGTTTCAGATTTCATTTCGCGATTGGTTTCCGATCTGCGGTTGTGCGTGTCGTGGGATTTTGACCCGCGACGCGACCCAGCCCGGCCTGACCTGGCCCACGCGCCCTGGCGCCCCTGCCCCTTCCCCCATGCGCGTGCGCCCCCCCTCCCTTCTCTTCCTTTCTCTCGCTGAATTTTCCCGCGCAGCAACCTCCTCTCCTCCACCTCTCTCTCTCTCCCCCGTGGTGCCCTAGGTTTTAGAGACGGTGATTGCCGGATTTGGACCCCGAGGTGAGCTTCCCTCCCCTCCCCTCTCCCTCTCTCTCTCCCCCTCCCCCTCCCCTTCCTTCTTCCCCCGCGCGGCCTCCCTGCGCAGCCCCCTCGACGCCCCACTGCGTGGCCCCTTGGCCCCTCCCCGGTGCGGCCCCTCGGCCTCCTTGGAGCGGCTCCCTGGCCCCCTCGCGTGCAGCCCCTTGGCCCTGGCGGCGCAGCCCCCCAGCCCCCCGGCGGTGTGGCCCGTCGGCCTCCCTCGCGTGCGGCCTCCGCGGCCCCCTGGCGTGGCTCCCCGACCTCTCGGTGGCACGGCCCCTTGGCCCCCTGCGGCATGACTCCCTCGGCCCCCTACACGTGGCCCACTGGCCCCGACGCGTAGCTGTTCCGGCCCCCTGTGCGCGGCCGTCCCAGCCCGAGTGCGCGCGGCTCCCCACGCGGCCCCTGCCCTCAGCAGCGGGGTCCCCCGGCGCGGCCCCTGCGCACGCCCCCAGTTCGCACAACGCGATCCCGCGTGCGCAGCCCCACGCACACGGTGATTGATTTTTTAGTTTTAATTAATTTTAAACCCTGTTTAGTTAACGTGCTGCGTCACGCGCTTCGTCGCGCGACGAATTTGTTTAATTTCAGATTCTATTAATGTATTGCGTCGCGCGACGATCCATTTTATTTTTAGATTGTTTAATGTGTGGCGTCACGCGTCCAGTCACGTGACATTTTATTTTAAATTCAGTTTGGATGACGTATGCCGTCGTGCGCTTCATCGCGCGACGCTTGACGTTATTTTCATAATTAGTTTAAGCGTCTCGTGGCGCGCTCCATCGCGCGACGAGTCGATTCGTTCTTAATTCAGTCTAGGTGTTGTGTCGCGCGTTTCGCCTTGCGACAATCCTTTTAAATTTACTTTGGTCCATTTATAATGATTTAACATGGAACATGATTTTATCCTATGTATAGCGTGATGGCCAAATTAATATTATTCTGTTTAGACGAGTATTTTGATTTATAATCTAGTGACGTGATCGCTCTTCGACCGTAGCCTCGACCGTTTGTGACGGAACCTCCCAAGTCATTAGGCCCACCTACAGTTGTTCTTGTCTAATAGACCTCGGACAATCCTGTAGACGTACATAATCACTTGACAAGTTCGGTATCTGCATCCTTTATCTTTCCCAAGAGTGTTCCACCCGTCACGCAGATATTACAACACATCGGAGCAACGAATAAGCGAAAGCAATTACAGTAACTTAATTTACATTAAAATATAGAAAGAGTGTTTTTATTACAGACCAGCAGTATATGAGCGCAGAAGTATTATTATTACAAACTCAGGAGGTAAAAACCCCTCTCGCTTAGAAGTATAATGTTTTTAAAAGGAGGACAACATCCTCCCGAGGCTTCACTCTTGAGATTCTTCCTTTCGCACCACCTTAGAGCAAAAGCAACAAAAGTTTGCTGTTTCCTCACCTACAACAACATGGGTTTGAAACCCCTGAGTACGAAGTGTACTTTCACAAATCTTACCCGTCAAAATAAAAGACTCTCAAGAATATGCTGGCTTGAGGGAGTCAAGGTAAGGCTTAATCAAGAATCAAGACTCTGTTTGCAAAGATGCTTACTAATAGTGGGTCCTTAAAAATCCAATTTTATTAGCAAGTTAAGTCATTGAATCTAGAGTTCTTTATACCCTAGTTCAAGCACTTGGCCTATACTAGCCATCTTTTTATCAACCCTTCTTGTTCACTGGAATGCTACGTGTAGGGCAGTGACCAAGTCTTCATGTCCGAGAAGTAATGGCGATCCGAATCGATTAATACCTAGCTAGGGATCTCCAATCACATGACATATGTAGCACTTAACCCTTGCATATGTCAACTCGCCACTGGTGTTCTTAACACCAGATCGGGTTCACGCCAACCGAGAGCACAGATACACCACCGTCCAGCCTCTTGCCACGGAGGGTACACACTACTCTCGCCATCTCTCCACTCCCATTGCGTGTTGTCCTATTCTGGTATTAGTCTGCCCGAGGCAAAGCTTACCCATGATGAGGCATGTGACTAGTTAAAAGGTCCTCAATCATCAAGCCTACATCGAGACGGTCCTTAATCGACTCAGACGGAGACACTACATCGAGACTCTCCTCTCGTGCAAGTCACCCGCCTGGTCTCAGCTTTATCATTTCAAACCCAAAGTTTGGTACCTGGCAGAGGTACATCTTATCCGATGTTGAACCCATCACGGCCATGATGGATCCACCATCAAGTTTTATTTTTGAAAATTATCCCATCCCACTTGAAGCATCATCTATTATTGAAAACAAAACATTTTGTTTTTCTAGAGCAAGACTAAGCATCAGAAAAACACCTTTTTAAGAAAACAGGTAATCAAGGAATGGTAAATAGATTCATTGAAGGAAATGCAGCAATTGGTCTAACACCCAACTCCTATCACCTAATGCATTAGTCAAGTGATAAAGAGTTAAAAACAGCAAGGAGGTGGCAAATGCACTGGGGCTTGCCTTGCGTTGTAGGAGAGTCGGGTTCTGCTCCACAAATATCAAAATAAAAGCAGTTCCCGGCAGGTGGGTCTTCAGGTGGTGGTGGTGTAGCTCTTTCTTCTTCAACCACTACTTCTTCCTCGTTTTCTATATATAACCATGAATGCTCATGTAATGCTTATGAAAATGCAGTAAACAAAAAGGTTGATCAAGTTGTATCTTGAATACAACTTTCCTTCACGGTACTCCAGAGAACTAGGGTTTTTGAAGTTAGTATTTTATTTCATAGGGCAGGCACTACTTAGGAAATTAGGGTTTTGGGTTTAGGTATCAAACTTTGTCCAAATCATGTCTAACTTCACTCATGGGTTCTAAATACCATATTAGGCTTATTCAAAAAGTTTAGTGATTTTTGGAGTTATTAGATAATTTCTAAAATTCTAGAGGTATAGGTTTAAGCCCTTTTAAATACTACATAATTCCTTGTTTGGACTAAAAATCCTAAAACTATTTTTATTAAATATTATAGGAATTTAGGAGTCTAACAAAATTGGTATCATATTTTTAGCATTTTCCAAGAATTTTCTATGGATTTCCTAAGTCTAGCAGAAAAAGAAAAAAAGGAAAGCATCAACAGTACTGGGCTCAATTCAGCCTGAGCCAGCCCAATACAGGCAGAACGCGCTCACGCGCGCGTCCGTGCTGTCAGTTTTTCACCAGGGACCCTGGTGATTTGAAAAACCTTTGAACATTCCGCAGTACTGTTTCTTGTGTCACTGACAATTACGAATAGACCCCTCCCCTTTCTATTCTTTACAACCCGCGATCCTCGACGGTGAACGGCGACAGGCCGAGCTCCGGTGAGCTCGTACTGGCCGAAATAGGCAATGGCTAATCCTTCCCTTTGCTTGACACCAAATTCAACCCTAAATGACCATTTCCCCTCACTTAATTGCAAGGTTCAAGCTCTTAATCACACTGCCCACGGTGACAGCGCGAGCAACGGACAAACCGAGATGTTCCCAGTGATCCTACGGGTTCTAACTCAATTGGATGGCTCAGGGAGTATCAAGAGCACATCAGAGTACTGAAATGAGGGAACAGAGGGCATGAACGGACCTGTAGCGCGCTGGCCACGGCGAGCTCACACAGAACGATGTTTTAGACCGATTTGGGGGAAGTCTCAAATTGTGGAGCTGTAGCGGATGATTAGAGGTGAGAGCTGGTTCACTGGATGCACAACTACCTAGCGGAGCTGATGGCACGCGCAATTTATAGGATTCATGAGCGGTGGTGACTAATTTGAAGAATAAGCGCGGCGGCCGGAGAGGGGGAAGAGCACTAGCGCAAAGGTTTCATGGCGTTCACCGGTGCAATGGCTCAAAGATTGTACTCTTAAGTGTGCCACAGTTACTACCGCACAGTAACAAGCCACAGTGTGGCATAACTGAGGTCACCGAAGTTTCCATGGCAACACCGGCGGTCCGGCCACGTCGCAACGGCTACAGGCGCGGTGATAAGCCTCCCCCGCGACCACATCTGCTCCCCCGCGAGATCTTTTACCTCCTCGTGGATATCCACTACGTGTCAGGCACGAATCACGGCGACCGGCACGAATCCAGGCGTGCGGATCACCGACGGCGAGGGGGACTGAACCCAGGGATATTTCTGTTACTGCACCATCAGGGAGTCATTCAGAGCACCTGACAGCACGGTTTGCAGCGCCCTAATCTCAGATTTTTGTGTGGAAACTTGCTAATCTACATGTAACAAAGTTGTAGCTCTATAAACCAGCAACAATTCTCCTGTAAAGATCTTGCTCATTTGCCTATTCCCTTGAGCTAGAATCAAGTCCAAAGTTCGCCAGAACTCACTATCAGCTAATAATCAGTCATAGGGTGGTCTGACAGCCAGACTTCAAACCGATTTAGCTCCTAATTTTGTACAACACCAAGGTTTAATCACTTAAGCAAAGTTGTACTCCTATAATAGCTCTATAATCTTGATGTATTAAGCCAGAACAGAATCTTCATGGATTAGATTATATAAAGCTCCAAAGTTGCTCCAATTGCACTGAATTCTGACTTAAGCATATGGGGTTCAAAAGGGTACTTTTTGCAATTAAGTCCAAATCCCACTTTTCAACTTGCAAATCTTCAAATTTGTGAAACATATGATTTAAGGTGCCCTAATACTTTGCTTTTTACACTTGGGTCCAAAAGTGCACAAATTTTACACTTAGCCCCCTAGGGTTCTAATTTAGGGTTTTCCAGGGGTCTTTTCAGGATTTTTAGCACTTTTAGGGTTTGGATGCCACTCAAGTCCTTCCAAAAAGATATCTTAGGATTATTGTTCATATCTTTTGAGGTTTTCACATATTTGGACTTCCCTTATATCCATAAGCCCAGATTTAGGGTAAAGTACCTTACACTAGGGTTAACCACACATCAAGTCATAGTAGTACTACATATTTGAAATTTTTACCTAGTGAATGCACTCTAGGTGTCACAAGCAAATGATATGCCCATACACATGATGTTATGCTCAAGTTTTAGTGACAATAACACCAGGGGTGTTACACCGTTACTCTCTCTTTCTCGCTTAGTCATAGGTGTGAGCCCTACGCCGAGTGTCTGTTTATTTATAACATTCTATTGTATGGTGTACTGTTCTTTTGTATTAAATGTTTGGAATGCATGTTTGAAATCGTATAGATAATGATCAGTTGGTGGAGTCTGAAGGAGTTGCAGGTGAAGACCCTGAGCAGCAGCTGGTTGGTGAAGGCAAGTGTCCCTTGACCCATCTATGTCCTACTCATTCTTATAATTCACTCCCCGCATTTACACAGTTTATATCTAAGGATTGACTAGCTTTTGTTTATCTTGTCCTTGTTTACCTATTCTGGTTGGGTTATTTTGGTTTAGCCATATGCTAGTGCTTCACATTAATCAATGAACATGATGAGATTGTCTATGATACACTATTTTCCCTTTTGATTATGATGATATACTTGTGGCATTTAAGGGGACTCGAGCTGTTTCTCGAGTGCCTCTCCGTAAGGACTGGTTCGTTGGATGACCGCCCGGTAAAACAGTGCAACCATGAGTGTGGAATGGGACGCCCTTAGCTGAATAATTAGAGGAACTGGGGTGTAGTTCGCTTCGCCGTCGTGCCGTTAATGGGGCTCGGTGTATGCGGCTCGCTTTGCCAAGGTTGGTTTGCCCCTTGGGGAGGAGTGTGATGCATTTAGGAAACCTAACAGGTAGCTACAGCCTCAGGGAATCTTTGTAAAGGCTACGTAGTGAAACTCTGCCTGTTCACCTTGGTACTGTTTAAGGGTTTGATCGGCCCGAGGCAAGAGGGAATCACGACTTGTGGGTAAAGTGCGCAACCTCTGCAGAGTGTTATGGAAACTGATATATCAGTCATGCTCGTGGTTATGAGTGGCCAAGGGAGCTCCATTGATTAGAGATACTTGATTAGAGATGTTTGGTTTATAGGTGGTGATGAGGATGATGGTTTTGGTTATGACTATGGTAATGGTAAGTGGTATTCTTTCCGTTTGGAAAGGGTACATTGGGTTAATAACTTGGGTTAATGCTAAAACCTGGCTTTCTACTAGTAATAATAACCTAACCAACTAAAAGCAACTGCTTGACTAAACTCCACATAAAGCTAGTCCACTACAGCCAAACGGGACATATTTTTGAGTATGTTGATGTGTACTCACCCTTGCTTTACACACCAACCCCCCCCCCCAGGTTGTCTGCGTTGCAACCACTGCTCAGGTGAAGATGAAGTAGTGGAGGAGGACTTCCAGGAGTTCCAAGAGTACGATGAGTTCTAGGCGTGGGTTAGCGGCAAACCCCCAGTGGGCTGCCTGTGAAGGCCGTGTGTATCTATGTTTCTTTTCTGCACTTTGATAATTGTTAAAGATTATGTGGATGTCTCGGACATCATGATGTAATCGACTATTATACCTTCTTTTATGTTATTGTTTGAGCACTATGTGATGATGTCTAGTTATGTAACTGTTGTGTACATGAGTTGCTGATCCTAGCACGTACATGGTTCGTATTCGGTTTGCCTTCTAAAACCGGGTGTGACATAGGTGGTATCAAAGCCGTGCTGACTGTAGGACCACTAACCTAGAATAGAATGGTCGTTCTAAGGATTATAGACCCCTATTATCACCTTGACTTTGGTATCCCTTCAAAAGTTGGTCATATCGACCAAACCTATGTTCTACTATATATTATACCTTGTTGAAAAATTGTTTTATTCTAATTCCTATTTTTTATGGTTTACTTGCTGGTCATATTAGCTCTGTTCTCACTCTTATGCTTACGATGTCTTTTGTAGATGGCTCGTCTTAGACACACTGCATGGAAGTCAGTCATTCCTTTCTTGCCTTCTCGTCTCGCGGAGCGTCCGCTTCGCCGTCCGGTGGCTGGTCAGTCTAGCCATTTGGAGAGGCTGCACCACCGCCTGCACAACGAGCAGGAGCGTCGATGACAGGATCTAAGCAGCAGGGCTCTTCTTTCTCGCTTCAGCAGGAGATAGAGTCTGTGAGGAGCTGCTCTCCTATGCCCCCGCTAGAGGCGCCCCCTACACCACCACTAGGCGTCTCGGCTACTGGAGTAGCTGTTGGAGGAGACCCCAACGACGGAGGTGACGACAGCAGCTCGAGCCACAGCACCGACCTTTCAGAGGAGCAGGAGCCCGAGGGATGGGTTGCTCGACCCATCACTCGTGACGCCGCTCGCGGGTGTCACTTTCATGATGCGCTCGACACCTTGCTACTCTAGGCACTTGACTAGCGTACCTGGTCTATCGAGTATCGCTGTGTTGTCTTCCAGTATAGTCACGGGGTTTACCCAGACCGCTGGAGGCGACCTTCTTGGTGCGCCATCCGAAGAACAGTCTTCGGGGTGCGGAGGTCTACTTAGAGCATTACTCTATCTCTGAGCGGGACTCAGCTGAGGCGGCCATGCAAGATGTCGCACGGCGTGCGCTTTCACACTACTGCTCAGTGCTCGGTGGGGTAGCTGATGGTCTTAACCTGAAGTATTACCCCCGCCGACCATCTGGCAGCACAGGAGGTGTGATTGTTTCACCTGTTGGTGAGGATAATCCTAGGTTGAGCAGCACAGTCAACCTAGCCGTCGTGCTAAACACGGAGCTGGACCATGCTTTAGATGAGCTGAGTAGGGCTCGTGCTGAGGTTGCCCAGTTGTGGACTGAGCGGGCGGAGCATCGTCACCTAGAGGATGGTTCCCCCGCTCCTATCGGGACTCAGCACCTGTACCGCTCACCTCAGCGTGGACACCATGCTTATGGTAACCCCAACTGTAGGACCAGTATAAATTTAGAACCATAGATCGTCAGTGTCGGATCTTGTAATTAATGCTTAAAAGTAGAAGTTATAGTCTTAGTCTTACTCTTAGTTAGTCTTAGTTAGACATGATAGTTTGCTTATCCTGTGTTTTTTATGTTTGTCATGATGAACTATGATGGATTTGGATTTTTGTAATGACTGTCGCCGGAGTGTGGATGTCCCCCCTGCACTTTGGTTTACTTGTTAAATGTTAATAAAATTAGTCATCTAGTTGGGAAGCCATTTTATTCTACTTTCCTCTTTATCTGAGAAGTTGTGTTTGCCTATGTTGGGAGTCAGTGAAGATGCTTATCTGCTCAGTACTGTGGAAGGATTCTATACTCTTTTCTTATGCTGCAAGTTGCAAGATCAGTTCTGATGTGTGATTGCATTCTGCAGATGTCAGACAATAGGCGCAGAGGAGGAAGGCGTGCTCAGCAGGAGCAGGCAGCACCGCAGGATGAGGCACCCCAACAGCAGCTGCCACCACCGCCCCCGATGACCATCGAGCAGATGTTCCTAAAGCAGACTCAGGCAGTTCAAGCCATCGGTCAGACTCTGGCTGCCATTCAGCAGCAACAGCATCAGCCCCCACCTCAGCGTCAGATGCCTTAGATGCCTAGAGACAAGCGTGCTGAATTCATGAGAGGTCGTCCCCCAGTGTTCGCTCAGTGCGACGACAGGGAGAAAGTTCTGTATGGTCCCTATTTGTTGAGAGGAGCAGCTCAGTCTTGGTGGGAGTCCTACCTCGCCACCCATGCCAACCCCGACACTATCACCTGTGAGGAATTCAGAGACAATTTCCGTTAGTACCATGTTCCCGCAGGTCTGATGACAGTGAAGAAGGAGGAGTTCCCGGCGCTCAAGCAAGGGCCTATGTCTGTCAGTGAGTACCGAGACAAGTTTCTGCAGCTGTCCCACTATTGTTGGGAGCCTTCATCTTCTGAAGGTCCTCAAAAACGCGACTAACATGTTTTCCAAGTATAATATATGTATAGGAACCTTCGAACATGGGATGAAATCGTACATGATATGAAGAGCACGGTTCGGGAGAAGGATGAACCAGTGCCGAAGCTACCCGTGAAAAAGCTTCGGCTTAGCAATGGAAAGTGAAACTGACTTAAAGGGAAAAAGGCAGTCTAGTCCTCGATAAATTATCCCTAAGTCAATAGTAAATGTCAAGGGCATGAATGTAATTCTACACAGGCTGCGTCCTATGCCTATAAATAGATGAACAGTGACACCGTACTATTCACGCTGACTGATATTCACTCGCACATCACGCTAGGATTTTTACCTTCTGTCAAGCCAAAGTTATAAATGTAATTCGATACTGTTCATGTTTATTTATGATAAGATAATAAAAAATGTTCCGATAATGTCATATAATTATTCATGTTATTTCCCATATTTCATATGCTTCTACTTGCTTTATTATATACTGAGATGATGAAGGTACTTCCTTCATAACCTTCGTCTAAAGACCATTATATCCTAAGGGAGATAATGCTTCGAAGGACGAAGGTCTTTAACCATTGACATTTTGTGTTGCCTTGTTCTTAACTCATAGCATTTTAGAACAAGTCCCCAACATTGGCATCCACCTCCGGTGAACTCATTCGACCACCTTCGGCAAGTCGTGACCTTCGTCATGCCGTTGAAGAAAGCTTCAGGGCTAGGGGTTGCACTGCAGCCACTGGATGTCAACCAAGACACATTGCGTGAAGCCTAAAGCCAAAAAAGGAAGGCTACAAGTCCAACGCCCCAGGAGGAAGAGTTGGACCAAGAGATCAGGGATCTCGAAGCCATTCATCAGCAGGTTCAAAGGAAGAAGGAGAAGATGCTTCGTCTTGCTGATCTTCAGAGGAAGATCGATGAGGCCGCTGAGGAAATGCGTCATCTCACTCAAGATGACCACGACTGGTGACCTCAACGCATAGAGCTTCATCAGGACAATTCCTATGATGATGAAGTTTGGTATGATGATTTCCACCATGGAAATTTTGCTTTTGGTGATGCTTCTCCTCTATCAGCAGAACTGCAGACTACACCATGGCCTTCATCATACAAGCCACCCCAGCTTCCCATGTATGATGGGCACTCGGACCCAAAGCAATTCTTGATGAGCTATGAGGCAACAATATCCTCATATGGAGGCAATGCCGCTGTCATGGCAAAGTCCTTCGTCATGGCAGTCCGAAGTGTGGCCCAGACATGGTACTCTTCTCTTCGGCCAGGGACAATCACGTCATGGCAGAAGCTTATGGACATGTTGGTCACCAGTTTTCAAGGGTTTCAGACGAAGCCAGTTACTGCTCAGGCCTTGTTCCAATGCACACAAGATCATGAGGAGTACCTTCAGGCGTACGTCCGAAGGTTCTTGCGTCTGAGAGCACAAGCGCTAACAGTGCCTAATGAAATCGTCATTGAGGCCATGATCAAGGGTCTTTGGCCAGGACCTACGGCTCAATACTTCGCCAGGAAACCCCCTCAGACCCTAGAGAAGCTGCTTCAGAAGAAGGATGAGTACATTCGAGTCGATAATGATTTTCGCCAGAGAAGGGAAGAAGCTTATATGTTTTCTGAGATGACTAGGGGCTTCGGAGGAAGAAACCACCCTAGGCATGTCAGATCAATCCACAGCTCTAGTCAGAGTGATGACAAAGGAAGCTAGTTTCAGAGGCCACAACACATCTCACAGTCTGCAGGGCAGCAGCAAAGCTCCATCAGGCCACTAGCTCCAAGGGGCAGAGGCGGCAGGGGCTTCGGAGGAAGATATGGGGATCAGCCCAGGAAAATCTATTGCTTATTCTGTGGTGAAGACAAGGGCCACACTACAAGAACGTGTTAGATTACCATTCAGAAGTAAAAAGAGATTGCCGAAGCAGAAGCCTAGCAGAACCAGCCGAAGCAGGTTTTACATACTACTTCGTGCTACTCTCCCTACATACCAGAATATGTGGGCAATCAACCTGCAGCTTCTGTTACTTCGACAAGCCATTCACAAGCTTCCTGGCCTCAACTTCCACCACCACCACCATTGCCACTTACTCATACCCAAAGCCAACAGCAAGAAGGGCGCTAGCACCCCCAAAAGCAACACGACTTCAGGGAGGAGTCTGAAGCTCGTACAGTCAACAACACTATACCAGTATCGAAGCACATATACTGAGGGATATCCTACTTCTGAAGTACTTTTATCTTTTATGCCATTTTACTTTCTGTATGAGAAACGAGTAATGAAAAACTCAGTTTCAATTTCTTGTAATAATTCTACCTACAATAGAATGAAATATATCTTTTTCATAGATTTATGAAGCTCGAAAGATGACTCTAAAGGAACAAAGTAGATTTCGAAGCTCAAAAGTCGTTCCTAAGGGAATGCCAGGCCAAATTTGACGAAGCTACAAAAAGTCGTTCCTAAGGGGGCAAGCGTAAGTTTTCTGCTCAAAAGTCGTTCCTAAGGGAATGCAGAGCCAAAATTGACGAAGCTACAAAAAGTCATTCCTAAGGGAGCGCAGTGTAAGTTTTCTGCTCAAAAGTCGTTCCAAAGGGAATGCAGAGCCAGATACCGCCGAAATATAAGGCGAAGAAGTTCAAAAGTCGTTCCTAAGGGGATGCAGAACTTATACCACCGAAATAGAAGGTGAAGAAGCTCAAAAGTCGTTCCTAAGGGGATGCAGAGCTTAGACTCAAAAGACATTCCTAAGGGGATGCAGAGTCTTCCGTGTACCAGTGTGGGCATATGTGTGGGTGTTAAAGCATCATCATATTGCATCATATCATCGCATCATTTAGCATAGCATCACATCATACATCATATCGCATCAATAGAAAGACTGAATACGAAGCAAATCTTTGGAGAAAGATTGAATACCTTTAGATTAAATGAAAATGTGCTAAGGCACGAAGCAAGCTTCGGGTGACAATTCTATCACATCTGTCCTAGAAGGGGTTTCCTTCTTTACGAAGCATGAAAAGAAGGGAAGGTGTTTTTTCGCCGAAGGCTCAAAAAGCGGTATGTGTGTATGTTTCATGCATCGCGAAGAAATAAATTACAACAGCTTACATATTCGGTTCAATATTACATACATCAAATGTTACATAGTTTTGTTACAACAGAAGCCTAATCTTCCTTAAGTTGTTCCTTACATCAAGCATTTCAAAACATTATTACAACAAAATCTATTCTTCTCTAAGGACTTTTTCTGCAACTTTGTTCAAAAGTTTATCGACGACTTTGTCGATAATGGAGTTCGCCATGCTTATAATATCCAGCACTTCCTTCATCTCTGGATCAGCTAGGGGATTGTACGGCTCCGATGGCGGGGATAGCTCAGCTGTAGTAAGTAAACTGTTAGTTTGAAGCTACATAGCAAGTACTGAAGCCAAAAAAAATCAAAAACAATACATATGCGCCTTTCGCGCTCAGCAGCCTCTTCAGCTCGCTTTGCTTCTTCCCGGGCATCGTGGGTGTCTTTTTCATTCTTTTTATAATTTTGTTAGCCAGCTCTCGGCCACCGTTCACCCAGACATCAGAATAAAACTCCCCGCCCGCTAAAGTTGCCTCGGCTGAAGGATCCTTCGTATCGTCTAAGCAGAAGGCAGCTTCGGCCTGGGCTATAGCCTTGATGTGATCGCATCCGGCCTTCTCCAGAATAGTTGAGATTCCCCGAGCGCCAGAAAACGCACAAATATCCCCGCGATCATTCAAGATTTCCTCGAAGGCTTCGGCTTCTCCACTTATCCATTCAATAACGCCTTCAGGGTCACCTCGGATAAAATTTTCTTCAGAAGAATAGGCGCCCACTTTGGAGAAGCTAGTTTTTATTTTCTTCACGCAATCCAAGGATTTTTCAAAACAATTTTCATTGGATTCGTGAAGTTCTTCAACATTTTTCTCTAGTTTATTCTTCCAATATTCACTAATCTCTTGGTTAGCCTGTGCAAGCACACAGTTCTCCTTAGCTTCGGCCAGTTGTCTCCGAAGGTCTTCAACCTCGGCCTTTTGGGCTTCGGCCTGAGCATTGTACCTAGCTTTGTTTTCTTTTATTTTATTCACCAACAAAATCAAAATTTTGTTTTTCTCTAGACCTTTGTTTCTCAGTTCAATCACCTCTGAGCGAAGGTTGTTAAGAGCCATTGTACAACCTTCGTCTTCGGCGCTCTTTTGTGCCCTCAAAGCATTACTAAGAATTAAGCCTGGCAAAGAAGAAGAAAGAATTGAGCATGGCAATAAAAATACTTCATTTTCCAACTTCAAAGTTAACTTCTATACCTTTATACTGTTGTACGCGAGGCTATCAGCAAGATCATCCTTCGACATAATTGAAAGGCCATCTTCAAGCTTTGGAAATCCCATACTTTTAGCTATCTCCCGACAAACGGATATTTCTTTGTTGTCCGGGAGACAGTACAGGAAATCATCATCGTTAGTGCCGTTAAAAACTAAGGCTCCCATCGGATATTTTAATTTTTGGGCATAGTGTCTAGCTTCCAGGATTTCTTCTTCGAATAATTTCTTTCCCGAAGCATGTCGATAAATGTAATCAACAGCTTTGGCTAGAGCTTCAGGGGCAGGAGATTTTGCTTTTTCTGCCATACCTTGCCCTGCTGTCATGCTGATATCTGAAGTTTGCTGATCAGCCTTGTCTTCAGGCGCGACAGTTTTTGTCTCAATTGGCACTGTAGGCTCAGCTTCGGCTTCGGCCTGGCTCTTGACAGCTTCAGCAACTTTCTTAATAGGATCAGGGGTCAAGGCCTTTGTAGTCTCCATAACAGCGTCTAGCACGCTGGCCATCTTCCTCCTCTTGGGAGTTGCGGCAGGAGCTTTTTGCATCTTCGGCAAATTTGCCTCTGCCGGTGGGCTTAGGATTTCTGGCATTTTTATTATTTTTTCCACCTGTAGCTCTTCGACCTTATCATCCTTAGCTTCGGCTGGCCCAACTGTAGGCACCTTCGGCACCACAATCGGCTCTTCAACGCTCTGCACAATCGGAGCAGCTTGTCTTGCTTCGGTAGTTGAAGAGGCCCCTTCGTCAAGTTCAGGCACTACAGCCAGTTCAATATACCGCGGCCGGTGGGTCAGAACCTTCACTTTTTTGCCCTTCGGCACAGTGGTGGTGGCCGAAGCGACAACTTTTCTCTTTTTCCCTTGCCTTCACAGCGGGTAGTGATAATCAGGGTATACGAAGCCCATTGCATCAAATACCCTATTCAATCTTTTCTTCCCCCGGCCCCTGAAGGCTGCGGACAAGGCATCATCTTTGGCCTTGGAATATGTTCCAAGCAGCTCGTCACTGGTAGCTTCAATACATTTCAACCAGTCATCATCTGGTTCATCAAACTTCTCCCTAAATCTGAAGGTATACTTCAATCGGACTAGACCACCTTCACTGGATTCGGCAGTAGTTTCCTTCGGCATATCCCAGCTCTCCACAAGTGGCCACACCCTGAAGGATATGTGTACTTGAATTAAATCCCTCGTGCCAATGAAGGCGCAAACTGTACTAAAGGCCTTCTGACATGCTTCAACATCACTATCAATATCCACCTTCGGCCTTCGGAGGCCGAAGCGAGACCAGATGGGGCGCTAGATAATTGCTTTGATGTCTTCCCTTTTAATCAGATCATTTTTAACATAAAACCACTCCTCCATCTAGGCTCCGAGCCATCTTTTCCGATATGTTGGCACCGGATAGCTTGCATTAGAGCGGGCAATGAACCCATAGCGGCCCTAGTTGTTGGGGTATTGGTCTTTGCCAATAGCCTTCGTCTCGTATAAAAGCTCGTGCATACTACAAAAGCACTTCGCGCTCGGCTCCAGCCTGGCTTCTTACAGCCCAAACAAACATCCCCATCCTAATTATAGCTTCGGGGGTAATCTGATGGAGAAAAATCTGAAAAATCTTTAAAACCTCAACCACAAAATTGCTCAGTGGGAACCGGAGACCTGCTTTCAGGAAGCTTCGGTAGATAACAACTTTGTTTTCCTCAGGAGCAGGGTCAGTGTTGTCTCCTCCAACCCTCACAATGGACATATTGCGGAAATATCTCCCCCTCATGGCGTCAATATGACTTTGTTTGATGCTCAATTTCCTAAAGATTGTATGGCTTGGCCGCTAGGGCCGATCCTCAGAATCTTCATCCCCACTCTCTATATCATAACTATCACTGTCATCAGAATCTTCAGACAAGCTCTCCATTATCTCCTTAGTAATTTTCTCTGTGTTCGTCTTCGCCATAGATTCATAAAACCCAGCAATGAAAGGATCCGCAACTTTCTTTTCTTCATACAACTTCTTCTCCTCAGTTACCTTCTCCTTAGCCATTTTCTTCTCCTTAGACATGGGTCAAATGTCTTTAAACCGAATCTCGAAAACCTCGAAAATCAGACAAGAGCTAGTGAGCAAATGCTAACAATTTGAGAAAATAACGCAAACAACAGAAATGGTGTATCAAATACTGCCGCTATGGGTTCATATTTATATGCCTAGTGCCCTGCAACTTGGTGGGCCCCATCTGTCATTGACTTTCGCTATTCTAGCAAAGGGAAAGTGTTTTTTTCGGACCTTCGGCTTAAGGCCTTCGTTCACGTCGCAGTCTGAATTTATTGTTATAACAAATTAATACTGCGAGGGGCTACTGTTGAGGGCCTTCGTCTTCGGAAGGTCCTCAAAAACATGACTAACATGTTTTCCAAGTATAATATATGTACAGGAACCTTCGAACATGGGATGAAATCGTACATGATATGAAGAGCGCGGTTCGGGAGAAGGATGAACCAGTGCCGAAGCTACCCATGAAAAAGCTTCGGCTTAGCAATGGAAAGTGAAACCGACTTAAAGGGGAAAAGGTTGTCTAGTCCTCGATAAATTATCCCTAAGTCAATAGTAAATGTCAAGGCCATGAATATAATTCTACACAGGCTGCGTCCTGTGCCTATAAATAGATGAACAGTGACACCGTACTGTTCACGCTGACTGATATTCACTCGCACGTCACGCTTGGATTTTTACCTTCTGTCAAGCCGAAGGTATAAATGTAATTCGATATTGTTCATGTTTATTTATGATAAGATAATAAAAAATATTTGATAATGTCATATAATTATTCATGTTATTTCCCATATTTCATACGCTTCTACTTGCTTATACTTGCTTTATTATATACTGAGATGATGAAGGTACTTCCTTCGTAACCTTTGTCTAAAGACCGTTATATCCTAAGGGAGATAATGCTTCGAAGGACAAAGGTCTTTAACCATTGACATTTTGTGTTGCCTTGTTCTTAACTCATAGCATTTGAGAACAAGTCCCCAATAGCTATGCTCTTGAAGATGTCAACACCGACGCCAAGAGGCAGTATCATTTCTTGAGAGGCTTAGTTGACCCTCTGCATTATCAGCTGATGAATCATACCTTTCCCACATTTCAACATCTGATCAACAGGGCGATCATGATAGAGAAGAAGCACAAGGAGATGGAGGATTGCAAGCGTAAGATTGGTGGACCTCAGCCTGGAAGCAGCAATCGCCCCCGTTTCTTAGGCAACTCGCCTCAGCAGTTCAACCAGAATTAGCGCCCGCCTTAGCAGCAGTTTCAGAGGCAGTACCCCCAGCACTAGCAGAAGAATCGCCAGAACAACCAATCAGGAGGAAGTCAGTTCCAGAGGCAGAATCAGCAGGCACCTCGCCTCCCCGCCCTAGCAACCAACCAGAGCAGTAAAGCAGCCCCAGTCCAAGGCGGAAGCAGAGCATGTTTCCATTATGGAGAGCAAGGCCATTGGGTGATGCAATGTCCGAAGAAGGCAGCCCAGCAGCAGTTAGGCCCTAGTGCCCTAGCAAAGCAGAATGTGCCCCAGCCTGGAGCAGGCAACCGCTCCCAGGCACGCTACAACCATGGGAGACTGAACCATTTGGAAGCTAAAGCAGTTCAGGAAACACCTGGCATGATAGTAGGTATGTTTCCAGTCGACTCCCATATTGCAGAAGTGTTATTTGATACTGGAGCAACACATTCATTTATTACTGCATCATGGGTAGAAGCACATAATCTTCCAATAACTACCATGTCAACACCCATTCAAATTGACTCAGCCGGTGGTAGAATTCGAGCCGATAGCATTTGCTTGAATGTAAGTGTGGAAATAAGGGGGATAGTGTTTCCCGCTAATCTCATAGTAATGGGTACTCAGGGAATAGATGTCATCCTAGGGATGAATTGGCTAGATAATTACCAAGCAATTATCAGTTGTGATAAGAGGATAATTAAGTTGGTGTCCCCACTAGGAGAAGAAGTGGTAGCCGAGTTAATCTCACCTGAACTAAGGAAAGGAGGTTGACATCAGATGGCTATTGATAGCAAGGAGCCAGATTCACTCGAGATTATCAAGGTTGTGTCCGAATTCCCATATGTGTTCCCGGAAGACTTACCAGGTATGCCACCTGAGCGGAAAGTTGAGTTTGTCATAGAGATTCTTCCTGGCACTGCCCCAATTTCTAAAAGATCCTACAGAGTATCTGGACCAGAGTTGGTTGAACTTAAGAAGTAGATCGATGAGCTATCAAAGAAAGGTTATATCAGGCCAAGCACCTCGCCTTAGGCCACCCCTGTCCTGTTCGTGGAGAAGAAAGATGGCACTAGAAGGATGTGCATCGATTATCGAGCTCTGAATGAAGTCACAATCAAGAACAAGTACCCCTTGCCTAGAATAAAAGATCTGTTCGACTAGTTGAGAGGAGCCAACGTGTTTTCAAAGATAGATATGAGGTTAGGTTATCACCAACTCAGGATTCAACCTTCAGACTTTCCGAAGACGGCATTTATTACCAAGTATGGGTTGTATGAGTTCACTGTTATGTCTTTTGGCCTAATGAATGCACCAGCCTTCTTCATGAATCTGATGAACAGTGTATTCATGGATTATTTTGACAAGTTTGTGGTGGTATTTATTGATGACATTCTTATATATTCTCAAAGTGAGGAAGAACATGTGGATCATTTGAAGATGGTATTGCAGAGATTGCGAGAACACTAGCTGTATGCAAAGTTGAGTAAGTGTGAGTTCTGGATCAATGAAGTCCTGTTCTTGGGTCACATAATAAACAAAGATGGATTAGCTTTGGATCCGAAGAAAGTGGTAGACATTCAGAACTGGAAAGCGCCAACAGATGCCCGAGGAATCAAGAGCTTCATTGGAATGGCCGAATATTATCAGCAATTCATTGAAGGGTTTTCAAAGATTGCAAAACTGATGACAGCTTTGCTAGCCAACAAAGTGGAGTTCAAGTGGACTCAGAAGTGCCAAGAAGCCTTTGAAGCGCTGAAAGAGAAGTTGACTATAGCGCAAGTCTTGGTCTTGCCTGATGTGCACAAGCCATTCTCAGTGTATTGCGATGCTTGTTACACTGGATTGGGATGCGTGTTGATGCAAGAGGGAAGAGTTGTGGCCTACTCCTCCCGACAGCTGAAAGTTCATGAGAAGAATTACCCAATCCATGACCTAGAGTTGGCAGCAGTGGTTCATGCACTGAAGACATGGAGGCACTATCTGTATGGGTAGAAATGTGATGTCTACACCGACCACAAGAGTCTAAAGTACATATTCACTCAGTCAGAGCTGAATATGAGACAACAAAAATGGTTAGAGTTGATCAAAGACTATGAATTGGAGATTCATTACCATCCAGGCAAAGCGAACGTAGTGGCAGATGCTTTGAGCAGGAAAAGTCAAGTCAATATGATGGTCGCTCATCCGATGCCTTATGAGTTGACTAAAGAGTTTGATAGGTTGAGCCTCGGATTTCTGAACAGCATGCAAGGAGTAACAATTGAGTTAGAGCCCACTTTAGAGCAGGAAATCAAAGAAGAACAAAAGAATGATGAGAAGATCAATGAAATCTGGCAACTAATTCTAGAAGGAAGAGGCAAAGATTTTTGGGAAGATGCAGAAGGTGTGGTATGGTTCAAGGACCATTTGTGTGTTCCCAATGTCCAGTCCATTCGGGAGTTGATCCTTAAGGAAGCTCATGAGTCAGCTTATTCTATACATCCTGGAAGTGAGAAGATGTATTAGTATCTGAAGAAGAAATTCTGGTGGTACAGAATGAAAAGGGAGATCGCAGAGCATGTGGCAATATGTGACAGTTGTCAAAGGATCAAGGCAGAGCATCAGAGGCCAGCTAGATTGTTGCAACTGTTGCGAATTCCTCAGTGGAAATGGGATGAAATCGGGATGGACTTCATAGTCTGATTGCCTCACACTCGAGCCGGTTACTATTCCATTTGGGCAGTGGTGGACCGCTTAACCAAGTCAGCTCACTTCATACCTATCAAGACTAACTACAGCAGTGCAGTGTTGGCGGAGTTGTACATGTCCCAGATCATTTGTCTTCATGGTGTACCAAAGAAGATAGTGTCAGACAGAGGAACGCAGTTCACCTCTCATTTCTGGCAACAGTTGCATGAAGCATTGGGTACACATCTGAATTTCAGTTCAGCATATCATTCGCAGACAGACGGTGAGACTGAAAGAACTAATCAAGTCCTTGAAGATATGTTGAGAGCTTGTGCGTTGCAAGATCAGTCCGGATGGGACAAGAGGTTACCTTATGCAGAGTTCTTCTATAACAACAGTTATCAGGCCAGCTTAAAGATGTCAACAGCGCTTTATGGAAGGAGTTGTAGAACTCCATTGCAATGGGATCAACCTGGAGAAAAGCAAGTGTTTGGGCCAGACATTTTGCTCGAAGCTGAAGAGAACATCAAGATGGTTCGGGAGAACCTGAAGATAGCGCAATCAAGGCAGCAAAGTTATGCAGACACAAGAAGAAGAGAGCTGAGTTTCGAAGTCGGAGATTTTGTTTACCTGAAGGTATCGCCCATCAGAGGAGTCAGAAGATTCGGAGTCAAAGGTAAGCTAGCACCCCGCTATGTTGGTTCGTATCAGATTCTCGCAAAGCGTGGAGAAGTGGCCTATCATCTTGGTCTGCCCGAAGGTTTGTCAGTGGTGCATGATGTCTTTCATGTGTCTTAGTTGAAGAAGTGTCTGCGTGTGCCAGAAGAGCAGTTGTCAGTGGAAGGTCTAGAAGTCCAGGAGGACTTGACCTACATAGAGAAGCCAGTGCAGATTCTTGAGACCACAGACAGAGTCACCTGGAGGAAAACTATTGGAATGTGCAAAGTCAGATGGGGTCACCACTCTGAGAAAGAAGCAACCTAGGAGCATGAAGATGATCTGATGGCCAAGTACCCTGAACTCTTTGCTGGCCAACCTTGAATCTCGAGGGCGAGATTCTTTTAAGGGGATAGGTTTGTAACGCCCTGAATTTGAGGGTAGAATTTTTCTTCTTTAATACTCACCAAATTCAGGCGTTACTCTCTTTTCTCTTCTCGTTTCGCTCATTCTTCCCAATTTCAAAGCAGTATAGCGACTGGTGTCCGTGTTGCGTGTAAACAAAAACCTAAGTTGTCATGGGTGTTGCATCACGCCGAGGCATATTTCTTGTCTGATGTCATGTTTAATCGCGTGTTTTGCTTAGTCTCGTTTCGGATTTCGTTTCGCGATTGGTTTCCGATCCGCGGTTGTGCGTGTCATGGGATTTCGACCCGCGACGCGACCCAGCCTAGCCCAGCCTGGCCCAGCTCAATGTAGCCCTGGCCCGGGCGCCCTGGCGCACCTGCCCCTTCCCCCATGCGCGCGCCCCCCTCCCTTCTCTTCCTTTCTCTCGTTCAATTTTCCCGCGTAGCAACCTCCTCTCCTCCACCTCTCTCTCTCTCTCCCCCGTGGTGCCCTAGGTTTTGGAGATGGTGATCGCCGGATTTGGACCCCGAGGTGAGCTCCCCTCCCCTCTCCCTCTCTCTCTCCCCCTCCCCTCCCCTTCCTTCTTCCCCCGCGCGGCCTCCCTACGCAGCCCCCTCAGCGCCACACTGCGTGACCCCACGGCGCCCCCCTGGCGCGGCCCCTCGGCCTCCCTAGCGTGGCTCCCTAGCGCCCCCAGCGCGGCCCCTTGGCCCCCTCGTGCACAGCCCCTTGGCCCAGGTGGCGTGGCCCCCTGGCCCCCCGGCGGCGTGGCCTCCCCGGCCCCCCTGCGCAGCTCCCCGACCACCCGGCGGTGTGGCCCCTCAGCCTCCCTCACGCGCGGCTTCCCCGGCCCCTCGATGCAGTTCCCCGGCCCCCCGGCAGCACGGCCCCTTGGCCCCCGGCCCCCTGCGCATGGCCCCATGGCCCCAGCGCGCAGCCGTTCTAGCCCCCTACGCGCGGCCGTCCTAGCCCCGGTGCGCGTGGCTCCCGGCGCGTGGCCCCTGCACTCGGCTGCGTGGTCCCCCGGCGTGGCCCCTATGCGCGCCCCAGCGCGGCCTACGTGGCCTCGCGCCCCCGGTTCGCATAACGCGTTCCCGCGTGCGCAGCCCCATGCGCGCGGTGATTGATTTTTGGTTTTAATTAATTTTAAACCCTGTTTAGTTAACATGTTGCGTCACACGCTTCGTCGCGCGGCGAATTTGTTTAATTTCATATTCTATTAATGTGCTGCATCACGCGCTTCGTCGCGCGACGATCCATTTTATTTTTAGATTGTTTAATGTGTGGCGTCGCGCGTCTAGTCGCGCGATGTTTCATTTTAAATTCAGTTTGGATGACGCATGTCGTCGTGCGCTTCGTCGCGCGATGCTTGACATTATTTTCATAATTAGTTTAAGCGTCTCGTGGTGCGCTCCGTCGCGCGACGAGTCGATTCGTTCTTAATTCAGTCTAGGTGTTGTGTCACGCGTTTTGCCACGTGACAATCCTTTTAAATTTACTTTGGTCCGTTTATAATGATTTAACATGGAATATGATTTTATCCTATGTATAGCGTGATGGCCAAATTAATACTTTTCTGTTTAGACAAGTATTTTGATTTATAATCTGTGACGTGATCGCTCTTCGACCGTAGCCTCAACCATTACTCTCCCTTTCTCGCTTAGTCATAGGTGTGAGCCCTACGCCGAGTGTCTGTTTATTTATAATATTCTATTGTATGGTGTACTGTTCTTTTGTATTAAATGTGTGGAATGCATGTTTGAACTCGTATAGATAACGGTCAGTTGGTGGAGTCCAAAGGAGTTGCAGGTGAAGACCCTGAGCAGCAGCTGGTTGGTGAAGGCAAGTGTCCCTTGACCCATCTATGTCCTACTCATTCTTATAATTCACTCCACTCATTTACACAGTTTATACCTAAGGATTGACTAGCTTTTGTTTATCTTGTCCTTGTTTACCTATTCTGGTTGGGTTATTTTGGTTTAGCCATATGCTAGTGCTTCACATTAATCAATGAACATGATGAGATTGTCTATGACACGCTATTTTCCCTTTTGATTATGATGATATACTTGTGGCATTTAAGGGGACTGGAGCTATTTCTCGAGTGCCTCTCCGTAAGGACTAGTTCGTTGGATGACCGCCTGGGAAAACAGTGCAACCATGAGGGTGGAATGGGACGCCCTTAGCTGAATAATTATAGGAACTGGGGTGTACTTCGCTTCGCCGTCGTGCCGTTAATGGGGCTCGGTGTATGCGGCTCGCTCTGCCAAGGTTGGTTCGCCCCTTGGGGAGGAGTGCGGTGTATTTAGGAAACCTAACGGGTGGCTACAGCCTCAGGGAATCTTTGTAAAGGCTACATAGTGAATCCCTGCCTGTTTACCTTGGTAGTGCTTAAGGGTTTGATCGGCCCGAGGCAAGATGGAATCACGACTTGTGGGTAAAGTGCGCAACCTCTGCAGAGTGTTATGGAAACTGATATATCAGTCGTGCTCACGGTTATGAGCAGCCAAGGGAGCTCCATTGATTAGAGATACTTGATCAGAGATGTTTGGTTTATAGGTGGTGATGAGGATGATGGTTTTGGTTATGATTATGTGTTGGGGACTTGTTCTCAAATGCTTTGGATTAAGAACAAGGCAACATAAAAAGTGTTAAATGATAAAGTCCTTCGTCCTTCGAAACATTATTTCCCTTCGGGATATAATGTATTTCGGACGAAGGTCACAAACAACATATCTTCGTGAGCACAATGAACTATGATGAAGAGCTTTCATAAAACATAAAAGGTAATATAAACATTTAAATATTATCATGTCATTTCTATTTTATTATCATATAAAAATAGGAACGACTTCAGATTACGAGTGTACCTTCGGATTACAGGAAGGCAAAAGTACAAGGATGACGGAGAGCAAATGCCAAGTCAGCGTGAACAGTACAAGAGTACTGTTCATCTATTTATAGGCGTGGGACGTAGCCCATGCAAAATTACATTCATGTCCATTACATTCGCTAATGACTTATGGGAATCTATTAAGGCCTAAGTAGTCTTTTCATCTTTAAGTCGGTTCCCCTTTCTGCTATCGCGACGAAGCTTTCTGCGCATAGCTTCGGCTATGCACCATCCTTCGTACAGCTTGGTAATCAGCTTCGTTCTGACTGTACTCCATGTTCATGATCTGGATCCGAAGATACCTGTTCATATAATTCACTTGGAAAATATTGTCAAATCATGTTTTTTGAGGACCTTCGGAGGACGAAGGCCCCCAACAGTAGCCCCTCACAATATTAATTTGTTAGTGATAAATTCAGATTGCGATATGGACGAAGGCCTTAAGCCGAAGGTCTGAAAAAACACCTTCCCTTTGCTAGAATAGCAAAAGTCACTGACACCTGGGACGACACAGTTTCCGTCATATCGAGTGTATAAATAGGAGCCCGCCACATTTGATTTGGCACGCTCACCTTGCCATCTGTTTTTCCTGCTTATAAAACTTTCTGCCCAAAAATATTTGTTTTCTTTCCTAGTTTTAAGCTTCGGAAGCGAGAAGTAGGATCTCCGAAGAGATGTTTGAGGAGAAGAAGGCTGTTGTCGAGATGAAGCTAAGTCTGTCTGAAGAGAAGAACCTGGGCTTTCTTGAGGCGATGTCGAAGACCAATACAGAAAAGATCACCAAAGAGATTTTAGAAGGTTTATCTGAAGATACTGGTGACAGCGACAGTTATGATGTAGAAAGCGGCGGGGGAGAGTCTGAAGATCGACCATGGCGGCCAAGTCACTCGGTTTTCGGGAAAACCACTATTAAGCAGAGTCATATTGACAATATGAGGGGGAGATATTTTCGAGATATATCTATTGTGAGGGCTGACACTGGAGAAAAGACTTCTCCCACTCCCGAAGAAGATGAGGTCGTGATCTTCCGAAGCTTTCTCAAGGTTGGGCTTCGGTTCCCCCTAAGCAGCTTTGTTGTCGAAGTCCTGAAGACATTTCAAATCTACCTTCATCAAATTACTCCCGAAGCTATCATAAGAATGGGAATCTTTGTCTGGGCTGTGAAAAGCCAAGGTTTAGAACCAAATGCTAAAAGCTTTTGCAAAATTCATGAGTTGATATATGAGACGAAACCCTGGGGGAAAGAACAATATCACAACAACTTTGGTTGTTACAGCTTCGGTGCCCGCTCCGGGTCAAGCTGCCCTGTGCCAACCTTTCGGAAGAGGTGGCCCGGGACCTGGATGACAGAATGGTTCTATGTAAAGAATGACTTGACAGCGCAGGAAGATGTTAAGAGTATCATTATGCGCCCCATCTGGCAACGCTTCGGACTCCGAAAGCCGAAGGTTGAAATGGATGAAGCGGCCGAAGAATGCCAAAGAGCCTTCGGCGTAATCTGCTCTTTTATTGGGACAAGGGATCTGGTCCAAGAGCACATTGCCTTCAGGGTGTGGCCACTTGCAGGAAAGTGGGAAATGCCGAAGGAGACCATCAAAGAGTCTGACGAAGGCGGACTAGTCAGACTAAAATACACATTCAAATACGGAGATAAGTTTGTTGAACCTGATAACGACTGGTTAAAAAGCATTGAAACATTAAGTGACGAACTGCTTGGGGTATATTCGAAGGCCGAGAACACTGCATTATCGGCAGCCTTCGGAGGCCGAAAGAAGAAGAGGCTCAACCGGGTATTTGATGCAATCGGGTTTATCTACCCTGACTATCATTATCCGGTGCTGGGCCGCAAAAGAAAAAATACTTCTCCTGCAACAGAAGTTGCCACAAGTGCTTCTAGTGAGCCAGCGCCGCAAAGAAAAAAGGTGAAGGTGCTCACCCACCGGGCATGTTTTGTCGAGCCGGCCACAGTGCCTGAATTTGTCGGTAAAGTCTCCTTGGCCACTGAAGGTACAGAGCCAGCTCCAGTGCCGAAGATCGAAGAAAAAACTGAAGTACCTTCAGCAGAGAAAGCAGAAAAACCGAAAATTGAAGGACCAAAAATATTAGAAATCTTAAGTCCTTCAGCAAGTGTTGAAACAATAAAAAATCAAAAGGGTCCATCGGTAACCCCGAAAAGAAAAAGAATGGTGAACGTGCTAGATGTTTTGGAGACAATTAAGTCTTCAAGCATAACTCCAAAGAAGACTGTTGAACTTTCTGAAGTGTCTACTGAAGCTTTAGTTGCTGAAGCTTCGAAGCAACAACTTGAAGTTGAAGCTGGGACTTCAGAGCCCACCAAGGAACAACCTTTGGAAACCGAAGAAAAAATAAAAATGTCAGAGCCAATTTTGGTTGAAGAAATTGACACTGCTGCCCCCGAAGCTCTTTCCACTATATGCGATTATATTGTGCGACATGCTTCGGGGAAGAAATTATCTGAAGAAGAGATTTATGAAGCTAACCACTATGCCAAAGAATTAAA
Organism: Zea luxurians; assembly: GCA_029449295.1. Classification (NCBI taxonomy): domain Eukaryota; kingdom Viridiplantae; phylum Streptophyta; class Magnoliopsida; order Poales; family Poaceae; genus Zea; species Zea luxurians. The sequence goes on along the minus strand of JAOPSE010000011.1, from coordinate 62,189,622 downwards.
ATATCCGAAGGGGGCACTAGTGTTCAATGGGACAAACGAAGATGACTTCCTATACTGTCTCCCTGACAACAAAGAAATATCTGTCTGCCGGGAGATGGCTAGGAGTATGGGGTTTCCGAAGCTTGAAGCTGGACTGTGCGCTATGACGAAGGAGGATCTTGCGGATAGCCTTGCATATAATAGTCTGAAGGTGCGAGAATTGCGCATTTTGGAAACTTTATGATTCGAAGTCTATTGTTTTATTCTTATACTAACTTTTTACATATAGGGATTAATACTAAGCAACGCACTGAGAGCGCAAAAGAGTGCCGAAGACGAAAGCTATGAAATTGCCTTCAACAACCTTCGAACAGAGGTTATCAAGCTAAGGAACGAAGCCCTGGAAAAGGACAAGATTCTAGTTACATTAGTGGATAAAGTAAAGGAGAACGAAGCTGCGTCCAAGGCACAAATTGCAGCTCAAAAGCACGAGATTGACGATCTTCGGAAGCAATTGGCCCGGGCGAAAGAAGAACGCATACTTGAAGAAACAAGGCGGGAATGTAGCGACCAATGGGCTGATCATTTGGAAGGAACCGTTGAAGAGCTTCGGTCTTCCAAGAAAAGGTGCTACGAAAAATCCATGGAATGCGTAAAGAAAATAAAAACCAGCTTCGCCAGTGTTGGCGCATTTTCGAGTGAAGAAGATTTTGTGAGAGGTAACCCAGAAGGACCGATCGAATGGATCTGCCACGAAGCTGAAGCCTTCGAAGAAATTCTAAGCAGTCGTGGAGACATTTGCGCCTTCTCGGGTGCCAGGGGGATTGCTACTATACTAGAGAAAAAAGGCTGCGATCATATTAAGGTTCTTGCACAATCCGAAGCCAGCTTATCCCCCGAAGATATTAAAGACCCCTCGGCCGAAGCTAGCCAAGCTGGTGGAAAATTTTTCACCGACGTCTGGGACAATGGTGGCCGAGAAATGGCCCAAGAAATTATTCAGAAAAGTGAGAAAGGCATTCACGACGCTAGAGAAGTAGCTAAGGCCGCTGACAAAACCTCAGAGCCTGAAGGGCAAATAGGTATTAGCTAATGGTTCTTATTGTGTTGTAATATTTGATTTTAAACTTCGTTCGCAATTTGTAATAGCAATATGGCCGTATCATGTCCTCCTTCAGATCCTACTAAAGCGTCTCCGGGCCCTTATCCGAAAGGAGACGACGAAATTAAAAAGATGGTTGAAGCTATCATGGATGAAGTTGTTGACCGGCTCCTGAACGAAGCTGCCGAAGCTGTTTTGAGAGAAGATTAAGCACTTTTGTAAAAACTTCTGAAATGAAATATATGTGACATTTTGTAATCCTGTGATATATTTGCTTTTAATGATTCGATTCTTTACGATGCATGAAACTTTACATACGTACCGTTTTTGAGCCTTCGGCGAAAAAACACCTTCCCTTCTTTTCATGCTTCGTGAAGATAGAAAAACTTTTATGCATCACGACAATGTTCATAGTGCTCTAATGAAAGATATCCAAGCTTCATGAAAGTATTCTCCGAAACTATATTCCGAAGATCAATATTGTATCCACTTGTGACTTAGCACGATTTTCACTTTCTCAAAGTATCCTTCCGAAGGTTGATACCGTGTCCCCTTCTTTTGCCATATGCAACATGATGTATGATGCTTATGCTATGCAAAATGATGTGATGATGTTATGTTATGTAGATGACATTTGTTCCGAAGATACACACATATCCCGTAAAACACAAAATATTTTTATACCAGCGCTGACTTTTCGCTGTAAGCTCTGCATTCCCTTAGGAACGACTTTGGAGCTTCTTCGCCCTTTACTTAGGCGGTATCAGCGTTGACTTTTCGCTATAAGCTCTGCATTCCCTTAGGAACGACTTTGGAGCTTCTTCGCCCTTTACTTAGGCGGTATCAGCGTTGACTTTTCGCTGTATGCTCTGCATTCCCTTTGGAACGACTTTGGAGCAGAAAACTTACACTGCGTTCCCTTTGGAACGACTTTTTGTGATTTCAGCAAACTTACTCTGCGTTCCTTAGAACGACTTTCTGTTGCTTCGAAGGATTTTCGATAATTCGAAGGTCCTCCTTGTTATCGTAAATTTTCAAGCTTCAGTAACTTAAGCCTGATAAAATACCTTTTCCTTGGAGCAAGCAAAGAAACTTTTACATGAAAACTAAAAAATGTCCTTTATTACACAGAAAATAGAACTGAATGGAAAAAACAGGTAGGATATTTGTCAATAGATGTGCTTCGACTCTGGCACAGTGCTATTGACTGTGCGAGCTTCGGATTGTTCTCTGAGATCCCTTTGGTGTGGAGCATATTGGCTCCCTTCTGGCTGTTGGCCTTGTTGCAACGGTGGTGGAGGCGGAGGCTGTTGCCAGGAAGCTTGAGGTTGACTCGCCGAAGCGACAGAAACTGCAGGGTGGTTGCCTATGTATTCTGGGATGTAAGGCGGATGGTACGAAGCAGTATGCATGACCTGCTTCGGCTGAGCTTGTTGCGCTGCAGCTTCGGCTATCTCCTTTTGCTTCTGGATGGTAACATGGCACATCCTGGTGGTATGGCCCTTGTTTTCACCACAGAATAAGCAAAATACTCTCCTTGGTTGATCTCCAAATCTTCCGCCGAAGCCCCTGGCGCCTCTGCCTCTTGGAACTGGTGGCCAGAAGAAACTTTGTTGTTGCCCCGAAGCCTGTGAGGAGCACTGCGGCCTGTTCTGCTGACTCCCCTTATCATCATTTTGAGTAGAGTTGTGGATGGACCTGACATGCCTCGGATAGAATCTTCCTCCGAAGCCCCTGGTCATTTCAGAAAACCTGAAAGCCTCCTCCCTTCTTTGGCGAAAATCATTGTCGGCACGAATATACTCGTCCATCTTCTGGAGCAATTTCTCCAAAGTTTGAGGAGGCTTCCTAGCAAAGTATTGAGGTGAAGGTCCAGGCCGAAGTCCCTTGATCATGGCCTCAATGACAATTTCGTAGGGCACCGTTGGTGCCTGCGCTCTCAAACGCAAGAACCTTCTGACATACGCCTGAAGGTATTCTTCATGATCCTGAGTGCATTGGAACAGGGCCTGAGCAGTGACCGGCTTCGTCTGAAACCCTTGGAAGCTGGTTAACAACATGTCCTTCAGTTTTTGCCATGAAGTGATCGTTCCTGGTCGAAGGGAGGAATACCAGGTTTGAGCAACACTCCTGACAGCCATAACAAAAGACTTTGCCATGACTGCAGCATTGCCACCATACGAAGATACTGTTGCTTCGTAGCTCATCAAAAACTGCTTCGGGTCTGAATGGCCATCGAATATGGGAAGCTGGGGCGGCTTATAGGACGGAGGCCAAGGTGTAGCCTGCAGCTCAGCGGACAAGGGAGAAGCATCATCGAAAACAAAATTTCCATGATGGAAATTGTCATACCAGTCATCTTCGTTGAAGAAACCCTCCTGATGAAGGTCCTTTTGTTGAGGCCTTCGGTTCTGCTCATCGTGAGTGAGATGGCGAACTTCTTCAGAAGCTTCGTCTATCTGCCTTTGCAGTTCAGCTAGCCTGGCCATCTTTTCCTTCTTCCTCTGTACCTGTTGATGAAGTATTTCCATATCTCTGATCTCTTGGTCTAGTTCATCCTCTTGAGGCGTCGGGCTGACAGCCTTCCTCTTCTGGCTTCGGGCCTCCCGAAGAGAGACAGTCTCCTGATTGTGGTCCAGCGGTTGGAGAGCTGCAGTGCCAGCTGTTGAAGCTTTCTTCGGCGCCATAGCGAAGGTTGATGATCGCCGAGGGCGCTCAAAGACTCAAAGAGTGGAAGTGAGTTCACCGGAGGTGGGCGCCAATGTTGGGGACTTGTTCTCAAATGCTTCGGATTAAGAACAAGGCAACATAAAAAGTGTTAAATGATAAAGTCCTTCGTCCTTCGAAACATTATTTCCCTTCGGGATATAATGTATTTCAGACGAAGGTCACAAACAACATATCTTCGTGAGCACAATGAACTATGATGAAGAGCTTTCATACAACATAAAAGGTAATATAAACATTTAAATATTATCACGTCATTTCTATTTTATTATCATATAAAAATAGGAACGACTTCAGATTACGAGTGTACCTTCGGATTACAGGAAGGCAAAAGTACAAGGATGACGGAGAGCAAATGCCTAGTCAGCGTGAACAGTACAGGAGTACTGTTCATCTATTTATAGGCGTGGGACGTAGCCCATGCAAAATTACATTCATGTCCATTACATTCGCTAATGACTTATGGGAATCTATTAAGGCCTAAGTAGTCTTTTCATCTTTAAGTCGGTTCCCCTTTCTGCTATCGCGACGAAGCTTTCTGCGCATAGCTTCGGCTATGCACCATCCTTCGTACAGCTTGGTAATCAGCTTCGTTCTGACCGTACTCCATGTTCATGATCTGGATCCAAAGATACCTGTTCATATAATTCACTTGGAAAATATTGTCAAATCATGTTTTTTGAGGACCTTCGGAGGACGAAGGCCCCCAACACTATGGTAATGGTAAGTGGTATTCTTTCCGTTTGGAAAGGGTACATTGGGTTAATAACTTGGGTTAATGCTAAAACCTAGCTTTCTACTAGTAATAATAACCTGACCAACTAAAAGCAACTACTTGACTAAACTCCACATAAAGCTACTCCACTACAGCCAAACGGGACATATTGCTGAGTATGTTGATGTGTACTCACCCTTGCTTTACACACCAACCCCCCTCAGGTTGTTCGCGTTGCAACCACTGCTCAGGTGAAGATGAAGTCGTGGAGGAGGACTTCTTGGAGTTCCAAGAGTACGGTGAGTTCTAGGCGTGGGTTAGCGGCAAACCCCCAGTCGGCTGTCTGTGAAGGCCGTGTGTATCTACGTTTCTTTTCCGCACTTTGATAATTGTTAAAGACTATGTGGATGTCTCGAACATCATGATGTAATCGACTATTATACCTTCTTTTATGTTATTATTTGAGAACTGTGTGATGATGTCCAGTTATGTAACTGCTGTGTACGTAGTTGCTGATCCTGGCACTTACATGGTTTGCATTCGGTTTGCCTTCTAAAACCGGGTGTGACATTAACAAAATTATTTCCAGATTTTATTTTAAATCATAAATTATATAGCATTTAAAGGTACTTAAGTGAGGTCTTTTTGAATTTTAGAAATAGTTTAATAATCCCAGAAGTCATAAAACTTTTTTTGGGTAGACTTAATATGTTTGTTATAGACTTTGAGTGAAGTTTGAATTTCTTTGGACACTGTTTGACCAAGAAATTAGTAATATGTCCAAAGAATTAACCCTTTTTAATACCAAGTAAGTTAGAGGTAGTTTTGCAAATAAAATTGAACTTAGTAAACTTACCATCACTTGTTAGCCTAAGAAGGTTAGTTAAATTAATCTTAAAAGGGTATCTAGCTAGGAAGTCTTAATGGCTAATAAACACCATGAAGGAAAGTTGTATTCAAGACACTACTTACTATCTTCTTGTTATAAATTTGTATATCCATGACATAGCATAAGCATCCATATATGTATTATTGTGTATAGAACACGTAGAAGAGTCTATAGTAGAAGAAGAAGTTGTTCCTCCAACTGAGAATCCTCCCATAGAGAACAACTTTTACTTTGACATCTGTGGTGAGGAAGCAACTACTCTTACAACACAAGGGAAGCACCGGTGCATTTACCTTTCCTTATATTTTAAAGTTTTATCAATTTGGAATGCTGCATTAGGTGATAGGAATTGTGTGACAAACTATTGCTGCATTTCCTTCCTTGAGAAATTGAGTACCATTCCTTGTTACCTAATTTATTCAAACAAGTTTAATGATGCTTAGCCTTGCTTAGAAACAAAATGTTTTGTTTTAAAAGGTGATGCTTCACACTGGACTGGGATTTTTACAAAGGAAAACTTATGATGGTGAATCCATCACGACCGTGATGGATTCAACATCTGAAAAGAGTACCTCTGATAGGTACCAAGTTTTGGGTTACAAAGTTATAAGATGAGACCGGGCGGGTGACTTGCACGAGAAGAGAGTCTCGGTGTAGTGTCTTCGTCTGAGTCGTTTAAGGATAGAGCCAATGTAGGCTTGATGGTCGAGGACCTTTTAACTAGCCACATACCTCATCATGGGTAAGCTTTGCCCCGGTCGGACCAATACCCGAAAGGCTACCACGCAATGGGAGTGGAGAGATGGCGAGAGTAGCGTGTACCCTCCGTGGATAAGAGGCTGGATGGTGGAGTATCTGTGCTCTCGATTGGCGTGAACCCATTCTGGTCTTGAGAAACCTGGGTGCGAGTTGACATATGCAAGGGTTAAGTGCTACATATGGTGGGTGGCTGGAGATCCCCAGCTGGGTATTAATCGATTCGGATCGACGTTACTTCGCGGACATGAAGACTTGGTCACTTACCTACACCGCAGTGACAAGTAAACTATGGGTGTGATAAAAAATGGCTAGTATAGGCCAAGTGCTTGAACTAGAATAGGAAGGAAATCTAGATTTAGGTAACTACTTAACCTGACAAGTAAAATGAATCCATAAGGACCAACTTTAGTAAGCTTTGTGCAAACTGAGTCATTGGTTCTTGCTAAACCTTACCTTGCATCCTAAAGGCCAGCATATCCTTGAGAGTCTTTTCTTTTAGTCAGGTAAGACTTGCAAAAGTACACTCCATACTTAGGGTTTTCGAACCCATGTTGTTGTAGGTGAAGAAACTGCAGAGTTTTGCTACTTCTGTTCCAAGGTCGTCCCGAAGCAGGAAGAGGAAAACTAAGTAAAACTTATGGAAGGTATCCACCTTCCTGTGATGTAATAAGTAGAAGCACTCGTACCCTTATATTGTAATAATCACTCTTTCTATATTGTACTTGTTAAGGTAAATTAAGTTATTGTAACTCTTTCCACATTAACTCCGATGGTATGTAATGTCTGTGATATGGGATGAACACTCTTGGGAAATTTGAAGGACATACAGGAATCAGGTCCTATCGAGCTATTGGGTGCACCTGCATGACTGTCTAAGGTCCTTGGGACAAGGACATCTATATGTGGGCCTAATATCTTGGGAGGTTCCATGACAAGGGTCATACCCTAAGGCTTCACTTTTCTCTCCCAGTTTTGAAACTTCTTCTTCACTTAGTTCTTCACCACTAATGTGTCTCGTGAAGAAGCCAAGTTCCTCATCTTCCCTAGTGGTATGTGTAGCTTTGGCTACCTCGGCCTCGGGTGTAGCTTCGTGCTATTCCTCTTCCACTTTCTCGCGTCCTGAAGAGCCGCCACCTTTGGCACCCTTTTATCCAGATGATGATGAGCCGCCAAAGGTGGCATTGCAGAGTCCCATAATACGTGGGCTCTCCACCTCTTCATCAAAGTCCTTTGAAGTCGGCATAAACCGAGTCAATGAGGGTCCTAAGGGACTTAATGCGGAAAATGACAATGGTCGAGTCATTACCTCAAGAATCCGGGTGCAATTCAATGATGAAGTTGTGGTTGTGATCCCCTTCCCCTATTCTTGGGCGACTGTAGCTTTTATTGGAGCCAAAGCCTTTATTGTAGCTACATCTTTTTGAAAAACCCAGGCTTCCTTTTCACTTGGCCTGAAGATGGCTCTTTGGCCTCTTTCTTTTTTCTCCAGTCCCAGTATTGGTCGAAGGGTCTTCATAAATTGAGTATTCAAACTCTATGGCATCCATAACCCTATTCAGTTGAAGTTTTCCTCAGCCTCCAAAAGTAATCTCATGTCTTCGTGCTCCTTAGCCAGGTAGTTGCCACACATGTCATTGCATTTTTCCTCAATGAACTTTAACCAACCAACCGAAGGTGATTTATATGTGGTAACAAGTCCTTCGTCACTGCGCTTCAATTCCTTCGGCAGCTTCGACCTGGTTCGAATTGGATATATGTTGTATGTAAGAGCTTCTTGAATCAAATCTCAGGACCTAGTCTTCTTGACAACCACACCAAAAGTCTTGAGGCATGCGTCAGTGGCTCACTCACCTCGCACTTTGGCCTTTTCAGAGGAAAGCTTGTTTCCAAAGGGCTCATCACCATCCCCTTGAAGTCTTCACGTTGTTTCGAGTCTATTTCAACATAAAACCACTATTTTTTCTAGTCCCCATGCAACTTCGCTCGGTAGAACAGGACTGAACCACTCACATCCTTGCGATACACAAAATTGTAACATCCAAAGTTGTTGTGAAGGCATGATCCCACCTTGGCCTTCATCTGATAATGCATATCATGAGCCTTGCGGAATGCATCGGCATCCATACGCCCCCGGCTTTGAACAGCCTAGATAAAAACACTCAGCCGAACCATGGCGTTCGGAGTCAGCTAGTGCATAAACACTTTGTAACGTTGCAACACCTTCTCAATCTCTTGTACATGGGGAGCCAAAGTCCCGCCTTGAAGAAGCTCTTATACACAATGACTTCGCCTTTCCCTAGCTTCAGTGTTGTTTCATCCCCGGGAAGACGCATGTTTACTCTGTCACTGAAGTACCCAAGTCTCCTCATGGATTGCAAATCTTTCTCTTTCAGAGTAGATCGCCCGATCTCAATGTAGCTTGGCTTCGAAGGCATGTCCTTTGGCATTTCCACACCAACTTTCGATGATGAGGCCCCTATTGCCTCAGCGACAAGCAGCAGGCAAAGTGTCCTATCGTGGCTCTGAGGAGGTAGGACTAATCAACTACCTGTTGCCACCAATGTAAACCATCTAGGCAAAAGCGATGATCCCTCACTAAAAGATGATTCAACCGAAGCTAGCTCTCGAAGTGCTCCTGAACGAAAAGCTTTGGAGGCATATCAAATTTTGGCAGCAAGTAGGTGAAGGCAGTAAATGTGATCTATCCTCACCCCTCAATCGCTTTTATACTGAAAATGCGCGTGAAGCGGCGCGGATCATAGAAATTGTTCCCACACAGCATCCTAGGTTTCCCCCAACGACTTAACTTCCACCTCACCCATTTTTACTTCAAATACATCATTGTCTTCTTAAACAAGCTTCGGGAAGGTGTTTTTCGGATCTTCTCCATAGGGCCTCCAATTTATAATTTTTGCTATCTAAGCTCGTTTTCCAAGAAAACAAACTCATGCCGCAAGGGGTTACTGTGAGGGGGCTTCTATGCTGAAGATCACTCATTTAACCTTTTACTTCGGCGCAAGCTAGTGTATTTTAGGAATATCTCTACTGATGGACGAAGCAAACCTTCAGTCGGGAAGGCATGCAAAAAAGCTTTGCACATGCGTCAAGTGAAAAAGGTGCTAGCCAAAGTCGATAGCTTTGGCGACAATAGAGGAACTTCAGGTGCAAGCTAAAGGAGAAGGCGACAAAGGCCTAAACCTGCACAACCGAAGATGAAGAAAACACGTTATGACCCTGATGGCTTTTGTAAGCAATGAAGGGCATGAGTGTAATCCTATATTGAGTCGGTTCGTGTCCCCTATAAATAGATGAACAATACACCTGCATAAAGTGCCTTTTTAGCCAGGTGCTACAGCTTCGTGCAGCTGCCTTCGAAACACTTTCGTGCTATCTTGCATCAAGAAGCCGAAGGTACGATTTTAAACTTGTCTTGTATAAGAAGAGAAATAAAATGCTAAGGCGCACGAGTTGAATTCTCATATCTCATTTCATCATACATTGTATATTCCATTTGATTACACATCTTCATCTTTGAATTGTTATCTCGCAGAGATAACGTTTCAAGGATGAAGGTTTCTACTTTTTAACTTTGTGTTGCCTTGTTTTTGATTTCATATAGCAATTGAAAACAAGTGACCAATAGCTTCAAAGTTATGCTCATATGCTTGCGATTGAACTGAGTCTATGGTTTACTCTACTAAGTCCATGGTTTACTCTACTAAGTCCATGGTTCAATCTTGTAGGTTGGGTATTTTTGATTCTACAATTGACTCTAGGGAGCTGAGACACCGTGGACAAGAGTCCGCATCCTCGTCCTCGCAGGCGTCTCGTTCTCGATCCTCCGCCCAGGACATGGAGATTGTAGTGTTGTGGCAGCAGACAGATTATCAGCGGGAAGTTTTGAGGCACTAGGCAGAGTACTAGAGATAGCAAGCTGTGTACTAGAATCAGAAGGACGAGTACTTTTTGAACCTCTTGGCCCGGCAACAAGCTCTCCTCTTGGTAAGTTGAAGAAATATTTTGTTCGTAACAACTACAAACACATGTTGTGTATCCTAATTCCTCAACATTTACTTGGATGTAATTTATAGCAACTGGTACAACAAGTTGGTGTCCTGATGCCATCATATGGGACGCCGCCTCCGGGCCTTGCACTGCCACCTCCACCTTTGCCACAATTTCCTATGGTATGTACGTATATGCGTGTGTGTTACAAATGTAGAACTTAGTGGTTAATATCCCATATGCATGTGTGTTACAAGGCTTTGAGACACATCTCGCTTCAGTTGTCGCACCTAGAGATGGATGTGGTCAAGGTGACGCCTCAGCTTCTTGGGTGAACAACCTTTTCAACACCTAGAGTCTAGCCGAATGTAGTGGCCATGACTCCAACCAACCAGGTGACAAATACGTGTGACGGGTGTTGAACTATGTGATTGATTTCGAACTATGTCATTGCAGATGTCAAAGACAATGTGAAATTGAATGTGAATGTGGATTTTGAGCTATGCGAATGTGGATGTGTAACTATGACGATATTTGAATCAATGTTGATGTGGAACTATATGTGATGTTGCAATATGTGTTCGTGTGAATGAAATTGGAATGGGTATGTTTGAGCATGTTTTGTGATTGCGAATTGATGTTTAAGAACGTGTATATGAAAATAATGTGGACGAATGTGTTTATTGAGGGTTGAGAATGTATATGTGATAATCTGATGTTTATGAAATCTGTTATTTTGTAAATGTGGGAAATTAACAAAAAATAGGGAGGTTTTTGTACCCTTAGAATTAGTTATTTCCGACGGCCTAATATATGTCGTTGGACATAACAGTGAAATGGCGGTTGGTGTAACAGAACCGCCAGTGGAAACTAGATTTTCACTGGCGGTTCTGTTACACCAACCGCCAGTGGAAATATCCTATTTCCACTGGCGGTTGTGTAAAGATAACCGCCAGTGGAAATTAGATTTTCACTGGCGGTTTTTCAAGCCAACCGCCAGTGAACTATGTGTTATAAATACCACTCTTCCTCCCCGACGGGAGCTGTAGCTCGCAGCCAACTTCCATTGGAGGCGATTTTGGAGGTCCAGATTTCACAAAATTCAAGGGGGGAGGTTTTGGTCTTCATTTTTTGGAAGAAGGTGAATAAGAAAGGTTGGTTTATGTTTCTTTGTCAATTTTTGTTCATTCTTGCTCAAATTTAGCCACATTTTGGATCTAGGGTTTTACATGTGAGAGAGAAGAGTATAGCTAGGTTATTTTCTCTATTTCCTCAAATGAGGTTGCTTAAGATTGTTAGATTTTGTCTATTCCCTCTCCTTTTTCATGTTTAGTTCTCAAATCAGTTTATCCATGACACATATTTAGTTTCTTAATGAATGGTGAATGTGTTGTATGGAGAGGGAGGATGACAGGTTTGGTAATTAAGATTGTTTTTATTAATTGTTATGAAAGGTTGGTTTAATTATGTTTTAATTGCTAATTATTGTTCATTTTTGCTCAATTTTAACTACATTTTGAAACTAGGCTTTCACCATGTGTTAGAGATAGGTTTGGGTATTAAGATTTTTTGTTTATTAGTTGCTAGGAAAGTTTGGCTTATGTTTCTTTTGCCAAATTTTGTTCATTTTTCCTCCATTTTAGCCGCATTTTGGATCTAGGGTTTCACCATGTGTTAGAGATAAAGTAGTTAGGTTGCCTAATCCAACAGCCTATGACCTTTGTTGTATAAATACCCCTTCATCCTTCCCGACAAAAACTGTGTAGCTCGCGCGCAGCCCAACTTTCATTGGAAGGCCAGATTTCACAAAATACAAGGGGGAGGTTTTGATCTTTATTTTTTGGAAGAAGGTCGCTAAGAAAGGTTGTTCATGTTTCTTTTGCCAATTTTCTTTATCCATGATATATTTAGTTGTTAGGAAATATTGGTATATGTTTCTCTTGCCAATTTGTGTTCTTGTGTGTTTTATGTTACTTTTTTTACAGGTGATGATGGAGAGGATATCCTGGATGTATAACTTATCAAGGCTAGATCCATCATACATATCTGAGGTCCATAGGTTTATTGTTATCGCTACGAACCATGCTTGGAGAACAAAGACAAAGCACATATATTGTCCATGCATGGACTGCAAAAATGCTGTTGTATTTAATGACACAGAACAAATCATATCTCATCTGGTATGCCGAGGATTTGTGAAGGATTACATAATTTGGACAAAGCATGGAGAGGGTAGCTCTTCGCCTTATACAGCTGGAAACCCTGCGAACATCGACGACAGCTTTTAGTTCGTTCACGAGACACAACAACCTCTTCCATAGAGCGAACATGTAGTGCCAAATGTTACTGATCATGGTTACGCTGGAGGAAATGAACGTGAAAGAACCCATGTTCTGCCAAATGTTATGGACGAGGAAGATGCAGAGTTGTTAGAGGCAATGTTGCGTCGTCATACAGATCCATCGATGTTCTTCATGAAAGGTATGGAGTCCCTGAAGAAGGCAGCAGAAGAGCCTTTGTACGACGAGTCTAAGGGTTGTACCAAAGAGTTCACGACGCTCCGGTCCGTGTTAAAGTTGTTGATGTTAAAAGCTAGATATGGTCTGTCTGATGCTGGCTTCAATGCGTTCTTGAGTATTGTCGCAGACATGCTTCCAAAGGAGAACAAAGTGCCTGCTAACACGTACTATGCAAAGAAACTAATCAGTCCACTCACTATGGGCGTGGAGAAGATCCACGCGTGGGCGGTTCTGTTACACCAACCGCCAGTGGAAATATCCTATTTCCACTGGCGGTTGTGTTAAGATAACCGCCAGTGGAAATTAGATTTTCACTGGCGGTTTTTCAAGCCAACCGCTAGTGAACTATGTGTTATAAATACCACTCTTCCTCCCCGACGGGAGCTGTAGCTCGCAGCCAACTTCCATTGGAGGCGATTTTGGAGGTCCAGATTTCACAAAATACAAGGGGGGAGGTTTTGGTCTTCATTTTTTGGAAGAAGGTGAATAAGAAAGGTTGGTTTATGTTTCTTTGTCAATTTTTGTTCATTCTTGCTCAATTTTAGCCACATTTTGGATCTAGGGTTTTACATGTGAGAGAGAAGAGTATAGCTAGGTTATTTTCTCTATTTTCTCAAATGAGGTTGCTTAAGATGGTTAGATTTTGTCTATTCCCTCTCCTTTTTCATGTTTAGTTCTCAAATCAGTTTATCCATGACACATATTTAGTTGCTTAATGAATGGTGAATGTGTTGTATGGAGAGGGAGGATGATAGGTTCAGTAATTAAGATTGTTTTTATTAATTGTTATGAAAGGTTGGTTCAATTATGTTTCAATTGCCAATTATTGTTCATTTTTGCTCAATTTTAACTACATTTTGAAACTAGGCTTTCACCATGTGTTAGAGATAGGTTTGATTATTAAGATTTTTTGTTTATTAGTTGCTAGGAAAGTTTGGCTTATGTTTCTTTTGCCAAATTTTGTTCATTTTTCCTCCATTTTAGCCACATTTTGGATCTAGGGTTTCACCATGTGTTAGAGATAAAGTAGTTAGGTTGCGTAATCCAACCGCCTATGACCTTTGTTGTATAAATACCCCTTCATCCTTCCTGACAAAACTGTGTAGCTCGCGCGCAGCCCAACTTTCATTGGAAGGCCAGATTTCACAAAATACAAGGGGGAGGTTTTGATCTTTATTTTTTGGAAGAAGGTCGCTAAGAAAGGTTTTGCCAATTTTCTTTATCCATGATATATTTAGTTGTTAGGAAATATTGGTATATGTTTCTCTTGCCAATTTGTGTTCTTGTGTGTTTTATGTTACTTTTTTACAGGTGATGATGGAGAGGATATCCTGGATGTATAACTTATCAAGGCTAGATCCATCATACATATCTGAGGTCCATAGGTTTATTGTTGTCGCTACGAACCATGCTTGGAGAACAAAGACAAAGCACATGTATTGTCCATGCATGGACTGCAAAAATGCTGTTGTATTTAATGACACAGAACAAATCATATCTCATCTGGTATGCCGAGGATTTGTGAAGGATTACATAATTTGGACAAAGCATGGAGAGGGTAGCTCTTCGCCTTATACAGCTGGAAACCCTGCAAACATCGACGACATATTTTAGTTCGTTCACGAGACACAACAACCTCTTCCACAGAGCGAACATGTAGTGCCAAATGTAACTGATCATGGTTACGCTGGAGGAAATAAACATGAAAGAACCCATGTTCTGCCAAATATTATGGACGAGGAAGATGCAGAGTTGTTAGAGGCAATGTTTCATCGTCATACAGATCCATCGATGTTCTTCATGGAAGGTACGGAGTCCCTGAAGAAGGCAGCATAAGAGCCTTTGTACGACGAGTCTAAGGGTTGTACCAAAGAGTTCACGACGCTCCGGTCTGTGTTAAAGCTGTTGATGTTAAAAGCTAGATATGGTCTGTCTGATGCTGGCTTCGATGCGTTCTTGAGTATTGTCGCAGACATGCTTCCAAAGGAGAACAAAGTGCCTGCTAACACGTACTATGAAACTAATCAGTCCACTCACTATGGGCGTGGAGAAGATCCACGCGTGTAGAAATCACTGTATCCTTTATCGAGGTGATGATTATAAAGACTTGGAGAGCTGCCCAAAGTGTGGTGCAAGTAGGTACAAGACGAATAAAGACTATCTAGAGGAAGAGTGTGTTGCATCTGTGTCTAAAGAGAATAAGTGAAAGAAAGCCAAAAAGAAGACTTCAAAATCCACGAGCAATGAAAAAGAAGAAGTAGACTATTATGCGCTCAAAAGGATTCCTGCTTTGGTGATGTGGTACCTCCCCATCGTCGATCGATTGAGGTGTTTGTTCGCTAACCCTGAGGATGCCAAACTTATGAGCTGGAATGCTTCTGATGAGCACAAAAACGATGGGAAGCTTCGACATCCAACCGATGGGAAGCAGTGGCAAGATTTCAATGAGAACCACCAAGACTTTGCCGATGAACCAAGAAATGTTAGGTTTGCACTGAGTACTGATGAAATGAATCCATTTGCTGAAAGGAGCATCAAGCATAGCACATGGCCAGTGATCCTCACCATATACAACCTTCTTCCATGGTTGATGCAGAAATGGAAGTACATTTTGCTAACCATCCTTATTTCTAGACCTACACAACCTGGAGTTGATATGGATGTATTTTTAGAGCCCTTAATGGAGGATATGAAAATATTGTGGGTAACGGGTGTTCAAATGTTGGATGAGTATCGTAAAGATTTATTCACACTGAGAGCAATTATTTTTGTTACGATCAACGATTACCCTGCACTCTTCACATTATCAGGCCAGTTTAAGGGAAAGGTTGGCTGCACAGTATGCATTGATGGAACTGCTTACGTGTCCCTTACTACATCTAAGAAGATAGTGTACATGAGGCACAAACGCTTTTTATTGGAAGGACACAGGTACCGCATGCGAAAGATGGATAAGTACTTTGACAATAATGGTGAACTACATTCTACTGCTCCATCGGGTAACAATAGAGGTCATAGAGTTTTTGAAATAGTCAGGAATATCAAGTTTGTTTTCGGGAAGAAGACAAAAGACAGAAAAACAAGGAAGGATGCCAAACCAGCTCCGAGGGCTATATTCAAGAAAAAGTCTATTTTCTTCGAGTACTTGACTTACTGGAAAGAGTTAGATGTGTGGCATGCGATCGATGGTATGCACGTTCAGAAGAACGTGTTTGAAAGCATAATTGGCACCTTGCTAGACATAAAGGGCAAAACAAAAGAAGGGCTCAATTCACGCATGGACTTGGTAAATTTAGGCATAAAAAAGGAACTACATCCTGTTCTTCAAGAAAATGGGAAGTACCATCTCCCAGCAGCAAGCTACAATCTCAATGTAGATGAGAAACAGGCGATGTGTGTTTGGCTTAAGAATTTGAAAGTCCCATCCAGATTCTGCTCTAGCATACGGAGTATTGTGTCAATGAAAGACCTGATAGTCACCAACTACAACTCACATGATTGTCATGTCATGCTGACTACATTCCTACCTATTGCCATCAGGGCTATAAATCATTTGTTTTTAAAGATGGCAATCACACGGTTGTGCTACTTTTTCAACAGAATTTCACAAAAGGTAATTGACCGTGATGAGTTGGCATCTCTTCAGGAATTCGCAGTGGAGACAATATCACAGTTTGAGATGTATTTCCCTCCATCGTTCTTTGATATTATGGTGCACCTTGTGGTGCACTTGGTGCCACAAATAGAGGCATTGGGTCCTATGTACTTGCATGAAATGTGGATGTACGAGCGTTTCATGTCAATATTGAATGGCTATGTATCAACCCGTGCTCGCCCCGAGGCATCCATGATAGAGGGGTACTGTACCGAAGAGGCCATTGAGTCCGGAGGTCCATTCTGCAATAGTATCCTAAAAGACCAGGTTGCAATAGGTTTGCCTCCGTCACGACTTTCTAGTGACTTTCTAGAGAGGAGAGGGAGAGGGAGAGAGAGAGGAGAGAGAGATAGGAGAGAGAGAAGAGAGAAAGGAGAGAGAGGAGAGAGAGAGGAGAGAGAGAGGAGAGAGAGAGGAGAGAGAGGGAGAGATAGAGGAGGGAGAGAGAGGGAAGAGAGAGGAGGGAGAGAGGAGAGAGAGATGAGGGAGAGGGGAGAGAGGAGGGAGAGGAGAGAGAGGATAGAGAGGAGAGAGAGAGGAGAGAGAGAGGAGAGAGAGAGGAGAGGAGAGAGAGAGGAGAGAGAGAGAGAGAGGAGGGAGAGAGAGGGAAGAGAGAGGAGGGAGAGAGGAGGGAGAGAGGAGAGAGAGGAGGGAGAGGAGAGAGAGGAGAGAGAGGAGAGAGAGAGGAGCGGAGAGAGAGAGGAGAGAGAGGAGGGAGAGAGAGAAGTAATATATAAATATATATATTATGTATACTAAATATATATATTTATATATTTAATATGTATACAAATTTATATACTTAATATATGTATATATCATAAAAAATAATATACTAAAAATATTACTACTGGCGGTTCACAACGAAAACCGCCAGTAGAAATGGCCTCCACAGTCTGTGGAAGAAATATTACTACTGGCGGTTCTCGATGACAACCGCCAGTAGAAACGATTTCTACTAGCGGTTGTCATTGTCAACCGCCAGTAGAAATATCTCCTATATAAAAAAGCGCGCGCGGGGCCGAAAATTTCTCTAAGTCTTTGGCGCCTAGTCTTTTACACTCCCGCCGTCAGGCTGCCGAAATTTCGCCCCAGCGATCTTCTCCGCCGTGCGCCGCCATCGTCCACGTCGTCGTCCCCGCGCCGTAGGTACG
This sequence comes from Zea luxurians, assembly GCA_029449295.1. NCBI lineage: Eukaryota > Viridiplantae > Streptophyta > Magnoliopsida > Poales > Poaceae > Zea > Zea luxurians. The sequence continues at coordinate 62,172,118 of JAOPSE010000011.1, read as the reverse complement.
TTCCCCTCTCTCTCTCTCCCTTCTTCGACTTCGATCGCGCTCGGGCACGGCGCCGCCGCCGTGCACGCGCCGCCGCCGCGCGCGTGTAAAAACCCTAGGGCGCGCGTCTCTGCAGAGAGTGAGAGAGAGGAGAGGAGAGATGGAAAGGAAAGAGAGAGGAGGGAGAGGGAAGAGAGAGGAGGGAGAGGGAAGAGAGAGGAGAGGAGAGAGGGAAAGGGAAGAGAAAGGAAAGAGAGAGGAGGGAGGGAGAGAGAGAGAGAGAAGAGAGAGGAGGGAGAGGGAAGAGAGAGGAGGGAGGAGAAGAGAGAGGAGAGGAGGGAGGGAAAGGGAAGGGAGGAGTAGATCACCAACATCTCCGACGATGAAGATAAGGAGATCGATTGGACGACACTGATAGACGACGAGGAGTAGAAAAGTAGAAATTACTATATATGTTCTAATCTTAGTATGATATTATATATAAGAACTTAGTATGATGGATGGCGTATTATGTAAGAACTTAGTATGATATTATATATATGTTCTAATCTTTTGTTCCAATCTGATGAAAGGGGTACACAACTCGATAATATCCGTACGACTCTCCCTCTCTCCCTCTCTATACGTTCTATACGACTCTCCATCTCTCTCTCTCTACGTCCTATATGACTCCTCCTCTCTCCCTCTCTATACGTTCTATACGACTCTCCATCTCTCTACGTTCTATACAACTCTCCCTCTCTCCCTCTCTATACGTTCTATACGACTCTCCATCTCTCTCTCTACGTCCTATACGACTCTCCCTCTCTATACGTAACTCGATAATATCCGTATCACAATATTAGGGGTTAGGGTTAGGGCTTAGGGTTAGTGTTAGTGGTTAAGGGTTAGGGTATTTGTTAATATGAATTTAATTATTGCTTATGTTAATATGTGTTAATATGTATTTGTATATATATAGCTCAATGAGTTCTCCAATCAAGGACCAAGGATTAGGGCCCGACCACATGGACAAGAGTGTTGCTCAAGAACAATCCAGCAGTGAAGGATATGAAACGCCTAGCGACCCTTTTCCTACCGCTAGCATAGATAGGGTCGCTCACCGTGAGTTGCAACGTGACCCTACTTATGATCCACAAGACCATGAGGTAAATTACACATACTTAATTTCGTGTGTGTACCTAATTAATTAGCTGATTTCACAATGTCTATTACACATGCATGATTTCTTGTGCATTTTATTACATGAATAGGAGGTCTTGTCTCAATTTCGTGCGATACTCGAAAAAGCTGCAGCACGATACCAAGATGCACCGGAACCGACCCAAGACGCACTGGAACCGACCCAAGGCGCACCGGAACCGACCCAAGGCGCACCGGAATCGACCGAGACAACCACCAAGAGGTCAAGGAAAAGGAAGCAGAGCGATCGGAACAGAGGTGATAGGGGGCTAAACAAGTTTCCTGACAAGACATATAAAATCGCAGACGTGAGCCCGAATGGTCAACCCCTAGCTCCAGAAGAGGCACTGCCTAAGTTCCGGAATGCACTTGGATTCTTAGTTAGAGATAATCTTGACATCACAATCCGACAGTGGAGAGATGTATCAGATGATGTCAAGAATCAAATGTGGAATAAGCTAATAACGAGGTTCGTTTTGCCTCGGGGTTCAGAAGAACTCATGAAAAATACACGATGAAGCAGTTTGCAATCAATTTCCGAAACTGGAGGTCTGAGATGAATACAAAGTTTGCAAAGAAAGACCTAGACCCGACGAAAAAATATAAAATCTCAGCAGGTTAGTGGGCAGTATTTCTAGAGCAGAGAAGCAGCCCTGATTTCATATCGCTAAGTGAGGCAAATTCGGAACTATCTAAGAAGAACAAATACCACCACCACCTTGGCACAAGTGGTTACAAGCGTCAGGTTCCTGAATGGAGACAAGAAGACACCGAGAAGAAGGCTTCAGGGTTGCCGACGCTGTCCGAGCAACTTGGTGAAAGGATAGCTAATTGGATCCGTACTAGAAAACCAAGGGAAACTGAGTCTGGTGTATCTTTTGATGATCCCACTGTCGAAGAAGCGGCAAAAAACATATATGCAATTGTAGCTAAGCAGAGCCAAGGAACATTTAAGCCGCAAAGGGAGAGAGACATTCTAACGGCTGGTCTCGGTAACCCTGAGCATCCTGGTCATGTACGAGGAATCTCATCTAAGGAAGGATGGAAGGAAGGATTCGGACCACAATGGGAAGGTTTGTACAAGAAACGTGATCGATACAAGGAAGAGATGGATTTTAAGGAGGAGGCCAAGAAAGAGTTCAAAGGCCTAATGTCTGAAATGCTATCGAATCCTCCTCTAGAATTGATGCAGCAATTGGCGATGACGAGTGTGATGTCTGTTCAACAGATGACCACTCCACAGATGCAAATAATTCCAGCAGCTCAACCGCCGGCTTCCACCGAGGGTACGACCATCCCAAGCTCTATCGCGTCAACGGGAAATAAGGTCCGCTATCCAGTTGATGACATCACAAGGCCTGTGGCATGCACACTAGTTATAAGATATGGTATTAACAATCAGCGTACAAAGAAAGTAGCCACAGGCCTTGCGATCCCAGGACGCAAGTTCCATGGAAACGGCATTCCAGAAGAATATTGCAGGGTAGAAGTGACGACAGTCATCTAAGGATCCGAGGACGACATGCTAGACATCCCTGGGCCCGAAGGTATCGAGACACTTGGACAAGCTATCAAGAATTTTATCCTTTGGCCTCGAAGGGATGTCGAATTGGTTGATCCACCACGACAGCCGTCGTCGCAGGCCCAACCATCTCCGCCTTCTCAAATTGATGTTCCTATTGTACATCCATCATCACCTCCTCAAACTTCACATGCTGCTCCTCATCCTCTTTCTGACCCTCCTTCTCCTCATCCTCATGGTGGCCCACCGTCTCCGCCACATACATCGCCCTTCAGGGATCTACCTTCTCCACAGCCATCAAGGGATCCACGACCATCAAAGAAATCTAAAGTTTCTATACCAAAATTAGTGTCCCCGTTCGAGAAGAAAAAGAAGAGTAAATCCACTGCTGGCACAGCTCGTCTTTTGAAAGGGATTGGACGGAGCCTCACGTCAGACACTGTTGATTTGGCCGATCTCGAGGAGTCCGCAAAAAAGGCTGAGGCAATGGCCGCAAAGATAAAGAAGCCAACTAAGGCAGATTATAAAAACGTGCCTAAAAAATATGTGCCGGGCAGACCACTACTCACTTTTGAGAAACTAAGGAAGGTCCCGGCTAATATAAAAAGGTTGCATGATTGATACATGCGGGCATCTTCAGTTGGCATCGACACCATCAGTGTCAATATACCAGCCCATGCTTTTATTGGTACAAATAAAAAATCCTTTGTTGCATTCGAGGACATGTGGTTAATGATGAACCTTCAGAGACTCGACGTGCAACTTGTAACCATATTTGCATTGTAAGTGTCACTCATACTCCACATATATGTGTTATTATTAGTGAGTTGTATAAATTTTCAGTATCTGACATGCACGTGTGCATTGCAGAATGCAACATGATCAGCAGGAGATCCTTTATGGTACCAATCCCAATGCTAGTGCTAGTAAAAGGGTTGGGTATCTCAACCCAATAAAGATATGCGAGGATAGCCACAATTTTAGAATCGGAAAAGACAACAAAGCATTACAAGGACTAACGGACGAAGAAATTGAGGTGCGTATCCAGGATCTGAAGAAGGATTTTGAAGCAAGATACGCCACCTACATAGGACACGTAATGCTTCAATTTCAAGACAGAGAATCCATAGTGGCCCCGTACAACTTTAAGTAAGTGTGATTTTGCATAAATAAAATTAATAATTTCAATACACATGTATGAGAGCACCTAGAGGGGGGTGAATAGGTGATCTTGTAAAACTTGAAACTTAATGCCACAAAACTTGATTAGGAGTTAGCACAATAATGCCAAGTGGCTAGAGAAGAGTCTTAGCAAAACACAATAACCACAAAGATATCAATACAGAGATGGCACAATGGTTTATCCCGTGGTTCGGCCAAGTCCAACGCTTGCCTACTCCACGTTGTGGCGTCCCAACGGACGAGGGTTGCAATCAACCCCTCTCAAGCGGTCCAAAGACCCACTTGAATACCACGGTGTTTTGCTTTGCTTTACTATATCCCGTTCGCGAGGAATCTCCACAACTTGGAGTCTCTCGCCCTTACACTTTGATGTTCACAAAGAAGCACAGAGTAAGGGAGGGATGAGCAACGCACACAAGACACAAAATCAGAGCGACAACACGCACACAAGTCGCAACAAGAGCTCACAACACAACCCGACGAGTTCACAACTCAAATAGAGCTCTAGTTGCTCTCACAAAGAATCAAATGCGCGGAATCGAAGTCTTGGTGCTTAGGAATGCTTAGAGAATGCTTGGTCTACTCCTTCATGTGCCTAGGGTCCCTTTTATAGCCCCAAGGCAGCTAGGAGCCGTTGAGAGCATTCCAGGAAGGCAATTCTTGTCTTCAGTCGCCTGGCGCACCGGACAGTCTGGTGCACCACCGGACACTGTCCGGTGCGGATTTCTTTCCTTATTTGGCGAAGACGACCGTTGCAGAATGAGAGCCGTTGGCGCACCGGACACTGTCTGGTGCACACCGGACAGTCCGGTGCCCCATTGTGACCGTTGGCTCGGCCACGCGTCACGCGCTGAATCCCCGGCCGACCGTTGACCCGGCTGACCGTTGGCTCACCGGACAGTCCGGTGATTTTTAGCCATACGTCGTTAATCACTTCCCGAAAGCGACGACTTCGCCTGTGAACGGCTCACCGGATAGTCCGGTGCACCACCGGACAGTCCGGTGATTTATAGCCGTACACCGCCGTCGAAGTCCCGAGAATAGCAAGTTCGCCAGAGCCAGCCTGCACCACCGGACACTGTCCGGTGCACCCTGACTAAGCAGACTTTGGCTGAACGAGCCACGTCATCTCCAAATGGATTTTTCCTGTTTCCAGCACTTAGACACAATACATTAGTTCTCAAAACAATGTACTAAGTCTAGAAACATACCTTTAGACTTGATTTGCACTTTGTCCATCACTTGGCATAGATTTTCACTTAAGCACTTGTGTTGGCACTCAATCACCAAAATACTTAGAAATGGCCCAAGGGCACATTTCCCTTTCAATGTATCACAAGTTTGATTCATACAGGGACCACTGGATATGCTTCATCATTTATCCTAAGGTTGGAAAGGTGCTGGTGCTCGACTCCTTGCACACCGAGCCTTCGGCCTATTCAAAATTCCTCAGCATCTTAGAGCTGTAAGTCTTTTCTATGCATGCATACTTATATCAATGAGAATTGTAGAATAACATGGTGATTCTATGTGAGATCACAGGGCATTTAGGTTTTATAAGCTACGAGGTGGAAAGTACGACACGTCCAAAAAAGGCGTGCCACTAGACATCCATTATAATTGGTCGGTAAGTATGTGAATTTATGAATACATATTATATATGTACGTACATAGGACACTATTGCAACTAAATAACCAATCTCCCGTTATGTAGTGCCACAAGCAACCACCCGGATCGGTCCTATGTGGGTTCTACGTGTGCGAGTTTATGAGAATGAACGGACGATACATCACGAACCCTAGCAAGGTATTATTAGTAATAGTCACGTATGTATTTATGTCATTAAAGATGCAAATGTGTTATTATTGAGTATAAATAAATGATGTTTATAAATTTCCTTTACAGCAATTTCAACAAGAAAGCCCGGAGAACTTGACTGAAGGTGCATTGTATGGCATAGTTGAGACCTGTGCACATTCATATTGAAAGAGGTTATTCCCGCAGAAGGGAAATATCACGATGCTTCCGTAACATTAGCTTTGCCAGAGTTTAGAATACTAACAGAAATTAGTAGACTATCTTTTAGCCGAGATAGTTATTAGAGCTTAAGTGAAAACTTTGATGTATATAATGTGTGATGCATACATAGTTGTAAACAAGACTTTGATGTATATAAATATCAATATATATATATATATGTAAATATATATAAATTTCAGTACTGATTGAAAATTTAAAAAAAGACGGGAAAACTTGGAAATGCTTGTTTTCACTGGCGGTTCTAGAATAACCGCCAGTGGAAATGGTGGCCCCTAGCACTGGCGGCACTGAAAAACGGCAGCGCAAACAGCTCTAGAACCGTTACTATAGAACCTGCACTAGTGGCGACAGGGCGGTCCGGTATACAGCGCTGCTGGGTCTCGTACGTGCGGTGTGCCGACGGGCAAAGGGACACCCTGTGTGGCGCGGTTCAAACGGCAGCTGAAACGAAGGCACCTCTCGGCCTCCGTGGCGTTGTCAAAACCGAGGCGGCGGCGCTGGTTCACATTCGCTCATCAATATACTCCCTCTCCTCTCCTCTCCTCTCCTCTCGAGTAGTACGTATATAGAGCAGCACTCATCAGGTACACTCAAAAGAGTCTCATCCTGTAGGGGTTAACATACATATATAGCTATAGGAGTAGTACTAGTGTGCAAGAACAACATCTCCGTGCTCTATGGCAACTCGTTGGCAGTCTGCAGGTTTCATTGAATTCGAGCTCGACTTCGCAGGAACCGACATCCACCACGTGAGCTCCGACGATTTCTCGGCAGGCGGGCACGTATGGAGAGTAAAATGCTACCCACTCGCAGAGAAGGTTGGTAGTGTCATTTACCTATCTCTCGTCCTAGGGCTCACAAGCGACGACGCCAAGTGCGACGACGTCGATGCCATCCTCGACGCTTTCCTGCTCGGCGGAGACCATGGCGCACGCGCACCGTCGTCGTCTCCGCACGCACAGCGTAGCAGGTTCCATTTGTATCCACCCAAGGTTTCGCAAACGTGTGGGTCGTGTGTACACTTCATGAAATGGATCGTTCTGGAGTCTGAGTCCGTCACGGACGGCTACGTCACATTCATGGTTGGAGTAAAAGTTCTCGTTGATTGCCCCCCCATACCCGTGCCGTCCTCTGATATCGCCAAGCATCTCGGCCGCCTGCTGGATCACGCCGACGGTTCTACAGACGTGACTTTCTCTGTCGGCGCGGAGACCTTCCGCGCGCACAGTGCCGTGCTCGCCGCCCGCTCGCCGGTATTCAAAGCGCAGCTCTTCGGCTCCATGCCGATGCGCAGCATCTTGCTGCACGGCATCCGGCCAGAGACGTTCCGGATCCTGCTGCGGTTCATGTACACGGATGCGTTGCCCGGAGACGAGCTGGTGGAGAGCTCTTCCGACGTCGACTTGTTCCATGATTTGCTCGCGGCAGCTGACATGCACCAGCTTGGTCGGCTGAAACTCATGTGCGCCCGCAAGCTCTGGGACTGCGTATCGCCCGAGACTGTGGCCAAGATTCTAGGCTGCGCTGAAACGAACAACTGCTCGGAGCTCAAGAGCGCGTGCCTGGACTTCTTTCTTCTCGAGGAAAATTTCAAGGTTGCTGTACTGACGGATGAGTACTTCCAGCTCATGCAGAGTTTTCCGTCCGTCATCGATGAGATAAGAGCTCGCCGTGGGTTCGTCAGACCTAATTAAGACGTATGGTGCGTGCTAGCTAGAATGGTCTGTTGTGTTCTTGAATATGTAAGCTAGAATGATGCTTCTATATTAGTATTATCTCTCGAGCGATTCATAAAATCATATGCATGGTTAGTTGAAAATATGTCAGGTACTTTACGAATGCGCCGAAACCAGCAACTAACTTTGGCTCTCGAAAATGCTCATATTTGAACATATGGCCCTCCTAGTCCTACTACCATATACACCGAACCATATAAAAACTTGGAAATACGAATGGGGTTATACATTACTCCCTTAGTCCAAGTATATATATGTGACGTAACCACTTTTTATTTTAGGGTCATAACATAAGGCATGCTCAGTGGTATATCAATAGTATAATTAAAGAGAATTAAATATATATATTTACTGGTACTCCGTGTTACAAATTCTTGCCGTTCTGGCATTTCGGTCGAAGTGCACTATTTCTCGTGGTTCCGTCTTTGGTTTCCATGTTTATCCCTCTTGAATGCTTCAGTCCGTTGGTATCCGGCACCGAAGCCGAAGCACGCGCGCGCGTCCAGCAACGAAGCCGATGCAAGCATGCACGTCCAACAAAGTACGTTCTTTCATTTGCTCAACGTTCCACGCGACCTTAAATAAAATGGACACCTCTCTTGTCTAGTTAGCACAGCTCTCTCCTGAGTCCTGACGCCGTGGATGCTGTCGAAAGAGGTTCATCGCCGAAGAGAAGTTGAGACGATTTTTTTGTGCGAGCTGAGGCGAACAGATGAACGCGCTGTGGAAAAAAATAAAATAAAACAGGCGACATACAGCCAAACCGATGAGCGTGCCATGCAAAAACGAAAAAGTAATTAAGAGGCAGCATGCAGCGACGAGCGCGACATGTAAACAAAAGAACGGGTGCAAGCAAAAAATGAAGAAGCAAGAATCGAATCGAACTAGGAGCTAAGATTCACGAAGTAGCACCAATAGCCAGTTGTGATGCCTAGGAGAATTTTTTAGTTAGGATATTGGAGCGTGTTCAATATGGGCAAGACTGAAAAATATGAACCCCATCACTCCTCCTTTGGTATGCGTTATAATGTCTAACACGAAAAGAATTTGTAAGCTGGAGGGAGTAGGCTAGAGCATTATAAAAAATGTCATAGTACGTAGTATCCATAACCCTTTGCGAACTTGATCCAGGAGATGCATGTACGATATACTTAGTGGATTGACTCTGGTCATTATATCTTTCAAGAGATTCCATATGACGAGACTTTTTAAAGACAAAAGAAGTACTAGAGTTGCCAATAGATACAAAACTGTGTAGTCATTGGGGAAATTGCATGAAAGTTAAATGGTAGCTTCATTTTTTATTTAAATAGTATTTTATTTATGCATTCTATGAGAAAAAACTTAATTCTAGTATCATGTTTAGACGACAAAACATTTACTGTCTTTTTTGGAAACATAAAGTGTATTATTACATACAATAATGATATTAATGTTGGTCTTGTCATCATACAAGATAAGCTTTATTTTCTTCTCAATTGTGATCATGTAAATAACACAAAGGCCTTCTATGAATGTATGTGATGTAAGAGTTAAACGCAAGGGAAATGAAAATCAATCATCGTCAAACTTGCGGCGTTGTTGTTTAGGCCACATTTCAGGGGGGAGGGGGGTTGAACAATTAACAAAAAATGAAATTCTCTATCCATTAGGTTTTTTAGATTTTGACCGGTGCATAGATTGCATTAAAGAAAAGTAATAAAGAAAATTAAGAAACATGCAAATTGAAGTGCAAGTATTTTAGAAATAAATCATACATGGTTCTTTTAATGTGAAGATAGTAGGTACTTTGATTTGTTCATTACAATTATTGATGATTTCTCACACTATGGGTTTATTCAATTAAAGAAGAGCAAAAAACATTAAATAAGGTCAAGATATTCAAATATAAAGTTAGAATTAGAACGACTTAAAGATCAAGATAGAAATATCATATCGTAGAGGTCAATACTACGAGAAGCGTAACCATTATAGCCACATTCCTAGACCGTTTCCAAGGTATATAGAAAAGTGGCATAGTTTCTGAGTATTTAATGATGAGTGATACTCAATAGAATGAAATGTCTGAAAAACACAATCACACCTTATGAATATGGTAATAAGTTTGGTATCATGTTCTACTTTGCCAATTAGCTTATAGATGGAGGCACTACAAACTGTTGCTCGTATTCTTAATCAAGTTCTCAGTAATTAAGTCAATACCTAAAACACCATATCAATTATGGTGAGAGGAAGCTCTCACTATTGTAAGACTGTCTAGCAGAAGACTAGAATGAAAGATATTTAATCCAAAATAGGAAAATTAGATTCTATGGCGGTAAGATGCCATTTCATTAACAATTCTAAAAGATCAAAGAGATAACATATCTACTATCCTAACAGGTATACTAAGTTTGTGGAAATGGGAAATGTGTTTTTGGAGGATGATATTGAAAGGAACACTGACGCCTAAGTGGGGGCGATGAATTAGGACTTCTAAAATTTTTGCTAATTGAAAGGGAATTAGGCTTACACCTAGTTCCTAAATAATTTTGGTGGTTGAATTGCCCAACACAAATATTGGACTAACTAGTTTACTCTAGTTCATAAGTTATACAGGTGCAAAAGGTTCACATTTAGCCAATAAAAAGACCAAGTTTTGGATTCGACAAAGGAGCAACGAGGCAACCAAGGGCACCTCTGGCCGCAGGCACCGGACTGTCCGGTGTGCACCGGACATGTCCGGTGCGGCCAGAGGACTTCGACTCAAACTCTTCGCCCTCGGGAATTCTCGGAAGCCGGCGCGCTATAATTCACCGGACTGTCCGGTGTGCACCGGACATGTCCGGTGCTCCAAGGAAACGCCGTCTCCGGAACTCGCCAGCCTCGGGTTCGCTCGGCAGCCGCTCCGCTAAAATTCACCGGACTGTCCGGTGTGCACCGGACTGTCCGGTGTGCCAGCGGAGCAACGGCTCCCTGCGGCGCCAACGGCTCCCTGCGGAGCATTTAATGCGCGCGCAGCGCGCGCAGACGTCAGGATCGCCCATACCGGTGCACCGGACATCAAACAGTACATGTCCGGTGTGCACCGGACACCTAGGAGGGCCCAGAAGACAGAAGCTCCAACGGTCAGAATCCAACGGCAATGGTGACGTGGCAGGGGCACCGGACTGTCCGGTGTGCACCGGACTGTCCGGTGCGCCATCGAACAGAGGGGTTCCAGCAATGGTCACTTTTGGTGGTTGGGGCTATAAATACCCCAACCACCCCACATTCATTGCCATCCAAGTTTTCCACTTCTCAACTACTACAAGAGCTCTAGCATTCAATTCTAGACACACCAAATAGATCAAGTCCTCTCCAAATTCCACACAACTCCATAGTGACTAGAGAGAGTGATTTGCTTGTGTTCTTTCGAGCTCTTGCGCTTGGATCGCATTCTTTTCTTTCTCACTTGTTCTTGAGATCATCACTCAATTGTAACCAAGGCAAGAGGCACCAATTGTGTGGTGGCCCTTGCGGGGAAGTTTTGTTCCCGGTTGATTGAGAAGAAGAGAAAGCTCACTCGATCCGTGGGATCGTTTGAGAGAGGGAAGGGTTGAAAGAGACCCGGCCTTTGTGGCCTCCTCAACGGGGAGTAGGTTTGCGAGAACCGAACCTCGGTAAAACAAATCCTCGTGTCTCACTCTTATTTGCTTGCGATTTGTTTTGCGCCCTCTCTCGCGGACTCGTTTCTTTATTACTAACGCTAACCCGGCTTGTAGTTGTGATTATTTTTGTAAATTACAGTTTCGCCCTATTCACCCCCCCTCTAGGCGACTATCAATTGGTATCAGAGCCCGGTACTTCATTAGAGCCTAACCGCTCGAAGTGATGTCGGGAGATCACGCCAAGAAGGAGATGGAGACCGGCGACAAGCCCACTACAAGCCAAGGGAGCACTTCATCTTCATCGGAAGAGTCCCACACCAAGAGAAGAGAGAAGAAGAAGAACTCCTCCAAGCGGAAGGAGAAAAGATCTTCCTCTTCTCACCACAAGGAGAAGAAGGAAAAATCTTCTTCTCACAAGCCGCATCGGAGTGGGGACAAGCACAAAAGGATGAGGAAAGTGGTCTATTACGAGACCGACACTTCATCGACATCCACCTCCGGCTCCGACGCGGCGTCCGTCACTTCTAAACGCCAAGAGCGTAAGAAGTATAGTAAGATTCCCCTACGCTACCCTCGCATTCCTAAACATACACCTTTACTTTCCGTCCCATTAGGCAAACCACCAACTTTTAATGGTGAAGATTATGCTATGTGGAGTAATTTAATGCGATTTCATCTAACCTCTCTCCACAAAAGATTATGGGATGTTGTTGAGTATGGTGTACAGGTACCATCCGTAGGGGATGAAGACTACGACACGGACGAAGTGGCCCAAATCGAGCACTTCAACTCCCAAGCCACAACCATCCTCCTTGCCTCCCTAAGCAAGGAGGAATACAACAAAGTACAAGGGTTGAAGAACGCCAAGGAGATTTGGGACCTACTCAAGACGGCGCACGAGGGTGATGAACTCACCAAGATCACCAAGCGGGAAACGATCGAGGGGGAGCTCGGTCGCTTCCGTCTTCGCCAAGGGGAGGAGCCACAAGACATGTACAACCGGCTCAAAACCTTGGTGAACCAAGTGCGCAACCTCGGGAGCGCAAAATGGGATGACCACGAGGTGGTTAAGGTTATTTTAAGAGCACTTATTTTCCTTAACCCTACTCAAGTACAATTAATTCGTGGTAATCCTAGATATCCACTAATGACCCCCGAGGAAGTTATCGGGAATTTTGTGAGTTTTGAATGTATGATTAAGGGCTCCAAGAAGATCAACGAGCTTGATGAACCTTCCACATCCGAGGCGCAACCGGTGGCCTTCAAGGCCACGGAGGAGAAGAAGGAAGAGTCTACACCAAGTAGACAACCAATTGACGCCTCCAAGCTCGACAACGAGGAGATGGCCCTAATCATCAAAAGCTTTAGGCAAATCCTCAAGCAACGGAAGGGGAAGGACTACAAATCCCGTTCCAAGAAGGTTTGCTACAAGTGTGGTAAGCCCGGTCACTTTATTGCTAAATGTCCATTATCAAGTGATAGTGACAGGGGCGACGACAAGAAGGGCAAGAGGAAGGAGAAGAAGAGATACTACAAGAAGAAGGGCGGCGATGCCCATGTTTGTCGGGAGTGGGACTCCGACGAAAGCTCAAGCGACTCCTCCGACGACGAGGACGCCGCCAACATCGCCGTCACCAAGGGCCTCCTCTTCCCCAACGTCGGCCACAAGTGCCTCATGGCCAAGGATGGCAAAAGGAAGGTAAAATCAAAGTCCTCCACTAAATATGAAACATCTAGTGATGAGGATGATGATAAAAATGAAGAGGATAATTTGCGTATTCTTTTTGCCAACCTTAACATGGAACAAAAAGAAAAATTAAATGAGCTAATTAGTGCCATCCATGAAAAGGATGATCTCTTGGACTCCCAAGAGGACTTCCTAATCAAGGAAAACAAGAAACATGTTAAGGTTAAAAATGCTTATGCGCTAGAAAGAGAAAAATGTGAAAAATTGTCTAGTGAGCTAAGCACTTGCCATGAGACTTTAGACAACCTTAGAAATGAAAATGCCAATTTGCTAGCTAAGGTTGATTCTCATATTTGCAATGTTTCAATTCCTAGAAATGATAATAATGATTTGCTTGCTAGGATTGAAAAATTGAACATTTCTCTTGCTAGCCTTAGAAATGAGAACATTAATTGCTAAGGCTAAGGATTTTGATGTTTGCAATGCTACTATTTCCGACCTTAGAACTAAAAATGATTTGTTGCATGCTAAGGTCATTGAATTAAAGTCTTGCAAACCCTCTACATCTACTATTGAGCATGTGTCCATTTGCACTAGATGTAGAGATATTAATGTTGATGCTATCCATGATCACCTTACCTTAATTAAAAAACAAAATGATCACATAGCACAACTTAATGCTAAAATTAGGGAGCATGACTTAGAAAATGAAAAATTTAAATTGGCTAGAAGCATGCTCTATAATGGGAGACGCCCGGGCATTAAGGACGGCATTGGCTTCCAAAGGGGAGACAATGTCAAAATTAATGCCCCTCCTAAGAACTTGTCTAACTTTGTTAAGGGCAAGGCTCCCATGCCTCAGGATAACGAGGGTTACATTTTGTACCCTGCCGGGTATCCTGAGAGTAAAATTAAGAAAATTCATTCTAGGAAGTCTCACTCTGGCCCTAATTATGCTTTTATGTATAAGGGTGAGACATCTAGATCTAGGCAACCAACCCATGCCAAGTTGCCTAGAAAGAAAACTACTAATGCATCAAATGATCATGCCATTTCATTTAAAACTTTTGATGCATCTTATGTTTTGACTAGCAAATCCGGCAAGGTAGTTGCCAAAATTGTTGGGGGCAAACACAAGGGCTCCAAGACTTGTGTTTGGGTACCCAAAGTTCTTGTATCTAATGCCAAAGGACCCAAAACCGTTTGGGTACCTAAAACAAAGAACTAAACTTGTTTTGTAGGTTTATGCATCCGGGGGCTCAAGTTGGATACTCGACAGCGGGTGCACAAACCATATGACAGGGGAGAAAAGGATGTTCTCCTCATATGAGAAAAACCAAGATCCCCAACGAGCTATCACATTCGGGGATGGAAATCAAGGTTTGGTCAAAGGTTTGGGTAAAATTGCTATATCTCCTGACCATTCTATTTCCAATGTTTTTCTTGTAGATTCTTTAGATTACAATTTGCTTTCCGTATCCCAATTATGTCAAATGGGCTACAACTGTCTTTTTACTGATACAGGTGTTACTGTCTTTAGAAGGAGTGATGATTCAATAGCATTTAAGGGTGTGTTAGAGGGTCAGCTATACTTAGTAGATTTTGAAAGAGCTGAACTCGACACATGCTTAATTGCTAAGACTAACTTGGGTTGGCTCTGGCACCGTCGACTAGCCCATGTTGGAATGAAGAATCTTCACAAACTTCTAAAGGGAGAACACATTTTGGGACTAACCGATGTTCATTTTGAGAAAGACAGGATTTGTAGCGCTTGCCAAGCCGGGAAGCAAGTTGGTGTCCATCATCCACACAAAAACATCATGACTACCGACAGGCCACTGGAGCTCCTTCACATGGATTTGTTCGGCCCAATTGCTTACATAAGCATTGGCGGTAGTAAGTATTGCCTTGTAATAGTGGATGACTATTCTCGCTTCACTTGGGTGTTCTTTTTACAGGACAAATCTTATACCCAAGAGACCTTAAAGGGATTCTTGAGACGGGCTCAAAATGAGTTCGGCTTGAGGATCAAGAAAATTAGAAGCGACAACGGGACGGAGTTCAAGAACTCTCAAATTGAAGGCTTTCTTGAGGAAGAGGGCATCAAGCATGAGTTCTCTTCTCCCTACACTCCACAACAAAATGGTGTAGTGGAGAGGAAGAATCGAACTCTATTGGACATGGCAAGAACCATGCTTGATGAGTACAAGACACCGGATCGGTTTTGGGCCGAGGCAGTCAACACCGCCTGCTACGCCATCAACCGGTTATATCTTCATCGAATCCTCAAGAAGACATCTTATGAACTCCTAACCGGTAAAAAGCCCAATATTTCATATTTTAGAGTTTTTGGTAGCAAATGTTTTATTCTTGTCAAAAGAGGTAGAAAATCTAAATTTGCTCCTAAAACTGTAGAAGGCTTTTTACTAGGATATGACTCAAACACAAGGGCATATAGAGTCTTTAACAAGTCCTCAGGACTTGTTGAAGTTTCTTGTGACGTTGTGTTTGATGAGACTAACGGCTCTCAAGTAGAGCAAGTTGATCTTGATGATATAGGTGAAGAACAGGCTCCATGCATAGCGCTAAGGAACATGTCCATTGGGGATGTGTGTCCTAAGGAATCCGAAGAGCCTCCAAATGCACAAGATCAACCATCCTCCTCCACGCAAGTATCTCCACCAACTCAAGTTGAGGATGAGGCTCAAGATGTTGAACAAGAAGATCAAGAAGATGAGCCACCTCAAAATGACGGCAACGATCAAGGGGGAGATTCAAATGATGAAGACAAGGAGGATGAACAACCAAGGCCGCCACACCCAAGAGTCCACCAAGCAATACAACGAGATCACCCCGTCGACACCATCCTCGGCGACATTCATAAGGGGGTAACTACTCGATCTCGTGTTGCGCATTTTTGTGAGCATTACTCTTTTGTTTCCTCTATTGAGCCGCACAGGGTAGAGGAAGCTCTTCAAGATTCGGATTGGGTGATGGCGATGCAAGAGGAGCTCAACAATTTCACAAGGAATGAGGTATGGCACTTAGTTCCACGTCCTAATCAAAATGTTGTAGGAACCAAGTGGGTCTTCCGCAACAAGCAAGACGAGCATGGTGTGGTGACTAGGAATAAAGCTCGACTCGTGGCCAAGGGGTATTCACAAGTCGAAGGTTTGGATTTTGGTGAAACCTATGCACCCGTAGCTAGGCTTGAGTCAATTCGCATATTATTAGCCTATGCTACTTACCATGGCTTCAAGCTTTATCAAATGGACGTGAAGAGTGCCTTCCTCAATGGACCAATCAAGGAGGAGGTCTATGTTGAGCAACCTCCCGGCTTTGAAGACAGTGAGTACCCTAACCATGTTTATAGGCTCTCTAAGGCGCTTTATGGGCTCAAGCAAGCCCCAAGAGCATGGTATGAATGCCTTAGAGATTTCCTTATTGCTAATGGCTTCAAAGTCGGCAAGGCCGATCCTACTTTATTTACTAAAACTCTTGACAATGATTTGTTTGTATGCCAAATTTATGTTGATGATATTATATTTGGGTCTACTAACAAATCTACATGTGAAGAATTTAGTAGGATCATGACACAGAAATTCGAGATGTCGATGATGGGGGAGTTGAAGTATTTCCTAGGATTCCAAGTGAAGCAACTTCAAGAGGGCACCTTCATTAGCCAAACGAAGTATACTCAAGATATCTTAAGCAAGTTTGGAATGAAGGATGCCAAGCCCATCAAGACACCCATGGGAACAAATGGGCATCTCGACCTCGACACGGGAGGTAAGTCCGTGGATCAAAAGGTATACCGGTCGATGATTGGTTCATTGCTTTATTTATGTGCATCTCGACCGGACATTATGCTTTCCGTTTGCATGTGTGCAAGATTCCAAGCCGACCCTAAGGAATCACACCTTACGGCCGTGAAACAAATCTTGAGATATTTGGCTTTTACTCCTAAGTTTGGGCTTTGGTACCCTCGGGGATCCACTTTTGATTTGATTGGTTATTCGGATGCCGATTGGGCGGGGTGTAGGATTAATAGGAAGAGCACATCGGGGACTTGCCAGTTCTTGGGAAGGTCCTTGGTGTCTTGGGCTTCAAAGAAGCAAAATTCGGTCGCTCTTTCCACCGCCGAAGCCGAGTATATTGCAGCAGGCCATTGTTGCGCGCAATTGCTTTGGATGAGGCAAACCCTGCGGGACTACGGTTACAAATTAACCAAAGTCCCTTTGCTATGTGACAATGAGAGTGCAATCAAAATGGCCGACAATCCCGTCGAGCACAGCCGCACTAAGCACATAGCCATTCGGTATCATTTTCTTCGGGATCACCAGCAAAAAGGGGATATCGAGGTTTCTTACATTAACACTAAAGATCAATTAGCCGATATCTTTACCAAGCCTCTTGATGAACAATCTTTTACCCGACTTAGGCATGAGCTCAATATTCTTGATTCTAGGAATTTCTTTTGCTAGTCTTGCACACATAGCTCATAAATATACTTTTGATCATGTCTCTTTTATATATGCTATGACTAATGTGTTTTCAAGTGTATTTCAAACCAAGTCATAGGTATATTGAAAGGGAATAGGAGTCTTCGGCGAAGACAAAGGCTTCCACTCCACTCTACTACTCATTCTTCGCCATCACTCCGCATCACTCTCCATCTTTGGTATAATTCTCACTCATTCATTTTATGACCAAAGGGGGAGAAAGTACTTCATTGGGCTCTAATGATTCCGTTTTTGGCGATTCATGCCAAAGGGGGAGAAAATATGAGCCCAAAGCAAAAGGACCGCACCACTACTTAATTTTAAATTGGTAAATTTCAAAATTAGTATCTCTTTGTGTTCTAAAGGGGGAGCAAGTAGTATTTTCAAAATTGATGGAAAACCCTCTTGAACACTAAGAGGAGACCTTATTTGAGGGGGAGTTTTGTTTAGTCAAAGGAAAAGCATTTGAACAAAGGAAGAAAACTTCAAATCTTAAAAGTGCTTTGCAAAATCTTATTCATTTACCTTTGACTATCTTGCAAAATGACTTTGAAAAGAATTTGCAAAAGAGTTTGCAAAAACAAAACTTATGGTGCAAATATGGTCCAATATGACAAAAACAAAGAAAATAATCCATGCGCATCATATAAGCATTTATTGGCTCAATTCCACGCAACCTTTGCACTTACTTTATGTAAACTAGTTCAATTTTGCACTTCTATATTTGCTTTGGTTTGTGTTGGCATCAATCACCAAAAAGGGGGAGATTGAAAGGGAATTAGGCTTACACCTAGTTCCTAAATAATTTTGGTGGTTGAATTGCCCAACACAAATATTGGACTAACTAGTTTACTCTAGTTCATAAGTTATACAGGTGCAAAAGGTTCACATTTAGCCAATAAAAAGACCAAGTTTTGGATTCGACAAAGGAGCAACGAGGCAACCGAGGGCACCTCTGGCCGCAGGCACCGGACTGTCCGGTGTGCACCGGACATGTCCGGTGCGGCCAGAGGACTTCGACTCAAACTCTTCGCCCTCGGGAATTCTCGGAAGCCGGCGCGCTATAATTCACCGGACTGTCCGGTGTGCACCGGACATGTCCGGTGCTCCAAGGAAACGCCGTCTCCGGAACTCGCCAGCCTCGGGTTCGCTCGGCAGCCGCTCCGCTAAAATTCACCGGACTGTCCGGTGTGCACCGGACTGTCCGGTGTGCCAGCGGAGCAACGGCTCCCTGCGGCGCCAACGGCTCCCTGCGGAGCATTTAATGCGCGCGCAGCGCGCGCAGACGTCAGGATCGCCCATACCGGTGCACCGGACATCAAACAGTACATGTCCGGTGTGCACCGGACACCTAGGAGGGCCCAGAAGACAGAAGCTCCAACGGTCAGAATCCAACGGCAATGGTGACGTGGCAGGGGCACCGGACTGTCCGGTGTGCACCGGACTGTCCGGTGCGCCATCGAACAGAGGGGTTCCAGCAACGGTCACTTTTGGTGGTTGGGGCTATAAATACCCCAACCACCCCACATTCATTGCCATCCAAGTTTTCCACTTCTCAACTACTACAAGAGCTCTAGCATTCAATTCTAGACACACCAAATAGATCAAGTCCTCTCCAAATTCCACACAACTCCATAGTGACTAGAGAGAGTGATTTGCTTGTGTTCTTTCGAGCTCTTGCGCTTGGATCGCATTCTTTTCTTTCTCACTTGTTCTTGAGATCATCACTCAATTGTAACCAAGGCAAGAGGCACCAATTGTGTGGTGGCCCTTGCGGGGAAGTTTTGTTCCCGGTTGATTGAGAAGAAGAGAAAGCTCACTCGATCCGTGGGATCGTTTGAGAGAGGGAAGGGTTGAAAGAGACCCGGCCTTTGTGGCCTCCTCAACGGGGAGTAGGTTTGCGAGAACCGAACCTCGGTAAAACAAATCCTCGTGTCTCACTCTTATTTGCTTGCGATTTGTTTTGCGCCCTCTCTCGCGGACTCGTTTCTTTATTACTAACGCTAACCCGGCTTGTAGTTGTGATTATTTTTGTAAATTTCAGTTTCGCCCTATTCACCCCCCCTCTAGGCGACTATCACTAATCTAGGCCAAAAATAAATCTCCTAACAAAAACCCTATGCAAATAACTAAACAAAATGTGCAAACTAGGTTTTATTAAGTGTAGTTATCTCTACCGCAAAAGGAGTTATGCAACCTAAGTTCCAATCCTAAGTATTCAAAACTAGGAATAGAGAGATTGAAACTTAAGTACTTAACGTAAATGCGGAAGTCAAAGAGTAAAGGTAGAGAATGCAAACCCCCATGGACGCCCCAATATTTTTACTGGGAACTGTGCAAGGTTCTGCTAATCCTCGTTGGTGCCCCAATGCAAAGGGAAGCCCACATGAGGGCCAAGCACCCGATTGAGTAACTTCGTAGAGAGTTGCGGGCCTTCTCCACGCGCAAGTGGTGCTCCACTTCTGGCCTCCTCTAGGACGCCCCCTGCCTTCTTCACTATCAAGCTTCTGGCCAAAATGTCGCAGGCCTCGTTCCCTCTAGTACACGGTGGTGGCCACACCATAAACACGGTTGATGCGGTCTCGTAAGACTCACATCGCACTCGATACAATATTACAACGGCTCACACAAGAGTTGAGGGGTTTTGTGGGTTTTTCTAAACTCACTCAACTAAAGAGGAACAACCTAGAACAAGTGTATAAGCAGTATAACTAACCTAGCACTTCGCAAAACACCTATGCTAATCAGCGAGTGATTCTATTAAACACTTGGGTGTTTGAAGCCTTGAAGATGTGTATCACATGTGTTGGTATGTTGCTTGGGCTCCCACATACTCAAATGGTCGGCTAGGTGTATTTATAGAGCCCCAACCAGTGTTTTAAATAGCGGGATAAGAGATTTATCCCTAGGCTTCTCAAAAGTGCAAATATTGGGATATAGCGGGATATATTGGGCTAAATAGCATAACTTTTCGCTGCTAAAAAGGCTATATCAAGATATATCGATCGCTATAACCCGCTAATTAAAACCTTGGCCCCAACCAAAACTAGACATTGGAGGAAAAGCAGATGTTCTATCTGCGCTGCACCAGACCGTTGATCCGATGCCTCCATGTCAGCTAGCCGTTGGCGCCTCTAGCACACATCTTGCTACAGTGCAGAGGTCTAGTGCATGCAATGTCAGGTGACAATTGGTCGACTAGTCGTTGCCGAATATTGGACTTCGATCCGATCCATCAGCTGGTAGATAGCATGTTTGTAGGGCTCTCTGCATAACCGGTCCGGTGCATACCGGACTAGTCCAATGAACCAGGCAATAGCCCAGTCCTTGATTTCTTCAGTCTTTTCTCTTGGCCTCTTTTGGTCTTGAGTTTTGCACTTGTGTCGAATATTTGTAAGTCTTTTATGTGTCTTTTAGGTCTTCTTTTAAGGTGTTGCATCCTTAGAGTCTTAGTCCAATCCACTTCACATCTTGTGAACTACAAAACACAAACACTTGGAAAACATTAGTTCACCGGTTATGTTGTTCATCAAACACCAAAATCACTTAGGCAAATGGGTTGGGGTCCATTTTCCTTACAATCTCCACCTTTTTGGTGATTGGTGACAACAAATCCAAAGCAAGCAAATATTAAATACCGAATTGAAATTTGCACTCTACTTGCTATGGATGCATGTGCATAGGCAAGATGTATGAGATACCAAATTGATAGAAATGAAGTCATTTAGAATTTAAACACATTCTTGCATATGCAATTAGTCCCCAATGTGTGATTATGGACTTAAGCCTCCCTCTAACTCTATAATCCACATACTTTCTATCTAGGACTGAAACCAAACAAAAGCAACCACTTGAAAGATCAATAACCAATTGATAGGTCATAAAAATTAAAAAATGGTGGTTTTTGTATTTGATAACTTTTGTTTTCTTTGGTCCACAAATTCGTCCCCTTTGGAATCAAACACCGAAAAGGAAGACATGATAAAACATATAGGAAGCAATAAAAGGCTTGCCCTCTAAAAAATTTCTCCCCATAAAAGGAAGTTCTCCCGTTTAGAAAAGTGATATCCCCTTTTAAGGACAAAGACATACTCCCACTGTCAGAAAACACTCTACTTAGGAAAAGCATACTAAATTGATGTGAGAGGAAACAAGACATGATTTAAATGACAAACTGTCACACCCGGTTTTGGAAGGCAAACTAAATGCGAACCATGTACGTGCGAGATCAGAAACTCACGTACACAACGATTACATAATTGGACATCATCACACATTGCTCAAAATAAATAGTGGAAATCGTACTTTATTACATCATAATGTCCAAGACATCCACAGAGTCATTAATATAACATAGTCATTAATGTGGTCAAATTGCAAAATACGAAACGTAGCAGATAAGGCCTTCACAAACAGCTGACTAGGGGGGTTTGCCACTAACATAACTAGAACTCATCGTAGTAGTCCTGGAATTCCTCAAAGTCCTCCATGTTGCCTACATCTCCTCCTGGGCCCTAAATACAGTGGGGACAACCTAGGGTGGGGTGGTTTTTAAAGCAAGGGTGAGTACACATCAACGTACTAAGCAAATGTCCCATTTGGCTAAATTGGACTAGCTATATGTGGAGTTGAGGTTAAAGCAATTGCTTTTAGTTGGTCAAACATTTATTATTAATATTAGAGCTATTGGGGGCCTTCATCCTCTGAAGGTCCTCAAAAACGAGACCTAACAAAAACCTTCCAAGTGTAGTATATGAACAGGTACCTTCGGACTCGGGCTAAAAGCATGATTGCGACGAAGGTTGGGGTTGCTCCAAAGCTACATGCGAGGGAGCTTCGGCTAAATGGCGGAGAAAGGAACCGACTTAAAGGGGAAAAGGCTATCTAGTCCTCATAGAGTTGACTATTAGTTAACAATGAATGTAAAGGGCATGAATGTAATTTCTCACAGGTTGCGTCCTGTGCCTATAAATAGATGAACAGTTCCCCCGTACTGTTCACGCTGACTTGTATTCGCTCGTGCGTCACGTTTGGACTTTTACCTTCTGTCAAGTCGAAGGTACAGATGTAATTCAATATTGTTCCTATTTATTTATGATTAATAAAAGGAAGATATATCAATGATGCCATATAATTATTCATGTTGTCTTACATATTTCATATGCTTCTTCTTTCATCAATATACACTACGATGATGAAGGTATGTCCTTCATGACCTTCCTCTGAAGACCATTATATCCTAAAGAAAATAATGGTTCGAAGGACGAAGGACATTAACATTTAACATTTTGTGTTGCCTTGTTCTTAATTCATAGCACCTAAGAACATGTCCCCAACATTGGCGCCCACCTCCGGTGAACCCTTTTCGACCACCTTCGGCAAGTACTGACCTGCGTCATGCTGCCGAAGAAAGCTTCAGCGCTAGGGGCTGCTGCATTGCAGCCGCTGGGCCCAAACCAGGAGACTCTCTCTCTTCGAGAGGCCCGAAGCCAAAAAAGGAAAGCCACCAGTCCAACACTCCAGGAGGAGGAGTTGGACCAAGAAATCTGGGATACGAAGATTATCCATCAGCAAGTACAAAGAAAGAAGGAGAAGATGGCATGACTGGCTGACCTTCAAAGGCAGATTGACGAAGCTACTTAAGAAGTGCGCCATCTCGCTCAAGATAAACAAAACCGAAGGCCCCAGCATAGGGAGCTTCATCAAGAAGGCCTATTCAACGAAGATGGATGTGAGAGCACCTAGAGGGGGGTGAATAGGTGATCCTGTAAAAATCAAATACTTGTAGCCACAAAACTTGGTTAAGTGTTAGCTCAATAGAATCAAGTGGCTAAGGACCAAGCTCTTGTGAAACACAATGGTCACGATGAAAACAAGCACAAGAGACACGATGATTTATCTCGTGGTTCGGCCAAGTATAACACTTGCCTACTCCATGTTGTGGCGTCCCACTGGACGAGGGTCGCACTCAACCCCTTTCAAGTGATCCAAAGATCAACTTGAATACCACGGTGTT
This sequence comes from Zea luxurians, assembly GCA_029449295.1. NCBI lineage: Eukaryota > Viridiplantae > Streptophyta > Magnoliopsida > Poales > Poaceae > Zea > Zea luxurians. The sequence goes on along the minus strand of JAOPSE010000011.1, from coordinate 62,148,642 downwards.
TTCCTTTCTTTTACTATCTCCCGTTCGTGAGGAATCTCCACAACTTGGAGCCTCTCGCCCTTACAATTGATGATCACAAAGAAGCACGAAAGTAAGGGAGGGGAGAGCAACACACACAAGACTCAAAGCACGAGCACAATCACGCACACAAGCCACAACTTGAGCTCACAACACAATGCGAGGAGTTCTCTACTCAAATAGAGCTCAAGTCACAATCACAAGGAATCAAATGCGCGAGAATGGTGTCTTGGTGCTTAGAGATGATCAAAGAATGTTTGGGTTACTCCTCCATGCGCCTAGGGGTCCCTTTTATAGCCCTAAGGCAGCTAGGAGCCGTTGGAGGCAATCTGGGAAGGCAATTCTTGCCTTCTATAGGGTGGCGCACTGGACAGTCCGGTGCACCACTGGACAGACACTGTTTATGGTCCGGTGCAGATCGCCTTCCTAAAATAGCACAGCCGACCGTTGCAGAAATGTAGCCGTTGGTGCACCAGACACTGTCCGGTGCACACCAGACAGTTCGGTGCCTCCTGCCGACCGTTGGAGCGGGCCACGGTCGCCCACGGATTTGGCGGCCGACCGTTGCGCTGGCGGCCGTTGGCTCACCGGACAGTCCGGTGCACCACCGGACAGTCCGGTGAATTATAGCCGTACGCCGCCGATGAATTCCCGAGAGTGGCCAGTTCGCCAGAAGCCAGCCTGGCGCACCGGACACTATCCGATGCACCACCGGACAGTCCGGTGTGCCAGACTGCACTGAGTCTTGGCTGCTCCAGCCAAGCCTTTTCCTTTTTCTCTTTTCTCTGATTCTAGCACTTAGACAAATATATTAGTACAAAAAACCAATGTACTAAGTCTAGAATCATACCTTCTTGTTGATTTGCACTTCATCCATCATTTGGCACATAATTACTCACTCAATATGTGTTGGGCACTTAATCACCAAAAATATACTAGAAATGGCCCAAGGGCACATTTCCCTTTCAATCTTCCCCTTTTTGGTGATTTATGCCAACACATCAAAAAGCAACAAAATAGAAGTGCAACATCAATGCAATTGAGAACAAAAATTGTCTTTTACAAGATTTGACATATTTGGATCGTTCTTTGCCACCAATTGGTTTGTTTTTGGAAATCAAATTTATTTTCCTATCTCTAAGTCAAACTCACTTGTTTGGGCATAAAGAGAGATAATCCTAGAGAGAAAATGATTAAGATCCAAAAACTCCCCCTTTTTCCCATAATCATAAATTCTCCCCATAAGAGACCAAATTTTGACAATAAGAGTATTTTGACAAATCAAAAGTTCTAACTCTACTATTTTCAAAGTTCTCAAGTGGTAGCTGATCCATTTGCTTTGGCTTAATTTCTCCCCCTTTGGCATTAAGCACCAAAATAGGATCATTATTGGCCCTTAAACCCCATTGCCTCACCAAAATCGTCAATTAAGAGTAAAAAGGCAATAAGAGCATGGAGATGAACTTGGAGTAAATTACCCTCTCATCGGAGTGCAGTGGAAGTCTTGCATGGTCCAAGTTCACCTTTCCCTTTCAATCCACCTTCGAGACTAAATTAAGTAAACTCAAGCACATGGTTAGTCTCAAAGGGTCAAGTTGTAGCATTTCTCCCCCTAAATATGTGCATCATTCACACATGGACTTGTGAGGTCTGGGGATCCCTTGCACAACTTGAGCACCATAAATAAGCAATAAAATGTATAAAGGAACATGATCAAAGACATAAAACACATGTATGCTATAGATCAATCCAAGTTACGCGAATCTAAGACATTTAGCTCACTACACAGCCTGCAAAAGGTCTTCTCATCTAAAGGCTTGGTAAAGATATCGACTAGCTGGTTCTCGGTGCTAACATAAAACACTTCGATATCTCCCTTTTGCTGGTGGTCTCTCAAAAAGTGATGCCGGATGTCTATGTGCTTTGTGCGGCTGTGTTCAACAGGATTGTCCGCCATGCGGATTGCACTCTCATTGTCACATAGGAGTGGGACTTTGCTCAGATTGTAGCCAAAGTCCCGAAGGGTTAGCCTCATCCAAAGTAGTTGCGCGCAACACTGTCCTGCGGCAACATACTCGGCCTCAGCGGTGGATAGGGCAACGGAAGTTTGTTTCTTAGAACTCCAAGACACCAGGGACCTTCCTAGGAATTGGCACGTCCCTGATGTACTCTTCCTATCAACCTTGCATCTAGCATAGTCGGAGTCTGAGTATCCAATCAAGTCAAAGGTAGACCCCTTTGGATACCAGATCCCGAAGCAAGGCGTAGCAACTAAATATCTAAGAATTCGCTTAACGACCATAAGGTGACACTCCCTTGGGTCAGATTGAAATCTAGCACACATGCATATGCTAAGCATAATATCCGATCTACTAGCACATAAATAAAGCAAAGAACATATCATAGACCGGTATGCCTTTTGATCAACTGACTTACCTCCTTTGTTGAGGTCGACATGTCCGTCGGTTCCCATTGGAGTCTTTGCGGGCTTGGCGTCCTTCATCCCGAACCGCTTGAGCAAGTCTTGCGTGTACTTCGTTTGAGAGATGAAGGTGCCGTCCTTGAGTTGCTTCACTTGTAACCCAAGGAAGTAGTTCAACTCGCCCATCATCGACATCTCAAATTTCTGAGTCATCACCCTGCTAAACTCCTCACAAGACTTTTGGTTTGTAGAACCAAATATTATGTCATCGACATAAATTTGGCACACAAATAAGTCACCATCATAAGTCTTAGTGAAAAGAGTTGGATCGGCTTTCCCAACCTTGAAAGCATTAGCAATTAGAAAATCTCTAAGGCATTCATACCATGCTCTTGGGGCTTGCTTAAGTCCATAGAGCGCCTTAGAGAGCTTACACACATGGTCGGGGTACCGTTCATCCTCAAAGCCAGGGGGTTGCTCCACATACACCTCCTCCTTGATTGGCCCGTTGAGGAAAGCGCTCTTCATGTCCATTTGAAACAACCTGAAAGAGTGGTGAGCGGCATAGGCTAACAAAATGCGAATAGACTCTAGCCTAGCCACGGGAGCACAAGTCTCCTCAAAATCCAAACCTGCGACTTGGGCATAACCTTTTGCCACAAGTCGAGCCTTATTTCTTGTCACTACTCCGTGCTCGTCTTGCTTGTTGCGGAACACCCACTTGGTTCCCACAACATTGCTTTGGACGTGGCACCAGGGTCCAAACTTCATTTCGGTTGAAGTTGTTGAGCTCTTCCTGCATGGCCAACACCCAGTCTGGATCTAGCAAGGCCTCTTCTACCCTGAAAGGCTCACTAGAAGATACAAAAGAGTAATGCTCACAAAAATTAGCTAATCTAGAGTGATTGGTTACTCCCTTGCTTATATCACCCAATATCTAGTCGACGGGATGATTCCTTTGAATCGTCGCTCGAACTTGAGTTGGAGGGGCCCATGGTGCTTCTTCCTCCACAACTTGGTGTTCTTGTGCTCCCCCTTGATCACACGCCTCTTCTTGAGGAACCTTTTCATCATCTTGAGATGGGGGATGCACCATGGTTGAGGAAGAAGGTTGATCTTGCACTTGGTGTTCCTATGGTCGCACATCTCCAATCACCATGGTGCAAATTGTGTCCGTTGGAACATGATCTTCATCTACATCATCAAGATCAACTTGCTCTCTTGGAGAGCCATTAGTTTCATCAAATACAACGTCGCTAGAGACTTCAACCAAACCCGATGATTTGTTGAAGACTTTATATGCCTTTGTATTTGAGTCATAACCTAGCAAAACCCCTTCTACAGCTTTGGGAGCAAATTTGGAATTCCTACCTTTCTTCACTAGAATGTAACATTTACTCCCAAATACACGAAAATATGAAACGTTGGGTTTGTTACCGGTTAGAAGTTCGTACGACGTCTTCTTGAGGAGGCGATGAAGGTAGACCCGGTTTATGGCGTGGCAAGCTGTGTTCACAGCTTCCGACCAAAACCGCTCGGGCGTCTTGAATTCTCCAAGCATCGTCCTCGCCATGTCTATGAGCGTCCTGTTCTTCCTCTCTACCACACCGTTTTGCTGTGGTGTGTAGGGAGCGGAGAACTCGTGCTTGATTCCTTCCTCCTCAAGGTACTCCTCCACTTGTAAATTCTTGAACTCGGACCCATTGTCGCTTCTAATATTTTTCACCTTGAGCTCAAATTTGTTTTGAGCTCGCCTTAGAAAGCACTTGAGGGTCCCTTGGGTTTCTGATTTATCCTGTAAAAAGAATACCCAAGTGAAGCGGGAAAAATCATCGACAATAAGAAGACCATACTTACTTCCCCCGATGCTGAGGTAGGCGACGAGTCCGAAGAGGTCCATATGAAGTAGCTCTAGAGGTCTTGATGTGGTCATCACATTCTTGCTGTGATGAGTGCTTCCCACCTGTTTACCTGCTTGACAAGCTGGATAAGGTCTATTTTTTTCGAAAACCACATTTGTCAGTCCTAACACATGTTCTCCCTTTAGAAGTTTATGGAGGTTCTTCATCCCAACATGTGCTAGACGGTGATGCCACAGCCAGCCCATGCTAGTCTTAGCTATTAAGCATGTATCTAGATCGGCCTCCTCTTTCGAAAAATCAACTAAGTAGAGTTTGCCATCTAGTACACCCTTAAATGCTAATGAACCATCACTCCTTCTAAAGACAGACACATCAACATTTGTAAATAAACAATTGTAGCCCATGTGGCAAAATTGACTAACAGACAACAGATTATAGCCTAGCGACTCTACTAGAAATACATTAGAGATAGAGTGCTCATTTGTGATGGCTATCTTGCCTAAGCCTTTGACCTTGCCTTGATTCCCATCTCCAAATATGATTGTATCTTGGGGATCCTTATTCTTGACGTAGGAGGTGAACATCTTCTTCTCCCCCATCATGTGGTTTGTGCATTCGCTGTCGATAATCCAGCTTGAGCCCCCGGATGCATAAACCTGCAAGGCAAATTAGGCTTGGGTTTTAGGTACCCAACTCTTGTTGGGTACTACAAGGTTAGTTATAATAGTCTTTGGGACCCAAATGCAAGTCTTGTCTCCCTTGCACTTGGCCCCCAACTTCCTAGCAATCACTTTCTTATTCTTACAACAAATTGCAAAAGAAGTATTGCAAGCATGGTAAATTGTAGAAGGTTCATTACATACTTTCCTAGGCACATGAGCAACATTTTTCCTAGGCATATTACTACCATGCACAAAAGAAGAACTTGAAGCAATCATAGCATGTGAATCATAAGCATAACTCCTATGAGCATTTCTAGAAAATTTTCTATCACTATAGATGAAAGCATGATTCCTTTGAGCACTATTAGCCATAGGGGCCTTCCCTTTCTCCTTGGCGGAAATGGGAGCCCTTTGACTTGTTAAGTTCTTCGCTTCCTTTCGAAAGCCAAGCCCATCCTTAATAGAGGGGTGTCTACCAACAGTGTAGGCATCCCTTGCAAATTTTAGTTTATCAAAATCCACCTTGCAAGTCTTAAGTTGAGCATTAAGATATGCAACTTCATCATTTAATTTAGTAATGGATGCCAGATGTTCATTACAAGCATTAACATCAAAATCCTTGCACCTATTACAAATTACGACATGTTCCACACATGAACTAGACTTATTAGCTACTTCTAACTTAGCATTTAACTCATCATTAACACTCTTCAAACTAGAAATAGACTCATGGCAAGCAGAAATTTCAGAAGATAAAATCTCATTCCTTTTAGTTTCTAAAGCAAGAGATTTTTGTACACTAATAAACTTGTCATGCTCTTCATATAAAATATCTTCTTGCTTCTCGAACAATCTATTTTTTCATTTAAAGCATCAATCAATTCATTGATCTTATCAACTTTAGTTCTATCTAAACCTTTGAATAAACTTGTGTAGTCTACTTCATCATCACTAGATTCATCATGACTTGAAGAAGCATACGTAGGGGTATCTCGAGCGTTTACCTTTTTCTACTTTGCCATGAGGCAAGTGTGGCGCTCATTGGGGAAGAGAGATGACTTGTTGAAGGCTGAGGCGGCGAGTCCTTCGTCGTCAGAGTCGGACGAAGAGCAATCCAAATCCCACTCTTTGCCTAGGTGCGCCTCGCCCTTCGCCTTCTTGTAGGCCTTCTTCTTCTCCCTCTTCCCGCTCTTTTCTTGTTCCTAATTATTAGCATTATCGGGACAATTTGCTATGAAATGACTAGTCTTACCACACTTGAAGCAGGAGCGCTTTCCCTTTGTCTTGCTCTTGTTGGGATGCTCCTTGCGCCCTTGTAGCGCCGTCTTGAAGCGCTTGATAATGAGGGCCATTTCATCCTCGTTTAGCCCGGCCGCCTCAACTTGCGCCACCTTGCTAGGTAGTGCCTCCCTGCTGCTTGTTGCTTTGAGAGCAACGGTTTGAGGCTCGTAGACGGGCATTGGGCCATTCAATGTGTAACACCCCAGAATCCACAAACACCCCGAAATGCTACTAAACTACACAACTAACATTCATATATAAAATTTCGACAGCATCTCCTTTGAAAATTTGCATAAACGTGGAAGCAACAGAGTATAAACAGATATCATGATAAGAAAACATACTAGATATTAATAATCTGCTAGCAATGGGAAGATAACCATAACGACATGAACTAAATTAACTAGTGTGCATGACTAGTTAAAAACAAACATCCTTTGACAAGAAGTTTCTAATTAAATCATGGATGTGCCTGGGCAGCGTTATTATGAGAGTGAAGGTGGACGTGCTGCTACTCCCCGCATTCCCAACATGAATCAAGTACATGCATTGAGTAATGTAAGAGTGAGATGAAACATCTCAGCAAGTGAATTGTTTCGACGAGATATTTAAACAAAAAAAATTGAATTAATCAACATTTTAAAGGGATCACAATTGAGATAAAAAATACTTGTAGATATAGAACTCATTAGTCCCAAAATAACCAATGCCATCTCATTTCCTCGAACAACCACAATAGGTTGTATAACGCTTTCCTGCGTCAACAATACCTGCAAATATCACTTCGATGTATGCATAGTAATGCAATGTGTAAGTCCTCTGCCTTTATACCTCTTAGAGTATAAAACCACATCATCTACAAATACCACTTCAATGAATGCATATGAATGCAATGCATATGTCCTCTGCCTTCATACCTCTAAGGGTATGAAGCCGCATCGTACCCCTCCTCGGGCAACGTATGATGCTAAGTTGTACCGGTACGGTCGGACCATAGGTCACGACAAAACTTCAGATGCAAGTGAATCATGTAATGTATATGGCATGCTGCATTTATCAATATACTTCACTTCCTTCATATACAATACAACCTCAAATAATACTTCATTTACCTTCAGATACAATACCAACCTCAAATAATACTTCATTTACCTTCAGGGGTGTGAATTAATCTCACGAGTCATACTCGAATCATAATCATCATCAATATATGATTGAGCATCAGTATAATGCAAGCAAGTAAAGCATCACCATAGAGTCCAATTATGAAAGAATCCAATACTTCTGAATATTAGAGTGTAGGCAATAGAAATAACAGGTCAGAACGGAAGCAACCACTGCTACATTCACTTGCCTTCATCGAAGAAGAAGAAATGTACTAGGCATGATCTGGAGTGTAGCCACCTGCTAGCAGGCATAAAACTTAGTACAAATATTTCACAAACATTTGCCAACAATCAACAAATCGCTCCTACACTTGAAACCAAGACCTGGTGGAAAGCCTCCCACCCTGAACCACATGCCAAACAACAGCAGCGCTGTTTGTTAATTTTGTATCTTTAAAATTATAACAGTGGTGATATCAAATAAATAATCTAGGAGTATCTACACAAAATACTCTACAACTTCGGTATTCAATAGATAATTAAATTCTGCCATCTACAAGTTCTAAAACCTCTAACAAGATAAATGACTGAATCTGTTTTAGACAGCAGCGTAGTTAACTTCAAAATTCGATATCTCACAAACAACTCAACTAAAAATCATGGAATTCTACTGGCAGTAAGAAATTTTATCCCTCTACAGAAGTCACCATAATTGGAAGAGCCAATTCGGCCATTTACCTAATGAAACCTACCAGTGAACAGACCCGCTCATTTTTGTCAGGCAAACAGGAACAGCCACAGTAAAACAAACATAACTGGAGTTTCACAAATCATATGAATGCACTCTTTAACAATCTGGAAAGTTTATGAAATTATATACAACTTCTTTTACCAACCCATAGTTTAATTCTGTTGATAAAATTTCCTAACTCTTAAGAGAACAGATTCTGCACAAAATTATGAGACTGAAAAACTGTTATAATCAAACTGCAATAACTTTCTGATCTGATGTCCGATTGAGGTGTTCTTCGCGGCCACGGAAAGATCTACAAATTATCTACGACTCATATATAGACTTTTTTTATTTTTTTGAGGCCACTAAGACCACGGAAAACTGGTATGAACAGAAACTGTCGAATCTGCCATTCTGCAGAAATTAAATTCGAGATCAAAACCTAACCCCACATCTAATCCAACCTCTAATCCTTCAATCCACATGATCCACAACCTCTAAAAGCACATAATTATATGGAGTAACAAGTATCACATCCTTACCTAGGGTTTCCCTAAGAAAATCTGCAATAGATGGGGGTAGAACATCTCCTGGATCCTCTCTTCCTCTTCAATCCATCTTGCTCCTCCTCTTCTCGATCTTTGCTGCGTGGGGGAGGGGGAGATCTAGGGAGGAGGAAGAAATGGTGGGCGGCTGCCATGGGAGGAGAGGGGGCGGCCAACCAAGAGAAAAGGGGGGAAGGGTGGCAGCGAAGAGAGGGGGGTGGAGGGAAAAGGGGTGGCCACCTAGGGTTTTGTGGGAGAAAAGAACCGACGCCCCAGATGACTTCTGCCTTTGCATCCAACAACCCACAACCCTTTTCCACATCCATGCACCGAAGATCAACTTTTGGTCAACATTTTTTTTGGGATATTACACTCTACCCCCTTAAAAAGAATTCGTCCTCGAATTCGGCCACTCCAAGCAAAACACCCAAGGTACCCCATATAGCACCACCATTCAAAACATGGGTCTATTATTGGTCTTAATTAACACAAGAACTTCTACCTTGGACTAATTGTCTAAGGAAACTATACAACCTGACATCAAGCATGAAACAACATGCAATGAAGCTCAAAGCAAGTCATAGATGCAATCAACACTACAATTTCACACCATCGAATTTGGATGCAACTATACATCAACATCAATGTCTTAAGAAAACACTCTTTTATGAAGGGGTAATATGCACTAAGCACAACCCTTACCAACTTCAACAATTAATTTTAATTAAATGGTGAAACATCCATACCCGAAGAATGTATAAGAAGATCAAACACCTCACCTCAAAGCACCACGAAACAAGTAGTTCTATTGAAACAAAACTCCTAATCTTCCTAAACCTTATTCTTGCCATCATGAAAAGATAATCATGTAATCTAACATTCTTTGCATCCCGCAAAAGGGAGAAAATCTACAGAACTAATGGAGCAATAAAGCCAACAAGAAGCCAATAACATTCTGCGCGGCACAAGTCATCGAAGAAATACGAAAAACTCCACAAAGAGCACTGACAGCACACCAACACAATACTTGGTTAACCAATATCACTATACTTCATCCAACAACTCAACTAAGAAAAATATCCAAACTAATGAGGTTAACCTACACATAATATAAGTCTTCATCTACTGTAGTTCATAAACTTACATTTCATTCTATCATACGATGCACTCAAAGTACCAGACATACAAGGTCAATAATAACCCTGCAATCCTTCACACATTTGACAAACATCTCAAGCTGATGTAAAAACCACATCATTTAGTAATAGGTGACTAACCACACACAACCAACTCTAGGCTAGGCACTGGCTTCATTCAAACCAATAGATAGGTGGTCCAACAATGGCTCCATAAGCATGCATCAGGGAGAGAACCATCTGATCCTCAACGTATTAATACATAATCCATGGATCCAGAAAATCAAAAATTTATTCTACAACTAGCATGACTAACATGCAACCACTTTAAACCACATCTAGGCTTTGTGGCTACTAAAACACACAATAGAAGAGAGACATATAAGCCATTCTAGCTAGGTAAAGACTTCCCCCAAAATTCCTATAAAAGTACCAATATTCATTTCTTTCAGAACTGGTTTCTCGACATAAACAATCATTCTTTGCAAAGATAGTTGGAACTATCCACCAACCGCTCAACAACTTAAATTCAAATTGATGGTTACCTTGTAACCCAAAACACGCAATCCACACTCCTCTTAGAAACATCCTCAATCAAGCATATATAACAATATTATTATAATAAAACTCAACCATGAAAAACATGGTGAAAACAACATAGGCATACTTGTATATCACAGGCATAACAACAACTTCAATCTCACAAAAGACCAGCGATATCAAACGCATTAATAAAACAATATAAATATTTAGAGATAAATTATATCAAGCATTAAGTCATAAACAACTTACCACATCACCATAAAGGAATGGGGAGGGGTGAAATTATTGTCACCTGCACTTCAAAGACATTAATATATACCAAAGATATTTGTACCCATACCCTTCCTATATGTGCAAGTGTGTCAAATTTATCTTCAAATTGCCAAGAATCTAAAGCCTATGCTTTGATACCAATTGTAACACCCCAGGATCCACAAACACCCCGAAATGCTACTAAACTACACAACTAACATTCATATATAAAATTTCGACAGCATCTCCTTTGAAAATTTGCATAAACGTGGAAGCAACAGAGTATAAACAGATATCATGATAAGAAAACATACTAGACATTAATAATCTGCTAGCAATGGGAAGATAATCATAACGACATGAACTAAATTAACTAGTGTGCATGACTAGTTAAAAACAAACATCCTTTGACAAGAAGTTTCTAATTAAATCATGTATGTGCCTGGGCAGCGTTATTATGAGAGTGAAGGTGGACGTGCTGCTACTCCCCGCATTCACAACATGAATCAAGTACCTGCATTGAGTAATGCAAGAGTGAGATGAAACATCTCAGCAAGTGAATTGTTTCGACGAGATATTTAAACAAAAAAATTGAATTAATCAACATTTTAAAGGGATCACAATTGAGATAAAAAATACTTGTAGATATAGAACTCATTAGTCCCAAAATAACCAATGCCATCTCATTTCCTCGAACAACCACAATAGGTTGTATAACGCTTTCCTGCGTTAACAATACCTGCAAATATCACTTCGATGTATGCATAGTAATGCAATGTGTAAGTCCTCTGCCTTTATACCTCTTAGAGTATAAAACCACATCATCTACAAATACCACTTCAATGAATGCATATGAATGCAATGCATATGTCCTCTGCCTTCATACCTCTAAGGGTATGAAGCCGCATCGTACCCCTCCTCGGGCAACGTACGATGCTAAGTTGTACCAGTACGGTCGGACCATAGGTCACGACAAAACTTCAGATGCAAGTGAATCATGTAATGTATATGGCATGCTGCATTTATCAATATACTTCACTTCCTTCATATACAATACAACCTCAAATAATACTTCATTTACCTTCAGATACAATACCAACCTCAAATAATACTTCATTTACCTTCAGGGGTGTGAATTAATCTCACGAGTCATACTCGAATCATAATCATCATCAATATATGATTGAGCATCAGTATAATGCAAGCAAGTAAAGCATCACCATAGAGTCCAATTATGAAAGAATCCAATACTTCTGAATATTAGAGTGTAGGCAATAGAAATAACAGGTCAGAACGGAAGCAACCACTGCTACATTCACTTGCCTTCAACGAAGAAGAAGAAATGTACTAGGCATGATCTGGAGTGTAGCCACCTGCTAGCGGGCATAAAACTTAGTATAAATATTTCACAAACATTTGCCAACAATCAACAAATCGCTCCTACACTTGAAACCAAGACCTGGTGGAAAGCCTCCCATCCTGAACCACATGCCAAACAGCAGCAGCGCTGTTTGTTAATTTTGTATCTTTAAAATTATAACAGTGGTGATATCAAACAAATAATCTAGGAGTATCTACACAAAATATTCTACAACTTTGGTATTCAATAGATAATTAAATTCTGCCATCTACAAGTTCTAAAACCTCTAACAAGATAACTGACTGAATCTGTTTTACAGCAGCGTAGTTAACTTCAAAATTCGATATCTCACAAACTACTCAACTAAAAATCATGGAATTCTACTGGCAGTAAGAACTTTTATCCCTCTACAGAAGTCTCCATAATTGGAAGAGTCAATTCGGCCATTTACCTGATGAAACCTACCAGTGAACAGACCCGCTCATTTTTGTCAGGCAAACAGGAACAGCCACAGTAAAACAAACATAACTGGAGTTTCACAAATCATATAAATGCACTCTTTAACAATCTGGAAAGTTTATGAAATTATATACAACTTCTTTTACCAACCCATAGTTTAATTCTATTGATAAAATTGCCTAACTCTTAAGAGAACAGATTATGCACAGAATTATGAGACTGAAAAACTGCTATAATCAAACTGCAATAACTTTCTGATCTGATGTTCGACTGAGGTGTTCTTCGCGGCCACGGAAAGATCTACAAATTATCTATGACTCATATATAGACTTTTTTATTTTTTTGAGGCCACTAAGACCACGGAAAACTGGTATGAACAGAAACTGTCGAATCTGCCATTCTGCAAAAATTAAATTCGAGATCAAAACCTAACCCCACATCTAATCCAACCTCTAATCCTTCAATCCACATGATCCACAACCTCTAAAAGCACATAATTCTATGGAGGAACAAGTATCACATCCTTACCTAGGGTTTCCCTAAGAAAATCTGCAATAGATGGGGGGTAGAACAACTCCTGGATCCTCTCTTCCTCTTCAATCTATCTTGCTCCTCCTCTCCTCGATCCTTGCTGTGTGGGGGAGGGGGAGATCTATGGAGGAGGAAGAAATGGTGGGGGGCTGCCATGGGAGGAGAGGGGGCGGCCAACCAAGAGAAAAGGGGGGAGGGTGGTGGCCAAGAGAGGGGGGTGGAGGGAAAAGGGGTGGCCACCTAGGGTTTTGTGGGAGAAAAGAATCGACACCCCAGATGACTTCTGCCTTTGCATCCAACGGCCCACAACCCTTTTCCACATCCACGCACCGAAGATCAACTTTTGGTCAACATTTTTTTGGGATATTACACAATGACTCATCAATGTATCTTGCTTCCTTGATCATCATACGCCCGCTTACAAACTTTCCGAGTATTTCCTCGGGCATCATCTTTGTGTACCTAGGATTCTCACGGATTGAGTTCACAAGATGAGGATCAAGAACAGTAAAGGACCTGAGCATAAGTCGGACGACGTCGTGGTCCATCCATCTCGTGCTTCCATAGCTCCTGATCTTGTTGACCAGGGTCTTGAGCCTGTTTTATGTTTGTGTTGGCTCCTCTCCCCTGATCATTGCGAACCTTCCCAGTTCGCCTTCCACCAATTCCATCTTGGTGATCATGGTGGCGTCGTTCCCCTCATGAGAAATCTCGAGGGTGTCCCAAATTTGCTTGGTGTTATCCAAGCCGCTCACCTTGTTGTACTCGTCCCTGCACAAGGATGTTAGCAAAATAGTGGTAGCTTGTGCATTTTTATGGATTTGCTCATTAATGAAAACGGGGTTGTCAGTACTATCAAAAAGCATTCCGTTTTCAACAATCTCCCAAATACTTGGATGGAGAGAGAATAGGTGACTACACATTTTGTGACTCCAAAATGAGTAGTCTTCTCCATCAAAGTGCGGAGGTTTCCCAAGTGGAATTGAAAGTAAATGAGCATTGGAGTTAAATGGAATACGAGAATAATCAAATGAAAAATTTGAGTTAACCGGTTTCTTTTTCTCGTCGTTGTCGTCTCTTGGGGAAGAAGAAGACTCGTCGCTGTCGTAGTAGACGATCTTCTTGATGCGCCTCTTCTTCTTCCTGTCTCTTTTCATATGACTTGAGCCAGAGTCCGAGGGCTTATCATCTCTTGGCTTGTTGACGGTGGACTCCTTTGTCTTGTCGTTGACCACCATCCTCTTTCCCTTAGGATCCATCTCTTCGAGCGATTAGTCCCTTGCGTGAAGGGAACGACTCCGATACCAATTGAGAGCACCTAGAGGGGGGGGTGAATAGGTGATCCTATAAAAATCAAATACTTGTAGCCACAAAACATGGTTAAGTGTTAGCTCAATAGAATCAAGTGGCTAAGGACCAAGCTCTTGTGAAACACAAAGGTCATGAAGAAAACAAGCATAAGAGACACGGTGATTTATCTCGTGGTTCGGCCAAGTATAACACTTGCCTACTCCACGTTGTGGCGTCCCACTAGACGAGGGTCGCACTCAACCCCTTTCAAGTGATCCAAAGATCAACTTGAATACCACGGTGTTTTCCTTTCTTTTACTATCTCCCGTTCGCGAGGAATCTCCACAACTTGGAGCCTCTCGCCCTTACAATTGATGATCACAAAGAAGCACGGAAGTAAGGGAGGGGAGAGCAACACACACAAGACTCAAAGCACGAGCACAATCACACACACAAGCCACAACTTGAGCTCATAACACAATGCGAGGAGTTCTCTACTCAAATAGAGCTCAAGTCACTATCACAAGGAATCAAATGCGCGAGAATGGAATCTTGGTGCTTAGAGATGATCAAAGAATGCTTGGGTTACTCCTCCATGCGCCTAGGGGTCCCTTTTATAGCCCCAAGGTAGCTAGGAGCCGTTGGAGGCAATCTGGGAAGGCAATTCTTGCCTTCTGTCAGGTGGCACACCGGACAGTCCGGTGCCCCACCGGACAGGCACTGTTCATGGTTCGGTGCAGATCGCCTTCCTGAACTGGCACAGCCGACCATTGCAGAAATGTAGCCATTGGCGCACCGGACACTGTCCGGTGAACACCGGACAGTCCATGCCTCCTGCTGACCGTTGGAGCGGGCCACACGTCGCCCGCGGATTTGGTGGCCGACCGTTGCGCTGCGCGGCCATTGGCTCATCGGACAGTCCGGTGCACCACCGGACAGTCCGATGAATTGTAGTCGTACGCCACCGACGAATTCCCGAGAGTGGCCAGTTCGCCAGAAGCCAGCCTGGCGCACCGGACACAGTCCGGTGTGCCAGACTGCGCTGAGTCTTGGCTGCTCCAGCCAAGCCTTTTCCTTTTTTCTCTTTTCTCTGATTCTAGCACTTAGACAAATATATTAGTACACAAAAACCAATGTACTAAGTCTAGAATCATACCTTCTTATTGATTTGCACTTCATCCATCATTTGGCACATAATTACTCACTCAATATGTGTTGGGCACTTAATCACCAAAAATATACTAGAAATGGCCCAAGGGCACATTTCCCTTTCATGATGGTATGATGATTTTAATCATGATACCTTTACCTTTGATGATGCTTCTCCCTTGGCAGCAGAACTGCAGGCTACTCCATGGCCCCCATCGTATAAGCCACCTCAGCTTCCCATGTATGATGGGCATTCAGATCCAAAGCAGTTTCTCATGAGCTACGAAGCAACTATATCTTCGTATGGAGGCAATACCACAATTATGGTGAAGTCCTTTGTCATTGCAGTCCAGAATGTAGCTCAAACATGGTATTCTTCTCTTCAGCCAGGGACAATCACATCGTGGCAAAAGCTTAAGGACATGTTGGTCACTAGTTTCTAAGGCTTTCAAACGAAGCCGATCACAGCTCAGGCCCTATTCCAATGCACACAAGACCACGAAGAGTACCTTCAGGCATATGTACGAAGGTTCTTGCGATTGAGGGCACAAGCACCTACAGTGCCCAATGAGATTGTCATTGAGGCCATGATCAAAGGTCTTCGCCCAGGACCTACTACCCAATATTTCGCCAGGAAGCCCCCACAAACTCTAGAAAAGCTGCTTCAAAAGATGGACGAATACATTCGGGCTGACAATGACTTCCGCCAAAGAAGGGAGGAAGCTTACAGATTCTCTGAAATGACCAGGGGCTTTGGAGGAAGAATCCACCCGAGGCATGTCAGGTCAATTCACAACTCCACTCAGAATGATGACAAAGGATGTCAGCTACAGAGGCCATAATATACCTCACAATCTTCGGGGCAGCAACAAAGCTCTTTTCGGCCGCCAGCTCCAAGAGGCATAGGTGCCAGGGGCTTCGGAGGAAGATATGGGGATCAGCCCAGGAAGATCTATTGCTTATTTTGTGGTGAAGACAAGGGCCATAATACAAGAATGTGCCAAATCACTATCCAAAAGCAGAGGGAGATTGCAGAAGCCAAAGCTCGGCAGAATCAACCGAAGTAGGTCTTGCACACTGCTTCGTGCCATTCACCCTACATACCAGAATATGTGGGTAATCACTCTGCAGCTTCTGTTGCTTCGGCTAGTCAGCCACAGGCTTCTTGGCCACAGCTTCCACCTTCGCCACCACTACAACCCATTTATTCACGGGGTCAGCAGCCAGAAGGGAGCCAGCACACCCAGCAACAGAGGGATTTCAGGGAGGAATCCAAAGCTCGCACAGTCAATAGTACTGTGCCGGAGTCAAAGCACATCTATTGAGAGATATCCTACCCTCTGAAGCACTTTTTTACTCTATGCCATTTTGTTTTTAATAAAGGACAAGTAATGCAAATCTAGTTTTAATTCTTTGTAATAGTTTCTCTTCTGTTAAAATGAAATATATCTTCTTCACAGATTTACGAAGCTCGAAAATTGCCGAAGCTTCAAAAGTCGTTCCTAAGGGAGCACAGCAAAAGTCTTGCCAAAGCTTAAAAAGTCGTTCCCAAGGGAGCGCAGAGTAAGTTTTTTGCTCAAAAGTCATTCCTAAGGGAATGCAGAGCCAAATACCACCGAAATATAAGGCAAAGCGCGAAAAGTCAACGCGAAAAATAACGCCGAAATATAAGGCGAAGCGCGAAAAGTCAACGCGAAAAATACCGCCGAAATAGAAGGCGAAGAATTTCAAAAGACGTTCCTAAGGGGATGCAGAACTTACACCGAAAAATAAGCGGTGAAGCCAAAAAATAAACGGCAAAGAGATTTTGATCATTCCTAAGGGGACGCAGAGATTATGTGTTTCAGCGAGGGCGTGTGTCTTCGGCATTAGCATCGTTCTTTGCATCATATCATCGCATCATATCGCATAGCATCACATCATACATCATATCACACCAATGACACAAATTGGAAACAAAGCCGATCTTCGGAGAATGCTTCCCAAAAATGAAAAGGTGCTAAGGCACAGAGTAAGCTGAGAATTACAGTTTCATTAGGTTTGAAGAGGAAGAAGAGATCTATTATTCACAAGGCATTGATATTTTTACGAAGCTTGGATGCTCTTTACGAAGTATGGATATTCTCACAAAGCATAAGTATTCTTCTTTACGAAGCATAAAAAGAAGGGAAGGTGTTTTTTTGCCGAAGGCTCAAAAACGGTATGTATATAAAAGAAGTTTCATGCATCGCAAAGAAGTGAATTGCAAAATAGTTTACATATTAGATTCAAAACTATACACATCAAATATTATAGACTTAGTCCAACAAATGTTACATTAATCACCTAAGAACGTTTTTACAATAACTACTACTCTTCCTTCAGAACTTTTTTTGCAACTTCGTTAAGCAACTTGTTGACGACTTCGTCAACAATAGATTCGGCTATGTTGATAATTTCTATTGCTTTCTTCGTCTCCCGGTCGGCCAGGGGGTCGAACGGCTCCGGTGGAGGAGGTAATTCAGCTGCGATAGAAAAAATCAATCATTTCGAAGCCACGAAAACAAACGACGAAGCTAAAACCAATTAAACGATACCTATCCATCTCTCGAGTTCTGCAGCTTTCTCAGCTTCTTTCGCTGCTTCTCAAGCGTCATGAATATCTTTTTCGCTCTTCTTCATTATCTTGTGGGCCATTTCTCAGCCACCATTCTCCCAGATGTCAGTGAAAAATTTTCCGCCAAGAAAACTTGCTTCGGCCAAGGGATCCTTTATGTCATCCACGGAGAGGGCAGCTTCAGCCTAGGCCAAGGTTTTTACATGATTACAACCCGCCTTCTCCAAGATAGCTGAAACTCCTCTCGCACCAGAGAACGCGCAGACATCCCCATGATCACCTAAGATTTCTTCAAAAGCTTCGTCTTCTCCGCTGATCCACTCGATAACACCCTCAGGGTCGCCTCGTATGAAGTTATCTTCATTTGAATAGGTGCCCACATTGGCGAAGCTAGCCTTTATCTTCTTCACGCAGCCCAAAGATTTTTCAAAACATCTTTCCTTGGATGCGCGAAGTTCTTCAACTGTTTTTTCAAAATAATTTTTCGAATATCCACTGGCCTCTCGATTAGCTTCTGCAACAGCGCATTTTTCCTTGGCTTCTGCTAGCTGTTTCCGAAGCTCTTCGATCTCATTCTTTTGGACCTCAGCTTGAGCCTTGGAATTAGCGTCGTCTTCTTTTATTTTGTTTATCAATGAAATTAATATCTTGTCTTTTTCAAGGCCTTCGTTCCTTAGTTCAATCACCTCTGAACGAAGGTTGTTCAGAGCCATTGTATACCCTTCATCTTCAATGTTTTTCTGTGCTCTAAGGGCATTGCTAAGGATTAGGCCCTGCAAGGGGAGGATAAGATCAGGTATAAGCAAATGAAACAATTCGTTTTCAAATACAAAATTAGCTTTTATACCTTTATGCTATTATGTGCTAAACTATCAGCCAATTCATCCTTTGAAAACACTGAAAGGCCTTCTTCTAGCTTCGGAAATCCGAAGCTTCTACCCATCTCCCGACAGACGGATATTTCTTTACTATCCGGGAGACAGTACAAAAAATCTTCCTCCCCGCTGCCATTGAACACTAATGCCCCCTTCGGGTATTTCAGTTTTTGGGCATAATGTTGAGCCTCTCGTTCTTCTTCCTTAGAGAGTCCCTTTCCTGAAGCATGGCGGATGATGTAATCAATGGTCTCTTTTAAAGCTTCGGGAGCAAGAGTGGTAACCTTTTTAGGCGAAATTCGCTCTGTGGCCCTTTCTTCTGTTGCCCTTTCTTCAATTTCCGAAGGCTTTTTCTAAGTGGGCTCTGAAGGCCCAGCTTCGGTATCAGCTTGGATTACTGCAGCTTCAATTTCGGTCGGCTTTGTTTCAGTTTTGGTTTGCACTTTTGAGGCCTCGGCAACTTTCCTTGAAGGAGTAGAGCTCAAAGTCTTTACTGTTTCTAACACATCTAGTACATTTGCCTCTTGGGAGTTGCGGCAGAACCTTTTTGTGCCCTCGACACTGTTACTTCTGATGAAGGGCTTAAAATTTCTAGCGCTTTTGTTTCTTCAATGTTTGGCTTTTCAGCTTTATCTTTATCAGTCTTTAACTCAGCCAGCTCGGCTGAGGGTACCTTTGGCATTATAACCGGCTCTTCAGTCTCCTGTGTGGGAGGAACGGGTTCTCTTGGTTCAGCAGCTGAAGAAGCCTCCCCGCCAAACTCAGGCACCACGGCTGGTTCAATATAGCGTGGCCGGTGGGTAAGTACCTTCATCTTTTTGCTTGCAGCCTTCGGCACAGGTTCATCCGAGGCGACCACAGTAGTAGCTTTCCTCTTTTTCCCTTGCCCCCGTAGCGGATAGCGGTAGTCGGGATAGACGAAGCCAATAGCGTCAAAAACTCTGTTCAATCTCTTCTTTCCCCGACTTCCAAATGGATGTGGACAATGCATTATCTTCTGCCTTAGAATATGATCCAAACAGTTCATCACTTGTTACTTCGATGCATTTTAACCAGTCATCGTTTGGCTTGTCGAATTTATCCCCATATTTGAAAGTATACTTCAGCTGGACCAACTCACCTTCGCTTGATTCGGCGATAGTTTGCTTCGGCATTTCCTAGTTCTCTACAAGCGGCCATACTCTGAAGGCTATATGCTCTTGGATTAAGTCTCTTGTACCAATGAAAAAACAGACAGTACCAAACGCCTTCTGGCACGCTTCGGTGGCTTCATCAATTTCAACCTTCGGCCTTCGGAGGTCGAAGCGGGACCATATGGGGCGCATGATAACACCCTTAATATCCTCCCTCGCTGACAAGTCGTTCTTCACATAAAACCATTCTTCCATCCAATTTCTAGGCCATCTCTTCAGAAATGTCGGCACAGGGTGACTGGCATTGGGACGGGCGATAAACCCATAGCAACCGAAGTTGTTATGATACTGTTCTTTCCCTGTGGCCTTTGTCTCATACAAAAGTTCGTGCATGCTACAGAAGCACTTCACACTTGGTTCTATCCCTTGGCTTCTTGTTGCCCAGACGAAGATTCCCATCCTCAATATAGCTTCGGGGGTCAGCTAGTGAAGGAAAACTTGGTAGGTCTTCAATACTTCAACTACAAACTTACTCAGCGGAAACCGAATCCCAACTTTGAAGAAGCTTCGAAAAATCACAACTTCGTTTTCCGCCAGCCCTCACAATAGACATATCTCGAAAGTATCTTCCCCTCATGTTTTCGCGGTGACTTTGCTTAATGGAAGATTTTCCGAAAATGGTATGGCTTGGTCTCCTGGGTCGATCCTCAGAATCTTCACCACCACTTTCTACATCATAACTATCACTATCACCAGTATCCTCAGACAGGCCCTCCAATATCTCCTTAGTAATCTTTTCTGTATTTGTTTTTGCCATTGACTCGATAAATCCAGCAATGTATGGATTCACAGCCTTCTTCTCCTCAAAAAGCTTCTCCTCTTCAGCAAGCTTCATCTCAGCGACAACCTTCTTGTCCTGAGACATTCCTTCTTTCAAAGATGACGAAACTGTGTCCTTCAAACCAAAGCTTAAATAGCTTTAAAAAACTAGCAAGTGTTAGTGAGCAACAGCTATGAAATTGAGAAAATAAAGCAAATGGCACAGGCAGTGTACCAAATGAGGTTGGTACGAGCTCTTATTTATACGCTCGACGCGCTCTAAACCAAGGGGCCCCGCCTGTCATTGACTGTTGCTATTCTAGCAAAGGGAAGGTGTTTTTCGGACCTTCGGCTTAAGGCCTTCGTCCATATCGCAGTCTAAATTTGTTATCTTAAACAAATTAATACTGCGAGGGGCTACTATTGGGGGCCTTCGTCCTTCAAAGGTCCTCAAAAATGAGACCTAACAAAAACCTTCCAAGTGTAGTATATGAACAGGTACCTTCGGACTCGGGCTAAAAGCATGATCGCGACGAAGGTTGGAGTTGCTCCGAAGCTACGTGCGAGGGAGCTTCGGCTAAATGGCGGAGAAAGGAACCGACTTAAAGGGGAAAAGGCTATCTAGTCCTCATAGAGTTGACTAATAGTTAACAATGAATGTAAATGGCATGAATGTAATTTCTCACAGGCTGCATCATGTGCCTATAAATAGATGAACAGTTCCCCCGTAGTGTTCATGCTGACTTGTATTCGCTCATGCGTCACGTTTGGACTTTTACCTTCTGTCAAGTCGAAGGTATAGATGTAATTCAATATTGTTCCTGTTTATCTATGATTAATAAAAGGAAGATATATCAATGATGTTATATAATTATTCATGTTGTCTTACATATTTCATATGCTTCTTCTTTCATCAATATACACTACGATGATGAAGGTATGTCCTTCATGACCTTCGTCTGAAGACCATTATATCCTAAAGGAAATAATGGTTCGAAGGACGAAGGACATTAACATTTAACATTTTGTGTTGCCTTGTTCTTAATTCATAGCACCTAAGAACAAGTCCCCAACAAGAGCCAAGTTTTAGTAAAAAACCCAGTTATTACCCAAATGTACTCCCTCTAAGAGGAAATACCAGAGATCAGAGTTATATTCATCATCATTAACCATCATCATAAAAGTATCCAAAGTTCTTCTAAACAAAGAGGATCCCAAGGCTGCTCTTAGCCTTGAGCATGGCTCATATACCAGTTTCTAACACTCTACAGAGGTTGCACACTTTACCCACGAGTCGTGATCCCTTTCCAACCTAGGTTGTATACACCCGATCTTCACTACCGAGGTGAATGGCCAGGGATACACTACGTAGCCTTTACAAAGATTCCCCAGAGGTCATAGCCGCTTGTTAGGTTTCTCCAGTTTGATAAACACAGTACTTCTCCCCACAGGAAGGGTGACTAACAAAACCAAACCGAAAGAACCTTGGCAACCAGCCTTAGTAGAGCAAGTACTGTTCCCGGACCCCATTGACGGCCCTACGACGAAGCCTACTACACCTCAAGTTCCTCTAATTAATCAGCTAAGGGCTTCCCATTCCACCCTCATGGTTGTACTGTTATCCTAGGTGGTCACTCAACGAACAAGTCCTTACAGAGAGGTACTCAGGAAAGCCTAAGTCCCCTAAAGTATCACAAGATTATCATCAGGATAACATCATCGTATCAAAAATATTCACATCATGTTCATTGATTAAGGTGAAGCAATAGCATAAAGCTAACCAGGATAACCCAAAAAGGTAACAAGGGCAAGGTAAACATAGACTACTCAATCCTTAGGTTTAAATAAAGTAATGTGGGACGGTGAATTATGAAGTAAGTAGGACATAGTAGGTTAGAGGAAACTTGCCTTCACCAGGTTGTTGCTTAGGAAGATCTTCGACAACACCCTCAGGAACCACGGACTGCTCGTTGTCTACGCAAATCGATCATGCATTCAACACATTTGGATAATGACAAAGAAACAATACACCAAACATGTACAAGCAAGTGAACACTAATTCAAAAGAAAGTAACAAGCTCAAAAACAAAGTCTAGGGTCTAGGGTGGACTCATACACCTAGGGTTTCGTGATTCTCTAAGTACTGTCTATCTCGGGGATCACATAACTTAAATGCATTTATCTCAATGGATTACCAACATTATACCAGGGGTGGTTTTCTTATAATATTAAACTCATAAGGTTAATCATTTAATGACTATTAGGGTTTCTCTTTTATTTACATAAATCATCACTTACACTAACCTATAGTTTAGGCATAAAATTAAGACATGAAGACAATAAAAGGTTATAATTTAAACAGGTAGAGAATAATGTTATGAACATTTTTCAATTTGAATCACTCAATTTAGAGTTCATATGCAAAAGATATGAAATAAACAATTTTTGGAATTTAAATTACAAAATTAGGTCTAATTCTACGATTAAACAAAAGGCTAGGGGTCTTTCTGCAAGAATACAGGGGCCTGCGCGTGGAACCTAGTGACTGCGGGTTGAATCTCAGAAAGCCGAGGGTTTCTTTAACAAAAAGACCACGCGAAGGGGTATCAGGGTTCCTCGGCCGTCAGATCCATGATCAACGACTAGGATTAGATCTGGCGGGTGGGCGCACAGGTGCGCGGACGCGAGCGCCAGACAGGTGGGTTTGGGGTGGGTTGAGGCACTAACACACGGGGCCCACGGGTCAGCGATGTGCTGAGGGCACGAGGCGCGCTGGCCACTAGATCTTAGATAGATGGCTCTGGTTCTATGAACCATGCGAACCGTTATCCGCACATTAGGGTCGTCACATTGAGGTTGGACGGTTAAGATCGGGCGCCAGGGCGCTTCACCTTCTCCAGCCGACCAGGGGAGGCGCAACTGCCGGAGAAGAGGTAGACCGGGGTTTTCTAGGGGCGTTGGGTGATCTGGGTAGCCAGAGAGGATTGAGGACTCGACGAGCCCTATGGCGAGGTCGGGGTTGTAGGAATGGGGCTAAGACGGGCAGACGGCGGAGGGGAGAACCTCAGGCAAACCAGAGGTCACTCCGACGAGCAATCACGCATAACCAAGGGCAGACAATGGAAAATTAGGGGAGGGGTTAGACTAGTTACCTTGAGAGAAGGCTTAGGGACTCTTGAACGGTGGCTGGGGCACGACGAGGTCACGGGTCGACGGCGGCGGAGCTACGGCGGTGCAGAGAAAGGACCGGTGAGCGTGGATCGGGAGAAACAGAGGGGAAGGGAGCAAATCAAGGGGTGTCCCGGGTCGCGGTTGACGGGGCAAAGCTCACCGAGGCAACAGACACGATGAGGGCTCGACGGCGACCATAGAACGACCACGGGACCATGATGATCGACGATGGAGCTCCCTAGGTGCACGCGCGGTGTGAGGCGAGTGCGAGGGTGGTGCTAGTGCGCGAGTGAGGGAGGAGAACGAGTGGGACACTGGATAGCTAGAAAAGGCCAGGGAGGGGACACGCACAGCCTCGACGTGCGTCATGGGCATGGAGTCCACGACGACACATGGGCGGTTTGGGAGGGATGGGTCCGACAGGCGGGGCCTATAGAACAGAGAGAGTGGGCGAGCGAACGGGCAGCCAGAACTGACGAGCGGGGCCCATGGGACAGAGAGAGCAGTCGCGCGTGCGCGAAGGAAACCGGCGCCGATAGGTCGGTCCCACCAGGCAGCGAGAGGGAGAGGGGAGAGAGAGCGCGTGAGGCATAGCGCTGACAGGCAGGGACCGCGTGTCAGGGAGGGGCGGGCGCGCAGGGCTGGGCTGGGCCGAGCTGGGCCGACTGGGCTAAAATAGGTTTTTCCTTTTTCCTTTGAATTTCTAATTCCTTTTCTTTTTAGTTTCTCTATGCATTTCAAATCAAATTCAAACCCAATTCAAATTCAAACAATTTCAAACATGTGCATCAAACAAAAGAATAATTTAGGCTCAGCATGATGCAACATTTCATGACTCACATAGGTTTTGATAAAATAAATAATTAATCCCACACCTAATTAACTTAACTCTAATCAAAAGGAAGAGAGAGGAAGTCTAGAGAGAGAGACAAGAGGTAACACCTGAATTTGGTAGGCATTTAAAAAAGAAATTTTATACCCCAAATTCAGGGTGTTACACAAACTCCCCCTTAATCCAAGCATAGGTAAATGATAAAGAGTATTCTAGTGATACCAAATGAACAACATATGCATATATGACCACATAGGGGTATAACATGTGAAATTGACATAGCCTATTCAAACATTGGAGAAAACATGTAAAATATACCAATCGAAAGATTTGGATGATGATTCATGGAAGTCTTTGTAGTGGAGGATATTACTTTAGAAACAAGCAAAAGTGTCATTTATTTAGGAATTTTCATTAAGCTATGAGCCTTGCTTTACTTAACATTTTAGACC
The DNA here is from genome assembly GCA_029449295.1 of Zea luxurians. NCBI lineage: Eukaryota > Viridiplantae > Streptophyta > Magnoliopsida > Poales > Poaceae > Zea > Zea luxurians. Next base: position 62,123,415 of record JAOPSE010000011.1, on the reverse strand, counting down.
ATGTAGGTTTGCTCACCAGGGTAAAGAGTTGAAATTGAGCATTCCTACCATATGATGTACCTAGCATGTATGCAATTGTTGCGCTCTTGCTTTTGAATCCTTGGGGGTGTCAAAAACAAGACAACATAAATTAGTATGTTGCCCGCTTCTTCCTTCATTTAACTTCTTTCCAAAGGTCATATGGAAGAAGAAGGTGACAAATAAAGAATCCACATATCTCTAACAAGAATAGAAAGTGCAAATAATAAAGAATAAGTATGTCATTGTTTCTCTATTTATAGGTGACTTTATGCATGACATTATGCATGACATTGTTTCTCTATTTATAGGTGAGAGATACAGCTTTGTATGAAATTATAAGTATGTCCACAAAGCTTGTACATATGGTTTACAAATGACACAAGGGTATTATTGTCTTCTATCTCTATCATCTTGTCTTCAGAATCTTGTAAACACCTTCTTCTAGCCTCGTTTGACTTCTATCTTCGTCTTCCCGTATTGTTATGACAAAGCTAATGCCTTCATCTTTTTATTGATTTGTTCTGAAGGTGGCTATTGCTGAAGCAGCTACAACGCTTAGAGATGCATCGGGAAATAGTGGTTAACTGTGTTTTTGAGGACCTTCAAAGGACAAAGGCCCACAACAGTAGTCCCTCGCAGTATTAGTTTGTTTCCTTGCAACGAGCTCAGACTGCAAAATGAACGGAGGCCTTGTGCTGAAGGTTCGTAAAAACACCTTCCTGTCGCTAAACAACAAAATTTCTGAAATGCGGTGTAACACCCCAGGTGTTACTTAGGAGTTCCACCAAGGACTACACAAGGAAAGCCCACCATCACATGTGACTTAACTTGAGTGAAGGACTTCAAACTTGGAAATCAAGATCCTAAATAAGTGCAATCCATCTTAGATGTCATGCCTTGACTTATCATGCACACATAAGGGGGAGATTTACCCAAACCCTAATACAAATCCCTTTGGACAATTGGAGCCCTAGAAGTAAGTATGACCAAAAGGTTGTGAAAACCACATGATCATGACTTGGGCCAATTATAAAAGGTGTACTACACTTAATACCCTACAAATAATAGTAAGAAAGTGACCCCAAAAAGATTTCAGAAAAACCCCAAAAGGTTCACCAAAGGGTTGAGCATAAAAGAAAAATCAGAATTTTTCTAAGTCCAAAACCAACCCTCTTGCAAAGATCAAACATGTTCACCTTGATCCCAAACTCAAAATCACTTAGCCCAATTGACAAAGTGGCACCAAAATACCTCTAGAATACCCTGGAAAAGTTTGAACCCAACCCTAAATTGTTTGACATGACTTGGCACAAGTTTTGTCTCGGTTAGGACAGCTAGGACAGAGACAACTTCCCACCCCCATATCTCTCAAACCAGACCATATCTACCCTCGGTACTCACATGAACTAGATAGCTCTAGGTGCAGGGAAGAGATCTCTCACAGGTCTTAGGGCAAGATACGCACGTTTTGGCCACTCAACAGAGGGAAGAACAAGGGCAGAAGCAAAGAGCCACGTGTTCGACGCGCTCTGAGCTCGCTAGAGCACGCCCGACGCCCGCCCCCGCGTGCCCCTGCGTCGCGCCAAGCCAGGCCAGCGCCGTTGCCCGCGCCCGCGCCTATAAAGCCACTAGGGACTTCGACCATACTCACTCGCGCGCACCCGACCTCACCAGAGCACCAGATCACCGGCATTGCCCCGCGCACGGCGTGCCCGCGGCCACCCGATCCCCCACCACCGTAGACCGGCCAGCAGAGCCTCTCCCAACCTCGTCCGACCCTCGGAGTAGAACGTGCATGCCTCAGTGAAGCTTCCCGAGCCAGGAATCAAACTTTGCCTCGCCGGAGAAGCCAGTCCACGGTCGCCGGATTTCACCCGACCGCCGGTGAACGTAGACCGAGCTCCACGGTGAGTTATTTTTCAATTCCTTCCACGAGTCGACTCATCAACACCCTGTGAAGCTCTCTGTACCATTAGATTGACCGGTATCGCAGTGGTTAGGCCGGAGCACTCACCGCCGACGAGTTCACCCGCCTGCACACGTGGACCGGCCGATTCCGACCACCACCACCATCGAGCCGTACCTCGCTGTGACTGCCAGAACCTCCCGGAGTCAACCCCGCCCTTCACCGGACCACCCTCGCCGTCGGTAAGCCGCACCGCCCTGTTCTTTTTCGCGGTCACTGTTTAAATAAGGGGAGGGACCTCGGGGAAGAACAAGTAAAGGCCAGGGGGTTTTGTGCGCTGTCAGCGACTCAAGGGAATAGTGGCGCAGGGGTATAACTGAAGGGATTGATTTAGAAAGAACCCAGGGTCTTCGATGCAAATGGGTATTCCAGAAAACCTTTTAAAATATCCTAATTTAAATGCAAACAGAACTTGAAAAATTCATAACTTCAGTTTGGTTCATTCAAATCGAGTCAAACCAATTTTGCCAGATCCTAAATGATGTAAACTACTTAGGAAAAATATAAAACCCCTTAGTATTGCAGAAAACTTTAAAGTTTTGATTTAAAGAATTAACTAGTCAAAAGCTAAATAAAATAAGGAAAAATAGCTACACTATTAAACTAGGGTTAAGAAAATTTAGAGAAGTACTTAATCACTTCCTAACTTGTTTAAAAATAATAAACCCCTCTGTACACCCAATTAAGGTAGGGTTTGTCATTTAAATCATTTTTGGCTTAAAGTTAAAGAAAATATAAAAGGTAGTTTAAAATAAGAACCAGGGAGTACCCACATTTTTGCTAGCTTCCTTATTCAGTATGGTTTACTAGAAAATTTTGTTTGACCTTTGTTTAGTATAAAAATAAAGAGATACCTTTTATTTTAGGAAAATAAGGAAAACTTAGAAAAACCCTAGAAAAATAACCCTGAGGAGACAACACCCCAAACGTCGGGATAACTAATGTTTTGTTATTATGAACATATAAAAATTATGAGTTTTGTTGTTTGATATTTTTCAAATAACAAGTTAGTTGTAAGTAACTTTTTAGCATTAAACTTTAGAAAACCATAACTAAATAACCACTAAGTAGCCCTCTGTGATTTTTGGCACAGAAGCATGTTATTACGTATAGATACCAGTAAAAATGACTCTTAGTACAGAACCCACCCCTAGATAAGAGTTGTAGTACAAGTGGCCCCTTTTGCCCCAAATTTTGTATTTTTGTCCAGGGATTATTTTAATTATTCTGGATCCCACATTTATAGGACAGACTATAGTGACCAATAGTAACCCACTGTAATTTTTACAGAATTTTTGGAAAAATTTAAATCACTGTTGTAGTTCAAATCCACCCTAAAATCATGAATAGAAAAAGAAAAGGGGAATTTAATGGTGGAGAATAATGTTACCCTAACCAAACCAGCAAAACCCCTTGAGTGCCTACTAAAACATTTAAGGAGCAATCCAAGTGTAAATCCATTATGCATACCTCTAGGCAAAACCTCAAACCTAAATTGATAAGCATAAACCCCCTAAGAGTCTCCTATAACCAAGAAACCCTAAGTTATTAACTAACTTAGTTTTTCTTCACTTAGTATAATGATTACTAAATCCTGCATGATCATAGCATACATGTTTCTTATTCATTGCATTTGATAGATTGCAACCTCGCCGACGGAGAATACATCCTCGTGCCAGAGCAAGGAGTTGCTCAGGAGGTAGCCCCGGATCCAGCACCAGAACCTACCTCAGAGGATCTGCCTACCCCAGCTTTGGAAGGCAAACCACGGTTTATGCATGACCAATTATATTATGTTATTTTACTGCACTTAATGTTTGTAGGCTTGTATTGTGCACTTAAGTGTAGGAGTTGCTTGAAAACCCTAGTTGCATGAACTCAGGATTCCATTTGAGATGGATACTAGTATGCTAGGTCGAATAACTGCTTTGCTAATTAGGAATCTCGGTAGAAGTCGAGTGATTTTTCTAGCACTCGCGCAAGGTCAGGAAATTGGTTGTACCCATTTTCATATCATAATGATGTTAGTCTGTGGACAACAATCCCTGGGGATTGATTGTCTACGAGGTGGAAATTAGAATAAGGATTAAGGTGTGGTACTGTGAGCCAAGCGTTTGAACATACTAAACATATGCCGAGAAATATGGTAAATCGGTAAGCCTAGTACCTGATTGAACCTGGCAGCAGATTGCCCTCCTCACGTGACCTGAGACATGGTCTCCCATTCCGGTTATGGTGGGTACAAGTGCGGTCACTGCACGACGGCAGTCGGGGTCAGTGAGGCATTGTATGCCAAGGCGGTGGGCCCCTCTCTGCTAACGGGGAATCAATGGGGACGGTTGATGTGTGTGGGAACGGAGTGCCTCGCCATGTCGTGTGTTTAGGTTTACCTTGCAAGGATAAAAACTCGATTCGAATCGTCTGCTTCTCGCAGCTAATGAGACTGCTTGATCCATGCTGCTACATTGAGTAAAAAGTGGAAATGTGATGAATTGGTAGAAATTGTTGATTGCTAAATGTTTGATACCATGTATGACTAGATAGGTATACATTTAGTCTTAAGAGAGTCACACTAAAACTTGAAAAAGCTAAACCTTGATTTTTAGACTCAGCTAGTGCTTTTGGCAAACCAAACCCCACAGCCAAACAGCTGCATGTCTAGAGGTAGAGGAGTAGACTCCTCACACCAGGTAAGTCTAGCTGAGTATTAGTATACTCAGCCTTGCTTGTGGCATAATTTTACAGGTGCTCTAGAGGACATGGTTGCTGGAGTGACTTGGCCGTCCACCTTGCCACTGGGTTGGACAGTCGAGTGGGACCCTACCTCAGCAGAGGAGGAGCATGAGGAGTGATGGGATAGACTTCCCCATCTCTCTGTTTATTTATCGTTAGTTTTATTCCGCTGCATTCCGAACAATGATGACTACTTTTGCTAAACTCCGATGATGATGTAATAAATTTAATACTCCTCAATGTAAGGTTTTATGCTTTTTTTGTATTTGCTCTGTGCCTCACCATCGAGTGAGTACGTGGTACTTGATCCTGTTAGTGGCCTCGTTGGACTAGATCCGAGGGACTGACGTGTTATTCCTATTTAAGTGTGGTCTAGCCTCTAAGGCGGGACTTAGGCACTTAAGTTGGAATAATTTGGGTGGTTCCGCCACAGCTGGTATCGGAGCTCGTACCACCACAGAGGAATCAATAAACTGTAAATACCATCCTTTTTCAAAGTAAAACTTGTTAGAAACAAAGGTTGGATAGATAGTCAGGACGATGAGGATAGACCTAGGACGTGAAGCCTTAGGATAATGGAGGGGTAGATAGGTGGCTATTTGAATAGGCCCTACCGGCTATTATAAGGGATGGAAATTCTTTCCTAATCCCTCTAAGTTGAAATGAGGTCGCTTAGGACGAGCATGCATGCATCCTTACTTAAAATACTTGATAATTGGGTAGGAACCTTAATGCACTATAATAACAGACTAAGTACACCCAATGCCATTGTCGTAGTCATAGAAAGGCTGAGTTTGATCCCTTTTTATTTTATAATTCTTTTTCTTTTTTTAATTACGCTTAACCGTACACAGATGACTTCTTAAGGATCCACAGACGAAGGGAATGCACAGTCCCACACCGATGGGCTTGCACGGGAGGGTTTCCCTGTATCTTGTGGGAGGTACTTCAGGGGGCTGGTTACACGACGCCTCCCCAGTACGCGGTCCGGCTGTTCGAGGAGCACCGAGTGCCCCGCTGTAGGGTGAGGATGACCCTGGAGCCTCATCCCCTACAGCTAGGCTGGCGTTCGTTGCATTCAGAGTCTTTTGGATATAGGGCTAAGGATACCATCGAGGCGATTGCTCTTCACGGACTGACCACCTTTTGTGGATTCCACCCCTTGGAGCTGTCCACTCACCCCATTGGTTTGTTCCCCGCGGAGAAGGAGGACAACCCAATGTGGAAGGACCGAGTGGAGCATGCCAAGGATATCTGGGCTATCTACCTAGGTCAGACTGCTCACTTGACGGTGCGGTGCATGAATGCCATGTATCGTCTGCAAGTGATGCGAGGAGAGGCCATGTCCCATCTGATGGCATTGTTGGAGGCTACCAAGATCACCTTGGATAACAGGGAGGAACTTGTGGTAGACTTATCCACTGAGATGGTGGAAAATGACTTACAAGTGGAGAAGTTGTCGGATGAGATCCAAGAGCTTGAGGAATTAGTGGGAACCAGGGAGAACACCATCGAGGTTCTTGAGGACCAGTTAATCAACACTCAGCAGCAACTCGCGGAGGCTAACCAGCATCTGGATATGCACCACTAGGAGATCCAGGACATGGAGGCCAACGAGGATGCCGACATCGAGGGAGGAGAGGAACCTGCCTCCAGCTTGGACACTGCTGGCTCAGGGAGACCACCTTCCCCTGAGTCGAGCGTTGCCTCATTCGCTCATTAGGTCGCAGAGATAGAGTTGGAAGTATGTGACGGTAGAACTCCTCGAGGCTAGCTTAGCTTTTGCACCCTTGGGGTACTAGGCTAGATAGAGTTGAGTCTTTTGAGTTACTGATGTAATTGGGACAAACTCTTTTGGATGATGGATGATGTCAGTTTTAATTTAAGAAGAAAAGTTTATGTCATGCGAAATCTTTTATAAATTATGCAAGAATATATTGGTTTTACCCCTTTTGACTCTTTCGCCACGATTGAACATTGAACCTCAGAAATATGATATTGAGAATACCCATGATTTTTCAGATGGCAGGAAGAGCGCGTCGCGGACAAAATGAGCGCATTCCTCCACCCCCGCCACCGCCTCCTACCATGCAAGAGTTTATGGCTCAGCAGAATGAGATTCTGCGTCAGTTAGCTCAGCGCCAACCGCCACCTCAGCATTATGGTGGTGGTGATCACCATCAGCGTCCCCCAGCAGCAGCCACTTATCAGGAGTTCCTCAGCACTCAGCCGCCGTTGTTCACGCGGGCAGAGGACCCACTTTATGCTGATGTATGGATCAGGGTAGTGGAATCCAAATTTCCATTACTTACCAGCAATTGCTCAGATGCGGCCAAAGTTCGTTTTGCCACTCAGCAGCTTCGCGGACCCGCGCGGACGTGGTGGGATCACTTTCTCGCTATGCCGCCAGAGGGCCACGTGGTGGAATGGAGAGAATTCAAGGCAGCCTTTAGAGGGCATCATATACCAGCAGGCATTATGGATCGCAAGCTCAATGAATTCCTGGCACTCACTCAAGGGAACCGGATAGTGTTACAGTATGCTTAGGCCTTCAATGACCTGTGCCAGTACGCCGGATACCATGCAGACACCGATGAGAAGAAGAGGGATAGGTTCAGGAGGGGGCTCAACACTAAGCTCCGCGACCGTCTCAACACAGTCAAGGCCAACAGCTATAATGAGTTAGTCAACATGGCCATTTCTCAGAAGGATTGTATCACAGCCCGTCAGGCTGAGAAGAAGAGGAAGACCCCTGTGGCAGGATCTTCAGCTCAGCCACAACGCTTCAGAATTGTATCCGACACCCAGAGCAGAGGACCTCAGTAGCAGCAAGGACGATGGGTGATCTGACCACAGCAGCAGCAGGCACCCAACCGCACCCAGTTTCCAGTTCAGAGGAACAATCAGCCACAACAACAGCAGTACCGCCAGACCAATGACAACAGGTGTTTCACTTGTGGTAGCACCGGGCATTATGCCAAGATTTGCCCTAGGAGTCAGCAAAGGCAGGGGCAAAATGCCAACTAGAATCAAGGCAAGAGGCAGAAGGTGCAAGTGAGACAAGGCAAACTGAACTTCACCACCATGGCTGACATTCTAGAGGGAGCACCCGTCATGACTGGTATCTTTTCAGTTTTGAATTATCCTGCTATTATTCTTTTTAATTCTGGTGCATCACACAGTTATATTAGTACCAAATTTAGTGCTAAGTGCCAATTACCTTTTCACCACACCAACGGGGGTATCACAATTTCAACACCAGGAGGCAGGGTTGTCACCTATCAAATCAACAGGCAAGTGCCTATAAAATTTGGTAGTCTTGTGATTAGAACCACCCTTCTCATCTTAGGGTTGGATAGTGTGGACATTATATTGGGAACTGATTGGTTATCCAGGCATCAGGCAGTACTTGATATTGCAGCAAGGGCCATTGAGATTCACTCCCCTACTTATGGCGAGACTACTTTGTATTTGCCTGATCAGGGTTGTACCCGCTCTTGTGCATTCACCATGATAGAGTCACCAGTTGAAAGAATCCCTGTGGTCTGTGACTACCCAGATGTTTTTCCTGACGAATTGCCAGGAATGCCACCCAACAGAGACATAGAGTTCGCGATTGAATTGCAACCCGAGACTGCTCCTATATCCAAGAGACCCTATAGGATGCCTGCAGCGGAATTGGCGGAATTGAAAAAGCAGCTACAAGAGTTGCTGGACAAGGGGTTCATTCGCCCAAGTACTTCCCCATGGGGATGTCCGGCTTTATTTGTGAAGAAAAAGGACGAGAGTTTGAGAATTTGTGTCGATTACCGCCCTCTCAATGCGGTGACCATTAAGAACAAATACCCATTGCCCCGCATTGACGTGTTGTTTGATCAGTTGGTTGGGGCCAAAGTGTTCTCCAAGATAGACCTTCGCTCGGGCTACCATCAGATCAAGATCCGTGCCAGCGATATTCCCAAGACGGCTTTCTCTACCAGATATGGGCTCTATGAATTTTTGGTGATGTCTTTTGGGTTGACGAATGCCCCGGCATATTTCATGTATTTGATGAATTCAGTATTTATGCCAGAACTGGACAAATTTGTGGTGGTTTTTATTGATGATATTCTGGTCTATTCCAAGAATGAAGGCGAGCATACTGAGCATCTACATATTGTGCTTCAGCGACTGCGCGATCATCGTATGTATGCTAAATTGTCCAAATGTGATTTCTGGCGAAGGAGATAAAATTTCTGGGCCACACAATTTCTCAGGATGGGATATCAGTTGATCCTGAGAAGGTGCAAGAAGTGATGGATTGGAAACCTCCTACCACCGTACGGCAGATTCGTAGTTTCCTGGGATTGGCAGGGTATTATCGATGATTTATTCCGGATTTCTCCAGAATTGCCAAGCCAATGGCTGAATTGTTGAAGAAGGGAGTTAAATATGAATGGTGCCAGAAGTGTGACGATGCCTTTCATACACTAAGGCAGCATTTGACAACAGCACCAGTACTAGCTCAGCCGGATAACACCAAACCATTTGAGGTTTATTGTAATGCTTTCGGTACTAGATTGGGATGTGTCTTAATGCAAAACAACAGAGTCATTGCTTATGCCTCCCGAGCACTCAGACCCCATGAGCAGAACTAACCCACACATGACCTGGAGTTAGCAGCTGTAGTTTATGCTCTCAAGATTTGGAGACATTATTTGACGGGAGCTCACTGTAATATTTACACTGATCATAAGAGTCTCAAATACATCTTCACCCAGGCTGATCTTAATATGAGGCAGAGAAGATGGTTAGAGCTAATCAAGGACTATGATTTGGAGGTGCATTACCATCCTGGCAAGGCCAATGTTGTGGCAGATGCCTTGAGCAGGAAAGCCCAGTGTAATTGTATGAACATGGATGCAAGAATCACCACCCTATGTGATGAGTTGTGCAAGCTGAACCTAGAAGTCGTTTCCTCCGGTGCTTTAAGTTATATTTCAGTGGAGCCCACCTTACATGAGCAGATAGTCATGGCACAGATTGGTGACAAGGGTGTTCAAGTCATCAAGGAAATGATCAAGCAAAAGGTGGACAAATACAAATGCTTCCGTTAGGATAGCAAAGGAATTCTATGGTTTGGAGACCGACTGGTTGTCCCCAAGAACCCCGAACTCAGAAAGAAGATATTGGATGAAGCTCACCTATCCAAATTCTCCATGCACCCCGGCAGCAACAAGATGTATCATGATCTCAGATCCTTGTACTGGTGGACCAGAATGAAGAGGGAAATTGCTAAGTATATATCTGAATGTGACACCTGCCAGAGAGTCAAGGCCAGTCATTTGAAGGTAGCAGGCACTTTACAGCCTCTTCCCATACCATCTTGGAAATGGGAGGATATTTGCATGGATTTTATTGTGGGATTGCCCAATACCTCCCGGCACCATGATTCTATTTGGGTCATCGTGGATAGGTTGACCAAGACAGCTCATTTCTTGCTAGTACATACTACCCACACGACGGAAAAGTATGCTGAAATTTACATTGACCAGATAATTCACTTGCATGGAATACCAAGGACTATAGTATCTGACAGAGGAGCACCATTCGTAGCACGTTTTTGGGAGCAATTGCAAGAATCACTTGGGACTCATGTAATAAGAAGCTCAGCCTACCACCCTCAAACAGATGGTCAGACAGAAAGAATAAATTAGATTTTGGAAGATGTGTTGAGGGCATGTGTGCTACATTATGGAAAGGATTGGGACAAGTGTCTTTCCTTGGCAGAATTTTCTTATAATAACAGCTACGAGGCCAGCTTGAAGATGGCAGCTTTTGAAGCCTTGTATGGGAGAAGGTGTAGGACACCACTAAATTGATCACAAGCTGGAGAGAGAGAAATTTTTGGACCAGACTTGGTACTTGAAGCAGAGGAAAAGGTCAGAGTTATAAAGAAGAACCTAGAAGCTGCTCAGGCCAGGCAAAGGAGCTATCACGACAAGAGAAGGAAGCCTCTACAGTTTGAAGTGGGAGATCATGTTTACCTTAAGGTGTCACCCACCAAAGGTGTGCAGAGATTTGGAATCAAGGGCAAGTTAGCTCCTCGCTACATTGGACCCTATGAGATCAAAGCAAATTGTGGACCTGTGGCATATCAATTGAAGTTGCCAACCCACATGTCAGCAGTTGATGATGTGTTCCATGTATCTCAGCTACGGAAGTGTGTCCGCTTACCCACTGAAGTACTACCTGAACCGGAAATTGAGATAGAACCAGACTTGTCTTATCAAGAGCGCCCCATCAAGGTGTTGGATCAAAAGGAGAGATCAACGTGGGCAAAATCAATCAGAATGTATAAGGTTCAGTGGAGTCACCATTCAGCAGAAGAAGCTACGTGGGAGACTGAGGATTTTCTATGTTCTCGCTTCCCCGATTTTCTGCCCAAAGGAGTCGGTACGTAATCCAAAACCCTACCCCCACCTGCCCTTTGAATCTAAATATAAGAAAAACTTAGATGTTAAAGGTGTTGTAAGCTTTAGAAATGACTCAAAAAGGACTTCCTTCTGAAGTTGCAAAGAGGATGACATTCGAAGAGCAGTTAACTAGAGAAACTTGGACAAAGGAAGAAGCAACACACCAGCACACCTTCATGGCACCCCTCCAAGGAACTCTACCTAAATCTCGGGACGAGGTTTCTTTAAGGGGGGAGGGCTGTAACACCCCAGGTGTTACTTAGGAGTTCCACCAAGGACTACACAAGGAAAGCCCACCATCACATGTGACTTAACTTGAGTGAAGGACTTCAAACTTGGAAATAAAGATCCTAAATAAGTGCAACCCATCTTAGATGTCATGCCTTGACTTATCATGCACACATAAGTGGGAGATTTGCCCAAACCCTAATTCAAATCCCTTTGGACAATTGGAGCCCTAGAAGTAAGTATGACCAAAAGGTTGTGAAAACCACATGATCATGACTTGGGCCAATTATAAAAGTTGTAGTACACTTAATACCCTACAAATAATAGTAAGAAAGTGACCCCAAAAAGATTTCAGAAAAACCCCCAAAAGGTTCACCAAAGGGTTGAGCATAAAAGAAAAATCAGAATTTTTCTAAGTCCAAAACCAACCCTCTTGCAAAGATCAAACATGTTCACCTTGATCCCAAACATAAAATCACTTGGCCCAATTGACAAAGTGGCGCCAAAATACCTCTAGAATACCCTAGAAAAGTTTGAAGCCAACCCTAAGTCATTTGACATGACTTGGCACAAGTTTTGTCTCGGTTAGGACAGCTAGGACAGAGACAACTTCCCACCCTCATATCTCTCAAACCAGACCACATATACCCTTGGTACTCACATGAACTAGATAGCTCTAGGTGCAGGGAAGAGATCTCTCACTGGTCTTAGGGCAATATACGCATGTTTTGGCCACTCAACAGAGGGAAGAACAAGGGCAGAAGCAAAGAGCCACGTGTTCGACGCGCTCTGAGCTCGCCAGAGCACGCCCGACGCCCGCCCCCGCGTGCCCCCACGTCGCGCCAAGCCAGGCCAGCACCGTTGCCTGCGCCTATAAAGCCACCAGGGACTTCGACCGTACTCACCAGCGCATGCCCGACCTCACCGGAGCACCAGATCACCGGCATTGCCCCGCGCACGGCGTGCCCGCGGCCACCCGATCCCCCACCACCGTAGACCGGCCAGTAGAGCCTCTCCCAACCCCGTCCGACCCTCGGAGTAGACCGTGCTTGCCTCGGTGAAGCTTCCCGAGCCAGGAATCGAACTTTGCCTCGCCGGAGAAGCTAGTCCACGGTCGCCGGATTTCACCCGACCGCCGGTGAACGTAGACCAAGCTCCACGGTGAGTTATTTTTCAATTCCTTGCACGAGTCGACTCATCAACACCCTGTACAGCTCCCCATGCCATTAGATTGACCGGTATCGCCGTGGTTAGGCCGGAGCACTCGCCGACGAGTTCACCCGCCTGAGCACGTGGATCGGCCGACTCTGGCCACCACCGCCGTCGAGCCGTACCTCGCTGTGACCGCCAGAACCTCCCAGAGTCAACCCCGCCCTTCGCCGGACCACCCTCACCGCCGGTAAGCCACGTCGCCCTGTTCTTTTCCGCGGTCACTGTTTAAATAAGGGGAGGGACCTCAGGGAATAACAAGTAAAGGCCAGGGGGTTTTGTGCGCTGTCAGCGACTCAAGGGAATAGTGGCGCAGGGGTATAACTGAAGGGATTGATTTAGAAAGAACCCAGGGCCTTCGATGCAAATGGGTAATCCAGAAAACCTTTTAAAATATCCTAATTTAAATGCAAACAGGACTTGAAAAATTCATAACTTCAGTTTGGTTCATCCAAATCGAGTCAAACCAATTTTGCGAGATCCTAAATGATGTAAACTACTTAGGAAAAATATAAAACCCCTAAGTGTTGCAGAAAACTATAAAGTTTTGATTTAAAGAATTAACTGGTCAAAAGCTAAATAAAATAAGGAAAAATAGCTACACTATTAGACTAGGGTTAAGAAAATTTAGAGAAGTACTTAATCACTTCCTAACCTGTTTAAAAATAATAAACCCCTCTGTACACCCAATTAAGGTAGGGTTTGCCATTTAAATCATTTTTGGCTTAAAGTTAAACAAAAAATAAAAGGTAGTTTAAAAAAAGAACCAGGGAATACCCACATTTTTGCTAGCTTCCTTATTCAGTATGGTTCACTAGAAAATTTTGTTTGACCTGTGTTTAGTATAAAAATAAAGAGATACCTTTTATTTTAGGAAAATAAGGAAAACTTAGAAAACCCTAGAAAAATAACCCTAAGGAGACAACACCCCAAACGTTGGGATAACTAATGTTTTGTTATTATAAACATAGAAAAATTATGAGTTCTGTTGTTTGATATTTTTCAAATAACAAGTTAGTTGTAAGTAACTTTTTAGCATTAAACTTTAGAAAACCATAACTAAATAACCACTAAGTAGCCCTCTGTGATTTTTGGCACAGAAGCATGTTATTACCTATAGATACCAGTAAAAATGACTCTTAGTACAGAACCCACCGCTAGATAAGAGTTGTAGTACAAGTGGCCCCTTTTGCCCCAACTTTTGTATTTTTGTCCAGGGATTATTTTAATTATTCTGGATCCCAAATTTATAGGACAGACTACAGTGACCAATAGTAACCCACCGTAATTTTTACAGAATTTTTGGAAAAATTTAAATCACTGTTGTAGTTCAAACCCACCCTAAAATCATGAATAGAAAAAGAAAAAGAGAATTTAATGGTGGAGAATAATGTTACCCTAACCAAACCAGCAAAACCCCTTGAGTGCCTACTAAAACATTTAAGGAGCAATCCAAGTCTAAATCCATTATGCGTACCTCTAGGCAAAACCTCAAACCTAAATTGATAAGCATAAACCCCTAAGAGTCTCCTATAACCAAGAAACCCTAAGTTATTAACTAACTTAGTTTTTCTTCACTTAGTATAATGATTACTAAATCCTGCATGATCATAGCATACATGTTTTTTATTCATTGCATTCGATAGATTGCAACCTCGCCGACGGAGAATACATCCTCGTGCCAGAGCAAGGAGTTGCTCAGGAGGTAGCCCCGGATCCAGCACCAGAGCCTACCTCAGAGGATCTGTCTGCCCCAGCTTTGGAAGGCAAGCCTCGGTTTATGCATGACCAATTATATTATTTTATTATACTGCACTTAATGTTTGTAGGCTTGTATTGTGCACTTAAGTGTAGGAGTTGCTTGAAAACCCTAGTTGCATGAACTCAGGATTCCATTTGAGATGGATACTAGTATGCTAGGTCGGATAGATGCTTTGCTAATTAGGAATCTCGGTAGAAGTCGAGTGATTTTTCTAGCACTCGCGCGAGGCCAGGAAATTGGTTGTACCCATTTTCATATCATACTGATGTTAGTCTGTGGACAACAATCCCTAGGGATTGATTTTCTACGAGGTGGAAATTGGAATAAGGATTAAGGTGTGGTACCGTGAGTCAAGCGTTTGAACGTACTAAACATATGCCGAGATATATGGTAAATCGGTAAGCCTAGTACCTGATTGAACCTGGCAGCAGATTGCCCTCCTCACGTGACCTGAGACGTGGTCTCCCATTCCGGTTATGGTGGGTACAAGTGTGGTCACTACACGACGGCAGTCGGGGTCAGTGAGGCATTGTACGCCAAGGCGGTGAGCCCCTCTCTGCTGACGGGGAATCGATGGGGACGGTTGATGTTTGTGGGGACGGAGTGGCTCGTCACTTCATGTGTTTAGGTTTACCTTGCAAGGATAAAAACTCGATTCGAATCGTCTGCTTCTCGCAGCTAATGAGACTGCTTGATCCATGCTACTACATTGAGTAAAAAGTGGAAATATGATGAATTGGTAGAAATTGTTGATTGCTAAATGTTTGATACCATGTATGACTAGATAGGTATACATTTAGTCTTAAGAGAGTCACACTAAAACTTGAAAAAGCTAAACCTTGATTTTTATACTCAGCTAGTGCTTTTGGCAAACCAAACCCCATAGCTAAACAGCTGCATGTCTAGAGGTAGAGGAGTAGACTCCTCACACCGGGTAAGTCTAGCTGAGTATTAGTATACTCAGCCTTGCTTGTGGCATAATTTTACAGGTGCTCTGGAGGACATGGTTCCTGGAGTGACTTGGCTGTCCACCTTGCCACCGGGTTGAACAGTCGAGTGGGACCCTACCTCAGCAGAGGAGGAGCATGAGGAGTGATGGGATAGACTTCCCCATCTCTCTGTTTATTTATCGTTAGTTTTATTCCGCTGCATTCCGAACAATGATGACTACTTTTGCTAAACTCCGATGATGATGTAATAAATTTAATACTCCTCAATGTAAGGTTTTATGCTTTATTGTATTTGCTCTGTGCCTCACCATCGAGTGAGTACGTGGTACTTGATCCTGTTAGTGGCCTCGTCGGACTAGATCTGAGGGACTGACGTGTTATTCCTATTTAAGTGTGGTCTAGCCTTTAAGGCGGGACTTAGGCACTTAAGTTGGAATAATTTGGGCGGTTCCGCCACATGCGGGGGCCACTTTGTAGTGGTAGTTTTTAATCTTTATTCTTCTCCCGTCTTTTTTACTCATCCCTGACTCCAGACTTTGCGTATAAATAGAATGAACACCGTAAAGTATTTATCATGCCATTTAGCTATTTTGTTGCTTTGAGCCAAAGGTTGTCACTGAGAGTTACACTTGTTTTAGCTTTGGTTGTTTTTAGTTTTGGCTAAGATGGTCGAGGGGACCAAGAGTGAGGAGCTTGCGCATGCCGGGTTTCATGAGGCCAAGGAGAAGAGTAACACTATGAAGATTACTGATGACATATTGGCCGGACTGTCAGATGATTTCGAGGATAGCAAGGATTTTGATTTCTAGAGTGATGCTGATGATGCCGAAGAGCGACCTTGGAAACCAAGCCATGTTAATTTTAGGAAATCAACTATGAAGAGAGGACATATTGAAGCTATGAAAGGTAAATATTTTCACGATGTTTCCAAAGTGAGTCCTGGCGGGGGGAGCATTGTTCCTCTTCTTGAAAAAGATGAAGTAGTTGTTTATTGAAGCTTTTTGAAGGTTGGGTTGTGCTTTCCTCTTCAGAAAATGTTAGTTGAGGTTCTAAAAAGGTTTGAAATATACCTTCATCAGATTACTCCCAAAGCTCTGATAAAGGTTGGGATTTTTATCTGGGCAGTAAGGAGTCAGGGTTTGGAGCCAAATGTTGTCTGTTTCTGCAACATCCATGAGCTGGTTTATCAAACAAAAACTACCGGAAAAGAGCAATATCATAACAACTTAAGTTGCTACACCTCGTATACCAGTCAGATGCCAGGTATCCTGTTCCAACTTTTTGACATAAATGGCCTGGCTCGTGGATGAAGCAATGGTTCTATGTAAAGAATGACTTGGAAAAGAGGGAGGACATTAAGGGTATAATTCAATGGCATATCCAATCTCTTCGACATAAAAAGATCAGCTATTGTGAAGACGGAAGAGGCCCAAGCATGCTAGGTAGCATTTAATGTTGTTTGCAGTTACATTTGCACTAAAGATTTGGTCTAGGAGCATATAGCTTTCAAAGTTTGGGCCCTTATCAATGAATGGGAAATACCAAAGGAGATTGAGGATGGGTCAAGCTAGAGTGCTGGAAAAGATGGTTTGGTACATCTGAATTATACATATCGATACAGAAATCTATTTGGTGAACCTGATGACGACTGGCTTGAAGCTATTGAGGCAACATGTGATGAAATGTTGGGATCTTATACGAAGGCTGAAGACGAAGCTATGAATACCGAATTTGGCGCCCGAGAAAAGAGAAGGTAAAACATGGTGTTTGATGTTATTGGTTTTATCTATCCTGACTACTGTTTTCTTGCTCGAGGGAAAGGTCAAAAGAGGAGAAGTGATATAAAATCTCCTTCAAGTGCTCCAAAGCCGAAAAGAGTGAAGATTCTAGCAAATCGGCAGAAATCGTACTATATTGAAATGGCGACAGTAATATTTGCACTCTCGGCCACCGTGGCGGATGAGACGAAGGCTTTGTCTCTAAAGGATGACTCTTCAGTTATTTTGAAGGTAACAGACCTTGATTTTTACTCTGTCTGGCTTAGTTTTTATTAAGATGTTTATTTTATGTTGAATTTTTAATATAGGAAACGAAAAAAGTTGAAGGGGAGGGAGTAACTGAAATTCCAATTTGGGATGAAGTACCCTTAGCTAGCATGGAGCTGAAGGTGTTGAGTAGTGCACATGAGCAGTTGAAGCTAAAAATTGCTACAACAGAGACCCCTTGAAAGGGTAAAAGAATGACCAATGTTCTGAAGGCTGCTCTACAACAGGGATTCCTGTATCGCCCCCTTCTTGCAGAAACCGTAGCAGGTTATCAAAAGTTAGTGGAACTTTGTAAAGGCCTCATAGTGCTACCCTGCCACGCCTCCTCGGTAGAGGTGTATGAGATTCATGACCCCGTTGCAAATGGGTATCACAACTTGTGGGTAAAGCTGTACAACCTCTACACAGTGTAAAACTGGTATATTAGTCGTGCTCACGGTCAAGAGCGGCTCGGGCCCTCACACGGATAATTTATGGAATTAAATCTAACCTGTCAATTGCATTGTATTGTGGGATTTATTATTAATTTTGATCTGTTATTTAATTGGGTTGGTATACACTTATACTTAGCAACTACTAATAAAATTTGACTAACTTATTAAAAGCAATGCTCAGCCTTAACCATTATTTGTTGATAAACCTTACACTACACATGAGCCGCATCATAATTGAGCTCATGCACATTATTCCCTACACTTGCCGAGCGATGAATGTATGTGAGCTCACTCTTACTATAAACCCCCCAGGTGAAGAGCAGGTACCCCCGAAGGACTACTACGACGAGTTTGATGAGATCTAGGCGTCGTCTCCTAGTCAATTATTGGCTCCATAGGGATAGTATCTTAGTTCGAGTTATTTTAATATCAGTTATTTTGTAAGACACTCTCATTATGCAATAAAGATTATGACATTTGTCTATATACACTGAGTCATTATATGTGTTGATCTTGTTTAGCGTACATATGAGATGCAC
Source organism: Zea luxurians (assembly GCA_029449295.1). Lineage (NCBI taxonomy): Eukaryota > Viridiplantae > Streptophyta > Magnoliopsida > Poales > Poaceae > Zea > Zea luxurians. The sequence goes on along the minus strand of JAOPSE010000011.1, from coordinate 62,105,073 downwards.
TCGGGTTTCCCTTAAAATCGGGTGTGACACCATTGAAGGTGATCATGGTGTTGAAGATAATTGCCATAGAGTCGTCGTGAATCAATGTCGCACCTCCTACCTGGTGCGCACTACGGGGTAACCCACGCAGTACTTTTGGGAGGACGATGACGTTGATCACAACTCGATGGTACGTGTAAGGGCACGTCGGAACGTGGGAAATTTATACAGGTTCAGGCCACCTGAATGCGTAATACCTTATGTCCTATATGGTGCCGAGTATTGAGTTTGCCTTGAGTTCACAGATTACAAGTGGTTCGCCGGTGATGGGAGATGAGATCTCATGTCAATCTAATGGTGAGCGAGATGGCGAGACAATATTTTTGTAGGGGTACCTATGTAGCCTTATATAGCCCACTAGGGAGATATCCCTTTACATATCGTGAAATTTATTTGAATTTATCTACTTTTGCTATGGGCACGCCGACTCTTTTGGTGTTCGGTTGCTTTCCTCCGAGTTATCTTCCGAGCAATCCGACATGCAGTTGCATGTGGGACGCGTGCTCGGAATTCTGTTGCCCTCTCTGTGATATACGCATATGGATAGCGTTCTTGCACCATACTCTTCGAAATCCTTCTAGCTCAGAGCATCATCTCTATGGTAGTTTCTGTTTCACCTGAAGGTGGCCCAATGATACAACCTGATGGACGACTTATCGAGGGTCTATTTAGGTGGCCCGTGAAACGTATCCACATTACGATGATCCATGGGATATCTATCTCCCATAGTGACCGATCAGAAAGTCTTCCCGGATGTGCACGAGTGAGAATAAAGTGCACACAAAAGACTCATGTGGATGGTCTATGGTCATAGAGGGCTGCCAGAAGTAAGTACCGACGGTCTAGGATTGGACGAGGTGTTACATGTAAAGAACTTTCTGAGGATGATTTTTGTTTAACAACATCCTAAATTAATTTTAGGGACTTTTTTTGAAACTAAATGGAGTTGCTATAATTCATCCTATGTTGTGTTTATTAAGGCATATTTGGTTTCACTTATAATCCATTTATAGAAGAAAATAAACGAGAATCCTATCAACGTTTAGATTATTTTCGTATCTCAGAGGGTCGACAGTTCACAGTACAATAGATAAACGAGAATCGAATAATCAAGGAATCTAAGCATGGTGGGGGATAAGCAAAACCAAACATACCTAAGAGTCCTCGAGAGTAAGAGAGAAGAACACATCTGGACGGTTGAATTAGGATGGAATGTGTTTATCGTCTGAAAAAAGATGATACGGACATAGATTAATCAAGCTAACCAGTGTTCACAAGTGAGAACGTGACGTTGCCTGTTTTGGGCGTTTCCCTGCTTCTCGTTTTCAAATATTGTACGTCATAAACTCAGATTCAGAAGCAAAGTAGGACAACAGTGTAATCTGTCAGTTAGACCACTAGTGTAACACTCTGAATTTGGGGTATAAAATTTCTTACTAAGTATCACCCAAATTCATATGTTACTCTTCTCTCTCTTACCCTAGGTTTTACCTCTCTCTAGATTCTCTCCCTTTTTCCCTTTTAAGTAGAATTAGCTTAAAGTTAGGAGGATTTAATTATTTATTTTTGTTAAAACATTATGAGTCATGACATGTTGCATCATGCTGAGCTTAAAATATTCTTTGAAGTGTTGCACAAGTTTGAATTTATTTGAATTGAAACCTAATTTGAATTTGGATTTGAAAACCCTATAGAAAAGAAATAGAAAAGGAATTAGAAAATCCAAAGAAAAAGAAAAAGAGAAAGCAACCCAAACCAGCCCAGCTCGGCCCAGCTAGGCCACGCGCCCGTGCCGCCTGACAGGTGGACCCCGCCTGTGAGCGGCAGCTCTTTCTCCCGCGCGCCCTCCCTCTCTCGCTCGCTGCCCGATGGGGCCGACCAGTCAGCGACAGCTTCTTCACCCGCGCTCCCCTCCTCTCTCTCTGTCTCGCGGGCCCGGTTCGCCAATTGCTGAGCCATTGCCCCGCGCGTCCCCTTTTCTCTCTCTGCGCCGTGGGCATGCCCTGTTAGATTTGCCCTCCCCGCGGCCGCCGTGGACCGGCGAGTGCGCACTTGCGCACGTCGCCGGATTTCTCGGCCACAACGCCCGTCCACACGCCCAGCTCTCTTCTTAGAGCCCCGCTAGTGCCCCGCACTCGCCCCCCGCCTCATTTCGCGCAGCTCTGCCCTCTCTCGCGCTCCGCCCTCGCCGCTAGACGCCGCCGAAGCCCCGCGCCCGCGTTCCCGACCATCCAGCTCGTCGGAGACCGCGCCAAGCCTCCCCGAGCTCTGCCCTGAGGTGAGACACCTGTCCCCGTGTCCGATTTTCCCTATTGTGCACTGTGCTCGGCCAATTTCGGCTTCGCTGGTGCTCAGCCGCGGCGGACCGCCGTGCTCGCGCGGTGGCCGGTCGATTTAGCCCGGTCTAGTTCCCGGCGTTAGTCCCTAAGGTGACTCTGCCTCTGCTGAAGCTAGCCCAGGCCTTAGCGCCTTAAGTCCCCTCCCCATGGCCGGAATACCTCACCGGAGCTCCTCCGGTCCGCCTGAGGCCTTCCCTCCGCCGTTCTCCCCTCTCTGCCCACGGATTCATGGCCTCTTCCCCGCCATTGAGTTCGATGTGGCGTTCTCTCCCTCTCTGCCCAACTCCGGCGACCCCGTAGCCACCCTAGCTCGCGCCTCCCTCAACTTCGGCGACTTCACCGCCACGGAGAGGAGCAGCGTCACCTGTAGATGTTCACCCCTCCCTGGTCAGATCCCCTCCGTCCGATTTTGATCGCACGGCCTAGATCACGGGTATCGCTTCGCGCACGCGCGTCCTGACGCCCCTGGCCCGCCTATTAGCGCCCAAGTCCCCTAGCGTTGGACCCGCTCAGTCAGTGCGTCCCCCCCCTCGGTCGCTAACACCCCCTGGCCCGCCTGTCAGCGCTCGCCCGCCCGCGCGCGCCCTCGGGCGCAGATCTAATCTCGGCCGTCAGTTTCTGATCCAACGGTTTGAATCACCCGATACCCCTTCGCGCGGTAGTTTTATTAAAGAGACCCTAGGTTTGTTTAGAATCAACCCGACGTCCCTGGTTTTTCCGCGCAGGCCCCTGTAATCTTGCAGATTTAACCCTGGACTTTTAAATATTCACAGAATAGACCTAGTTTCATATTTTGAATTTCCAAACTTGTTTATTTCATATCTTTTGCATATGAACTCCAAATTTTGTGATTCAAATTTCAAAGTGTTCATAGGATCATTCTCTGTTTAAATAAAATAGTCTCATTTACTGTCTGCACATTCTAATTTTTGTGGTTAAGTAGAAACTAATGTAGGTATAGATTTATTTATTTAATAAAATAAATAATAAAATAAATAAAAGGAGAACCCTAGAGATTTAAGCATGTGTAATCTTGTGAGATTAATAAGGTGTATTACATGAAATCATCTCTGATCCAATTTGTAAGTCACAATAAAATAAATTGAACTATGTTATGTATTTGTGAGTAACACTTAGAGAAATAATAATCTATTTCCAAATAAAGTTAGTTTATGCTATAGTTTATGTTATGCTTTGTACTCATTATCCCTTATATAGTATTGTGTCCTTTTAAGATGCATTCCTATGTTTGTACATGTTTGGTGTGTTGTTCATTTGTACTTTCCAAATGTATTGAATGCATGCTCGCTTTATTTAGACAACGAGCAGTCCGAGGTTCCTGAGTGTGTTGTTGGAGACCTACCTAAGCAATAACCTGGTGAAGACAAGTGTCCTCTGACCTATTATGTCCTACATACTTTATGATTCACTGTCCCACATTACATTATCTACACCTAAGGATGGACTAGTTTGTATGTACCTTATCCTTGTTTACCTTTTGGGTTATCATGGTTAGCATTTTGCTATTGCCTTAACTTTAATCAATGAACATGATGTGAACATTTATGATACAATACTGGTATCCTGATTATGTTGATGATCTTGTGATACTCTAGGGGGCTCAGGCCTTTTTCCTGAGTACCTCTCCGTAAGGACCTATTCATGGAGTGACCACCCGGGATAACAGTGCAACCATGACGGTGGAATGTGACGCCCTTAGCTAATTAATTAGATGAACCTCGGGGTGTAGTTGGCTTTGCCGGAGGGCCGTCAATGGGGGCCGGGGCGTAGTGCTCGGTCTGCTAAGGTTGGGGTGCAGAGGTTCATTCGATTTGGTTTTGTTAGTCACCCACCTTGGGGAGGTGTACTGTGTTTGTACGACTGGCGAAACCTAACGAGCAACTATGCACCAAGGGAGTCTTTGTAAAGGCTACGTAGTGTATCCCTGGCCATTCACCTTGGTAGTGAAGATCGGGTCTGCACAACCCAGGCTGGAAAGGGATCACGACTCGTGGGTAAAGTGTGCAACCTCTGCAAAGTGTTAGAAACTGGTATATCAGCTGAGCTCACGGTTAAGAGCAGCCTTAGGATCCTTTTTTATTAGAAGAACTTTGATTACTTTTATGATGATGATTAACAATGATGCTATAAAATCTGATCTGTGGTATTTCCTCGTTTGAGGAAGTATTTGTGTGTAATAAATGGGTTTATTACTAAACGTTGGCTCTACTAATAATAATAAATACTTGACTAACCTAAAAGCAACTGCTTGACCTTAACTCCACATATAGCTAGTTCACTTTAGCCAAACGGGACATTTGCTGAGTACGTTGATGTGTACTCACCCTTGCTTTACAAACCACCCCCACCCCAGGTTGTCCCCACTGTACTCAGTGCTCACGAGGTGATGCTGGCAACATAGAAGATTTCGAGGAGTTTTAGGACTACGACGAGTTTTAGTTCTTTCTTAGTGGCAAACCCCTAGTCAGCTACCTGTGTAGGCTTATCATCTATGTTTCGTTTCTCCGCACTTTGATAGTTATGTTAAAGACAATGGTTTTGTAATAAACTCTATGGATGTCTCTAACATCTTGATGTAAATAAAGTACCTTTCCGCTATTTATTTTCGAGCATTGTGTGTTGATGTCCAATTATGTAATCGCTGTGTACGTGAGTTTCTGATCCTGGCATGTACATGGTTCGCATTCGGTTTACCTTCTAAAACCGGGTGTGACATAAGTGGTATCAAACTAGGTTGACTATAGGACCGCTAACCTAGACTAGAATCATCGTCCTTAGGACTATAGACCCCTACTCTTGCCTTGACCTTAGAATCTTTTCAAAAGTTGGTCATCTTGACCAACTCTATGTTATCTACTTATCTCAAAAGTTTTGTCTCACTTTTCTTTCTGTTTACTTTCTGGTCTCCTAGTTCTACTCTTACTCTTGTGCTTACGATGTCTTTTGTAGATGGTCCGTATCAGGTGCACTGCACGTAAGTCTGTGATCCCCTTTTTGCCTTCTCGCTTGGCGGAGCGTCCACTGTGTCGCACGGTGCTAGGTCAGTCCAGTCACCTGGAGAGACTGCATCGTCGCCTGCACGAGGAGCAGGAGCATCGATGCCAGGAGCAGGAGCAGGAGTAGCAGGACTCTCCCCCCAGGAGGTGGAGTCTGAGAGGCCGCCTTCCCCTGCACCTCAGCCAGAGATGCCCCCTGCACCATCACAGGGCATCCCGGCTGCTGGAGGAGACCCTGACGGAGCTCTCGGAGGAGTAGGAGCCAGAGGGATGGATCGCTAGACCCATCACTCGTGACGCCGCTCGCGGGTGTCACTTCCACGACGCTCTCGATACCCTACTGTGTCGGGCCTTCAACCGACAAACATGGTCCATTGAGTACCGTTGTTTAGTCTACCAGCATCGTCGTAGGTTATACCCAGACCAGTGGGAGGCTACTTGCTTGGTGCGCCGTCCGGACGATGATCTCCGGGGTGCAGAGGCCTTCTTAGAGCACTATTTTATTACTGAGAGGGATACTGCCGACGCAGCCATGCAAGATGCAGCACGACGGGCACTTCTCAGTATTGCTCGTTGTTCAGCGGGGTAGCTGATGGCCTCGACCTGAAGTACTACCCTCGCCGTTCGACCGGCAGTGCTAGAGGTGTGATTGCCTTGCTAGTTGGTGAGGGCAATCCCAGACTGAACAGCATAGTCAATCTGGCTGCCGTGCTCAACACAGAGTTGGACCACGCCCTTGACGAGTTGGGCAAGGTTCGGGCGAAGGTTGTGGAATTGCGTGCTGAGTGCGCAGCACGCCACTATCTGGATGGTGGTTCAACCGCCCCTGTCGGGATTCAGCACCCTTACCATTCACCGCCCCGTGGTCGCTTTGACTATGGTACCCCAGACTGCAGGACCCGGATAGATTTGGATCCCTTGATCGACAGTCGGAGTCTGTAATAATGCTTAGTTCAGTGTTTTAGTGTACTCAATCTTAGTTAGAGTTAGTTTGCTTATCTTATGTTGAATGCTTGTTATGATGGACATGTACTAAAGTTGGATCTTTGTAATGATTGTCACCAAAATGTGGGTATCCCCTGCAACTTGGTGTAGTTATTAATAAAGTCAGTTATTTAGTTGGGTAATCCATTTATTTCCACTTTCCTCTTTATCTAAGAAGCTGTCAGTGAAGATGGTCATTTGTTCAGTGCTATGAGGATTTTCTATACATCTTCTCTTATGTTGAAAGACTGCAGAGTCAGATTTAATATATGTGTGTGATTTCCACAGATGTTTGATAACAGGCGCAGAGGTGCGAGACGTGCTCAGCCAGAACAGCAGGCACCCCAAGAGGAGGCAGCCCCGCAACAGCATTTGCCACCTCCACCCCCGATGACCATTGAGCAAATGTTCCTGATGCAGACTCGAGCAGTCCAAGCAATTGGTCAGACCTTAGCAGCAATGCAGCAAGTGCAGCAGCAGCCACCACCACTCAGCCTCAGGTGCAAGTCCAGATGCCACAAGTGCCCAGAGACAAGCGGGCAGAATTCATGAGGGGCCATCCCCCAGTCTTTGCTCATTCTACTGATCCCATGGATGTCGAAGATTGGCTGCGTACCGTGGAGCGTGAGTTGCACACTGCCCAGTGCAACGATCGTGAGAAGGTGTTGTACGGCCCCCGTGTAAGGCCCAAAATCTATATAATTTTTAAAAAAAAATTATTATTGATAATAAAATGAATATGCGAAGAAATAAAATAGTAAATTCTGACATCTCAACTTATACTTGAGCAATGAATGTTGAGGACGAAATTTCAAAACCAAGAATTAATTTTGAGAAGAAGTAATAGAAGATTTTTGAATTCAATTAAATGATTATTCATTTCATCAAACGATACACTATAAGCATTTATTCAAGTATTGATGGATAAGGGTAGTATTAAGTTAGATAACTTAAACCTAGAAGAGACTTTTAAAATTTTTATTAAACATAGAAAAATAAATAAATATAATTATGTAGTGTTTTGGGATTAAGAAACCATTGGTGATCACTTGGTCTTCCTTTCTTTGTGCATATTCAATAAAAAGTATTGGTTTAAATACTAACAAATAAATAAAATTAATAAAATAATACTTTGCATACACACTGGATTTTGTGCTTGTACATTTAAATAAATTTGAAGTTGGTGAAATTGAATTTGAATCCGATTACAAAAAAATGGAAAACAGAAATTAAAAAAACAAAAAGGGGACCATACTTGGGCCAATTTCCTCTTCACAGCCCACATGCTCCCGCGTCCCTGTTATTCTGGCGTGTGGGCCCCAATAACCGGTGTCTTCCACCTCGCGTAGGCACTAGAAGATAGAAACAACACAGGATCGTTGGGGATTTGACCTGAATCTCGGGAGCCTGATGCCCAGCTCCTATGTCGCGCCTGCGTACCTAGCTCGGATATGTGACCGCGCCGTTGCGTGGGGTCGCATTCTAGAACCATTGTGCGCACCACGGTTTTGTCCAGGCCGACGCGGGGATGGCGGAATCGCTGCTGCACCATGGGTCAATCCCGAACAATTCGATGGCCGTAACAGACCTCCGCTTCCGCCGCTGCGATTCTTGACTGCGGTGCCCTGCGATATCCTTGGGGGAAGCGGCTATAAGTATTTGGGCGACCGTCCCCTCCTTCCTCCAATCTCCCTCGACCCATGCCACTATTCCCTGTCCACCATTATCGAACACCTGAGAGAAATCCGCCACCATGGAACCGAGGAGAGAGAAAGCAATGGGTGCCGCTGTTGGGCAACCCTTCTGCGCAGTCGTTCGAAGCCTTGGGTTTGTGCCAGGGAGCTTTGTGACATCATACTAGAGGTGCTGGGCGGCGTTCCGTGTGTTGCTGGTGGGCCCTGACCGCGCGTTTGGCGCGCCGCGTGGGTCCTTCCTCGTCGTGTTGGGCAAGCTTGTCGTCGGCATCTAGTTCATCGGAACCAATGGCCTGCTGGCGTTCCTCGCCGCCGCGTGGGTGGTTCTAGGCGTGTTTGGGGGCAAATGGTGCCGCAATTCCTCATCGTGTGTTCAACGCCGCCGCGATCCCGCCCTCCTCCGTGGGCAGCAACCACCACACCTCCAACGCCGGTGAGTACCCTCAAACCGTGTTCGCAATAGCATAAGCATCGAGTAGTCCTATCCGATTTGGTTTTGTCGCTCGGGGTTGGCCGTTCGCCGTCGCACTCGCGTGCTCCGCCGTGTGAGCCTGGCGGCGGTGACTCTGCTCGGAGTTGGTGGGAAGAAGGGCTTCTGGCCGTTCATTCTTTGATGGTCGGCTAGAATTAGGGGTCTTGGGTGTGTTAAACCAGAGCCATCGAAGTTCGATCTGGCGGCCGCGAGGTGAATTGCACGCGTTAAACCGAGACCCTTGGATTCGGATCTGATGGTTTAGATCGCGTACCGGTTCGTAGTGAATCGGGATCTAATCTGCACCGTTCATTTGCAATCGTGCGATCTAGATTTGAAAATACCCCTTCGGGCATCCGATTTGCATAAGAGCCCCCGTATTATTTAATAATCAACCCGCGGTTCATCCCTAGTGTAGTTTGTGTCTTAGGTTCTTTTACGCCAGAGCCCCTGTGCTTACTAGAAATGGAGGCCTAGTCCATACAGCGAGAAAAACTTATAAAATAATTTAGAGAAGGGATTTTTAAGGTGAAAATAATTATTAAAACATGCTTAATCCCTAGAAAATTCATACTAAGTCCAAATTAGTCCATTCTAGTTCCTATAATTTTGTAATAATATTGTTTATCACATAGTAACACTGTTATAACATGAAAATCATACTAGAATTGATTACTCAATTAATCTTGTATCAAATACATAAAACCTTTAGAAATTCATAACTTAAAATCCATTACTCCAAATTGATTCATTCCGGTGGAATTAATTTTGTTTAAGTATTGTTTATCACCTAGTACCTTTATCTAACCATGAAACTTGATTTAAAATTATTCACATGAATTACTCCATTCTAGGTATTTAATAACTACATAAAATCATATCTCAGTGACCGTAATTACGATTTTAGTGGTTCTCGTTTCCACGATCTCGTAGCAACGCGTAGATCATTATTATTTAGTTTGTACTTATGTTCGGTATGATGTTAATTTTATCTATACCATGTTTGTTTGTATTGCTACGACTAGCAGTGAGGTCATGAGGATTCGAAGAATCACCCTAGTAACTGGAATCTCAAGTGCCAGGCAAGTTGTGCCCTTGATTCACTTTTGTTACCCAATAATGTTCTTTATAATCATTTACCATGTATAGGTTTAATTTTGATGGGACCTAATAGGCCACCCTAGTCTGTTTATCCATTTTACCTTGTTATCCCTGAATCACATGGGTAGTTTTTGCTATTGCTTTACATGGTTTTGGGATTAATAGTACATTATATCCATGTTCCAATTGTTTTTGTTATTCTACTTATGTTCATGTCAAGATCATCTTTAATGTTAATTGGAACATGGAGCTTAACTTGAGAAACATGTGCCACCACAAGGGAGGAATGGGACCCCTTGGCTAACTAATTAGGAAAGCTAGTGGAAGACTACCTTACCCGAAAGGGGCAAGGGCAGTAGGGGAGTTGCCTGCAAGGAGGTTCTCGGGTTGATTTTGCTGCGATGGCTGTCAGACGGGGGATTCTTGCTAGTGCTCTTCCCATAAACTGTAGCGGGTTTTCGAAATTGTGGAACTTTGTAAAGGCCTCGTAGTGGATCCCTAGCCATTCACCTCGGTAGTGTCTAAGGGTCTAGCTAGCCCTGGCGACATGGGAAACACGACTTGTGGGTAAAGGGTACAACCTCTGCAGAGTGTAAAACTGGTATACTAGCCGAGCTCACGGTCAAGAGCAGCTCAGGACTCTCTGATGATTAATCTATGGAACTTAAATTCAATTTGTCATTTGCATTGCATGGGATTTGTTATTAATTGTGTTCTATTATTTTATTATGGTTTGGTATTCACTTACACTTAGTAACTGCTAATAAAATTTTGACCAACTACTTAAAAGCAATGCTCAGCTTTAACCTCTGTCATTGATTAGCCTTACACATCACATGAACTCCCACCTTTGTGAGTTCATGTCCACTGGTTCCCCACAACTTGTTGAGCTATGATCATGTGTGAGCTCACCCTTGCTGTCTCATACCCCCCCCACAGGAGAAGAACAAGTGGTTCAGGAGGAGCCACAAAGCGATGAGTTCGATCTGATCTAGGTGGCGTTTCTCAGTTGACATTGGCGCCAACGACGATCCTTAGTTCGTTTTATATTTATTCTTTTATTTTGTAATAAGACTTCCGCTATGTAATAATACTTTGATGTTATTATGACATTTATCTCTATGCACTCTGTTATTATATATGTTGTCTTCTTGGCGCATGTATGAGATGCACCTGGCTTTGTTCCTTAAAGCCGGGTGTGACAGAAGTGGTATCAGAGGAAATGTTGACTGTAGGACGAAACCTAGATAGAAATGGACAAACCCTTACCTACTTATCTTACTCTGATTCATTCCATACTTACCTTATCTTGATCTTGTCTCACCTTTTGCTATTCCACTCTGATTGTTCTTACCTTTTCTACTCTAAGACAAGATGGATTTCACACCTTGGAATCCTGCCACTATGATCTTCTTAAGAGATAGGGAACCTAAGACGAAATTAAAACTATTTTCTCTATTTAAAAATGTTGATTGATTGTTCTGATGATAAATGCTTGATTTGCTTCTTTGATTGATTGAAACATTATAGTCGGGCATCTTATCATGTACCACTATAAGGTAATTTATTAGCTTTAGTGGGTGACACACTAATCTACTTAGCTAATAAATCCCCCATAGTAACATTTCTCATAATTACTCGCCTTGTCTACAATTCTTCCTTCCTTACCCTGTGTTTCTAACCCAGATGGACTACTCCTATAGTGTTGGAAGAGAGCACTATAGACGTGATCCTTGGTATGTCATGGTTAAGAAAGGCAAAGACAGTATATACACTGTGCTAAGGGAACCGTAGAACTCACCAGTTCCAAAGGACAAAGATTTGAAGTTGAAGTTGCAGTAACTACCATCATCAGACTAGCGGCACTCTTAGTAGATGAGAAGTTTGTGGGTGGCAACATCCGTGCAGTTAGGGATTTTCCGGATGTCTTTCCAGAGGAGTTACCAGGGATGCCACCAGATAGGGAAGTTGAGTTGGTCATTGATCTCTTACCTGGGACTGCCCCTACTTTCAAACGGCCATATAGGACGTCCATAGAAGAGCTAAAGGAACTTAAGAAGCAATTAACGGAATTACAAGAGGCTGGGTACATTCGTCTGAGTTTCTCATCTTTGGGGAGCACCAGTTCTATTTGTACAGAAGAAAGAAGGATCGCAAGGGATGTGCGTGGATTATAGGTCCCTTAATAATGTCACTGTGAAGAACAAGTAACCATTACCCCACATTGAAGATTTATTTGATCAGATGAGAGGTGCAAGGGTATTCTCGAAGATTTATCTCTGATCGGGTTACCATTGAATGAAGATTAGGCCATCAGATATTCCCAAGACGGATTTCTCGATTCGATATGGTTTATATGAGTTCACTGTTGTGTCATTTGGACTAACTAATGCACCAGCCTATTTTATGGATCTGGAGAATAAGGTGTTTATGGAGTATTTGGACAGATTCGTCGTAGTATTCATCAACGATATTCTTATTTATTCCAAGAGTGATAGTGATCATGAGGAACATTTGAGATTGGTGCTACAGAAGCTACGAGATAATCAACTCTACACCAAGTATAGTAAATGCGAGTTTTGGATTGGCAAGGTTCCCTTTCTTGGACATATCATTTCTAATGAAGGAATATCAGTGGATCCTGCTAAAGTCAAGGAGATAGTGGCGTGGAGCATACCCACTATAGTTACTGAGGTCCAGAGTTTCTTGGGACTTGTAGGATACTATCAGAGATTTATTGAAGGATTTTCTAAGATTGCTAAGTCTATCGCATCACTTCTGGAGAAGGAAAGAGAGTTTAAGTGGGACGAGAAGTGCCAAGATAGCTTTGACCAATTAAAGAAGAGATTGATGTCACCACCAGTGTTGGTTATGCCAGATCTATAGAAGGGATTTGATATTTGTTGTGATACATGTGGCCAAGGCTTAGGATGTGTGCTCATGCAAGAAAGAAATGTGATCGCCTACGTGTCTCGGAAACATGAGTTGAACTACCCCACTCATGACTTAGAACTAGCAGCCATTGTGCATGCGCATAAGATATGGAGGCATTATATCACGGGAATCAAGAGCCAAGTGTACACGGATCATAAGAGTATGAAGTATATATTTACTCAGAAGGATCTCAACCTGAGGCAACGCCGTTGGTTGGAGCTTATTAAGGATTATGATTTGGAGACTCACTATCACCCGGGCAAGGCAAATTTGGTTGCAGATGCCTTGAGTCGAAAGGAGCATGTTCATTCAGCTGTTGTTGCCCAGCTACCCGATGAGATTGTTGAGGATTTCAGGAGACTTAACCTGGGGATAGTTGCTCACACTGAAGGAGTTATTATTGATGTGGAACCTACCTTGGAGCAAGAATTCCGCAAAGGACAGATTGGTGATGCTAAGATACAAGAGATTAAGGATCTGATTACTGAAGGTCGAGGTCTGAAATTCACGGAGGATGAGCAAGGCACCATATGGTTCAAGGATCGGATATGTGTTCCTGAGATTGATAGTCTTCGTGAGACTATACTGAAGGAGGCCCATGACTCGGATTATTCTATTCATCCTGGTAGTACCAAGATGTATCGGGATTTGAAGCGGAAGTATTGGTGGTATGGATTGAAGAGAGACGTGGCTGCACATGTGGCTATGTGCGATGGGTGTCAAAGAGTTAAGGCTGAACACCAGAGGCCAGCTAGACTACTGCATCCACTAAAGATACCCGAGTGGAAGTGGGAAGAGATTGGTATGGATTTTATTACTCGATTGCCTCGCACCTCGAAAGGATATGATTCTATGTGGGTTATTGTGGATAGATTGACTAAAGTGGCTCTTCATTCCGGTCAAGACTACTTGTAAGGGATCACAATTGGTAGAGTTATATATGGCTTAGATTATGTCTCTACACAGTGTATCGAAGAAGATCGTTTCGGATAGAGGATCACAGTTTACCCCTAGATTTTGGAAAAGTTTTCATAAGAATGTGGATACGAAGTTGAATTCTAGTTCAGCTTACCATCCTCAGACTGGTGGACAAACTAAAAGGACTAATCAAGCATTGGAGGACATGTTGAGAGCTTGTGCCCTTCAGCATGGTAGTAGTTGGAACAAAAGTCTACCTTATGCTGAGTTCTCACATAATAATAGTTACCAGGCCAGTCTGAAGATGTCACCGTTCAAGACTCTGTATGACAGGAAATGCTGGACTCCTCTATATTAGAAGACTAGAGGAAGACAGTTCTTTGGACCTGAACTTATTCAAGAGGCAGAAGAACAAGTCCGTATAATTCGAGAGAATTTGAGGGTAGCTCAGACCAGACAAAAGAGCTACGCTAATAATAGAAAAAGACCACTGGAATTTGAGGAAGATGATCATTTGTACCCCAAGGTGTCACCACTTCGTGGAATGAGGAGATTCAAAGTTAAGGACAAATTGTCCCCTCGCTTTATTGGACCATTCATAGTTTTTAGGAGAGTTGGAGTGATGGCCTATCAAATCGAGCTACCTGATAATCTATCTGATGTGCATAATGTATTTCATGTGCCTCAACTTAAGAAGTGTCTCCGTGCCCCTAAGGAATAGTTACCAATGGAAGAGCTTAGTGTTCGGGGTGATTTGACTTACACGAAGTATCCTGTCAAGATTCTGGATACATTAACTCAAGTTACAAGAAATAAGGTGATAAAGATGTGCAAAGTGCAATGGAGTCACTATGGAGAAGATGAAGCTACTTGGGGGAGAGAAGAAGAGCTTCGCACAGATTTTCTCCATCTTTTCCCTAGACCTTCTTAAATCTCGAGGACGAGATTCTTTTTAAGGGGGGTAGGATATGTAAGGCCCAAAATCTATATAATTTTTTTAAAAAAAATTATTATTGATAATAAAACAAATATATGAAGAAATAAAATAGTAAATTCTGACATCTCAACTTATACTTGAGCAATGAATGTTGATGACGAAATTTTTCAAAACCAAGAATTAATTTTGAGAAGAAGTAATAGAAGATTTTTGTATTCAATTAAATGATTATTCATTTCATCAAACGATACACTATAAGCATTTATTCAAGTATTGATGGATAAGGGTAGTATTAAGTTAGATAACTTAAACCTAGAAGAGACTTTTAAAATTTTTATTAAACATAGAAAAATAAATAAATATAATTATGTAGTGTTTTGGGATTAAGAAACCATTGGTGATCACTTGGTATTCCTTTCTTTGTGCATATTCAATAAAAAGTATTGGTTTAAATACTAACAAATAAATAAAATTAATAAAATAATACTTTGCATACACACTGGATTTTCTGCTTGTACATTTAAATAAATTTGAAGTTGGTGAAATTGAATTTGAATCCGATTAAAAAAATGGAAAACAGAAATTAAAAAACAAAAAGGTGAGAGCACCTAGAGGGGGGGGGGTGAATAGGTGATCCTGTGAAACTTTAAAACTTAAGCCACACAAACTTGTTAAGTGTTAGCACAATGATTGCCAAGTGGCTAAAGAGAAGTCTCAACAAAACACAATACCACAAGAGATCAAGCACAGATGTGACACAGTGGTTTATCCCGTGGTTCGGCCAAGACCAACGCTTGCCTACTCCACGTTGTGGCGTCCCAACGGACGAGGGTTGCAATCAACCCCTCTCAAGCGGTCCAAAGACCCACTTGAATACCACGGTGTTTTGTTTTGCCTTTCACTATCCCGTTTGCAAGGAATCTCCACAAATTGGAGTCTCTTGCCCTTACAAATATATGACCACAAAGAAGCACAGAGTAAGGGAGGGAAGCAACACACACAAATCCACAGCGAAACACGCGCACACACACGGCCAAGAATCGAGCTCACAAGAGTATCACAAAGTTCTCACTAGAACGGAGCTCGAAACACTTAGAATGACAAACGAATGCGCAAAGACTGAGTGTGGATGATCAAGAATGCTCAAAGGTTGCTTGTATATCTCCTCCATGCGCCTAGGGGCCTCTTTTATAGCCCCAAGGCAGCTAGGAGCCGTTGAGAGCAAATCTGGCAGGCTATCGTTGCCTTCTGTCGTCGGGGGCACCGGACAGTCCGGTGCACACCGGACACTGTCCGGTGCCCGATTTGTTTCCTTAAACAGCGAAGCCGACCGTTGCAGACCGTTGGCAGATCTGGAGCCGTTGGCGCACCGGACATGTCCGGTGAACACCGGACAGTCCGGTGACATCTTCCGACCGTTGGCTCCGCCACGTGTCCCGCGTAGATTGCGCGGCCGACCGTTGGCCCGGCCGACCGTTGGCTCACCGGACAGTCCGGTGCACACCGGACAGTCCGGTGAATTTTAGCCGTACGCCGTCGGCGAATTCCCGAGAGCGGCCACTTCGCGCCGAGTCAGCCTGGCGCACCGGACACTGTCCGGTGCACACCGGACAGTCCGGTGCTCCAGACCGAGCTGAGTCTTGGCTGCACTCAGCCAAGTCTTTTACTCCTCTCTTCTTTTCTTCTACTTTCTGTTTCTAACACTTAGACAAGTATATTAGTACTCAAAACCAATGTACTAAAGCTTAGAAACATACCTTTATCCTTGATTTGTACTGTGTCCACCATTTTACAATTAGGCACCTGTGTTGGGCACTAAATCACCAAAATACTTAGAAATGGCCCAAGGGCACATTTCCCTTTCAATCTCCCCCTTTTTGGTGATTTATGCCAACACAACATAAAGCAAGTAGAACAAGTACAAAAACACTTCAAATAAGAACTCAAATTATTTTGATTCAATTTTGACATATATGGATCACTCTATGCCACCACTTGGTTTGTTTTTGCAAATCAAACTCAAATCTCTATCTCTAAGTCAAACACACATGTTAAAGCATAAAGAGAGTCATTTCAAAAGAGATTGATCAAGGATTTCAAAAACTCCCCCTTTTTCCCATAATTACTACTTCTCCCCACAGGAAGCCAAAAGAGACAATAAAAGAGTTTTGACAAACCAAAAGCTCTACTCTACTATTTCAAAATCTCTCAAGTGGTAGCTGATCCATTTTTCGCTTTGGCCTTTATTTTCTCCCCCTTTGGCATCAAGCACCAAAACGGGATCAATCTTGGCCCTTTAACCCCATTGCCTCACCAAAATCTTCAATTTAGAGCAAACGGCAATAAGAGTTCATGAGATGGACTTGGAATAAGTTACCCTCTCATCGGAGTGCAGTGGAAGTCTTGCATGATCCAAGTCCACCTTTTCCCTTTCAATTCTCCTTTGAGACTAAATCAAACAAACTCAAGCATATGGTTAGTCTCAAGGGATCAAGTTGTAACACATCTCCCCCTAAACATGTGCATCACTTTGCAACAGACTTCTGAGGTCCAGGGAGTGTTTGTACAACTTGAGCACCATAATAAGCAACAAAATGCAAAAAGGAACATGATCAAAAGCATGAATACATGTATGCTACAATTCAATCCAAGTTCCGCGAATCTAAGACATTTAGCTCACTACGCAACCTGCAAAAGGTCTTCTCATCTAGAGGCTTGGTGAAGATATCGGCTAGCTGGTTCTCGGTGCTAACATAAAACACTTCGATATCTCCCTTTTGCTGGTGGTCTCTCAGAAAGTGATGCCGGATGTCAATGTGCTTTGTGCGGCTGTGCTCAACAGGATTTTCCGCTATTCGGATAGCACTCTCATTGTCACATAGGAGTGGGACTTTGCTCAGATTGTAGCCAAAGTCCCGGAGGGTTTGCCTCATCCAAAGTAGTTGCGCGCAACACTGTCCTGCGGCAACGTACTCGGCCTCAGCGGTGGATAGGGCAACGGAGGTTTGTTTCTTAGAGTTCCATGACACCAGGGACCTTCCAAAGAATTGGCACGTCCCTGATGTACTCTTCCTATCGACCTTACATCCAGCATAGTCGGAATCTGAGTACCCAATCAAGTCAAAGTTAGACCCCTTTGGATACCAGATCCCGAAGCAAGGCGTAGCGACTAAATATCTAAGAATTCGCTTCACCGCCACCAAGTGACACTCCTTAGGATCGGATTGAAATCTAGCACACATGCATACGCTAAGCATAATATCCGGTCTACTAGCACATAAGTAAAGCAAAGAACCTATCATGGACCGGTATGCTTTTTGATCAACGGACTTACCTCCTTTGTTGAGGTCGGTGTGTCCGTCGGTTCCCATCGGCGTCTTTGCGGGCTTGGCGTCCTTCATCCCAAACCTCTTTAGCAGATCTTGCGTGTACTTCGTTTGGGAGATGAAGGTGCCGTCCTTGAGTTGCTTCACTTGGAACCCAAGGAAGTAGTTCAACTCGCCCATCATCGACATCTCGAATTTCTGCGTCATCACCCTGCTAAACTCTTCACAAGACTTTTGATTAGTAGAACCAAATATTATGTCATCGACATAAATTTGGCACACAAACAAATCACCATCACAAGTCTTAGTGAAAAGAGTTGGATCGGCTTTCCCAACCTTGAAAGCATTAGCAATTAAGAAATCTCTAAGGCATTCATACCATGCTCTTGGGGCTTGTTTAAGTCCATAGAGCGCCTTAGAGAGCTTACACACGTGGTCGGGGTACCGCTCATCCTCGAAGCCAGGGGGTTGCTCCACGTACACCTCCTCCTTTATTGGCCCGTTGAGGAAAGCGCTCTTCACATCCATTTGGTACAACCTGAAAGAATGGTGAGCGGCATATGCTAGCAAGATACGAATGGACTCTAGCCTAGCCACAGGAGCAAAAGTCTCCTCAAAGTCCAAACCTGCGACTTGGGCATAACCTTTTGCCACAAGTCGAGCCTTGTTCCTTGTCACCACTCCGTGCTCGTCTTGTTTGTTGCGGAACACCCACTTGGTTCCCACAACATTTTGCTTGGGACGAGGCACCAGCGTCCAAACTTCATTGCGCTTGAAGTTATTAAGTTCCTCCTGCATGGCCAACACCCAATCCGGATCTAGCAAGGCCTCCTCTACCCTGAAAGGCTCAATAGAGGAGACAAAAGAGTAATGCTCACAAAAATTAACTAATCGAGATCGAGTAGTTACTCCCTTGCTAATGTCACCCAAAATTTGGTCGACGGGATGATCCCTTTGAATCATCGCTCGAACTTGGGTTGGAGGTGCCGGTTGCGCTTCTTCCTCCATCACATGATCATTTTGTGCTCCCCCTTGATCACATGCCTCCTTTTGATGAACCTGTTCATCGTCTTGAGTTGGGGGATGCACCGTTGTTGAGGAAGAAGGTTGATCTCGTTCATCTTGTTCCTGTGGTCGAACGTCTCCAATCGCCATGGTTCGTATAGCGGCCGCGGAACATCTTCTTCATCTACATCATCACAATCAACAACTTGCTCTCTTGGAGAGCCATTAGTCTCATCAAATACAACGTCGCTAGAGACTTCAACCAAACCAGATGATTTGTTGAAGACCCTATACGCCTTTGTATTTGAATCATAACCTAATAAAAACCCTTCTACAGCTTTGGGAGCAAACTTAGAATTTCTACCCTTCTTCACTAGAATGTAGCACTTGCTCCCAAATACACGAAAGTAAGATACATTGGGTTTGTTACCGGTTAGTAGCTCATACGACGTCTTCTTGAGGAGGCGGTGAAGGTAGACCCTGTTGATGGCGTGGCAAGCCGTGTTCACGGCTTCCGACCAAAAGCACTCGGGGGTCTTGAATTCTCCAAGCATCGTCCTCGCCATATCGATTAATGTCCTGTTCTTCCTCTCTACCACACCATTTTGTTGTGGTGTGTAGGGAGCGGAGAACTCGTGCTTGATCCCTTCCTCCTCAAGAAACTCCTCCACTTGAAGGTTCTTGAACTCGGACCCGTTGTCGCTCCTTATCTTCTTCACCTTGAGCTCAAACTCATTTTGAGCTCTCCTGAGGAAGCGCTTGAGGGTCCCTTGTGTTTCAGACTTATCCTGCAAAAAGAACACCCAAGTGAAGCGGAAAAAGTCATCAACAATAACCAGACCATACTTACTTCCTCCTATGCTTAGATAGGCGACGGGTCCGAAGAGGTCCATATGTAGCAGCTCCAGAGGTCTTGATGTGGTCATCACATTCTTGTTGTGATGTGCTCCTCCCACTTGTTTGCCTGCTTGACAAGCTACACAAGGTCTATCTTTTTCGAAATAAACATGTGTTAGACCTATCACGTGTTCTCCCTTTAGAAGCTTGTGGAGGTTCTTCATCCCCACATGTGCTAAGCGGCGATGCCACAGCCAGCCCATGCAAGTCTTAGCCATTAAGCATGCATCTAGACCGGCCTCTTCTTTTGCAAAATCAACTAAGTAAAGCTTGCCGTCTAGTACACCCTTAAAAGCTAGTGAACCATCACATCTTCTAAAGACAGACACATCTACATTAGTAAAAAGACAATTATATCCCATGTTGCATAGTTGACTAACAGATAGCAAATTGTAACCAAGAGACTCAACTAAAAACACATTTGAAATTGAGTGCTCATTAGAAATTGCAATTTTACCTAACCCTTTTACCTTGCCTTGATTCCCATCACCAAATATAATTGAATCTTGGGAATCCTTATTTTTGACGTAGGAGGTGAACATCTTCTTCTCCCCCGTCATATGGTTTGTGCATCCGCTGTCGATAATCCAGCTTGAACCCCCGGATGCATAAACCTGCAAGGCAAATTTAGGTTTGGGTCTTAGGTACCCAACTCATGTTGGGTCCTGCAAGGTTAGCACAAATATCCTTAGGGACCCAAATGCAAGTTTTATCTCCCTTGCATCTTGCCCCTAATTTCCTAGCAATTACCTTCTTACCCTTTCTACAAATAGCAAAGGGAGCATTGCAAGCATAATAAATGGTAGAAGGTTTGTTCACAACTTTTCTAGGAACATGGGCAATATTTCTCCTAGGCATATGTACAACATTTCTCCTACACATATCTCTATCATGCTTATAGGAAGAACTAGAAGCAAACATGGCATGAGAATCATAAACATGTAAATCAAAATCATTATAAGCATTTCTAGCATGTCTCCTATCATGGTACAAGAAAGCATGGTTCTTTTTAGCATTACTAGCCATAGGGGCCTTCCCTTTCTCCTTGACGAAGATGGGAGCCTTATGGCTTGTTAAGTTCTTGGCCTCTCTCTTGAAGCCAAGACCATCCTTAATTGAGGGGTGTCTACCAACCGTGTAGGCATCCCTTGCAAATTTTATCTTATCGAGCACCTAGAGGGGGGGGGGGTGAATAGGTGATCCTGTGAAACTTTAAAACTTAAGCCACAAAAACTTGTTAAGTGTTAGCACAATGATTGCCAAGTGGCTAAAGAGAAGTCTCAACAAAACACAATACCACAAGAGATCAAGCACAGATGTGACACAGTGGTTTATCCCGTGGTTCGGCCAAGACCAACGCTTGCCTACTCCATGTTGTGGCGTCCCAACGGACGAGGGTTGCAATCAACCCCTCTCAAGCGGTCCAAAGACCCACTTGAATACCACGGTGTTTTGTTTTGCCTTTCACTATCCCGTTTGCAAGGAATCTCCACAAATTGGAGTCTCTTGCCCTTACAAATATATGATCACAAAGAAGCACAGAGTAAGGGAGGGAAGCAACACACACAAATCCACAGCGAAACGCGCGCACACACACGGCCAAGAATCGAGCTCACAAGAGTATCACAAAGTTCTCACTAGAACGGAGCTCGAAACACTTAGAATGACAAACGAATGCGCAAAGACTGAGTGTGGATGATCAAGAATGCTCAAAGGTTGCTTGTATATCTCCTCCATGCGCCTAGGGGCCTCTTTTATAGCCCCAAGGCAGCTAGGAGCCGTTGAGAGCAAATCTGGCAGGCTATCGTTGCCTTCTGTCGTCGGGGGCACCGGACAGTCTGGTGCACACCGGACACTGTCCGGTGCCCGATTTGTTTCCTTAAACAGCGAAGCCGACCGTTGCAGACCGTTGGCAGATCTGGAGCCGTTGGCGCACCGGACATGTCCGGTGAACACCGGACAGTCCGGTGACATCTTCCGACCGTTGGCTCCGCCACGTGTCCCGCGTAGATTGCGCGGCCGACCGTTGGCCCGGCCGACCGTTGGCTCACCGGACAGTCCGGTGCACACCGGACAGTCCGGTGAATTTTAGCCGTACGCCGTCGGCGAATTCCCGAGAGCGGCCACTTCGCGCCGAGTCAGCCTGGCGCACCGGACACTGTCCGGCGCACACCGGACAGTCCGGTGCTCCAGACCGAGCTGAGTCTTGGCTGCACTCAGCCAAGTCTTTTACTCCTCTCTTCTTTTCTTCTACTTTCTGTTTCTAACACTTAGACAAGTATATTAGTACTCAAAACCAATGTACTAAAGCTTAGAAACATACCTTTATCCTTGATTTGTACTGTGTCCACCATTTTACAATTAGGCACCTGTGTTGGGCACTAAATCACCAAAATACTTAGAAATGGCCCAAGGGCACATTTCCCTTTCAAAAGGGGACCATACTTGGGCCAATTTCCTCTTCACAGCCCACATGCTCCCGCGTCCCTGTTATTCTGGCGTGTGGGCCCCAATAACCGGTGTCTTCCACCTCGCGTAGGCACCTGAAGACAGAAACAACACATGATCGTTGGAGATTTGACCCGAATCTCGGGAGCCTGATGCCCAGCTCCTATGCCGCGCCTGCGTACCCAGCTCGGATATGTGACCGCACCATTGCGTGGGGTCGCATTCTAGAACCATTGTGCGCACCACGGTTTTGTCCAGGCCGATGCGGGGAAGGCAGAATCGCTGCTGCACCATGGGTCAATCCCGAACAGTTCGATGGTCGTAACAGACCTCCGCTTCCACCGCTGCGATTATTGACCGCGGTGTCGTGCGATATCCTTGGGGGAAGCAGCTATAAGTATTTGGGCGACCGTCCCCTCCTTCCTCCAATCTCCCTCGACCCATGCCACTATTCCCTATCCACCATTATCGAACACCTGAGAGAAACCCGCCACCATGGAACCGAGGAGAGAGAAAGCAATGGGTGCCGATGTTGGGCAAACCTTCTGCGTAGTCGTTCGAAGCCTTGGGGTTGTGCCAGGGAGCTTTGTGATATCATACTAGAGGTGCTGGGCGGCGTTCCGTGTGTTGCCGGTGAGCCCTAACCGCACGTTTGGCGCGCCGCGCGGGTCCTTCCTCGTCGTGTTGGGCAAGCTCGTCGTCAGCATCTAGTTCATCGGAACCAATGGCCTGCTGGTGTTCCTCGCCGCCGTGTGGGTGGTTCTGGGCGTGTTTGGGGGCAAACGGTGCCGCAATTCCTCACCATGTGTTCGACGCCGCCGCGATCCCACCCTCCTCCGTGGGCAGCAGCCACCACACCTCTAACACTGGTGAGTACCCTCAAACTGTGTTCGCAATAGCATAAGCATCGCGTAGTCCTATCCGATTTGGTTTTGTTGCTTGGGGTTGGCCGTTCGCTGTCGCACTCGCGTGCTCCGCCGTGTGAGCCTGGCGGCAGTGACTCTGCTCGGAGTTGGTGGGAAGAAGGGCTTCTGGCCGTTCATTCTTTGATGGTCAGCTAGAATTAGGGGTCTTGGGTGTGTTAAACCAGAGCCGTCGAAGTTCGATCTGGCGGCCGCGAGGTGAATTGCGCGCATTAAACCGAGACCCTTGGATTCGGATCCGATTGTTTAGATGGCGTACCGGTTCGTAGTGAATCGGGATCTAATCTGCATCGTTCATTTGCAATCGTGCGGTCTAGATTTGAAAATAGCCCTTCGAGCATCCGATTTGCATAAGAGCCCCGTGTTATTTAATAATCAACCCGTGGTTCATCCCTGGTGTAGTTTGTGTCTTAGGTTCTTTTACGCCAGAGCCCCTGTGCTTACCAGAAATGGAGGCCTAGTCCATACAGCGAGAAAAACTTATAAAATAATTTAGAGAAGGGATTTTTAATGTGAAAATAATTATTAAAATATGCTTAATCCCTAGAAAATTCATACTAAGTCCAAATTAGTCCGTTCCAGTTCCTATAATTTTGTAATAATATTGTTTATCACATAGTAACACTGTTATAACATGAAAATCATACTAGAATTGATTACTCAATTAATCTTGTATCAAATACATAAAACCTTTAGAAATTCATAACTTAAAATCCATTACTCCAAATTGATTCATTCCGGTGGAATTAATTTTTTTTAAGTATTGTTTATCACCTAGTACCTTTATCTAACCATGAAACTTGATTTAAAATTATTCACATGAATTACTCCATTCTAGGTACTTAATAACTACATAAAATGATATCTCGGCGACCGTAATTCCGATTTTAGTGGTTCTCGTTACCACGATCTCGTAGCAACGTGTAGATCATTATTATTTAGTTTGTACTTATGTTTGGTGTGATGTTAATTTTATCTATACCATGTTTGTTTGTATTGCTACGACTAGCAGTGAGGTCACGAGGATTCGAAGAATCACCCTGATAACTGGAATCTCAAGTGCCACACAAGTTGTGCTCTTGATTCACTTTTGTTACCCAATAATGTTCTTTATAATCATTTACCATCATAGGTTTAATTTTGATGGGACCTAATAGGCCACCCTAGTCTGTTTATCCATTTTACCTTGTTATCCTGAATCACATGGGTAGTTTTTGCTATTGCTTTACATGGTTTTGGGATTAATACTACATTATATCCATGTTCCAATTGTTTTTGTTATTCTACTTATGTTCATGTCAAGATCATCTTTAATGTTAATTGGAACATGGAGCTTAACTTAAGAAACACGTGCCACCACAAGGGAGGAATGGGACCCCTTGGCTAACTAATTAGGATAGCTAGTGGAAGACTACCTTACCCGAAAGGGGCAAGGGCAGTAGGGGAGTTGCATGCAAGGAGGTTCTCGGGTTGATTTTGCTGCAATGGCGGTCAGACGGGGGATTCTTGCAGGTGCTCTTCCCATAAACTGTAGCAGGTTTTTGGAAGCTAGTGGAACTTTGTAAAGGCCTCGTAGTGGATCTCTAGCCATTCACCTCGTTAGTGTCTAAGGTTCTAGCTAGCCCTGGCGACATGGGAAACACGACTTGTGGGTAAAGGGTACAACCTCTGCAGAGTGTAAAACTGGTATACTAGCCGAGCTCACGGTCAAGAGCAGCTCAGGACTCTCTGATGATTAATCTATGGATCTTAAATTCAATTTGTCATTTGCATTGCATGGGATTTGTTATTAATTGTGTTCTATTATTTTATTATGGTTTGGTATTCACTTACACTTAGTAACTGCTAATAAAATTTTGACCAACTACTTAAAAGCAATGCTCAGCTTTAACCCCTGTCATTGATTAGCCTTACACATCACATGAACTCCCACCTTTGTGAGTTCATGTCCACTG
Source organism: Zea luxurians (assembly GCA_029449295.1). NCBI lineage: Eukaryota > Viridiplantae > Streptophyta > Magnoliopsida > Poales > Poaceae > Zea > Zea luxurians. The sequence continues at coordinate 62,080,084 of JAOPSE010000011.1, read as the reverse complement.
GTTCCCCACAACTTGTTGAGCTATGATCATGTGTGAGCTCACCCTTGCTGTCTCATACCCCCCCACAGGAGAAGAACAGGTGGTTTCAGTAGGAGCCACAAAGCGAGGAGTTCGATCTGATCTAGGTGGCGTTTCTCAGTTGACATTGGCGCCAACGACGATCCTTAGTCCGTTTTATATTTATTCTTTTATCTTGTAATAAGACTTCCACTATGTAATAATACTCTGATGTTATTGTCACATTTATCTCTATACACTCTGTTATTATATATGTTGTCTTCTTGACGCATGTATGAGATGCACCTGGCTTTGTTCCTTAAAGCCGGGTGTGACACCCCGACAGCTAAGGGGAGCAGCCCAGTCTTGGTGGGAGTCTTACTTCGCCACCCATGCCAACCCTGAAGCCATCACTTGGGAAGAATTCAGAGACAACTTCCGTCGCTACCATGTGCCCGAGGGACTGATGATAGTAAGGAAGGAGGAGTTTCTCGCCCTGAAGCAAGGTCCCTTGTCCGTCAGTGAGTACAGGGATAAGTTTCTGCAGCTGTCACGTTATGCCCCAGAAGATGTCAACACGGATGTCAAGAGGCAGTACCGCTTCTTGAGAGGATTGGTTGATCCCCTCCACTATCAGCTGATGAACCACACCTTCCCTACCTTCTAGCATCTTATCGACAGAGCAATCATGACAGAAAGGAAGCGTCAGGAGATGGAGGACAGGAAATGCAAGATTGGTGGACCTTAGGTTGGGAGTAGCAACCGTCCTCGCTATTCAGGCAACCCACCTCAGCCATTCAAGCAAGGTCACTAGCACCAGCATCAGCGTCAAAACCAGCAGCAGCAGTACCAGAGGCAGTTTCCTCATCAGCAGCAGCAATACCGTTAGAACAACCAGCAAGGAGGAAATCAATACCAGCGTCAGAGCAATCAGGCAGCCCGTCTTCCTGCCCCAGCTACCAACCAGTACAACCAAGCAGCGCCAGCGCAAGGAGGGAGTCGTGCATGTTTCCACTGTGGAGAACAAGGCCAATGCGCGAATCATTGCCCAAAGAAAGCAGCTTAGTAGCAGCCAGCTCCTAATTCCCCAGTCAGACAGAATACAATGCAGCAAGGAGGCAACAACCATGGGCAACCTCGTGCTCAGTATGGAAAGGTGAACCACTTGGAGGCTGACACAGTCTAGGAGACTCCAGGAGTGGCATTAGGTATGCTTTCAGTCTAGTACCATTCTGCAAATGTCTTATTTGATACTAGAGCAACACATTCTTTTATGACTGTATCATGGGTAGAAACACATAATATACCAGTAGCACCCATGTATCCACCTATGAGGGTTAGTTCAGTTGGTGGAAGAACCCAAACGGATAGATTTTGCCCTAGTGCAAAGGTTCAAATAATGGGGATAGCGTTCCCCGCTGATTTAATAGTTATGGGTAACCAGGATACAACTATAGATGTCATCCTAGGGATGAATTGGCTAACCAAGTATCAAGCCAGTCTTAGCTGTGACAAGAGAACAGTGAAGTTAGTGTCCCTATCAGGAGAAGAAGTGTTAGTGGAGTTGATCTTGTCTAGACCAAGGAAAGGGAGTTGTCACCAATTCACCGCCCATATTGAGGAAATTAAATCATCAGAGGCTATCAATGTAGAATTAGAATTCCTAGATGTGTTTCCCGAGGAGTTACCGGTATGCCACCTGAAAGGAAGGTTGAATTTGCCATAGAGCTTATACCAGGCACCGCTCCAATTTCCAAGAGAGCCTATCGAGTGTCCGGACCAGAATTGGTGGAACTCAAGAAGTAGATTGATGAGTTGTTAGAGAAAGGCTACATCAGACTGAGTACCTCACCTTGGGCAGCCCCAGTGCTATTTGTGGAGAAGGATGGAACAAAGAGGATGTGCATTGACTACAGATCTTTGAATGAAGTCACTATCAAAAACAAGTACCCCCTGCCCAGAATTGAAGATTTATTCGATCAGTTGAGAGGGGCCAGTGTGTTCTCAAAGATAGATCTGAGGTCAGGCTACCATCAGCTTAGAATCCGACCTTCGGATATACCGAAAACAACATTCATCACCAAGTATGGACTGTATGAGTTCACAGTCATGTCATTCGGTTTGATGAATGCGCCAGCTTACTTCATGTACTTAATGAACAGTGTGTTCATGGACTACCTCAACAAGTTCGTGGTGGTGTTCATTGATGATATTCTTATATACTCCCAAAATGAGCAAGAGCACGAGGAGCATTTGAGGAAAGTACTTTAGAGGCTACGATATTGTCAGCTGTATGCCAAGCTTAGCAAGTGCGAGTTCTGGATCAGTGAAGTCCTATTCCTGGGTCACATTATAAACCAAGAGGGATTGGCTGTAGATCTGAAGAAGGTAACAGCCATCTTGGACTAGAAAGCACCAAAAGATGTCCGAGGAATCAAGAGTTTCATTGGAATGGCCGGCTATTATCGGCGTTTCATTGAAGGTTTATCCAAGATTGTCAGGCCAATGACAACCTTATTGGCAAAGAAGGTTGAGTTCAAGTGGACCCCAGCATGCCAGAAGTCCTTTGAGACATTGAAGGAGAAGTTGATGACGGCACCAGTACTGATTCTGCCAGATGTTCACAAGCCATTCTCAGTATATTGTGATGCTTCGTACACCGGACTGGGATGTGTGTTAATGCAGGAAGGGAGATTAGTGGCATACTCATCCCAACAATTGAAGATTCATGAGAAGAATTATCCTGCTCATGATCTGGAATTAGCAGCCGTGATTCATGCATTGAAGACCTGGAGGCATTATCTTTATGGGCAGAAGTGTGATATCTACACGGACCACAAGAGTCTCAAATATATATTCACTCAGTCAGAGTTAAACATGAGACGGCGAAGATGGCTAAAATTGATCAAAGATTATGAGCTGGAGATTCATTATCACCCAGGCAAAGCAAATGTGGTTCCAGATGATCTTAGCAGAAAGAGTCAAGTTAATATGTTGGCCGCTCACCCGATGCCGTATGAGCTAGCGAAGGAATTCGACAGATTGAGTCTCGGATTTCTGGACAACACCCAAGGGGTGACAATCGAGTTGGAACCCACTCTAGAGCAAGACATCAGGAAAGGTCAGAAGGAAGATGAGAAAATCAACAAGATCCGGCAGCTGATCATAGATGGGAAAGGCAAGGATTTCCATGAAGATGCAGAAGGAGTGGTATGGTTCAAGGATAGACTGTGTGTTCCCGATATCAAATCCATCCGGGAACTGATTCTCAAGGAAGATCATGAGACATCATACTCTATACACCCTAGTAGTGAGAAGATGTACCAAGACCTAAAGAAAAGATTCTAGTGGTATGGTATGAAAAGGGAGATAGCAGAGTATGTGGTTGTATGTGACAGTTGTCAGAGGATTAAAGCAGAACATCAGAGACCTGCAGGGTTGTTGCAGCCGTTGCAGATTCTTTAGTGGAAATGGGATGAGATCGGGATGGACTTTATAGTCGGTTTGCCTCACACTCATACTAGTTATGACTCCATCTGGGTAGTGGTGGACCGTTTGACAAAGGCGGCCCATTTCATACCAGTCAAGACCACCTACAACAGTGCGGTGTTAGCCGAACTATACATGTCTCGGATTGTGTGCTTGCATGGCGTTCTGAAGAAGATAATATCAGATAGAGGCACTCAGTTCACCTCTCATTTTTGGTAGCAGTTGCATGAAGCTTTGGGAACACACTTGAAGTTCAGTTCAGCTTATCACCCATAGACAGATGGTCAAACAGAGAGAACTAACCAGATTCTTGAAGACATGTTGAGGGCTTGTGCTTTGCAAGACAAGATAGGTTGGGACAAGAGGTTATCATATGCGGAATTCTCTTACAACAACAGCTATCAGGCCAGTCTGAAGATGACACCATTCGAAGCGCTCTGTGGGAGAAATTGCAGGACTCCATTGCATTGGGACCAACCCAGCGAAAGGTAGGTGTTCGGTCCAGATATTTTGCTTGAAGCCGAAGAGAACATCAGAATGGTCCGAGAGAATTGAAAGGCAGCGCAGTCCAGACAGCGCAGCTATGCCGACACCTGAAGAAGGGAACTCAGTTTTGAAGTGGGAGACTATGTCTACTTGAAGGTGTCACCCATCAGAGGAACCAAAAGGTTTGGAGTCAAAGGCAAGCTAGCACCTCGATATATCGGACCATATCAGATTCAAGCAAGACGTGGAGAAGTGGCTTACCAACTCAGCTTACCGGAGAATCTGTCCACTGTGCACGATGTGTTCCATGTGTCTCAGTTGAAGAAATGCTTGAGAGTGCCAGAAGAGCAGTTGCCAGTAGAGGATCTTGAAGTTCAAGAAGATCTGACTTATATTGAGAAGCCAACTCAAATTATGGAGACAGCAGATCGGGTCACCCGGAGAAGTACCATCAGGATGTGCAAAGTCAAATGGGGTCACCACTCAGAAGGAGAAGCAACCTGGGAAAGAGAAGATGATTTGAAGGCCAAGTACCTTGAGCTCTTTTCTAGCCAGCTCTAAATCTCGAGGGCGAGATTCTTTAAAGAGGGATAGGTCTGTAACACCCTGAATTTGGGGGTATAAAATTTCTTTCTAAGTATCACCCAAATTCATGTGTTACTCTTCTCTCTCTCACCCTAGGTTTTACCTCCCTCTAGATTCTCTCTCCCTTTCCCCTTTTAAGTAGAATTAGCTTAAAGTTAGGGGGATTTAATTATTTATTTTTGCCAAAACATTATGAGTCATGACATGTTGCATCATGATGAGCTTAAAATATTCTTTGAAGTGTTGCACAAGTTTGAATTTATTTGAATTGAAACCTAATTTGAATTTGGATTTGAAAACCCTATAGAAAAGAAATAGAAAAGGAATTAGAAAATCTAGAGAAAAAGAAAAAGAGAAAGCAGCCCAAACCAGCCTAGCTCGGCCCAGCTAGGCCGCGCGCCTGCGCCGCCTGACAGGCGGACCCCGCCTATTAGGGGCAGCTCTTTCTCCCGCGCACCCTCTCTCTCTCGCTCGCTGCCCAATGGGGCTGACCTGTCGGCGCCGGTTTCTTCACCCGTGCTCCCCTCCTCTCTCTCTCTATCTCTTGGGCCTGGTTCGCCAGTTGCTAAGCAGTTGCACCACGCGTCCCCTTTTCTCTCTCTGCACCGTGGGCCTGCCCTGTCAGATCCGCCCTCCCCGCGCCCGCCGTGGACCGGCGAGTGCGCACTTGCACACGTCGCCGGATTTCTCGGCCACGACGCCCGCCCACGCGCCCAGCTCCTTTCTTAGAGCCTCGCTAGTGCCCCGCACTCGCCCCCCCCCTCGCCTCATTTCACGCAGCTCTGCCCTCGCAGCCAAACTCCGTCGGAGCCCCGCACCCGCGTTCCCAACCATCCAGCTCGCCGGAGACCGCGCCAAGCGTCCCCGAGCTCCGCCCCGAGGTGAGACACCTGTCCCTATGCCCAATTTTCCCTATTGCGCTCTATGCTCGGCCAATTTCGGCTTCGTCGGTGCTCGGCCATGGCGGACCACTGTGCTCGCGCGGTGGCCGGCCACTTTAACCCGGTCTAGTTCCCCGGCGTTAGTCCCTAAGGTGCCTCTGCCTCTGCTGAAGCTAGCCTAGGCCTTAGCGCGCCTTAAGCCCCCTCCCCGTGGCCGGAATGCCTCGCCGGAGCTCCTCCGGTCCGCTTGAGGCCTTCCCTCCGTCGTTCTCCCCTCTCTGCCCATGGATTCATGGCCTCTTCCCCGCCATTGAGTTCGCCGTGGCGTTCTCTTCCTCTCTGCCCAACTCTGGCGACCCCGGAGCCACCCTAGCCCGCGCCTGCCTCAACTCCGACGACTTCACCGCCACAGAGAGGAGCAGCGCCGCCCGCAGCCGTTCACCCCTCCCTGGTCTGATCCCCTCCATCCGATTTTGATACCACAGCCTAGATCGCGGGTACCGCTTCGCGCACGCGCGCCCTGACGCCCCTGGCCCGGCTGTCAGCGCCCAAGTCCCCTGGCGCTAGGCCCGCTCAGTCAGTGCGTTCCCCCCTAGTCGCTGACACCCCCTGGCCCACCTGTCAGCGCTCGCCCGCCCGCGCGCGCCCTCGGCCGCAGATCTAATCTCGGCCGTCGGTTTCTGATCCAACGGTTTGAATCGCTCGATACCCCTTCGCACGGTAGTTTTATTAAAGAGACCCTTGGTTTGTTTAGAATCAACCCGTCGTCCCTGGTTTTCGCGCGCAGGCCCCTGTCTTGCAGATTTAACCCTGGACTTTTAAATATTCACAGAATTAGACCTAATTTCATATTTTGAATTCCCAAACTTGTTTATTTCATATCGTTTACATATGAACTCCAAATTTAGTGATTCAAATTGCAAAATGTTCATAGGATTATTCTCTGTTTAAATAAAATAGTCTCATTTACTTTCTGCACATTCTAATTTTTGTGGTTAAGTAGAAACTAATGTAGGTATAGATTTATTTATTTAATAAAATAAATAAAAGGAGAACCATAGAGAAATAAGCATGTGTAATCTTGTGAGATTAATAAGGTGTATTACATGAAATCATCTCTGACCCAATTTTTAAGTCACAATAAAATAAATTGAACTATGTTATGTATTTGTGAGTAACACTTAGAGAAATAATAATATATTTCCAAATGAAGTTAGTTTATGCTATAGTTTATGTTATGCTTTGAACACATTATCCCTTATATAGTATTGTGTCCTTTTAAGATGCATTCCTATGTTTGTACATGTTTGGTGTGTTGTTCATTTGTACTTTCCAAATGTATTAAATGCATGCTCGCTTTATTTAGACAACGAGCAGTCCGAGGTTCCTGAGTGTATTGTTGGAGACCTCCCTGAGCAACAACCTGGTGAAGGCAAGTGTCCTCTGACCTATTATGTCCTACATACTTTATGATTCACTGTCCCGCATTACATTATCTAAACCTAAGGATTGACTAGTTTGTATGTACCTCATCCTTGTTTACCTTTTGGGTTATCATGGTTAGCAGTTTGCTATTGCCTTAACTTTAATCAATGAACATGATGTGAACATTTATGATACGATACTGTTATCTTGATTATGTTGATGATCTTATGATACTCTATGGGGCTCAGGCCTTTTTCCTGAGTACCTCTCTGTAAGGACCTATTCGTGGAGTGACCACCCGGGATAACAGTGCAACCATGAGGGTGGAATGGGACGCACTTAGCTAATTAATTAGATAAACCTGGGGGTGTAGTTGGCTTTGCTAGAGGGCCGTCAATGGGGGCCGGGGCGTAGTGCTCGCTCTGCCAAGGTTGGGGTGCAGAGGTTCATTCGATTTGGTTTTGTTAGTCACCCACCCTAGGGAGGTGTACTGCATTTGTACGACTGGTGAAACCTAACGAGCAGCTATGCACCAGGGGTCTTTGTAAAGGCTACGTAGTGTATCTCTGGCCATTCACCTTGGTAGTGAAGATCGGGTCTGTACAACCCAGGCTAGAAAGGGATCACGACTCGTGGGTAAAGTGTGCAACCTCTGCAATGTGTTAGAAACTGGTATATCAGCCGAGCTCACGGTTAAGAGCAGCTTTGGGATCCTCTTTGATTAGAAGAACTTTGATTACTTTTATGATGATGATTAACAATGATGCTATAAAATCTGATCTGTGGTATTTCCTCGTTTGAGGAAGTATTTTTGGGTAATAAATGGGTTTATTACTAAAGGTTGGCTCTACTAATAATAATAAATACTTGACTAACCTAAAAGCAACTGCTTGACCTTAACTCCATATACAGCTAGTCCACTTTAGCCAAACAAGACATTTGCTGAGTACGTTGATGTGTACTCACCCTGCTTTACAAACCACCCCCACCCATGTCCCCATTCTACTCAGTGCTCAGGAGTTGATGCTGACAACATGGAAGATTTCGAGTAGTTTCAGAACTACGACGAGTTCTAGTTCTTTCTTAGTGGCAAACCTCAGTCAGCTGCCTGTGTAGGCTTATCATCTATGTTTCGTTTCTCCGCACTTTGATAGTTATGTTAAAGACAATGGTTATGTAATAGACTCTATGGATGTCTCTAACATCTTTATGTAAATAAAGTAACTTTCCGCTATTTATTTTCGAGCATTGTGTGATGATTTCCAATTATGTAATCGCTGTGTACGTGATTTTCTGATTCTGGCACGTACATGGCTCGTATTCGGTTTACCTTCTAAAACTAGGTGTGACAACTAGGCTATATATTATTGCCATTATCAATCACCAAATCGATATCTGCATATATGTTTGCTCATCAAATTAACAATCTATTCCTATAGATAATATATGTGTGTATAATAAAGCATACAGTGATAGTACCCACAATCTGTTTCCCCACCCAGCCACGCATGGATGGGTCCGAAATCCGAATCGACGTCTCCGGTCAGATCATGGTCCCATGGTACAGCAGCAGCATCAGCAATGAAGAATTAAAGACGACGGGAGGTAGCAAGCCGAGGCCGAAGCCGACGACAACCGAATTACTGCGCGGCTCTGGGCGACCTCTTGGAGCACTTGGCCTGCACGGCGAGCGTGGCGGTGGTGCCAGGGCAGTTGGCGTCACCGCCGTAGACGTCGGCGGACACGGGCAGCGTGCAGATGCGCTTGCCGAGGCAGGCCTTCTCCACCAGCTCCTTGGCGCGCGGCGTGTGGCAGCTGCCGATGGTGTAGTTGCCGCAGATGCCCATGGGGTTGCCGTAGCTCGCGAACACCACCTGCTGGATGAGCTTCTTGGGCGAGCACGTCAGCGTGGCCCGGGGCTTGAGGTCGGCGGCGGTCACCGTGATCTGGCTGTCCTTGCGCTCCCACGACTTGATGTGCGCCGGGTTCCTCTCCGAGATGAAGGTGCAGATGTTGTCGCGCTTCACCGTCAGGATCATGATCGCATCCGGCCGCCCGAACTCCTCCTCGAACAGCACCAGCACGTTGTCCTTCTGCCGCAAGAAGGACCGGGGAATATGGTACCTGCATATCATCATATTATGTATATATATAATCGACAAAAACTAAGAATTACAGCAAATTACTAGTAAGAGCTTATTAGAGCTTACAGCTGCTGCGATGGCCGGCCGAGGGCGTGCTTGTAGGAGATCCAGTAGCGGCCGATGCCCTGGCCGTTGACGAACATCAAGCCCTTGCCCATTGTGCTCATATCCAGCACGATCGGGTCCTCTCCAGACGGCATGTCGAAGTGCCTCTGACAGAACACACACACACACAACGAGCAGAAGCACACGGCAACACTTGAATCAGCCTAGTAGCTGGGAGTACTCACTACTGGTGTTGTGTCGTGAATTCGTGATGAGCTAGTTTACCTTGTACCAGGTGAGCGGCCTGTCGTTCACGGCTGGCTTCCATGTGACGCTGCCCATGCCCTTCTCGGTGTAGATCTGCTTCTGCTCGCCGACGAGGCCGACGATGTGGCCCCAGCCGTTATTCGTCAGGTCAAGCGTGCCCGCGTTGAGGCCCTTGATCTGCACCCTGTCGACGCCGGCCAGACGGTGCTCCAGGTAAGCGCCACTGTCCTGAAACAACCCATTGTATACATTATATTCTGAACCCATTGTAGCCTGATTTCAACCAAGAACGGCAATGCTCTCCGATGCACATATGAACCTAGCTAATAGGGTCCACACCCACCATCATTCCCATCGTCGACGCCAAGACGGCGACGTGGTTCACGCCCTTTTTCAGGTCCATGGGCTTCTCGAGCGTGAACGCCTTGTTCATCTTGGTCCCATGCCCACATCCTGCACACACACACATTCATTAAGCTTCTTTCTATCTCCTCATCCATGGCAGTCTGAAGACCAAGTCCTATTACCTACGAATTTGGTGTTCACAAACGCCACGCTGGCGTGCCCGTGGCTGTTGACCTCGAGCACCGTCTTGATGTCGCGGCGGATCGGCATGTCGTCCGCCTCCAACTTGAAGCTGTTGCCACACAGAGGCAGGCAGGTATGTGTCGTCCACGCTCAGATCACCCACACATACATGACACCACTTACCAATTTGAAGTTTTGAAGCAAGCAGCAACCGCACCTGGAGGTGTACCAGACGTAGTCGGTCTTGTCCTTGGTGAGGTTGTAGAGATCGCCGGCCTTGCGCAGCCTGATCTTGGACTGCTTGTACTTGGGCACCTTCTCCTCGTCGAACATCTGCCACACGTTGTTCTGCGTCGTCTGGTCCGCGAAGTGGAACGTCCTCTGGTTGTGCTGCGCGTTCACGTGCTGGGTGCCGAAGACGACGGTCTTGCAGTCGGCGAGGATGCTGATGGAGTGGCGCGGCACGAAGTAGGACTGGCCCCGGAACGTTAGCGTCACGTCGTCCTTGGTGTTGTGGTTGGAGAGGAACGCCACGCACACCTTCTGCTCCGGGATCTCGAACACCCTCGCCTCGAACTGCTTGCCCAGCTTCTCCGTCGATGGCTTCCCCCAGAGCAGGGCCTTCTTGCACAGCTTCAGCGCCAGGTGCAGGTCCCTCAGATGGCCCCACTTAGGCTCCTTGTACAGACCTGAATATATAGTCCATCAACAACAGAGACGGAATGCAAATAAAGTTCCCGACTAGCAGCAACGCGATCGGCTGCTAGCTGTCGATGCCGTAGTCTCACCGAATTCATCGAGAGGTGCCTCGTCGTAGTATTTTGGCATCACAAAGGCAGCAGATGTCCTTCCAAAGTTTGTTCCACCATGGTACTGTTCAGAGTTTCAAACAAGCATATGCAATGTAAACCGTGCGGTTCAGCGACAACAGTCTCACTTCCTAAAATGTGTAATGGAGCTTTCTTTTTGGTATTTCGCTTCATATATACTACAGCTGAGTACCATGTAGTAGTTTGTCATAGTACCGCCCACGGAGAAGAAGCGCGCCACGGCAAATGCAATGTCCTCAGCAGAACGCTGGGATGGTGGGTCACCGAATACTCTATACCTGTTTGCACACACCAAGGAAATGATTGGTTTGCGATGAAGGTTTCTGCGACGAAGTGGTATATGGACAGTGATCTATCTAGTTGAACAAAGGCAAGTTAATGGATTACTGTTGCAGGAAGAAGGGACTTACTGTGCTGTCCAGTTCTCAGTCCACAAGAGGGGCATGCTCTTGTTCATTGGACCTGGCCATGTATCTCCACAGTTCCTCCCATTGCAGGTAGGAATCTACACAATAAGAAAAGAAAACAAAAGAAAAGAGCCCAGCATATCATTGCATGTGTATTTTCGAAGTACTCCCTCCTTGCGGTTTCAAATTATAAGTTATTTTAACTTTCTTAGAGAGTCAAAGTATCTTTGACCATATTATATAATAAAACAATACTTTCCTCGTCCAAAAACAGTATTAGTTCTATCTCTTAATTTTTATGTATATATTAAAATGGATACTGATGACACGTATATAAAAAACACATGCATCAAGTATATGAATCCATTAATTTATTAAAATGAATTTTAATTTACGACGGAGTGAGTAATATTTATTATACCAAATAAGTATCGCTAGATTATTCATTAGTTACTTTTTCTGACATTATAAATCATAGTGATTTTAGTTATAATTTTGGTCGACCTTAATATGTTTTGACTTAGAAAAAAGTTAAAAAGAATTATGATCTGAAACGGATAGAATAAGGGTGTGTTTGGTTTGGCTTTTGGCTTTGGCTTTTTCCCCCTAAAAGCCAAAAGTCAAACCAAAGGGTTGAATCTGGAAAGCAGCTTTTTCTAAAAGCCGACTTTTTTGTAGTGCAAAACTAAAAGCACCTCTGGACCTGCTTTTAGCAGCTTTTAGGTGAAACTGTGAAAATATATATAGAATATTTTTATCGACTTTTAGTGGTTTCAACCAAACGATTTTTAGCTTTTTAGCAGTTCACAGCCCACAGCAGCTTTTTTCACAGCTCACAGCCCAGAGCAACTTTTTTCACAGCCACAGCCCAACCAAACAGACCTTAAGACGAAAAGGCTATCATTTGATGTTTTGACGATGTGGTATAACAACCACTGAACATTGTTATTCTGAAACTCTGAAATGTCATCTGAATGCTAAGCCTGTCAAGATTAACCCCAGTTTGTTGAAGAGTGAACCACATCATATGTATTTATTATTCGGTCAGAAAAAATGAAAGTTACCACATCACTAGGAGCTTTGGTCTGCTTGCACATGATCCATGGTATGCCGACGTTGGTGGAGATGGCCATATTTGCTGCCCACTTAATGTACTTGGTGCCATCATCTTTGAACGCCGCTTCCAAATGCTGGTACTCATTCTCAATCTGGCAGGCAGATTTGGGAACAGATAATTCGTCGGAAAGGAGGAAACCTCAAAACAAAACAAGAGGCTGCCGCAACAGTTTTGACTGTGTAACCTGTGCTAGAATGATAGGCCCTCCTTGTGACGCGAAAAGGTTGGCATCCTTAAGCCTTTTTATTATGATCTTTACAAACGTCTCCATGTGCATCTGTGTAAACGAAATCAACAGGTCACAGATCGTCAACATCTGGTGACTTGTACGTATCGCAAAACGTCCGCGTGCACAATTAGTGGTTTTGTTCATCAGATAGATCGTGATCACCTTGTATGGCTCGTTGTTTGTCCTGAACACAATGTCAGGGATCTCCCTTAGCCAGTAGGGCAGCCCTCTGACAAAGAATTGGAACAGAAACAATAATAAGGAATAAGAAAGAAGGAAATGGAAAGACAACTTTGGAAGATCGTATCAAATGCTAACTAGAGCAACTGAATTGAAGGAAGAGATGTTAAAGGCACACGAACAAACCCATGGTTCCATTCTGCCTGGATGAAGGGCCCAAGCCGGACCATGGCGTACATGTTGTGCTCCTGGATCAGCTTGAAGAACCTCACTATGTCGTACCGCCCCTCGAAGTCGAACTGCGCACAAGAAAATTAAGGAACGCGGTTTATGGATGGAATAATGGATCGGGCGTTTCATCGATCGCCATGAGCGCGCATTCTCATTCTTTGATCCTTATTACCTGACCCTTCTCGGGCTCGTGGATGTTCCAGAAGACATAGGTCTCGATGGTGTTGAGCCCGCCCTCCTTGGCCTTGGCGATGAGCTCCGGCCACATGTCCGGCGGGCTCCGCGGGTAGTGGATGGACCCGGAGAAGAAGATCTCCCGGCGGCCGTCGATGATGAGCGAGCGGCGGTCGTAGCTGACCACGGTGCCGTTCTTCGTCAGCTGCCACGCCGCCGCGGCGCCGGGGGCGAGCGCCAGAGCGGCGACCACGACGAGCGCCGCCGCGGCAAGCCGGACGCGGTGGGACATGTCGACATGCATGCGTACGGGGAGGGTAGACCGGGGCTCCGGGAGTGGGGAGGACCTGTCGGGACAGCGAACGGGGGAAGGGGAGAGACCAAGGGCTACGTGTTCGCGGCCATAGTAGTATAGCGATCCTGAAATAGGAAGGGCGCGAGAAGGGAGGGGGGGCCGGAGGCCGCAGCGGGGGGTGAACGGCCGCCCGGGAATGCCGGACGCCGCGGGCGGGTGCCACTGCCAGGAGACCGACGGGGTGGGGCTGGGGCACGGTTGCTGCGACAGCACTCACCACCAGCCACGAGCCCACGACACAAGGCACATCGGGGCTCAGGCACGCACGTACGCGCTAGGTTTTGTTGGTGTGCTTCTTTGGCAGCGTGCGTGCGTCCAGGAGGAAATGGCAGCAGATTAAATGCCCGTTCGGTTCTTCGGGAATGCTTTACTGGATTAGTTCCGGATTGGAATAGTTCTCAAATTTGTATTAGCTTGATGAGTTGGAATAGTTCCCGTTTCCAATCTAGACTAAACGAACCGAGCCTAAGGGAAACCATTTCGGCTTAAGAGCATCTCCAAGAGACTCTATATTTTTTATTCTCTATTTGACTCTTTATTTATCTCTATATAAATATTGAATTCTATATGTAGCATATTATTTCAACAGAATCTCTAACATGCAACTTAGTTTGGCTAGCTGGAGTGGCTAGCAAGTTTGGCTAGCAATAGAGACAATTTAGATAGTTGGATGGCTTGGCTAGTTAGATGGCTAGTCTATTGAAAAGTTATTTTGATGTTAGATTTCTAAATTTTAACTTGACAAGTTATTTGACTAGTGTCTTGTAGATGCTCTAACGCCAGCAGTTCGTGGCGGCGATTTCAATTGCGCAATTAGAGTAAATTGGGTCCTAAAACTTGGCACACTATATCACTTAGATCTTCAAACTCAGAAAACTAGAAAAAAAATTAGCACGCTGTGTCACTTGGATATCCGAACTCAAAAAATAGTAAAATAGGTCCTCTAATTTAGTTGGTCCTTGTAAAACATCCAAAATCAGGTTTGCTCAAACCGGATGTCGTTGTGACATGCTACGTTGCAGTCACTTGATTCCCTAAACTTGGTATGATATGTTACATGGGTCCCCAAACATGACATGATGTGTCACTTAGGTACCCAAACTTTGATTAGTGTCCTCCAACGTGGCACGCTACGTCGGTATCTAGTTTGAGCAAACTTGTTTGTGGATGATTTTTACACAGGCTGACTAAGTTAGAAGACCTATTTTGTTGGTTTTCTGAGTTCAAGAACCCAATCGACACAGCGTGCCAAGTTTGAGTACTGCTACTACATTTGATGGGGGGGAAAGCAACTCGCACAAAGCATGGGATTACATTCAGATAGCTTCGTCTTGGGTCAAATTTGTGTCACACACGATTTTAAGGGACAAAGCCGGGTGCATCTCATACATGCGCCAAAGAAGACAACATATATAATAATAGAGTGTATAGAGATAAATGTCACAATAATCAGAGTATTGAATACATAGCGGAAGTCTTACAAAATAAAAGATAAATATAAAAGGATCTTGTCGGTACCCTGAAACTAGGGTACCCTTTACTACTGTATAAAGACGTTGTACCCACACGGCTATCTCTTAGTCGCGTGGCAAAGGTGTTGTGTGTGGGACCAAGCCATGACTCGCCCTGGCCTCGGGTAACAAATCTAGGTCCACAACAGCGCCTGACCCCACCATATGGGCGGGTCTGGAGCCACCACGTGTTCAGAGGAAGTGACATACTCCAAGATATCAACAGTGAACCCGGACCTCCATGGGAGGGTGCCGGACCCCCTGGATATACAGTCCGGACCTCCAAAGTTGGTCCAAGACCTCCACGTGTGCAAGCCAGACCCCTGGAATGGGATCCGGACCCCCCCCCCGTATGGGGTCCGAGCCACCCACAATGGGGTCCCAAGGTCTCAGGACAGAACATACTCAGGCCTTGAACAGGACCCAGGCGGGGGTCCAGTGCCAACACATGTCCGGACCTAGTCTGGTGGGTTCCGGACCTGTCCGCATACACTCCAGCCCCCCCCCCCCCGCTCAAGCGGAGACCCGTTGCAGCCACATGGCATACTGCGCGGCGCGCGCCTCCACATTCATTACGAATAACACGTGCGCTTGTCCATTCCACAGACAGGTGGCGTGCATAGTCCACGATACGCGGGCGCCATGCTATTATTCACCATTACTCGTACGTTTCGGCTATCAATGCTGCATGGACTACGGTCATCAAGGCTCACGGTGATTGCTCAGGCGTTACTAGCATTAATTACTCACATATTGTATTCCTTCAGTTATGCTCCTGGGCCCGCATGTCGGGTCTCAGTGTTCTTGTATGTGCCTTCCCTTAAACTATAAAAGGGAAGGCACATAGCGTTACAAGGACAAGTACACACAGACTCTCAAGCTCTCAAACACTCACAATACTACATACACACGGTGGAGGTAGGGTATTACGCTCCGGTGGCCTGAACCACTCTAAACCCTCGTGTCTTCTCGTGTTCATCCAAAATCCACACAACAGGCAAAACGCTTAGGCCCCCTCCTCATCTTAGGATTAGGGCGGGTGCATTCTGCCACCCTGCCGGAGGATTTTCTCTCCGACAAATCTAAAATCCATCCTTGGCGCCAGAAAGTCGACTGGAAGACGCCACCTAGATCAAATCAAACTCCATGAGGTGTGGCTCCTCTTGAACCACATGTTCTTCTCCTGTGGGGGTGTGAGACAGTAAGGGTGAGGTCACACATGTTCATCGCTCAACAAGTTTTGGGGAATAATGTAGCATGATATCACCAAAGGTGGGAGTTCATGTGTAAGGCTGATCAACAATAGGGGTTAAAGCTGAGCATTGCTTTTACTAAGTTGGTCAAATTTTATTAGCAATTACTAAATGTAAGTAAATATCAAACCATAATAAATAATAATAGAACAAAATTGATAATAAATCCATGCAAATGCAAATGACAAATTGAATTTAAGTTCCATAATTTAATCATGCGAGAGTCCTGAGCTACTCTTGACCGTGAGCTCGGCTAGTATACTAGTTTTACACTCTGCAGAGGTTGTACCCTATACCCACAAGTCATGTTACCCATCTGCCAAGGGATCGCGACTCCCATACACCTCTACCAAGGAAGCGAGGTAGGGCAACACTACGAGGCCTTTACAAAGTTCCACTAGCTTTCGAAAACCCGCTACAGTTTATGGGAAGAGCACTTGCAAGAATCCCCGTTCTGACCGCCATCGCAGCAAAATCAACCCGAGAACCTCCTTGCATGCAACTCTCCTACTGCCCTTGCCCCTTTCAGGAAAGGTAGTCTTCCACTAGCTTTCCTAATTAGTCAGCCAAGGGCATCCCATACTACCCTTGTGGTGGCACGTGTTTCTCAAGTTAAGCTCCATGTTCCAATTAACATTAATGATCTTGACATGAACATAAATAGAATAACAAAATAACTGGAACATGGATATAATGAAATATTATCCCAAAACCATGTAAAGCAATAGCAAAACTACCCAAGTGATTCAGGGATAACAAGGTAAAATGGATAAATAGTGTAGGGTGACCTATTGGGTCCTGAAAGTCGCCTAGAGGGGGTGAATAGGCGGAATCTGAAAATTATAAACTTAAGCACAACTACAAGCCAGGGTTAGCGTTAGAAATATAATCGAGTCCGAAAGAGAGGGTGAAAACAAATCACAAGCAAATGAAGAGTGAGACACGGTGATTTGTTTTACCGAGGTTCGGTTCTTGCAAACCTACTCCCCATTGAGGTGGTCACAAAGATCGGGTCTCTTTCAACCCTTTCTCTCTCTCAAACGGTCACCTAGACCGAGTGAGCTTCTCTTCTCAATCAATCGGGACACTAAGTCCCCACAAGGACCACCACATAATTGGTGTCTCTTGCCTTGATTACAATTAGTTGGGAACAAGAAAGGGGAAGAAGAAAAGCGATCCAAGTGCAAGAGCTCAAAAGAACACGGCAAAACTCTCTCTTCTAGTCACTAATTGCTTTGAGTGGAATTGGGACTTTGGAGAGATTTTGATTCAATCTATTGTGTCTTGTATTGAATGCACTAGCTCTTGTATTGAATGTGTTGGCTGAAAAACTTGGATGCCTTGAAGTGTGGTGGTTGGGGGGTATTTATAATCCCAACCAACAAAGTGGTCGTTGGGGATGGCTGCTGTCGATGGGCGCACCGGACAGTCCGGTGCGCCACCGGACACTGTCCGGTGCGCCAGCCACGTCACCCAACCGTTAGGGTTCGACCATTGGAGCTTCTGACAACTGGGCCAGCGGATAGTCCGGTGGTGCACCAGACAGGTCCTGTTCACTGTCCGGTGCGCCTTCTGGCGCCTGCTCTGACTCTGCGCATGCAGTCCGCACTGTTCACTGTTCATTGTTCACTTTTGCAGACGACCGTTGGCGCGCTAGCCATTGCTCCGCAGGCACACCGGACAGTCCGGTGAATTATAGCAGAGTGGCTCCCCGAAAACCTGAAGCTAGCGAGTTTGAGTTAATCCACCCTCGTGCACCGGACACTGTCCGGTGCGCCAGACCATGGCTGCCTTCGGTTTACTTTGCTCCTTTGTTTTGAACCCTTTCTTTTAACTTTGTATTGGTTTGTTTTGAACCTTTGGCACCTGTAGAAAATATATTCTAGAGCAAACTATTTAGTCCAATAATTTGTGTTGGGCAATTCAACCACCAAAATCATTTAGGAAAAGGTTTGACCCAATTTCCCTTTCAATCTCCCCCTTTTTGGTGATTGATGCCAACACAAACCAAAGCAAATATAAAAGTGCTGAATTGAATTAGTTTGCATAAAGTAAGTGCAAAGGTTGCTTGGAATGAAACCAATAATTATTTCTACTAGATATGCATGGATGGTTTTCTTCTTATTTAAAATTTTGGACCACGCTTGCACCACTAGTTTTGTTTTTGCAAGTTCTTTGCGAAATTCTTTTCAAAAACCTTTTGCAAATAGGCAAAGGTATATGAATAAGATTGGAAGAAGCATTTTCAAGATTTGAAATTTTCTCCCCCTATTTCAAATGCTTTTCCTTTGACCAAAACAAAACTCCCCCTTAATGAAATTCTCCTCTTAGTGTTCAATAGGGTTTTACAAATTTTTGAAGATACTAGTACTTTTCTCCCCCTTTTGAACACAATAAGATATACCAATTTGAAAACATCATTTTTGAAATTCGTAGGTGGTGGTGCGGTCCTTTTGCTTTGGGCTAATACTTTCTCCCCCTTTGGCATGAATCGCCAAAAATGGATACTTGTGAGTGAAATATAAGCCCGTTGTAAGTTCTCTCCCTTTGGCAAACGATATATGAGTGAAGATTATACCAAATTGGAGAGCGGTGCAGAGTGACGGTGAAGGATAAATAATTCGATGGAGTGGAGTGGAAGCCTTGTCTTCGCTGACAAACTCCATTTCCCTTTCAATCTATCACTTAGCATGAAATACACTTGAAAAACCACATTAGTCATAGCACATGAAAGAGATATAAGCAAAGGTATATAAATGAGCTATGTGTGCAAGATATCAATCAAAATTCCTAGAATCAAGAATGTTTAGCTCATGCCTAAGTTTGGTAAAAGTTTTCTCATCTAAATGCTTGGTAAAGATATCGGCTAATTGTTCTTTGGTGCTAACATATGCAATCTCGATATCCCCCTTTTGTTGGTGATCCCTCAAAAAGTGATATCGAATGGCTATGTGCTTAGTGCGGCTGTGCTCAACGGGATTATCCGCCATGCGGATTGCACTCTCATTATCCCATAGGAGAGGGACTTTGGTTAGTTTGTAACCATAATCCCTAAGGGTTTGCCTCATCCAAAGCAATTGCGCGCAACAATGGCCTGCGGCAATGTACTCGGCTTCGGCGGTTGAAAGAGCTACTGAGTTTTGTTTCTTTGAAGCCCAAGACACCAGGGATCTTCCTAAGAACTGACAAGTCCCTGATGTGCTATTTCTATCAATTTTACACCCTGCCCAATCAGCATCTGAATATCCTATTAAATCAAAAGTGGATCCCTTGGGGTACCAAAGACCTAACTTAGGAGTATGAACTAAATATCTCAAGATTCATTTCACGGCCCTATGGTGAACTTCCTTAGGATTGGCTTGGAATCTTGCACACATGCATACGGAAAGCATAATGTCCGGTTGAGATGCACATAAATAGAGTAAAGATCCTATCATCGACCAGTATACCTTTTGATATACGGATTTACCACCTGTGTCGAGATCGAGATGCCCATTGGTTCCCATGGGTGTCTTGATGGGCTTGGCATCCTTCATCCCAAACTTGGTGAGTATGTCTTGAGTGTACTTTGTTTAGCTGATGAAGGTGCCCTCTTGGAGTTGCTTGACTTGAAATCCTAAGAAATACTTCAACTCCCCCATCATTGACATCTTGAATTTTTGAACCATAATCCTACTAAACTCTTCACAAGTAGATTTGTTAGTAGACCCAAATATGATATCATCAACATAAATTTGGCATAAAACAAATCATTTGCAATTGTTTTAGTAAAGAGAGTAGGATCGACTTTTCTGACTTTAAAGCCATTAGCGATAAGGAAATCTCTTAGGCATTCATGCCATGTTCTTGGGGCTTGCTTGAGCCCATAAAGCGCCTTAGAGAGTTTGTTGATATGATTAGGGTACTCACTATCTTCAAAGCCGGAAGGTTGCTCAACATAGACCTCTTCCTTGATTGGTCCATTGAGGAAGGCACTTTTCACGTCCATTTGATAAAGCTTAAAGCCATGGTAAGTAGCATAGGCAAGTAATATGCGAATTGACTCAAGCCTAGCTACGGGTGCATAAGTTTCACCGAAATCCAAACTTTCGACTTGTGAATATCCCTTGGCCACAAGTCGTGCTTTGTTTCTTATCACCACACGATGCTCATCTTGTTTGTTGCGGAATACCCACTTGGTACCTACAACATTTTGGTTAGGGCATGGAACTAAATGCCATACCTCATTCCTTGTGAAGTTGTTGAGCTCCTCTTGCATTGCCAACACCCAATCCGAATCCCTTAGTGCATCCTCTATCCTGTATGGCTCAATAGAGGAAACAAAAGAGTAATGTTTACAAAAATGAGCAACACGAGATCGAGTGGTTACCCCCTTATGAATATCACCGAGGATGGTGTTCATGGGGTGATCTCATTGGATTGCTTGGTGGACTCTTGGGTGAGGCGGTCTTGGACCCTCATCATCTTCCTTGTCTTGATCATTGGCATCTCCCCCTTGATCATTGTCCTCCTCTTGAGATGGCTCATCCTCTTGATCTTTATTTTCATCATCTTGAGCTTGTTCCTCATCTTGAGTTGGTGGCGATGCTTGTGTGGAAGATGATGGTTGATCTTGTGCTTGTGGAGGCTATTCGGATTCCTTAGGACACACATTCCCAATGGACATGTTCCTTAGCGCGACGCACGGAGCCTCTTCATCATCTAGCTCATCAAGATCAACTTGCTCTACTTGAGAGCCGTTAGTCTCATCAAACACAATGTCACAAGAAACTTCAACTAGTCCAGTGGACTTGTTAAAGACTCTATATGCCCTTGTGTTTGAATCATAACCAAGTAAAAAGCCTTCTATAGCCTTAGGAGCAAATTTAGATTTTCTACCTCTTTTAACAAGAATAAAGCATTTGCTACCAAAGACTCTAAAATATGAAACATTGGGCTTTTTATCGGTGAGGAGTTCATATGATGTCTTCTTGAGGATTCGGTGTAGATATAACCGGTTGATGGCGTAGCAAGCGGTGTTGACCCCCTCGGCCCAAAACCGATCCGAAGTCTTGTACTCATCAAGCATGGTCCTTGCCATGTCCAATAGAGTTCTATTCTTCCTCTCCACTACACCATTTTGTTGTGGCGTGTAGGGAGAAGAGAACTCATGCTTGATGCCCTCCTCCTCAAGGAAGCCTTCTTTTTGTGAGTTCTTGAACTCCATCCCATTGTCGCTTCTTATCTTCTTGATCCTTAAGCCAAACTCATTTTGAGCCCGTCTCAAGAATCCCTTTAAGGTCTCTTGGGTTTGTGATTTTTCCTACAAAAAGAACACCCAAGTGAAGCGAGAATAATCATCCACAATTACAAGACAATACTTACTCCCGCCGATGCTTATGTAAGCTATCGGGCCGAATAGATCCATGTGGAGTAGCTCAAGCGGCCTGTCGGTCATCATGATGTTCTTGTGTGGATGATGAACACCAACTTGCTTCCCTGCTTGGCATGCGCTACAAATCCTGTCTTTCTCAAAATGAACATTTGTTAGTCCCAAAATGTGCTCTCCCTTTAGAAGTTTGTGAAGATTCTTCATCCCAACGTGGGCTAGTCGGTAGTGCCAGAGCCAACCCATGTTAGTCTTAGCAATTAAGCAAGTATCGAGTTCAGCTCTATTGAAATCAACTAAGTATAGCTGACCCTCTAATACTCCCTTAAAAGCTACTGAATCATCACTTCTTCTAAAGACAGTAACACCTATATCCGTAAAAAGACAATTGTAGCCCATTTTGCATAATTGAGAAACAGAAAGCAAGTTATAGTCTAAAGAATCTACAAGAAAACATTGGAAATAGAATGGTCAGGAGATATAGCAATTTTACCAAGTCCTTTGACCAAACCTTGATTTCCATCCCCGAATGTGATAGCTCTTTGGGGATCTTGGTTTTTCTCATAGGAGGAAAACATCTTTTTCTCCCCGGTCATCTGGTTTGTGCACCCGCTATCGATGATCCAACTTGAGCCCCCGGATGCATAAACCTACAAAACAAATTTAGGCCTTGTTCTTAGGTACCCAAATGGTCTTAGGTCCTTTCACATTAGAAACAAGCACCTTGGGTACCCAAACACAAGTCTTGGAGCCCTTGTGTTTGCCCCCAACATATTTGGCAACTACTTTGCCTGATTTGTTAGTGAGCACATATGAAGCATCAAAGGTCTTAAATGAAATGTTATGATCATTTGATGCAATAGAAGATTTCTTCTTAAGCATTTTAACATGGGTAGAACGCCTAGAGCTAGAAGCCTCATTCTTAT
This sequence comes from Zea luxurians, assembly GCA_029449295.1. Lineage (NCBI taxonomy): Eukaryota > Viridiplantae > Streptophyta > Magnoliopsida > Poales > Poaceae > Zea > Zea luxurians. The sequence goes on along the minus strand of JAOPSE010000011.1, from coordinate 62,057,656 downwards.
AAATAAAAGCATGGTGAGAAACAGAATGAGTCTTCTTTGCATGAATTCTCCTAATCTTATCCTCAGGATAACCAGCAGGATACAAAATATAACCCTCGTTATCCTGAGGCATGGGAGCCTTGCCCTTAACAAAATTAGATAATCTTTTAGGAGGGGCATTAAGCTTGACATTATCTCCCTGTTGGAAGCCAATGCCATCCTTAATACCAGGGCGTCTCCCACTATAAAGCATGCTACGAGCAAATTTAAATTTCTCATTTTCTAGTTCATGATCGGCAATTTTAGCATCTAGTTTAGCTATATGATCATTTTGTTGTTTAATCATAGCAAGGTGATCATGAATAGCATCAACATTAATATCTCTACATCTAGTACAAATAGTAACATGATCAACACTAGATGTAGAGGGTTTGCAATCATTTAATTCAACAATCCTAGAATGTAAAATAGCATTCTCATCTCTAAGATTGGTAATAGCATCATTGCAAACATTTAAATCTTTAGCCTTAGCAATTAAATTTTCATTCTCAATCTTAAGGCTAGCAGGAGATTCATTTAACATGTCAATCTTAGCAATTAAACTAGCATTATCATTTCTAAGATTAACAATTGAATCATCACAAACATTTGATTTCTCAACCTTAGCAATTAATTTGGCATTTTCATTTCTAAGGCTAGAAATAGTGTCATGGCAAGTGCTTAGCTCACAAGTTAATTTTTCACATTTTTCTACCTCTAGAGCATAAGCATTTTTAACCTTAACATGCTTCTTGTTTTCCTTAATAAGAAAGTCCTCTTGGCTATCCGAGAGTTCATCCTTCTCATGAATAGCACTAATTAATTCATTCAATTTCTCCTTTTGTTGCATGTTTAGGTTGGCAAAAAGAGCAAACAAATTTTCCTCATCATCACTAGAGTTGGTCTCATCACTAGATGTTGCATACTTAGTGGAGGATCTAGATTTTACCTTCTTCTTCTTGCCGTCCTTTGCCATGAGGCACTTGTGGCCGACGTTGGGGAAGAGAAGACCCTTTTTGACGGTGATGTTTGCAGCATCCTCGTCGGAGGAGGAGTCAGTGGAGCTCTCGTCGGAGTCCCACTCCCGGCAAACATGGGCATCGCCGCCCTTCTTCTTGTAGTATCTCTTCTTCTCCTTCTTCTTTCCCCTCTTGTCGTCGCCCCTGTCACTGTCACTAGAAATAGGACATTTTGCTATAAAGTGACCAGGCTTACCACACTTGTAGCAAACTTTCTTGGAGCGGGGCTTGTAGTCTTTCCCCCTCCTTTGCTTGAGGATTTGGCGGAAGCTCTTGATGATGAGCGCCATTTCCTCGTTGTCGAGCTTGGAGGCGTCGATGGGGACCCTACTTGGTGTAGAGTATTTCTTTTCTCCTTCCGTCACCTTGAATGCGATGGGTTGCACCTCGGACGTTGAGGTGGCGCCTTGCTCGATGATTTTCTTGGAGCCTTTGATCATCAATTCAAAGCTCACAAATTTTCCTATTACTTCCTCGGGAGACATTAGTTTATATCTAAGATCACCATAAATTAATTGTACTTGAGTAGGATTAAGAAAAACTAGTGATCTTAGAATAACCTTAACCATTTCATGGTCATCCGATTTGGTGCTCCCGAGGTTGCGCACTTGGTTCACCAAGGTCTTTAGCCGGTTGTACATGGCTTGCGGGTCTTCTCCTTGGTTGAGCATAAACCGACCGAGCTCCCCAACGATCATTTCCCTCTTGGTGATCTGGGTCACCTCATCTCCTTCGTGCGCGGTCTTGAGCACGTCCCAAATCTCTTTGGCGCTCTTCAACCCTTGCACCTTATTATACTCCTCTCGACTTAGAGAGGAGAGGAGTATAGTAGTGGCTTGGGAGTTGAAGTGCCGGATTTGGGCAACCTCGTCCGAGTCATAGTCTTCATCCCCTATGGATGGTTTCTGTGCTCCAAACTCAACAATATCCCAAATACTAGAGTGGAGTGAGGTTAGATGGTGCCTCATTTTATCACTCCACATGTTATAATCTTCACCCTCAAAAACAGGTGGTTTGCCTAGTGGGACAGAAAGTAAAGGAGTGCGTTTAGAAATGCGTGGGTAGCGTAGGGGGATCTTACTAAACTTCTTGCGCTCATGGCGCTTAGAAGTGACGGACGGCGCGTCGGAGCCGGAGGTAGAAGGCGATGAAGAATCGGTCTCGTAGTAGACCACCTTCTTCATCTTCTTTTTCTTGTCGCCACTCCGATGCGACTTGTAAGGAGGTGATTCCTCCTTCTTCTTGTTGTGGGACTCTCCCGATGGAGCCTTCCCGTGGCTTGTAGCGGGCTTCTCGCCGATCACCATCTCCTTCTTGGCATGATCTCCCGACATTACGTCGAGCGGTTAGTCTCTAATGAAGTACCGGGTTCTGATACCAATTGAAAGTCGCCGAGAGGGGGGTGAATAGGCAGAATCTAAAAATTATAAACTTAAGCACAACTACAAGCCGGGGTTAGCGTTAGAAATATAATCGAGTCTGAAAGAGAGGGTGAAAACAAATCACAAGCAAATGAAGAGTGAGACACGGTGATTTGTTTTATTGAGGTTCGGTTCTTTTAAACCTACTCCCCGTTGAGGTGGTCACAAAGACCGGGTCTCTTTCAACCCTTTCCCTCTCTCAAACGGTCACCTGGACTGAGTGAGCTTCTCTTTTCAATCAATCGGGACACTAAGTCCCCACAAGGACCACCACACAATTGGTGTCTCTTGCCTTGATTACAATTGAGTTGGGAACAAGAAAGGGGAAGAAGAAAAGTGATCCAAGCGCAAGAGCTCAAAAGAACACGACAAAACTCTCTCTTCTAGTCACTAATTGCTTTGAGTGGAATTGGGACTTTGGAGAGATTTTGATTCAATCTATTGTGTCTTGTATTGAATGCACTAGCTCTTGTATTGAATGTGTTTGCTGAAAAACTTGGATGCCTTGAAGTGTGGTGGTTGGGGGTATTTATAGCCCCAACAACCAAAGTGACCGTTGGGGATGGCTGCTGTCGATGGGCGCACCAGACAGTCCGGTGCGCCACCGGACACTGTCCGGTGCGCTAGCCACGTCACCCAACTGTTAGGGTTCGACCGTTGGAGCTTCTGACAACTGGGCCACCGGACAGTCCGGTGGTGCACTGGACAGGTCCTGTTCACTGTTCGGTGCGCCTTCTGGCGCCTGCTCCGACTCTGCGCGCACAGTCCGCACTATTCACTATTCACTGTTCACTTTTGCAGACGACCGTTGGCGCACTAACCGTTGCTCTGCTGGCACACCGGATAGTCCGGTGCTACACCAGACAGTCCGGTGAATTATAGTGGAGCGGCTCCCCGAAAACCCGAAGCTAGCGAGTTTGAGTTGATCCACCCTGGTGCACCGGACACTGTCCGGTGGCACACCGGACAGTCCTATGTGCCAGTTTGCTCCTTTATTTTGAACCCTTTCTTTTAACTTTGTATTGGTTTGTTGTGAACCTTTGGCACCTGTAGAACATATATTCTAGAGCAAACTAGTTAGTCCAATAATTTGTGTTGGGCAATTCAACTAACAAAATCATTTAGGAAAAGGTTTGACCCAATTTCCCTTTCAGGTCCCATCAAAATTAAACCTATGCATGAATAATGACATTAAAGAACATTATTGGGTATAAAAGTGGTCAAGGGCACAACTTGCCTGGCACTTGAGATTACAGTTACCAGAGTGATTCTTCAGATCCTCGTGACCTCACTGCTAGTCGTAGCAATACAAACAAACATGGTATATATAAAATTAACATCCCTCCAAACATAAGAACATACTGCATAATAATGATCTACGTGTTGCTACGAGATCGTGGGATCGAGAACTACTAAGATTGGAGTCGTGGTGATCAAGTTATGATGTGATTAAATGATTAACACCAGGTTCTATTTTTATTCTATAATTCCAGAGAAAAGATAACCTAAAGTAGTAATTAATTCAACTTTAATCTAAATTATAAATTGACCATAGATCATATTCTAGTAGATTATAATGGTAGGTAGATTAACAAGACTAACCATCATCAGTTAAACACATATCTAATTATAAAATAATGAGACATGGTATAATAAATGTTGTTATTGCATAGTAAATATTTATACAAGACTAACGCAACTTGAATGGATCAAATCGGAGTTAAAACGAGAAAGTTATACATTTCCAAAGGTTTTATGTATTTGATGCCAGATTAATTCAGAGTTTAATTTTAATGGCGCTTTCATGTCCAAAACAGTGGCACTATATGATAAACAATAATTTTACAAAATTATAGAAACTAAAATGAATTAATTTGGAGTTAAAATGAATTAAATATGATTTATATAAGTTTCTGGAATTAATTTAACACTTAAAATATTTTCTAATTGATTTTATTTGGTTTCCTACTCCTCTGTACTGCGCGCATCAATCCAGAGAACTACAGGGTCTAACTCGCAAAAGTTTCTAAGACTCATGATTCCACCAGACAGGACTGCGGGTTTATTTTCAGAAAGCAGAGGGCTCTTTTGTAAAACGTACGGGCCGAAGGGGTACGCGCCAATCTGCACCATCCGATCAAGAGTGGGCGGCCCATATTTAATTACCCGAGATTCCATCGCGACCCTCGGATCCTGATCAAACGACCACCCGCCGGAGCCACGAAGGGGGGTATCCTCATCTAACCTCAATCGTTCCCATTAGATCCAACGGCTGACTGTCATCCCCTATTCTTATCCATTCATCATCAGATTAGCGGCCCTGGACCCATCTCCCCCAACCCTCCGACGGCTGAAGACGGCGTGCATAGGTCTGTGGTCGTGCTCCTCGCCGGAGCTGTCCACCAGGCGCTCCGAGGCTTAATCCAACCGATTAACTAGCGCTACGTAAACCGGAGGACCCAGTGATCCGAAAGAAATGCACCATACCAGCAATGGGGAGGCAGAGAAGCAGGGCTGCGGGCGACCGGGATGTAGGACGCGTCAAACCAGCGCCGGTAAGGAACGCGAGTGCAGACAACGTGCCTGGATATCTCGCCACCACCAAGGTCTCGATCTGCGCGGCAGCCGTGGTGCATGTCACGCCGTCTTCAGCAAACGATGCGGATAGCATCACGCGGGCGCCCACGACAAAGTGCGAGCCGGCCGGCAAGTCCGTCATATCGCCAGAGGAGAGAGAGACAGTTGGTTGAGGAGGGACCCAAGAGGACGGGAAAGTAGTGGGTCGACGGCCAGATCCTTGAGGCAGTCCTCACCGGAGAGCACCATAACAATTGGGCGCGCATTCATGACTAACAGTGGCACCATTGCAACGGCACAACAAAGCACCAATAGGGGAAAACGGCAAAGCAGGGAGGAGGGGCGCGCCGGATCGAGGCCGCGGCGAGGCCGTAGGTACCCGCGACCCGGGCGAGAACCAGAGGCTTGAGGGAGGAGAGAGGTTTGCACCGAGGAGGTAGAAGGAAGGCGCGGTTGCTTGACGCCACGCTGGGATGGGCCATGGGGCGGGTCACTGTGGCGGAACCGCCCGAATTATTCCAACTTAAGTGCCTAAGTCCCGCCTTAGAGGCTAGACTACACTTAAGTAGGAATAAACCGTTAGTCCCTCGGATCTAGTCCGATAAAGCCACTTAACCAGGATCGAATACCACTAGCTCACTCGAAGGAGAGGCACAGAGAAATACAATAAAGCATAATACCAAAAATTTAAGAAATATCATTAGTGATTACATTATCGGAGTTTCAGAAATAATAACTATAAATTTTAATGCAGCGGAAATAACTAACGGAGAAAACCGAGTAACATGGCAAAGCCTGGCCACGCTACTCCTCGTGGTCCTCTCCCGCGGAAGCAGTAACCCACTCGACCGTCTGTCCCGGTGGCAGGGATGAAGGCCAAGTCACACCATCAACCAATCATCCTAAGGAGTACCTGCAAAAATTGTGCCACAAGCAAGGCTGAGTATACTAATACTCAGCTAGACTTACTCGGTGTGAGGACTCTACTCCTCTACCACTAGACATGCAGCTGTTTGGCTGAGGGGTTTGGTTTGCCAAAAGCACTAGCTGAGTCTAAAATCAAGTTTTAGCTTTTCAAGTTTTAGTATGATCCTTTTTAAACTAGATGTGTACCTAGCTATTCATACATGGTATCAAACATTTTTAGCAATCAACATCTTTTTGCCGTCACCTCATTTCCACTTATTACTCAATGCAGTACAATGGATCAAGCAGTCTCATTAGCTGCGAGAAGCAGACGATTCGAATCGAGTTTTATCCTTGCAAGGTAAACCTAAACACACGACGTGGCGAGGCACTCCGTCCCCACACACATCAACCGTCCCCATCGATTCCCCGCCAGCAGAGAGGGGCTCACCGCCTTGGCGTACAATGCCTCACTGACCCCGACTGCCATAGTGCAGTGACGGCACTTGTACCCACCATAACCGGAATGGGAGACCACGTCTCAGATCGCGTGAGGAGGGCAATCTGCTGCCAGGTTCACTCAGGTACTAGGCTTACTGATTTACCATATTTCTCGGTATGTGCTTAGTACATTCAAACGCTTGACACTGGTATCCGCACGTTAATCTTTATTCCAATTTTGTCTCGTAGACCACGCATCCCCATGGATCCGTGTCCACAGACCATCATTATTCTGATATAAAAATGGATACATTCAATTCCTGACCTCGCGCGAGTGCTAGAAAACTCACTCGACTTCTACCGAGATCCCTAATTAGCAAAGCAGCTACTCGACCTAGCATACTAGTATCCATCACAAAGGAAATCCTGAGTTCATGCAAATAGGGTTTCAGTCAACTCCTACACTAAAGTGCACAGTACAAACCTACAAACATTAAGTGTAGTTAAATAGCATATATAAACGGTTATGCATAAAACCAGGGCTTGCCTTTAATTTAACACTTAGATAGTGTTTGCTGGGGGAGGTGCTCGCTTGGCGAGCATCCACTGGTTAAGTCCATCCTTCCTTGGGTTGTCCACCAACTACATCTTGTGGTTGGCACCACATCACGTGCACGATCAGCATCTCTCGGTCCTAAATGAGATGCAAGGTGCATATGGATGAATATAATGAAAGTAGCACAAGTAGCACAAGATATACAAAGACACAGTGGCGAACTAAACATTAAATTGGAAGACACCGTAGACAACCACATGTTAGCTTTACTTATCTGCACGTCATCGGGCATACGTAGTTACTACCACTGGAAAGATGACGACGCTTACTTTACTTAACCAATACAAACATGACCACACAAGCATGAGCACAAGTGTTTACCACGTTCACTTTAATCATTCATTAGTTACCTAACATTAAATTAGTTAAGTACACAAGTTCGCTACGACTTGTATATAAATAGACTTAGTTGAAAAGGAGCTAGACACTTAATTGGTCTTTAAAATTATTAACTAGGCAAACACTTATTAGACCCTCACTAATTAGGTTCACTAACTTAGCGAGACGTATACTTGTTACTTATATAATTAGGCCTAATTGTATTAGTTATATTATTATTACTGCGGGTTCAACCAATCATCAAACGAGGAAACAGTCGACTCGAGTCAAACACAAGCATCCACCAAACATAACAAAATCAGGACAGCAGCACAGCAGGTGCTTGTTTCAGTCATAACTCTTCAAATATTAATCCAAACATAGTAAACTAGGACTTTCTGGAAAGCTTAAAATGTGCTCTACAGCTTTGGTATTTTCACCTTAACAAGATTCAAAACTTCGGAAGGTTAAAAGTGCTAACGCAACAGATCTGTCCAGATTTGGACAGATTCAGACTTGTGACTTTAAAAATTCATAACTAAAGATTTATACATTCAATTAAATTGATTATAGACTTTCTGGAAAGATAATGAAATTGTCTACATATCATTTATAAACATCTCAAGGTAATTCAATATTTAACTAAGGATAAAAGACACTAGAAGACTTTGCTGTCCAGAACTGGACAGATTCAGACTTCACACTTCAAACGCATGTAACTTAATCTTCAGACCACCAAAAAGAGTGATCCAAGACTTTTTGGAAAGCTTAGAAAAAGTTCTACACAACTTTTATAATAACCAAGAAGTGATTCTATGTTTAACTAAACCAAACAATGCAGTTTTCGAAATCTGCCCTGACAGTGGACAGAACACAGCAACCAGTTTGTAAAATTCATAACTCTTAAACTGTCAGGTCTATGGTTGTGAAATTTTAACACAGGCAAGATAACAAAAAATATCTACAACTTTATTATAACGACCATGAACTGATTGTAACATTATCGTAAGCAAACAATTCAATCTCTGAAATCTGTACAGAATTTGGACAGATTCAATTACTGAATTTGTAAAAAGCATAACTCCTAAACAATCAGACTTACCCCACCCCATTTTGATTAGGTACGACTTTATAGTTTATTACTCAACTCCCGAAAAATGGGGCGGAGTGCCTCACAGGCCGCCGGGTCCCTCAAATCCTCCCTTAGTTGCAAAAGGTTTTCAAGAGAATGCTCCTTTCCTTGGCTTCGCAAAATAGTGGAAAAAAGCTTTTCCCGCTTGTTATCCTCGCGATCAGATTCTTTTTGTAAAATCATCAAGGGCATTCTTTGCCTAAAATGTTCACAACACATACTATAAAAACGGTGGTTTTCCTCTATAATTTGAGACTCAATGCCTCGCTTTTTCTCCTTGGTTTCTATTCCTGAAATAAGATCCCCCCACTCTTGGGCTTTTCGTTTTTTTCGGCAATCCTCCAACTTTTTATCCATATCCTCTACATATGGATGTGGATGCCTTTTTAAGGAACCCTCCCCCCGAGTCGGATTTGTCTCAGGAAGTGGGGCCGCCACCGGTGGCGTGTTGTCATGGGGATGATCACCCCCTTCTGGCGAAGGGCCAGTGGTTGGGCTCAACCGTTCGCCCTTATGCCGGTCAAATTTTAACACAAGTAAGATAATAAGGTTATTTACAACTCTTCTATACGATATTTCTATAGAAAACATGATTTAGTTCATCAAACATACAGCACGACGAAAACAGCGCGTGCAGCCAAAAACATCAATTAATGAATTTCAGCTCCTATACAATTCAAGAATTGCCGCGTTCTAGAGACTTGAATTATTCTAACACTTTACCATTTGTTAGAGTTAAATTAATCAAATGAGGACTAACAAGTAGACTTACTAATTTTTATCTGTGTCATTTCGAGCACTAGAAGTAACATACTTAATTAACAACGCATTCTCCCCGATAATCAATATCGAAGCACTTTTCACCCAATAAATCACATTTTAACTTAGACATCACATGAGCACTAATACTTTTCATCCGCGACCATAACCATATGCATTTAGACTACAACAAGCAAATCATCGTGACTACGAGCTTGACCAAAGCCATCTAACAAGTCGGCTAACTAAAGCAACGACATAGTCCGCCATACAACATACACGTCGGCTGGCCTATTATTATCGCAGACTGAGACACAACATACACTACATCGTTTTTATAAACATACATATTTATCATGTGGACAGAGCATTTTAATAATCATCTCAAAACAACTAACTCCAGTACACAACTTGTATTACGATCCTACTTGACCACCCGATGTGACTACTAGAATCCGCGAGCTCAACCATACACTATATGCGAAGCATAATTTAACGAACACATAATGCGCATCAACTCGAATCGACTTATAAACATAGAGGAAATGATGACTACCTTGGCATGTCACCACCCCTCTATTTTAGCCGAGACAATTTCTACCATCGACTAAGAGTTCTAAGTATTAAACACATTATTACTTTCCACGCACAAATAAACCTCAACTTAACACAAGTGGCACCAATGGATTTTTACTAAACTCGTCGTGCGCATAACCCCATTTCGCATACAACCACATTGTGGCGTGTACTCGAGACACTACCGATTAACTTAACGCAACTACCACAACAATGCACTTCGATATACACGTCCGACATCACAGTGCTTCGACAAACCCACACTTCCGATCTACTTATCACATCCAACCACACCACGTGCCCACAACATTCTCATGACCAATTTTTGCACAATTATTTATGACAACATTTATCGACTAGACAAGTGCAACACTAACCGATCATTCGCACATCTCATCTTAAAAACACTAATCACATGTCACATAATTTATATCTTCGATCCACTCTATCCTACACCACGATGAATACATAAAATATTTTTAACATAGACGAACATCTTAGCCGACTGCGAAAATTGCCAAGCATGCTTTACGCTTTATCAAATTTACCACAACTAACACACTACTTTATGACGAAGTGTTTTAACAAACAATTAATACATCCGCGACCAATCCCTACGACGCACAAATGGACCATTGCAGGCACACAAACACTTGTTGGCATTCCAATCGCAAACACATCTACGCGTACCACTTTCTCGTCCATGAATTTTAACTCGCATACAACATATTCACATACATATATATACATGACAATGACAAATGTGCAAGTAAGTCAATCACATGGATTCAACCTAAACAAGTCGGGACTAGACACATGGGCTATCCACATGGCTCGGCATTTCGTCGAACTGCAAGGCGCGGAGCGCGACATTGACGGTGGCTGCGATAACACACGAGTTTAGGGACTTGGCATATCGTCGACACCATGGACACAAAAACAGCAAGGATAGTGGGATGTCTCACCGAGGGTCGACGACGCCGTGGACGGGGCTGCACAAAAACAGCAAACCACCGGTGAGCGTCGACGACGTGCTGTCCACTGTGCTTCAAGGAACAGCGAGCCGGCAGCGCGCAGAGACGTCGGGGCTGCTGCGCATTTTGTTGAGCACCTACGGCGCGTCGATTTGGTGGGGCTGCGGGGAAAACTTGGTTGCGAGGCGCTGCGTTGCGGGGAGAGGGAGATAGGGGCTGGCGGCCATGGACAGGGAGGGAGCTCGCTGGTGGGATATCCCGTGCCATGGAAGGAGCTTCGACAACTCTGAAAAATGGAGCTCGCGCCATGGAGAGGAGGGTCGAGCTGCGGCAATCCATGGAAGAAGAAGGGGCGCTGGGGAGGGAATGGAGCAGCGGCGCTGCGCATGGCTGCTGCTGGGCGCCGGCCATGGAGTTCCTGCTCGCCAGCAGGGAGCAGGGAAGGCGCTGTGCAGGGCATCAGCCTGCACCCAGGAAGCTCCTGCTCCTGCGGCAAGGGGCAGAGGGAGGAGGACGCCATGGATAAGAGCTCGCAGGGTCGAGCTGCTGCTGTCCGTGGAGCAGGGGAGGGGCGCTGCGCAGTAGGGAGAAGAGCACGGGGCGTGCAGAGCTGCTGCTCGGCCACACCATTGGAGCCGAGGAGGAAGGGCGCCATGGTGATATGTGGTTGCTGCTGCTCCATGGATGGGAGGAGAGGAGGATGGCGTGGGGGAGAAGAAGGCTGCTGGCGGCTGAAAGAAATGGAGGGGTGGGAGTGCAAAAATGCCTCCACTTGCTAGGAGAGGGCTCCTATTTATAGAAGGGGCACTAGGGTTAGGTTTTTTTCTCATGGGCCGAATGGGCTAGGCTGGAATGGGCTTGGCCCAAAACATGTAATCAGGCTACGCTAAATATTTTCTGGAAAAAGGCTCGTGTGGATTTCGTCGGTACGCAAAATAGAGAGAACGAGAGTTCGGACGAACGGACGGTTAAGCGATTAATTCGACCGAGAGTCTGATTTGATTTCGCTTGAAAATAAATCCCTACGCATGATTCAAAAATAAATTGTCTCGAGATATGACTAGCTTTCGGATTTTTAGTCGGAGAAGGCGAATCGTGATATTTTAAAATCGCTGTCGATACAGGGTTTTGAGTTCGGTTCGGACATGAGATATTTGGCCGAGTCGGATAAATTTGGTTAGAGGACGACATATCGAGTATCCCGTATGAGAGTACGGACTCGGATTAAAATAGTCGGACATCGATCGAGGTTCGAGGAATTAGACTCGGGCTCAGATCAAATAATAGTCGTCGAGAGTTTGATTAAATGAGCTTCAGATGAGATTTATAATTCGAGAATGATTTTTGAGTTTGCATTTGTGCCAAGAATAAAAGTTTTAATAGGCTCCAAATTCGGCCTTCTGTGAGATTGAATAACTCCGAATTTGGTGAAATGTGAATGAATAATCTGGATAATCAGAGACATGCGCGAGTGAGAAATAGAAATTTTCACTGAGCATCCGAGATTTGGATAAATCTCCTGACATAACGCGAAACTGACACCTGGGGTGTCACAGTCACGGAGCTAGCTTATATACCCCCAGGGAAACCTGCAAAGGTCGGTTACCGCGGTGGAGTTGTTGCCTGGAATGGCGGCCGCAGCCCGGGATCTCGGCAAGGTTGGTGCGATTCTGTTTGGGGATTTCGGCAGAGAAGAACTACTGGCGCACGAAGAAGGAGGAGCTGACCTAGGTGGCCCCACCAGCAGTGAAACAACGACGCGAGAGAGAGCAGGTCTCCAAGCCACGATGGGCGCCCGGCCATGTAGCAGGGAGGCAGGCAAGGGGGACCCGCGCGTAAGTGTCACCGCACTGATGGGCTGGGGGAAAAAGAAGTGGGCTGGCCAAGGAAGAAAGGGCCCAAGTGCAGTTTTCCTTATTATTTTCCTCTTCTTTTATATTTTCTTTTCTCCTCTCTTCCCTTTTAAATTTAAATCTCAAATTTGAATTCAGCTATGGATGTGAATTTGTACTCAAATTAAATGTACAAAATAATCATACCAGTGTGGGATGAATTTATATATTTATAAATTTTATCTTGTCTTTTATAGTATTTCTCTCTTAAATTCCAAATTCAAATTTAAATTCCAATTTGTATTCAAATTTTGTGGCAATTTATTCTCAGTTTATGTTGCACAATTATTGTACTAATTTTGAAAGTATGATTCTATATATAGTTTATGTGAGTTTTATATTCCTTATCTCTTTCTTTTCTTATTTCTTTCTCTTTAGAAAAGAAAGAAAAAATAGTATTTTGAATGTGGGACAAGAAGTAAAGGTTACTTCAAAATTAATTATTCATGTAAATAAATGCTTATGGTGCATCACTTAATGATATGCATCAACATTTAGTTGGATAGAAAACTTTTCTATTACTTCTTTTCTATATTGATTCTTGGTTTTCAGAATTCAGTCCTCAATTTGCAACACTCAAGTACAATTTGAGATATCTGAATTTACTATTTTATCTCTTCATAATTTTTTTCTTAAACAAATTTTGGGCCTTACAATTTGGTTCCTAGTCATTCAAAGTCCAGTCATCAATGAAATCTGCCAAAGCTTGGGATCGTCTCGTTGATCAATGTATAAAATCAATTACAAATTAATTAAGTTCCATGGAATATTTATAATCCTTCCACTAGTTTCTCTATTCTTTAGTAGATCCTTTAGGGGCTAATACGAAGATACTATTATATAGTGGGACTAAAAATAATGTTGAAGCTTTCTTGAGGCCATCATCACTAGATACAAGACCTTAATCTCTGAGAAGTTGTCTTTTGTTATTCCAAAAGCTTTAGAGACGAAGTAAACATATATCTACATTTTCCCATCATCAACCTTTTACTGCACTAAAGTCACACTAACAGCTGAGTGCAAAACAACCACATAGAGGAGTAATGATGCTCGTGATATTGGTGGTGACAAAGTGGTCAGATGGATCAAATATTGCTTAAGCTATTTGAAAGTCATATGTTGCTTCGAACCTCATTCAAATATGTCTATTGTACTTAGGATCTTGAAGAAGGGCAAGCTTAGTTCAACAAATCTTATGTCGGTGCTTCGAACCAACACCACCGAGTAAATTTGTGTATGCGCATTCTAAATCCGGATAGTGTGCTTAGTGGGTGCAAGATTTATACATATTCGAGCAGAAGGTCTCCACTTCTAGTCTTTGCTAGCTAGCTCTATCGGCGCCCAGTTGTTGAATGCTCGTAGTAGGGGTTACAAATGGGCGAGAGAGTGAAGGATCCCAAGTCTCTATGTAATATTGGTTCTAAGGAACTATGTATTGATTTTTTGCTATCTTGCTAAGTCGTCGAGTGTCGTTGCTCTCAGGTCCCTCTCCCAGGTTGGGCCGACCCGCCCCATTTTATATACTAAGGAGGGGTTCTGTTACATGTGGCTTCTCGTGGAAGGAATCGCTACAAAATGGTAAAACGAGGCGTTCTACCCTCAGTAGAAGTCTGTCTATCGGTATTTACCCTCGTTGTTTGAGCTCTCTGATCGTGCTCCTTTAAGTTAGCTGGGATAACATGTATGGGTGGCGAGGGACCCAAGTGTCATCATTTCTCCTCCTGCTCTATGCCAACCCTTGCCTTTGTAGCCTGATCCTCGTCGCTCCTCATCGTGTTGTGGGCTCCGTAGACCGTCAGGGGACTCAAGCTTACGGCTTGGTAGTGTGGGATTATGAGGATGTTACACTAGCGCAAAACAAAATTTTCGACCCCATAAACCAAGAACTCCTGCTGTTATTGGTTATGGAATTACCACTAGACGCGTAGGGCAGCGGAAGCAGTCTCGATGTAGACGTATGTGTCGAGCAGTGTCGTGCAGTCATCGGTGTCCTTCACATCCTCGTGCGATTTGTCCTAGTGCTCTAGATGTAGCACCTCCAAGGTATCCAATCGTACAGGGTGGAGGCACCGCGTACCGAACTGCTAGGTTCGCGATGGTGGCTTGGCCTTAATTAAAGGTTGATGGACATGATCCCACATAAAAAGTGGAGTAACAGCTGCTCAAAGTTTGACTGTCAGGTGGTTGATGACTTAGTCTATTCAGAACTGAAAGTCTGAAATCAATAAGTGATGCAAAGTTTAGAGCCCTATTGTGACCAAGCATTGTGGTTTTGGACTATGAACTATGTGGCAAAGTTGGAGCCCATAGTACAGAGAATAAGTTTTGTGAATAGGTTTGGACTTGGTTCTACATAAAAGTGGGAGTTAAACACCTCTAAACTTTCTCTGTCATCCAAAAGGTATGCAGATTTAGTTGACTATTCCTAAGCAATTTAGTGTGTTTTTACCCACCTTTGGAGCTCTGTGGTAATTAATCCAAAGAGATTTGGGTTAAGGGTCTATAGCAAAATGAGAGACCATTTATAGATGATCAAGGTTTCTACAATGAGTTGGCTTGCTAATGTATGGAACTTAGAGAGCAACCTACTACAAATCCCTCTATTAGAATTAAACTATGTTGTTCAGTTTGCTGAATTTGGACTTTTCAATATTTATGCTCTACTTTAGTGCATGACAACTTTTTCTCTGAGTATTTCCAACTTGTGGGCGTTATTACCAAAGTGAAAGAACTATGCTTAGGAAGAATAAATTTGGTTAAGGAAGAAGGGTTAGTTATTATATGAAATTGTGAGATTAAGGGTATTGAACATGGAGAAGTGAAGTGGAGCAGTGGTGGCCGATTCAATGATTAATGTTAAGTTGGAGTTTCTGAAGAAGATCACTCCCTCCCTGTTGTGTCACTTGGTTGTATGGATGAGGTACACAGTCAAGGATATAGAGACTCCTCAGCTCTACTAAAAATATCAACCTTGGACTATTTTGAGGGCAATATGGTCTCATCGACTGGTCTTAATGGAGTGACATGGATAGTAGAACACGTGGTGATCTCATCCCTA
This sequence comes from Zea luxurians, assembly GCA_029449295.1. Lineage (NCBI taxonomy): Eukaryota > Viridiplantae > Streptophyta > Magnoliopsida > Poales > Poaceae > Zea > Zea luxurians. The sequence continues at coordinate 62,041,949 of JAOPSE010000011.1, read as the reverse complement.
TAAAAATATCAGGTTTTGGGATATTTGAAGCCTGCCCTCGATGGAGTTCTCATCTGCTTCTTCTCTAGTTATTCTCAAGTGATATTTTGGTGTAGAGCTTGACCAGGTTCAGTGTTTCTTTGGACAGTGCATGTGAGCCAGCAAAGTATATGTGCTTGGGAGCCACGTTGAGTTGCTCCTGCAGTGCTAGCATGCCCTAGAATTCTTGTTCACCAAGTTGTGGTCGAGTTCCATATCCCTGCCTACATAATCAGTGATGCCTGCCCATAAATATACAACCCTTTGGTTGGGTTCAGTGAAGGTTTCCTCCCTGCTCACGAATTCTGTCCAAAGATAACTGCAAGGGTGTTGTGGCACATGTGTTCCTGCTAGTATTAATCTTCTCCCCAGTCCCTAGATCAATTTGCCTGAGTTGGTATATGCCACCCCCTGTGCTGGTGACCACGCCTGCATTTCTCCCACCTCGCCATGGCTCGGACGTCCTAAGGAGTTGCTGACCCGTATGAAGCTTGTTTCGTGATCATCTCAGGTCAGTGAAGCTCACAGCATTTACTGCTTGAACTCTACCACTGTTGGTTGCCTGGAACTAGGTGTAAAATTTGCTCAAACATAGGCTGTCAGGTTTCTAGATCCCAAACTTAGTGCATAAGGCTAAAACTAGGTTTTAGTGTATTGAGCTCAACTTTGGAGCTCTGTGCGCCTAGTCTATTTGGTTTTGGGCCAATGTTCTGTAGCAAGTTTGAAGACCGTAGTAAGATGAACAAGACTACTAAAGGGAGATGGGCTATGTGCTACACAAAATTGGTAGTAGAACATGCCCAAATCTTCTCTATCAGACTTCTGGATTTTTTTAGATTTGTGAATAGTATCTGAATCTGAAATCAGGATTTTTAGTGCAGTTTTGGGGCTATGTGCTGCCTATTCTATGCAGTTTTGGACCAATGTTTATGTAGAGGAGTTCAAGACCATGTTATAAGGAACAAATCCCTTTAAGTAAGTTAGGCTTGAATCCACATAAAGTAGGAAATAACAGTTGTCCAAAACTGGACTATCAGAGTGATTGTGACTGAATTTTATTCAGTTAACTGAAACAACAGTTCAGTGTGGGGGTAACTTTGGGGTACAATAGAATTTGCTCTGAATGTTTTCAATCATGGGTTGTTGTACCAAGTTGGTAGAGCTAAAGTTGGAGTATAACTTTGGCTAAGAAGTTTTGGTCTGTACCATATGAAATTGTGAGATACCAGGGGCTTTAACAGGGAGGTGTGCAGATAGGGCAGCAGGCCTAAGGCAGTTGGGTTCAGGCTTTCATTTGAAAACTAACGAAGATCACCCTTGCTGCTCTCACATGTGTATGTGAATGGAAATGAGGGGAAATGGAGACTGAATATTGGTTGTGGTGTCGAATGTGTAAAGTTTCAGTATCTGAAACTGAATTCGGTTCGGTTCTTTTTCAGTTACCTGAATTTGAGTTTTTGTGTTTCACCTCAAGTTGGTGTTCAACTGAGATCTGTTTGGGGTCAACTGGTAGCCATTGAAACAAAGATAAAGAGTGATTATAGAGGAAGAACTCCTAGTAGGGGAGTATGTCAAGCCCTCATGTGGAATTGAGAGGAAGTATAGTCTTGTGATGTTTTATAGTATTTTATTTGCAAATAACATAAGCATAAGCATTCATGTTCATGTCATTTCATGTAGAGCTCCCAAAATAAAGAGTGAAGATTCAAGATAAAGTGGTTGCTGAAGAGGAGTCTACTCTAGTGTCTTCTCATCAAGAGGATGGAGTTATCTAATTGATGGTTGCGTAGAGGGATCTAGAACCTCTTCATTGCAACAAAGGCAAGCCCCGGTGCATTTGCCCCTTCCTTGTATTAAAAAAGACTTTTATACACTTTAAGTCTAGTGAAATGTGCATTAAGTTTATAGGAGTTGCTTGGAAACTATTTGATGCATTGCCTACCTTGATATCCACGCCTTTATAGATACTTTTGTTGAAGTATCAAAATATGATCTACAAAAATGCTTAGCCCTGCTTAGATCTTGTGGATAGAGGTTGTCTTTTGCAATAATGCCTAGCTCAGGGTTATCCTAAGGAAGGATGGCTTATACCTGCAAGAATATTCTCATCTGGAGCATGGTGGGATCTTACTGCAAAGTTCCCTATAATGCTCTTTTCATCCTTAGGAACACTGATAGCACCTAGAGGGGGGGGTGAATAGGTGATCTTGTAAAAACTTAAAACTTATAGCCACAAAACTAGGTTAAATGTTAGAGAGATAATGCCAAGTGACTATAAAGCGAGCTCTTGCGAATCACAACAATCACACAAAAAGCAATCACAAGAGACACGCGAGTTATCCCGTGGTTTGACAAGTACAACACTTGTCTACCTCCACGTTGTGGCGTCCCAATGGACGAGGGTTGCACTCAACCCCTTTCAAGTGATCCAATGATCAACTTGAATACCACGGTGTTTTTCTTTCTTTCACTATATCCCGTTTGCGAGGAATCTCCACAACTTGGAGCATCTCGCCCTTACAATTTGATGATCACAAAGAAGCACGGATGTAAGGGAGGGAAAAGCAACACACACAAGACTCAAAGCAAGAGCACAAACACGCACACTAGCCACAACTTGAGCTCACAACACAACCCGAGGAGTTCTCTACTCAAATAGAGCTCAAGTCACTATCACAAAGAATCAAATGTGCGAGAATGAAGTCTTGGTGCTTAGAGATGATCAAAGAATGCTTGGTGTGCTCCTCCATGCGCCTAGGGGTCCCTTTTATAGCCCCAAGGAAGCTAGGAGTCGTTGGAAGCAATCCAGGAAGGCAATTCTTGCCTTCTGTCGGGTGGCGCACCAGACAGTCCGGTGCACCACCGGACATCCACTATTCACTGTCCGGTGCAGATTGATTTCCTAAATTGGCGCAGCCGACCGTTGAAGATTTGGAGCCGTTGGCGCGCCGGACACAGTCTGGTGCACAGCGGATAGTCCGGTGCCCCCATCAGACCGTTGGCTCGGCCACGCGTCACGCGCAGATTGTGCGGCCGACCGTTGGCGCGGCCGACCGTTGGCTCACCGGACAGTCCGGTGCACCACCGGACAGTCCGGTGATTTTTAGCCGTACGCTGTTGACTGTTTCCCGAGAGCGGCGACTTCGCCGCAGACGACTCATCGGACAGTCCGGTGCACCACCGAACAGTCCGGTGATTTATAGTCGTACGCCGCCGTCGAGACCCGAGAGTAGGCTATTCATCGGGACTGGTCCTGGCACACCGGACACTGTCCGGTGTACCACCGGACAGTCCGGTGCACCCAGACCGAGCAGCCTTTTGGCTGTACATAGCCAACTTTTTCTCCAAAACGATTTCTCCTGTTTCTAGCACTTAGACATAATATATTAGTCTTCAAAACAATTTACTAAGTCTAGAAACATACCTTTAATATTGATTTGCACTTCTTGAGTCTTTGGCACAAATATCACTCAAAGCATTTGTGTGGAGCACTCAATCACCAAAATCTTATAGAAATGGCCCAAGGGCACATTTCCCTTTCAATCTCCCCCTTTTTGGTGATTTATGCCAACACAACAAAAAGCAACTAAAAGAAGTGCAACATCAGTGCAAATGAGAACAAAAATTTGTTTTTGATTCAAATTTGGCATATTTGGATCATTCTTTGCCACCACTTGGTTTGTTTTTGCAAATCAAACTTAATTTCCTATCTCTAAGTCAAACTCACTTGTTGAGGCATAGAGAGAGGTATTCCAAGAGAAATTGATCAAAGATTCAAAAAACTCCCCCTTTTTCCCATAATCAAACATTCTCCCCACAAGAGACCAACTTTTGACAATAAGAGACAATAAGAGTATTTTGACAAAAGCTCTAACTCTACTATTTTCAAAATTCTCAAGTGGTAGCTGATCCATTTGCTTTGGCCTTAATTTCTCTCCCTTTGGCATTAAGCACCAAAACGGGATCATTATTAGCCCAAAAACCCCATTGCCTCACCAAAATCTTCAATTAAGAGTAAAAAGGCAATAAGAGCATGGAGATGAACTTGGAGTAAATTACCCTCTCATCGAAGTGCAGTGGAAGTCTTGCATGGTCCAAGTTCACCTTTTCCCTTTCAATCACCTTTGAGACTAAATTAAGAACACTCAAGCACACGGTTAGCCTCAAAGGGTCAAGTTGTAGCATTTCTCCCCCTAAATATGTGCATCATTCACACATGGACTTGTGAGGTCCGGGGATCCCTTGCACAACTTGAGCACCGTAAATAAGCAACAAAATGCATAAAGGAACATGATCAAAGGCATAAAACACATTTATGCTATATATCAATCCAAGTTCCGCGAATCTAAGACATTTAGCTCTCTATGCAGCCTGCAAAAGGTCTTCTCATCTAAGGGATTGGTAAAGATATCGGCTAGCTGGTTCTCGGTGCTAACATAAAACACTTCGATATCTCCCTTTTGCTGGTGGTCTCTCAAAAAGTGATGCCGGATGTCTATGTGCTTTGTGCGTCTGTGTTCAACAGGATTGTCCGCCATGCGGATAGCACTCTCATTGTCACATAGGAGTGGGACTTTGCTCAGATTGTAGCCAAAGTCCTGGAGAGTTTGCCTCATCCAAAGTAGTTGCGCGCAACACTGTCCTGCGACAACATACTCGGCCTCAGCGGTGGATAGGGCAACGGAAGTTTGTTTCTTAGAACTCCACGACACTAGGGACCTTCCTAGGAATTGGCACGTCCCTGATGTACTCTTCCTATCGACCTTACATCCAGCATAGTCGGAGTCTAAGTATCCAATCAAGTCAAAGGTAGAACCCTTTGGATACCAGATCCCGAAGCAAGGCGTAGCCACTAAATATCTAAGAATTCGCTTAACGGCCACAAGGTGACACTCCCTTGGGTTGGATTGAAATCTAGCATGCATGCATATGCTAAGCATAATATCCGGTCTACTAGCACATAAATAAAGTAAAGACCCTATCATAGACCGGTATGCCTTTTGATCAACGGACTTACCTCCTTTGTTGAGGTCGACATGTCCGTCGGTTCCCATTGGAGTCTTTGCGGGCTTGGCGTCCTTCATCCCAAACCGCTTGAGCAAGTCTTGCGTGTACTTCGTTTGAGAGATGAAGGTGCCGTCCTTGAGTTGCTTCACTTGGAACCCAAGGAAGTAGTTCAACTCACCCATCATCGACATCTCGAATTTCTGAGTCATCACCTTGCTAAACTCTTCACAAGACTTTTGGTTAGTAGAACCATATATTATGTCATTGACATAAATTTGGCACACAAATAGATCACCATCACAAGTCTTAGTAAAAAGAGTTGGATCGGCTTTCCCAACCTTGAAAGCATTAGCAATTAGAAAATCTCTAAGGCATTCATACCATGCTCTTGGGGCTTGCTTAAGTCCATAGAGCGCCTTAGATAGCTTACACACATGGTCGGGGTACTGTTCATCCTCAAAGCCAGGGGGTTGCTCCACGTACACCTCCTCCTTGATTGGCCCATTGAGGAAAGCGCTCTTAACGTCCATTTGGAACAGCCTGAAAGAATGGTGAGCGGCATAGGCTAACAAAATATGAATCGACTCTAGCCTAGCCACAGGAGCAAAAGTCTCCTTAAAGTCCAAACCTGCGACTTGGGCATAACCTTTTGCCACAAGTCAAGCCTTGTTCCTTGTCACCACCCCGTGCTCGTCCTGTTTGTTGCGGAATACCCACTTGGTTCCCACAATGTTTTGCTTGGGACGTGGCACCAGTGTCCAAACTTCATTTCGCTTGAAGTTGTTGAGCTCTTCCTGCATGGCCAACACCCAGTCCGGATCTAGCAAGGCCTCTTCTACCCTGAGAGGCTCAATAGAAGAGACAAAAGAGTAATGCTCACAAAAATTAGCTAATCTAGAGCGAGTGGTTACTCCCTTGCTAATATCACCCAATATCTGGTCGACGGGATGATTCCTTTGAATCGTCGCTCGAACTTGAGTTGGAGGGGCTTGTGGTACTTTTTCCTCCTCATCTTGGATATCCTGTGCTCCCCCTTGATCACACGCCTCTTCTTGAGGAACCTATTCATCATCTTGAGTTGGGGGATGCACCATGGTTGAGGAAGAAGGTTGATCTTGCTCTTGGTGTTCCTGTGGTCGCACATCTCCAATCGCCATGGTGCGAATCGCGTCCATTGGAACATCATCTTCATCTACATCATCAAGATCAACTTGCTCTCTCGGAGAGCCATTAGTTTCATCAAATACAACGTCGCTAGAGACTTCAACCAAACCTGATGATTTGTTGAAGACTCTATACGCCTTTGTATTTGAGTCATAACGTAACAAAAACCCTTCTACAGCTTTGGGAGCAAATTTTGAATTCCTACCTTTCTTCACTAGAATGTAGCATTTACTCCCAAAAACTCAAAAATATGAGACATTGGGTTTGTTACCGGTTAGGAGTTCATACGACGTCTTCTTGAGGAGGCGATGAAGGTAGACCCGGTTTATGGCGTGGCAAGCTATGTTCACAGCTTCCGACCAAAACCGCTCGGGCGTCTTGAATTCTCCAAGCATCGTCCTCGCCATGTCTATGAGCGTCATGTTCTTCCTCTCTACCACACCATTTTGCTGTGGTGTGTAGGGAGCAGAGAACTCGTGCTTGATTCCTTCCTCCTCAAGGTACTCCTCCACTTGAAGGTTCTTGAACTCGGACCCGTTGTCGCTTCTAATCTTTTTCACCTTGAGCTCAAATTTGTTTTGAGCTCGCCTTAGAAAGCGCTTAAGGGTCCCTTGGGTTTCTATTTTATCCTGCAAAAAGAATACCCAAGTGAAGCGGGAAAATCAACAACAACAACTAGACCATACTTACTTCCCCCGATGCTAAGATAGGCGACGGGTCCAAAGAGGTCCATATGCAATAGCTCCAGAGGTCTTGATGTGGTCATCACATTCTTGCTGTGATGTGGATTTCCCATCTGTTTGCCTACTTGACAAGCTACACAAGGTCTATCTTTCTCGAAAAACACATTTGTTAGACCTAACACATGTTCTCCCTTTAGAAGTTTGTGAAGGTTCTTCATCCCAACATGTGCTAGACGGCGATGCCACAGCCAACCCATGCTAGTCTTAGCAATTAAGCATGCATCTAGACCGGCCTCCTCTTTCGAAAAATCAATTAAATAGAGTTTGTCGTCTAGTACACCCTTAAAAGCTAATGAACCATCACTCCTTCTAAAGACAGACACATCTACATTGGTAAATAAGCAATTGTAACCCATATTACACAGTTGACTAACGGACAACAAGTTATACCCGAGCGATTCAACTAAGAACACATTAGAAATGGAATGCTCGGATGAAATAGCTATCTTTCCTAGTCCTTTAACCTTGCCTTGATTCCCGTCTCCAAAGATGATCGAATCTTGGGAATCTTTGTTCTTGACGTAGGAGGTGAACATCTTCTTCTCCCCCGTCATGTGGTTTGTGCATCCGCTGTCGATAATCCAGCTTGAGCTCCCGGATGCATAAACCTGCAAGGCAAATTAGGCTTGAGTTTTAGGTACCCAACTCTTGTTGGGTCCTACAAGGTTAGTTATAATAGCCTTAGGGACCCAAATGCAAGTCTTGTCTCCCTTGCATTTGGCCCCCACCTTTTTAGCAACCACCTTTTTATTTTTGCATGAAAGAACAAATGTAGTGTTGCAAGTATGAAAAACAGTGGTAGATTTATTACAAACTTTCCTAGGAGCATGAGACACAATATTTCTCCTAGGCCTACCATTAAAGTTGGAACTCGAAGCAATCATGGCATGTGAGTCAAAAGCATTATAACTCCTATTAAAATGAACATTTCTAGAAAGTTTCCTATCACTATAGATAAAAGCATGATTCCTTTGAGCATTACTAGTCATAGGGGCCTTCCCTTTGTCCTTAGCGAGGATGGGAGCCCTTTGACTTGTTAAGTTCTTGGCTTCCCTTCGAAAGCCAAGCCCATCCTTAATTGAGGGATGTCTACCAATAGTGTAGGCATCTCTTGCAAATTTTAGTTTATCAAAATCACTCTTGCTAGTCTTATGTTGGGCATTAAGACTAGCCACTTCATCATTTAATCTAGTAATAGAAATTAAATGTTCACTACAAGCATCAACATTAAAATCCTTACACCTATTGCGAATCACAACATGCTCTACACAAGAACTAGATTTATTTGCTACTTCTAGCTTAGTATTTAAATCATCATTAATACTTCTTAAGCTAGCCACAGTCTCATGACAAGTAGATAATTCACAAGAAAGCATTTCATTCCTTTTAACTTCTAAAGCAAGAGACTTTTGTACACTTACAAATTTATCATGCTCTTCATATAAACGATCCTCTTGCTTTTCTAAAAGTCTATTCTTTTCATTTAGAGCATCAATTAATTCATTGATCTTTTCTACTTTTGCTCTATCTAATCCTTTGAACAGGCTAGTGTAATCAATTTCATCATCACTAGAGTCCTCATCACTAGAAGTAGAGCACTTAGGAGTTTCTCTAGTGTTTACCTTCTTTTCCTTTGCCATTAGACAAGTATGGCGCTCGTTGGGGAAGAGCGATGACTTGTTGAAGGCCGAGGCGGCAAGTCCTTCGTCGTCGGAGTCGGACGACGAACAATCCGAGTCCCACTCTTTGCCGAGGTGCGCCTCGCCCTTCGCCTTCTTGTAAGCCTTCTTCTTTTCCCTCTTCCCGCTTTTCTCTTGTTCCTGGTCATTAGTATTGTCAGGACAATTTGCTATAAAATGATCATACTTACCACATTTAAAGCAGGAGCGTTTACCCTTTGCTTTGTTCTTGTTTGGATGCTCCTTTCTTCCTTTTAGTGCCGTCTTGAAACGCTTGATAATGAGGGCCATTTCATCCTCATTTAGCCCGGCCGCCTCAACTTGCGCCACCTTGCTAGGTAGCGCCTCCCTGCTGCTTGTTGCTTTGAGAGCAACAATTTGAGGCTCGTGGATCGGCATTGGGCCATTTAGCACCTCATCAACATATCTCGCCTCCTTGATCATCATTCGCCTGCTTACAAACTTTCCGAGTATTTCCTCGGGTGTCATCTTGGTGTACCTAGGATTTTCACGAATAGAGTTTACAAGATGAGGATCAAGGACAGTGAAGGACCTTAGCATAAGCCGGATGACGTCGTGGTCCGTCCATCTCGTGCTTCCATAGCTCCTGATTTTGTTGACCAGGGTCTTGAGCCTGTTGTACATTTGGGTTGGCTTTTCCCCCCTGATCATTGCGAACCTTCCCAGTTCGCCCTCCACCAACTCCATCTTGGTGATCATGGTGACGTCGTTCCCCTCATGCGATATCTTGAGGGTGTCCCAAATCTGCTTAGCGTTATCCAAGCCCTCACCTTATGGTATTCTTCCCTGCACAAGGATGCTAATAGAACAGGGGTAGCTTGTGCATTTTTGTGAATTTGTTCATTGATAAACATGGGATTATCCGTACTATCAAAATTCATTCCATTTTCTACTATCTCCCATATACTTGGATGAAGAGAGAACAAATGGCTACGCATTTTGTGACTCCAAAATTCGTAGTCCTCTCCATCAAAGTGCGGAGGTTTCCCAAGTGGAGTTGAAAGTAAATGAGCAATGGAGTTAGACGGAATACGAGAATAATCAAAAGAAAAGTTTGAGTTAACCGCTTTCTTTTTCTCTTCGTCGTCGTCTTTTTGGGAAGAGGAAGACTCGTCGCTGTCGTAGTAGACTATCTTCTTGATGCGCCTCTTCTTCTTCCCATCCTTCTTCTTGTGACTCGAGCCAAAGTCAGTGGGCTTATTGTCTCTTGGCTCATTGAAGACGGATTCCTTCTCCTTATCGTTTACCACCATCCCCTTTCCCTTAGGATCCATCTCTTCGGGCGATTAGTCCCTTTCGTGAAGAGAACGGCTCTGATACCAATTAATAGCACCTAGAGGGGGGGGGGTAAATAGGTGATCCTGTAAAAACTTAAAACTTATAGCCACAAAACTTGGTCAAGTGTTAGAGAGATAATGCCAAGTGACTATAAAGCGAGCTCTTGCGAATCACAACAATCACACAAAAAGCAATCACAAGAGACACGCGAGTTATCCCGTGGTTCGACAAGTACAACACTTGTATACCGCCACGTTGTGGCGTCCCAATGGACGAGGGTTGCACTCAACCCCTTTCAAGTGATCCAATGATCAACTTGAATACCACGGTGTTTTTCTTTTTTCACTATATCCCGTTTGCGAGGAATCTCCACAACTTGGAGCCTCTCGCCCTTACAATTTGATGGTCACAAAGAAGCACGAATGTAAGGGAGGGAAAAGCAACACACACAAGACTCAAAGCAAGAGCACAAACACGCACACTAGCCACAACTTGAGCTCACAACACAACCCGAGGAGTTCTCTACTCAAATAGAGCTCAAGTCACTATCACAAAGAATCAAATGCGCGAGAATGAAGTCTTGGTGCTTAGAGATGATCAAAGAACGCTTGGTGTGCTCCTCCATGCGCCTAGGGGTCCCTTTTATAGCCCCAAGGCAGCTAGGAGCCGTTGGAAGCAATCCAGGAAGGCAATTCTTGTCTTCTGTTGGGTGGCGCACCGGACAGTCCGGTGCACCACCGGACATCCACTGTTCACTATCCGGTGCAGATTGCTTTCCAAAATTGGCGCAGCCGACCGTTGAAGATTTGGAGCCGTTGGCGCACCGGACACTGTCCGGTGCACACCGGAGAGTCCGATGCCCCCATCAGACCATTGGCTCGGCCACGCGTCACGCGCGGATTGCGCGGCCGACCGTTGGCGCGGCCAACCGTTGGCTCACCGGACAGTCCGGTGCACCACCGGACAGTCCGGTGATTTTTAGTCGTACGTTGTTGACTGTTTCCCGAGAGCGACGACTTCGCCACAGACTCACCGGACAGTCCGGTGCACCACCGGACAGTCCGGTGATTTATAGCCGTACGCCGCCGTCGAGACCCAAGAGTAGGCTGTTAATCGGGACTGGTCCTGGCACACCGGACACTGTCCGGTGTACCACCAGACAGTCCGGTGCACCCAGACCGAGCAGCCTTTTGGCTGTACATAGCCAACTTTTTCTCCAAAACGATTTCTCCTGTTTCTAGCACTTAGACATAATACATTAGTCTTCAAAACAATGTACTAAGTCTAGAAACATACCTTTAATCTTGATTTGCACTTCTTGAGTCTTTGGCACAAATATCACTCAAAGCATTTGTGTGGAGCACTCAATCACCAAAATCTTATAGAAATGGCCCAAGGGCACATTTCCCTTTCAAACACAAAACAATCTTAAGGGTGGAAGTACTTAACTCGAGACTTGGGCTAGGAACAGGTGATGCTCCACCCAGGTTAATTAAGGATTGGATGTGTATGTAGGCCTGAATGATCAAGGACTATCTTAACTGGCCACATGCCCTGGATATGGGACATGGTAAGCTTGAACCCGGCTATTCCATACATGAAAAGACAATCACACACTTGGAGTGGAGAGATGGCGAGAGTGACACGTACCCTCCTGGCAAAGTACCGCCTAAAAGGGGTGGTGTGCTCTCGGGTGGCGCGGACCTGTTCATGCAGTGGAGGATCCGTGGGAAAGGTAGACATATGCAAAAGTTACAAGAAACATATATCATGTGGTTAGAGATCCTCAACTGAGTAAATCGATTTGGATCGTCGTTATATCCCCGGAAAATGGAGACTTGATCACTGACCTGCATCCTAGGTCAGGATGTAAATATTATGAATAAAATAATGTTGTATTGATGAGATGGTGAAATAAGACTAGATGCAACTAGAGTCTATTATTATTTAATTTGACGTTAAAATATTGAAAGTAAGGACTCACTTTAGTAAGTTATTTCTGCAAAAGTATCTTAGTTGATTCTTGCTTAAGCCTTTCCTTGATTCCTATTTAACCAGCATATCCTTGAGAGTATTTTTCCTTAGTCGGGTAAGACTTGCGAAAGTACACTTCGTACTCAGGGTTTTCGAACCCATGTTGTTGCAGGTAATCAGGAGTGTTCTAGGTGTCCCTGTGGCTGGAAGATGCTTCCAGTCTTGAAGGAGGATTAGTTAGGTTTAGATGTGAGCTTTGGAAGGGTTCTACCTTCCTGGTTTTGTATGTAAGTTATGCACTTTGAATATATCAGGACTTGTAATAAATATTACTCTTTCTATGATGTAAAACTTGAGTTTTGGGAAATATAAAGAATGTTTTATAAAGTCTTCCGCTCTATCTCCAAATTGTTTAGTGGCATTGGTTATGGTCATCCTCATGAACTCGGTGCAAAAAATTCGGTTTCATTTCCATGGATATTTTATTCTAATTTTGCAATTAAAATTTTGGGGTTATTTGGGGTTTGAAATTTGCCCCTGGTCAGTCGTGGACCGTCCGGCCATGGGCGTGCGGACCTTCCGGTCCCCTAGCACAGACTGTCCGCCCTCTAGCAGAGCCACCTATAGATCTTGCTCATACATTTCAGGTTATTATCTTATTGTTATTGGGATTCTTCATATTCTATTTTAGAAGATTTGGTGGTCTAAAGAAGAAGCTAGCGGGACAGTTTTTGTTCAAACGTCGTCGTGCGGGTGATTCTGATTATAACCCTGCCACAGATTCAAAGGGCCAATCATCAGCCGGGGGCAGTGTCTCGTTGGATGCTAAAGATGCACCACACTCGTGTCCAGACTATCCTATTGATGTCATAGGGTGGACATATCCAAGAATGCGATTCTCTATGGCTGAATATTCTTCAAAGAGGATTGTTGATCAATTTTCTCTTCCTAGTGACACCAACATTCAGTATTTTCATACTCAGCTGCAGTTTGATGTCTTCTGTGGAACTCTTATGGACACCAAATTCCATAAGCATCAAGTAATTGACTGGACTATATGCAGGGTCAAACAATAATGGAGAGATTATTTGCTAAGTTTCAGAATGTGGATTATATGAGTTTATGGGACAACGTACTGATTTCAATGAACTGACTGTCAAGTAGTTTCTTGCTACTGCTGCGATTAATATTGGAGATCAGTTGATTGTCTGGATGACTGGGTTCAAGCATTATGTGGCTACCTTTGCTAAGTTTGCCACTACCAACAGTCTGGATTATGCTATGATCTCTCATGGGGTAGATCTTTACACTAAGGATCAGTTTGAAGATTATGCTCAATATTATGAACATGTTAGACTGGGTATTCCTAGGCTTTTCGGCGAGACTTCAGGCCTGAGATATCATCTTGCAGTGATCAACAAAATTGTCAGGGTCACCGTTCTTCCCAAGAGTGGGGACAAAAGCAAAATCAGAGATAAATTCTGGAATACCATTGATCATGTAATGAATGGGGAGGTGATGAATGTTGTTTTCTTTATGATGAGGCAGCTAAATGATCTCAAGGTGGGCAAAAATCAGAACCTGGCCTATCCTCCTTACATTATGGCTCTAATTAAAGCCAAAACCAGATTTGAAGGGCGGTGTGAGACAGCTCACATCCATTTAGGTTGTTTAAGAATGAAATTGGCTTTCTTACCAGGCCCCTCACCCCCTTTCCTAAAGATGAGGGAGTTCATGCAGATGATTTTGCTGCTCAGCCTGAGGCTCATCCAGCTTAGCAAATGCCTCCTCCTCCACCTGCTCAGTAGCAAGGACAATACTGACAGCCTGCACATAGATATTTTGATCCTTATTTTCAGCAGATACAGCATGGGCTCCAGACACATATGGATGGACAACTCCAGGGCATGATGTTACATGTGGATAGCCGCTTTGATCATATGAAATCTCAATTTGATGGCCAATTCTCTGATCTACACGATAGATTTTCTATTGCTGACACCCAGCTGGATGGGATCCATTCACAGTTTGCTGATCTTCGCTCTCATATTCAAAATACTATACATGATCCCATTATGAGTCGAATGAACAACATGCAACAAAGCTTTAAAGACAGTATGGGTGCTCTGTCAAGTCAATTCGAGACTCTGTCTACTAGTGACAGCATTCACTCACTTGATGAGAGGCAACAACAGCTACAGAATGACTTCATTCAGTTCACCTCCATCTTTGACAGCTTCAGCTCCCACTACTACATTATGTATTCGTGTCCCCCACCTGGTGCACAATGACGCCCCTTTGTGGAAATTGATGCCAAAGGGGAGAGAAATGAAGTTGGGGATGGCAATCAGGGGGAGCTCGCATGTGGAATCTCGCATTGGACTTTCGAACATTTACATTGCATAACTATTCTGTCTATGTCTTATTATGTTTTATATTGCTAAGTTATTGAACTATGTTGTTTCAAACTATGTTTGAATTCTTAAGGTTCTATCTGTTGAACGTGTAATGGTTAATCAAAGTGTTATTTATCTTGCTGCGTTTATTTTTCATATTAGTATACGTATGTACCTCTATAACCATGTTTATAGGAAGATCTCCGCCAAAACTCTGATATATTATGTGTGTGAATTCATCAACTGGATATTCTTCATGCACACATATAGGGGGAGCTATTCCTATACTTTGAGTTTTATGTGCTGACTTATAAACATTTCAGATGAACTTTAAAATCAAGATAAGTCACTCAAAACTCATCTCAAATCTTTCTTATACCAGTATGTAAGGAAGGTTTGAAAAACAAAACCTACTTTTCTATAAAATATGCAATGTTGTCATCAATTACCAAAAAGGGGGAGATTGTGAATCATTTAGGCCCTTAGTGGTGTTTTGGTAATTAATGACAACTAATTGTGGACTAATAATTTTGGAGAAATAAGAATGCAGGATTGGACCACAGGAAACAGTAAAGTCTTTGAGACTTATAACAATTGATTGTGAATCAAATGAAGGCAAAGGTAAAATGTTGGTTTTGTTTTGATGGTCATCAGGTGTTTAGAGAAGAAATTGACTGGATTAATAGGCTAGACATTCATACTATTAAGAGAGGTCAATGAACTTGATCGGTGTAAAATTTAGTGCCTCGTAGAGCATAAACTGTTGCATTTGCATGATGGCTAACAGCGCTTCGTTTTTTCAAAAGACAAAGTCTTTTGTAAAAGCGCAAAATAACAACTCTGTGGTCGGTGGACTGTCCGGGCCAGGAGGCCGGACCGTCCACGACTCTGTTAGAGAAATCGGCTGGCGCCCTATCTCTGTCTCCCTACGCGGACCATTTGGGCCAGGAGGCCGGATCGTCCGCATAAGCCGAATTGAGTTTGGGCAGGGACAGTGTGTTTCTTAGTGTTTGCACTACGGATTGTCCGAGGTTTTTAGCTGGACGGTAAGTGATCCTAGTGCGGATCGTCCGACCATGGTTGGCGGACAGTCCGCTCGGGTTTTTTTAACTGGCCAGTGCGCTGGTATTCCATTTTGACAGGTCCCGGACCGTCCGGCCCAGGCAGGCGGACCGCCTGAGCTTGACTTTTTCTAACAACACTGATAGGTTTCATACGGTCTTTATAGCCGTTATCGATATGGTGAACCATCTGGCCATGGGGCACGGACTGTTCGCGTGTGTGCAGAACTTGTGCTAGTTGCACATAACAACTAGGTTTGAGGTGTGGGCTATAAATAGAAGTGGAGCTCGTGTGTGAGGGCTCTCTTGGCCACTCCTAGCATACATTGAGCTCATTTGTGATCCTCTAACTCAAACTCTCACACTCGTTGCTTGAGATCGCATTCTAGTGAGTGATTGAGAGGTTCTAGTGCATTTGCATCCTTTGTGATCTTTTCAGGCACTAGGTGGTACACCAGGCAAGCTTCATCGGCTTGTTACTCTTGGAGGTTGCCGCCTCCTAGATGTCTCGGGTGTTGTCTCCATCGAGCTCTTCGTGAAGATTGTGGAGGAGCCACGGTGTTGATTGTGAGGGGTTCGCACCCACCTCGCCGGAGCGGCAAGGGCGACACTAGTGGAATCGAGGTATTGAGTGAGTTCTTGTCCACTTGGCTCAAAGATCAAGCTATGTCTTGATAGAGGAGCAAGTGAGAGCTTGAATTCCACCTCAATGTGGATTAGGGGTGATAGGTAAATCACTGATACCACGGGATAAATTTTGGTGTCATTCTCTAACCTTTTACTCATTACTTGCAAGTAGTTAGTAATTTGTGTATTGTCTATCTTTTGTAGTGTTAGCATAAATTGCTCGTCATATTTTGTTGACTTATCAAGGCTAGGAAATTTATATCTCTTGTTGTTTTGATTAAATTTCTCTAGTGTCTTTTAGTTTAGTCAAAACCGTCTATTCACCCCCTCTGGTCGGTGTCCTAAATCCTACAAGTGGTATCAGAGCAAGGACTCCATTGTTTGTGGATTTAATCATCCCAGAGTTGGACAAAATGGCTAGTAACAACAATGTGCACATTGGGAAGCTACCGCATTTTGATGGGAACAATTATGACTATTGGAAAATAAGAATGTCAATGAATCTTAAAGCTATGGGAGGAAAGATTTGGCCTATTGTTAGAGATGGGTTTGTTGTATTAAAGCAAGATGAACCATAACCTAGTGATAATGAAAATGTTCTAACCAATTATCAAGCTATGAATGTATTCTATGACGCTCTAGACATAAATGAGTTCAACCGCATCAAAAATCTCACAACTGCTTATGAGATTTGGACAAAGCTAATGGAAATTTATGAAGAAACTACAATTGTGAAGTGTGCTAAGTTGTATGTATGCAAAGGAAAGTTTGAGCAATTTCTCATGAAGGAGGATGAAAGTGTGTCTGACATGTTTAACCGGTTTAATGAGATAGTGAATGAGCTCAAGGGACTTGGTTTTAATGTACCAGATGTGGATTTCACTCACAAGTTCCTTAGATCTCTCCCAGAGAAATATGACACTATTGTGACCATGTTAGTAAGGAGTGATTTGACCAATACCTCTACAACCGAAGTATTGGGAGAAATTCTCACTCAAGACATATTCAAAAAGTCTCAAGCCGAAGCTATGAGTTTGGCTAAAAAAGGTGAAAGGGGAATCAATAGCTCTCAAAGCTAAAGTTTCAAAGGCAATTGAAAAGGAAGAAAGTGAATATGAAGGAAATGGAAGTGAAAGTGATGAGGAATTGGCTCTCTTTGTGAAGAAATTCAACAAATTCATGAGGAAAAATACGGCACGACGGCGAAGCAAACTACACCTCAGTTCCTCTAATTAATTAGCTAAGGGCGTCCCTTACCACCCTCATGGCTGTACTGTTTTCCTGGGTGGTCATCCAACGAACCAGTCCTTACGGAGAGGCACTCGAGAAACCGCTCGAGCCCCCTTAAATATCACAATGCCATCATCATTTCCAAAAGTAAACATCGTATCATAAATAATCTCATCATGTTCATTGATTAAAGTAAAGCGCTTGCATAGATCTAATCCAAAAATGATCCAACCCAAATAGGTGAACAAGGACAGGATAAACAAAGACTAGTCAATCCTTAGGTATACATTATGTAAATGCGGGAGGTGAATTATAAAATGTATAGGACATAGATAGGTCAAATGACACTTGCCTTCACCAACCAGATGCTGCTCAGGGTCTTCGCCTGCAACTCCTTCAGACTCTGCCAACGGACCGTTATCTATACGAGTTCAAACATACATTCCACATTCTTAACCTAGAAAGAAATAATACACCACATAATAAAGTATAACAACTAAACAGACGCGTGGCGCAGGGCTCGCATCTACGACTATGCGAGAAAAGAAACTATGACGGTCGAAGCTACAGCCGAGAGACATAACGCTTTCATTGAACAGTTATGGACTAAAATACTTATCTCACCATAATCACATTAATTGATATCAGTGCAATGCATAAATAAAATTGGCACTAGATCCTGATTAGTTCGGTACTTGATTAATCGTTGTTACACTACACACTTAAATTAATATAAATTCTAGGTGAATTTAAAAAGGATTGTCGTGCGGCGAAGTGCGCGACACAACGCGTGACTTAAACGGAATTAAAAAGGATTATCGCGCGACGAAGCGCGCGACACCACATGTGGCTCCAATGAGGTTTAAAACGTTACGACACGCGTTGGGGCTACGTGCATGGGGACAGGGCGTGCACACGGAAACCGAGCCGCACAGGGGCTGCGCAGGGGCACCGCGTCGGGGACACGCGCCAAGGGGGCGAGGCGTGAGCGGGGGGGCCGCCGTCGGGTGGGCAGCGCAGGGGGAGGAAGGGACGAGGGAGAGAGGGGAGGGAGGAGAGAGGAAGCTTACCATGGGCTCGACGGACGGCACAAACCTCTCACTGGGATCTGCCCTAGGGCAGGGAGAGAGTGGAAAAGAGGTGGAAGAGGGAGAGGGTGGTTACTCTGCGCGGGAAAGAGAATTGGGGGAAGGGGCCGCGCATGGGGGAGGGCAGGGGCGCCTGGTCGCGCGCTAGGGCCGGGCTAGACTACAGGGTTGATTCCCTCTACTCGATCTCGCTTGCTTCTAATCAAGTTATTCCGCGAATCAAAAACCAAAACTAGACAAACGCATGCCTAGGCACAACCTCAGACAGAAATAAATATGCTGCGGCATGATGCAACAACAATATCAACTTAGGGTTTTGTTTACACGTGATACGGACACCAGTCTCTATATTGCTTTGAAAATAGGAGGAAGGAGCGAAACAGGAAGAGAAAAAGAGAGTAACGTCTGAATTTGGTAAACATTGGAGAAAAAAATTTATACCCCAAATTCAGGGCGTTACACCGGGTAACATTATATGAATTACCCAATCTAAATTCGGGTTTTTGCAATTGCTATCCGGAATTGTGATTAGATATTTCGGCTTCTAGTATTTCATATTTGGGTTTGGGTAATTCGAGTTCAGGGTTTGGATATTAGGTATTTTGCCCACACCTACTCTTAGACCGATTAGTTTTACCACAATAGCTGATGTTAGTAAAGCTAAAACAATAGTAGTATTTTATATCTTTGGTGGGCGTTGCTAATACCCCATAGGGTTGCTCTATAATTTTCCAAGGGAAAAGAGTAGACCAAATTGAAACAAAAATAAAAGGAACATAGTTTCAATAAAGAGAACCTAGGGACCATATTTTTTGTAATCTAAGTTTTGCTCAAATCTCAAATAAACTCACAGAGTTATTCAAAGAAATTCTGACCATAGGTCAAGATGGTTTGTGGATTCCGGATAGATATAATAACTGAATCTAGGAAAATTGTACTCCCTTCATTTTTTATTTGATGTTTCACTATTCATTTTTGTACTATTTAGCGTCAAATAAAAAAATGGAGGTAGTACTTATGACATAAGAAGTAATGAGTATGTTGACATGTAAGATAGTAGTGGTCATGAGCTAAAGCTTTTTACGATCTTATTATGAAGTCATGCTTCTATATTACTAGTGTTATTTTACTCTTTTGGTTTGGTTCTGGTTCCATTTGTTGTTCATGTACTTTTATCTCTTTTAGATTCACCAACTTTTTTATTTCATTAATACAGTCCTCGGTGACAACATTGACCATTTCTTTTCTGAGTATATGCTATAGAACATAATGTTGTAAACATCACATTTATAATGTCATTTTTATAATAATAATAATAATAATAATATAATATACATTTGGAGTATTATTTTGTTTTTGTTGCAGCACGTGAGCGAAAGAAAAATGCCCAGTTCTACTTGGATTTTATTTGGACTGTAAAGGTATCTACAACCCTATTTAATATACATTGTCTACATGATTGATTTAAAAAACATAAGAGGCAGGTTCTTCGTGAAGAGTCTGTCTTTACACGACTCTCCATACATATTATCTTTTAAAAGCATTTCTAACAAGGTACCTCGAAATAACACCATAAAATCAAAATATTATATCATTTAATGTATTTAGGACACTAAAAACAAATGAGTTCTAACGATAAATCATGTATTTTAGGAAGTAAATTATATTGTTAGGAAAGAAAATATTAAGAATAATATAGAAAACATGTATTTGGATCACTTCATGGTGTGCTCTTTTTTATAAAAAAATTGTAAAATAGAGCATTGTTTGAGCTGTTTTTATACCTATATTTTAAGATAAAACACCGATTTAAGACACCTTTGGAGATGCTCTAACTGCATTTATGATCCACATGCTCAAGGTTGTATTGTGCCGTCTCTTAACTGTCTCTTGTACTTGAAAAATTGATCCAACGTCTTAGGATTGTACATAGCCTAAGAGCAAGTTTAGGTCCTGTTCTAAACCTCTAGAGCTAATTATATTAGTCGACTAGTAAGTTATTAGCTGGTTTAGCTGGGTAGGAGCAACTAACAAATAATAGATATTTGAGAGGTAAAACAATTAGCTAGTCTATTAGCTGACCTGTTCTAAACTTCTCAACTAATTTTAGTGGCTAACTATTAGTTATAGAGCTTTGGAACATGACCTTAATAATATAGCCTATAACGAGTTTTATAGTGTTGTCATGTATCCTCCCATGATATAAGCTATATATATATATATATATATATATATATATATATATATATATATATATATATATATATATATATATATATATATATATACTAGTTATATGCCCGTGCATTGCTACGGCTTCTATATAAAGTTTTTTAAACACGTTCTAAATCATTGCAATGATTTATGCTCTGTTTGAATCAGTCGTTGTGCTTGATCTCAAGGAATCTACCATGTTACCTGAAGCAAATCTGTTTTTAGATATTCCGAGCTAGCAGATTTTAGTTGTTCCTTCATCTCATCCATGTATAAGTAAACTTGCAGCTCTCGGGTTCCCTTGAAATAGTTACCTTAAGGGCTAGTTTGAGAACCTTATTTTACCAAGGGATTTTCATTTTCCTAAGGGAAATTAGTTCATTTTCCCTTGGGAAAATTAGAATCCCTTAGGAAAACGGTATTCCCAAACTAGTTGTAACACCCCAGGTTCAGTGGAGTCACCATTCAGTAGAAGAAGCTACATGGGAGACTGAGGATTTTCTACGCTCTCGCTTCCCCGACTTTCTGCCCAAAGGAGTCGGTACGTAACCCAAAACCCCACCCCCACCTGCCCTTTGAATACTAAAATAAGAAAAACTTAGATGATAAGGGTAGTCTAAGTTGTGGTTTTAACTTAAAAAGGACTTCCTTCTGAAGTTGCAGAGGATGACATTCGAAGAGCAGTTAACTAGAGAAACTTAGATAAAGGAAGAAACCACACATCAGCACACCTTCATGGCACCCCCATTAATCTCGGGGCGAGATTCCTTTAAGGGGGGAGGGCTGTAACACCCCAGGTGTTACCAAGGTGCCGGCTTCCTAATGGCACATATACCTATTATCACATGTGGTTAAAACTTGGAGGAGAGGGAGCACTTAAGACCTTGGAAGCATGAGTGAGTTAAGAAATGCCAAGGACCAAAACATTACCCAAGCTTTTAGGCAATATCACCTTGGGCAAGGTAGGAGTGAACCTTGAGTCCCCTCTCTTGAAGCCTTTAGTTGAGAGAAAGATCAAGCAAATGCACATTTCATAATTTAAACCTTAACCAAAGTTTAAGAGTACCAAAATGTTTACAAAACACAGTAAAGGAACTTTACAAAAAGACCCCTATAAGACCCCTAAATCAGCCCCCAAGTGGAGAACACTATGGAATCACCCCCATTCTCTCTAAGTCCCAAAATCAGCCCTAATCTAGAGATCAGGGATGTTCACCTAGCTAATGACACCAAAACCCCAGGGTCTAAATAACAAAAAGGAGCCAAATTATCTAAGGAACCCCCTGGAAGAGTTTGAACCCAAGCCAAGACCGTTTGACATGGGTTGGCACCTATTTTGTCTCGGGTTGAACAGTGCAGACAGACAAGACTTGGCACCACCATATCTTCTAAACCAGACCCGATCTTCTCTTGGAACTTACATGAACTAGGTAGCCCTAGGTGCAGGGAAGAAATCTTACATAAGCCATAGGGCGAGATTCGCATGCTTGGCTGCTCAGCAGGCGCAAGAACAAGGGCAGAAGGCAACGGCCACATGTTCGACGCGCTCTGGACTCGCCAGAGCACGCCCGACGCGCGCCCCGCGTGCCCCGCGTCGCGCCAAAGACCAGCCGGCGCCATGGCCCGCGCCCGCACCTATAAAGCCCCCAGGGACCTCGACCGTACCCCTCTGCACACGCTCGACCTCACCGGAGCCCAAACCCACCGGCATTTGCCCGTGCACGGTGTGTCCGCGGCTGCCCGATCCCCCTGCCACCGTAGACCGGCCAGCAGAACCCTTCCCAACCCCGTCTAGCCCTCGGAGAAGATTGTGCACACCTCGGTGAAGCTCCCCGAGCGAGGAATCGGAGTTTGCTTCGCCGGAGAGGCCAGTCCATGGTCGCCGGACTCCACCCGACCGCCGGCGAGCGTAGACCGGGTAATCCTCTGCTCCATTCTTTGATTCCTTGTGCACACGGCCTCTACGTCACCCCGTGAAGCTCACCGTGCCCGTGGATTGAACTAGGTCGCCGTGGTTTGGCCGGAGCACCTGCCGCCGACGAGAGCACCCGCTTGCGCACGTGGACCGGACGATTCCGGCCACCCCCGCCGTCGAGCCGTACACTGTTGTGACCGCCAGGACCTCCCGGAGCCAACCCCGCCCCTCGTCGGACCTCTTTCACCGCCGGTAAGCCGGGCCGCCCTTTTCTTTCTTGCGGGTACTGTTTAAACCTAGGGAGGGACCGCTGGGGAGAAGAAGAGAAAGCTAGGGGGTTTTGCGCAATGTCAGTGACTCGGATGAACAGTAGCGCGGGGGTATAACTGAGAGAGTTAGTTTGGAAATAACCCGAGGACTTCGGTGCAAAGTGGGTTTTCCAGCAAACCTTTTAATAAATCTGATTTAAATTCAAACAGAACTTGAATAATTCATATCTTCTGTTTTAATCACCCAAATCAAGTCAAACCAATTTTGCCAGACCTTAAATAATGTAGACTACTTAAGAAAAATATAAAAAACCCTATGTGCTATAGAAAAATTTAGGGTTCTGATTTAAATATTAATTTGGCCAAAAACTAAATAATAGGAATAAAAATAGTTGCACTATTTGACTGGGGTTAAGAAAAACTAAAGAAGTACTTAACCCCCTACTGACCTATTTAAAAATGATAAACCCCTCTGTCCACCCCATTAATGTAGAGTTTGCCATTTATTTTACATTGTGCTTAAGGTTAAAGAAAATAAGAAAGGTAAATTAAATAAAGAATCAGGGAGCCCCCATATTTTTGTTAGTCTATTTATTCAGTATAGTTCACTAGAAAAATTTATTATACTCTGGTTTAGTACAAAATAATTGGGATACCTTTTATTTTGGGAAAATAAGGAAAACTTAGAAAAACCCTAGAAAAATAACCCCAAGGCAAAAACACCCCAAACCTTGGGATAACTAATGGGTTGTTGTTATGAACATAAGAAAAATATGAAGTCTGTTGTTTGATATTTTTCAAATAACAAGTTAGTTATAAGCACCTTTTTGGCATAAAACTTTAGAAAATCACAACCAAATAACCACCAATTAACCTTCTGTGATTTTTGGCACAGAAACTTGTGATTACTGTTAGATACCAACAAAAATGATCCTTAAGACAGAACACACCCCTAGTTAAGAGTTGTAGTGTAAAGTGACCCATTTTGCCCAACTTTTGTTATTTTAGTCCAAGGCATACCCTTTTCAGGATGGACCTCAAATTCATAACACAAACTGTAATAACCAATGGCAACCCACTGTAATTGTTATAGAATTATTGGAGCAAGTTAAACCACTGTTGTAGTTCAAGCCTACACTAGGATTCATAATTAGAAATGAAAAAAAGGAAATTGATAGTGGAAATTGTGTCACCCTAACCCAACTAGCAAAACCCTTTTCAAATTTGCCCACTGGAATATATAAGGGAAATACAAATCCACTATGCCTATCCTTAACAAAACCTAAACCTAGAATGATAAGCATAAACCACTAAAAGCCACGTATGACAAGAAACCCTAAGTTACTAACTAACTTAGTTTTTCTTCCTTTAGCATAATGTTGTTAAATCTTGCATAATCATGACATACATATTCGTTGCATTCGATAGACTGCAACCTCACTGACGGAGAGTACGTCCTCGTGCCGGAGCAAGGAGCTTCTCAGGAGGTAGCCCCGGATCCAGCACCAGAGCCTGCACCAGAGGATCTGCCTGCCACAGCTTTGGAAGGCAAGCCCCGGTTTTATGCATAACCGTTATATATGCTATTTTACTGCACTTAATGTTTGTAGGCTTGTACTGTGCACTTAAGTGTAGGAGTTGTCTGAAACCCTAGTTGCATGAACTCATGATTCCTTTTGAGATGGATACTAGTATGCTAGGTCGAGTAGTTGCTTTACTAATTAGGGATCTCGGTAGAAGTCGAGTGATTTTTCTAGCACTCGCGCGAGGTCAGGACATTGATTGTACCCACTTTCATATCATACTGATGTTGGTCTGTGGACACGGATCCATGGGGATGCATGGTGTACGAGATGAAATTGGAATAAGGATTAACGTGCGGATACCTGTGTCAAGCGATTGAACGTACTAAGCACATGCCGAGAAATATGGTAAATCGGTAAGCCTAGTACCTGAGTGAACCTGGCAGTGGACATATCCCCTCACGCGACCTGAGACGAGGTCTCCCATTCCGGTTATGGTGGGTATAAGTGCGGTCACTGCATGACGGCAGTCGGGGTCAGTGAGGCATTGTACGCCAAGGCGGTGAGCCCTGATCCACTGACGGGGAATCGATGGGGACGGTTGATGTGTGTGGGGACGGAGTGTCCCTACATGTCGTGTGTTTAGGTTTACCTTGCAAGGATAAAAACTCGATTCGAATCGTCTGCTTCTCGCAGCTAATGAGACTGCTTGATCCATTGTACTGCATTGAGTAACAAGTGGAAATGTGATGAGTTGACACAAGATGTTGATTGCTAAATATGTTTGATACCATGTATGAGTAGATAGTACACATTTAGCCTTAAGAGAGTCACACTTAAACTGGACAAAACTAAAACTGGATTTACAAACTCAGCTAGTGCTTTTTGGCAACCAAACCCCACAGCCAAACAACCGCATGTCTAGAGGTAGAGGAGTAGACTCCTCACACCGGGTAAGTCTAGCTGAGTAGTAGTATACTCAGCCTTGCTTGTGGCATAATTTTTACAGGTTCTCTAGAGGACATGGTTGCTAGAGTGACTTGGCCGTCCACCTTGCCACCGGGTTGGACTGTCGAGTGGGATCCCGCCTCGGCCGAGGAGGAGCATGAGGAGTGATGGGACAGGCTTCCCCATCTCTCTGTTTATTTATCGTTAGTTTTATTCCGCTGCACTTCGAACAATGATGACCACTTTTGCAAAAACTCAGATGCTGATGTAATAATTTGATACTCCTAAATGTATGGTTTTATGCTTTATTGTATTTGCTCTGTGACTCACCATCGAGTGAGATTGTGGTACTTGATCCTGTCAATGGCCCCGTCGGACTAGATCCGAGGGATTGACGGGTTATTCCCATTTAAGTGTGGTCTAGCCTCTAAGGCGGGACTTAGGCACTTAGGTCGGAGTAATTCGGGCAGTTCCGCCACACTAACCCTAAGTAATGAATATTATGCCACAAACAAAAGCACAAAGGCAGATGTTTAAGTCATCACTAATTCAGTCTTGTCTGCATCGGCACCAAGTGAAGGCGACATCAACCTACTGCATCAAGCTAAGGGTTAAAATAAGAAGAAAAAACATAGAATTTCCTGGGTTCACCGTCATCCACTTTCTTGATGTTACAAAGTGAATCCTATTCAGTATTCACTATTGTTTAAGGGGGTGTTTGTTACCCAGATTATATAACCTAACAACTTTTGAACTAACACTTAGTTCAAAAATTGTTGGGTTATATAAATCTGGGTAGATTATAATACCAAACAAACACCCCTAACTATCATCCACGTAACTGAACACAGCTAGCATGCTTAAACACAACCCAGAACCCATATTCATTTTAGTCTTCCAGAGCAAAACCAAAAGGACACGATTTGTACATTTCTGCAAAAAATGATGCACCATGCCAATGCTAAAAATTACAACAGCTTTAGTGCCTAATCAGAAGTAGACCGTTTTAAAAAATATATGAGCAATAACATTTACAAAGGTCAAGAGTACAACAAGAACAACAATAAAATATCGGTAACAAATAAATAGTAAACAATGGACAATTAATCAATCTAAGTAATAGATAGGCAATGACCACTTTATATCAGGGGCTAGCCAACACAACCCAGGAAACATAGGAAAACATTTGCCAAGGTACCCACATTGAGAGAAGTGAATATGGAAGCACACTCTTCTTCAAGGTTTATGAGCAGCGGCAACATTCCAGAAACTACTCGGGCTAGGGGAGGGAAGAATGGCTGAGCTAACAGATCTCCGGTCACAGCTGCCAAGTTTCTTGTCCGCTGTGCCTACAGGTGTGCAAGAACCATCGAAATCCAGGACTCGTGCCTCGGTCTGCAATGTAAATTGCAATTAGAATACATGACTAATCTTTAAAACAAAAGCATATTTGCAATTCCACCACTAATAAGGCTTGGAACGTGCATAGCTATCCCACATTCAGACATGTAGCTATGCACATTATAAGGGAGATGGCAAGAAATGGCAAATAGTAAACTATGGTTTCCAAGAGAGATTGTTTCCTGATTGTCAAATTACTATGCTGTAACAAGTTGCTGTTACACACTATGATTTTAGTCTATGATCAATGCACACAACTGGGCAAACGACGATATAAAAACATAGACTACAAATTAAGGATGCAAATATAGTTCAAATACTGAAAAGAAATATAGATAATTAGATCCCTCCATAAATATCTTAGTCTCTTGCCCAACAGGCCAAAATCGTAATCGGGAGGATACACACATGAACCTCATATCGACTGGCCAAGTCGAGTAGAGTGTACCAAATCAAGTAACTGCAACAAACAAACCAAGTTACATTACGCAAACAATAAAATACACACTCATGAAAATCGAATTATACATGTACCAAACTGAATAAGCAAGCATCGCTAATGTCCACACAATCAGTATGTGCTAACCAAACAACGAACTAATAATGGGCAAATCTTTGAACAGATCATGCCAAAATCATATGGCAACCCTATAAGAGATAGAAGAAACAATATTGGACAAGAGGAGCATTCTTCTATGTAGCTGAGTCTTCCCTCAAAGAACAACACAATTCTTTTACTTGTGCTCTTAATCTTGGTATTTATAATGACCAGGGTTCAAGAAAAAGCACAATGGTTTATGAGCAGCGACAAATGCAATACAACATGGGAAAATGTACCTAAAAGAAGATCAATGGGACGACGATCTAGTGCTTCGGTGTCCTTCTATGGTTAGCTGATGTACTCTTGCGTATGGTTGAGAAAAATAATCTATAATTCAATTATTAGTTCTTAGGAACATTGCAATGTTTGTAACAAGACAACATCTTTGGCGACTAATGGGTACCCTTAATGATTGAACGACACTATGACAACAACAAGACGTAGTGAGGAATCAGCCAACAGCCATACCTGTGTAGGATGCCTTGGCCTAATTGCAGATTCCTCAAATGCAAATGTCAAATTGTTGGGAATAAGGAGGCTAGTGACTCAAAATTTGGTTGCATTCTTGTGAGAATGGGCACCACGAGGCATAGAAAACTACATCAACATAATCATCCTTGTTTGCATGAAAAGATTAACTACCATTGCCAAGGTGACCTCATCTCCCTGAAAGGATAGAAATCGGTCAGATTCTTATTTTACAAATAAAACTGACAGAAAGCCCTTATGCTCAAAGCTTTGGTTGCTCTCTATTGTAGTACAACCGAAAACAAAAGGAAACAGTAAGGCACATACCATGCAATACCTCACATACTGCCAATCAAATTAAAACCTCACAAACTGCCAATCTACAACAAAATAAGAACGAGCCCTAAAGCTCTTCTTTATCGGTGACAAAACAACATAAATGTAGAAAGTTTAACTCAACTAACACTATGTTTGACATGAGCACATGAATAGTTGTGGATTCCACAGCACGCTGGCACGTTTCTAGCACATGAACAGGTGTCAGCATAGAACCTCACGAGGGCTTCGAACAGCTGCTGGTCCGAGTGGAGGACTCCCTGTTGCGTAGCAGCGAGGCGAAGTAGGCGCCGTCAAACCGCGCGGGCGTGGGAGATGTACCGCCGTGGTGACGATGACCGGCTGGAGAGGGACAACATATGGAACATGATCCAGGTGCAGAAATCACAGATCCAAAGACATGCTATGGGGGAAGAAGGGGCGACAATCACAGATCGGGATGGGGGGCAGGGGCGGTCGTAGACCTGCGCAGGGCCAGTGGGTGCGGGGGTCTACAAGGAAGGATGTGGACCTGGGGCTAAAATTAAGGAGAGGGGTACAATGACCATGGTGCACATCGATCTTTAGTGTGCATTTAAGTAGGAGTATACAAGGAAGGATGAAGCAAAAAGTTGCGATGGAGTTATTTTGGATTTTTATTTGGTGTATATTTTCTAATACTATATTTTTGTATGTAGGGGGAATCCATTGAATCCATGCCATTTATAGAAGCTTTGGGTCAGTTATCTTATCATGTTGGTGAGAAACTTCATACTTATTATGACGCATACAAACCTTCTGCTAGTAAGCAGGATTGATGATCCTATTTTTATGCTATTTTGGTTGACACTTGACAGGTCCTGGCAACTTCTGCCTGGTGCACGTCAGTCTAGTTCCAGTTTTGAATGTTGTTGGTGAACAGGTATTCTTGGTCATTAGTTATGTTCTACTGTTTATTAACCGATCATAAAGGTTTTGTTTGAATAAATCTGTTTGGTTTCACTGACTTCATTCTTGATCTATGTTGCTTGTTGCTGTAGAAAACAAAGCCAACCCAGCATAGTGTACGTGGTTTGAGGGGACTCGGACTCACTCCAAATTTTTTAGCTTGCTGTAGTACTAAGGTTAGTTATCAAACTAATTATTTTTTACATTGGTATAATATGACCTTTATCGAGTTACTTAATAACATTACTTATAACTGAAACTATGTATAACAGGAATTAGAGGATAGTGTGAAGGAGAAACTCTCCCAGTTTTGCCATGTGCCGGTAGGGAAACATTTTCATTCAAAGCTTCATATGATGTAGGGTTATGCCATTTGTGGCTGTACTTCATATGGTACACTGCTTCCACCTGGCTGGTAGTTGTGTGACTCTGAAGGGTTCTGTAATGAGATTTTCTTGCAATTCATCCCAGAGTAGTGAAGTTAACTGCATAAGCTAAGCATTGACAGCTCTTGCCAACAATTGATATATTTAGTTTTCATGAGACAACATTGTTTCTTTGCTTAGTTTTATTAGTGGTGATACTGGTATAATCATTTCAAAGAAGACTGGAATGGTCTCTCTTCAGATGGAGCTTGGGGGGAGATGCTTGCATTGTGCTAGAGGATGCAAATCTGAATTTGGTTGCGGCAAACATAGTGAAGGATGGAAAAGAGCAACATTCTACCAGGAGTACAGGAGAGAGAATGCATCCTTATCTGGTCGTTGTTGTTGGATTATGTCTACCCTGACTTGAGGATCATAGGGAAGGAGCCTTTTGGACCTGTCTTGCCTGTGATAAAGATTAACTCAGTCGAGGATTGCCCATCGCGACCGCCACTCCACCCACCGCAATCGCAGCAACCTGAAAACACTTTTTTTCTTGTTTCCGTCAGCATCGGCACCAAACTGTAGCACAATCTCACAAGACAGAGGGAAAAAGGAGTGAAAAGAAACACCATGAATTGCGCCTTTTGTAATTACAAGCCCAGCTCTAGAACAGACTAAAATGTGAAACTGACGGTCACAATATTGAGTGTTATTTCAAGAAAAGTACCTTCGAGAACATGACAGCAGAATCCACGGCATCTAGATCCTTGACCATAACCAATAGCAAAAGCAGAGAACACAGGAACACATCAAATCAATCTAACATCACCAGATCAATGCGAAAATGCCATAAAATTAGAGATATCTTATCAGTGCCAAATTCCAGAGGTTTTTCTTCCGAGATCACCTCACCTAGTCAATAGATGAAAGTGTTAGATATCTCATCCATGATGAACTTACAAGGTTAATGATAGATATGCAGACCTGACAATTTCTTTGGCTTCCTCAAAGATACAAATTTCCACCAATGGCTAAAGTGATAGGAGGACAATAAATGAACCCTCTGGCTTCCACACTTGTTTCAACATGGCACCAAATACGAGAAAATGAGAAGCACAGAACCTATAAGGCATGGAACCTGAATGAGTTCTATGTTGGGGAAGATGGCGGCGAAGCGCTCGGCGACCACGCGGTTGAGGGGCGCGCCACCGATGCCGATGAAGAGGAGGGAGGAGAGGTCGCAGCGGTGCGCCTCCTCGGACTTGATCATGGCCACCAGCACCGGGGGCGCCGTGGGCAGCAGCGTGACGCGGTACCGCTCGATGGCGCACAGCGCTGCGAGATTAAATATTGAAACAAAAAGAAGATTCAGTTCAGTGCAATGTTTACTAAAAACTACAGTTGTGAGAAGAGAATTGTCACCACGAATTTAAAAATACACAACTTCAGAAAAATCAAACCATTGCCTCAAATGTTTTCCAACGATAAAAAAGCATTTAGATAACTATGGTAGCCTACAACACAGTAAAAAATATAGCACAAAATGAGCTCACCGATAAGTTTGACAGCTGCACACTGGTGGCAATAAGATCATCGACTACAAGAGCCCGATCGTTGGCCTATACAACCCCAACATGCATTTCTATCTTATCAGTGCCAAATTCCAGAGAATTTTCTTCCGTGATCAACTCACCTAGTCAATAGATGAAAGTGTTAGCTATCCTATTGTACCAAAGCTTATTAGAGGTACCAATCTATGAATTAGTATATGATCACTAGTATAGAGAAGATCTATACTGGCGGTCTTAAACATATTTTTAGTGGTGTTTATTGTAACCGCCAGTGCTAGGGGCCAGTAAAAATCATCATTTTTACAGGCGGGTAACTGAAGACCGCCAGTGAAAATCGATTTTCACTGGCGGTCGACGTAATAAAACCGCCAGTGAAAATCGATTTTCACTGGCGGTCGACGTAATAAAACCGCCAGTGCAAATCGTTTCCAGGAAACATAAAACAGATTTTAAAAATAGCAAAAAAATTTATTTGTATTAGACCACCCCACATGCCCGTCTCCGTCGAAGTCGCAAGTCGCGGCATTTTTCGCGCGCTACGCGGTTGTTAGTAATCGAACCGTAGACCTCACCCTCGCGCGTACCCTCCACTACCACTCCGTCTATGACATGCCTTGTGTCTAGTTTGTAGTTGTTTTCTCCACATATTACAATCATTTGAGTGTAAATTGCTTATTTGAGAACCTAAACGAATTCAAATAAAAAAGTTGTCAACTACAAAGATAAATAACTTTTGAAGTTCTAGAACTTTTATTTTGACACTTTTTTCATCCGAGGTAGTTTGCAAAATTTGAATTTTAAATTTGACATACTTAGATTCAATTTTTGAGAACCGAAATGAGTTCAAATAAAAAAGTTGTCAACTACAAAGTTTCATAACTTTTAGAGATCTACAACTTTTATTTTGGTGGTTTTGTCATACGAGGTCGTTTGAAAAACTCGAAAAATTAAGGATAAAAATGATTTCTAGTGGCGGTTCCTTAAGAAAACCGCCAGTAGAAATCCATGATTTGTAGTGGCGGTTTTCTTAAGGAACCGCCAGTAGAAATACGATTTCTAGTGGCGGTTTTCTTAAGGAACCGCCACTAGAAATAGCACAGTCGGTGGATAACCGGATCCGTCTGTAAAAATATATCGTCCCGCAGGTGTTGACCCTTTTTCTACTAGTGGATTATACCAATTAAATCTAAAACAAAAGAAAAATATTATGTGATTGCTAATAATGACATAAGCGATTCAAAGTGTAGGGGTGATTCACAAATAGAAAATATCCACATAATATCCATATCAGGATACATGAATTGCCCATATTAAGTATTCAGTTTTATGGTTACAGACCTAAGCTTTCGAGTCTTTGAGTAGAGATCACCAGCTACGCGTTCATGATCTTTGCCACTACAACCATATCACTTATCTGTAAGAATAATTGGGAAGGAATCTGTCGGGGACCATAATTAGGGGTACCCCCAAGACTCCTAATCTCAGCTGGTAACCCCCATCAGCACAAAGCTGCAAAGGCCTAATGGGCACGATTAAGGTCAAGGCTCAGTCCACTCAAGGGACACGATCTCGCCTCGCCCGAGCCCAGCCTCAGGCAAAGGCAGCCGACCCCGGAGGATTCATGTCTCGCCCGAGGGCCCCCTCAAGCAACGGACACACCTTCAGCTCGCCCGAGGCCCAGTCTTCGCAGAGAAGCAACCTTGGCCAGATCGCCACGCCAACCGACCGTATCGCAGGAGCATTTAATGCAAGGATCGCCTGACACCTTATCCTGACACGCGCTCTTCAGTCGACAGAGCCGAAGTGACCGCAGTCACTTCGCCGCTCCACTGACTGACCTGACAAGAAAACAGCGCCGCCTGCCCCGCTCTGACTGCCGTGCCACTCGCCAGAGTGAGGTCGACAGCGGCTAAGTCCAGCCTCGGACGACATAGGAAGCTCCGCCTCACCCGACCCCAGGGTTCGGCCCCGCCTCGGCCTCGGAAGATGGACTTCGCCTCGCCCGACCCCAGGGCTCGAACTCAACCACGACTTAGAAGACAACGAACTCTGCCTCGCCCGACCCCAGGGCTCGAACTCAGCCTCGGCTCCGGAAGACGACGAACTCTGCCTCGCCCGACCCCAGGGCTCGGACTCAGCCTCGGCTCTAGAAGACGACGAACTCCGCCTCGCCCGACCCTAGGGCTCGGACTCAGCCTCGACTCCGGAAGACGATGGACTCCGCCTCACCCGACCCCAGGGCTCGGACTCAACCTCGACCTCGAAGGAATCGCCACCTCGCCCAAACTCGGATCCAGACCGGCCATGTCGTCAGGGGGGCCATCATTACCCTGCCCCTAGCTAGCTCAGGCTACGGGGAACAAGACCGGCGTCCCATCTGGCTCGCCCCAGTAAACAAGTAATGATGACACCCCGCACGCTCCATGACGACGGCAGCTCCTAGCCCCTTACGTCAGCAAGGAGATGTCAGCAAGGATCCGACAGCCTCGACAGCTGTACTTCCGCAGGGCTCCAGCGCTCCTCCGACGGCCACGACATCACATGAACAGGGTGCCAAAACCTCTCCGACTGCCACGACGGCATGTACTTAGGGCTCTAGCTCCTCTCTGCTAGACACGTTAGCACACTGCTACACCCCCCATTGTACACCTGGACCCTCTCCTTACGCCTATAAAAGGAAGGTCTAGGGCTCTCGTATGGGAAGGCTGGCCGCGCGGGAGAACGGGCCGACACATAAGGCTCTCGCTCTCTCTCTCTCCCACGCGAACACTTGTAACCCCCTACTGCAAGCGCATCCATCTGCCCTGGGCGCAGGACAACATGAAGGTCGCGGTTTCCCCTTACTGTTCTCCCCCCTTTGTGTCCCGTCTCGCGCCGACCCATCTGGGCTGGGACACGCAGCGACAATTTACTCGTCGGTCCAGGGATCCCCCGGGGTCGAAACGCCTACAGTTGGCGCGCCAGGTAGGGGCCTGCTGCTTGTTGACGAATAGCTTCCCGTCAAGCTCCAGATAGGTAGTCTCCAGCAACCTTTCCAAC
Organism: Zea luxurians; assembly: GCA_029449295.1. Classification (NCBI taxonomy): domain Eukaryota; kingdom Viridiplantae; phylum Streptophyta; class Magnoliopsida; order Poales; family Poaceae; genus Zea; species Zea luxurians. The sequence continues at coordinate 62,008,083 of JAOPSE010000011.1, read as the reverse complement.
CCAGGACGATGCTCCGTTTCGGGAGTCTTGAGTTCATGTCCCTCGACAGCAGCTACGACATGATACTCCTTCCTCCGCCGCGTGACGGCGATAATGGCGGCCGTCAGCCCGCCCGCCGGCAGCCGAATCAACGACGTCTTCCCCACATGGCGGAAGAACAACATCCGGGTTTGTCCCGTCACCTCCCCCACCGACGGAGGAGGAGGCGGGGCAACCATGGCCAAGCATGAGGCGGCACCTCGTCGGCTGTCAAGCAAGTCGACGATGCCGGCGCCCCCCCAGCGGGGGACATGTCGGGCTTCGACCTTGCGTTTGAGATGAAGACGAGCGTCGTTTCCCCGCAACACGCCAACCCCAAGCAGACGAACGACGCCAGCACGCTCGTGAAGGACTTGCTGGGCGTCGCCCTCGTACCTGAGACAACGGTGCAGTCCGCCCCTGACACGACTTCGTCACCGCCCTTCGACCAAGAGGTACCGACCGATTCCCATCTCGTGCCTTTTGGATTCAGCTTCGACCCACCAAGCGACCTCGCTTTGGTGGAAGCCTTCATAGAGGCATGTACCAACCCTCCGGGGTACCATATGCGGTCGCCCTGGGACAGACTGACGGCCGTCTCGACCTATGGACCCTCGGGTTCCGAGGAAGATGACGAGCCTGACTTTTGTTGGGATTTCTTCGGGCTCGGTAACCCCAGTGCCATGCGGGACTTCATGACCGCATGCGACTACAGCCTCTCCGATTGTTCCGATGGTAGCCGCAGCTTCGGCGACGAGGACTGCGACCCGAGTCGTGAATGTTTCCACGTCGATCTAGGGGGTCCCGGCGAAGGCAACCATCTTGGTATGTCGGAGAGCGGCGATCCCCCTAGGCCTGCGCCTCGCGTTGACATCCTTCGGGAGCTAGCTGTGGTCCCAGTCCCTGCGGGGGATCAGGACGCACAGCTCGAGCAAATCCGCGAGATGCAGGCCAGGCTCGACGAGGGAGCAAGAACGCTTGAGCAGTTCCGGCGGAACATCGGGCAAGAATGGGCAGACCATGTTCCGGCCGGAGAAACGCGTCATCTACCCCAGGGCATCCAGCACCGCATTGCCGACAATGTCAGGGCAAGGCCGCCACTGGCTTCCAGTGGGGTCGGCCAGAACCTGGCTGCAGCAGCAATACTACTCCGCGCGATGCCGGAACCATCGACCACCGAAGGGCGGCCTATCCAGGGAGAGCTCAAGAATCTCCTAGAGGATGTCGCGGTCCGACGGGCCAAAAGCTCTGCCTCCCGAAGGCAGGGGTACCCCTCGGAGCATCGCGCCGCGACTTCCCGATTCGTGCGGGAAGCCTCGGTCCACACCGGGCGCACGCGCAACACGGCGCCTGCGGCCCCGGGTTGCCTCAGCAACGAGCACCACCACCGCAACCGTCGAGCCCACCTCGACGAGAGGGTGCACCGAGGCTACCACCCCAGGCGTGGGGGATGCTATGACAGCGGGGAGGATCGGAGCCCCTCGCCTGAACCACCCGGTCCGCAGGCTTTCAGCCGAGCCATACGACGGGCGCCGTTCCTGACCCGGTTCCGAACCCCGACTACCATCACAAAGTACTCGGGGGAGACGAGGCCGGAACTGTGGCTCGTGGACTACCGACTGGCCTGCTAGCTGGGTGGAACGGACGATGACAACCTCATCATCCGTAACCTCCCGCTGTTCCTCTCCGACACCGCTCGAGCCTAGCTGGAGCATCTGCCTCCGGGGCAGATCTCCAACTGGGACGATCTGATCCAAGCCTTCGCCGGCAACTTCCGGGGCACGTACGTGCGCCCTGGGAACTCCTGGGATCTCTGAAGCTGCCGCCAGTAGCCGGGATAGTCTCTCCGGGACTACATCCGGCGATTCTCGAAGCAGCGCACCGAGCTGCCCAACGTCACCGACTCAGACGTCATCGGCGCGTTCCTCGCTGGCACCACCTGCCGCGACCTGGTGGGCAAGCTGGGTCGCAAGACCCCCACCAGGGCGAGCGAGCTGATGGACATCGCCACCAAGTTCGCCTCTGGCCAGGAGGCGGTTGAGGCCATCTTCTGAAAGGACAAGCAGCCCCAGGGCCGCCAGCCGGAAGACGTCCCCGAGGCGTCCACTCAGCGCAGCACCAAGAAGAAGAACAAGAAGAAGTCGCAAGCAAAACGCGATGCCACCGACGCGGACCTTGTCACCGCCGCTGAGTACAAGAACCCTCGGAAACCTCTTGGAGGTGCCAATCTCTTCGATAAGATGCTCAAGGAGTCGTGCCCCTATCATTAGGGGGCCGTCAAGCACACCCTTGAGGAGTGCGTCATGCTTCGGCGCCACTTTCACAAGGCCGGGCCACCGGCGGAAGGTGGTAGGGCCCACAACAACGACAAGAAGGAGGATCACAAGGCAGAAGAGTTTCCCGAGGTCCACGACTGCTTCATGATCTACGGTGGGCAAGTGGCGAACGCCTCGGCTCGGCACCGCAAGCAAGAGCGTCGGGAGGTCTGCTCGGTAAAGGTGGCGGCGCCAGTCTACCTAGACTGGTCCGACAAGCCCATCACCTTCGACCAGGGCGACCACCCCGACCGCGTGCCGAGCCTGGGGAAATATCCGCTCGTTGTCGACCCCGTCATCGGCAACGTCAGGCTCACCAAGGTCCTCATGGACGGAGGCAGCAGCCTCAACATCATCTACGCCGAGACCCTCGAGCTCCTGCAGATCGATCTGTCCTCGATCCGGGCTGGCGCGGCGCCTTTTCACGGGATCATCCCCGGGAAACGCGTCCAACCCCTCGGACAACTCGATCTGCCCATCTGCTTCAGGACTCCCTCCAACTTTCGAAGGGAAACCCTCACGTTCGAGGTGGTCGGGTTCCGAGGAACCTACCACGCAGTACTGGGGAGGCCATGCTACGCCAAGTTCATGGCCGTCCCCAACTACACCTACCTCAAGCTCAAAATGCCGGGCCCCAACGGGGTCATCACCGTTGGCCCCATGTACCGACACGCGTACGAATGCGACGTGGAGTGCGTGGAGTACGTCGAGGCCCTCGCCGAATCTGAGGCCCTCATCGCTGACCTGGAGAGCCTCTCCAAGGAGGCGCCAGATGCGAAGCGCCACGTCGGCAACTTCGAGCCAGCAGAGACGGTTAAGTCCGTCACTCTCGACCCCAGCAACGACGCCTCCAAGCAGATCCGGATCGGCTCCGAGCTCGACCCCAAATAGGAAGCAGTGCTCGTCGACTTTCTCTGCGCGAACGCTGAAGTTTTTGCGTGGAGTCCCTCGGACATGCCTGGCATACCGAGGGATGTCGCCGAGCACTCGCTGGATATCCGAGCTGGATCCCGACCCGTGAAGCAGCCTCTGCGCCGATTCGACAAAGAAAAGAGCAGAGCCATAGGCGAGGAGATCCACAAACTGATGGTTGCAGGGTTCATCAAAGAGGTATTCCATCCTGAATGGCTTGCCAACCCCGTGCTTGTAAGAAAAAAAGGAGGGAAATGGCGGATGTGTGTAGACTACACTGGTCTAAACAAAGCATGTCCGAAGGTTCCCTACCCTCTGCCTCGCATCGATCAAATCGTGGATTCCACCACTGGGTGCGAAACCCTGTCTTTCCTCGATGCCTACTCAGGGTATCACCAAATCAGGATGAAAGAGTCCGACCAGCTCGCGACTTCTTTCATCACACCTTTTGGCATGTACTGCTACGTTACTATGCCATTTGGTTTGAGGAATGCGGGTGCGACGTACCAAAGGTGCATGAACCACGTGTTCGGAGAGCACATTGGTCGGACCGTCGAGGCTTACGTCGACGACATCGTAGTCAAGACGAGGAAAGCCTTCGGCCACCTCTCCGACCTTGCAATGACATTCAAGTGTCTCAAGGCGAAAGGCGTAAAACTCAACCCCGAGAAGTGCGTCTTCGGAGTCCCCTGAGGCATGCTCTTGGGGTTCATCGTCTCCGAGCGGGGCATCGAGGCCAACCCGGAGAAAATCACGACCGTCACCAACATGGGGCCCATCAAGGACTTGAAAGGCGTACAGAGGGTCATGGGATGCCTTGCGGCTCTGAGCCGCTTCATCTCGCGCCTCGGCGAAAGAGGCCTACCTCTGTACCGCCTCTTAAGAAAGACCGAGTGCTTCACTTGGACCCCCGAGGCCGAGGAAGCCCTCGGGAACCTGAAGGCGCTCCTTACGAACGCACCCATCTTGGTGCCTCCCGCTGCCAGAGAAGCCCTCTTGATCTACGTCGCCGCTACCACTCAGGTGGTCAGCGCCGCGATCGTGGTCGAAAGACGAGAAGAAGGGCATGCATTGCCCGTCCAGAGGCCGGTCTACTTCATTAGTGAGGTACTGTCCGAGACCAAGATCCGCTACCCACAAATTCAGAAGCTGCTGTACGCGGTGATTCTGACGCGGCGGAAGTTGCGACACTACTTCGAGTCTCATCTGGTGACTGTGGTGTCATCCTTCCCCCTGGGGGAGATCATCCAGTGCCGAGAGGCCTCGGGTAGGATTGCAAAGTGGGCGGTGGAAATCATGGGCGATACATTCTCGTTCGCCCCTCGGAAGGCCATCAAGTCCCAAGTCTTGGCAGACTTTGTGGCTGAATGGGTCGACACCTAGCTCCCGGCAGCTCCGATCCAACCGGAACTCTGGACCATGTTTTTCGACGGGTCGCTGATGAAAACAGGGGCAGGCGCGGGCCTGCTCTTCATCTCACCCCTCGGGAAGCACCTCCACTACGTGCTGCGCCTCCATTTCCCGGCGTCCAACAATGTGGCCGAGTATGAGGCTCTGGTTAACGGGTTGCGCTTCGCCATCGAGTTAGGGGTCTGATGCCTCGACGCTCGCGGCGACTTGCAGCTTGTCATCGACCAAGTCATGAAGAACTCCCATTGCCGCGACCCGAAGATGGAAGCCTACTGCGACGAGGTTCGGCGCCTGGAGGACAAGTTCTATGGGCTCGAGGTCAACCACGTCGCCCGGTGGTACAACGAGACTGCGGACGAGCTGGCAAAGATAGCTTCGGCGTGAACAACGGTTCCCCCGAACGTCTTCTCCCGGGACCTGCATCAACCCTCAGTCAAGACCAACGACACGCCCGAGCCCGAGAAGGTCTCGGCCCTGCCCGAGGCGTCCTCGGCTCAGCCCGAGGCACCCTCGGCCCCCGAGGGTGAGGCACTGCGCGTCGAGGGAGAGCGGAATGGGGTCCCGCCTGATCGAGACTGGCGGACCCCGTACCTGCAATATCTCCACCGAGGTGAGCTGCCCCTCGACCGAACCGAAGCTCGGCGACTGGCGCGGCGCGCCAAGTCATTCGTCTTGCTGGGTGACGGGAAGGAGCTCTACCACCGCAGCCCCTCCGGCATTCTCCAGCGATGCATATCCATCGCTGAAGGCCAGGAGCTCTTACAAGAAATACACTCGAGGGCTTGCGGTCATCATGCAACGCCTCGAGCCCTTGTTGGAAACGCTTTTCGACAAGGTTTCTACTGGCCGACCGCGGTGGTCGACGGCACTAGAATTGTCCGCACCTGCCAAGGGTGTCAATTCTACGCAAGGCAGACACACCTACCCGCTCAGGCTCTGCAAACAATACCCATCACCTGGCCGTTTGTTGTGTGGGGTCTGGACCTCGTCGGTCCCTTGCAGAAGACACCCGGGGGCTACACGCACCTACTGGTTGCCATCGACAAATTCTCCAAGTGGATCGAGGTCCGACCCCTAAACAGCATCAGGTCCGAACAGGCGGTGGTATTCTTCACCAACATCATCCATCGCTTCAGGGTCCCGGACTCCATCATCACCGACAACGGCACCCAGTTCACCAGCAGAAAGTTCCTGGACTTCTGCGAGGATCACCACATCCGGGTGGACTGGGCCGCCGTGGCACACCCCATGACGAATGGGCAGGTAGAACGTGCCAACGGCATGATTCTGCAAGGACTCAAGCCGAGGATCTACAACGACCTCCACAAGTTCGGCAGGCGATGGATGAAGGAACTCCCCATGGTGGTCTGGAGCCTGAGGACAACGCCGAGTCGAGCCACGGGCTTCACACCGTTCTTTCTAGTCTATGGGGCCGAGGCCATCTTGCCCACAGACTTAGAACACAGTTCCTCGAGGACGAGGGCGTACGACGACCGATGCAACCAGACCAACCAGCTGGAAGAGGCTCGGGACATGGCGTTACTACACTCGGCGCGGTATCAGCAGTCCCTGCGACGCTACCACGCCCGAGGGGTTCGGTCCCGAGACCTCCAGGTGCGCGACTTGGTGCTTCGGCTGCGACAAGACGCCCGAGGGCGCTACAAGCTCACGCCTCCCTGGGAAGGGCCATTCATCATTGCCAAGATTTTGAAGCCCGGAACATACAAGCTGGCCAACAGTCAAGGCGAGGTCTACAGCAACGCTTGGAACATCCGACAGCTACGTCGCTTCTACCCTTAAGATGTTTTCAAGTCGTTCATACACCTCGTTTACATACGCCAACAAAGTCTAACCATCAAGGAAGGGTCAGCCTTGCCTCAGCAAAGCCCAACCCTCCCTCGAGGGCTAGAAGGGGGGAACCCCCTCTGCGTCAAAATTTTCTTCGGAAAAAGTCTTTCTGCCAGAACATCTTTCGTGCTTTTCGACTACTTCGATAGTGGAGTCCTGAAAACGACGGAGTACACGTAAGCAGGCAAGGCCGACCGAGCCGAGGGACTCCTACGCCTCTGGGATACGGATACCTCACTCATCACCTTCTGCGATAAGTAACTCACGCTCGGATAAGGGATTCCGCTGTCCGAGCAAGCCTTAACGCTCGAAAACTTCTTCTGCTGAAACAATTTTTCGTGCAGTCTCGACTATATCGATAACAGAATCCTATGGACGAGTAAGAGTACACGTAAGCAGGCAAGGCTGACCGAGCCGAGGGACTCCTACGCCCCCGGGATACGGATACCTCACTCATCACCTTCTGTGAAAAGTAACTCTCGCTCGGACAAACAATTCTGTTACCGACAAATAAGTCCTGATACTCGAAACAAGGGGAAAAGAAACGCAGCTTTACAACGCGACGACAGTATGTTTGGGCCTCGGCGGCCGCAAAAAACATATGCATACTAGAGGCGAACCGATCCTGCAGGCTCAAACGTCGATGAAGGGGGAGCAGCAGCACCCTCGACGTCAACTCCACCATCGGTGGAATCCGACCCGGCCTCGGACAGCAACATGGTCGGAGGATCTCCAACTCGAAGGACGACGTTAGCACCACGCCTGGGCCATCGCCGCTAGGGTCTCCTCCAGGAACCCGGCCCGAGCAGACGGCTTGGCCGGCCGCCCCGAAGCCTCAGCCAGCTATCCCCCAAGGACACCAGCCCGGCTCATGGCCTCGGCAACTCGACTCTAGCGTTGGTCCCGCCAGTGGACGACCCGGCCAGACCCCGGCCGACGAAGCTCCCTTTTTCGAGCCAACTCTGCCTCTGTCCGTGCTGGCACCGTTGCCTCCGGCTCCGGCTCATCGCAGAGCGGCTGAGGGTTTCTTTGACTAAGCAAGTGAAGCCTCGAGCGGCAAGGCTGACTGAGCCGAGGGATTCCTATGCCTCCGGGATACGGATACCTCACTCATCACCTTCCGCACAGAGCAACTCACATTTGGTCAAGCGGTTCAGCTAGCTGACAGGCAAGTTCTAGTGCTCAAAATGAGGTAAGGACACGGTATTACACCCAAAAGTACCTACATGTTCAGGCCCCGACAGCCACAATGAACAAACACCGGCACTCAAGGTGCCATTACAAACGGAACTCCGGTTCCACTCCCGCAGGTACGAACAACCCCCCACATTGGAGGGACTACCGGGCGACAAAACCCCTGGTGGCTCGCCGACGCCCGCTCCGGCAGCAGCGACAACGACCTCCGCTCCGAGTGGCCAAACAGCAGCAGCGATGACCTCAGGGCGGACGCTGCTGCGACGAGCTCCTCGCCCGCGTCCCCACTCGAGGGGCGAGGACAAGCTATCAAAGCCAAAGAGCCGAAGGCCCGGAGCGCGGATGGTGGCGGCGATCTTGTCGGCAACGAGGACTTCTTCAGCCGCCACCACCTCAACGTCGACGACGGCAGCCATCTGCCCACCGGCAGATCCCCACTCGGATCCTCCCGGACAGGCGAAGCACCAACCTCCGCGCAAGAGGCGTCATACCGGAGCAAAGGCAGGACAGCCCAAGAACACGAACGCCGCCCTAGCAGTGCGCGATGTCTTGGGCGACCCTCTGGTGCGCACGGTGTGGCGACCGCTCGTACGGCGGGAGGGGGCACCGGGAGCCGAGCCAGAGCCAGCTGAGCCAGCGAGCCCAACGCGCTGAAGCTAACGACGCTCGCGGCCGACCAGCCCCGCGTTGTCGGAGTCCGCCCCTTCCGCTAGGCCAGTGAGCACCCTCTCCCCTGAATGCTGAAGGAGAGGGTGACCCACGAACCCGTGCGGGAGGTCGAGCTCCGGCTCAGCCCGCCCTCCGCCCCAGCAAGGATGATGAAGATCCTTGAAGCTAAGGGCATGGCAGAGGCCGCAGCCTGGCTCGCTTCTCCCCACCATCGAACTGGTGGTCACCGTCTTGGGTGACCACCGGCGAGGGGATGCAGCCGGGCTGCCTGATGAAAATCCTTGAAGCCGAACGATGGCTGAAAGGTACCAACTTCCGCGAAGTTGCGTTCCTCCTCCGACGACGAGACGAAAGCAACGCAAGCGCTCCCCATCCGGGGGCTCGGAAGGTGGAAGGGCGCGATGCATGAGGAGAGTGCGAAGACATGGTTGCCGTCCAAGGGGGTCGCCCTCCTTTTAAAGGCAACTCTCCCCACTTGCGTCCTCAGCCGTCGCGGGCTGAGTCTTCACCAACATGCTCCAAAGTCCTCCCCCCACAACACAGGGGCTGGGTCCCACGCGTCATGCAAGCTAGCCCAGGACGGAAGAGGCCAAACCACCGCGCGCGGTACACGTAACTGCCTAGCGGTTACAAGTGCTCCTCCACTTTCGCCCAGACCAGCGGGTGAAAGGACGGACCGCCATGCAGGCGGCATGCAACTGCACCAAGGGGGCGCACCCTTTCGGCTTCGACGCGTCCAGCATGGAGGCCCAGGCCCACACGTCATGTAACCGGCGCGCCAGTTACTACGTGCGAGAAACTGCACCGCCACTCGCGCCAGTACCCGCGCCTTCTCGACTGCGGAACTGGTGTCGCGACTCGAGGCGACCCTGCGCATGGCCCAACAGTGCCAACCAAGCACATCGGTCACGGGTCAGTAAGCCGCAGGAGAAGGCGCGACGATCGATATGGCCAAAAGTGGGCCGGCAGTAATGGTGGCGGCAGGCGGGCGGAAGTAGCAGTCAAATCGCCTGTAGGCTCACGTCCCCTCCTAGGACAGCGAGAGAGCCCTCTCCCACGGCGTGAAGACGACGCGCCCGTGTTCCGTTCCTCGAACAGCTCGCGCATGCACAACGGCTGCCCCGCGAACCACTCGTCCCGTCGTGTTAACTCTGCGGTAGGACAGGCGGCACCTTTGGCAGGCGAAGTAGGCGACGCTTCACCTCCGCCATAATGACCGCGTCAGAAAAGGTGCGCCACGTCATTCGATTTCATATCCTTTTCCTCTTCCTCTTTCTCTCTCTTGCTATAGGGACCGAGAAAGGGGATACTCCAAAAGGGATCCTTCTCCGCGAAGGAAGCGGGCCCCGAGCCCCCTACTGATCAGAGGTTCGAAGGCTGGCCCCTCGGAAGGGTTCAACAGCCGCCTCAGATCACTCGGGCTCCGCGCCCACTACTGGTCAGAGGTTCAAAGGCTGGCCCCTCGGAAGGGTTCAACAGCCGCCTTAGAGCACTCGGGCTCCACGCCCATTATTGGTCAGAGGTTCGAAGGCTGGCCCCTCGGAAGGGTTCAACGGCCGCCTCAGGCTACTCGGGCTCCGCGCCCACTACTGATCAGGGGTTCGTAGGCTGGCCCCCGAAGGGTTCGACAGCCGCCTCAGAGCACGCAGAGCGAGGGATGACCCTGGGTACGTTCGATACATAACCAAGGCTCGGGCTACGCTCCCGAGGTACCCTAGGACATTTCCGAGACCGACGGGAACGATTTTGTAACGGAATCCCACCAGAGAGAGGCATCGAGCCCTCGGACCCCGTCAAAAGGGGACCAGGTCCGGTGAATCACCCACAGGAACTTTTGGAGCGTGCCTCTAGGCCACTAGCCGACCCCTAACGAATGGGGCACGGGCGTCCACTCGGATCACCCGCTGGCAACTCACTGGAGACACCATGTTCGGCGCCCTCCGAGGGCAACATGGCGCTTCCCCCCCCCCCCCTCCTCCTTGCGGAAAGGCGACGCAGGGGCGTATAAAAAAAGCCGAGTCTGTCCTTGACCGTCCTCTCGCTCTATGCGGAGGCTCGGGGGCTGCTCTCGCAAACCCGGCTCCGGCCAAACTGTTGACAGCGTCAATATACCAGCCCGAGAACTTGGGACCTGACTGAGCACCCGGGCAACGACCAGTTCGCATGAGGGAACAACCAAACCGGCCGAGCCATCACGAAAGGCACTAAGACCTCGAAGGAGTCAAAACACTCCTCCGAGGCCTCGGGGGCTACACCCGGCGGGTGCGCTCGCGCGCACCCACCGGAACGAAATGCAATCGAGAAAGGCCGGTCCCCTTGCAAAAAAGTGCGACAAAAGCCTCCAAGCGAGTGCCAGCACTCCCTTTGAGGCTCGGGGGCTACTGTCGGGGACCATAATTAGGGGTACCCCCAAGACTCCTAATCTCAGCTGGTAACCCCCATCAGCACAAAGCTGCAAAGGCCTGATGGGCGCGATTAAGGTCAAGGCTCAGTCCACTCAAGGGACACGATCTCGCCTCGCCCGAGCCCAGCCTCGGGCAAAGGCAGCCGACCCCAGAGGATTCACGTCTCGCCCGAGGGCCCCCTCAAGCAATGGACACACCTTTGGCTCGCCCGAGGCCCAGTCTTCGTAGAGAAGCAACCTTGGCCAGATCGCCACGCCAACCGACCGTATCGCAGGAGCATTTAATGCAAGGATCGCCTGACACCTTATCCTGACGCGCGCTCTTCAGTCGACAGAGCCGAAGTGACCGCAGTCACTTCGCCGCTCCACTGACCGACCTGATAAGAAAACAGCGCCGCCTGCCCCGCTCCAACTGCCGTGCCACTCGCCAGAGTGAGGTCAACAGCGGCTAAGTCCAGCCTCGGGCGACATAGGAAGCTCCGCCTCGCCCGACCCTAGGGTTCGGCCCCCGTCTCGGCCTCGGAAGATGGACTTCGCCTCGCCCGACCCCAGGGCTCAGACTCAACCACGACTTAGAAGACGACGAACTCCGCCTCGCCCGACCCCAGGGCTCAGACTCAGCCTCGGCTCCGGAAGACGATGAACTCCGTCTCGCCCGACCCTAGGGCTCGGACTCAGCCTCGGCTCCGGAAGACGACGAACTCCGCCTCGCCCGACCCCAGGGCTTGGACTCAACCTTGGCTCCGGAAGAAGATGGACTCCGCCTCTCCTGACCCCAGGGCTCGGACTCAACCTCGACCTCGGAGGAATCGCCACCTCACCCAAACTCGGGTCCGGACCGGCCACGTCGCCAGGGGGCCATCATTACCCTGCCCCTAGCTAGCTCAGGCTACGGGGAACAAGACCGACGTCCCATCTGGCTCGCCCCAGTAAACAAGTAATAATGACACCCCGCATGCTCCATGACGATGGCAGCTCCGAGCCCCTTAAGTCAGCAAGGAGACGTCAGCAAGGATCCGACAGCCCCGACAGCTGTACTTCCGCAGGGCTCCAGCGCTCCTCCGACGGCCACGACATTACATGAACAGGGTGTCAAAACCTCTCCGACTGCCACGACGGCATGTACTTAGGGCTCTAGCTCCTCTCTGCTAGACACGTTAGCACACTGCTACACCCCCCATTGTACACCTGGACCCTCTCCTTACGCCTATAAAAGGAAGGTCCAGGGCTCTCGTACGGGAAGGCTGGCCGCGCGGGAGAACGGGCCGACGCATAAGGCTCTCGCTCTCTCTCTCTCTCCCACGCGAACGCTTGTAACCCCCTACTGCAAGCGCATCCATCTGCCCTGGGCGCATGACAACACGAAGGCCGCGGTTTCCCCTTACTGTTCTCCCCCTTTGTGTCCCGTCTCGCGCCGACCCATCTGGGCTGAGACATGCAGCGACAATTTACTCGTCGGTCCAGGGACCCCCCGGGGTCGAAACGCCGACAGAATCAATGAGAGTTAGCTAGAAGACATTGCCATGGCGTTAGCACAATCATATACTTACTCCCATTCTCATCTGGTTTAGGCCATCGTTTGTATCAACGATCAGGTAACCAACAGCTGCACTGTTTTCCCCTGAATTAAGCATGTCCTAGTTAAGAAAGTGTAGCTGAATCTGAATCTAAAAGGAAACAGAGCAAAAGATGAGTGGTAGGAAATTACTACGGTGATTCTTTAGCCGTTCGATGCACTAATGCTTCTTTGTATAATTGACGATGTTACTGCGGTGAATCTTTAGCCATTCAATGCACTAATGCAAAAGATGAGTGGTAGGAAATTACTGCGGTGAATCTGCGGTGATTTCTTGTAAAGCTATGTGGGTACCATTGTCAACTTTGTCTATAGCTCACTGAATAAAACTGAGGATGAAACTTTTCTGAGATGTAATGTAATGACACTCAATCAAAGTATAATAATGCACCAGTATAGTCATAAAACTTAAGAGTCTTGGCCTTAACCCTGAGCAAGGCCAATCGGATAGGAGGCACTTAACCTGACCAGCCGTTCTAGGGCATACATTCCCAGATCATCAACTATTTTTTGGAGACAACAATGACCAAACAAAATTGAGAAGCTCAACAAGGCAATCCCAACATCTAGCTACGACATGAGTCGACCTAGTTCTAGTTTAGTTTGAGTTGCGATGTCAATGAGGCACAAATCCATGCCACACTGTCAACCAAGGAAATTGAGGAGGAAGAAAAGCGCAAAGGGGTAGAGGGAGAAGAGGGGCATTGAACTCACATTGTTCCCCTTTTAGGACCTGTATACCAGTGACGCCTCCCCATCAGCACTAGTGCCGACGCTGACAGCTGTTGAGCTATGAATCACGCAGCCGTGTGCCACCGCTACTGCCCCTATGCACCTGATCTACATCGGCATCGCCCAATCCGACTCGAAGATCCTGCCCTTCCCATCGCCCGAACGGCTGCTGTAGGCCCGACACAATCCTCCTCCTCCTTCATAGGCCCATCACCGCCGCAGCAGCGGGAACCGCTACCTCGGCGACGGAAGAGAAGGACGCCGTCAACGCCGTACGATGAGCCGCACGAGGAGGTCCTGCAGCGACACCCCGCGTGGTACGGACACGATTCGGATGTCCCCGCCTGCATACCACAGCGTGCCGTCTCTGGGCGCGTGAGGACCCCCCTCTGTGCTTCATCCGCTCGCCGCCCCCACAGCGGCCGCCGCTACCAGCGTCGTCCGACTCGGCGACGGTGGCGGCCATCCATGTCTGCTAGGCCCGCCACCCCTTCCCTCCCCTCCTCTATCTTCCTTCCCCTGCTAGATCTAACCTCAGGCTCCACCCACGAATCCAAACCCTAGCATGGACAGATTCGTCTCTTGGTTTGCGGAGAATGTGAGGAGGGAGCGTTGATGGGGGGAGGGGGGAGCACGGGAGATTGTCGGGTGTGGTGGGGCGGGGCGCGGGGGTCACGGAGCAGGGGCATAGCGGGTGGGGGGGGAGGGGTGGAGCCGAAGGAAGGAGGGGTAGGATGTCGGCGCGGGGGCGATGATGGCGGGGCATCGGCGGAGAATTTCCTAGGATTGCGCTAGGGAATCACCACGCGAATGGTATGCCGTGCGCGAGGATGTCGGGGGCAGAACAGCGCAGGTGTGGATGCCTACATTAGGTTCTTAAGTAGTAGTAGTAGTAGTATATATAGGGCAGGTATAACGGGAGCCCTGGGCTTCGGATATTAAAGAGAGCCCGGGTCGTGGACAATGTCTGGTCCGCTCAGCCATCGACGCGTGGGTCTGATGGAGAGGAGATAGAGAACATGCAGATCCGACGGCGCCGTGACGGGGTGGATTAATGGAAAGGCAGGAATCATATTGTAGTGGGTGGAATTATAGGGATTAGATTCCACATGCAAACGTGCGTACTCTGAAACGTGGGCGCGAAATTAATGGATCTTGCATGGTGTTTAATTGTGGCAGTTAAAGGTAATATCGAATAAGATGATGAATGGTTTGGCATAAAACAGGTACGCTATAAATGTTGCATATATAGTATATACAGAATGGCGTAAAACGTTGAGTCATTGTGCGTAAGAAGTTGTAATGTTTTTTTGTATTAAATGTGCACTGCTACAATATCGGTACGGTTACGGAAATTATGGAAATACCCTGGAAACGTGGGTGCGGTTACTTGTTTAGAATATCATCCGTGATTTCCTTGCATTCGAAAAAAATATCCCACTACTGGAGAACTAGTTGGCGGTGGAGATGGCCGGCTCTGGACAATCGCCGGCGATGGTAGGAGATGGCGGTCATCTTGGTCGAAACACTGAGGGAGTAGTTGATGGTAACTTAATGGTTACACCACCTCCTACTCTACTAGGGCCTGTAATCGATGCTTCAAGCATGGGGGATGAAGGAAAACAACGGATTCGACTGCCAATGTTCAATATTAGCTCCAGGGAGATGGATACGCCTCAAATATTGCATTCACATGTAAGTCCAATTGTTGTTTTTTATTATTAATTGATTAAATTGTTATGATCATATTCCGTGGTACAAACAACATTGTCAATGAATTGCAGAAAAAAAACATTGATCCGAATATAGTGCCAACAATAGAGATGACTTTCAAGGATGTTGATGATGCATACAAATTTTATAAAAGGTATGCATATGAAGTTGGATTTCCATTAAAGAAATACAGAGAGAAGACATTCAGCAAGTGGATAAATTGTTCACGTGAAGGTAAAAGTGCACCAAAACCAAATGTTACACCTAGGATGAGGAATAGGAATTTGGGTCGTACGCAATGTAAGGCTGGAATGAAATTAAAAAAATATATGATGATGAAAAAAGGGTGGTAGCTGCAAAGATTGAACTGGTAAATTTGGAGCATAACTGTGGCGGAACTGCCCGAATTATTCCAACTTAAGTGCCTAAGTCCGACCTTAGAGGCTAGACCACACTTAAATGGGAATAACCCGTCAATCCCTCGGATCTAGTCCGACACGGCCACTGACAGGATCAAGTACCACAGTCTCACTCGATGGTGAGTCACAGAGCAAATACAATAAAGCATAAAACCATGCATGGAAGAGTATTAAATTATTACATCACCATGGTCATCATCGGAGCTTTCGCAAAAGTAACCATCATTGTTTTGAAGTGCAGCGGAAAAATAAACTAACGACAAATAAATGGAGAGATGGGGAAGCCTGTCCCATCACTCCTCATGCTCCTCCTCAGCCGAGGCAGGGTCCCACTCGACAGTCCAACCCGGTGGCAGGGTGGATGGCCAAGTCACTCCAGCAACCATGTCCTCCAGAGAACCTGTAAAATTATGCCACAAGCAAGGCTGAGTATACTAATACTCAGCTAGACTTACCCGGTGTGAGGAGTCTATACTCCTCTACCTCTAGACATGCAGCTGTTTGGCTGTGGGGTTTGGTTGCCAAAAGCACTAGCTGAGTTTCTAAAGCAAGATTTTAACTTAATCAAAATTAAGTGTGACTCTCTTAAGGCTAAAAGTGTACTATCTATTCATACATAGTAGCAAGCATTATTAGCAATCAACAGTTTGTATCATCTCAACACAGTTCCACTTGTTACTCAATGTAGCAGCATGGATCAAGCAGTCTCATTAGCTGCGAGAAACAGACGATTCGAATCGAGTTTTTATCCTTGCAAGGTAAACCTAAACACACGACATGCAGGGGCACTCCGTCCCCACACACATCAACCGTCCCCATCGATTCCCCGTCAGCAGATCAGGTCTCACCGCCTTGGCGTACAATGCCTCACTGACCCCGACTGGCCGTCGTGCAGTGACCGCACTTGTACCCACCATAACCGGAATGGGAGACTACGTCTCAGGTCGCGTGAGGGGGTATGTCCACTGCCAGGTTCAATCAGGTACTAGGCTTACCGATTTACCATATTTCTCGGCATATGTTTAGTACGTTCAAACGCTTGACTCACGGTACCACACCTTAATCCTTATTCAAATTTTTATCCCGTGGACAACCAATCCCCATGGATTGTTGCCCACAACCAACATCAATATGATAGGAAAGTGGATACAGCCAATTCCTGACCTCGCGCGAGTGCTAGAAAAATCACTCGACTTCTACCGAGATCCTAATTAATAAAGCAGCTACTCGACCTAGCATACTAGTATCCATCTCAAAAGGGAATCCTGAGTTCATGCAACTAAGGTTCCAAACAACTCCTACACTTAAGTGCACAGTACAAGCCTACAAACATTAAGTGTAGTAAAATAGCATATATAAACGGTTATGCATAAAACCGGGGCTTGCCTTCCAAAGCAGTGGCAGGCAGGTCCTCTGGTGCAGGCTCTGGTGCTGGGTCTGGGGCAACCTCCTGGGCAGCTCCTTGCTCCGGCACGAGGACGTACTCTCCGTCAGCAAGATTACAGTCTATCGAAATGCAATGAATATGTATGTCATGATTATGCAAGATTTAAGAACATTAAGCCACTAAAATTAGGTCAAGAGTTAACTTAGGGTTCCTTGGCTACGTGGGTCTTTTAGTGGTATTTATAGACTTATTACCCTTTTAGGTTTAGGTTTTCTTTTGGAAATAACATATTGGATTTGTATTGCCTTTATAGATTTTAGTGGATAATTATAAAGGTCTTAAGAGGACATTAAATTCCATCATCCATTTTCCTTTCTTAATTTTCCATTTAGGGTTTCTAATATGGGTTTGAACTATAACAGTAGTTTAAAAATTTCCAAAAATTTTGTAAAAATTACAGTGGGTTGTCACTGGCTATTCTAGCTTGTTTTAATAATTTGAGGCTTAAGGTACAAAAGCTAGGCTTTAAACAAAAATAACAATAGTTATGCAAAATGGGCCACTTTACACTACAAGTCCTTTATTAAAATGGTTTCTGACCTAATGGTTATTTTTGCTGGCCTCTAGTAGTGATAAAAAGCTCTTGTACCAAAAATGGCAGAGAGCAACATGATGGTTAATTAATGGTGAATTTCTAATCTTTGGTGCAAAAAGGGTGATTAGAACTAACTTGTTATTTGAAAAATATCAAACAACAGATTTCAGATTTTTCTTAAGTTCTTATTATCAACACATTAGTTGTCCTAAGGTTTGGGGAGGTTTCACCTTAGGGGTATTTTTGTAGGGTTTTTCTAAGTTATCCCTATTTTCTCCATTTAAAAGGTATCTTGCTTATCTTACACTACAACAGGGTATGATACATTTTTCCAGTGAACTACATTGACTAAGTATCTCAACAAAAATAGGTGTGCTCTCTGGTTCATCATTTATATTACTTTTTCTATTTTTCTTAAACTTAAGCATATTATAGAATAAGGGGTTAAAACTATCTTAATGTAATGGACAGAGAGGTTTAACATTTTTAACTAGGTCAGTGGGTAGATATAAACTTCTCCAAATTTTTCTAACCCTAGTTAAATAGTGCAACCATTTTTCTTGCTATTATTAAGCTTTTGGCCAAGACTGAAAATAAATCAGAACCTTATATTTTTCTCTAGTTCATATGGGGTTTTATATTTTTCTTAGACAGGTTACATTATTTAGAGTCTGGCAAAATTGGTTTGACTAAATTTGGATAAATCAAACAGAAGTTATGGGTTTTTAAAGTTTCTGTTTGAATTTAAAACAGATTTTATTAAAGCTCTATTGGAAAAACAGTTTGCGCCGAGACCCCTAGGGTTAAACTGATTCAACTCTCGCAGATCTACCCTCGGACCACTATTCATGTGAGTCTTGGGCTTTACACTTAACCCCCCCAGGGTTCTCTCCCTCACACCCGTGGTCCCTCCCCTAAACAGAACAGTAGCCGTAGGAAAGAAAGGACGGCGCGGCTTACCGGCGGCGAGGGAGGTCCGGCGAAGGGTGGGGTCGGCTCGGGGAGGCTCTGGCGGTCACGTCGAGGTACGGCTCGTCGTCGGAGATGGCCGGAATCGCCCGGTCCACGCGTGCAGGCGGGTATCCTCGTCGGCGGCGAGTATACCGGCCAAACCACGGCGATCTGGTTCAATCCGACGGCACGGTGAGCATCACGGGGTCACGCAGCGATTGTGTGCACAAGGAATCGAAGGGTGGTGGAGTGGTTTACCCGGTCCACGTACTCCGGCGGGGGTCGAGAGCTCCGGCGAGGGTGGACTGGCTTCTCCGGCGAAGGAAACTCCGATTCCTTGCTCGGGGAGTCACACGGAGGCGTGCACAAGCTTCTCCGAGGGCTGGACGGGGCTAGAAATGGCTGGGCGGCCGGTCTACGGTGGCAGGGGGACTGGGTGGCCGCGGACAAGCTGCGCACTGGCCAACGACGGTGAACCAAGCTCCGGCGAGGGTCGGGTGGGTGTGGAAGGGTACGGTCGAAGCTTGGGAGGGTTTTATAGGCGCGGGCGCGGACCAGGGCGCTGGCTTGCCCGTTTGGCGCGACGCGGGCACGAGGGGCGCGCGCGGGCGTGCTCTGGCGAGCTCAGAGCGCGTCGAACACGTGGCGCGTTGCTTCTGCCCGTGTTCTTCGCTCTGCTGAGCGGCCAAGCGTACGAATCTTGCCATGTCGCCTGTGGGAGATCTCTTCCCTGCACCTAGAGCTACCTAGTTCATGTGAGTTCCAAGGGAGGATACGCCCTAGGTCAGGAGATAAACAGGCGCCAAGTTTGGTTTGTCTCACTGCCCACACCGCGACAAAACCGATGTCAAAACTTGTTAAACGTCCAAGTCTCGGTTTCAAATTTTTTCCAGGGGGTGCCTTAAGTGGTATAGCACATTTTTGGTATAGAACTCAAGTGGTTCTGGCGCCTTTTTCAAAGTGAACACGGCTGGTCTTTGAATTAGGGCTAAAATGTGACTTAGAGGGAAATAGAGAGCTCTAGCTCTCTCTCCACTTGGAGATTTGAATTGGGGTTTCTCCAGGGGCCTTTTTGCAATATTTCCCTCTCCTAATTGATGGTTATAATGTTGCTTAGGGTTTGGGTAAAAGTTACACATGCTTTACCCACTTGATCACTCACTTCCCCCCCCCCTTACTTAGGGTTTTGGAAGGTAGGGCTTTGGAGAGATCTAGGGTTCTTTTTCCCTTCTATCCAAGTAAAAAGTGTGCAAGGGTTTGATTAATACTTCTTAGGCCATTTATAACTAGATTAACTCAATAACTCCAAGGTTCTTATATGTTCCCTTAAGTCTCTACTACTTGTGATTACAGCCTTTTTAGTGCCAAGGTGGGCTTTAGCCAGGGTAACACCTGGGGTGTTACAGCCCTCCCCCCTTAAAGGAATCTCGTCCCGAGATTTCAGGTAGAGTCCCTTGGAGGGATGCTTTGAAGGTGTGCTGGTACCACTCTCCCCTTAAACTCAAGTTCCACTTTCTTAACTGTTCTTCGAATGTCATCCTCTTTGCAACTTCAGAAGGAAGCCCTTCTTAAGTTAAGTCCATAACTTAGACTATCCTTGTTATCTAAGTTTTTCTTATAATTGTATTCAAAGGGCAGGTGGGGGTGGGGTTTCGGGGTTACGTACCGGCTTCTTTGGGTAGAAAGTCGGGGAAGCGAGAGCGTAGAAAATCCTCCGTCTCCCATGTAGCTTCTTCTGCTGAATGATGACTCCACTGAACCTTATACATTTTGATTGACCTTGCCCGAGTTGATCTTTCCTTCTGATCCAATACCTTGACGGGGTACTCTTGGTAGGACAAGTCTGGTTCTATCTCAATGTCTGGTTCTGGTAGCACTTCAGTGGGTAGACGAACACATTTCCGCAGCTGAGATACATGGAACACATTGTGAACTGCTGACATATGGGGTGGTAATTCCAATTGGTAGGCTACGGGTCCACAACTTTCCTTGATCTTATAAGGTCCAATGTAGCGAGGGGCCAACTTGCCCTTAATCCCAAATCTCTGGATACCCTTGGTTGGTGATACCTTAAGATAGACATGATCTCCCACCTCAAACTGCAGTGGCTTCCGTCTCTGGTCATGATAACTCTTTTGCCTGGCCTGAGCAGCTTCCAAGTTCTTCCTGATGACTCTAACCTTTTCCTCTGCTTCAATTACCAAATCTGGCCCAAATATTTCCCTTTCTCCTGCTTGAGACCAATTTAGCGGGGTTCTGCATCTTCTCCCATACAAAGCCTCGAAAGGTGCCATTTTCAGACTAGACTGATAGCTGTTATTGTAAGAAAACTCTGCCAAGGACAGGCACTTGTCCCAGTCCTTTCCATAGTGTAGTGCACATGCTCTCAACATGTCTTCTAAAATCTGATTTACCCTTTCTGTCTGACCATCTGTTTGAGGGTGATATGCTGAGCTTCGGATTGCATGGGTCCCAAGTGATTCCTGTAATTGCTCCCAAAATCGTGCCACAAAAGGTGCTCCTCGGTCAGAGACTATGGTCCTTGGTATCCCATGCAGACGAACTATCTGGTCGATGTAAATTTCCGCATACTTCTCCGTCCGGTGGGTAGTGTGCACTGGCAAGAAATGAGCCGTCTTGGTCAATCTGTCCACAATAACCCATATGGAATCATGGTGCCGGGAGGTATTGGGTAATCCCACTATGAAATCCATGCAAATGTCCTCCCATTTCCAAGATGGTATGGGAAGGGGTTGCAAAGGGCCTGCTGCTTTCAGATGACTAGCTTTTACCCTCTGACAAGTGTCACATTCTGAAACGTATTTGGCAATTTCCCTCTTCATCCTGGTCCACCAATAAAGAGGCCTGAGATCATGGTACATCTTGTTGCTACCCGGGTGCATGGAGAACTTGGAAAGGTGAGCTTCATCCAATATCTTCCTTCTGAGCTCTGGATTCTTGGGAACAACCAATCGATCTTCAAACCATAAAATTCCCTTGCTGTCCTGACGGAAACACTTGTATTTCTCGGCCTTTTGCTTGATCATATCCTTGATGATCTGAACACCCTTATCCCCAAACTGTGCCTGAGCTATTTGTTCTTGCAGTGCGGGCTCCACTGCAATATATCCCAATTCACCGGAAGGAACAACTTCCAGGTTCAGTTTGCACAACTCATCACACAAGGTGGTGATTCTTGCATCCATGTTCATGCAATTACATTGGGCCTTTCTGCTCAAGGCATCTGCCACAACATTGGCCTTGCCCGGGTGGTAATGCACCTCCAAATCATAGTCCTTGATTAATTCCAACCATCTCCTCTGCCTCATGTTCAGATCTGCCTGAGTGAAAATGTACTTGAGGCTCTTGTGATCAGTGTAAATGTTACAGTGAGCTCCCATCAAGTAGTGTCTCCATATCTTGAGAGCATGAACTACTGCTGCCAACTCCAAATCATGTGTCGGGTAATTCTGCTCATGGGGTCGGAGGGCTCGGGAAGCATACGCAATGACCCGGTTATCTTGCATCAAGACACAACCCAATCCTGTACCAGAAGCATCACAATAAACTTCAAATGGCTTGGTGTTGTCGGGTTGGGCTAGCACTGGAGCTGTTGTCAATTGTTGCCTTAAGGTATGAAAAGCTTCTTCACACTTTTGGCTCCACTCAAATTTGACCCCTTTCTTTAACAGTTCAGTCATTGGCTTGGCAATTCTAGAGAAATCCGGAATAAATCGTCGGTAGTATCCTGCTAATCCCAGAAAACTCCTAATCTGCTTCACTGTAGTCGGGGGTTTCCAGTCCATCACTTCTTGCACCTTCTCAGGGTCAACTGATATCCCCTCCTGAGAGATCGTATGACCCAAGAATTTTATCTCCTTTAACCAGAATTCACACTTAGACAATTTAGCGTAGAGACGATGATCGCGCAATCGCTGAAGCACGACATGCAAGTGCTCAGTGTGTTCATCTTCATTCTTGGAGTACACCAGAATGTCATCGATGAAAACGACCACGAACTTGTCTAGCTCTGGCATGAATACCGAGTTCATCAAGTACATGAAATAAGCCGGGGCATTGGTTAGCCCAAAAGACATCACCAAAAACTCATAGAGCCCATATCTGGTAGAGAAAGCCGTCTTGGGAATATCACTGGTTCGAATCTTGATCTGATGGTAGCCTGAGCGAAGGTCTATCTTGGAGAATACCTTGGCTCCTACCAACTGATCAAACAGAACATCAATGCGGGGTAACGGGTACTTGTTCTTGATAGTCACCGCATTGAGAGGGCGGTAATCAACACACATCCTCAAACTCTCATCCTTCTTCTTCACGAACAAGGCGGGACATCCCCATGGTGAAGTGCTTGGACGAATAAATCCCTTGTCCAACAATTCTTGCAGTTGCTTCTTCAATTCTGCCAACTCTGCGGGAGGCATCCTATAAGGTCTCTTGGAGATAGGAGCAGTCCCGGGTTGCAATTCAATGGCGAACTCAATATCTCTGTCAGGTGGCATTCCTGGCAATTCCTCCGGAAATACATCGGGGTAGTCGCAGACTACTGGGATCTGCCGTACTGGGGATTCTGCCATAACAAAGGCACAAGACCGGGTACCACCCGGGTTGGGTAAATACAAAACAGTCTCGCCATAAACAGGGGAATGAATTTCAATGGCTCTGGCTGCAATGTCCAATATTGCCTGATGTTTGGTCAACCAATCAGTCCCCAAGATGATATCCACACTATCCAGTCCCAAAATAAGAAGGTCAGTTTTAATTATCAAACTACCAAACTTTAGAGGTACCTTCATGCTGATTTGGTTAGTGGCAATCCTGCCTCCTGGGGTGGAAATGGTAATAGCCCCGTGGGTGTGGCAAAAAGGCAACTGGCACTTGACACTAAATTTGGCACTGACAAAACTATGCGATGCACCAGAATCAAAAAGAATAGTAGCAGGAAAATTTAAAACTGTAAAGATACCAGTCATGACGGGTGCTCCCTCTGGAATGTCAGCCATTGTAGTGAAGTTCAGCTTGCCCTGCCTCACTTGCACTTTCTGCCTCTTTCCCTGGTTCTGGTTAACATTCTGCCCCTGCCTCTGCTGATTCTTGGGGCAATTCTTGGCATAGTGCCCAGTACTGCCACAAGTGAAACACCGGTTATCATTAGCCTGGCGGTACTGCTGCTGCTGATTGTTCCTCTGAGCTGGGAATTGGGCACGGTTGGGTGCCTGCTGCTGCTGCTGCTGCTGTGGTGGCCTGATCACCCACCTTCCTTGCTGCTGCTGAGGTCCCCTGCTCTGGGAGTCAGACACAATCCTGAAGCGCTGTGGCTGAGACGAGGGTCCTGCCACAGGGGTCTTCCTCTTCTTCTCCGCCTACCGAGCCAAGATGCAGTCCTCCTGGGAGATAGCCATGTTAACCAACTCATTGTAACTGTTGGCCCTGACGGTGTTGAGACGGTCACGGAGCTTGGTGCTGAGCCCCCTCCTGAACCTGTCTCGCTTCTTCTCATCCGTATCTGCATGATATCCAGCATACTGACACAAATCATTGAAGGCCTGGGCATATTGCAATACTGTCCTGCTGCCCTGAGTGAGTGCCAGAAACTCATTGAGCTTCCGGTCCATGATGCCAGCGGGAATATGATGCCCTCTGAAAGCGGCCTTGAACTCCCTCCACTCCACCTCTCTACCATCTGGGTGCATAGCAAGAAAATGGTCCCACCAAGTCCTTGCGGGTCCGCGAAGCTGCTGGGTGGCGAACCTAACCTTGGTGACCTCTGAGCAAGCCCCATGGAGCAATGGGAACTTGGATTCTACCACCCTCAACCACACATCTGCATCAAGTGGGTCCTCCGACCTGGTAAACAATGGTGGCTGGGTGCTGAGAAACTCCTGGTAAGTAGCAGCGATGGGGTGCCGCTGATGGTCTCCACCAAAATGCTGAGGTGGTGGCTGACGCTGAGCTAGCTGCCTCAGAATCTCATTCTGCTGGGCCATGAGCTCCTGCAGAGTGGGAGGCGGTGGCGGTGGAGGAACGTGCTCATTCTGACCACGGCGCGCTCTCCCAGCCATCTGAAAAAGTCACATGGTTGCTTAATAACACATCTCCAAGCTTAAGGTTCGAACATGGTAGGGGAGTCAAAGTAATTTGATAGATTCCAAATAAAACAACGAAAACATAATCCTTCCGTCCAAATTTAAATTACCATTAATCATCCCTAAACATCCAAAAGAGTTTTAACACTGGTTACATCAAGGATCAAAAGACTCAACTCTACCTAGCCTAGTACCCTAAGGGTGCAAAAGCTAAGCTAGCGGCGAGGAGTCCAACTATCACCAACTTCTAGTACTAGTCTGGCATCTATTGAGCGAACGAGGCGACGCTAGACTCGGGGGAAGGTGGTCTCCCTGAGCCAGCGGTGTCTACACTGGAGGCAGACTCGTCTCCTCCCTCGATGTCAACGTCCTCGTCAGCCTCCGCGTCATGGATTTCTTGGTGATGCATGTCCAGATGCGCATTAGCCTCTGCTAGCTGCTGCTGGGTGTTGAGAAGCTGATCCTCGAGGACCTCAATGGTATTCTCCCTGGTGCCCACCAGCTCTTCCAACTCATGAATCTCGTCAGTCAGCTGCTCCACCTGTAAATCTTTCTCCACCAGCTCCTGGGATAAATCCACCACGAGCTCCTCCCTGTTATCCAGGGTGATCTTGGTGGCCTCCAGTAATGCCATCAGGTGGGACATGGCCTCCCCACGCATCACTTGCAGACGATACAGAGCGTTCATGCATCGTACAGACAAGTGAGCGGTGTGGCCTGGGTAGAGAGCCCAGATGTCCTTGGCATGCTCCACCCGGTCCTTCCACATCGGGTCGTCCTCCTTTTCCGCAGGGAACAACCCAATGGGGTGAGTAGCCAACTCCAAGGGGTGAAATCCACAGAAGGTGGTCAGTCCATGCAGAGCGATAGCCTCAATAGTGTCCTCAGCCCGGTATCCATAGGACTCAGAGTCCAGTGAACGCCAGCCTGGCTGCAAGGGATGAGGCTCCAAAGTCATCCTCACCCGACAGCGAGGTACCCGGTGCTTCTCGAACTGCTGCACCGTGTACTGAGGGGGTGTCAAATATCCTGCCCCCTGAAGCACCTCCCACAAGATGCGGGGAAAACCCTCTCGTGCAAGTCCGTCAGTGTGGGTCAGTGCATCTCCATCCTCGGAGGATCCGTGGGAAGTCATCTGTGCACGGTTAAGCGTAAGTAAAGAAAAAGAATTACAAAAGAACAAAGAAAATAAAACTTAGCCTGCCTCTAACTAAAGGAAAAAGGCACTGGGGACCTAGTTGGCTGCTATCTCATTTTTAAGCCCTTTCACTTAGTTATTCATTTACTTAATTAAGAATGCATGCATGCACGTCCTGAACGACCTCACAAGAAAATAAAAGGAATAGGGAAGAACTCCCATCCTGTAAAAGTGGCCTGTAGGGCCTAGTCACTTAGCCACCTAGCTACCCTTCTATTATCCTAAGGCTTCACGTCCTAGGTCTATCCTGCTCGCCCTACTATCTATCCAACATTGTTTCTATCAAGTTTTACTTTTAGAAAAGGGATGGTATCCATGTTTTATTGATTCCTCTGTGGTGGTACAAGCTCCGATACCAGCTGTGGCGGAACTGCCCGAATTATTCCAACTTAAGTGCCTAAGTCCGACCTTAGAGGCTAGACCACACTTAAATGGGAATAACCCGTCAATCCCTCGGATCTAGTCCGACACGGCCACTGACAGGATCAAGTACCACAGTCTCACTCGATGGTGAGTCACAGAGCAAATACAATAAAGCATAAAACCATGCATGGAAGAGTATTAAATTATTACATCACCATGGTCATCATCGGAGCTTTCGCAAAAGTAACCATCATTGTTTTGAAGTGCAGCGGAAAAATAAACTAACGACAAATAAATGGAGAGATGGGGAAGCCTGTCCCATCACTCCTCATGCTCCTCCTCAGCCGAGGCAGGGTCCCACTCGACAGTCCAACCCGGTGGCAGGGTGGATGGCCAAGTCACTCCAGCAACCATGTCCTCCAGAGAACCTGTAAAATTATGCCACAAGCAAGGCTGAGTATACTAATACTCAGCTAGACTTACCCGGTGTGAGGAGTCTATACTCCTCTACCTCTAGACATGCAGCTGTTTGGCTGTGGGGTTTGGTTGCCAAAAGCACTAGCTGAGTTTCTAAAGCAAGATTTTAACTTAATCAAAATTAAGTGTGACTCTCTTAAGGCTAAAAGTGTACTATCTATTCATACATAGTAGCAAGCATTATTAGCAATCAACAGTTTGTATCATCTCAACACAGTTCCACTTGTTACTCAATGTAGCAGCATGGATCAAGCAGTCTCATTAGCTGCGAGAAACAGACGATTCGAATCGAGTTTTTATCCTTGCAAGGTAAACCTAAACACACGACATGCAGGGGCACTCCGTCCCCACACACATCAACCGTCCCCATCGATTCCCCGTCAGCAGATCAGGTCTCACCGCCTTGGCGTACAATGCCTCACTGACCCCGACTGGCCGTCGTGCAGTGACCGCACTTGTACCCACCATAACCGGAATGGGAGACTACGTCTCAGGTCGCGTGAGGGGGTATGTCCACTGCCAGGTTCAATCAGGTACTAGGCTTACCGATTTACCATATTTCTCGGCATATGTTTAGTACGTTCAAACGCTTGACTCACGGTACCACACCTTAATCCTTATTCAAATTTTTATCCCGTGGACAACCAATCCCCATGGATTGTTGCCCACAACCAACATCAATATGATAGGAAAGTGGATACAGCCAATTCCTGACCTCGCGCGAGTGCTAGAAAAATCACTCGACTTCTACCGAGATCCTAATTAATAAAGCAGCTACTCGACCTAGCATACTAGTATCCATCTCAAAAGGGAATCCTGAGTTCATGCAACTAAGGTTCCAAACAACTCCTACACTTAAGTGCACAGTACAAGCCTACAAACATTAAGTGTAGTAAAATAGCATATATAAACGGTTATGCATAAAACCGGGGCTTGCCTTCCAAAGCAGTGGCAGGCAGGTCCTCTGGTGCAGGCTCTGGTGCTGGGTCTGGGGCAACCTCCTGGGCAGCTCCTTGCTCCGGCACGAGGACGTACTCTCCGTCAGCAAGATTACAGTCTATCGAAATGCAATGAACATGTATGTCATGATTATGCAAGATTTAAGAACATTAAGCCACTAAAATTAGGTCAAGAGTTAACTTAGGGTTCCTTGGCTACGTGGGTCTTTTAGTGGTATTTATAGACTTATTACCCTTTTAGGTTTAGGTTTTCTTTTGGAAATAACATATTGGATTTGTATTGCCTTTATAGATTTTAGTGGATAATTATAAAGGTCTTAAGAGGACATTAAATTCCATCATCCATTTTCCTTTCTTAATTTTCCATTTAGGGTTTCTAATATGGGTTTGAACTATAACAGTAGTTTAAAAATTTCCAAAAATTTTGTAAAAATTACAGTGGGTTGTCACTGGCTATTCTAGCTTGTTTTAATAATTTGAGGCTTAAGGTACAAAAGCTAGGCTTTAAACAAAAATAACAATAGTTATGCAAAATGGGCCACTTTACACTACAAGTCCTTTATTAAAATGGTTTCTGACCTAATGGTTATTTTTGCTGGCCTCTAGTAGTGATAAAAAGCTCTTGTACCAAAAATGGCAGAGAGCAACATGATGGTTAATTAATGGTGAATTTCTAATCTTTGGTGCAAAAAGGGTGATTAGAACTAACTTGTTATTTGAAAAATATCAAACAACAGATTTCAGATTTTTCTTAAGTTCTTATTATCAACACATTAGTTGTCCTAAGGTTTGGGGAGGTTTCACCTTAGGGGTATTTTTGTAGGGTTTTTCTAAGTTATCCCTATTTTCTCCATTTAAAAGGTATCTTGCTTATCTTACACTACAACAGGGTATGATACATTTTTCCAGTGAACTACATTGACTAAGTATCTCAACAAAAATAGGTGTGCTCTCTGGTTCATCATTTATATTACTTTTTCTATTTTTCTTAAACTTAAGCATATTATAGAATAAGGGGTTAAAACTATCTTAATGTAATGGACAGAGAGGTTTAACATTTTTAACTAGGTCAGTGGGTAGATATAAACTTCTCCAAATTTTTCTAACCCTAGTTAAATAGTGCAACCATTTTTCTTGCTATTATTAAGCTTTTGGCCAAGACTGAAAATAAATCAGAACCTTATATTTTTCTCTAGTTCATATGGGGTTTTATATTTTTCTTAGACAGGTTACATTATTTAGAGTCTGGCAAAATTGGTTTGACTAAATTTGGATAAATCAAACAGAAGTTATGGGTTTTTAAAGTTTCTGTTTGAATTTAAAACAGATTTTATTAAAGCTCTATTGGAAAAACAGTTTGCGCCGAGACCCCTAGGGTTAAACTGATTCAACTCTCGCAGATCTACCCTCGGACCACTATTCATGTGAGTCTTGGGCTTTACACTTAACCCCCCCAGGGTTCTCTCCCTCACACCCGCGGTCCCTCCCCTAAACAGAACAGTAGCCGTAGGAAAGAAAGGACGGCGCGGCTTACCGGCGGCGAGGGAGGTCCGGCGAAGGGTGGGGTCGGCTCGGGGAGGCTCTGGCGGTCACGTCGAGGTACGACTCGTCGTCGGAGATGGCCGGAATCGCCCGGTCCACGCGTGCAGGCGGGTATCCTCGTCGGCGGCGAGTATACCGGCCAAACCACGGCGATCTGGTTCAATCCGACGGCACGGTGAGCATCACGGGGTCACGCAGCGATTGTGTGCACAAGGAATCGAAGGGTGGTGGAGTGGTTTACCCGGTCCACGTACTCCGGCGGGGTCGAGAGCTCCGGCGAGGGTGGACTGGCTTCTCCGGCGAAGGAAACTCCGATTCCTTGCTCGGGGAGTCACACGGAGGCGTGCACAAGCTTCTCCGAGGGCTGGACGGGGCTGGAAATGGCTGGGCGGCCGGTCTACGGTGGCAGGGGGACTGGGTGGCCGCGGACAAGCTGCGCACTGGCCAACGACGGTGAACCAAGCTCCGGCGAGGGTCGGGTGGGTGCGGAAGGGTACGGTCGAAGCTTGGGAGGGTTTTATAGGCGCGAGCGCGGACCAGGGCGCTGGCTTGCCCGTTTGGCGCGACGCGGGCACGAGGGGCGCGCGCGGGCGTGCTCTGGCGAGCTCAGAGCGCGTCGAACACGTGGCGCGTTGCTTCTACCCGTGTTCTTCGCTCTGCTGAGCGGCCAAGCGTACGAATCTTGCCATGTCGCCTGTGGGAGATCTCTTCCCTGCACCTAGAGCTACCTAGTTCATGTGAGTTCCAAGGGAGGATACGCCCTAGGTCAGGAGATAAACAGGCGCCAAGTTTGGTTTGTCTCACTGCCCACACCGCGACAAAACCGATGTCAAAACTTGTCAAACGTCCAAGTCTCGGTTTCAAATTTTTTCCAGGGGGTGCCTTAAGTGGTATAGCACATTTTTGGTATAGAACTCAAGTGGTTTTGGCGCCTTTTTCAAAGTGAACACGGCTGGTCTTTGAATTAGGGCTAAAATGTGACTTAGAGGGAAATAGAGAGCTCTAGCTCTCTCTCCACTTGGAGATTTGAATTGGGGTTTCTCCAGGGGCCTTTTTGCAATATTTCCCTCTCCTAATTGATGGTTATAATGTTGCTTAGGGTTTGGGTAAAAGTTACACATGCTTTACCCACTTGATCACTCACTTCCCCCCCCCCCTTACTTAGGGTTTTGGAAGGTAGGGCTTTGGAGAGATCTAGGGTTCTTTTTCCCTTCTATCCAAGTAAAAAGTGTGCAAGGGTTTGATTAATACTTCTTAAGCCATTTATAACTAGATTAACTCAATAACTCCAAGGTTCTTATATGTTCCCTTAAGTCTCTACTACTTGTGATTACAGCCTTTTTAGTGCCAAGGTGGGCTTTAGCCAGGGTAACACCTAGGGTGTTACAATAACCATGAGTTCATAACTGATGAAGCAGAGAAACAACATCTACGTTGCAACAAAAGTAGGGATGTTGAATTCATTAACTTTGTTGATGCAATGCATGATAGCCGAGTGCCCCAGCATTGCATAGTTGATTTTATATCAGACATGCATGATGGGCCAGAGAACGTACAGGTAACTGCTCAAGATCTGAAAACATGTAAGGAATCTTTTGTGTTGACTATGTATATATTGAGTGCCATAAATATTACTATAGTAAATGTTTGGATAATCATTTTTTGTGCATACAAATGTAGGAGGGCAGCAAGGAGACGAGAAAACTGCGCAAATGATGTAGCCAAACTTCTGTCTTTCTTTACGGAATGCAAGAAACAGAATCCACAATTTTTTTGTGATTTTCAGCTAGACAATGATGGGAAAATAGTGAGTATTTTTTGGTCGGACGCAAGTATGCAGGGGGAATATGCAGATTATGGTGATGCTGTGACATTTGATACAACACACAAGACGAATATATATGATAAACCACTGGCATGTTTATTAGAGCTAACAGCCATCTACAGTGTATAGTGTTTGGATTTGTGTTGTTGGGAGATGAAACAGTTCAGACTTTTGAATGGGCTTTCAATTCATTCAAAACATGTATGGGATGCGAGGGTCCGAGAGTTATGCTAACATGTATGTGGTATGTGAATTTGTTATGCAAACACATCAAATAATTTATTGTGATAGTAAAATAATAGTTTGTGAGCAATTGCAGATCAAGATCCTGCAATGCCAATTGCTCTGAGAATTGTATTTCCAAAAACAATTCACAGACTGTGTTTATGGCATGTCCAGAATAGATTTATGCCATTCTTAAATGAATTATATGCAAGGTTTGCTGATAAGGATTTTAAAACAACATTCCAATCTATTATACATCATCCATTAACTCCTCATGAGTTTGAATGTGCCTGGGAAATGATGCTAGAAGAATTCAATCTGCATGAAGATATGACTCTACGCAAATTATATGAAATAAGGAAAGAATGGATACCAGCATTTTTTAAAAATGACTTATGTGGGGTAATGGTGTCTACACAACGAAGTGAGAGCATGAACAGATTAGTGAAGAAATCATATGTAGATGCGAACACCCCTCTGCATGAGTTCGCAAAACAAATGATGAAAATGTTGCATAGCAGGAAAATGAAAGAATCAAAGGAGGCATTGATGAGCAAAGTATATCGTGTTTGTTATCAATAATGTATGGCATACATGTTTATGTAAATACGTTGTTTAATTATGATATTAACGTCTTATAGGGACCAAGGACAACAGATACATTGTATAGGTTCGAAGCGAGAGTCTCTAGGGCATACACCAGAGCTGTTATGAATAGATTTGAGGAATCAATGAAATATGCCACTGCATACAGAATATTGAAGGACACAGACGGTTGTGATAAAGATTGGATCGTACAACATACAAAAAGATCTAATAAAATTGTGTGGGGACAACATCAATTCAAGATAACAGCGGACATAGAAGCTGGAGAGTATACATGCGAGTGCAAACAGTGGGAACATATAGGTTTGTACATATTGTCTTGATTATACGAATAAAATTGCATATTATATAATTTGTTGATTGTAGTACAAAATAATGTTTATCATTAAAAATATAATGGTTGGTCTTCATGATTTCAGGTCTATTATGTGTTCATCTTTTAAGAGCCTTCATGCATCTACAAGTTGAAAAGATACCTTCAAAGTATATATTGCAAAGGTACACTATCTCATCAAGACAAGATATACCATTTGAAAGAATTGATAAGAGCTTCAGGGGAAAGGATGAAGTTACTAAATCATACAGAACGAAAATGTTGCTAACAAAAACAATGAAAGTTGTTCGCCAGGCGTGTATGTCAAAAGCAGGGTACGACAAGGCAATGGATGTGTTGGATGAGCTCGATGGCGTTCTATGCTGATTAGAGCCAGACATTGGATGTAATGAGTCATGTGATGTTAGTGATGATGAGGAAAACCAGATAATAAAAATTAAATTTTTTTAATGTTAAACTATTTGGAACATATGAGTATGTATGATCATATATTATTTGTAACAGGAAGGAGTAATAAATAATAATAATGCTGGCGATGGAATGGAAGATGATAATTCAATTACATGCCACAAAATAGTATGTAAAAGATAAATATATAATCTTGCATGAAGTATTGTATGTAATGAATATATGAAATCAATGTACTAAAAAAATTTTATTTTGTAGGATGATCATAACACCATGATTGGATGTGAACATGCGTTAAAATTAATAACAGCTAGTAACCAGGTACATATTCAAAATTTAGTGTTCATTTGTATATAATGAAATATATGTTTATGCTGCATTGAAATGATGATGTATTTGGGTTATGCTATATAGGTGGACAACATGAAAATTCCACATGAGTTTTGTGATACAAGTTCTCCGTTACACGTAGCACACGATCAAATGGAACAGATTGGTGCATCCTCAGAAGCTAAGAAGGTCAGCATTGAGAACTGATTTTGCGGAGTGGTACAAAAATACTTTATATATGTGTGTATACTAATTAATATCGTTTTTTTATTATACAGAGGTTGAATTTTAATGTGGATGTTATAAATCTGAGTATGCCGGATCGTGCAAGACCAAAAGGACGGACAATAAAAAATACAGAAGAAAGGATTATGAAACTAGGTGCCAAAGGAGAAAAAAGAAGAATAGGAGATGCCAATTGTGTGGAATTGCAGATGGACATAACAGCAGGACGTGTCTGTCCGTGGAAGAGAACAGGGCAAGACTAGAAAACTGGCTAATCGAAAGAGAGGACGACCGGCCGGATCAAGACTAAACAATAAAACAACTGCTCCACAATGGAATAAAACCTCGACTACTAAAAAACATCGTATTGATGAAGTAGAAAATGAATCAGCCGCTGAGCATATGGGATTGGGTGAATAATTTGAAGTGCGAATAAAGAGAGGTTGATGTATTAAAAATTAATGTTTGGTTGAGGAAATTAATATTTTGCATGACTGGGTGATATAATGTGTTGATATAATACTATAATATGTTGCATAAAACTTGACCATTACGGAAAATATGAAACTAAATATATGCCAACAATTGGTATGGAACGATTAACAATCGGCCAATCTGGACAGGAATGGCATATAAACTCAAGACATTTAACATAACTAAACATTCAGGTACAAACTACGGTTTTCACACTTCATATAAACTAGAAATGTAGTAGCATAGATGTAACACCTCAAAATCTCATTTTGAGAATTATGTAAAAAATTTCCCAAGATCTTGAAGTAGATTTTTTTCTTCTTCTTCTTCTTTCCATAACATTTGAAGTTACATCTCATAAAATAAAAGTTTTATAGTAAAGATCCAATAAAAAGATTCTTCTATAAATTATTCTTTTTTTGAAGTTGACAAGTATTATAAGGATAAATATTAGAGCTTTGTGTAATCGAGATTATACAATCA
The DNA here is from genome assembly GCA_029449295.1 of Zea luxurians. Taxonomy (NCBI): domain Eukaryota; kingdom Viridiplantae; phylum Streptophyta; class Magnoliopsida; order Poales; family Poaceae; genus Zea; species Zea luxurians. The sequence goes on along the minus strand of JAOPSE010000011.1, from coordinate 61,974,390 downwards.
AAAATACTGTTCACAAAACAATTAGGTGGAGTAACATAACCAAAAGTATGTACTTATGTAGGATAATAAACAAACAAATAAATAGAATAATACTGCATCACATGTTGCATTTGGATTGTACTTTTATTCTGAAAAGTAAATGTGAAACCAGAGTCAAATTTGAATTTGACTATTCCAAAATAAATAGAAATAGAATATAAAGAAAAAAAAGAATGTCAAACCCGTTTCTGGGCTGAAACCACGCTGGCAGCCCATTTGGACCGCACGGCCCATGCACCAGCACGTGGTCTCCGCCATAGGGGACCCACGCCGTCAGCCACTCCTCTCCTTTCTCTCAGCACGCACACCGACGGATAGAGCCTAGTCGCCAACCCTCCCCTTCCTCCTTGGGTTGTTACGAATCTCCCGCCGGGTCATGTGGAGCTACGGGGACGACCTCCCCACTCCGACCGGGATTCCCCAATTCCATTGCCGAAGATTTTGGAGCCGCGCTCGCGAGTTCTGCTTCTCCCCAGAGTATATATGTGCATGCAATCGACTTCTTCGGAGTGCCGGTGCCCAGGTTCCTTCTTCTTCCCCCATCCTTGTCGCTCAATACGGTTGCCGCGGACCCCCCTCCCTTGAACCCGCTGCGCGCCGCCATGAACTCCGCTGCTCGCCGTGGAGGAGGAATTGGGGGCCACCACTGGTGGGGAAATCGCCACTGACCGCCTGGCGCCGCGTTCGTGCCCCTCTCTACCGGTAATTCCCTCTCTCTAGCTGTGTCACCTCCCTTGGTCGGTAGAAGTTCACCCTGCGCTCGAATTTGACTCGCGTAGTCCCCAAAATTTCTCGTCGGTGTGGTGTCGGCCGCCGTGCACGGGAATTGGGTGCTCTCATCACTCGGGTTTTAGGGAGCCACCCACCTTTGTGTCTGAAATCTCCTAGGCTATGTATAGCACCTAACGTTCGATGAAATCGTGCACCAAGGGCCGATTTGGAGTTTCCGGCCATGGCGCTCCGCCGTGGGGGCATCGCTCCGCCGCCGGAGTTCGGTTGGCTGGGGCAAACGGATCTCGGACGCTAGTTCGTAGTTGAACGGCTCGGATTAAGACGTGTTATACCGATTCGCGTAGGAAGCTGAGAGTCGTCTGATTTAGATCGGACCGTGGGCAGGTGATTCAAGGATAATTGAATCTGGTGCGTAGAGTTTTGATCCTGCGGCCATCATGCATGCGGGTTGTGTAAATATGGAGATCTAATCGAGACCGTAGAAACTGATCGGACGGCTGAGAGAATCCAATACCCCTTCGACCTGTAAAATTGCGTTAGAAACCCTGTGCAATATCCAAATCAACCCACAGTCCTTGCGCCAGGGGCTCTGTGTCTTAGGAAAAGTTATGTAGAGGCCCCTGCTCTTCCTTGTTTTCATGTGCCCAGTCCAGAGGATTATAAAAATCCAAAAAAAGGAATTAGAAAATGATTTTGAATGCAAAAATAAATCTTAGAAGTTGTTTAATCCATAGAAAATTCATATTAAGTCCAAATGAGCCCGTTCCAATTTCTATAATTCTATAATATTAGTGTTTATCACGTAGTACCTCTGTTTTGACATGAATGTCACCATAAAATTTATTTCCTAATTAATCTTATATCAAATACATAAAATCTTAGGAAATTCATAACTTGCCCATTTTAATTCTGATTTGATCCGTTCAAGTTGTGTTAGTCTCGTATGAATATTTACTATGCTATACCATGTCTCATTCTTTTCTAATTAGATCTTTATTTAATTTATGTTGGTTAGTCTAGTTAAACTGCTTATCATTATAATATACTAGAATATAATTTATGGTCAATTCATAACTTAAATTAAAGTTGAGATAATTATTTATAAAATAACCTCTCATATGATTTATACTGACCAAATTATAAATATAGTTTGACATTTCAATCACACATATCTTTTATAAAATCATAACTCCTTAATCGTAACTCCGATCTTAGTAGTTCTCGATCCCGCGATCTCGTAGCGACGTGTAGATTATTATTATTCAGTTTGTACTTATGTTTGGTGTGATGTTAATTTTATCTATACCATGTTTGTTTGTATTGCTACGACTAGCAGTGCGGTCACGAGGATCTGAAGAATCACCCTGGTATCTGGAATCTCAAGTGCGAGGCAAGTTGTGCCCTTGATCACTTTTGTTACCCAATAATATTCTTTATTATCACTATTCAATGCATAGGTTTAATTTTGATGGGACCCAATAGGTCACCCTAGACTGGTTATCCTTTTTCCTTGTTTATCCCTGAATCATTTGGGTAGTTATGCTATTGCTTTATATGGTTTTGGGATAATATTTCATTACATCCATGTTCCAATTATTCTGTTATGTTATTTATGTTCATGATAAGATCATTATGTTAATTGGAACATGGAGCAACCACTCGGGAAAACAGTGCTACCACAAAGGTTTAATGGGACGCCCTTGGCTGATTAATTAGGAAAGCTAGTGGATGACTACCTTACCCGAAAGGGGCAAGGGCAGTAGGGGAGTGGTCAGTGTAGGGAGGTCCTTAGGTTGATTTTGCTGCGATGGCGGTCAGGCAAGGGATTCCTGCACTGGAGCTTCCTATAAACTGTAGCAGATTTTCTGAAGCTAGTGGAACTTTGTAAAGGCCTCATAGTGTTACCCTGCCTCGCCTCCTCGGTAGAGGTGTATGGGATTCATGACCCCTTGGCAGATGGGTAACATGACTTGTGGGTAAAGATGCGCAACCTCTGCAGAGTGTTAAACTGGTATACTAGCCATGCTCACAGTCATGAGCAACTCGGACCCTCACATGATTAATCTATGGAACTTAAATTTAATTTGTCATTTGCATTTGCATGGGATTATTTATTAATTTTGTTCTATTATTTATTATGGTTTGGTATCTACTTATACTTAGTAATTGCTAATAAAATTTTGACCAACTTATAAAAGCGATGCTCAGCTTCAACCTTTATTTTATTGATCAGCCTTACACATCACATGAACTCCCACCTTTGGTGAGTTCATACACATTATTCCCCACAACTTGTTGAGCGATGAACATGTGTGAGCTCACCCTTGCTGTCTCACACCCCCCCCCCCCACAGGAGAAGAATAGGTGCTTTAAGAGAAGCCACACCACGAGGAGTTCGATTCGATCTAGGTGGAGTCTCTCAGTTGACTTTCTGGCGCCAAGGATGGATTTTAGATCCTGTTATATTTACCTTTTATTTTGTAAGACTTCCGCTATGTAATAAATACTCTGATTATATTGTGACATTTATCTCTATACACTCTGTTATTATATATGTTGTCTTCTTTGGCACATGTATGAGATGCACCCGGCTTTGTTCTTTAAAGCCCTGGGGTGTGACAATAGACACTGGCCACAGTGAGCATAATTAACATGGTAAATTTGAAAAAGGGAACTAATGTATATAATATATGGAACTATATATGTTGCATAAAACTTGAAGATTAAGGATAATATGATAATAGATATACGCCAACCATTGGACGGGAACGATTAACAATCTAACAACCTGGACATGAATGGCATAGAAGCTCAGCACATATAACATAACTAGAAATTCTGGTACCACTTCTGTTTTACACACTTGAAATAAATACTGATATGAAGTAGCATAAACACTAGACACAACAAACATAAGTGTCATGGGAAGTAGCATACAAATGAGCAACACTTGACATAAGTGCTTTAAGAAGTAACATAAACAGTTTGGGGATCCCTAAGGGAATCTTGTTTAGCTATGATATCTAAGTCTTGGCTTTCAAACAACGTCGTTTCCTTGGAACATACTTGAAAGGCATCAGTTCTGCAGGGAAGGGGTAAACCCTGTTGTTGCGATGAAAGGTCAGGTAATGCAGAACAAAAGCACGTTGGTCCAATGGTTCATCGTGAAATAGTCATAATAGTTGAATTAATGCTAATAAGATGTATGAAGGAGTAATATATGCATGATCAAAACACTAATTTAGTAACATACCGGTACAACAAATTCTGATATGTCGTCATCATCAAAATCGTAGCATCGAAAGAAGTTTGCGACAAAAAAACCACAATCATTTGACCCTGGTAACATGGTTGGATAGTTGGGAAGAAGCCCAATCTTGTAGTTGCCAAACTTTGGTAAACTAGAATCTGGTCGAGTTTCATGTAACGCAATGCTAAGTCTTTTCATTATTAATCTGGACCAAGGTATTTTTGTTCCATTTATCAACAATTGATCATTGTGGATTTGTTTCCAGGAAGTGCTACCAAGCAATGGCCCATAAGGATTTGAATCTAAACTATCTATTCGACGAAGCTGAAGTTGATTGCATAAAGGGTCCAGTGACTACGACGTAGCATAGGAACCATGATCTGTTAACATATATGTATAAGGTTATGAATGAACAATAATGTGTCTATGGAAAAATAAAGATAAAGTAAAATATAACTTATGACCAAATGAATATTAAAATATTCTTACAAATAATACTGATTGGGGCTCACCAATTTAATTTGGTTCAGAACTTCATCTGGAGGAAGCGTCGGGTCTAGTTGTTCTTTAAGAACTGATGTTGAGAAGGGTTGTGGATTTGTACTGTGTTGTTTGAGCTCCTCGATATTCAAAACAGTCTGCACAAAAAATATATTAATTAGTATTATATATTTATACACTAAGGATTGAAACATGATAAAAATTTGAAGAGGAAAAAAATACCCCAACATTGACATTTAGTATGAGTGTGTTGCTTATGGTATCTGGATTGTATAATAAATCATCATCACAAATAAAGTCAATGAATCCCTGCATGAAAAAGTTCTCAAGGCATTTATTAGGGCCAAACGATTGGACAACATCCAAGACAGAACCACCATATCCTCCAAAATCAATGATAGACCTGAAAAAATGCAACTTGAATTACAAATCATCTAATTATACTTAATTGAAGTTAGAATAACGAATGCATACATGCTTGGATCTAGTTGTCCTGAACAAATGAACTTAAATAGTTGGCGAGCACATTCTTCACGTGATACATGGGGAGGTTCAGCAACTGCAGATTTAGAGGAAATATCCCTTGCAACAAGTTCAGTAGTTGCCTAATATATATGTTTGTTAGTAATCAATGGCATAAATAATTATGTATTGTAGTGTACATATATAAAAATATAAGAACATGACACGACATGACTAACTTCTATCAATGGGGTTCTGTCAAACTGTGGTGCACCAGATGTGGGAGTATCATGTTTAACAGTATTTTGTCCTTCCTGAAACATAATAAAATTATTAATATATACAAAATCAAACATAGGTTATGACTAATATTAACATAATATGATGAAGAATAAATACTGACAGTATTTATGGGTGGTGTTACTTCAGAAACAACACGCTTGTCGGTTATGGGAGCCTAGTGTATGGGAGCCTAGTGAAAAAATAAATAAAAACATGCATCTATATTATTGTTACTATCAAAAATTGTAATTAAAAGTATAATCATTGGGAATAAAGTAAAAAAAACATTTGATTTTGGAGTCTTGTCAAATATTGGGACATCCATGACTAAATCTTTTTCACAAACTTTTCCACTGACAACCTGTATTGGAAACATATGAAATTGGTGTACATGAGAACTTGTATGCTATGTTTAATATATGATTAATATATAAAGTTTGTATGAAAAAACTTACTTGTTCTGATACTTTGTTATCATCAATATGAACATGTATTTCCTGATCGTGTTGTTGATGATCAGGGGTTCGAACAGGAGGAGTGGATACAGGAGCATTTGTCGGGGCATTGAGGTAGTGGGTGGGATATCTACATTTGGACAATAAAATAATAAATTAGTTGTTGCTGAAATGAACCAGAAATATAAATGTAGAGTAATAAAAACAATGGTTATACATACATATTAGCACAAACTACATCAATATAATATCGGGGTGCATAAATCAAAATGAGAGTTTTCAAAATAAAATCAACTAAAAGGTGTTGGTGATGTATTAGTGCAAATGAATGCATAAGTAATATATAATATGTTGCATAAAATAATGTATTTGAAATCGTATACCTAAATACAGCTTTAGTTTGAATTATCCGTGAGTTGAATTAAATTTTTAAAAAATAAACCTAACTATTAATACCTTCTTGCTGAGTATCACGCTGCGTGACAGCCCTTAGAACTTCATCGATCATTTCACCAAAGGTCTCAGATAGTTCGATCTGCTTAGAAACAAGCATCTGATGGCTCTGCTGAAGAGAATCACAGTACTTATCCACCTCCTTGTCATGCACATCAAACATTGATTCAAACATGGGTCGACGCTGGGTGGGCAGACATTTCAGCTTGTTGCCAATCAAATGCTTTATGCGTGGCACATATATGTTGAATACGCCAGAAACCGTCCGTTCTGGTGCAATGACATAACATGTTTCTATACGGCTACGAAACTGTATAAATCTAAGTTATAACTGTTAGCATTTATTGGAATTCTACCATCTGCATAACAGGAAAATAATGTTTATGTCTAACCTCTGCATGACCAAATGGTTCACCAGTTTGACAGGGGGCACGTCTGTCACCCCTAGCCAAATCTCTTATTGTCTCGTTATCAAAATACTTAATGCGGGGAGTACCATACTTGTTCTCAAGTGATGCAGGGTGGTGTAAGTGATCAAGATAGTATATCTGAACAAAAAAGAAAATAAATCATAGATAATTAGTACAAAACAAATATTTGGATATCATATATATGCTTGGTAAACAGAGAGTTACTTACAAGAACAATGAGTGAACATCCATATACTGTTGCTGTAATGTTTGTTCTGTTCCTCTTGTGCCAACGACTGGCAGCATCACACAAATCAGTATAAACTAGTTGACACCATTCAATATCAGCCATCCGGTCCATGTTTAATGTCATTAGGACCTCATTGTTCATAATGCCCTATGAAGTAGATGGTAAAAGAAGTCGATTGAATAAAATCAGAAAAAAACATCTGATTGATAATTCATCATCATTGCCAAGCACTATCTTGTCCTGAAGCTTAACGACATCAAACTCTTCTTTACAAATTTTGAGATCCCATCTCAATTTTGAAGCAGCGTCAACTTCACCATACCAATCAGTGAACTCCCTGCCACCTCCAGCACTTGGCAATCCCAAAATAAGACAAGCCGTCTCTTTTATTATCTTCAGTTCTTTACCAGCCCCTAGGCGTATTGTCATGTCGTCTGGATCCAACTTATCCATCAACCACCTTATGAGAGATCTATTCTCTAAGGCATCAGTACGCAAATCAAATATACTGGAAAATCCCAACCTAGCAACAGCATCCCGCTGTCGATCGCACATTATCCAAGTTGAGATAATGACATCATAAGGGATGCAACGGATATTCAATTTCTGAAAGCATAAATGAATATGCATTAATACACATTGTATATATATTGTTATAACTAAGGATAATATATATACATACAAGTGATATTTATTAGATGCATGTAAATAACTAAAGTCTAAAACACTAACAAAAATAAATAGCATACCAAAAATAATAATATATAAAGATGTAACATTGGGGTAATACAACATTGATTGTGCACCAAAATTAACACATAAACAACCATAAATATATACATAGTACCTGGGATTTTCTAGGTGTCCTCTATTTGGGTGAGCTTGTTTTCGTAATGATCTTTGACTTGACATCTATATTAAAATTTGATCTGCTTGTCACAATCGGAACTTGTGGGGAAGGGACTTTTATCTTCTTTGCACGGTTTTTTTCTGAAGGGGAAGGTGCAGCTGATCTGAATTAGCGCTTCAATGTTGGAGCATCCATGAAATCATCATCGAACAATGTGGATGGAGCTGAAGGAGGATTTTTTGTTACACGACAAGCTAGTGCCTTTCTACGGACATGAGTATCTGGTGCTGGTTGTGGATCAATCTACTGCTGGAGATGGGGATTATCAGCATGTTGTGCTGAGCTGCTAGATCGTGTTCGTCTTGAAATGTCAACAGAAAAAACCTCCTGACTTGACTCAATCATTAATCTTTTTGCATTAGATGGAGGGCGATCAATGATCTCATGCTTAAACAATCAATATATCTGTTGAAAAAATATTGTTTTTAAATACAATGATTTATGCATAAATATATGCCAAAAAATCGAATGTTGTCTATAACTATCTACAATGCATACTACATAATACTAAATGGAGTTACATAACTTAGACTACCTTTTCCATTTATATGACAACATTTAATGAATCATGGTAATATACAAGCATAAAGATTAATTTAATATTTCACATAATTGTAACTGGTGCATGATAAAATAAATGTCTATTTTGCATCAACTAACTATACAACATATTTTAATAACTGGTTCATAATAATATACACATTTTGATGATATTCAAACATGAATATTTAAATAACTATTGCATATATAATATTATATGTATGCATTTATATATAATACAACAGGTGTGTAAACTAATGATTCAGGTAGATAGAACAATACAATTGTGCATAATATCTTGACCAATGTTCATAAACATCTGTACAAATGTGCATAAACAGTATTGACGATGTGCATATATATATCGATAACAATATGCATATACGTGTTACTAATATTGTGTAAAAGTACTCTCTGCAAACTCATGAATAAATACCTGAACCGGAGCCTTTGCCTAAGTCTTTGAATGCCGAGCGATACAGCGGATCTAGAAGAAATGCAGATGCTCTACAATCGGGGCTCCTGAACCAAAGAGAGATGCAATGAGCGATGCAATGAGCCGATTAGAGAAATGTATAATCGGATACAAATCACACACAACTAAAAACTAAGGGAAACAATCAAACCGACTTCAAATCGACAAAAAAAGCTTCAAAGATCGACGGAAACCTCGATGTATTTCAAGTTTGATGGACTACCTAGAACTTCTCGGGAAAGCAATGGCTCTTCAATCGGGCTCCAATGTTCGAAGATTGAAGGAGCGCAGCTGGATTGGAGCGGCGGAAATCGCCTGGCAAGTCGCCTCGGCCGCAGGGGTAACGGGGTTTCCTTCCTATTCGGCGGATGCAGAAGCTGTAATCCCGGACTCGTGCGGGTTTCTCTCTGTTGATTGCGCGAAGACGATTTTGGAAACCGGGAAACGGGGGAGACGTGGGCTGGGCTGACGGAGAAACAGGGGATAACGGTGCCGTGACTGTGTAAATGCTGACCAAGTCTGGTTCAACCAAATGTGCATATTGACTAGTCTGGGCTTCCTCTATTATTGGAAGCCCAGGGCTCTTAATATATAAACTATCTATATATATATATATATAGCCAACTTAAAGTCTAATCATATAATAATCCTCCAATTATATAAGCTATATATTTAATATTTGGTCCATCTTTTTCTCTCACAAAGTATCTTGGAGTCTATGTAGAGCCCACTCTTAACTGACTACTAATGAACATTTCGCTTTATTTCTCTTTCTTCTACATTATTGTAAATCTAATATGACATCCCTTACAGTCCGTCTACATAACCTTATTATACTTACTTTAATTAGGTTGAATTCTGGACCTGATTAAATGAAACGAGATTTATGACAACTTATCTTGCTAGTGTTTAAGGATGTCTTCAGCAGCTACCCTGTTATATCTCCTGCCTTATTCACTATTTTATACTCCCTTCGTTCATAAATATATGACACCATTGAGTTTAAAAAACATTAAAAACTTGTCTTATTCAAAAAATAATAAGTTATCATTTATTTTTTTGATTTGTTTTATCACTTAAGATAGTTTGTGCTTAACTTAAAATTTTACATTTTTAAATAAATATTTTGAATAAGACGAGTGGTCAAAAATTTTTAAAAAAAATCAACGGTGTCATATATTTGTGAAGTATTTCACTGTATAAATAGTGTAATCAACTGTGCAAGAAGATCTGTCGTGGATAGTCACATTCCATGTGATTGGTTGTTAGGATCAGCAGATCCTGGTCGAAGCATAGATGCAGGCTAGGCTTAGCCTGTATATATTGATGCAAACCAAAATAAGTTCTCTTGTTTGGTTATTTGTCCCCAATTAGCCAGGATCAACACAACCCCTGTTTGGTTTGCTGTTTTAGGTAAGTTGCATGGATTTAGCTCTAAGTTGCATGACTCAACTACATTTCTAAAATTACAATGCCATAAATTACAACGCCATAAATTACACAAATCCAAATTTATACAATTATAAATTACAATAACTTATCCTTTACAAAATTATAAATTACAATTATAATATTGATACTGTGGCACAAGAACACTTTACAAATTGTAGTTTACAAGTATGCATTAGCAGTTTACCAGCGTCCATTGCAGCCACCCATTCTGTTCTCAGTTCTCAAACACCAAAAACACTTGTAAACAAAATAGCTCAGTTCTCGGTTCAATTTACAAAAACACCACAACACTAGATTAAGTGTACAATCAAAATACTTGTAAACAAAACAGCTCTCTATTTAGCAAATACTTGTAAACAAAACAGATCCAGACTAATGCATCGCGTCCACTCTATTTGTGCTGGGTTGACTAGACCTAGAAGTGGCAAGAGTCACCAGGACGGCCCGAATTGCAGCTGAAGAAGCGAATCTTTTGATTTTAAAATTCCAAAGTAAGCATAAACAAGAAACAAACCAACTACGGAAGGAGATTGAGGGAAGGATGACTCGAGGTTGCTTGGAGCTTAGTACCTCTCTCTCATTGCACATGGGCATCTGCACGAGCACCTTGGGAACGCCCTCGGGACCGACCTCGACGTCCTCCTTGTCAGCGAGCAGTGGCGGCACGAGCCTGACGCCCTTGAGCCTGATCTAGAAGCAGCCCAGGCAGAGCATGAGGCGGTCGACGCTCTGGACCAGGAAGAGGACGACACAGGCATTGGTGAGGAACTTGTTGACGCCTTTTCGGAGCGCCAAACACTCAACAAGAACCGGTGGCGGTGCTCTCTGCACAGGCGCGGACGGTCCGCGGCCAGGGGCTGGACGGTCCGCGACCTGGCGCAGGGGCTGTCGTTCCCTGCCTGACGGCTGGACGGTCCGCGCCCTAGGGCCGAACGGTCCGCGCTTGCGCAGGGGCGGCGGAGGATCGCCGGCGGCGCCTGGATCTCGCTCCCGGGAGGGACCCCGTCGGGGAGAAGAGATTCTAGGTGGTGTCTAGGCTCGGGTAGACCAACCTAGACTCCTCTAATCGACGTAGAGTCGAAGAGAGACGGAGAATTTGGGGATTGGAAGGCTAAACTAGGGCTAAACTAGAACTAGACTAGAACTACTCCTAATGCATAAGGTAAAAACGAGTAATAGACTTGATTTGATCGATTGTTGGGGGGTTCAATCGGCCGTAGCCCTTCATCTATATAAAGGAGGAGGTCTGGATCCGCTTCGAACTGATTTCCGAGTTAATCCCACGGTTTTAGGTAACAAATCCCGCGAGAAACTAGGAACCCTAACTGACTCTGCGCACGCGCGGACCGTCCGCGCCACCACCGCGGACTGTCCGGACCGCGGACCGTCCGGCCTCAGGGCCGGACCGTCCGCACGACCATTTTGGTCTCCAACATATGCCCCCCTGCCTTTTTGTGAAGGTTGACGAACCAAAAGCATATGAACTAAACCTGATGTAGGTCACCGGCTTTTCGATATGGAGATTATTCAATAAAGCACCAATATAAAGGCCGTTTCAGATTGTATCTTTCTTGGCCATGACCATTTGATCAATGGATCAAAAGGAATAGAATGGAGGTGCCCCCCAGTCTGGATAGACGAAAGGACTATACATGTACCATGGATTCAACATCGTGCCATTCCATGTTTGAACAGGATAATATACCGACGATGAGTAAATAGGTGGAAAGTACCCTGATCTCATAGAATGAATAGGCGATGCTTGTTGTGTCGCCTTTCGGGCTGTTTTGTTTGACTGTTTTGTTTTAGCAGGTGACCGGGGTTTCTTTGTTGACCGATCACGTGGAACAGTCTTTTTGCTAGTATTTTTAGAGAGCAACTGATCAAAAGTAGGATCGGCTTTGATCAGCCAATTATATGTGCTTTGACCTTGCGTCTTTTTCCTTGCTTTGTGTAGAGGTTGACGCCTTTGGTCATAGGGGGACTGTCCGGCTGAGTTAGCCGGACCGTTTGTCTGAGCACCGGATTGTCCGCACGTAGGTGCCGGACCATCTACGATGCTCGGGCTAGGCTGACGTGTTTGGTTCATTAACTGTGCCTGCCCCCCGGCGTCTTTGGACTTTTTAGCCTTATCGTCCGAAGCCTTTCGAGTAATCTCCTTTTGTGATTTATCTGACGTGCGGGGATCACCAATGACGATGCCCTTGCCTTTGCCTTTATCGGCCATTTCGGGCCGAACCAAGACCTTTTTGCATGTGAGTTCCATTGTATTAACAGGAAAAGGTTGTGTGTCTACTTGCATCTCCTGAAAAGCCAATCGACCCTCATTTATGACCGATTGTATCTGTCGACGAAAAACATTACAATCATTGGTGGCATGAGAAAAGGAATTATGCCACTTACAATAAGCACACCTCTTTAATTCATCAGGAGGAGGAATAGTATGAGTTAATTTAATGTTGCCGTTTTTCAGTAACTCGTCAAATATTTTATCGCATTTGGCAACATTAAAAGTAAACTTAACTTCTTCTTGTCGATTCTTTCGAATCGACTGTAAAGCAGAACACGCTGAAGGTTTAGCCTGTCCTGGCCAAACCAGTTCGGCGGTGTATACATCCGTGGATTCATCGTCCGAATTATCGTATCCCACTAGATGCATCTTATGGCTAGCCGATTTTGATGTTTCCTTACTTCGGCTTTCACAGGTCATAGCCCGCTGGTGTAAGTGCACTAGCGAAAAGAATTGGGTGCCATCTAATTTTTCTTTTAAGTAGGGTCGCAACCCATTGAAAGCTAGCCCTGTTAGTTGTTTTTCTGCGACATGAATCTGAAAGCATCGGTTTCTAGTGTCCCGGAATCTCCGGATATAGTCATTAACCGATTCTTTAGGCCCCTGTCGGACTGAAGCTAAGTCAGCCAATTCTAACTCATGTTCTCCTGAGAAGAAGTGTTCATGAAATTTCTGCTCTAATTCTTCCCAAGAGTTAATAGAGTTTGGTGGCAAAGCTGCGTACCATGCAAATGCAGTATCAGTAAGGGACAACGAGAATAAACGAACACGGTAGGCTTCCCCATCAGCCAATTCTCCCAAGTGTGCTATGAATTGGCTAATATGTTCGTGTGTGCTTTTCCCACCTTCACCAGAAAATTTAGAGAAGTCTGGTATCCTAGTTCCCTGTGGATATGGCACGGTGTCGAATCGGTGGCTATAAGGCTTCCGATACTATTGCCCTGTACCTGACACACTAACACCGAGTTTGTCCCTGAACATCCCAGCTACCTCGTCTCTGACCCTCTCCGCCATGTCTGGCGACCATCCATTGAGTTTGTGGGTAGAAATCTCAGGTTGCCTGACATCACTCTGTCGGCTTTCCTCCCAGGGATGTTTGAGGTGTGTGTTAGGTGCCCTATTAATGTCACCAGCTCCTGCCCTATACCTCTCAGGCTCTCTTGTGGCCGAATAGTATTCAGCCCTATGTCCATGAGGTGGTATGGCATGATTATAATGTGTTGCTGGTGGGGCACCATAATGTTGCTGCGATGAATGTGGGAACTGTGCGTATTGCGCAGCTCTCGGTTCTGCGTATGCATATCCGGACGGTCCGGCATAAGAAGCCGGATGGTCCGCGACCTGGCCAAACGGTCCGAAGGTATATCTGGATTGTCCAGCCGTATATGGTGCCACATGGGTAGTCTCATACCAAGACCGTCTGTCATAAAGAACTGGACGGTCCGTGATCGGGCCGAATGGTCTAGGGCTGTACCCGGACGGATCGACCATATATGGCGCGACTTGGGTAGTCTACGCGTGGACTCGTGTAGAGTCGGATGGTCCAGCGTAATACGTTGGCCGGTTCATGCCATATCCGGACGGTCCGCAACATATCCGGACGGTCCGGCGTGATGCACCGGACGGTCCGTGATGGGGCCGAAGTGTTCAGGGTTGTACCCTGATGGTCCGGCCATGTATGGTGCGACCTGAGTGTTTTGTGTGCGGGCCTGCATCTGGTCGGATGGTCCGGCGAAATACGCCGGACGGTCCGCGGTATAACCGGACTGTCTGAGATGATGCTCGGACGGTCCGGTCGCGTCCAGTGCCTGCCGTGTGCCTAGTTGTTGCGGCTGTGATGGTGACACGAAAGTGTGCATCGGCATACCATATGATGGCTGGGTCAAGGGTGACCCGTTTATAGCCGATGTGTTTGACGGGGGTGGCACTGTATTAGACTCTCGCGATGGAAAGATAGGAGCAGCTGATTTCTCGTATGCACGCAAATGCATTTTAATAGATTCATCTACATATTGCTTTAACTGATCTCCTCGTTGATCCATGAAAGTCGTAAGAGATAGATCTGGAGTACTTACAGCGGGATCCTGAAGTGGAGGTAGGAGAGATTCCATATCGATCTCGCCTTGACGGACGATCTTCTGGTGGCGATCTACCGTGAAGTGTGACAAGTACTTGTCCGCCGCCTCCTTGCGCCGTTCGGAGAGTTTATGCAGCAGTTCCGCCTCTTCCTTGTCGCGTTGTTCGTTCCATTGCCGCATCACCTCCTTCTCATCGCGCATTACGAGGTCTTCAAAGGGCCTTTGGTCATCAGCCGGGAGCGCCTCCATGGCCGGCTTGATGATGTTGGTAGTGGAGATCTTGGTGTGATCCTTAGAACCGACCATTTATGGGCCGATTTTTAGCAGATCTAGACACCTATTCCCCAGCGAAGTCGCCAAAAAGTATGTTGACGCCTTTTCGGAGCGCCAAACACTCAACAAGAACCGGTGGCGGTGCTCTCTGCACAGGCGCGGACGGTCCACGGCTAGGGGCCGGACGGTCCGCGACCTGGCGCAGGGGCTGTCGTTCCCTGCCTGACGGCCGGACGGTCCGCGCCCTAGGGCCGGACGGTCCGCGCGTGTGCAGGGGCGGCGGAGGATCGCCGGCGGCGCCTGGATCTCGCTCCCGGGAGGGACCCCGTCGGGGAGAAGAGATCCTAGGTGGTGTCTAGGCTCGGATAGACCGACCTAGACTCCTCTAATCGACGTAGAGTCGAAGAGAGACGGAGAATTTGGGGATTGGAAGGCTAAACTAGGGCTAAACTAGAACTAGACTAGAACTACTCCTAATGCATAAGGTAAAAACGAGTAATAGACTTGATTTGATCGATTGTTGGGGGGTTCAATCAGCCGTAGCCCTTCATCTATATAAAGGGGAGGTCTGGATCCGCTTCGAACTGATTTCCGAGTTAATCCCGCGGTTTTAGGTAACAAATCCCGCGAGAAACTAGGAACCCTAACTGACTCTACGCACGCGCGGACCGTCCGCGCCACCACCGCGGACCGTCCGGACCGCGGACTGTCCGGCCTCAGGGCCGGACCGTCCGCACGGCCATTTTGGTCTCCAACAGAACTGCAGCAGCGGCGTGAGGTAGTCGAGGCGGGCGTGCATCCAGATCGCGTAGGCGGCGGCGAAGAGGCCGTCGACGGCGAGGATACCCGCGCCCACGTCCACCTCGAGGTGCCAGCCCCAGAGGTAGGCCGTGACCTCGACAGCGAGCAGCAGCAGCGAGAGGGCGACCCTGGCCCTAGCGCGAGCTCCATGCGAGCCGAGGCAGGTGCGCGAGCTCCAGGCAAGGCGGCTACAACCCTAGCGCGAGCTCCACCCAAGGATAGAGCTGTGAGAGGACCAGGGAATGAGCGGAGCCTGGCTCTGCAGGAACGAAGATTCTGGCCGTATCTGATAGGCCTGGATGAGATAGGTACTTTGCTCGAGCGTGGTCTGGTCCACATATTTGTTTAAGCAACCAAACATATCGGTGTGTCTAAAACTTCTATCCAACGGTTCCTGTACTAGCGCACGCAGGCAACCAATCAGCCCCATTACGCACGGCGGCACGGGCTGACTCCGACACCTATACCACCCGGTAGCCCCCCGGTACGGGTTCGGGTTCCGGTGCGGGTGCGGGGAGACGAGACGAGCATATGCAGATCAAGCGGGTCTGCGGATGGTTGATTGGCGCCGGCAACTGGAGGCCAATAGAATCGCTCGCTTGCGTTATCTTGTTCGCCTCGTCAGTTGTCGTTTCATCCCTTCCCATCCCCCACTGCTCAGCAGTCAGTCAGCACTCGCCACCCACACGCCTCCGCTCCGCCCACGGTTCCACTCCAACTCTCCGATCTCCAGGAATCCGCGGCTGAGGCGCCGGCGATGGCGGCTCCCATGGTCGACGCCGAATACCTGCGCCAGGTCGACAGGGCGCGCCGCCACCTCCGCGCCCTCATCTCCAACAAGGGATGCGCCCCGATCATGCTCCGCCTCGCGTACGTGCGCCAATCGCTCACCTCCTCGCGCGCTAGTATACTCCCTCGAACCCCCTACTACTGTCGATTTTTTTTCACGGCCCTGTTGCCTCTGATTGGCATGGGGATTCGGCTGTTGGACTCTTGCCGGCTTAGTGGCCTGCTTGCTGCTCTCTCGTGCTTCACGGTTGAGATAACTGGCCTGTTTCCGTACCTGGTTGTGGTTTCGTCTGATTTTGGTTTGGCTTTTTGGCGAAGCAATTTGTCGAGCGTCTTGCCTGCGTGCGCGTGCTCTATCGTTAAGCGCATCCTAATCTTAATTTCCTTACCGCGGTTGTCGCACTGACAAGTGAAGAGTAGGGGGTGATGAGTTTCGAGTTGTTAAATTCACGCATCTGATTCCGTTGATTGATGTTGTTAGAATCATTAAGGTAGAACCCTCAGTAAAATCAAAACGATATGTCAGTGCTGACGAAGCCGGTGGATCGGAGGAGCAGGATGTGAGTGCTTTGACCAGTTTCATCGACCTGACGAGCCAGCACTGATCTCTCCTCCTCGGCCTTCTTCCGTTCCTCCTCCTTGCCGCCATGGCAACGAAATCTGCCGGCTCGTGTCATCTCTCCACTCGTACACGACTGTCCGTAACGTCTGGACGTGACATCTCTCTACTCCTCGAGAGGCAGTTCGTCCCCAAGCTGAATAGTTGGATACTTGGCACGGAACGACTCAACATCTTCCGAGGTGGCTGATGCAGCGGAGTGGCCCTTCTAGTGGACCAGGACCTGCTCGACGCCACGAGCGACGCGCCAACGGACAGCGCGTTCCGGCTCTCGAGTAATGGCGCTGTTGTGGACCGGTGGAAGTGGCGGGGAAGCCTCTGGCGGAGCACCATGGAACTTCTTCAGGAGGCCCACATAGAACACGTCGTGTAGGCGAGCCTGAGGTGGGAGAGCGAGGCGGACGGCCACCCCGTTGATCATCTCGGTGATGCGGTAGGGCTCGAAGTAGCGTGGCTTGAGCTTGTCGGAGGTGGCCTGGGGCAGCGATGTAACCGGGCGTTGACGAAGTCGTAACAACACACAATCATCGACCTTGTACGAAACAACACGATGGGTCTTGTCAAAGTGAAGCTTCTGAAACGCCTGAGCTTGCTCGAGACGAGCGCGGATGTCGGCGAGAAATTCCTGGTGTTCTTCCATGTTCTTGGCAACGGCCGCCACCCGTGTGTCTCCCGACTCATAGGACCGGATGGTCGGTGGGTCGCGCCCGTAGATGACCCGGAACGGGGTGTCCTGAAGCGAGCTTTGGTACGCCGTATTGAAGATGAACTCCGCCCATGGGAGCCACTGCAGCCAGTGACATGGTCGATCGCCCGTGAGGCAGCGAAGGTACATGATGATGACTCTGTTAGTCGCCTCGGACTGCCCATCCGACTGCGCGTGGAAGGCAGTCGTCATGTGTAACGATTGTGACCAGTGTTAGTCCTTTTGCTTCCTCAGTCCTGTTAGTCCAAAAGAAGGATGGAAGTTGGAGATTCTGTGCGGACTATAGAAAGTTGAATGCCATGACAATCAAAAATCGATTCCCAATGCCTTTAGTAGATGAAATATTGGATGAATTAGCTGGCACACAATATTTTACCAGTCTTGACATGACAACAGGAAGTTGAGAATGGGTAGTGAAAATGAGTTTAAGACTACTTTTAAAACACATCACGGCCACTACCAGTTCAAGGTAATGCCTTTTGGCCTTACCAATGCCCCTGCTAGCTTTCAGTGTGCCATGAATGATATTCTGAAGCCTTTTCTTAGAAAATTTGTGATGGTTTTCCTAGATTACATTCTCATATATAGTCCAACCTTGAAAGAGCATTATGATCACTTGAGGCTGGTCTTTGCTAAGCTTAGAGAACACAAGTTTTACCTGAAACACAAGAAGTGTTCCTTTGTGCAGCAGGAACTTCAGTATCTGGGGCATATCATTTCAGAAAAGGGGTAGCTGCTGACCCAGCCAAGGCAGCTGATATACTAGCCTGGCCACAGCCTCAGAATGTCACTGAGTTAAGAGTTTTCCTTGGGCTCACAGGCTACTACAGAAAATTTGTGAGGAATAATGGGTTGCTAGCTAAACCCTTGACTCTTCTTCTGCAGAAACAACATAGTTTTCAGTGGACAACTGCAGCACAACAGGCTTTTGATTCCCTGAAACAAGCTATGACCACCACACCTGTGCTAGCCTTACCCAGATTTGATTTGCCTTTTGTGATAGAAACTGATGCATGTGATGATGGCTTAGGAGCAGTCCTTATGCAGCAAGGGAGACCAATTGCTTTCATTAGCAAGGCTTTGGGCCAGAATAATAAGCACTTATCTATCTATGAGAAGGAGTTCCTTGCATTAATTTTAGCTGTAGATCGGTGGAGACAGTACCTACAAAGGCATCCTTTCATCGTTAGGACTGACCATAAGTCCCTTACCTTCCTAGGGGAGCAACACCTCCAATCAGACTTACAAACGAAAGCCATGACCAAACTGATGGGCCTTCAATTTTAGATTCTTTACAAGAAAGGGTCTGAAAACGTGGTTGCTGATGCACTTTCCAGGGTGGGTTCAGCCATGGAGTTGTCTGCTTTGTCTGAAGTGCAACCGGTTTGGATACAAGAAGTAGTCAATTCCTATATCACTGATGCTGAAGCTCAGGAACTGCTGACCAAACTGCTAATCCAGAACCCAGATGAGCAAGGCTTCTGTCTTCAACAAGGCATTATTAGGAGGGGCAAGCAAGTGTGGATTGGTGCAAACTCAGCTCTCAGAACTAAGCTGATTTCAGCTTTGCATGCCAGTGCTAATTGGTGGACATTCTGGTGGTCCAGCTACCTACCAAAGGGTGGAGAGATTCTTTTATTGGAAAGGGCTCAAATCTGATGTTATGCTATTTGTGCAGCAGTGTCAAATTTGTCAGCAAGCCAAGTCTGAGAGGGTGCACCCAGCAGGCTTACTTCAACCATTACCTTGTCCCTAGGGGAGCTTGGGAAGAAATTACAATGGATTTTATTGAGGGCTTGCCTACATCTGAAGGTTTTGATATTATTCTGGTTGTGGTGGACAGGTTTATCAGGTTTGCACATTTTATTGAGGAAAGGATGCAATGGGAGATTGCTGGTGCCAAGGGGCTCTGCCATCTCGCTGTACCTTTAGCTGATAGCTAAGGAGAGTCTAATGGATTCTTTTATGTATGCTTCTTACTAGCCTCCGTAAGGAGGCTGTTTTGTACTGGCCTTTCTTGGCCCCCTTTTTCCTCTTCTTAATATATTATGGGGCGCAGTTCTCCTGCGCTTTCGAGAAAAAAAAAATATCCTTTCACTGCTCAAAAAGTGGCTCCACTTTTCTTGGATCAGATAGTGAAACCCCATGTGGCTCCAAAATCTATTGTTTCTGACAGAGATAAATTGTTTACTAGTCAATTTTGGAGACATCTGTTTCAGTTGATGGATGTGCAACTTCTGTTCTCTACTGCCTACCATCCACAAACAGATGGTCAGAATGAGCGTGTCAATCAGTGTTTGGAGATGTCTTTAAGATGTGCAGTGAATGATCACCCTCAGAAATGGAAGGCCTGGTTAGCTCTTGCAGTGTACTGGTATAATACCAGCTACCACTCTTCTTTGGGATGTACTCCATTCATAGTGATGTACGGCTATGATGCACCTGCTGTTGCTATACCTTGTTTGGCTCACTCTGATGATGTCAAGGTAAATCAGTGGCTTACTGACAGAGCTGCTTACTCAGCTATGCTCAAAGAACATTTGACTCGGACTCAACATAGGATGAAACAGTTTGCCGACAAGGGCAGAACTCCAAGAGAGTTTAGCATTGGGGACTTAGTGCTTCTAAAGTTGCAGCCGTATGCTCAGAAGACTGTGGTCAATCGAGCCTGCCCAAAACTTGCCTTCAAGTTTTTTGGTCCTTTTCGGGTTCTGAACAAGGTAGGGTCTATGGCTTATCGTTTCAGGTTCATCCGGTGTTTCATGTGTCACAACTTAAGTCGTTTCATCCAAGGTACACGCCTGTGTTTGCTACTCTACCTCGTGTGGCTGATTTATCTGTTGCTAGTGTGGAACCTGAAGATATTTCGGATCGTCGCCTCGTCCACAAGGGGAATCAGGCTATCACTCTGTGGTATCAAGTGGTCTCACCTTCCAGTGCAGACTGCTACATGGGAGGATGCTAATGTGGTCAAGGAGTGTTTTCCTGATGCAATCGCTTGGGGACAAGCGATATCCGCGCCTTGGGGACATGTCAATGCCGACGAAGCCGGTGGATCGGAGGAGCGGGTCTAAGTGCCTGAGAAGGAATAGTGTCTTAGGGTGTGAGTGTTTTGAATTTGGTCGCGTTGGGCTGTAATGAGCAGGTTGTAATGGGCCGTGTGGGCCGTGCAAGTGTTGGAGTATAAAACATGCTGTAAGACTTGGAAGAGGGGTATCCCAGAAATAATACAAACTGAAACGAACCAACCTTTTGGTTGTTCCGTATCCGGCGATCACCTGAGTTGTTCACGAGCTCACGCCGGCAACACCGCGTCGGCCAGGGGCTGTGACACGATAGCACAATCTGTGTTAAACAGTAACGTTGCCACTGTCACAACCGTTTTTTCTCAATTCCATAAAGAGATCGTGGAAAGCTGACACAAGATACATGTTCTAGCTCAACTAGGATTTCCTTTGCTTTATTCATGTCATTATGTGGACTGTGGAATTGCTGAGAGGTGGGTAGGGTACCTCTGTATTCTTGTATGAGTTAGGACTTAGGAGAAAGTATTTTATCCACTAATAGAAGGAAGTATATGGTGCTCACTTAGTAACAGCTTATGAGAAGCTCCAGTAGAGCACAAGTTTGTAGAGGGCCAGTCAAACTGATATGGTGACTAGTTTATATGTTTGTCATGTACGGTCAACCGTATATCCGTAGGGAGAGGCGCGCGTGGGACATTCGCCGCGTTGAGGAACGCGCCGACCGCGCAGCAAGGGATCGCGCAGATCAGGGGATCGCGCAGATCAGGAAAGGGCACCAGTGATTGGCGACTAGAAGGAAAGGGCTAGGAAGGAAACTAATAATCAGGGAGTTGTTTCTCCTTTTGCTCTGGCGGCTGGCTTATAAATTGATTGTAACCGGACCCTTTGAAGGTAAGCAATAATCAGTTGTCTCTCACCTTTATACCTCTGTTAAGCCTGCGGTTGGGAGGCATAATCCCCACTGGAGAAGACGGCCGACGGCTACGAGCTGCGTAGCCACGGTCCGGCGAGTCAAGGGTACACAGCCCTTGACAGCTTGGTATCACGAGTCAGGCGCTCCTCGCCCGACCACTCCCAGTCCACCGTGCCCCCCACCACCAACGCTCGGCCGCCAGCAGTCGCTCCACCATCGCCCACGTCCTCGCCCGCAGCCACCACCATGGCCGAGCCCACCCATGCCGACGTGATCCAGATGATGAAGGACATGCAGGCCGACATAGCCGGGCTAAAGGAAAAGTGCAACGCATCGTCGTCCAGCGGCGGCCGCACTGACGCTCCCCGCGACCTTGATCGTCCACCGAGGTTCCAGAAATTGGATTTCCCACGGTATGATGGCAAGTCAGATCCTCTCTTCGTCAACCGGTGCGAATCATACTTTCGCCAGCAACGTACCATGGGGGAAGAAAGGGAGTGGATGGCCTCGTATAATCTCGAGGGCATCACACAACATTGGTTCATCCAACTCCAGGAGGACGAAGGGACGCCTCCGTGGGGTCGCTTCAAGGAGTTGCTCCACCTACGGTTTGGCCCTGCTCTTCGGTCGGCGCCGTTGTTCGAACTCGCCGAGTGCCGCCGCACCGGATCCGTTGAGGACTACTCCAACCGGTTCCAGGAGCTGCTCTCACGAGCGGGAAGGCTGGACGAGTCCCAACGCGTCCAACTCTTCACCGGGAGGCTCCTGCCGCCGCTCAGTCACGCGGTGCAGATCCACAACCCGGAGTCGCTGGCGGCCGCCATGAGTTTGGCGCGACAGGTTGAGTTAATGGAACTCGATCGACAGCCTTCGGCTCCAGCCCGACGAGCACCGAGGCCTACTACCGGCACCAAAGCAGGTGTTTCCGGTGCCCTAGCAGCAGCTTGCCCTATCCGCGCCGCCGGTGGGCGCACCTCAGGGCCACGATGAAGGCAACAACAGGCGGCTGTCGATGGAGGAAATGGCGGATCGGCGCCGCCAGGGCCTCTACTTTAACTGTAATGAGAAGTATACTCGTGGCCACAACCGTTTCTGCAAGCGGATTTTCTTCATCGACGGCGTGGAGGTCGATGACGCAGCAGACATGACAGAGACAGTCGGGGCAGATGCGCTCTGTTTCTCCTTGCAGGCGGTGGCCGGGGTTACAGCGGCCGACACAATGCAGATCGCCGTCACCCTCGGCCCGGTGTCTCTGGTCGCGATGCTAGACTCGGGCAGTACCCACAACTTCATCTCCGCAACAGCGGCGCATCGCTCCGGCCTCCCCATCCAACGTTGACCACGCCTCACGGCAATGGTGGCAAATGGCGAGCGGATCACCTGCGCTGGCGTCCTCCGCAACGCGCCACTCCATGTCGACGAAGTCTTCCCGACCGATCTCTTCGTGATGCCCTTGGCTGGGTACGATGTCGTCCTCGGCACCCGCTGGCTCGACACGTTGGGACCAATTGTGTGGGACCTCGCCGCTCGCCACATGACGTTCCAACGAAGGGGTCGCTCCACCACCTGGGCAGGCGCTCCAGGCAACAAAGGGCCGGCGGTGCGCACCACGACCGTGAGCGACACACTACTAGAGGCTCTCCTGGACGCGTTTGAGATCTTCGTGGCTCCTACGGGCTTGCCCCCCAAGCGGGCCCACGATCATCGCATTATCCTTAAACCGGACGCACAACCGGTGGCCGTCCGCCCCTACCGGTACCCGACGGCCCACAAGGATGAGCTGGAGCGGCAGTGTGCGGCCATGATTGACCAGGGGATTGTGCGTTGCAGCGACTCCCCGTTCTCGTCGCCTGTCCTCTTGGTCAAGAAGCCCGATGGGTCATGGCGCTTCTGCGTGAACGCCCTCATCGTCAAGGACACGTTTCCATGGCGCCAAGTTCTTCACCAAGCTTGATCTCAGGCCGGGATATCACCAGGTGCGCATGCGGCCGGAAGATGTACACAAGACCGCGATCCGCACCCACGACGGCTTGTACGAATTTCTGGTGATGGCGTTCGGGCTCTACAACGCTCCCGCCACGTTCCAAGCTCTGATGAACGACGTGCTCCGGCTGTTCCTACGCCGATTCGTGCTGGTATTTTTTGATGATATTTTAATTTACATCAAGACATGGGCAGATCATCTTCGCCACCTCCGGGCGGTCCTCGACGAGCTGCGCCGCCACTAGCTCTTCATCAAGCGCTCTAAGTGCTCTTTTGGTGCGCCTTTCGTCGCCTACCTCGGCCACATCATCTCAGCGGCACGCGTGGCCATGGACCCAACCAAGGTAGCGGCCATTCATGACTAGCCACCGCCTCGCTCCGTCTGGGCCGTGCGGGGCTTCCTAGGCCTCGCAGGATACTACCGCCGATTCGTGAACAACTACGGCACGATGGCTGCCCCCCTCACGGCCCTCCTCAAGAAGGACGACTTCCTCTAGGATGACGCGGCGAAAGTCGCCTTCACGGCGCTCAAGGCGGCCGTCACGTCTGCCCCCGTCCTCGCCATGCCGGACTTCGCCAAGTTATTCGTTGTCGAGTGTGACGCGTCGTCGTCTAGGTCTGGCGCGGTACTTGTCCAGGAAGGACACCCAGTGGCCTTCAGCTGGCCGGTCGCGCCCAGACATCGGGCGCTTGCAGCCTACGAGCGCGAGCTCATCGGCCTGGTCTAGGCGGTCAGGCACTGGCGGCCCAATCTGTGGGGGCGGCACTTCATCGTCAAGACTGATCACTTCAGCCTCAAGTACCTCCTCGACCAGCGGCTCGCCACGATACCTCAACATCACTGGGTTGGCAAGCTCTTGGGCTTCGACTTCGAGGTTGAGTACCGATCCGGCGCCACGAATACCGTCGCCGACGCCCTGTCCAGACGGGACAACGAAGAGGGCGAGCTGCTGGCTATATCAGCACCCCGCTTCGACTTCATCGATTGTCTACGACAGGCCCAAGCCACTGACCCGGCCCTCGTCGCCATCTACGATGAGATCCGCGTGGGCACGCGCAAAGCGCCCTGGTCCATTGTGCGCGGCATGGTCGCCATGGAGGGTCGCCTCTACATACCGGCCGACTCACCCCTTTTGCAGGAGATCGTGGCCGCGGTACACAATGATGGCCACGAGGGCGTCCACCGCACCATGTGTAAATAGAGGGACTCTAACTCTCATCCAGAGGATGACACTACCAGCTGGGGCAATTTTCGTTTATTTCTCACACACTACTCAAATGCCATACCCATCTAAGGGTTGGAGACACATATTTATAGCCCTAGAGGCTGCACTACCACACCTTCTCACACACACTACACAACAGGATTGTCCTCTAGATGCTAAAGAGACTACAAAGGACAGTCAAAAAGCGACTGCTATCCTCTAAATGCTAAAGAGACTACAGTGGAAGAGGATGCTAAATAGACTACAGAGGACAGTCAAAAGCGACTGCTGTCCTCTAGATGCTCAAGACTTATTCCATCATTCTCCCCCTAAGTCTTGGGCGTCGTCTTGTGGGAAAGTTGGGCCATCCCGGACCTGGAGCAAAGCTCAAGAAACTTGGTCTTCCCAAGGGGCTTGGTGAGCAGGTCTGCAAGCTGATCCTTGGTGCTGATGTAGCGCGCCTTGATGCTCCCTTCTGCCAAGCAGTCTCGGATGAAGTGGTATCTCATCCGGATGTGCTTGCTCCATTCATGGAACACGGGGTTCTTGGCCAATGCCAGAGCGGACTGGTTGTTCATCCTGAGTTCCACCGCTCCAGTGTCTCTCCCGAGGAGATCACCGAGCAGTCAAGCCAGCCAGAGCGCCTGAGTTGAACCAGTGGAGGCCGCTATGTACTTGGCCTCACAGCTGGACATGGCCACCACCTGCTGCTTGACTGACTTCCAGCTAATGAGGCACTTGCCGAGGAAGAAGAGGATCCCGCTTGTGCTCTTGCTAGTGTCGATGTCACTGGCGTGGTCGCTGTACCTGACAAGGTGTGCTTCCCCAGGGCACCTGGGGTAGTAGAGACCATGGTCGAGAGTCCCTGCAACATAGCGGATGATCCTCTTCACAGCCTGCTCATGCTCCATCGTCGGTCGTTGCAGAAACCGACTAACGTAGCCGACGGAGTATGCCAAGTCAGGCCGTGTGTGGACGAGGTAGCGAAGGCTCCCCACAAGACGTCAGTACTGTGTAGCATCCACCTCCTCCGTCGTGCTGTCGCGACTCAACTTCAGCCTCTCCTCCATCGGAGTGAGAGCTGGGTTGCAGTCGGTGAGCCCAGCCAGCTCAACAATGCGCTTGGCATAGGCGGTCTGGCGAAGTGTGATCCCGGAGTCTCCCTGGTGCACCTCAATCCCCAGGTAGAAGGAGAGATGCCCCAGGTCACTCATTTGGAAGGTGGCCTTCATCTCTTCCTTGAACGCTGCCACCTCTGCATCCTTGGCGCCGGTGATCACCAAGTCGTTGACGTAGACACCCACCAGCAGGGCACTTCCTCCATTGCCCCGCCAATATGGCCGCCTCGTGCGGGCTTGGAGTGAAGCCCATTCCTTTGAGCGTGGAATCCAGCTTGGCATTCCATGCCCTTGGTGCCTGTCGCAGGCCATAGAGAGCCTTGCGCAGGCGCAACGCCTTGCCCTCCTTGCCAGGGATCGCAAAACCTGGCGGCTGGTGTACGTAGACCTCCTCCTTTAAGTCTCGTTAAGAAACGCCAACTTGACGTCCATGTGATGAACGTGCCAGCCCTGCTGGGCTGACAGCGCAAGGAGTCGCACGGATTCCATCGTGCTACGGGGGCGAAAGCATCGTCGAAGTCGATCCCCTCCTGCTGTAAGAAACCACGTGCCACCAAGCGAGCCTTGTGTTTGACGATGGCGCCGGCTTCATCTCTCTTCAGTTTGAACACCCATTTAAGGGTGATCGCGCAATGACCATGAGGGAGATCAGCGAGCTCCCAGGTGCGGTTCGTCTCAACCGCGTCCATCTCCGACTGCATCACGACACGCCAAGCCGCGTGTTTCTCGGCCTCCGCGAAAGACTGAGGCTCACTATCGTCGCATGCAAGATGCAACTCTCCTGCCAAAATGCGAGACGCCGGGCCCGACACTGACGGGTCGATGAGAAGGCCCTCCACCTTTCGATACCGCAACGGCTCGCCGTCGTAGCACGCGTCGATGCGCTCCTCGTCGTGGGAGAGCGGGGTCACGAGCTCCATTGGGTCATGTTTGACATGAGCTGGCGTCGGAGAAGATGTTCCCGGGGAGGGTACCGTCGGTGCTGGAGTACGTGGTGACAGAGAGCTCGCTGGAGCCGGAGTCGTGGCTAGATGGCGTGGTGGCGAAGAGCTCGTTGTAGCCGGAGCTGGAGAGCGTGGCGTTGTAGTCGGTGGAGACTTGGAGGCTAGAGTAGGCCTACTCGAAGAAGGGTCACCTACTCCCCCGGCTCCCTCAAAGTGGACGTACTCGATGGTGAAGTCGTCGTACGTTGAAGTCGTGCCGTCGTCCACCGCCTTGTCCCAGGCCCATCCCTGTCCTTCGTTGAACACTACGTCGCGCGCCGTGCGCACACGCAGTGTTCCTGGGTCAAGGATGCGGTAGGCCTTCGAGCCCTCCGCGTAGCCAATGAACACCCCTGGGGTGCTCCTGTCGTCGAGCTTGCCGCTGTGGCCAAGCTCCTTGGTGAACGCGAGGCAGCCGAAGACCCGTAGGTGAGAGACCGCCAGCTTGCACCCATGCCAAGCCTCGTACGGTGTCATCCCGTTGAGTGCCTTGGTGAGCGAGCAGTTGAGGATGTAGACCGCTGTCACCACCGCCTCTCCCCAGAAGACAGTCGGCATTCCCCTCTGTTTGAGGAGAGCCCGAGCCATCCCCACAACCGTCTGGTTGCGTCGCTCGACGACGCCGTTCTGCTGCGGGCTGTACGGCGTGGAGTAGTGGCACTGAACACCCTCATCCACGCAGTATGACGGGAACTCAGCCGTCGTGAATTCGCCGCCATTGTCGGTGCGCAGCACGTGCAGCTTGCGGCCGCACTCCGCCTCCGCAGCGACCTGCACGCCTGATGGCGTTCGCAGCCTCTCCCTTGCTACCAAGGATCATCACCCACATGTAGCGGGAGAGATCGTCGACCAGCAGCAAGAAGTAGCGTCGTCCTCCTGGTGTGGCTGGTGTCACCGGGCCACACAAGTCCCCATGCACGAGCTCGAGCCTCTCCTTGGCTCGGAAGCTCGACTGCTAGGAAAAGGGGAGTCGTCTCTGCTTTGTCAACACGCAGACATCACAGAATTGCTCCATATGGTCAAGGCACGGCATGCCTCGTACCATCTCCTTGGCACTGAGCCGCTTCAGGGCCTCGAAGTTAAGGTGCCCGAAGCGCTCGTGCCACTGCCATGCCCCGTCGTCTCGACGAGCAGCAAGGCAGCAAGGTTGTGCCACCTTCACATTGAGGATGTATAGCCCGTTTGGACTCCTGCGTACCTTGGCAAGAAGGCGACGAGAGGGATCCCAGATCCTCATGACTCCGTGCTCGACCTCCACGCGCGAACCGTTCTCATCCAGCTGTCCCAAGCCGATGATAGAGTTCCTCAATGCAGGGATGTAGTAGACTCCGGTGAGCAGCCTATGCTCACCAGACGCGGCGGTGAAGACGACTGAGCCGACGCCCTTGATCTCTACGCCGGAGGCGTCCCCAAACTTGACGGAGCCTCGGACGCTAGAGTGAAGCTCGGTGTAGAACTCCCGTCGGCCGGTCATGTGATGAGTGGCGCCGGTGTCGAGGCACCATCCTTCGATCATGTCTTTGCTGGAGCCGTCGCCGAGGAAAGCGCGTGCTTTCGACTCATCAAGGTGGAGGAGCGCCGCTGCGACCGGTGTCGCTGGAGATAGCTTGATGCTTGCATGTGCTAGGAGCAGAGCCTCCTCCTCCGCCTCCGCCTCCGCCTGTGCGACGTTGGCCTAGCCATGTCGTGGCTGTCGACAGTCCCTGGCCCAGTGGCCAAGCTTGCCGCAGTTGTGACAGCCGTCGTCTCGTGCCGGCTTCTTGTCGCCGACGGCGCCGCCTTGGGCACCTCCACGGGCACCACCCTCAGCATGTCCTCGCGCCCCTGCCTGGGCGCCTCCACACACCTTGCGCGGCTTGCCGTGTTTGCGGCCTCGTGTCGGGGACTCCCCCTTCTTCTTGTCACCTTGGCAGGCCTCCCACTGCTCCCGAGTGAGATGTAGCTTCCTGCCGATAGTGATAGGCCCGGAGGGAGCCTGTGGTTCGTCGCCGTCGACCACCTTGAGACGACCTATCGTCTCTTCGATTGTCATCGTGGAGAGGTCTAGCAGAGACTCGATCGAGCGAGCAATCTGCTTGTACTTCTCGGGGATACAACAGAACTTCTCAACAGCTCTCTCCTCATCGTAGGTGTCGTCGCCGAACTACACCATCTTCTGCAACAGAGTGTTGAGGCGGAGAGCAAAGTCATCAACATCCTCACCTGGCTTGAAGGCCAGGTTTTGCGAGGTGCCTGCAGTGTGTTTTGCGGGCATGGTCGCTACCGATGCGGGTCGCAGGGATGGCGTCCCAGGCCTCCTTGACAGTCCGCTTCTGGGAAAGCGAAAACTACATCTCGGGCGGGACTGCAGCAATGAGGGCATCCAGCGCCCGTCAATCCTCATGGTAGTCGCCGTCGCCGTACCGAACTGCTTCCCACATGTGACGAACTTGGAGCCGTACCCTCATCACCGCGGCCCACTCGACGTAGTTGGTCTTGGTGAGGGTAGGCCACCCACCGCCGAAACCGATGTCCCTGACAATGGCCTGGGCCATGCGGCGACCATGGTACCGATCCGGGGAGGGAGAGCCGCGCCGCCTGTAGAGGCCGCGATCTCCGTCGACTCGGTCACTGCTGCCGGGAGCACCGCCGGCGTGTCTACGCCCGTCTGGGTTGCCGCCGCATGCGCCCTCGCCCGGAGCGCCGTCGGCGCGTCGGCGCCTATCTGGGCTGCCGCCACGCGCGCCCCCATGGGGATGCGCGGCTGCCCATTGTGCCACCTGCTCTCGCGCTGCTTCCCTCGCCAGCCTGAGCTCTTCGTCGGTGTTGTCATCGACAGAAGCAGAGCTGCCGGCTCTACTGCCGCGCAGAGCCTCGAGCTCTGCTGCCGCCGCACGTGCAGCATCCGCCGCCTCCGCAGCTTCTACTTCCGCTCTCGCTGCTGCCAGTTCCGCCGCCGCCAGCTGTGTTGCCCTCGCCGCTGTCGCTGCAGCCGCTGCTGCTCGCTCGCGTTCTTGTGCCGCGGCGACCTCGGCCTCCTGCTGACGCCACGCACTCGAAGTGACCGAGCGTAGGGACATGGGTTAGTGAGGGGTCGCTGCGTGTGGAAGAGGCTGTCTCAGACGAAAGGCTGCTCGTCTAAGCAGGAGAGGAAGGAACAGTTGGAGCTCTTGTTGCCAACTGAGTGTGGGGAGAGGCGCGGGAAGGAGATGAGCACGAGATGTTTAGGCTGCAAGATAGTTTGGCTCTGATACCAATTGTAAATAGAGGTACTCTAACTCTCATCCAGAGGATGACACTACGAGCTGGGGCAATTTTCGTTTATTTCTCACACACTACGAGCTGGGGCAATTTTCGTTTATTTCTCACACACTACTCAAATGTCATACCCATCTAAGGGTTGGAGACACATATTTATAGCCCTAGAGGCTGCACTACCACACCTTCTCACACACACGACACAACAGGATTGTCCTCTAGATGCTAAAGAGACTACAGAGGAAGAGGATGCTAAAGAGACTACAGAGGAAGATGATGCTAAAGAGATTACAGAGGACAGTCAAAAGCGACTGCTGTCCTCTAGATGCTCAAGACTTATTCCATCACCTTGCGTCGAATTCGGCGCGACTTCCATTTCGCGGCCATGTGTCGTATTGTGCAGGAATTCATCCAGGCTTGCAGCACGTGCCAGAGATACAAGTCGGACCACCTACGTCCGGCCAGTCTCCTCTAGCCTCTCCCGATTCCCGCCGGCGTGTGGTCGGACATCGGCATCGACTTCATCGAGGCGCTGCCTCGGGTGCACGGCAAGATGGTCATCCTCACTGTCGTCGACCGCTTCAGCAATACTGCCACTTCATCCCACTGGCGCACCCCTACACGGCAGAATCGGTGGCGCAAGCGTTCTTCGCTGAGGTGGTTCGCCTTCATGGCGTGCTGCAGTCCATCGTCTCGGACCGCGACCCGGTCTTCACTTCGTCATTCTAGGAGCTGATGACACTCACCGGCTCGAAGCTATACATGTCCTCCACCTTCCACCCACAGACAGACGGCCAGTCAGAGGCCGCCAACCGCGTCATCGCCATGTACCTTCGCTGCTTCACCAACGACCGCCCCCGGCAGTGGCTTCGGTGGCTTCCCTGGGCGGAGTACACTTACAACACCGCCTACCAATCTTCACTACACGCGACGCCGTTCAGGGTGGTGTACGGCCGTGACCCTCCGTCCATCTGCTCCTACGAACCCGGCGACACGCGGGTGACAGCAGTGGCGCAAGAGATGGAAGAACGAGCCGCCTTCCTCGACGACGTCCGCTATCGACTACAGCAAGCCTAGGAATCCCAGAAACGTGCCTACGACCAACACCATCGTAAGGTGGTCTACCAAGTGGGCGACTGGGCGTTCCTCCGTCTCCGTCAACGCTCGGCAGCGTCGCTGCCACGAACGCCTACTGGGAAGCTAAAGCCCCGCTACGTCGGCCCCTACCGCGTCGAGGAAGTCATCAACGAGGCAGCGGTGCGACTACAGCTACCTGCGGGCGCCAGGCTCCACGACGTCTTTCACGTGGGTGTCCTCAAGAAATTCGAGGCACACCGCTCGCAGAGCCACTAGTGCTGCCAGCGACTCTCAATGGCGCGGTGGTGTCCGCCCCTGGCCGCATTCTTGTTGGTCGGTTGGCCCGCGGCGTCCGTCAAGTGCTGGTCCAGTGGCAAGATGAACAGGCTGCATCCGCGACGTGGGAGGACCTCGACGACTTCCGCGCCCGCTTTCCCAACTTTTAGCTCGAGGACGAGCTGGCCTTCGAGGCCAGGAGAGATGTCATGTACGGTCAACCGTATATCCGTAGGGGGAGGCGCGCGCGGGAGCGGGACATTCGCCGCGCTGACCGCGCAGCAAGGGATCGCGCAGATTAGGGGGATCGCGCAGATCTGGAGAGGGCACCAGTGATTGGCGGCTAGAAGGAAAGGGCTAGGAAGGAAAAGGCTAGGAAGGAAACTAGCGGCTAGGAAGGAAAGAGCTAGGA
This sequence comes from Zea luxurians, assembly GCA_029449295.1. Classification (NCBI taxonomy): domain Eukaryota; kingdom Viridiplantae; phylum Streptophyta; class Magnoliopsida; order Poales; family Poaceae; genus Zea; species Zea luxurians. The sequence continues at coordinate 61,942,393 of JAOPSE010000011.1, read as the reverse complement.
AGGAAAGGGCTAGGAAGGAAACTAATAATAAGGGAGTTGTTTCTCCTTTTCTTCTGGCGGCTGGCTTATAAATTGATTGTAACCGGACCCTTTGAAGACAAGCAATAATCAGTTGTCTCTCACCTTTCTACCTCTGTTAAGCCTGCGGTTGGGAGGCATAATCCCCAACGGAGAAGACGGCCGACGGCTACGAGCTACGTAGCCGCGGTCCGGCGAGTCAAGGGTACACAGCCCTTGACAATGTTGGAGTTCCCATTTTATTTTTTTTTGTAGGTACATTGGGTTCCTCTATATGCCGTTGATCTGTAACCAGTTAAAAATCACACCAGTTTGACCTCCATTTGCTCTAGGATTCATCGAGGAATGTATTCTGCTTAATATGGATTGAGCTTACACCATTCTTCCCTTCATTCAATCATTGAAGACTTCTTTGCTCTCCCTTGCAGATGGCATGATGCTGGAACTTATGACCTGAAGACAAAAACTGGTGGTGCAAATGGTTCGATTAGATATGAAGAAGAGTACACTCATGGTTCAAATGCTGGTTTAAAGATTGCTATCGATCTCCTTGGTATGCATCGGTTATACTCAATTATATTCTAGATGCCTATGAAATAATATATTAACAACTACTTGAATGAGGTCATGAGGATTTCGAAGAAATCAATTTACACCGTTTTCTAGTTACTTCTCATAAACTGAAACTCCTTTCCTGTGGCTGTGGGTTTTCCGCTATCTTCAAGGTCAGACAACAATATATTGGTTTTCGTGTCAATTGTTCTGGGATGATAAATTAAGAAAACTATGTAATGCTTTTAGCCGCTTAGGGAAGAAGTCCTCTCATAAATATCTACTTGGTCAGAACTATTAGGTTCTAGGTCTATGCCCTGTCATGCAGACATGCAGTTAGACTATTGTACGCACGTCAATGGTTACCTGTATACCATTAAGCCTTAAATGTAATATCGGGAGGTGTCTCAGTCAGAGCAATTGCAGTTTATGTGAATGGTACTTCATTTGTATATCGTACTCCATGTGGAATGATGGTGATTTGTGTTTCTTGTTTTCTTCTGTATTTCTTCACTGCTGAAATAAGTGAAATCATTACTATTGCTTATTCAATTGTCTTTTGTTTTCCTCTAGAGCCTATCAAAACAAAGAATCCGAAGATAACATATGCAGACCTGTATCAGGTAATTTGGTATCACCTTCATTTTTCTCTTCTATAGGATGTTTGGCCTTCTCTAACCCTGTCGTGATTGGGCTTTTTCATCCTGTTGGGAACTGTGAAACTCTGGATTCAGTATAAATACTAACCTACATGGAATTTATAAACAGCTTGCTGGAGTCGTTGCAGTCGAAGTGACTGGGGGGCCAACTGTTGAATTTATTCCTGGCAGACGTGTATGTAAAAAAAAACATTTCTTCGTGATTGGATTCATCTTCCTGATGTTCACTCTTTAACTGGTTGACACTAATCAGGATTCGTCGGTGTGCCCCCGTGAAGGGCGTCTGCCAGATGCTAAGAAAGGTATTTACTACCTTGGGCTATACTTGTGTGATTGAATTGTAACATGTATCCTAACATTATTATTTTAACGTGGTTTTCTGGAAGTTTGAGAGGGACGGAAGGAAGAATGGTACTTGTGTAATTCATGTGTAAAACCTTCTTGTTCCTGTCAGCATCGAACAGTTATGCATATCTGGGCTCCATGTTTGCTGCATGTTTGCCTGAAGTTTTATTAAACAACATAAGGGCTAGTTTGGGAACCTTATTTTTCCAAGGCTTAGTTTGGATACTTTGGGATTAGAGTGTTTTGGAGGGATTGGAGAGGGTGTAAATCTCTAATAGATCAAATACTCTCTCAATACATCTCAATCCACTCCAATCTCACTCATTACTAGAGTACCCAAACTAGGCCCAAGGGATTTCTATTTTCCCATAAAAAAATGAACTAATTTCCTTTGAGAAAATGGGGTTCCCAAACTAGCCCTAAATATTATTTTTCTATTAGGAGCTGTTCCTGGTCCTGCCTTTCTTTATTTAACTAGTATTATATACAACATGTGTTTGTATCCAGCTTTGGTATACTGATGGTATGATGTTATTGTGTACTTATTATTTGATCATGTCTGTTGCTAATGTACATCTCTTGTTTTTTGGCTTCATTTCGTGAATAGGTGCACTACATCTGAGGGACATTTTTTATCGGATGGGCTTATCGGACAAAGATATTGTAGCTCTATCAGGGGGACATACTCTGGTAAATGGTTTGTCTCTGAAGGAGTACTCATTTGTTCATACGCACATCTTTTGACACCTTTGTTCTTTTAGGGAAGGGCTCACCCTGAGAGGTCTGGATTCGATGGTGCCTGGACAAAGGAGCCTCTTAAGTTTGATAACTCATACTTTCTGTAAGTTGAACAAAGTCAGAATTTCTACTTGGTTTACTGACTAGATTCCATATTAAACGAGGGTGCATTGTTACTGCAGTGAGCTGTTGAATGAGGAATCTGAGGGACTTTTAAAGCTCCCAACTGACAAGGCACTGTTATCAGATCCTGAATTTAGGCGCTATGTGGAGCTCTATGCAAAGGTGAATAAGACTTAATAGATATCCTTGTGCACAACACACTTTAGCACCTTGTTTGATTATACAAGCTTCAGATCCACTGATTCAGAACCATGTCTTTGTTCGTACCGTAGGATGAAGATGCGTTCTTCAAAGATTATGCTGAATCACACAAGAAACTCTCTGAGCTTGGCTTCACGCCTCGCAGCACAGCACCATCCAAATCAGATCTTCCAACCGCCGCCGTGCTTGCACAGAGTGCCTTTGGGGTAGCAGTTGCTGCAGCCGTAGTTATCGCTGGCTACTTGTACGAGGCTTCCAAGAAGGCCAAGTAGAGGGCGAAGTTCTTCTCCACATGGCTTTGCTTTAGTAAGTCTGAAGATCGAATAACAGGACCATATCTGAAGATCGAATAACAGGATCATATAAATGAGGTACTCGGAAAATGTTCTGAAATCCTTACGAACAGAACGTTGCCTTCATGTTTACACTGTACTCATGAGTCACAGTGATATGGAGATGGCATAGCCTACTATTGGAAGTATATGCATTCTGTGTAATCTATGCATCGGATTGCAGCTGGAACTTCCGTGGAAATTGACAGTGATGTGTCGACATAGGAACTGCGATTTGGTTCAATGACCACGTAGAGGGAATGTACTGGCGGGATCCTTTTATTTATAGCAGATAGTGTTGGTGAGGGAGGCCTATGTCGCGTTTTCTTGATTGAGCAAGTACCGCCGACTGCTGGCTATAAAGATGCTTCCAACGTACCCCTCTGTCCCAATATATAATTCTTTTTAGCCTTTTACTTTTGTGTCCATATTTAAATAGATGATAATAAATCTAAACACATAAATAATACATATATATTAAATATTGTATAAATCCTTAACACGTTTAAATAAATACTATTTTGAGACAGAAGGAGTACTATTTAGCTCATCGATACAGTAGTTAGCTTTTCACTATTAAAACAAGACTTCGTCTGTCTCTTAAAGTTTCTTGGTTCTTATGTTTAAGCGAGGTGTAAGTTTACAGGCTGTTTCTTCTCTCTCATTTTCCCTCTTATCCTGTCATCTACCTTAATATTTATAGGATGTTTGGTTTAAAGAATCACTTTATCCAAAATAAGATGGTGTATTATGGGTCTATTCAAATTTGTGGGATGACTTCATTCATTATATTAGTACTAACTAACTATGATGAATAAGCTGGTGATGAATCAACTTATTCTATTGCACAAACCAAACAAAAAAAATAAGAAAGGAGAAGATCATAGATTAGATCATTCCTCAAACCAAACACCCTATTAATTAGCTTATAGCCTCATTATACTTGCTCTGCCTTGACTTTAAGGCGGCTTTTGGTTGCTGAAATGGTATTGGAAATGCAAAAGGGACAGGATCAGGGGAGAACACGTCTGTATCTGAGTACGCGGAGGATGGAGCTGTATATCAGATTTGTATAGTATGGTAGTAGCAGTTAATGACGGGACTTAGATTAATATTTAGGTGGAAACAAACATTAAGGGCTAGTTTCTTAAGGGCTAGTTTGAGAACTCCATCTCACCAAGGGATTCCTATTTTTTTAAGGGAAATTAACTAATTTTACTTGGGAAATAGAAATCCTTTGAGAAAATGGAGTTTCCAAACTAGCCCTAAACAATAGAATCGTGTTAGGCCTAGTTTATTGGCACTGAAAAATAAGACCTAGCGGGAAGAGTTGAACTTTAATCCTTGTTGGATTCATGTAATTGAGGCTTAGGCCGTATACCTTAGTCACCTATTAGTAGTCAATACATATACATGAATGCTCATGTGATGCTATGAATATGCAGTTATAATAGAAACATACTAAGTTGTATCTTGAATATAACTTTCCTTCACGGTACACCTGAGTCACTAGGGTTTTCTGAGTTAGTACTCTATTAGGGTTAGACAATTTTATCCTAGAAAGCTAGTGTTTTGGGTTTGGGTGCAAACAATGTCCAAAGCATGTCAAACTTTACCCAAGGGCTTTAATCACTAAACCAAGCTTACTCAAAAAGTTTCATTATTTTTGGAGCTACCAATTTAATTCTAAAATTCTAAAAGACTAGGTTTAGGCATCCTTAAATGCTAAATAATTCCTGGTTGGGATTAAAAATCTTGAAACTATTTTTATTAAATACTAGAGGAATTTAGGAGTCTAGTAAAATTGGTCCCAAGGTTTTATCATTTCTCTAGAATTTCCTATAAATTTCCTAAGCATGGCAGAAAAAGGAAAAGAATGAATAGTGCTGGGCTGAATCTAGCCCAAGCTGGCTCGAGAACGGAGGAAACACGTGCACCCGTGCCAGCGCTGGCAACCTTGCGCAGAGACCCCTGTCGATTTGAAAAATCCATAAAAAAAGCCGTGGCACTATTCACATGTTTCTCTGACATTCGCACTTAAGCCCTTGCACTTCTATTTCTTCACCGCGCACGGTCCATGACGGTGAACGACGAGGAGCGCGCCCTCCGGCAAACTTGTACTGGTCGGGATGCGCAACGACCAGTGCCCTAACTCGGTTGACACCTAATTCCACTCCTGGCGATCCTAATCTGACCCTTAATTGCACGAATCCAGCCCGGAGTTCATCTGTTCACGATGATGGCGAGACCCGAGGGAAAACTGAGGTGTTCTAGGTGACTCAACGCGCGGTCTAGTTCAATCAATCGGGTCTACGAGCAACAGGAGACTTAAGGGATGCTAGAACATCAAGCAGAGAGGCATGAACCAACATGGCTGGCCACGGTGAGAAGCTCACGGCGGCACGAAAAACCGATTTGGGGGAAATCCCGAATTAAGGCGCTACGGTGGACGATTGGAGGCGAGGAGCGATGCACTGGGCACGTAACAACCTAGCGCAGCTAGCTATGCACTCAATTTATAGAGATCAACAGCGGTGGCGCCCAATTTGGGGAAGACACGCTGGCGGCCGAAGAGAAGGGGGAAGTTACTGGCGTGAGCTACCGTGGCGGTCACTGGCTAATGAGCTACGGCGGTCACTGGTTACTCTCCATGACTCGCGACGACGTGGTAAAACAGCCTAAGGCGTGGCGCGACCGAGTGAACGGCGGCAGCCACGGCGACGGCCGCATAGCCACGTTGTCGGCAAGTGGGTACGGTGAACAGTCCGGTGACAGGGTCCGAGCTCATCCCAGCGCCAAGATCTTTTACCCCGAGTCATTATCCGCGCACCACAGGGCACGAATTGCAGCGTTGGCGCGAATCCAGGCACGGGGACCACCGGCGGCGAGATACACTGCATCTGATCTTGTTCAGTACTGTACCATCGAAACCATTCATCAGAGCGCCTGACAGAGCGAGTTAGAGGGCTTGATTCTCAAACTTTTGTGTAGCAACTAACCAATCCTTTTGCAGCAAAGTTGTTGATCTATAATCCAGCTACAACTTTGTTACAAAGGTCTTGCGCAAACATCCACTAAATCCCCCACAATTCGATCACAAAGTTCATCTGATTTCACTGTCACTCAAAATTCAGTCTTTAATAGTGACTGACAATCCAACTTCATGTCCATTTATCTTCAATTTTTGTACAACACTAATGCTTAGTCACTTAATCAAAGTTGTGCTCCTATCATAGCTCTACAAGATTGATGTATTGACCTAGCGCAAAATCCTCATGAATTAAGAAATACAAGGCTCCAAAGTTGGCCTAATCTCACTGAAATCAGAGTTAGCCACATAAGTGTGCTTGAGACTTTTTGCAATGAAGTCCAAATTGTCCCACAATACTTGAAAATCCTCCAATGTATAAGTTGTTAGGTTTTTGATGTTCTACCACTTTGATATTTACATTTTGGTCCAAAAGTGTATAGAATTTGAATTCACCCCCTAGGGTACAAATTAGGGTTTTCTAGGGTTTCTTTTAGGGTTTTGAGCACTTTAGGGTTTATCGGGTTTTTGTGCCGCCGTGAGCTTCTCACCGTGGCCAGCCATCTACAGGTTGGTTCATGCCTCTCTGCTTGGTGTTCTAGCATCCCTTAAGTCTCCTATTGCTCGTAGACCCGATTGTTTGAACTAGACCGTGTTGAGTCACCTAGAACACCTCAGTTTTCCCTCGGGTCTCGCCGTCGTCGTGAATAGATGAACTCCAGGCTGGATTCGTGCAATTGAGGGTCGGATTAGGATCACCAGGAGTGGGATTAGGTGTTGACTGAGTTAGGGCACCGGTTGTTGCGCATCTTGGCCGGTACAAGTTCGCCGGAGGGCGCGCTCATCGTCGTTCACCATTGTGGACCGAGTGCGGTGAAGAAATAGAAGTGCAAGGGCTTAAGTGCATTCTGTCAGAGAAACATGTGAATAGTGCTGCGACTTCTTTACGGGTTTTTCAAATCGACAGGGGTCTCTGCGCAAGGTTGCCAGCGCAGGGCGTGGGCGCACGTGTTTCCTCCATTCTCGGGCCAGCTTGGGCTGGATTCAGCCCAGCACTATTCATTCTTTTCCTTTTTCTTTTTCTACCAGGCTTAGGAAATTTATAAGAAATTCTAGAAAAATTATAAAATCATGGGACCAATTTTACTGGACTCCTAAATTCCTCTAGTATTTAATACAAATAGTTTCAAGATTTTTAATCCCAACCAGGAATTATTTAGCATTTAAGGATGCCTAAACCTAGTCTTTTAAAATTTTAGAATTAAATTGGTAGCTCCAAAAATAATAAAACTTTTTGAGTAAGCTTGGTTAGCGACATGCTTTGGACATTGTTTGCACCCAAACCCAAGACACTAGCATCACATGAGCATTCATGTATATGTATTGTTATGTATAGAAAATGAAGAAGTGATAGTCGAAGAAGAAACTACCCCACAAGTTGAAATTTCACCTATCGAGAACAGTTTCTACTTTGATATTTGTGGAACAGATCCTGAGTCTCCTACAACACAAGGCAAGCCCTGGTGCATTTACCCTTCCTTGTTATTTCAAACTCTTTATCACTTGAAATGATGCATTAGGTGATAGGAGTTGGGTCATAAACAATTGCTGCATTTCCTTCCTTAGAACTGTTTACCATTCCTTGATACCTGTTTTATTTAATAGTTTTCCGATGCTTAGTCTTACCTTAGAAAACAAAATGTTTTGTTTTAAACAAAGATGATGCTTCAGATGGGATGGGAAGTTTTCAAAGAAAAGACTTGATGGTGAATCCATCATGGTCGTGATGTGTTTGACATCGGAAAAGATGTACCTCTGCCAGGTACCAAACTTTGGGTTATAAATGGTAAAGACGAGACCGGGCGGGTGACTTGCACGAGAAGGAAGTCTCGGTGTACTGTCTCCGTCTGAGTCGATTAAGGACCGTGTCGATGTAGACTTGATGATCGAGGACCTTTTAACTGGCCACATGCCTCGTCATGGGTAAGCTTTGCCTCGGTCGGACCAATACCAGAAAGGCCAACACGCAATAGGAGTGGAGAGATGGCGAGAGTAGCGTGTATCTTTCGTGGCAAGAGGCTGGACGGTGGTGTATCTGTGCTCTCGGTTGGCGTGAACCCGGTCTGGTCTTGAGAAACCCGGTGGTGAGTTGACATATGCAAGGGTTAAGTGTTACATATGTCGTGTGGTTGGAGATCCCTAGCTGGGTATTAATCGATTCGGATCGCCGTTACTTCTCGAATATGAAGACTTGGTCATTGACTTACACGTAGCAATCCAGTGAACTGAAGGGATGATAAAAGATGGCTAGTGTAGGCCAAGTGCTTGAACTAGGATAGAAAGAACTTTAGATGCAGGTAACTTTACTTAACCTGATAATAAAACTGGATTTTTAATGATCCACTGATAGTAAGCATTTCTGCAAACAGAGTCTTTGAATCTTGACAAGTTATACCTTGAATCCCATAAGCCAGCATATCCTTGAGAGTCTTTTTCTTTGTCGAGTAAGACTTGCGAAAGTACACTCCGTACTAAGGGTTTTCGAACCCATTTTGTTGTAGGTGATGAAACAGCGAAGTTTTGTTGTTTCTGCTTGAAGGTGGTACCAAAGGAGGAGCCAAATCAGTGATTGTGTGTGCGGGAGGATGATTGCCTCCCAGTTTGAAAACACTAAACTTTTATGCGGGAAGGTGTTTTGCCTCCCTGGTATGTAATAATATTTTATACACTCATAACACCTGGTACTGTAATAATACTCTCTCTATATATTTTATGAATGTAAATTAAGTTATTGTAATCCGCTTCCGCTTATTCTATCCTCCGATATGATGTAATGTCTGCGTGATGGGTGAAGCGCTCTTGGGCGATATGATGTTGATCCAGAAGACCGAACTTGTCAAGTGATTATGTGCATCTATATAGTTGTCCGAGGTCCTTAAGACAAAAACATCTGTAGGTGAGCCTAATATATTGGGAGGTTCCGTGACAGCTCCAGAAGGTGAGTGAGCTGGTGCAGCCTGGCGAATCGTCGGTCGAGTCGAACGTTAGCCTCATCGAACTTTTTGCAGATCTCGTCGAGGAGGAACTTGAGGGCAGCGGGATCCATGGAGCTAGACCTAGAATCTACTGCTCCTCTGATACTAATTGTTAGCATCACGGTACACTACTAGAGAACGAGCAAAGAGAGGGGTTGAGCAGACGGAATGGAGAAGGCTTGAGGTAGAAGAAGAGAGCTGTAGCAGGCAAGTGTGATTTGTATTTTTTTGTTTGATGTCTGTTCTCTTACAGATTTCTCCTGTTATCCTCTCTGACGGGCTCAGCCCACACGTTCTCCTATTTCAGCCCAAAACATTTACAAGGCCCATTCTTGACGTGAGAAACACACCTTTGGACGCTTCGAACCACGACCCCGCCTTTGGTCGCTGTTGTCACTCTGCTGCTGCTCCATCTCAACCACCGATGCCGTCGTCTGCTCGTTCCCGTCCCGTCGTGTTCTTGTGGCTCCGCCCTTGACATGTGCTAACACATGATGCCACCAAAAACGACCACCGAAAAGGGAGTTAACGCAGCCAATAATAATACAAACTAGAGCCGTGCGCGTGAGATCCGATCGACGGATTATTGTTCCGTCCACCGTAAACTAACTCGATCGCGCATGCGGGAGTTGGTCCGGGCCGGGGTGGGTGCACCAACGACACCCCCGAACACGTGCGACGAAGGCAGCAGCAACGTCCCCCCTGCGAGATGACGACGCTGGAGTTCACCGACCCGGCGAGTGTCCGAGTCCGACCACTCCAAACACCCGCCCGTGCCTGCGTGGACAAACCAGCTGAAAACTGGCGGCGCCGGCGAGATATGCTAGCTGGCAGACAATAGAGTAGTATTGGGCTAGAGACAGCAGCTGCTTCTGCTTCCATGGAGTAATTAATACCCCGTACGTCACGTTTGTGCGTTGACTCCCTATATCGGCTCTAGTTTTTAATTAAACCACCTACAGGCATGTAGGTAGTTTCTTGCATTAGGAAGCTCGTAGAAGGCAGGTCAAGGACGGCAAGCGAACCAAGCCACACGTTTAGTCCGTGCGAGAGGAGGATCTGACACTGTGATCGACACGCGGACGCCAGTTCACCGCGCGCACCAACTTTTTTTTCCCCTTTTTTTCCTTTTGCTAACACATGCACTTCTCGTCCATGGGACGTACGAATACCTAACCTGCTTTTTTTTTGTGTGCGTGGGTGGGGTGTGTGTGTTAGGAGTGAGGCTCGCTCTAACAAGAGCCCCTAAAGCCTCATGTACTCTAAATATAAAGGATCGAACGGTCCTCTACGTTCTTCAGCAACGTTCTCTAAACGGTCCTCTAAATTTAGAGGACGCGGCTGGATTCTCTATATATAGAGTTTCTCTAAACGACCCTCTATCCATTTGAATACTTTAAATAATCGGTTTAACAAAACTAAAATATGTACAATACATTTGAGAGTACAAAAAATAAAAAATAAAAAATATCTCTAATATAGGTATTTGCGTATAGAGGACGTGATTTAGAGGACGTTGTTGGAGATGAAGGAGATATAGATTATGAAATCTTTTAGAGGAGACCGTAAAAGACGGATATAAAGGATGGATATAGAGGACGTTGCTGAAGACAGCCTAAATCGTGGATGGCTTGGAACGCGTGGACGAATGCATGTAATGTGACACTAGACTGCCGACTGTTTGGAGTTTGATGCTAGGCGAGGACCAGACCTACCACCACCCAGAGGTGGATCTAGAATTTTTCTATGACCCGGACTAAATCTACTAAATTTGCTTCTCTTCATTTTATCTTAAGTATTTTATACCGTATTAAATAGAGACTTATATAAGGTTACATGGATCAAGCCCCGGGCCACGGACCGGGTGGCCCGGGGTGTGGATCTGCCCCTGCCACCACCACACATCCATGATTTAATCCATCACCCAACGACTGCCGGCCTCAGCGGCGACGGCGGCACGCAGCTAGGGCTTTGGGCCGACGACCGGTCTATCGGCGACGTGCACTCTTGTTGCCATCGTCATCGTCGCTGCCGGTCGGTTCAGTACGTCGTGCAACTGGGGCAATCGAAAAATGGCTCTCTGATCGAGAGGTGCCTAGCTAGCTAGTTGGTGCTACCACTACTGGAACAGACTGTTTTGTCGAGTGTCAGCCTCAAAAACACTCGACAAATAGGACTCGATGAACTGTGCATCGCTAATGACCTCTTTGCCGATTGCATTATATCAGGCAGTCGAGAAAGTATTTATCAAGTGTCATCTAATTCTTGGCACAGAAAAGTCGTCATGACGGTGATGGAAACTTTACTGACTGTACTCAATTACACTCGGCAAAGAGGGAGCCTTTGTCGAGCGTCTACTGGTCTGACGCTAGGCAAAGAAAGCTCCAGTGGGCCCTCACAGCAACCTCTGTGCCGAGAGCCATAGGCTGGCACTCGGCAAAGGGAGCTCCTTTTGCCGAGCGTCTATTGGCCTGACGCTCGGCAAAGAAAGCTCCACTGGGCCCCACGGTAGCCTCTATGCCGAGAGCCACATACGGGCACTCGACATAGTGAGATCCTTTACCGAGTGTCTACCTGTCTGGCAATTAACAAAGGAAGCACCAGTGGGTCCCTTTGCTAGTCCCTTTGCCGAGCGTGCTGGCCAGCGCTCGGTAAAGGGAGCTTATTTACTGAGTGTCAGGACTGCAACACTCGGCAAAGAAGATTTATCGGTTCCTAGTTGTGCCTTCTTTGCCGAGCGCTATGGTCATTGCACTCGGCAAAGACACTCTTTGTACTCGGCAAAGTGACCAGAAACCCTCTTTTTATTTGTTTTTTTATTATTCTATCCAAACAAATAAAATATATATCACATAATCATTATATATACATCACGGAGTTCACAGAATCATCACATACATCATAGAGACCACATATCTCACAAATTTCGCAAATATTTCACAAACATAAATATCACAAAGACCACAAATGTCACAAGTTCGGACCAAGTTTCACAAACATAAGTATTACCAGACCCACATAGACAAAAGAATCACAAGTTTCAAATTGCATAAGTCTCACAATCACCACTAAGAGATCATCGATAAGGTGGGCGGTTGGACTGGTTCAGCGATAGGTTGGGCGATCCATGAGGGTTGTTTGATGTTGTCGATTGCCCCTACAAAGAGAAGAGATTGCATTTGTGAGACTAGGTGAATATATATCATACATGACTAAAATTTTGATATTCACATGAGTAGGGTACAAGCAAGGTCAGCTGGAGGGAAAAACGGAGGTGGTGGAGAAAAAATTCAATGCAGTGCCAAGGCTCTACATGTATTGAAACATCTCCGCCATCCTCTTCTAATCAGCTAAGCAAGCCATCTGCTCGGCCATCATCATAGCCTCCAACTTCTCAGGTTGCCTCCTCTCTTCTTCTAGCTGAGTCTGTAATATTCCGTCCTAATGTTATGATAATGCAAAGAAAAATTATATAATAATCAATGAACAACGAATAGGTAAGGAATAACATAGAGTGCTTGTATGCGATGATGTGAGCTGTCCTGCCGAGGTCGTATGGCAGAGCTCGTGTCTGTGCTCCTTGCTCGCACCTAAGACGGAGTAGGAGTGGAGGATGAGTCGATTGCCCCATCGACAATCCAGTGCCGCTCATGCCTCTTGCCTCCTCCAACCCTCATGTGGACATTCATCGATGTCGGTTGTAATCTGGCCCATATACTGTTGGGGTCTTGTTCTCAAATGCTACGAATTAAGAACAAGGCAACACAAAACATTAAAGGTTAAGGCCCTTCGTCCTTTGAAGCATTATTTTCCTTAAGATTTAATGATCTCCAGATGAAGGTTGTGAAGGATGAACCTTCATCACCACAGTATAGATTAATAGAAGAAGAAGCATATGAAATGTAAAAGGCAACATAAATAATCATGTAATCATATAATACTATTAATATCTTTTCTTCAATTATCCTAGATAAACAGAAATAATATTGAATTACATTTATACCTTTGGCTTGACTAGTGGTGAAAAATCCAAGCGTGACGCAACAGTGAATACAAGTCAGCATGAATAGTACGGGAGTACTGTTCATCTATTTATAGGCACATGGCGCAGACTGTGTAAAATTACATTCATGCCCTTCATATTTTCTACTGACTTATGGACAACTCAACGAGGACCAGATGGCCTTTTCCCCTTTAAGTCGGTTCCTTTTTCTGCCATTGAGCCGAAGCTCCTTCGCCCGTAGCTTCGGAACAGCATCAGCCTTTGTCTTGACCATGCTTCTCACATCGCGTACGATTTTGATCTATGTCCGAAGGTACCTGTTCATCTGTTACACTTGAAAACATTGTTAAATCATGTTTTTGAGGACCTTCGAAGGACGAAGGTCGCCAACAGTAGCCCCTCGCAGTATTAATTTGTTAACGAATTCAGATTGCGACATGGACGAATGCCTTAAGTCGAAGGTCCGAAAAAACACCTTCCCTTTGCTAGAATAGCAACAATCGATGACAGGTGGGGCCCTCCAAGTTGTAGCGTGCTAGGCGTATAAATATGAACTCATACTGGCATCATTTGATACACTTTTTCTGCTGTCTGCATTATTTCTCTCAAACTTTTAGCTGTTGCTTAGTAACTCTCGCCAAATTTTTAGGCTTTTTGAGTTTCAGTTTAAAGTCACGTTTTCACCATGTCTGGAGAAAAAATGACCAAGGAGAAGAAGGTTGTTGCGGAGACGAAGGTGACTGAAGAGACGAAGCTATTTGAAGAGAAGAAGAATATGGATCCTTATATTGCTGGTTTTATCGAATCGATGGCAAAGACAAACACAGAGAAGATTGTTAAAGAAATACTGGAAGGTTTATTTGAAGATACTGGTGACAGTGATAGTTATGATGCGGAAAGCAGAGACAAAGATTCTGAAGATAGGCCCTAGCGGCCCAGCCATACCATTTTCGGGAAATCGTCTATTAAACAGAGTCATGTTGATGCTATGAGAGGAAGATACTTCCGTGATATGACTATTGTAAGGGTTGGAGGGGACAACACTGCTCCTGCTCCTGAAGCAAATGAAGTGGTTATCTACCGAAGCTTTTTGAAAGCAGGGCTTCGGTTTCGATTAAGCAGGTTCTTGGTTGAAGTGCTGAAGACATTTCAAAATTTTCTTCATCAACTTATGCCTGAAGCTATAATCAGGATGGGTTTGTTTGTCTGGGCTGTGAGGAGCCAAGGGTTGGAACCCAGTGCTAAAAGTTTCTGCAGCATGCATGAACTTGTGTACGAGACGAAAGCCATCGGGAAAGAGTAGTATCACAACAACTTTGGATGTTACGGATTCGCTGCTCGATCCAATGCCAGCCATCCAGTTCCCACATTTCGAAAGAGATGGCCTAGAGCCTGGATGGAAGAATGGTTTTATGTTAAGAATGACTTAATTGAAAGGGAAGATATTAAGGGGATCATTCAATGACCTATCTGGTCTCGCTTCGGCCTTCGGAGGCCGAAGGTCGAAATTGATGATGCCGCCGAAGCATGTCAAAGGGCCTTTAGCACTGTTTGCTCTTTCATTGGGACAAGGGATTTAATGCAAGAACATATAGCCTTCAGAGTATGGCCGCTTGTGGAAAACTAGGATATGCCGAAGGAAACTACTGCTGAAACAACTGGAGGTGGGTTAGTTCGATTAAAATATACTTTCAGGTTCAGAGACCGGTTTGATGAGCCAAATGATGATTGGCTAAAAAGTATCGAGGCTATCAGCGACGAGCTACTTGGAATATATAGCAAAGCCAAAGATAATGCTCTGTCCGCAGCCTTCATGGGTTGGGGGACGAAAAGACTAAACAGAGTCTTTGATGCTATTGGCTTTATGTACTCCGACTACCGCTACCCACCGCGGGGACAGGAGAAAAAGAGGAAGGTTCCTGTTTTGGACACCCAAATTGATCCTGCGCCGAAGAGGAAAAAGGTGAAGGTTCTGACCCACCAGTCACGTTACATTGAACCGGCCGTGGTCCCTGATTTTGGTGCAGAGTCTTCTTCAGCAGTCGAAGCAACACAGACTGTTCCGATTGTTCAGAGCACTGTAGAACCGACTGTAATGCCGAAGACGCCTACAATTGAAACAATCAAAGATAAGGTTGAAAAGGCTGAAGAGCCGAAAGTTGAAGTAAAAATGCCAGGAATCCTTAGCCCTCCGATAGGGGCAAATCTGCCGAAGGCGCAAAAATCTTCTACGGTGACCCCCAAGAGGAGAAGGATGGCCAATGTGCTAGATGCTATACTAGAGACTACGAAGGCGCTGAGCCCTTCCCCTGCCAAGAAAATTGTTCAAACTAAAGCCAAAGCTACTGAGTCTCAAGTTGAAGCCGAAGCTGGGCCTTCAGTGCCCATTGAAACAGAGCCTATCGTGTCTGAAGAAAGATCGACAGAACAAATGGCTCTTGAAAAAATTGGGGCCGAAGCTTTGACTAAAAATATTGACTACATTATTCGACATGCTTCGGGGAAGGAGCTGTCTGAAGAGGAGATTCTAGAAGCCAAGCACTATGCTCGAAGTTTGAAATATCCAAAAGGAGCCTTGGTTTTTCACGGGAGTAATGAAGATGATTTCTTATACTGTCTCCCGGACAACAAAGAAATATCTGTTTGCTGGGAGATAGGTACAAGCATGGGATTCCCGAGGCTGGAAGATGGCCTTTCACTCCTATCGAAGGATGAACTTGCTGACAGCCTAGCATACAATAGCATAAAGGTATAAAAATAAACTTTGAATTTGAAAATGAGGTATTTCATTTGTCATACTCAATTCTTTCCTCCTCTTGCAGGGCTTGATTCTTAGCAATGCCCTTAGGGCACAGAAAAATATTGAAGACGAAGGCTATATAATGGCTTTGAATAACCTTCGTACAGAGGTGATTGAATTGAGAAACGAAGGTCTTGAAAAAGACAAAATCTTAATTTCTCTGGTTAACAAAGTGAAAGAAGATGAAGCCACTTACAAGGCTCAGGCTGAAATCCAGAAAGCTAAAATTGAAGACCTTCGAAAACAGCTGGCAGAAGCTAAAGAAAAATGCGCACTCGCAGAAGCTGACCGATATAACATCGAATATTGGAAAACTCATTTGGAAAAAAACTGTTGAAGAACTTCGTTCATCCAAGGAGAGATGTTTTGAGAAATCTTTAGAATGCGTGAAGAAGATAAAGGGTAGCTTCGCCAACGTGGGTGCCCATTCGTCTGAAGAAAACTTAATACGAGGCGACCCCAAAGGTGTTATTGAATGAATAAGTGGAGAAGCTGAATCTTTTGAAGAGATTTTAAGCGATCGTGGGGATGTCTGTGCATTTTCCGGTGCACGGGGATTTCAGCTATCTTGGAGAAAGTAGGATGTGATCATGCCAAGGCCATGGCCGAAGCCGAAGCTGCCCTCTCCTTTGATGACACGAAGGATCCTTCAGCTGAAGCAACCTTGATGGGCGGAAAATTCTATAATGATGTCTGGGTAAATGGTGGTCGAGAGATGGCCCATAGAGTTATAAAGAAAAGTGAAAAAGACACCCATGATGCCCGAATAGAAGCGAGATAGGCTGAAGAAGCTGCAGAATGTGAAAGACGTATAGGTATTGTTTATTGGCTATTAGCTTCGTTATTGTTTTTATGGCTTCGGACTGATTAACTTTTTCCTGCTTCAGCTGAATTATCTCCACCGCCGGAACCGTTCAATCCCCTATCGGATCCGGAAATGAAGAAAGCGTTGGACATTATAAACATAGCTGAATCCATCGTTGATGAAGTTGTTGATAAATTGCTGCATGAAGTTGCTGAGAAAGTTCTTAAAGAGGAATAGCACTTTTTGTAAAAACATTTTGAGGTGGTCGATGTACCTTTATTGTAACAAGACTAATATTTGCTATGTATGGCTTTAAGTCGAATATGTAAATTATTGTAATTCATTTCTTTACAATGCATGAAACTTTACATACATACCGTTTTTGAGCCTTCAGCGAAAAAACACCTTCCCTTCTTTTCATGCTTCAGAAAGAAAAAGATCCGTACTTCATAAAAATACCCATGCTTCAAAGAAAAATATCCACGCTTCGAAAAAAAGATCCCTTCTTTTGTGATAGGGCTGATGAAGAAGCCTGTATTTCTCACAGCTTGTTTTGTGCCTTAGCACATTTTCATTTCTATGAAGCATTTTCCGAAGATCACCTCCGTTTTCGATTCTCATGTTACTGATGTGATGTGATGTATGATGTGATGCTATGTGGAATGATGTGATGAATTTATGCAAAAATGATGCTAATGCCGCAGACACACACCCACACACCCATACTGAAACACACAAGCTCTGCATCCCCTTAGGGACGTCTAGAATCTATTTGCTGTTTATTTTTTGGCTTCACCGCTTATTTTTCGGTGTAAGTTCTGCATCCCCTTAGGAACGTCTTTTGAACTTCTTCGCCTTCTATTTCGGCGGTATCACCGTTGACTTTTCGATGTAAGTTCTGCATCCCCTTAGGAACGTCTTTTGAACTTCTTCGCCTTATATTTCGACGGTATTTGGCTCTGCATTCCCTTTGGAACGACTTTTGAGCAGGAAACTTACACTGCGCTCTGTTAGGAATGACTTTTTGTAGCTTCGGCAGAACTTACACTGTGTTCCCTTAGGAACGGCTTTTTATAGCTTCAGCAAAACTTATGCTGCGTTCTCTTAGGAACGGCTTTTTATAGCTTCGACAATTTTCAGTTTTCATAAGTCTGCAAAGAAGGTATATTCCATCTTGATAAAAGCAAAAAGTATTACAAGAATTTAAAACTAGATTTACATTGTTTATTCGTCACTGAAAAATAAAATGACATGGAGCATAAAAGTATTTCAGAGGAAGGATATTGCTCAAATGTGCTTTGACTCTGGCACAGTGCTGTTGACTGTACGAGCTTCGGATTCCTCCCTGAACTCATGTTGCTGTTGAGAGTGCTAGTGCCCTTCTAGTTGCAGGCTTCAGGAATGTGTAGGTTGCAGTGGTGGTGGCGGTGGAAGATGAGGCCAAGAAGCCTAAGAATGGCTAGCTGAAACAACAGAGGCTGAAGGATGATTGCCCACATACTCTGGTATGTAGGGAGAATGGCACGAAGCAGTGTGCAAGACCTGCTTCGGCTGATTCTGTCGAGCTTCGGCTTCTGCGATCTCCTTTTGCTCCTGGATAGTAATTTGGCATATTCTTGTAGTATGGCCCTTGTTCTCACCACAGAATAAGCAATAGATTTTCCTAGAATGATCCCCATATCTTCCTCCGAAGCCCCTGGCGCCTCTGCCCCTTGGAGCTGGTGGCCTAAAAGAACTTTGCTGCTGCCCCAAAGACTGTGAGGTATGTTGTGGCCTCTGAAGTTGGCTTGCTTTGTCGTCACTCTGACTGGAGCTGTGGATCGATCTGACATGTCTGGGATGGATTCTTCCTCCGAAGCCCCTGGTCATCTTAGAAAATCTGTACGCTTCCTCCCTTCTTTGGCGGAAGTCATTGTCAGCCCAGATATATTCATCCATCTTCTGAAGCAGCTTCTCCAAAGTTTGTGGGGGCTTCCTGGCAAAGTATTGAGCCGCAGGTCCTGGCCGAAGACCCTTGATCATGGCCTCAATGACGATTTCATTGGGCACTATGGGCGCCTGTGCCCTCAGTGAGAGCACCTAGTGGGGGGGGTGAATAGGTGATCCTGTAAAAACTTGAAACTTAAAGCCACAAACTTGATTAAGTGTTAGAGCAATAAAGCCAAGTGGCTAGAGAGGAGTTCTTGCTAAACACGATAACCATAAAGAAATCAACACAGAGAGGCACAGTGGTTTATCCCGTGGTTCGGCCAAGTCCAACACTTGCCTACTCCACGTTGTGGCGTCCCAACGGACGAGGGTTGCACTCAACCCCTCTCAAGTGATCTAATGATCAACTTGAATACCACGGTGTTTTTGCTTTCGTTTACTATCTCCCGTTCGCGAGGAATCTCCACAACTTGGAGCCTCTCACAAATGATGATCACAAAGAAACACGGAAGTAAGGGAGGGAGAGCAACACACACAAGACACGAAATCAGAGCACAAACACGCACACAAGTCACAACTTGAGCTCGCAACACAACTTAAAGAGTTCTCTACTCAAATGGAGCTCTAGTTGCTATCACAAAGAATCAAATGCGCGGAAATGGAGTCTTGGTGCTTAGGGATGATCAAAGAATGCTTGGGTGTGCTCCTCCATGCGCCTAGGGGTCCCTTTTATAGCCCCAAGGCAGCTAGGAGCAGTTGGAAGCAATCCAGGAAGGCAATTCTTGCCTTCTGTCGGGTGGCGCACCGGACAGTCCGGTGAACCACCGGACAGGCACTGTTCATAGTCTGGTGCAGATTGCTTTCCTAAATTGGCGCAGGTGACCGATGAAGATTTGGAGCCGTTGGCGCACCGGACACTGTTCGGTGCACACCGGACAGTAAGGTGCCCCCATCTGATCTTTGGCTCGGCCACGCGTCACGCGCGGATTGCGCGTCCGACCGTTGGCTCGGCCGACCGTTGGCTCACCGGACAGTCCGGTGCACCACCGGATAGTCCGGTGATTTTTAGCCGTACGCCGCTGACGAATTCCCGAGAGCAGCCTTTTCGCCAGAGCCAGTCTGGCGCACCGGACACTGTCTGGTGCACCACCGGACAGTCCGGTGCACCCAGACTGAGCAGCAGTTGGCTATACTCAGCCAACTCTGTTTCCTTTTGTCTTTTCTCTGATTCAAGCACTTAGACAAATATGTTAGTACACAAAAACCAATGTACTAAGTCTAGAATCATACTTTTGTGTTGGTTTGCACTTTATCCACCATTTGGCATAGTTTAACACTTAAACCATTTGTGTTGGCACTTAATCACCAAAAAGACTTAGAAATGGCCCAAGGGCACATTTCCCTTTCAATCTCCCCCTTTTTGGTGATTTATGCCAACACAACAAAAAGCAACACATAAAAGTGCAACATTAATGCAAATGAGAACAAAAACTTGTTTTTGATTAAATTTGGCATATTTGGATCATTCTTTGCCACCACTTGGTTTGTTTTTGCAAATCAAACTCAATTTCCTATCTCTAAGTCAAAATCACTTGTTGAGGCATAGAGAGAGGTATTCCAGGAGAAATTGATCAAAGATTCAAAAACTCCCCCTTTTTCCCATAATCAAACATTCTCCCCACAAGAGACCAACTTTTGACAATAAGAGACAATAAGAGTATTTTGACAAAACAAAAGCTCTAACTCTACTATTTTCAAATTTCTCAACTATTTTCAAAATTCTCAAGTGGTAGCTGATCCATTTATTGCTTTGGCCTTAATTTCTCCCTCTTTGGCATCAAGCACCAAAACGGGATCATTTTTGGCCCTTAAACCTCATTGCCTCACCAAAATCTTCAATTAAGAGTAAAAAGGCAATAAGAGCACGGAGATGAACTTGGAGTAAATTACCCTCTCATCGGAGTGCAGTGGAAGTCTTGCATGGTCCAAGTTCACCTTTTCCCTTTCAATCCACCTTTGAGACTAATTTAAGAAAACTCAAGCACACGTTAGTCTCAAAGGGTCAAGTTGTGGCATTTCTCCCCCTAAGTATGTGCATCATTCACACATGGACTTGTGAGGTCCGGGGATCCCTTGCACAACTTGAGCACAGTAAATAAGCAATAAAATGCATAAAGGAACATGATCAAAGGCATAAAACACATGTATGCTCTATTTCAATCCAAGTTACGCGAATCTAAGACATTTAGCTCACTACGCAGCCTGCAAAAGGTCTTCTCATCTAAGGGCTTGGTAAAGATATCGGCTAGCTGGTTCTCGGTGCTAACATAAAACACTTCGATATCTCCCTTTTGCTGGTGGTCTCTCAAAAAGTGATGCCGGGTGTCTATGTGTGTTGGGGACTTGTTCTCAAATGCTAAGAGTTAAGAACAAGGCAACATAAAAAGTGTTAAATATTAAGGTCCTTCGTCCTCCGAAGCATTATCTCCTTTCGAATATAATGAGTTTTTGGACGAAGGTTATGAAGGACCAAACCTTCATAAGGATAATAAATGATGAAGATGAATTCATATGCAAGATATGAAAAATGACATAAATTCTTTAAACATTATTATTAACTTTATTTTTATTTGTGTTACCATATCAACAATAACAAATTATAAATGTACCTTCGGTTCGAGGGAAAGTAAGGGTACAAGCGTGATGCAAAAGCGAATGCCCAGTCAGCGTGAACAGTATGGGAGTACTGTTCATCTATTTATAGGCAAGGGACGCAGCCCGTGTGGAATTACATTTGTATCCTTTACATTCATCAATAACTCTATAGTAATTCTTCGGGGTCTAATTTGCCTTTTCATCTTTTAAGTCGGTTCCCTTTCTCCGCCATTATGCCGAAGCTTTTCTGCGCACAGCTTCGTGATCATCTTATCCTTCGTCATAATTGCTTTCTGTATCGCTCAGGCTTCGTGCTGACCATACTCCTGTATACTCATGACCCGATTCCGAAGCTACATGTTCACATATTCCACTTGGAAAACATTGTTAAATCATACTTTTGAGGACCTTCGGAAGCCGAAGGCCCCCAACAATGTGCTTTGTGCGGCTGTGTTCAACAGGATTGTCTGCCATGCGGATTGCACTCTCATTGTCACATAGGAGTGGGACTTTGCTCAGATTGTAGCCAAAGTCCCGGAGGGTTTGCCTGATCCAAAGTAGTTGCGAGCAACACTGTCCTGCGGCAACGTACTCGGCCTCAGCGGTGGATAGGGCAACAGAAGTTTGTTTCTTAGAACTACACGACACCAGGGACCTTCCTAGGAATTGGCACATCCCTGATGTACTCTTCCTATCGACCTTACATCCAGCATAATCGGAGTCTGAATATCCAATTAAGTCAAAGGTAGACCCCTTTGGATACCAGATCCCAAAGCAAGGCGTAACAACTAAATATCTAAGAATTCGCTTAATGGCCACAAGGTGACACTCCGTTGGGTCGGATTGAAATCTAGCATACATGCATACGCTAAGCATAATATCCGGTCTACTAGCACACAAATAAAGTAAAGACCCTATCATAGACCGGTATGCCTTTTGATCGACGGACTTACCTCCTTTGTTGAGGTCGACATGTCCGTCGGTTCCCATTGGAGTCTTTGCGGGCTTGGCGTCCTTCATCCCAAACCGCTTGAGCAAGTCTTGCGTGTACTTCGTTTGAGAGATGAAGGTGCCATCCTTGAGTTGCTTCACTTGAAACCCAAGGAAGTAGTTCAACTCACCCATCATCGACATCTCGAATTTCTGTGTCATCACCCTGCTAAACTCTTCACAAGACTTTTGGTTAGTAGAACCAAATATTATGTCATCGACATAAATTTGGCACACAAATAGATCACCGTCACAAGTCTTAGTGAAAAGAGTTGGATCTACTTTCCCAACCTTGAAAACATTAGCAATTAAAAAGTCTCTAAGACATTCATACCATGCTCTTGGGGCTTGCTTAAGTCCATAGAGCGCCTTAGAGAGCTTACACACGTGGTCGGGGTACCGTTCATCCTCGAAGCCAGGGGGTTGCTCCACATACACCTCCTCCTTGATTGGACCATTGAGGAAAGCGCTCTTCACGTCCATTTGGAACAACCTGAAAGAATGGTGAGCGGCATAGGCTAACAAAATACGAATCGACTCTAGCCTAGCCATAGGAGCAAAAGTCTCCTCAAAGTCCAAACCTGCGACTTGGGCATAACCTTTTGCCACAAGTCGAGTCTTGTTCCTTGTCACCACCCCGTGCTCGTCCTGTTTATTGCGGAACACCCACTTGGTTCCCACAACGTTTTGCTTGGGACGTGGCACCAGTGTCCAAACTTCATTTCGCTTGAAGTTGTTGAGCTCTTCCTGCATGGCCAGCACCCAGTCCAGATCTAGCAAGGCCTCTTCTACCCTGAAAGGCTCAATAGAAGAGACAAAAGAGTAATGCTCACAAAAATTAGCTAATCTAGAGCGAGTAGTTACTCCCTTGCTAATGTCACCCAAAATCTGGTCGACGGGCTGATTCCTTTGAATCATCGCTCAAACTTGAGTTGGAGGGGCCTGTGGTGCTTCTTCCTCTTCAACTTGGACATCTTGTGCTCCCCCTTGATCACACGCCTCTTCTTGAGGGACATGTTCGTCATCTTGAGTTGGGGGGTGCACCGTCGTTGAGGAAGAAGGTTGATCTTGCACTTGGTGTTCCTGTGGTCGCACATCTCCAATTGCCATGGTACGAAGAGCGTCCATTAGAACATCATCCTCATCTACATCATCAAGATCAACTTGCTCTCTTGGAGAGCCATTAGTCTCATCAAATAGAACGTCGCTAGAGACTTCAACCAAACCCGATGATTTGTTGAAGACTCTATACGCCTTTGTATTTGAGTCATAACCTAACAAAAACCCTTCTACAGCTTTGGGAGCAAATTTTGAATTTTTACCTTTCTTCACCAGAATGTAGCATTTACTCCCAAAAACTCGAAAATACAAAACGTTGGGTTTGTTACCGGTTAGTAGCTCGTATGACGTCTTCTTGAGGAGGCGATGAAGGTAGACCCGGTTTATGGTGTGGCAAGCTATGTTCACAGCTTCCGACCAAAACCGCTCGGGTGTCTTGAATTCTCCAAGCATCGTCCTCGCCATGTCTATAAGCGTCCTGTTCTTCCTCTCTACCACACCATTTTGCTGTGGTGTGTAGGGAGCGGAGAACTCGTGCTTGATTCCTTCCTCCTCAAGGTACTCCTCCACTTGAAGGTTCTTGAACTCGGACCCGTTGTCGCTTCTAATCTTTTTCACCTTGAGCTCAAATTCGTTTTGAGCTCGCCTTAGAAAGCGCTTGAGGGTCCCATGGGTTTCTGATTTATCCTGCAAAAAGAATACCCAAGTGAAGCGAGAAAAATCATCAACAACAACAAGACCATACTTACTTCCCCCGATGCTAAGGTAGGCGACGGGTCCGAGGAGGTCCATATGCAGTAGCTCCAGAGGTCTTGATGTAGTCATCACATTCTTGTTGTGATGAGCGTTTCCCACCTGTTTACCTGCTTGACAAGCTGCACAAGGTCTATCTTTTTTGAAATACACATTTGTTAGACCTAACACATGTTCTCCCTTCAGAAGTTTGTGAAGGTTCTTCATCCCAACATGTGCTAGACGGTGATGCCACAGCCAGCCCATGCTAGTCTTAGCAATTAAGCATGCATCTAGACCGGCCTCCTCCTTCGAAAAATCAACTAAATAGAGTTTGCCATCTAGTACACCCTTAAAGGCTAATGAACCATCACTCCTTCTAAAGACAGACACATCTACATTTGTAAATAAGCAGTTGTAACCCATATTACATAATTGACTAACGGACAACAAGTTATATCCGAGCGATTCTACTAAAAACACATTAGAAATGGAATGCTCGGAAGAAATATCTATTTTTCCTAGTCCTTTAACCTTGCCTTGATTCCCGTCATCGAATATGATTGAGTCTTGGAAATCTTTGTTCTTGATGTAGGAGGTGAACATCTTCTTCTCCCCCGTCATGTGGTTTGTGCATCCGCTGTCGATAATCCAGCTTGAGCCCCCGGATGCATAAACCTACAAGGCAAATTAGGCTTGGGTTTTAGGTACCCAACTCTTGTTGGGTCCTACAAGGTTAGTAACAATAGCCTTAGGGACCCAAATGCAAGTTTTATCTCCCTTGCATTTTGCCCCCAATTTCCTAGCAACCACTTTCTTATTTTTACATGAAAGTACAAAATCAGTGTTGCAGGCATGAAAAACAGTAGCAGATTTATTTTGCATTTTCTTAGGTACATGATGAACAACATGGTTCCTAGACATATTTCTACCATGCACAAAGGAAGAACTTGAACCAAACATGGCATGTGAATCATAAGCATTAGAAATCCTATTATGATGAGCATTCCTAGAATATTTCCAATCATGATATAAGAAAGCATGATTTTTATGAACACTATTAGCCATAGGGGCCTTCCCTTTCTCCTTGGCGGAGATGGGAGCCTTATGACTTGTTAAGTTCTTAGCTTCCCTTCGAAAGCCAAGCCCATCCTTAATAGAGGGGTGTCTACCACTAGTGTAGGCATCCCTTGCAAATTTTAGTTTATCAAAATCATTTTTGCTAGTCTTAAGTTGGGCATTAAGACTAGCTACTTCATCATTTAATTTAGAAATGGAAATTAAATGTTTATTGCAAGCATCAACATTAAAATCCTTACACCTATTGCAAATTACTACATGTTCAACATGAGAACTAGTCTTATTTGCTTCTACTAATTTAGAATTTAAATCATCATTAATGCTCTTTAAACTAGAAATAGTCTCATGACAAGCAGAAATTTCACATGAAAGCATTTCATTTCTTTTAACTTCTAAAGCAAGAGACTTTTGCACACTTACAAATTTATCATGTTCTTCATATAAAAGATCATCTTGCTTTTCTAAAAGTCTATCCTTTTTGTTTAGAGCATCAATCAATTCATTGATCTTTTCTACTTTTGCTCTATCTAATCCATTAAACAGGCTAGTGTAATCAATTTCATCATCACTAGAGTCCTCATCACTAGAAGTAGAGTACTTAGAAGTTTCTCTAGTGATTACATTCTTTTCTTTTTCCATTTGGCACTGTGGCGCTCGTTGGGGAAGAGCGATGATTTGTTGAAGGCCGAGGCAGCGAGTCCTTCATCGTCGGAGTCGGACGACGAACAATCCGAGTCCCACTCTTTGCCGAGGTGTGCCTCGCCCTTCGCCTTCTTGTAGGCCTTCTTCTTTTCCCTCTTCCCGCCTTTCTTTGTTCCTGGTCATTAGTGTTGTCGGGACAATTAGCTATAAAATGACCATACATACCACACTTGAAGCAGGAGCGCTTCCCCTTCGTCTTGTTCTTGTTGGGATGCTCCTTGCGACCCTTTAGCGTCGTCTTGAAGCACTTGATGATGAGGGCCATTTCTTCCTCGTTAAGCCCGGCCACCTCAACTTGCGCCACCTTGCTAGGTAGCGCCTCCCTCCTACTTGTTGCTTTGAGGGCAACGGTTTGAGGCTCTTGGATCGTTATTGGGCCATTTAGCGCCTCATCAACATATCTCGCCTCCTTGATCATCATTCGCCCGCTTACAAACTTCCCAAGTATTTCCTCGGGCGTCATCTTGGTATACCTAGGATTTTCACGAATAGAGTTTACAAGATGAGGATCAAGGATAGTGAAGGACCTTAGCATAAGCCAGACGATGTCGTGGTCCGTCCATCTCGTGCTTCTATAGCTCCTTATTTTGTTGACCAGGGTCTTGAGCCTGTTGTACATTTGGGTTGGCTCCTCCTCCTGATTATTGCGAACCTTCCTAGTTCGCCCTCCACCAACTCCATCTTGGTGAGCATAGTGACATCATTTCCCTCATGCGAGATCTTGAGGGTGTCCCAAATCTGCTTGGCGTTATCCAAGCCGCTCACCTTATGGTACTCTTCCCTGCACAAGGATGCTAAAAGAACAGTGGTAGCTTGTGCATTTTTGTGAATTTGTTCATTTATAAACATGGGATTATCCGAACTATCAAAATGCATTCCATTCTCTACTATCTCCCATATACTTGGATGAAGAGAGAACAAGTGACTACGCATTTTGTGACTCCAAAATCCGTAGTCCTCTCCATCATAGTGTGGAGGTTTACCAAGAGAATTGGAAAGCAAATGTGCATTTGAATTATGCGGATTACGAGAGTAATAAAAAGAAAAGTTTGACTTAACCGTTTTCTTTTTCTCGTAGTCGTCGTCGTTGTCCTTTTGGGAAGAAGAAGACTCATCGCTGTCATAGTAGACTATCTTCTTGATGCGCCTCTTCTTCTTCCCGTCTTTCTTTTTGTGACTCGAGCCAGAGTCGGTGGGCTTATCGTCTCTTGGCTCATTGAAGGTGGACACCTTCTCCTTATCGTTGACCACCATCCCCTTTCCCTTAGGATCCATCTCTTCGGGCGGTTAGTCCCTTGCGTGAAGAGAACGACTCTGATACCAATTGAGAGCACCTAGAGGGGGGTGAATAGGTGATCCTGTAAAAACTTGAAACTTAAAGCCACAAACTTGATTAAGTGTTAGAGCAATAAAGCCAAGTGGCTAGAGAGGAGTTCTTGTAAACACGATAACCACAAAGAAATCAACACAGAGAGGCACAATGGTTTATCCCGTGGTTCGGCCAAGTCCAACACTTGCCTACTCCACGTTGTGGCGTCCCAACGGACGAGGGTTGCACTCAAACCCCTCTCAAGTGATCCAATGATCAACTTGAATACCACGGTGTTTTTGCTTTCGTTTACTATCTCCCGTTCGCGAGGAATCTCCACAACTTGGAGCCTCTCGCCCTTACAAATGATGATCACAAAGAAACACGGAAGTAAGGGAGGGAGAGCAACGCACACAAGACACGAAATCAGAGCACAAACACGCACACAAGTCACAACTTGAGCTCACAACACAACTTAAAGAGTTCTCTACTCAAATGGAGCTCTAGTTGCTATCACAAAGAATCAAATGCGCGGAAATGGAGTCTTGGTGCTTAGGGATGATCAAAGAATGCTTGGGTGTGCTCCTCCATGCGCCTAGGGGTCCCTTTTATAGCCCCAAGGCAGCTAGGAGCCGTTGGAAGCAATCCAGGAAGGCAATTCTTGCCTTCTATCGGGTGGCGCACCGGACAGTCCGGTGCACCACCGGATAGGCACTATTCACAGTCCGGTGCAGATTGCTTTCCTAAATTGGCGCAGCCGACCGTTGAAGATTTGGAGCCGTTGGCGCACCGGACACTGTCCGGTGCACACCGGACAGTCCGGTGCCCCCATCTAATCGTTGGCTCGGCCACACGTCACGCGCGGATTGTGCGGCCGACCGTTGGCTCGGCCGACCGTTGGATCGGCCGACCGTTGGCTCACAGGACAGTCCGGTGCACCACCGGACAGTCCGGTGATTTTTAGCCGTACGCCGCCGATGAATTCCCGAGAGCGGCCTTTTTGCCAGAGCCAGCCTGGCACACCGGACACTGTCCGGTGCACCACCAGACACTGTCTGGTGCACCACCGGACAGTCCGGTGCACCCAGACTGAGCAGCAGTTGGCTGTACTCAGCCAACTCTTTTTTCCTTTTGTCTTTTCTCTAATTCAAGCACTTAGACAAATATGTTAGTACACAAAAACCAATGTACTAAGTCTAGAATCATACCTTTGTGTTGGTTTGCACTTTATCCACCATTTGGCATAGTTTAACACTTAAACCATTTGTGTTGGCACTTAATCACCAAAAATACTTAGAAATGGCCCAAGGGCACATTTCCCTTTCACTCAGTCACAAGAACCTTCGGACATAAGCCTGAAGGTATTCCACATGGTCCTTTGTGCACTGGAACAAGGCCTGAGCTGTGACTGGCTTCGTTTGAAAGCCTTGGAAGCTGGTAATCAGCATGTCCTTGAGCTTCTGCCACGACGTGATTGTTCCTGGCCGAAGAGAATAATACCATGTTTGGGCTACGTTCCGGACTGCCATGATGAAGGACTTTGCCATGACAGCCGCGTTGCCTCTGTATGAGGATATTGTTGCCTCATAGCTCATTAAAAATTGCTTTGGGTCTGAGTGCCCATCGTACATGGGTAGCTAGGGTGGCTTGTAGGATTGTGGCCATGGGATAGCCTGCAATTCTGGTGCCAAGGGAGAAGCATCATCAAAAGTAAACGTATCATGATTAAAATCATCATACCATCCATCTTCGTTGAATAAGCCTTCTTGACGAAGCTCCCTGTATTGAGGCCTTCGGTCTTGGTCATCTTGAGTAAGATGACGGACTTCCTCAGCAGCTTCATCGATCTTCCTTTGAAGATCGGCCAGTCGAGCCATCTTCTCTTTTTTCCTTTGTACTTGTTGATGAATGATTTCCATATCCCTGATATCCTAGTACAGCTCTTCCTCCTAGAATGTTGGACTAGTGGCCTTTCTCTTCTAGCTTCGAGCCTCTCGGAGAGAGAGAGTCTCCTAGTTTGTGTCCAGTGGCTGCAGTGCAGCAGCCCCTGGCGCTGTTGTCTTCTTCAATGGCATAACGAAGGCTAGTTTGCCGAAGGTTGTGGAAGTGAGTACACCGGAGGTGGGCGCCAATGTTGGGGTCTTGTTCTCAAATGCTACGAATTAAGAACAAGGAAACACAAAATGTTAAAGGTTAAGGCCCTTCATCCTTCGAAGCATTATTTCCCTTAGGATATAATGATCTCCAGACAAAGGTTGTGAAGGATGAACCTTCATCAGCACAGTATAGATTAATAGAAGAAGCATATGAAATGTAAAAGGAAACATAAATAATCATGTAATCATATAATACTATTAATATCTTTTCTTCAATTATCTTAGATAAATAGAAATAATATTGAATTACATTTATACCTTCGGCTTCACAAAAGGTGAAAAATCCAAGCGTGACGCAACAATGAATACAAGTCAGCGTGAACAGTACGTTCATCTATTTATAGGCACAGGGCGCAGCCTGTGTAAAATTACATTCATGCCCTTCATATTTTCTACTAACTTATGGAGAACTCAACGAGTACCAGATGGCCTTTTCCCCTTTAAGTCGATTCCTTTTTCCACCATTGAGCCGAAGCTCTTTCGCCCGTAGCTTCGGAGCAGCATCAGCCTTTGTCTTGACCATGCTTCTCACATCGCGTACGATTTTGATCTATGTCCGAAGGTACCTGTTCATCTGTTACACTTGGAAACATTGTTAAATCATGTTTTTGAGGACCTTCGGAGGACGAAGGTCCCTAACATGTACCTCCTTTGACATGGTGATGTACTCTATGAGGCGGCTGTGGACGTCAGGGGTTGTTGTACGCCTCGGGCCCATCCTCCGAGTTGTAGGTGATTTCGAACGTTGCCTTGCTCTTGTGGGCCATAGCATACACAGAGAAGATGGAGCAAGGTTGGCCACCATGTGATGCCGACTTTGAGAAAGCCAACCAGATGGTTAGAAATCATTACTAATTGAAAGTTAGACTAAATTAAAGCGAGCATGTACCCATGCTTCTATGTATTTGTTGAGGCGGCAATAGCCTTAGGGGTGGGAGAGACCTTGAATCAGCAAATGTTGTTCACCGCTAGCGTTGCGCGCCTCGTCCCACTCGTTTGAGCACCACATGTTCACTGTCTTCTCCTAGCACTCAGGATGCGTGACGCACCAATAAGGAATCATCTACAAATAAATCATGTACATGGCATATCAGAAGATAAAATTAAGCATATTTAATACCAATATTAATGTTCTGTATTTACCTACAAGTATTGGTCCCAAGTCAATGACATAGTTGTAGCATCTTTCTTGCTCACCTTCTCTCTAAGGACGGAGCCATGGTATGCGATGATGGCCTGGATGCACGTCTCATAGTGCATATCCACGATGAGCTTCTTATAGCTCGCGGTAGCCACCACATCCACCCTGGCCTTGTATCCAGCCTCGCATCTGAAGAAATCCTGCACATAAGGACAATGTATCTATACATTATTTCAAGAATGTGGAACGAATGTGACGTATTAAACAATATAGTGTGAGGAATACTTACCCACAACTCTTGCTTCACCCGCTCTGCCTTGTTGTTGAATTCCCTATCGTCCCAATCTACTGCATTGGGAGCGACGGTGTAATGGTTGAAGGAATAGGTCGGGCCCATCACTCTAGCGTACTCAATAAGTCTAGGGAAGTGTTCTCTGCATAGAAGGCCAAGGATGCCATTAGCGTTGCGTTTGTTACCCTTGTATTCTCCACAACCAACCAATACATGTCCAAATGATTAAGAAAACATATTAGTTTTTATTTTGAATTTGAACATATAATAAGAAGCAGCGAGAACATCTAAAGTCACATACCTTTCCCCCTCTGATCGAATCAGCGGACGTCTATCACGAAGTATGGATCGCTGAGGGAGACTCGCAGGACCTTGCAAGTAGACTCTCATCGAACCAGAGGCGCTAGAACCAGAGGCATCCTATTGCGCCTCATCGTTGTCCAGCTAAGCGTCATTGTCGTCCTGCTGTGCCACATCGACAGTGGCTTGTCGCGCCGCGTCGTCCACCAACTGGTGCACGTCCTCGTCGCCTCCTTCGTCCTACGGGTGGTCCTGTTCCCCCTCCTCGTCCTCATCCCACCGTCCACCATCTCAAGGCACACATTCATCATTGTCATTGCCTAAATTTAATCCTTCAAGCATTTCTAAGTCATTCTCATTTTGCACTTCATCATCCTCCTCGTCATAAACCATTTCAATATTTAATTCCATTCTGATTGCTTCAGTTAAGTATATCTCAAATCGTCCTTCTAGACCATCTTCTTGAAAGAACTATCTGCCATATGTGTTTGGGTCTAAGTTATAATCTTCATCGTTTCGAATAGGTAATTTACCGTGCGGTGATACCTTATACTCAACATTCCAAACCTTAAGATGCTCTTTCATTTGGCACACATATGGAAAATAACCCATGAGGGTATTAACTTGGGCTTAAAAAATAGATGAAAGAACCTTAACTTATACAAATTATACTTCACCACTTTGTATGACAAACCCTAGAAACTAAGAACCTTATCTTATACAAATTATACTTCACCACATTGCAAGACAAGCCCAACAAACTAAGCATGTCACACGCTAATATTTGTCCCCCATGACATCACATTAGGTCCTAAATATTTCAAAAATTAAACCTAGCTAGTAGAACACACTAAGGCCTAATCAAGTGTACTTGAAATGTCACACAATGATTGCAATAAAAATAGAAATGCATGAAACTTCAGTGGAGGCCGGCTAGGTTTCTACATATAGTGCATGACAACTTTCATGAAACAGTGTCAAAATTATCAGAGTCTCTATATATGATATCATGACATGTCGACAAGTTTCATAATTTTCTGATTTTCTGTCGATCAGTAGAGGCCGGCCTATTTTATGAAACTTGTCGAGAGTCATTTTATGTCGAGTGTTTGGCTCTCGGCAAAGACACTCTTCGTCGAGTGCTATACTGTGCCAAGCGTGGCACTCGGCAAAGTATATTTTGCTAAGTGCCCGATAAATTGTTCTTGGCAAAGAGCTAGGCACTCGGTAAAGAGCCGGATTCCGACGCCATAGAGTGTGGCACTCGGCAAAGTATGTTTTGAGGCCGCAGAACAAGACACGCTCTCAAAAGCAGTACAACATCATAGAGCAAGGTATCACGAGGTTATCTAGGTTGCTCTAGTTGATGTAGATCTAGAAGAATGCCATTAGAACAACCCTGGAGGAGAACACCGAGGTAGTTTGGAATTTGGCAACATGGAAACCACATATTGAATTGGAGGTTAGTAATCTATGAGAAGAAATGAGTAATATCTCTGTTCAAGTGAAGGAATTGGTTCCTCGTCATGGAGATCTAAATACTGCCAAAGGTGTTCTACCTTGGAACCATGGACCAGGAAGCGTCCATGGCTGCCTAGATGGGGACTCCGCCCATCACATCGACCAAGGATCAAGGTGAATTCCGCTCTGCTATGCCTCACCGGGGTGCTAGATTTGAGGTAGTGACTACCCTGACTCCACCTCCGGTCATAGGTACCAATCAAAATCGCACCTCTAGTTCTTCTCAGCCAAAGTTATTTCAGCAGACACATCCGATGCTACCTACTTACTCGACTAATCTAGCAACCTCTTTACCTAACTTAAACTTTCCTCAATTTGATGGTCATCACCCTAAAATGTGGAAAAGCTAAGTGTGAATCATACTTCGAGGTTTTTCCATTCCCACTGAATTATGGGTAAAAATAGCCACAATTCATTTTGTGGGTTCGACTGCGTTTTGGCTTCAATCCATGTATCAGACCATACGTCATACACCTTGGCCCGACTTTTGCTCGGCTGTCTGTGCCCGTTTTGAGAGAGATCATCACAACCATTTAATTAGACAATTTTTACACATCAAACAAGCCACAAATTTCACTAAGTATGTCGACCAATTTGATACTCTTATGCATCAGATTTTAGTCGATGACCCATCATTTAGCATGTTAGCTATTGTAAATAGATTTGTAGATGAACCTAGACATGATATCAAAGCAGTATTGTTTATTCATCGTCCGTTAGACCTCGATACTGTTGTGTCTCTTGCTCTTTTACAAGAGGAGTTACTTTCTTCCAAAAGCCAGCAACTACCAGTTTGCTCTGATGATCATACACATGTCAGTTCTATGACTAATGTCATTCAGCCATCAAAAGCACATGCTCGGGATACCGATCAGTTGATGAGACCAATTTGTTCATATTTCAGAAGAGTAGTAGATAAGATGAAAGGAAAGCTTTGGACTTTATGGCATATAGGAAAGCTAAGGTGTTATGTTATAAGTGTGGTTTAAGATGGTCACCTACTCGTACATGTAGCAGAACAGTCCGTCTGCATTTGGTAGAAGAACAATGGCAAATGTTGAATAGTGCACCTTGAAAGGGAAATAGGGTCAAAACTTTTCCTATAAATGATTTCGGTGGTTGAATGCCCAACACAAATATTGGACTAACTAGTTTGCTCTAGATTATATGTTCTATAGGTGCCAAAGGTTCAACACAAACCAATAAAAAGAACAAGTTAGGGTTCAAAAGAAAGGAGCAAAAAGAAACCGAGGAGCACCCTAGTCTGGCGCACCGGACTGTCCGGTGCACCAGGGGCGAGCGACTCCAAACTCTTCACTTTCGGGTTTCTGAGGACATGCTCCGCTATAATTCACCGAACTGTCCAGTGTGCCACCAGACTGTCCGGTGTGTTAGCGGAGCAACGGCTGGGCAGCGCAACGGTCAACTCCAACGGTCGCCTGCAAACGTGAACAGTGCGCGGATAGTTCGAGCAGAGTCAGAGCAGTGCTAGAAGGCGCATCGGACAATGAACAGTGCCTATCCGGTGCACCAAGAAGTCAGAGCTCCAACAGTCGAAACCGCCAGAACCTTAACGGTTGGGTGACGTGGCTGGCACACCGGATAGTGTGAAAGGGAATTAGGCTTACACCTAGTTCCTAAATAATTTTGGTGGTTGAATTGCCCAACACAAATAAATGGACTAACTAGTTTGCTCTAGTGTATAAGTTATACAGGTGCCAAAGGTTCACACTTAGCCAATAAAAAGACCAAGTATTGGGTTCGACAAAAGAGCAAAGGGACAACCGAAGGCACCTCTGGTCTGGCGCACCAGACTGTCCGGTGTGCCACCGGACATGTCCGGTGCACCAGAGGACTCCAAACTCCAACTCGCCACCTTAGGGAATTTCCAGAGGCAGCTCCGCAATAATTCACCGGACTGTCCGGTGTACACCGGACATGTCCGGTGCTCCAACAAAGAACGGCCTCCGAAACTCGCCAGCCTAGGGAATTTAATTCGGCTGCTCCGCTATAATTCACCGGACATGTCCGGTGTACACCGGACTGTCCGGTGTAACAGCGGGGCAACGGCTATTTCGGCGCCAACGGCTACCTGCGACGCATTAAATGCGCGCGCTGCGCGCGCAGGTGTCAGACACGCGCGTCATGGCGCACCGGACACTCTACAGTACAAGTCCGGTGCGCCACCGGACATCCAGGTGGGCCCAGAAGTCAGAGCTCCAACGGTCGAAACCCTGACGGCCGGGTGACGTGGCTGTCGCACCGGACATGTCTGGTGTGCACCGGACTGTCCGGTGCGCCATTCGACAGACAGCCTTCACCAACGGCTAGATTTTGGTTGGTGGCTATAAATACCACCCCAACCGGCCACTTCAAAAAGGGGGAGCTCAAGCAACATTCCAAGTCATCTAGTTGACATACTCAAGCCCTCCCAACCACATATATTCATTGATCAATCATATACACAAGATTTAGTCCACTACAACCAATACAAGTGCCACAAAAGAGAGAGCAAGCAATTGAGAGCTACTCAATTGAGCTTAGCCCTAGCGCCTTGTGAGATTCATTGAGAGATAGTGTGTGCTACATCTTTGTGTTCGTTTGTGCATGGAGTATTGACTCCCATCGAACTTCCTCCAAAGTTTTGGAGGCTTGTAAAAGCTAGCAAGAGACACCAAAGAGTGTGGTGGTCCTTGCGGGATCGAGAGTGATCCTTGAGAAGAAGAAGAGCTCACCGATCCTTGTGTGATCGGGGGAGAGAGGGAAAGGGTTGAAAAAGACCCATCCTTAAGTGGACTCCTCAACGGGGACTAGGCCTTCGAGGACCGAACCTTGGTAAAACAAATCACCCGTGTCCATTGTGTTTATTGCTTGTGATCTGTTTGTTTTCCCTTGCTCTAAGTTTTCTTGCACCATTATTTGCTAATATCATTTGGTGTTGCTTCAAGTTAAATTCCCATTTAGTGAAGCAACACGTTGCAAGAAAGAACTTGTCCTAGTGCTCTTCTCATCTAAAGGTTCTTGCTTTGTTATTCTATAACTTATTAGTTGTATTGATTTATCTCTCTCGCATTATTTAGCAATACTCTTTTCAAGCAAGAACTTAGTTTCTATTCTCCGATATTTGTATATCTTGTTCTAACCACTAATCAAGGGATCTAGTTGGGGGATAAAGTTTTAATTTTCAGGTTCCGCCTATTCACCCCCCCCTCTAGGCGACTTTCATAGTGTCTGGTGGCGCACCAGACTATCCGGTGCACCCATCGACGGCAGCCATCCCCAACGGTTGAATTGGTGGTTGGGGCTATAAATACCCTCCAACCACCTCCACTCCAACAATCCAAGCATTCACTCCTTCACATTCAATACAAGAGCAATAGACACCACTCCAAAGACACAATTCAAGAGATCGATCTGTTCAAAGTTTCAAAATCCACTCTAGCGCATTTAGACTTGTGAGAGGATCATTTGTGTTTTCTTGTGCTCTTGTTTGCTTGGCTTGGCTTTCTTCTTCCCCATTCTTGTTCTCAAGACACTTGTAATAAAAGCAAGAGACACCAAGTTGTGGTGGTCCTTGTAGGGGTCTAAGTGACCCATTTGATTAAGTTGAAAGCTTACTCGGTCTAGGTGACCGTTTGAGAGAGGGAAAGGGTTGAAAGAGACCCGGTCTTTGTGACCACCTCAACGGGGAGTAGGTTCTCAAGAACCTAACCTCGGTAAAACAAATCACCGTGTCATCCGCTTCATTTCCTTGTGATTTTTTTCGCCCTCTCTTTCGGACTCGCATTTATTTCTAACGCTAACCCCGGCTTGTAGTTGTGTTTAAAGTTGTAAATTTTAGTTTCCGCCTATTCACCCCCCTCTAGGCAACTTTCAATTGGTATCAGAGCCCGATACTTCATTAGAGTCTAACCACTCGAAGTGATGTCGGGAGATCACGCGAAGAGGGAGATCGTGACCAGCGACAAGCCCTCCACAAGCCACGGGAAGGCTCCATCGAGGGAGTCTGGTAACAAGCTAAAGGAGGGATCACCTCCTCACAAGTCGCATTGGAGCGGCGACAAGAAAAATATGATGAAGAAGGTAGTCTACTACGAGACCGACTCTTCATCGCCATCCACCTTCGGCTCCGACACGTTGTCCATCACTTCTAAGCGCCATGAGCGCAAGAAGTTTAGTAAGATCCCCCTACACTATCCTCGCATTTCCAAACGCACTCCTTTACTTTCCATCCCACTAGGCAAACCACCAGTTTTTGATGGTAAAGATTATTGTATGTGGAGTGATAAAATGAGGCATCACCTAACCTCACTCCACGCTAGCATATGGGACATTGTTGAGTTTGGAACGCAGGTACCATCCGTGGGGGATGAAGGCTATGATTCGGATGAGGTCGCTCAAACCAAGCACTTTGATTCCCAAGCAACCACTATACTCCTCGCCTCTCTATGTCGAGAGGAGTATAATAAGGCGCAAATGTTGAAGAGTGCCAAGGAGATTTGGGACATACTCAAAACCGCGCACGAAGGAGATGAGGTGACCAAGATCACCAAGCGGGAGACGATTGAGAGGGAGCTTGGTCGGTTTGTCCTCAACCAAGGAGAGGAGCCACAAGCCATGTACAACCGGCTCAAGACCTTGGTGAACCAAGTGTGCAACCACAAAATGGGATGACCATGAAATGGTCAAGGTTATTCTAAGATCAATCGTATTTTGTAATCCTACTCAAGTTCAATTAATACATGGTGATCCTAGATATAAGCTAATGTCTCCCGAGAAAGTAATAGCAAAGTTTGTGAGCTTTGAATTGATGATCAAAGGCTCCAAACAGATCATCAACTTGGAGCAAGGCAACACCTCCACACCTGAGGTGCAACCCGTCGCATTCAAGGCGACAGAGGAAGAAAAGAAGGAATCTACACCAAGTAGGATTCCAATCGACGCCTCCAAGCTTGACAACGAGGAAATGGCTCTTATCATCAAAAGCTTCTGCCAAATCCTCAAGCAAAGAAGGGGGAAAGACTACAAACCCCGCTCCAAAAGGGTGTGCTACAAGTGTGGTAAGCCCGATCATTTTATTGCAAAATGTCCTATGTCTAGTGATAGGGGCGACGACAAGAGGGGAAAGAAGAAGGAGAAGAAGAGGTACTACAAGAAGGGTGGCGATGCCCACGTGTGTCAGGAATGGGACTCCGAAGAGAGCTCCACCGACTCTTCCTCCGACGAGGACGCCGCAAACATCACCGTCAACAAGGGCCTCCTCTTCCCCAACGTCAGCCACAAGTGCTTCATGGCAAAGGACGAAAAAAGAAGAAGGTAAAATTTAGAGCCTCCACTAAATATACATCATCTAGTGATGAGGGTAGCTCTAGTGATGATGAAGATGATTTGCTTACACTCTTTGCCAACCTTAACATGCAACAAAAGGAAAAATTGAATGAATTGATAGGAGCCATTCATGAGAAGGATGAACTCTTGGATAGCCAAGAGGAATTCCTTATTAAGGAAAATAAAAAGCATGTTAAGGTGAAGAATGCTTATGCTCAGGAAGTAGAGAAAAATAAAAATTTAACTAAGGAGCGTAGCATTTGCCATGACACTATTTCCAACCTTAGAACTGAGAACACTAATTTATTTGCTAAGGTTGAGAAGTTAAATGTTTGTGATGATTCAATTATCAGTCTTAAGAAAGAAAATGCTAGTTTAATTGCGAAGATTGATAGATTGAATGAATCTCTTTCTAGCCTTAAAATTGAGAATGATAAATTAATTTCTAAGGCTAAAGATTTAAATGTTTGCAATGTTTCTATTTCCAATCTTAGAAATGAGAATGCCATTTTACATGCTAAGATTGATGAATTAAATGCTTGCAAACCCTCTACATCTACTGTTGATCATGTCACTATTTGTACTAGATGTAAAGATGTTAATATTGATGCTATTCATGATCACATTGGTATGATTAAACAACAAAATGATCATATAGCTAAACTAGATGCTAAAATTGACGAGCATGAACTAGAGAATGAAAAATTTAAATTTGCCCATAGCATGCTTTATAATTGGAGACGCCCTAGGAAACCTCATAATGTTTCTCATCATGCTTTTATGTATAAGAATGAGGATTCTAGCTCTAGGCAATCAACCCAGGTTAAATTGCCTAAAAAGAAAACTCCTACTGTATCAAATGATCATAACATTTCATTTAAGACTTTTGATGCTTCTTATGTGCTAACTAACAAATCAGGCAAAGTAGTTGCCAAATATGTTGGGGCCAAACACAAGGGCTCAAAGACTTGTGTTTGGGTACCTAAGGTGCTTGTTTCTAATGTGAAAGGACCCAAGACCGTTTGGGTACCTAAGAACAAGGCCTAAATTGTTTTGCAGGTTTATGCATCCGGGGGATCAAGTTGGATCATTGATAGCGAATGCACAAACCACATGACAAGGGAGAAAAGAATGTTCTCCTCCTACGAGAAAAACCAAGATCCCCATGAGCTATCACATTCGGGGATGGAAATCAAGGTTTGGTCAAAGGACTTGGTAAAATTGCTATATCACCTGACCATTCTATTTCCAATGTTTTTCTTGTAGATTCTTTAGATTACAATTTGCTTTCTGTTTCTCAATTATGTAATATGGGTTACAAATGTCTTTTTAGTGATGTAGGTGTTACTGTCTTTAGAAGAAGTGATGATTCAGTAGCATTTAAGGGAGTGTTAGAGGGTCAGCTATACTTAGTAGATTTCAAAAGAGCTGAACTCAACATTGCTTAATTGCTAAGACTAATATGGGTTGGCTCTAGCATTGCCGACTAGCCCATGTTAGGATGAAGAATCTTCACAAGCTTCTAAAGGGAGAACACATTTTGGGACTAACGAATGTTCATTTTGAGAAAGACAGAGTTTGTAGCGCATGTCAAGCAGGAAAGCAAGTTGGCGCCCATCATCCACAAAAGAACATCATGACAACAGACAGGCCACTAGAACTACTCCACATGCATCTATTTGGCCCGATAGCTTACTTAAGCATCGACGGGAGTATGTACTGTCTAGTAATTGTGGATGATTATTCTTGCTTCACTTGGGTATTCTTTTTGAAGGAAAAATCTCAAACCCAAGAGACTTTAAAGGGATTCTTGAGACGAGCTCAAAATAAGTTCGGATTGAGGATCAAGAAAATAAGAAGCGATAATGGGACGGAGTTCAAGAACTCTCAAATTGAAGGCTTTCTTGAGGAGGAGGGCATCAAGCATGAGTTCTCTTCTCCCTACACACCTCAACAAAATGGTGTAGTGGAGAGAAAGAATAGAACTCTACTGGACATGGCGAGGACCATGCTTGATGAGTATAAGACACCGGACCAGTTTTGAGCCGAGGCGATTAACACCGCCTGCTACTCCATCAACCGGCTCTACCTTCACCGAATCTTCAAGAAGACATCTTATGAACTCCTCACCGGTAAAAAGCCCAATGTTTCATATTTTAGAGTCTTTGGAAGCAAATGTTTTATTCTTGTTAAAAGAGGTAGAAAATCTAAATTTGCTCCTAAGGCTGTAGAAGGCTTTTTACTAGGATATGATCCAAACACAAGGGCATATAGAGTATTTAACAAGTCCACTAGACTAGTTGAAGTTTCTTATGACATTGTGTTTGATAAGACTAATGGCTCTCAAGTAGAGCAAGTTGATCTTGATGAGCTAGATGATGAAGAGGCTTCGTGCGTCGCGCTAAGGAACATGTCCATTGGGGATGTGTGTCCTAAGGAATCTAAAGAGCCTCCACAAGCATAAGATCAACCATCATCTTCAAATCAAGCATCTCCACAAACTCAAGATGAGGAACAGGCTCAAGATGATGAAGAAGAAGATCAAGAGAATGAGCCACCTCAAGAGGAGGACAAGGATCAAGGGGGAGATGAAATTGATCAAGACAAGGAAGATGATCAAGAAGTACAGGGTCAAAGACTGCCACACCCAAGAGTCCACCAGGCGATTCAAAGAGATCACCCCGTGAACTCCATTCTTGGTGATATCCATAAGGGGGTAACTACTCGATGTCGAGTCGCACATTTTTGTGAACATTATTCTTTTGAGTCCTCTATTGAGCCTTACAGGATTGAGGATGCACTAAAAGATTCGGATTGGGTGCTGGCAATGCAAGAGGAGCTCAACAACTTCACGAGGAATGAGGTATGGTATTTAGTTCCACGTCCTAACCAAAATGTTGTAGGAACCAAGTGGGTATTCTGCAACAAGCAAGATGAGCATGGTGTGGTGATAAGGAACAAAGCCCGACTTGTGGCCAAGGGTTATTCACAAGTCGAAGGTTTGGATTTTGATGAAACTTATGCACCCATAGCTAGGCTTGAGTCAATTCACATATTACTTGCCTATGCTACTTACCATGGCTTTAAGCTTTACCAAATGGACGTGAAAAGTGCCTTCCTCAATGGACCAATCAAGGAAGAGGTCTATGTTGAGCAACCTCCCGGCTTTGAAGATAGTGAGTACCCTAACCATGTCTATAAGCTCTCAAAGGCGCTTTATGGGCTCAAGCAAGCCCCAAGAGCATGGTATGAATGCCTGCGAGGCTTTCTAATCACTAATGGCTTCAAAGTCGGCAAAGTCGATCCTACTCTCTTCACTAAAACTGTTGCAAATGATTTGTTTGTATGCCAATTTTACGTTGATGATATTATATTTGGGTCTACTAACAAATCTAGTTGTGAAGAGTTTAGTAGGATCATGATTCAAAAAATCGAGATGTCTATGATGGGGGAGTTGAGATATTTCTTAGGATTCCAAATCAAGCAACTCCAAGAGGGCACCTTCATCAGCCAAACGAAGTATATTCAAGACATTCTCAAGAAGTTTGGAATGAAGGATGCCAAGCCCATCAAGACACCCATGGGAACAAATGGGCATCTCGACCTCGACACGGGAGGTAAATCCATAGATCAAAAGGTATACCGGTCAATGATAGGATCTTTACTCTATTTATGTGCATCACGACCGGATATTATGCTTTCCGTATGTATGTGTGCAAGGTTCCAAGCCAATCCTAAGGAAGTTCACCTTAGGGCCATGAAGCGAATCATGAGATATTTAGTTTACACCCCTAAGTTTGGGCTTTGGTACCCCAGGGGATCAACCTTTGATTTGATAGAATATTCTGATGCCAATTGGGCAGGGTGCAAAATTGATAGGAAGAGCACATCAGGGACTTGTCAGTTTCTGGGGAGATCCCTGGTGTCTTGGGCTTCAAAGAAGCAAAATTCAGTAGCCCTATCAACCGCTGAAGCCGAGTACATTGCCGCAGGCCATTGTTGTGTGCAATTACTTTGGATGAGGCAAACCCTCAGGGACTATGGCTACAAATTGAGCAAAGTCCCTCTCCTATGTGACAATGAGAGTGCTATCCGCATGGCGGAGAATCTTGTTGAACACAGCCGCACTAAGCACATAGATATTCGGTAGCACTTTTTGAGGGATCACCGACAAAGGGGGGATATCAAGATAGCCTATATCAACATCAAATATCAATTAGCCGATATCCTCACCAAGCCATTAGATGAGAAGACCTTTTGCAAACTTAGGAATGAGCTAAATATTCTTGATTCTCGGAATTTTGATTGAAACATTGCACACATTGCTCATTTATGTACCTTTGATCCTATCTCTCTCATTTGCTATGACTAATGTGTTTCCAAGTATATTTTATGCTAAGTCGTAGATTGAAAGGGAAATGGAGTACTCGATGAAGAAAAGGCTTCCACTCCACTCTACCATATTATTTACCCTTCGTCGTTACTCCACCAAACTTCACATTGGTATAATCTTTCCACTCATATTCACTTGTACCAATGGGGGAGAAAGTAAAGGGCTCACAAAGTCTCCGTTTTTGGCGATTAATGCCGAAGGGGGAGAAATATTAAGCCCAAAGCAAAAGGACCGCACCACCACCACCTAATTTTTAAATTGTGTTTCGAAAATTTTTATTGGTATATTTCAAATTTGTATGTGTTATTCTCAAATGGTATCTATCAAAACCCTCTTGAAAACTAAGAGAAGAATTCCAATTAAGGGGGAGTTTTGTTTAAAGTCAAAGGAAAAACATTTGAAACAGGGGGAGAAATTTCAAATCTTGAAAATGCTTCTTGCAATCTTACTCATATGCCTTTGACTATTTGCAAAAAGACTTCCAAAAGAATTTCCAAAAGAATTTGCAAAACCGGGGTGCAAGCATGGTCCAAAATGTTAAATAAAAGAAAGCAATCCATGCATATCTATTGAAATGATAAATAGGTTTAATTCCAAGTAACCTTTGCACTCATACTATGCAGACTAGTTCAATTCTACACTTACACATTTGCTTTTGTTTGTGTTGGCATCAATCACCAAAAAGGGAGAGATTGAAAGGGAAATAGGTTTAAACATTTTTCCTATAAATGATTTTGGTGGTTGAATGCCCAACACAAATATTGGACTAACTAGTTTGCTCTGGATTATATGTTCTACAGGTGCCAAAGGTTCAACACAAACCAATAAAAAGAACAAGTTAGGGTTCAAAATAAAGGAGCAAAAAGAAACTGAAGAGCACCCTGGTATGGTGCACCGGACTGTCCGGTGTGCCACCGAACAGTGTCCGGTGCACCAGGGGCGAGCGACTCCAAACTCTTCACCTTCAGGTTTCTGAGGATGTGCTCCGCTATAATTCACCGGACTGTCCAGTGTGCCACTGGACTGTCCGGTGTGTCAGCGGAGCAACAGCTGGGCAGTGCAACGGTCAACTCCAATGGTCGCCTGCAAACGTGAACAGTGCGCGGACAGTTCGTGCAGAGTCAGAGCAGCGCCAGAAGGCGCATCGGACAATGAACAGTGCATGTCCGGTGCAGCACCGGACTGTCCGGTGCACCAAGAAGTCAGAGCTCCAACGGTCGAAACCGCCAGAACCTTAACGGTTGGGTGACGTGGCTGGCACACCGGATAGTGTCCGGTGGCGCACCGGACTGTCCGGTGCACTCATCGACAGCAGCCATCCCCAACGGTTGAATTGGTGGTTGGGGCTATAAATACCCCAACCACCTCCACTCCAACAATCCAAGCATTCACTCCTTCACATTCAATACAAGAGCAATAGACACCACACCAAAAACACAATTCAAGAGATCGATCCATTCAAAGTTTCAAAATCCACTCTAGCGCATTTAGACTTGTGAGAGGATCATTTGTGTTTTCTTGTGCTCTTGTTTTCTTGGCTTGGCTTTCTTCTTCCCCATTCTTGTTCTCAAGACACTTGTAATCAAAGCAAGAGACACCATGTTGTGGTGGTCCTAGTAGGGGTCTAAGTGACCCATTTGATTAAGGAGAAAGCTCACTCGGTCTAGGTGACCATTTGAGAGAGGGAAAGGGTTGAAAGAGACCCGGTCTTTGTGACCACCTCAACGGGGAGTAAGTTCTCAAGAATCGAACCTCAGTAAAACAAATCCCGTGTCATCCGCTTCATTTCCTTGTGATTTGTTTTCGCCCTCTCTTTCAGACTCGCATTTATTTCTAACGCTTGTAGTTGTGTTTAGAGTTGTAAATTTTAGTTTTCGCCTATTCACCCCCCCTCTAGGCGACTTTCACACCTGACACTAAAGATCATTTTCCCCTCTTGGATGACTCTAATTTAGATTTGATGGTGTTATCTGTCAACGTATTGCAGGGAACATAAGCTCCATAGTAGATGAAATTAGCAGCTACATTGTTGGCTAAAAAGATTATTATGCTAATGGACTCAAGGAGTTCTTCCTCCTTAATTAGTGAATAGTTGGCTGCATATGGTTCTACAGTGGTTCCCTTGTCCCAACCAGTCCAAGTTCGAGTAGCTAATGGCCAAGTGATTAACTACACATCTCAAGTTCAGTCGTGCAAAATCTCACTCAGTAATTATTGTTTGAAGATAGATTTGAAAGTGTTACCATTAAACAGTTATGATGTGATTTTAGGTATGGATTGGCTTGCTTCTGTCACACCCGGTTTTAGGGGCAAACTGAATACATAGCATAGTGTGCGAGGATCCATTTCCCACACATATGTTGATGTCACAAGTGTAAACTATCAAGAGACAATACTCAAATCATAAATAAGAGTGGAGTACTTTATTACAACTCATATGATATAATTGTCTTAAACATTATTCCATCATAGCACAACAGTTCTCATAGGTCCCACAGGAAGATGGCAACGCATTGCTAGATCTAGACATCATCGACGTCCACTTCAAAGCCTTCTTCTTCTTCACATCCTTCTAATCAAAATATTTACAAGGGTGAGTACACTTATGGTGGGTACTCAGCAAGAGGGGGAAAGAAGCAAAGCT
Organism: Zea luxurians; assembly: GCA_029449295.1. Taxonomy (NCBI): domain Eukaryota; kingdom Viridiplantae; phylum Streptophyta; class Magnoliopsida; order Poales; family Poaceae; genus Zea; species Zea luxurians. The sequence continues at coordinate 61,897,523 of JAOPSE010000011.1, read as the reverse complement.
TAGCAAGGATGGTTGAGAGTTTATGCGGTTAGCATTTATTTGGTCAAACTTTTATTAGCAATATTTATTTACTAAAACCCAATTAATCATTAGCAAAAATCACCATCTCGAAACCACTTAAGCAAAATGCTTAAGAGAACCACTTGAATCCAAAAAAGGATCACGATTTAATCTCCATTTTTAAGTTTGATTATCATGTGAGGGTCCAGGTCACTCATAATCGTGAGCATAGCTGATATATTAGTTTTACACTCTACAAAAGTGGTACAACTTTACCCACAAGCCGTGTATCCCTTATATTCTGGGTTCATGCGTCCCGTATTCACTTCCAAGATGAATGGCTAGGGATCCACTATGAGGCTTTTACAAAACATACTTTGTACGAAACAACCCGCAAGGATTCCAAGTCGATGTGGAGGCCCTCTAGCGAGGTAGCATAGCCAAGACTATGAACCCATGTTAACATGAGCTACCACCATCAACCACTTCCCCATTTGCCCATATTTCAGGTAAGGTTACTAGGCACTAAGCATATTAGGTTAGTTGCCAAAGCCAGAGCCATGATGGCACTCGTGGTTGCACTATTTTCCTGGGTGGTCACTCCACCTTCCAGTTTTAGCACCCATGGTCTTGTTAATTATGGAATTAACAACAATAACATCACAAGAGTGACATCATTGAGCCGAGTTAACAAAATAGCAACTAGTAAGCAAGGCTTGAAACCCAAGTTTAATTGAGGTATGGGTTGGTAGAGAATGGTAATTTTCTCTAGGGAATGGGGTGGTTTCCTAGCAAAGTATTGGGGTGCTGGGCCTAGACAAAGCCTCTTGATCATTGCCTTTGTGACAATGTCATCATGGATAGTTGGTGCCTGAGCTCTTAAGCGAAGGAACTTTCGGACATAAGCCTGAAGGTATTATTCGTGCTCCTGAGTGCACTAGAAGAGGACTTGAATGGTGATTGGTTTGGTTTGGAAGCCTTCAAAGCTTGTAAGGAGCATGTCCTTCAACTTCTGCCACGAAGTAATAATTCTTGGCCGAAGATATGGGTACCGGGTTTGGGTCGTAGTCCTGATCACCATGACAAATGACTTTGCCATGACTGCTATGTTACCATCATAGGAGGATATGGTGGTTTCATAGCTCATTAGAAACTACTTCGGGTCTGACAGACCATCATATACTGGTAATGTGGGAGACCTGTAGAGTGGTGGCCATGGTGTGTCTTGCAGTTCTTGCGTCAATGGGGAAGCATCGTCATACAAGAACTCCTCAAAATTGTACGCCTCAAGATGAAGGTCGTCATGATTGTGACCCTAGTGCCAAAGGTCTCTGTAGTTGTGTTGGTGGTTGTCATGCTCTGTATGTTGCGCAATATTGCGCATTTCTTCGGTTGCATCATCGATCTTCTTCTGAAGTTCGGAGAGCCAAAGCATCTTCTCCTGCACTTCTCCAGCTATTGATGGATAGCTTTAAGGTTGTTGATCTCGTGATCAAGTTCCTCATCTCGTGGTTTTGAGCTGATGGCCTTCCTATTTTTGGCTCCTTGGTTCCTAAAGAAGAGCTTCATCTCCTTGGTTAGGGTCCAAGGGCATGAGGACGGCGCCAGTCATTGTCTACTTCTTCGGTGACATGATGTAGCTTGCTGTGGTCGTGAGATCTCCGACGGTGGACGCCAATGTTGGTCACTTGTTTTTTGATTCTATAAGATATAAAAAAACAAGGCAATACAAGTTATGAAACCATAAACTTCTCCCTTCAATTAATCCTTCTTCGAAGGTTAATAGAAGGGAGAAGACGAAGGGGGGTAAATATGCATTTGTTGACAAGGACGAAATGTAAAATGATAGTAAGAGAGGTATATGACTCAACTTCGTGTTCCTACACTTATCATCTCATTCCTTGTAGTATAATTAGCAATTACAAACATAGCTTCGACTTTACACAAATAACAATGTGAAGATACTTTGAAGGATAAGCTAGACGAAGCTTTGGACCCTCGAAAAATGAATTTATGCATGACACTGTTTCTCTATTTATAGGGGAGAGGTACAACTTCGTATGAAATTATAAGTATGCCATTAAAGTTTACACATTCGATTCACAAATATTACAAGGGCAATATTGCCCTTCCCTCTTCTTCTTTCTTGTTGCACAAGTCTTCTAAGCCTCCTTCTTATATGCTTCGTTCACGAAGCCCTTTAGCACCGAGGCTAGTGACTTTAGCATGCCCCTTCACCATGCTCATGCTTAGGCGAAGCTCTCCCTTTCAGGTTCAATTTGGCCGAAGGTTGGCTTCGTCTATTCTTCATGTCGTGCCTAAAACATACTTTCTCAATATGAAAACAAAGGGTTTTGAGGATCTTCGACAATATAGGCCCCAATAGACCTCCTGTCTCGAGTCCAACGAACCACATAATGCTCAGCTGTTAACCAATACAACTATGATCTAATCCCTGGAGCTTGTCGCGCGTTCAGATCCATGTGAGACGCACCGTCAGATCCGCCACACGCCTAGCTTAGCATTGGTTTGGCTCGATTCAGGGGCGCGCTACTACCGGTTTGTGTGTTGATCCTGTCCTGGTCTTGATTGTCTCCCTTTGGTGCAATCTGAAAAATCTATATATTGGATTGTGTTTGAAAAGAATATCTATGTACCTAATTAGTTGTCCCGTACGTTGGTACGGTGTACGTAGATACCAACAACGTGTTGTACGTAGTCATTTGCAACTCACGGCACGACGGATCCACAAAACAAGGTGTCGCGTGTTCCTTTGCTTGTCACAACTACATCATCATACACGTGTTGCTAGACACAACTACATCATCATACACGTTCAGGACCAAAGAGGTCACGAAAGCTCAGCGCTACCACCGCTGAGTCGCGATAACTTCGTCTCGTTATTTGTAGGGCTGGACAAAATACTCATGACTCGTGAGCTCGCTCGACTCGTAGTTAGCTCGTCTTAGCTATACAAGGCTCGTTTCAATTTTGTTGTGACTTGAGCTAGCATCTAAGTTCGTTAACGAGACAGCTCGACACGAGCTCGAGTCAACCTGCTATAATGAGCTAGCATTTATGAGCAAAACAAAGCCTACACTTGTATTAGATGCACTAATAAGTAATGAACTATGGTAATTAAACTATGGTAATTTAGGATTTAATTGGTGTGATATATGAAATTATGAGTATTATTACTTATTTTTAATGTTAAATTAGTATGAAATTAACTACCAATTGATTATATTGTTGTATATATATATATGTTATTTTTTTGTTGCGGCTCTCGATCTAATCGAGCTCTCTCGAGCTCGCAAACGAGGCGAGTTAGCTCGATATCTAGCCATAATCATATGTACCAGCTTAACGTTGTTGCGCAACCAAGATCTTAAAGACTAGGGTTAAGGAGGCCCAGGCCCCATGGACTTGTGAAGACCCCATGACAACAACAAAATAAAGGTTAGAAAGGATTCGCCAGATCGATCGTATCACCATTTTTGAACTAGGCGCTGACCGAAATGAACATTTTTTTAAATAACGGAACATAGTATTGCTTAGCAAGTTTGGGACAAAAAAAAAATTCTAATGCAAAGTCTCATTTGCGTACACAACATAGTTACACATGGCAACGTTTACAATGGCATATATAGCCTTGTTTAATATCTTGTCTCTCGAGAAGTCTCTATAAAGTTAAATTTAAAAAAAATACAAGAGACTCTTCACACAAAATGTTAAATGTGTCTATACACGACTTTTCATTCTCAACAGTATTTATGATATGACCGTTTTTAAAAACTCTTATGATGCAGTTTCTTAGATATCTTTTCTACATAGAAAACCGATCGTATACGCAGTATCCCATCGGTGACAGGCCAAACGGAAGCTGCGACTAGTTGCTGGTGGTGAGATCAAGTGTAGATCAAGTCACGTGTTGGTAGCCCGTGCTAAAAACGTGGCCGACAATTTTATAATCCCCGCAAACTGTTCGTCGTCGTTAGCATTAGCATTAGCATTAGCATTAGCAATTGAGGGTCGTGTCGGGCCGTTTCCGTTCCAGTCCACGTCCACCCACACCCAGAGAGGCTAGGCCCAGAGCCACCCAACCTGGCCAGTGGCCACCAAACCAACCTTCGTCATCTCCTCACACCGCGACCAACCAACCAACCGCCTAGAAAAAGAAAACCCCGCGCCCACTCGCTGCCTTCTCAAATCCAAACGCGAAGTAGTAGCAACAAGCAAAAGCCCAGATCGATAATACGATGGGGCGGTCGCCGTGCTGCGAGAAGGCGCACACCAACAGGGGCGCGTGGACCAAGGAGGAGGACGAGCGGCTGGTGGCCTACGTCCGCGCGCACGGCGAAGGGTGCTGGCGCTCGCTGCCCAGGGCGGCGGGCCTGCTGCGCTGCGGCAAGAGCTGCCGCCTGCGCTGGATCAACTACCTCCGCCCGGACCTCAAGCGCGGCAACTTCACCGCCGACGAGGACGACCTCATCGTCAAGCTGCACAGCCTCCTCGGGAACAAGTACGTGCCTGCCTCTGCCTCTCTCACCGGGCGGTTGCCTTGATCGGCGCCACCTGACCTGACCCAGCCAAACCAAGCAAGCAATAAGCTGAAGAACGTCCTCCGGTTGTTGCCTTGCCTCTGCCTGCAGGTGGTCGCTCATCGCCGCGCGGCTCCCGGGGCGGACGGACAACGAGATCAAGAACTACTGGAACACGCACATCCGGCGCAAGCTGCTGGGCAGAGGCATCGACCCCGTCACGCACCGCCGCGTCGCGGGGGGCGCCGCGACCACCATCTCGTTCCAGCCCAGCCCCAACTCCGCCGCCGCCGCAGAAGCAGCAGCGCAGGCGCCGATCAAGGCCGAGGAGACGGCGGCCGTCAAGGCGCCCAGGTGCCCCGACCTCAACCTGGACCTCTGCATCAGCCCGCCGTGCCAGCATGAGGACGACGGCGAGGAGGAGGACGAGGAGCTGGACCTCAAGCCCGCCCTCGTCAAGCGGGAGGCGCTGCAGGCCGGCCACGGCCACGGCCTCGGCCTCTGCCTCGGCTGCGGCCTGGGCGGACAGAAGGGAGCGGCCGGGTGCAGCTGCAGCAACGGCCACCACTTCCTGGGGCTCAGGACCGGCGTGCTCGACTTCAGAGGCCTGGAGATGAAGTGAAGGAAACGGAGCCCACACGTTCTTTCTTCTCCTTTGTTGTCGGTTTTGGTCTTGGCTTGTTGGATTTGGATAGAGCTAGTTGGTTACAAGTTGTTAGTTAGAAGATAGTGCAGGATGATCACTAGCTACTGGCTACCTCAACACAGTAGCTGCTCCCTTCTCTTCCATTCTATGTAAAAAAGAAACAAAAATACTTAGTGTACCTGGTTGATGAACTTTAGGAATAATTAATCATGTGTACCATTATTCTTCTGACTCCGGGTTGCTTCCCGGATTCTTTGCGTTGTAAGTTGTAACTACTACTACTACAAGTAGTAGGAAAAAGGTGTCGTCCCTGACCCATTCGTTGCTATTGGACAAGAGGGGCGAAAGGAAAGAGCAACGGGGACAGTTAGCGTGGTGAAGCATGCCCAACAGCAGGAGCGCGTCCCCTATTTCTGAGGTCGCCATCGTCGTTTCGGTGAGGCCGGTCTGGCGAGCGGTGGCAAGCTGCTGGTGAGGCGAGAAATGCTGCTGCGATAAGGAAAAGCAGTGGCTTCAGGTGGCCGAACCGAACGAACGGGCACAGGTCACCTCATCGACACGGTGCTTGGGGCACAAGCACAAATCCTCTGTCCATAACGTAGTGCTCCTCGGTGGTATAAGCACAAATCCTCGGCTAGCGGTGGTGCCAATTGGGGGCTAGAGTGAGGGGCGAGAGAGCTCTTCTCTGAGCGGGAGAGGGGCAGGAGAGAGACGAGAGAGTGCTTGTCGTCCGTACTGGAGAGCGAATTGAGACGGTAGAGGGACGAGAGACGGGCGATACCGCGATAGTGCACGGGAACCAGCCCTATGGCCGGGATGACGATGCACTTGCTGTCCTAAAATGAACGACGTGCGTGCTCTCGTACACCTTTTGGAGCTGGAGCAGCCGGCAACCCAACCCAGAGCCTGCATGGTCTCTACTCTCATGGCACTGACAGTGAAACCTGAACCCTCTGGTTCGTCCCTGCAATGCGACACGACATGCATGATCGAGGCTTCAAAAATTGATGGGCTGAATGATCTTGTCCGTGGTGTAGCCAATCATAAAGGCACCTGTGTGGGCATGTGTTTCTAGCCTAGTTGCCATCTTCTCTCTCCGTCTCTTCTCATTTGCTTATTCATTAATCTTGCTGACTGTTCTCGGTTCCACGGATGGATGGATTCGTCGTGAGGGAAACCCCAAAGACCATGGCACAGTGTCCACGAGATGAGACGGTCGTTTGGATGGAATGGAATGGCCGCAGAGGGCTCGGTGATGATGATCCATCCAGGACGAATGGACGGGAAGAGATAAGTCCAAATCGCCATGAGTTTTCCCTTTTTGTCCCGATGTCCGCACAGTTTGGTAGGCGGCAGAAGCTTCCACGTACGTTCCCCCTCGTGCTTCCTTCTCAAAATCTTTTTCTAAAAGAATTGCTATCGGTGAACGGTCGTGAAATAACTGAAATTTGTTTGGTTAAAACAACTGTCAGCTATGGATAAGCGTGCTAATAACAAAAAAAAAAAACTCACCCCACATCCAACCCATAACCAAATCTAGTAACTTTGACATTCATCCCACAACCACCCGAAAATATGAGAAAATTAAACCCAACCCACCTAATAACATTATTGACCCCAAACCAATCCATAACTGGGTGAGAACCCATGTAAAACCCATGGATTCAACTTGTTAAGGCACATGCATGCACAGCGACAAATTTATAGGTAGCTTCAATGGCATACAAAAATAGAGAACTGCATACATAGTGGCAGACTTGGTCGATGAACATTCAGGTCTTGAGATAATAACAAAAAAAACATCTTTCCAAGATCCTTAATGAACAATCTTTTTGGCAAGAAACAGAAACTCGTTACCATAAATCCATGGTGATAAAGGAAACAATACTTAGCCCTGATCAAGCAGACAGTTTTATACATAAAGAAAACAATAGACACACCAATCTACCACAAAACACATTAGTTAAACACCTTGCACATGACTCGAAAGAGCCTTTGATCAAGCTCGAAGCTAGCACTAGTGGAAGGGTCACCCATAAGCAGCATCAGAAGCCCGCCTAACGATACATAAATGTCCCTTAAGCAATGTGTGAGAAAAGCAGCACGTGTTATCTCTTGGTTAGACACCTAGTACATAATAAAATCATGTGACTAGTGATGGTTATGTCACTAAATAATATATTAGCACTTTAGATATATTATTATCCTACTTTTAATAGCGAATGATTCTAACAAAGATTCATCCCAATTCAGACATCTTATCTAGATGCAAAATGTTCAGTGGAAACTGAACAACCGATCCTAAATCACATCCATGATGTCTTTAGAAAACTATTTGTACAAGATAAGGTATGCAACAAGCAACCTATGGGGTTAGTGCTGATTCTTTTCAAGAACTATTCACATCACATATGATGAAAAGAGGGTGGCAGTATTGGTTTTACATATTTTCTTCACTCCAAGAGGAATAGCTATTGTCATGTGATATCTTTTCCCTACTAACACTTGACAAGTTGAAAGTGCAAGATTTGATTCAGTATAAGTGAATTATACCATTGCTTCATAAGATCTTACATCTTCTAACTATCATTTTTATTCCTTTGTTTATGTTTATGTTGCAAGTATATTTGAAATATGGTTTATGCTGAAAATATTTTGTAAGATAGCAAAGAGAGGATATATTGTTTACTAACCCATTTCCACTGGTAGAAGAGTGCTGCTGCTAACTGGGTCCGAAGGCTGAAACACAGGGCAACAGATGTGAGCAAAATAACAATTGTTAGGAAAGCACAATTTCATCATATTTAGGAAAAAGCAGGTGTGATTACAAGATTTATTGTTGTACTCTTGAACATACAATATTTAGGAAAAAGAAATATAATATACTTTTTATAAGGTATACTTATTAAACTTATCAAGTACCTTGAAAATTTGGGTGTTCATACAACCAATCCTTGCAGCGTACAAGACATTCAAGTGTTGTTGGTGTCATTGAGCTTAGATTATCAATAAGGATGCGACCACTGACGCTAAAAGCAGACTCCAAAGGAACAATGCTCAAAGGTATTGCTAATAAATCACGCGCCATAGCTGAAAGCACTGGGTATTTGTTTGCATTTGTCCTCCACCAACATAGAATTTCAAATCTTTCATTTGTTCTCACAAATTCTTCTTCTAAGTATGCATCAAGCTCAGACTTTGCATGATGTCTGTCACACCCGGTTTTGGAAGGCAAACCGAATGCGAACCATGTACGTGCTAGGATCAGAACTCACGTACACAGCGATTACATAATTGGACATCATCACACAATGCTTGAATTAAATAGCGGAAAGATAGTTAGTTACATCAAGATGTCCAAGACATCCACAGAGTCTAATACATAACCATTGTTCAACATAATTATCAAAGTGCGGAATTACGAAACATAGATGCTAAGCCTACACAGGCAGCAGACTAGGGGTTTGCCACTAAGAAAGAACTAGAACTCGTCGTATTCCTGGAACTCCTCTCTTCCATGTTGCCAACTTCACCTCTTGAGCACTGAGAATAGTAGGGACAACCTGGGGTGGGGTGGTTTGTAAAGCAAGGGTGAGCACACATCAACATACTCAGCAAATGTCCCGTTTGGCTAAGGTGGACTAGCTGTATGTGGAGTTAAGGTTAAGTAGTTGCTTTTAGTTGGTCAAGTTTTATTATTATAAGTAGAGCCAATTTTTAGTAATAACCCAGTTATTACCCATAGGCACTCCCTCAAAGAGGAAATACCAGAGATCAGGATTATAATCACCATTATTAATCATCATCATGAAAGTAACCATTGTTCTTCTAATCGAAGAGGATCCCAAGGCTGCTCATAACCGTGAGCACGGCTGATATACCAGTTTCTAACACTCTGCAGAGGTTGCACACTTTACCCACAAGCCGTGATTCCCATTCTGCCCGGGGTTCTAGCCTCCCCATTGATCACTACCAAGGTGACCTAGCAGGGTCTCACTACATAGCCTTTATAAAGATTTCCCATAGGTCATAGCCGCCCGTTAGGTTTCTCCAGTTTGATAAACACAATATATCTCTCCAAAGGAAGGGTGACTAACAAAACCAAATCAAAGAACCTCTGCAACCATCCTCGGCAGGGCAAGTACTGTGCCCGGACCCCATTGATGGCCCTACGGCGAAGCCAACTACTCCTCTAGTTCCTCTAATTAATCAGCTAAGGGTGTCTCATTCCACCCTCATGGTTGCACTGTTATCCCGGGTTGTCACTCCCCAAACAGGTCCTTACGGAGAGGTACTCAGGAAACAGCCTGAGCCCCCTAAAGTAATCACAAGGACCCCATCGAGATAACATCATCGTATCATAAAAGATCACATCATGTTCATTGATTAAGTTAAAGCAATAGCATAAGCTAACCATGATTAACCCAAAAAGGTAAACAAGGGTAAGGGAAATATAAACTAGTCAATCCTTAGGTTTCAATAAAGTAATGCGGGACAGTGAATTATAAAGTAAAGTAGGACATGATAGGTCTGAGGACACTTGCCTTCACCAGGTTGTTGCTCAGAGGGATCTTCAGCAACACACTCAGGAACCATGAGCGGCTTGTTGTCTAAGTAAAGCAAGCATATATTCAATACATTTGGAAGGTAAAAATGAACATCACATCACCCATGTACAAATGTTGGCACACAACTCGAGAAGGTACAGTATTAAGTATAGAGGAATGAGGTCAAGTTATAAAAATGGACTAATTCTAATTGGGGAATTGATTACTCTCTAAATATTTGGAACATAGCTCAAAAAGGTTAAGTAGTGATTAAAACAAATGAAAGCTAGAATTATAAGACAAACTACTCTCATTTGGAAATTTGATTATCTTTTTAGTATTATCCATAATTACATTCCTAATTCTATTTATGTCATTAAGGCCTAGAGGTTAAGCCAAAAATAATTCCAAGTAATGTATAACACTAATATCTCAAGATTAAATGTACTTTATTCGTAGGGTTCTCCTTTTATTTATTTCATTAAATAAATAAATCAACATGTACTTTAATTCTATATCCTAAGTGTAAAAATTAAAGTGTACAAATTACAGTTGGTCATATTTTACTTGAACATAAAATAATTTGGTGAACATTTTGCAATTTGAACCACTAAATTTGGAGTTCATATGAAAAAGATATGAAATAAACAAGTTTTGAAGTTTGAAATATGAAATTAGGGCTAAATCTGTGATTAAATAAAAGTCCAGGGGTCTAATTAAAACAAACCAGGGACCTATGCGCTAAAACTGAGGACGACGGGTTGATTTCCAATAAACTAGGTCTCTTTAAGAAAACTACCGCGCGAAGGGGCATCGGGTGATTCTAAATGTCAGATCTAAAACCAACGGATGAGATTAGATCTGCGGCCGAGGGCGCGCGCGTGGGCGGCTGAGCACTGACAAGCGGGCCAGGGAGTGTCAGCGACAGAGGTGGAGAGTGCGCTGACCGAACGGGCCCAGAGAGTGTCAGCGATAGAGGGGAGAGCGTGCTGACTGAGCGTACCCAGCGCCAGAGAGAAACGGACGGTTGTAGGGGTCTGAGCCGTTCGATCAAGATCTGACGGAGGGGGGTCCGAGGCGGTCCAAGGGGGGTCCGAGGGGGTCCAAGCCGTTCAATCAAGATCGGACCAGGGAAATCAGACCAGGAAGGATGAGCGGCTGCAAGTGGCACTGACAGGCGGGCCAGGGCGTCAGGCGCGCGTGCGTGAAGCGGTATCCCACGGTCCGGGCCGTGCGATCAAGATCGGGCGGGGGAAAATCAGACCGGGGAAACAGACATGCGCGAAGCGGCGCCGCTCCTCTCCGCAGCGGTGAGGTCGCTAGAGTTGAGGCAGGCACGAGCTAGGGTGGCTCCGGGGTCGCCGGAGTTGGGCAGAGGGGAAGAGGGTGCCACGGCGAACTCAATGGCGGGGAAGAGGCCATGAATCCACGGGCAGAGAGGGGAGAACGGCGATGAGAAGGCCTCGGGCGGGTCGGAGTAACTCCGATGAGCCATTCCGGCCACGGGGAGGGGACTTAAGGCGCTAAGGCCTTGGCTAACTTCATCAGAGGCAGGGGTGACACAGGGGCCTACTCTGGTGAACTAGACCAGGCTAAATCGGCCAGCCACCGCGCGAGCACGGCGGACCGCCGCGACCGAGCACCGGCGAAGGCGAAATTAGCCGAGCATAGAGCGCAATAAGGAAAATTGGGCACGGGCAAAGGTGTCTCACCTCGAGGCGGAGCTCGGGGAGGCTTGGAGCGGTCTCCGGCGAGTTGGATGGCCGAGAACGCGGGCGCGGGTCTCCAGCGGTGGCTGGCGGCGAGGGCAGAGCGCGAGAGAGGGCGAAGCTGCGCGAAATGAGGTGAGGGGTGTGTGCAGGGCACTGGCGGGGCTCTAAAAAGGGAGCTGGGCACGTGGGCGGGCGTCGTGGCCGAGAAATCCGGTGACGTGCTCGAGTGCGCACGTGCCAGTCCACGGCGAGCACGGAGAAGGCGGAACTGACAGGGCAGGCCCACGGTGCAGAGAGAGAAAAAAGGGGTGCGTGGGGCAACCTCTTGGCGACTGGCGATCCGGGCCCACGAGACAGAGAGAGAGGGAGCACGTGAGCGAGGGGAAACTGGCACCGACAGATCAGCCCCACTGGGCAGAGAGCGAGAGAGAGAGCGCGCAGGAGAGGAGAACTGCCGCTGACAGGCAGGGTCCGCTTGTCAGGCGGTGCGGGCGCCCGAGCGCGCGACCTGGCTGGGCTTAGTGGGCCGATTGGGCTGCTTTCTCTTTTCCTTTTTCTCTGAATTTTCTAATTCCTTTTCTATTCCTTTTCTATAGGGTTTTTCAAATCCAAATTCAAACTAGGTTTCAAATTCAAATAAATTCAAACTTGTGCAACACTTCAAACAATATTTTAAACTCAGCATGATGCAACATGTCATGACTCATAAGGTTTTGGCAAAAATAAATAATTAACCTCCACTAGTTTAGGCTATCTCTAATCAAAAAGGAAAAAGGGAGAATGAATCTAGAGAGAGAAAACCTAGAGTGAGAAAAAGAAGAGTAACACATGATTTTGGGTGATAATTAGAAAGAAATTTTATACCCCTAAAATTAGGGTGTTACAATGTCTTCCTCTTGTTTGGGACCACTGAGAAAATTCTTTATCCAACCTTCTTTTTCCAAGAATCGGTGAGCCCAAAGTACTAGTCTTTGTACCAACAATAGGTGAGATTGTAGTATCTTTTTGAATAATTTTTTCATATTCTCCAAAAAACTTGGTGAACCATTATTGTTTGGCCAAGGACATGTTTATCTAGATGTCGATAAACTGTTGACACGTCTTCTCATAAAAGAAGTCCAAAAAATTCGTCTTCTAGTTTGCATTTCTTAGAGCTTGATGGATACATAGCACATTATGGAAAAACAAATGAGATGTTGGACTTCTATGTGCTAAGAATGCTTTTGTAGCTTCCTCAAATGCCCTAAGAAATTATCCAATCGCCTCAGAATTTGTCCACTCTTCATCATCTGGTGAAGGCTCAAGTTGTTCCTCAGCATATCTCTTCAAGACAACTTTGTACTCAATGGCCTCCATAATCATGTTGTGTGTCGAATTTCAACGGTTTGGAACATCAAGAATTAATCTGGCCTTTGAAGTCAATCCAAACCTCTCAGCGATCTCATTAAAAGCTTGTATGTGAGAGGGTGAGGATATGATATGTCTGACCAGATCACAAATCTTATCGATTGCTCCATGAGCAATTGCTGTTCCATCTTGAACTAGGAGGTTCAAGATATGTGCACAACATCGAACATGAAGAGCGCCTCCAAATAACATTTCCAAACGTCCACTTTCTCGAAGGAGGTCACATGTTGGAGGCATTATCCAATGTGATAGTAAACACCTTCTCTTTTATCCCCCACTATATGAGACACTTTGTAATTACTTCTTCGATTTCTAGGCTCGTGTGGATATTTGATATCTTTGAATGCAATAGTCTTCTTTTTCAAGATAAAGTTTGCACCAATGTAGTGGGCTGCCAAGCAAAGATAACCCAACTTCTGATTTGAGGTCCATAGATCAGATGTCAAGCAAATCCGAGAGTTAAGATTCTATAGCTCATTCCTTAGCTCTTACCTTATCATCTTGAATCTGGTAATACAATCATTTCACATTGTTTGACACCCAACACCGCTGAACGATGGCTGCAATGACTCCATCCACGGGGCAAAGAAAGTACAATCAAACTTGTTGAATGTGACCTTGGTACTGATGCACCACTTAACCATGCACTTGCAAGTCTTTCGAGGGTCAAACACAAATGAACCTTCTCCTGGCCTTTTTCTCATTGTAGCAATGAATCACTTGCGGTTCTCAACTGGAATTTTAGGACATGTATCCGCAACATGGTTTATAAGGCTATTTGTGCCTGAATTCATTTTACTTGTCAGCTTTGTGCCACAATATTTGCAAATAGCCTTCATCACTCTATCAACCTCAACTAACACCTGTTGAAAATACTCCCAAACCTTTGCTCTTCTGGTCGGCATTTGCACCGATTGGTCATCCGAGGTGGTATTAGTACCTGAACCCTCACTTACCTCTAAATCCATCTATGTTTAAAAGAAAACTAAACAAAGTTAACAATTCAATTAACAAAGGAGAAACATACAAAAGGCTAGGAAGCGGAGGAGCATTCAAAATTACCACAAAATTGTCTATTAATCTATAAGTTTACTCCACAAGCCACATGTTCAATGCATCCATCCATTATATCCAAAATCAGTTATTTTGGTTCAGTTATGTAGTTATAGCAAGATTCGACTTTCATGCCAAATTATGGTTCCCTTTCCCTCTATACTAAGAATATAACATCACTACTTTAATCTAATCAAACTTGTAGATAACCAGAACTCAAGAAGTAAGAATATAAATCCAAATAGCCAAATTGCTTAAGTTAGGGTTTAAGTGCTCAATTTTGCACATCAGGAATGGAAGAGAAGGGGTGGGCGTACCTCTTGCTGTTGGGTGCTTGTCTCCGGATAAGGGACTGGCGAAGATTTGGCGTAGGGCGGCGGTGGCGGTCATGACGACGTCCAGTCGTGCTGGCGAGGGGGCGGGGGAGCGTCGAGGCAGATTGGACTGAGGGGTCGCTAGGGCGCCGGGGCGGGATGCGGGTGGAGCCAGGGCAAGGGGGAGCGCCGATCGTTGAGGCCCGAGGCACACGAGTGTTAAAATGCGGATGGTCGAGGCCCGAGGCGCACTGTTCGAATACAAATGGGTGAAGACCATGGAAGCCCACGCTTATGCAAACCCATCTACACGTATGGGTATCAACCGTTTTGACCCGTTCACAAAATAAACCCATCCTACCCAACCTCTTTGGAACTAGTATCACTTGCATCTTTATATTTCTAGCAAAAGGCCCCTGTTTGGTTTGGTGATTAATGACATCACAAGATTCTTATGTCTAACGTATATTTTGTAGCGATACATAAGTTAAGTCACAATGGAACACGATGATTGAGCTTAAACAGTTTTTATGCTCTTGATGACGATGGTCCAACGATCAGTTTCAAAAGAAACGATTCCAAAGGTTAAGAATCAGCTAGATCTAAGTGTCAATGAAGATGTCGAATAGTTAGGGTGTGTTTGGTTGGAGAGTCAATTAGAATGGAGTGGTTCTATTCTCCGTTTGGCAAGCAGAATAGAGTCACTATTTTTCGTTTGGTTGAAGAGTAGAATAGAGAGGAACCGCTCCATTCTTTGTTTGGTTGGAGAGTAATATGAGTGTAGAGGGAAGAATAGGGAGGAGAGCGCTCGCGGCCGATTATTTTGACTCAAGAATCCGCTCCGCTCATCTTTTGTTGAAAACCAAAACATCCAAAAAAAAACTAGAATGAAGCCGCTCTATTCTTCTTCACTCTAAAAAAAATTGAGTTATGATATGATCTTTATTTTATTTTAACTGTATTATAACGCGTGGCATAAGATGGATGGCTTGACCTAGGCAAGTCAATCTAGGTGCGACGATGGTGCACACTTTTTGGGTGCTAGTTAACAGCACACAGGAAGTTTGGAAGGAGAAAAAACAAATAGCTAGAGAATGGATAAAAAACACAATTTGGAAGGGGAAAAAACAAATAAAGAATGTGGAACGTTGATTTGAGCTTAGCAGTAGTACGTAGCTGCTGCGTCTCTCTCTCTCTCTCTTCTCCTTGCGGTGACATCGTCAGTTGCAGCACGCGTACGTACTACAATACAGTGGCATCGTCGAGCTAAGCAGCATGCCTGCAGCTGATTTCCGAAGCCTCTCGCTCCGTAAAAGCTCATGGATTCGACGACTGGACTGCTCCCAAACCTGTGATGGTTAGTAATGATAGTAGAGCTGCATCACTATAGAGCACTTTTACGGTGTCCATTGCAAAACACAGGTGCGGTGTGGTCCGGTTTCCGGTATGGAATAATTAATCCCAGTCCTCAATCCGTTCGACGACGGGCACTTTCCGACGACGGCAACCAACCAACCAACCACTTGCCCGGTGGACGGATACAGGCCATCATCTATCCGCTTTGGATTTGGATTTGGATTGGGAGACGTTCGAGTAGGTGAGCGAGGTCGTTGCCTCCTCCTCCTTATCCTCTCTGGTTGGCGCTGGCGGAAACAGGGACAGGGATCAGATAGGGAAGGGCAGGAAAGTGACCCGCAAGATTACTATCCATCCTCATCACAGACTTTATTCATCTACATCCGGTGTGTGTTAGTAACCGGTAAAAGAGACGTTTTGTTTTATTTTCTAATGCCCTGCGCTTGCATCCTTCTGTCAGGATCAACAACTTGCTGAAGAGTGCCATCAACAACCGCAGCAGTGCTAGTAATCTGAACACAAATCTGAGAGCGTCTATTTCTTGTTGTTATCATGCGCCCAACCATTCACAAGTCTGTGCAGCAGGAACCGTTCTTATCTTTTTTATCTATTCATTTAATTATTATTGTAATTATTATAGTTTTCTCTAAATATGGATAGAAAACAAAATCAAATTAACTAATTACAACATGAAAATAAACAAGCAAACGGAAAATAAAGAGGATGAAGATAAAAAGTACAAAGAATAAGAAGATAAGAATTAAAGACCATCGAAAACAAAACTATAAAGTAAAAAAAGGAAAAGAAACCAAGCAAGAAAAATACAACAAGAAACATAAAATAGTTAGAAAATAACAAACAAATAAATAAAATATACCATAAGAAAGATAAACAAAATAAAAAGGCAAGCATTTTGCACTGGGCCGCAGTTGCATAGTTTCTGGTCGGCGTGTGGCTTCCTGCCATCCGCGTATGATGGTTTGTATCGCGTCACGCATATCACGCCATGCTGTTCCCGTAACCGCAATGGCAGTTGAACCTGACCTGATTGGCCAAATGTGGTCGGTTGCTTGCTTCCTTGTGTGGTTGGGTGCATATTTGTCTTCATGGAACAAACTATATTTGTGGTATTACGAATAAATCTACTTACATCCTTAATTTTGACTATTTTTTTACAGAAAGAATACTGATACCTTTGGCACCAAATATGCAGTATGAAAATATATTTCGGTTATAAATTAAGTTTGACTTAGGATGGCTCTGACTCTGCCAAATGTTGTTTTGATTGAAACAGAGGGATTTAGGGGGGGGGGGGGGGGGGGGGGGGGAGGTGGTGGTGGTTTGGGACTACTCTGCTCCACCATGTAGCAATTCTACTCTAGAGTTGATCAATAGTTTAATGTGTTTGGATTGTAACTTGCTCCAGCTCCACGGAATTAAAGGCAGCGGTGGTGTTGGTGCTAGTCGTCGTTGATGGTGCTACAGCGCTGGCCCTAGCTGTTAGTGAAAAATCGTTGAAGGCCATGCCAGGGCTGCTGGTCATGCCACGCCTGAGGCCACTGGCTGCATGACACCATGCACGTGAACAGACCCTGCGAGTGAACAGTCATCTAGCAAATCCCGACAGAATAGGCGGCGTCGACGGACCCTGCGCACGAAGGAAATAAATTAAAACGAAGAGTTTGAGTTGCGTAATCAGTGGTACGTGGGTAATTTTGTATCAACTCCATATGTGGAGAGTACCTCTCTTTTGCTGCTCCAAATTGGTAGAGTTAGAGTAAACCCCACGTCTTTTAGGAGCGAAACTGGTTGGAGTTGAGAGTGTTTGGCAACTGATTTAGGGAGCAGAGCTGAGATTTATAGATTGGAGCAGTCTAAAAAACCCCTCTTGCTCCTTGATTTAAACAGTAAGCTCTATCCATTTCTGTTTTTCATTACTACCATCAATCTTTCACATGCGCCATGTTATTCGTTGGACCACACTTTCTGTTTTTTCGAAGTAAAGCAGCTCCCTAGGCTAGTCCATTAATACCGCACGATATGCCAGCCCGCAACAAACCTCAATGGGCCAATTATGAACTCCGATGCCTGTAGGTGACCGGAAGTAGAGATTATATCCGATACCTCATGTTAAAAACTCCATTAAAACATGGGTATTTTGATGCTGACATGTATTTTATTGGACCATTTACCATACCTATCAAGAATAGTGAGTATGGGTATATTTTCTCTTGCCCCATATTCGTTACCGGATAGAAACCCGCTAGCCTATGACAAGTGGAACTAGATTATTAGAAGTGTTTCATATAAAATAAAATATTGAACTTGTGATAAAATTATGTTGAGTTTGATGAATTTCTCATTTTGAACACAAAAAATAATATGCAATTTTAGTATCTTCCATTATTGATGATTACATATGAAGCTGCAATATTCTATATTTGCTACTTTTTTATGATTCAAATAATCATGTCTACTTAAATTTTGTTGGGTATGCGCTTCAGTGAAATTTCCATAGATACGATGCATGAAATCCTGTGAGGTACATGTATAAAACGTGTTCGTCTAACTTGTTTTTGTAGGGTATGATGTGAATAGTATGGCCTTAATATGTTGTAATGTTTTGGTCATAACTTTTGTGCATGCTTGCGTGTTGCAAAGTATCACAACCAGGTTGAGGTTGCTTCATTATTGTATAACGACCTGCGCGTCGACATGTGATTGAAAGGGAAATGTGCCCTTGGGCCATTTCTAAGTATTTTGATGATTGAGTGCCAACACAAGTGCTTAAGTGTTAAAGTATCCCAAGTGATGGACAAAGTGCAAATCAAAAGTAAAGGTATGTTTCTAGACTTAGTACATTGTTTTATGGACTAATGTATTGTGTCTAAGTGCTGGAAACAGGAAAAATCGAGTTAGAAAAGAGATGACTTAGTTCAGCCAAAGTCTGCTCAGTCTGGGTACACCGGACTGTCTGGTGGTGCACCGGACAGTGTCCAGTGCGCCAGGCTGGCTTTGGCGAACTTGCTGCTCTCGGGACTTCGACGGCGGTGTACGGCTATAAATCACCGGACTGTTCGGTGGTGCACCGGACTGCCCGGTGAGCCATTCACAGGCGAACTCGTCGCTCTCGGGAAGCCATCAACCGCGTACAGCTATAAATCACTGGACTGTCCGGTGGTGCACCGGACTGTCCGGTGAGCCAACGGTCAGCCGGGGCAACGGTCGGCCGAGGATTCCGCGCGTGACGCGTGGCCGAGCCAACAGTCACATTGGGGCACCAGACTGTCCGGTGTGCACCGGACAGTGTCTGGTGCGCCAACGGCTCTGAAACTCCAACGGTCGGCTTCGCCAAAGAAGGAAATAAATCCGCACCGGACAGTGTCCGGTGTTGCACCGGACTGTCCGGTGCGCCAGTTGACAGAAGGCAAGAACTGCCTTCCTACAATGCTCTCAACGGCTCCTAGCTGCCTTGGGGCTATAAAAGGGACCCCTTGGCGAATGGAGAAGATATCCAAGCATTCTTTGAGCATAGTTGATCACTCACACTTCGTTCTTGCGAACTTGTTCGACATTCTTAGTGATTTGAGCTCCGTTCTAGTGAGAAACTCGTGATAGTCTCTTGAGCTCAAGTCTAGGTCTTGTGTGTGCGTATTTGTTGTGATCTTTGTGTCTTGTGTGAGTTGCTCATCCCTCCCTTACTCCGTGCTTCTTTGTGAACTTCAAGTGTAAGGGCGAGAGACTCCAAGTTGTGGAGATTCCTCGCGAACGAGATATAGAAAAGCAAAGCAAAACACCGTGGTATTCAAGTGGGTCTTTGGACCGCTTGAGAGGGGTTGATTGCAACCCTCGTCCGTTGGGACGCCACAACGTGGAAGTAGGCAAGTTTTGTACTTGGCCGAACCACGGGATAAACCATTGTGTCTATCTGTGTTGATTCTCTTGTGGTTATCGTGTCTTGCAAGAACTCCTCTCTAGCCACTTGGCGATTATTGTGCTAACGCTTAATCAAGTTTTTGTGGCTTAAGTTTAAGTTTTACAGGATCACCTATTCACCCCCCCTCTAGGTGCTCTCAATTGGTATCGGAGCCGTTCTCTTCACGAAGGGACTAATCGCCCGAAGAGATGGATCCTAAGGGGAAGGGAATTGTGATCAACGATAAGGAGAAGGAGTCCTTCGTCAACGAGCCGAAGGATGACAAGCCCATCGACTCGGGCTCGGGCCACAAACGTAAAGATGGGAATAAGAAGAAGACAAGGCGCATCAAGGAGATCGTCTACTACGACGACAGCGACGAGTCCACTTCTTCCCAAAAGGACAACGACGACAACGACTACGACAAAAGAAAGACGGTTAATTCAAACTTTTCTTTCGATTACTCTCGTATTCCGCAGAGTTCAAATGCACATTTGCTTTCCATCCCTCTTGGCAAACCTCCACACTTTGATGGGGAGGACTACGGATTTTGGAGTCACAAAATGCGTAGTCACTTGTTCTCTCTCTATCCAAGCATATGGGAGATTGTTGAGAATGGAATGAAATTTGATAGCTTGGATAGTCCTATATTTATTAATGAACAGATTCATAAAAATGCACAAGCTACTACTGTGTTGTTAGCCTCTTTGTGCAGGGACGAGTACCATAAGGTGAGCGGCTTGGACAATGCCAAGTAGATCTGGGACACCCTCAAGATCTCTCATGAGGGGAACGGCGTCACCTTGCTCACCAAGATGGAGTTGGTGGAGGGCGAGCTTGGAAGATTCGCGATGATAAGGGGCGAGGAGCCAACCCAAACATACAACCGGCTCAAGACCCTCATCAATAAAATAAGGAGCTACGGAAGCACGCGATGTACGGACCACGACGTCGTTCGTCTAATGCTAAGGTCCTTTACTGTACTTGATCCACATCTGGTGAACAATATTCGTGAAAATCCTAGGTACACCAAGATGTCGCCCGAAGAAGTTCTTGGGAAGTTTGTAAGCGGGCGAATGATGATCAAGGAGGCGAGGTACGTCGACGATGCACTAAATGGACCAATCCAAGAGCCTCAAACTATTGCTCTCAAGGCAACGAGGAGCAAGGAGGCGCTACCTAGCAAGGTGGTGCAAGTAGAGGCGGCCGGGCTTAATGATGAAGAAATGGCCCTCATCATCAAGCGCTTCAAGACGACGCTAATGTGTCGCAAGGAGCATCCCAAGAAGAACAAGACGAAGGGAAAGCGCTCCTGCTTCAAGTGCGGTAAGATTGGTCATTTTATCGCTAATTGCCCTGATAATGATAGTGACCAGGAACAAGAGAAGAAAGGGGAAAAGAAGAAGTACAAGAAGGCTAAGGGCGAGGCACATCTTGGCAAGGAGTGGGACTCGGATTGCTCTTCATCCGACGATGAAGGACTTGCCGCCGCTGCCTTCAACAAGTCATCCCTCTTCCTCAACGAGCATCACACATGCCTCATGGCGAAGGAGAAGAAGGTATGTACTCGGGATACCACTTATGCTTCTTCAAGTGATGATGAGTCTAGTGATGATGATGAAATAGACTATTCTAGTTTATTTAAAGGTTTAGATAGAAATAAAATTAATAAAATCAATGAATTGATTGATGCTTTAAATGATAAGAATAGGTTATTTGAAAAGCAAGAGGATCTTTTATATGAAGAGCATGATAAATTTGTTAGTGCACAAAACTCACTTGCTCTAGAAGTTAAAAGGAATGAAATGCTTTCTTGTGAACTATCTACTTGTCATGAAACCATTTCTACTTTAAAAGGTGTTAATGATAATTTAAATGCTAAATTAGAAGTAGCAAGTAAATCTAACTCTTGTGTAGAACATGTTATGATTTGCAATAGGTGCAAAGATTTTAATGTTGATGCTTGTAGTGAACACCTAGCTTGCATTTCTAAATTAAATGATGAAGTGGCTAGTCTTAATGCCCAACTTAAGACTAGCAAGAATGAATTTAACAAGATAAAATTTGCAAGGGATGCCTACACAATTGGTAGACACCCCTCAATTAAGGATGGACTTGGCTTCAAGAGGGAAGTCAAGGACTTAACAAGCCATAAGGCTCCCATCTCCGCCAAGGAGAAAGGGAAGGCCCCTATGGCTAGTAGTGCTAAAAAGAACCATGCTTTCATGTATCATGATAGGAGACATTCTAGGAATGCCTATAGAAGTTATAATGCTTTTGATTCTCATGCCATGTTTGCTTCTAGTTCTTCCTATATGCATAATAGAGATATATCTAGGAGAAATGTTGTTCATCATATGCCTAGGAGAAATGTTGTTAATGTTCCTAGGAAAGTAATGAATGAACCTTCTACAATTTATTTTGCTTGCAATGCTTCCTTTGCTATTTGTAGAAAGGGTAAGAAGGTAATTGCTAGGAAGTTAGGGGCCAAATGTAAGGGAGACAAATCTTGCATTTGGGTCCCTAAGACTATTGTGACTAACCTTGTAGGACCCAACAAGAGTTGGGTACCTAAGACCCAAGCCTAAATTTGCCTTGCAGGTTTATGCATCCGGGGGCTCAAGCTGGATTATCGACAGTGGATGCACAAACCACATGATAGGAGAGAAGAGGATGTTCTCTTCCTACGTCAAGAACTAGGATCCCCAAGATTCAATAATATTCGGTGATGGGAACCAAGGCAAGGTGAAAGGGTTAGGTAAAATTGCTATTTCGTCCGAGCACTCTATTTCTAATGTGTTTTTAGTTGAGTCACTTGGATATAATTTGTTATCTGTAAGTCAACTTTGCAATATGGGATATAATTGTTTATTCACTAATGTAGATGTGTCTGTCTTTAGAAGGAGTGATGGTTCACTAGCTTTTAAGGGTGTACTAGACGACAAACTTTATTTAGTTGATTTTGCAAAAGAGGAGGCCGGTCTAGATGCATGCTTAATTATTAAGACTTGCATGGGCTGGTTGTGGCATCGCCGTTTAGCACATGTGGGGATGAAGAACCTTCACAAGCTTCTAAAGGGAGAACACGTGATAGGTCTAACTAATGTGCATTTCGAAAAGATAGACCTTGTGCAGCTTGTCAAGCAGGCAAACAGGTGGGAAGCTCTCATCACACCAAAAATGTGATGACCACATCAAGACCTTTGGAGATGCTTCATATGGACCTCTTCGGACCCGTCGCCTATCTGAGTATAGGAGGAAGTAAGTATGGTCTTGTTATAGTTGATGATTTTTCCCGCTTCACTTGGGTATTCTTTTTGCAGGATAAATCTGAAACCCAAGGGACCCTCAAGCGCTTCCTAAGGAGAGCTCAAAATGAGTTTGAGCTCAAGGTGAAGAAGATAAGGAGCGACAACGGGTCCGAGTTCAAGAATCTTCAAGTGGAGGAATACCTTGAGGAGGAAGGGATCAAGCACGAGTTCTCCGCTCCCTACACACCACAACAAAATGGTGTGGTAGAGAGGAAGAACAAGACGCTCATCGATATGGCGAGGACGATGCTTGGAGAGTTCAAGACCCCCGAGCGCTTTTGGTCGGAAGCCGTGAACACGGCTTGCACGCCATCAACAGGGTCTACCTTCACCGCCTCCTTAAGAAGACTTCGTATGAGCTACTAACCGGTAACAAACCCAATGTTTCGTATTTTCGAGTTTTTGGGAGTAAATGCTACATTCTAGTGAAGAAGGGTAGGAATTCTAATTTTGCTCCCAAAGCTGTAGAAGGGTTTTTGTTAGGTTATGACTCAAATACAAAGGCGTATAGGGTCTTCAACAAATCATCAGGTTTGGTTGAAGTCTCTAGCGACGTTGTATTTGATGAGACTAATGGCTCCCTAAGAGAGCAAGTTGTTGATCTTGATGATGTAGATGAAGAAGACGTTCCAACGGCCGCGATACGCACCATGGCGATTGGAGACGTGCGGCCTCAGGAACAAAAAGAGCAAGATCAACCTTCTTCCTCAACGATGGTGAATCCCCCAACCCAAGATGACGAACAGGTACCTCAAGTGGAGGCGCATGATCAAGGGGGAGCACAAGATGTCCTAGCTGAAGAGGAAGAAGCACCTCAGGCACCTCCAACCCAAGTTCGAGCGACGATTCAAAGGAATCATCCCGTCGACCAAATTTTGGGTGATATTAGCAAGGGAGTAACTACTCGCTCTAGATTGGTGAATTTTTGTGAGCATTACTCTTTTGTCTCTTCTATTGAGCCTTTCAGGGTAGAAGAGGCCTTGCTAGATCCGGACTGGGTGTTGGCCATGCAGGAAGAGCTCAATAATTTCAAGAGGAATGAAGTTTGGACACTGGTGCCTCGTCCCAAGCAAAACGTTGTGGGAACCAAGTGGGTGTTCCGCAACAAACAGGACGAGCACGGGGTGGTGACGAGGAACAAGGCTCGACTTGTGGCAAAAGGTTATGCCCAAGTCGCAGGTTTGGACTTTGAGGAGACTTTTGCTCCTGTGGCTAGGCTAGAGTCCATTCGTATCTTGCTAGCATATGCCGCTCACCATTCTTTCAGGTTGTACCAAATGGATGTGAAGAGCGCTTTCCTCAACGGGCCGATCAAGGAGGAGGTGTACGTGGAGCAACCCCCTGGCTTCGAGGATGAACGGTACCCCGACCACGTATGTAAGCTCTCTAAGGCGCTCTATGGACTTAAGCAAGCCCCAAGAGCATGGTATGAATGCCTTAGAGACTTTTTAATTGCTAATGCTTTCAAGGTTGGGAAAGCCGATCCGACTTTATTCACTAAGACTTGTGATGGTGATTTGTTTGTGTGCCAAATTTATGTCGATGACATAATATTTGGTTCTACTAATCAAAAGTCTTGTGAAGAGTTTAGCAGGGTGATGACGCAGAAATTCGAGATGTCGATGATGGGCGAGTTGAACTACTTCCTTGGGTTCCAAGTGAAGCAACTCAAGGACGACACTTTCATCTCCCAAACGAAGTACACACAAGACTTGCTAAAGCGGTTTGGGATGAAGGACGCCAAGCCCGCAAAGACTCCAATGGGAACCGACGGACACACCAACCTCAACAAAGGAGGTAAGTCCGTTGATCAAAAGGCATACCGGTCTATGATAGGGTCTTTACTTTATTTGTGTGCTAGTAGACCGGATATTATGCTTAGCGTATGCATGTGTGCTAGATTTCAATCCTATCCAAGGGAGTGTCACTTAGTGGCTGTGAAGCGAATTCTTAGATATTTAGTCGCTACGCCTTGCTTCGGGATCTGGTATCCAAAGGGGTCTAACTTTGACTTGATTGGATACTCAGATTCCGACTATGCTGGATGTAAGGTCGATAGGAAGAGTACATCGGGGACGTGCCAATTCTTAGGAAGGTCCCTGGTGTCGTGGAACTCTAAGAAACAAACTTCCGTTGCCCTATCCACCGCTGAGGTCGAGTATGTTGCCGCAGGACAGTGTTGCGCGCAACTACTTTGGATGAGGCAAACCTTCCGGGACTTTGGCTACAATCTGAGCAAAGTACCACTCCTATGTGACAATGAGAGTGCTATCCGCATAGCGGAAAATCCTATTGAGCACAGCCGCACAAAGCACATAGACATCCGGCATCACTTTTTGAGAGACCACCAGCAAAAGAGAGATATCGAAGTGTTTTATGTTAGCACCGAGAACCAGCTAGCCGATATCTTTACCAAGCCTTTAGATGAAAAGACCTTTTGCAGGCTGCGTAGTGAGCTAAATGTCTTAGATTCGCGGAACTTGGATTGATTTATAGCATACATGTGTTTATGCCTTGATCATGTTCCTTATTCATTTTGTTGCTTACTTATGGTGCTCAAGTTGTATAAACACTCCCCGGACCTCACAAGTCCTTTTGCAAGTGATGCACATATTTAGGGGGAGATGTGCTACAACTTGACCCTTTGAGACTAACCGTGTGCTTGAGTTCTCTTAATTTAGTCTCAAAGGAAGTTTGAAAGGGAAAAGGTGGACTTGGACCATGAAAGACTTCCACTGCACTCCGATGAGAGGGTAACCTATTCCAAGTTCATCTCATATACTCTTATTGCCTTTGTATTCTTATTTGAAGATTTTGGTGAGGCAATGGGGTTTTAGGGCCAAGATTGATCCCGTTTTGGTGCTTGATGCCAAAGGGGGAGAAAATAAAGGCCAAAGCAATAAATGGATCAGCTACCACTTGAGAAATTTTGAAAATAGTAGAATAGAGCTTTTGGTTTGTCAAAACTCTCTTGTTGTCTCTTTTGTCAAAAGTTGGCCTCTTGTGGGGAGAATAGTCGATTATGGGAAAAAGGGGGAGTTTTTGAAATCTTGAATCAATTTCTCTTGGAACGACTCTCTTTATGTCCTAACAAGTGTGTTTGACTTAGAGATAGAAATTTGAGGTTGATTTGCAAAAACAAAACCAAGTGGTGGCAAAGAGTGATCCATATATGCCAAATTTGAATCAAAACAATTTTGAGTTCTCATTTGTATTGATGTTGCACTTCTTTTAGTTGCTTTTTGTTGTGTTGGCATAAATCACCAAAAAGGGGGAGATTGAAAGGGAAATGTGCCCTTGGGCCATTTCTAAGTATTTTGGTGATTGAGTGCCAACACAAGTGCTTAAGTGTTAAAGTATCCCAAGTGATGGACAAAGTGCAAATGAAAAGTAAAGGTATTCTAGACTTAGTACATTGTTTTATGGACTAATGTATTATGTCTAAGTGCTGGAAACAGGAAAAATCGAGTTGGAAAAGAGATGGCTTAGTTCAGCCAAAGTCTGCTCAGTCTGGGTACACCGGACTGTCCGGTGCGCCAGGCTGGCTCTGGCGATCTTGCTGCTCTCGGGACTTCGACGACGGTGTACGGCTATAAATCACCGGACTGTCCGGTTGTGCACCGGACTGTCTGGTGAGCCGTTCACAGGCGAACTCGTCGCTCTCGGGAAGCCATCAACGACGTACGGCTATAAATCACCGGACTGTCCGGTGGTGCACCGGACTGTCTGGTGAGCCAACGGCCAGCCAGGGCAACGGTTCGCCGAGGATTCCGCGCGTGACGCGTGGCCGAGCCAACGGTCACATTGGGGCACCGGACTGTCCGGTGTGCACCGGACAGTGTCCGGTGCGCCAACGGCTCTGAAACTCCAACGGTCGGCTTCGCCAAAGAAGGAAAGAAATCCGCACCGGACAGTGTCCGGTGGTGCACCGGACTGTCCGGTGCGCCAGTCGACAGAAGGCAAGAATTGCCTTCCTACAATGCTCTCAACGGCTCCTAGCTGCCTTGGGGCTATAAAAGGGACCCCTTGGCGCATGGATAAGATATCCAAGCATTCTTTGAGCATAGTTGATCACTCACACTTCGTTCTTGCGAACTTGTTCGACATTCTTAGTGATTTGAGCTCCGTTCTAGTGAGAAACTCGTGATAGTCTCTTGAGCTCAAGTTAGGGTCTTGTGTGTGCGTATTTGTTGTGATCTTTGTGTCTTGTGTGAGTTGCTCATCCCTCCCTTACTCCGTGCTTCTTTGTGAACTTCAAGTGTAAGGGCGAGACACTCCAAGTTTTGGAGATTCCTCACGAACGGGATATAGAAAAGCAAAGCAAAACACCGTGGTATTCAAGTGGGTCTTTGGACCGCTTGAGAGGGGTTGATTGCAACCCTCGTCCGTTGGGATGCTACAACGTGGAAGTAGGCAAGTTTTGTACTTGGCCGAACCACGGGATAAACCACTATATCTATCTGTGTTGATTCTCTTGTGGTTATCGTGTCTTGCAAGAACTCCTCTCTAGCCACTTGGCGATTATTGTGCTAACGCTTAATCAAGTTTTTGTGGCTTAAGTTTAAGTTTTACAGGATCACCTATTCACCCCCCTCTAGGTGCTCTCAGTGATGCTTCAAAGATTCTTCATATAATTCATTTACTAGCTATTAGATGTAGTAGCTTTGTATAGTTACATGGAGGCACTTCAAGCATGATGGCAATAAAGGGATGAAAACGGTCGGAAACAGTATTTATTCGGTAATCAGTTTTTTTCTTTGATTACGAATAAATAGGATATAGAATATATAATACAATTTTGTATTCTTGTTTTTAACATCCTTCTTGTTAAGATTCATAAAAGGTAAACCTCGAATTCATCCTACATTTTCTCAAATAATAGATATAAACTTCGGTATGGATTCGGAAACAAATTCGGTAAATTTTTCAACTTTTTGTGTTGTAGGGAGCAAAAAATAAATAAAACATCTTATATAATATTTTATTCATATTTGTACTAATGTGCTTGATAACATAAGAAATGATCAACATCAAATTTTATACATATCTATTTTAAAATATTAAATTTGTTCTAACAGTTCGGATTACCACTTTCATCCCTAGCCAATAATGATCACCACAAGACAAGAGGAGGCATGGCGATGGAGACCACAATGAATCCAAAAAAGGCCATACTATTCATGATATGATATGATTATATGTTGTGATGTTTATCTTCTTGTCTTACTATTCCTTTCATGCATTATGTTTTTGTCGTGATAGAATAGCTTCTCTTGAAAAAAGCTAAGTTTTTATGCCTTTTACCAATAGCTGCACTTAATGAAGCTGTGATCGTTGCGTGGTGTGTTTGCCAAAGCAAAACACCATCAACTATCTTTGTGATTAAGGTGGATGTTGGACATTCACATGCATAGTATTGGTTACTTAGCAAAGCTATCAAAACAGTTTTGGGCTTTATGGCATGGAGTTGGGAGCCGGGGCATTGGATGCCACCCAATAAACAAGTCATATAGAGATATGATTAACAATTTGTTATTTACCAAAGACACTTAAATTTTAGCGGTGAAGCCAAAGCTCACTAAAATTTAGTGAATATGGATCTTGGACCACTATATTTCGTTAGAGGGAAGACAATTCAATATAGTGGTGATGTATTTTATTACATTGGTTAATAGAAGATTGGTACATAACATAGTGCAAAAACTTTGTATATTTATTTTCTGTTGTAGATCATGTCTGCTAGCAACAATTCTGTTTTCAATTTGTAATCTGTGCTTGAAAAGGAGAAACTCAATGGAACTAATTTTATTGATTAGTACCGCAACCTGAGAATTTCTCAGGCAAGAGAAAGCTGAGTATGTTCTTGAGGAACCGTACCCTGATGTTGCCCAGTTTTAGGGGCAAAACCGAATGCATAGCATATGTGTGCCAGGATCCATTTTCCACACATATGTTGACGTCACAAGTGTAATATATATCAAGAGACAATACAATAAAGGCATAAAAGAGAGTATAATAACTTTATTACATCATCCGGACTTAAGAGTCTTAAACAGTACATCATCAAAGTACAATAGAAATAATATGGGTAATCTCCCACAGAAAGATGACCGGAGCGTCGCTAGACTTAGTACTCATCGTCACCATCGTCACAATCTTCCTCATCAGCTTCTAATAAAAAATTTAGCAAGGGGTGAGCTCACTTATGGTGGGGGCTTAGCAAGTGGGAGGTGTTATGCAAGGTTAACAAGGTAGGCTAAGGTTAAGCGGTAAGCATTTTAGATGGTCAATGTTTTATTAATAACACCTAACTTACTAATTATATGTGTATCCCAAAATCCCAATTAATCATAAGCACATGGTTATATCTCAAAAGCACTTAAGTGAAATCACTTAAGCAAATCATTTAAAAATCATCGGATCACGATCTATTCTCTGTCTTTAAGTTCAATTATCATGTGAGGGTCCAGGTTGCTCTTAACCATGAACACGACTGACATATCAATTTTGCACTCTGCAGACGTGGTACAACTTTACCCACAAGCCATGTATCCCCTCTAGCCTAGGTTGTACGGACCCATAAACACTGCCGATGTGAATGGCTAGGTATCCATTATGATGCTTTCATAAAATATCCTTAGTACAAAGCCACCCGCTAAGGTTTCCACGTTAGTATTGGTGACCCTTTGGGTGAGCTAACTTAGTCAAGACTACCACCCCATGTTAACGTGAGCTGCCACCAAACCACTTCCGCCCCCTCTTGCCCATCTTTCAAGTAGGGTTGCTAAGCACTAAATCTATAAAGCTATTTACCAAAGCCAGAGCCATGATAGCACTCATGGTTGCACTATTTTCTCGGTGGTCACTCCATGTTCCATTTAATACAACATGATCTTGTTTAACTATCGGGTTAACAACAAAATACAAATTTCATTTCTGGAACAATAATATCTTCAAAAGAGTGACAGTCTTATATAAAGTTGAGCAATAGCACAGTTACTACGCATAATATTAAAACCAGGTTAATCAAGGAATAAGGATAGTATTTCTAGGTAATCCTATTTAGGCAAAACACATCAAATTATGCACATATCCAAAAAGTAAATCTTATTGAAAGTATTATTTGGGTATAAATAAGAAATGCAGAGGGAGAATCCACTTGCCTTGGTCAAAGGTGTCCTACGAATCGTCTTCAAACGTATTTTGGTCTTCTACCATGAAATCAGCTTCTATTATAGATTCGCATAACCTACATACAAAAAGAAAACATACACCAAATAAATAAACATACACCATTACATGAATAAACATACATCATTGCATGAATAAACATACACCATTACATTAATAGACATATACCGAACAAACCATACTTATAAAAAGAAGATGTCTAGAATAAAAACTAATTTGTAACCCTAGAATAGGTCTACTCATATTGACATCCACCTCATTCGCTACGACATAAAATATTAATTCTTTTTTGGGTTGTCGCTAGTGAAAGCTATATGGAAATTCGACTATGAAAGTACTTTATATAACATAATTTAGATGTAGTGATTCAACCAACTCTACAGAAATAGATTAATTGTTAATTAATTGTTTCTACCATAAACATGTGTCTAATTTTAGTTTTATCTTTTCTTTCTGAAAGGAAATGACATCATTTAACTAGAGGTCAAATAATTTTAATATTAAGAGAATTAAATTAAACCACTAATTTAGCTATTCTATTTGAATCATCATGGACATGGGTATTACTTATATTATGTCAGTGTTAATAGAAACTCTATTATTTATTTAGTAGATCTAAATTAAGTATATGAACTTATGAGTACAAACTTCTCGAATAAATTCTAAAATTCATTATAAACAAAGTAAACCATGAACTTACTCATCTTGTATTTTGGTCACTAATACGTGGTCTACCAAATCATGTCATTCTTCTTTCTAAACATAAATTCTAAAATAATTGTAAACAAATTAACATACACAATATGACAGTTAATAATACATTAGTCCATTACATACACTTAAAATCAATCGTTTAACATACACATGATCTCCAAATCATAGTATACACAAATTAAAACAAATAGTTACAGAAATCATGAACTAAAGCAAACATGATTTTGAAAATTTAATAAAAATTCGAGTTGTGTTCAACCTTGCTCACGGGTCCGTGTGCAGTGAAGAAATCGAAGAATGGAGGAGGTTCGGTCACGGCGAGCAGGGGCATGGTCGGCGGCAAGGAGGGGCACAGCTGGGGTGGGCAGGACGTGGCCGGGGAGGAGCTCCGGTGAGCCCGGACGGCGGCGACGGTCGGTGTGTGAGAGAGAGGAGATGGCACGAGCGAGCTCGGGCGAGGGGAACCAGTTCTATGGGCTCGACGTCGGCTTTATAGAGAGGGAGAGGAAAAGCCGGTGAGGGAGAGGGAGAGACTGGTCGGTGGCCATTCTTGGTGGCGGTTATCTCTACTAATGGAGAGAGAGGAGTGGGGGAGGGGAAGGCGAAGGGGAGGGAGATGGAGCGGCACAGAAGCTGGAGCGGCTCCGAGGAGCTGGGCGGCTTGGCTACTGCGGCAGCAGCGCACCCGCGCGCTCAGGCTCCTGTGCCCGTGCGGCGGCTAGAAGGGAAAGGTTGGGTGGGGGCCCACCCTTCATAGAGAGGAAGGGGGGAAGAGATGAGGTGAAGGGGCACGGAATGGGCCTTGGCTAGGTTTAAATTCTTTAAAGATCATTCTCTAAAGATAAATGAGATCAAGCACTTGATTTAAATTTTTACTTTACTCTCTACTAGGTTTTAAATGACTATTAATGTATTATTTTAATTGAT
The DNA here is from genome assembly GCA_029449295.1 of Zea luxurians. Classification (NCBI taxonomy): domain Eukaryota; kingdom Viridiplantae; phylum Streptophyta; class Magnoliopsida; order Poales; family Poaceae; genus Zea; species Zea luxurians. The sequence goes on along the minus strand of JAOPSE010000011.1, from coordinate 61,865,888 downwards.
GGATTTGAGGTGTTACAAAACCTACCCCCTAAAAAGAATCTCGTCCTCGAGATTAAGAAACTTCTGAGAATAGCTGGGGAAATTCTGTTTTGAGTTCATCTTCTCTTTTCCAAGTTGCCTCATCTTCTGAATGATGACTCCATTGAACCTTGCATATATTGATAACCTTACTCCGAGTAATTCTTCGTGGTGTTTCCAAAATTCTAACTAGATACTCAGAATATGTTAAGTCCTCGTTAACGTTCAGTTCTTCCATGGGTAACTATTCTTCCGGTACTCTTGAGTTGAGAGATACATGGAATACGTCATGTACATCCGATAAACTATCGGGTAGTTCCAACTGATATGCTACTTCTCCTTTCCTTTCCAAAATCTTGAATGGACCAATATAACAGGGAGATAACTTACCTTTAACTTTAAATCTTCTCATTCCTCTCATTGGGGAAACCTTAATGTTGGGGACTTGTTCTCAAACGCTTCGGATTAAGAACAAGGCAACATAGAAAGTGTTAAATGATAAGGTCCTTCGTCCTTTGAAACATTATTTCCCTTCGGGATATAATGCACTCTGGACGAAGGTCACAAACAATATATCTTCGTAAGCGCAATAAGCTATGACGAAGGACTTATACGCAACATAAAAAGTAATATAAACATTTAAAATTTTATCATAATGTCATTTCTATTTTATTATCATATAACAATAGAAATGACTTTAAATTACAAGTGTACCTTCGAATTGCAGGAAGACAAAAGTACAAGGATGACACAAAAGCAAATGCCAAGTCAGCGTGAACAGTACGGGAGTACTGTTCATCTATTTATAGACGTGGGACGCAGCCCATGTAAAATTACATTCATGCCCATTACATTTGCTAATGACTTATGGGAATCTGTCAAGGCCTAAGTAGTCTTTTCATCTTTAAGTCGGTTCCCCTTTCTGCTATCGCGACGAAGCTTTCCTGCGCACAGCTTCGGCTGTGCACCATCCTTCGTACAGCTTGGTAATCAACCCGTCCTCTATCTCAATCCCCCTTCGTCTGGCTTAGGCTTCGTCCTGACCGTACTCCATGTTCATAATTTTGAGTCCGAAGATACCTGTTCATATAATCCACTTGGAAAACATTGTCAAATCATGTTTTTGAGGACCTTCGGAGGACGAAGGCCCCCAACAGTAGCCCCTCGCAATATTAATTTGTTAATGATAAATTCAGATTGCGATATGGACGAAGGCCTTAAGCCGAAGGTCCGAAAAAACACCTTCCCTTTGCTAGAATAGCAAAAGTCACCGACACGCGGGACCACACAGTTTCCGTCATATCGAGTGTATAAATAGGAGTCCGCCACAATTTGTTTGGTACGCTCTCTTGCCATCTGCTCCCGCTCACTAAATTTTTAGCTCTTGCGCACTAGGTTTTGCTGATCTTTTGATTTTGAAGCTTCGGCTTTGAAAACAGTTTTTTAGTGTTTCCGAAGATGTCTGAAGATAAGAAGGTCACTGCTGAGATGAAGCTGAGTCTCGACGAAGAGAAGAACTTGGGGTTCCTTATAGCGATGGCGGAGACCAATACGGAAAAAATCACCAAGGAGATTCTAGAAGGTCTGTCTGAAGATACTGGTGACAGCGACAGTTATGATGCAGAAAGCTGTGGGGGAGAGTCCGAAGATCGACCATGGCGGCCAAGTCACACGGTTTTCGGGAAAACCACTATTAAGCAGAGTCATATTGACAATATGAGGGGGAGATATTTTCGAGATATATCTATTGTGAGGGCTGATGCTGGAGAAAAAACTTCTCCCACTCCCGAAGAAGATGAAGTCGTAATCTTCCGAAGCTTTCTCAAGGCTGGGCTTCGATTCCCCCTAAGCAGCTTTGTTGTCGAAGTCCTGAATACATTTCAAATCTACCTTCATCAAATTACTCCCGAAGCTATCATTAGAATGGGGATCTTTGTCTGGGCTGTGAGAAGCCAAGGTTTAGAACCAAATGCTAAAAGCTTTTGCAACATTCATGAGTTGTTATATGAAACGAAGCCCTGGGGGAAAGAACAATATCACAACAACTTTGGTTGCTACAGCTTCGGTGCCCGCACCGGGTCAAGCTGCCCCGTGCCAACCTTTCGGAAGAGGTGGCCCGGTGCCTGGATGACAGAATGGTTTTATGTAAAGAATGACTTGACAGCGCAGGAAGATATTAAAAGTATCATTATGCGTCCTATTTGGCAACGCTTCGGTCTCCAAAAACCGAAGATTGAAATGGATGAAGCAGCCGAAGAATGCCAAAGAGCCTTCGGCGTAATCTGCTCTTTTATTGGGACAAGGGACTTGGTCCAAGAGCATATTGCCTTCAGGGTGTGGCCACTTGCAGGAAAGTGGCAAATGCCGAAGGAAGCCATCAAAGAGTCTGACGAAGGCGGACTGGTCAGACTAAAATATACATTCAGATACGGGGATAAGTTTGCTGAGCCTGATGACGACTGGTTAAAAAGCATTGAAACCTTAAGTGACGACCTGCTTGGGGTGTATTCGAAGGCCGAGAACACTGCATTATCGGCAGCCTTCGGAGGACGAAAGAAGAAAAGGCTCAACCGGGTTTTTGATGCAATCGGGTTTGTCTACCCTGACTACCATTATCCGGTGCCGGGCCGCAAAAGAAAAAATACTTCCCCTGCAACAGAGGTTGCCACAAGTGCTTCTAGTGAGCCAGCGCCGCAAAGAAAAAAGATGAAGGTGCTCACCCACCGGGCACGTTTTATTGAGCCAGCCACAGTGCCTGAATCTATCGGTGAAGTTTCCTTGGCCACTGAAACTACAGAGCCAGCTCCAGGGCCGAAAATTGAAGAAAAAACTGAAGCACCTTCAGCAGAGAAGGCAGAGAAACCGAGAATTGAAGAACCAAAAATATTGGAAATCTTAAGTCCTTCAGCAAGTGTTGAGACAATAAAAAATCAAAAGGGTCCATCGGTGACTCCGAAAAGAAAAAGAATGGTGAACGTGCTAGATGTTTTGGAGACAATCAAGTCTTCAAACATAACCCCAAAGAAGACTGTTGAACTTGCTGAAGTGTCTACTGAAGCTTTAGTTGCTGAAGCTTCGAAGCAACAACCTGAAGCTGAAGCTGGGCCTTCAGAGCCCACCAAGGAACGACCTCTGGAAACCGAACAAATAAAAATATCAGAACCAATTTTGATTGAAGAAATTGACACTGCCGCCCCCGAAGCTCCTTCCAACATATGCGATTACATCGTGCGACATGCTTCGGGGAAGAAATTATCTGAAGAAGAGACTTATGAAGCCAATCACTATGCCAGAGAGTTAAAATATCCGAAGGGGGCAGTAGTGTTCAATGGGACAAATAAAGATGACTTCCTATACTGCCTCCCTGATAACAAAGAATTATCTGTCTGCCGGGAGATGGCTAGAAGTATGGGGTTTCCAAAGCTCGAAGCTGGATTATGTGCTATGACGAAGGAGGATCTCGCGGACAGTCTTGCGTACAATAGCCTAAAGGTATGGGAATTGGGTGCTTGGGAATTTTATAATTCGTAACTCATTCTTTTATTCTTATACCAACTTTTTTACATATAGGGTTTAATTCTAAGCAACGCATTGAGAGCACAAAAGAATGCCGAAGATGAGAGCTATGAAATTGCGTTCAACACCCTACGGTCAGAAGTTATTAAACTGAGAAACGAAGCTCTAGAAAAGGATAAGATTCTGCTTACATTGGTAGACAAGGTAAAAAAGGGCGAAGCTGCCTCAAAGGTCCAGGCCGAAGTCCAAAAACGTGAGATTAAAGATCTTCAGAAACAGCTAGCTAGAGCTAAAGAGGAACGTGTGCTTGAAGAAACAAAACGAGAGCTTAGTGATCAACTGGCCAATCATTTAGAGATAAGTGTTAAGGAGCTTCGTGCATCCCAGAGAAAATGCTATGTTAAATCTATAGAATGCGTCAAAAAGATAAAATCCAGCTTCGCCAGCGTTGGCGCATTCTCTAGTGAAGAAAATTTCTCAAGAGGCAATCCCGAAGGTCCATTGGATTGGATCAGTCACGAAGCAGAGGCTTTCGAGGAAATCCTGAGCAGCCGCGGTGACATCTGCGCTTTTGCGGGCGCCAGAGGAGTTGCTACTGTTTTGGAGAGGAAAGGTTGTGAGCATGTAAAATCCTTAGCTCAGTCCGAAGCTGCCTTGTCCTCCGAAGACATCAAAGACCCCTCGGCCGAAGCAAGCATGGTTGGCGGTAAATTCTTTACTGATATCTGGGACAACGGCGGCCGAGAAATGGCGCAAGAAATTATTCAAAGGAGTGAAAAAGGCATCCATGATGCTAGGAAAGTGACAGAAGTTGCCGAAAAAAGTACAGAGCCCGAAGGGCAAATAGGTATTAATTAGTCGTTCTTATTGTGTTGTAATTTTTTATTTCAAACTTTGTTCGCGGTTTATGATAGTAATGTAGACATATTCTCTTCCCTCAGAACCTGCTGGATCGTCTGCTGACCCTCACACGAAAGGGGATGACGAAATTAAACAAATGGCCGAAGCTATCATGGATAAAGTTTTTGAACAACTTCTAAATGAGGCTGCCGAAGTAGTACTAAGAGAATACTAGATGTTATTAGAAAAAACATTTGAAATGCGATCTATGTAATATTTTGTACATTTGAATGTAATATACAAGTTTCTTTTCATTATTCAATTCTTTACGATGCATGAAACTTTACATACGTACCATTTTTGAGCCTTCGGCGAAAAAACACCTTTCCTTCTTTTCATGCTTCGTGAAGAAGACATTCTCCTTTAATACTATTCTGATGAAGCACGTCCACGCTTCGTGAAAATATTCTCCGAAGCTGTACAATTTCGATATTACTCTGATGAAGCACATCCATGCTTCGTGAAAACATTCTCCGAAGCTGTATTCCGAAGATCAACATTGTATTCCCTCGTGACTTCGCACGATTTTCACTTTCTCAAAGCGTCCTTTCGAAGGTTGATACTGTGTCCCCTTCTTTTGCCATATGCAACATGATGTATGATGCTTATGCTATGCAAAATGATGTGATGATGCTATGTTATGTAGATGACATTTGTTCCGAAGATACACACATATCCCCGTAAAACACAAAATATCTTTATATCAGCGCTGACTTTTCGCTGTAAGCTCTGCATTCCCTTAGGAACGTCTTTGGAGCTTCTTCGCCTTTTACTTAGGCGGTATCAGCGTTGACTTTTCGCTGTAAGCTCTGCATTCCCTTAGGAACGTCTTTGGAGCTTCTTCGCCTTTTACTTAGGCGGTATCAGCGTTGACTTTTCGCTGTATGCTCTGCATTCCCTTAGGAACGACTTTGGAGCAGAAAACTTACACTGCGCTCCCTTTGGAACGACTTTTTGTGACTTCGGCAACTTACTCTGCGTTCCTTAGAACGACTTTTTGTTGCTTCGAAAGATTTTTAATAACTCGAAGGTCCTCCTTGTTATCGCAAATTTTTAAGCTTCAGCAACTTAAGCCTGTGGAGAAAATAGGTTTTCTTCGTGACCAACAACGAAACTATTACATGAAAACTGAAATGTTCTTTATTACACAGAAAATAGAACTAAATGGAAAAGACTGCTATCAAGGTAGGATATTTGTCAATAATTGTGCTTCGACTCTGGCACAGTGCTATTGACTGTGCGAGCTTCAGATTGTTCTCTGAGATCCCTTTGGTGTGGAACATATTGGCTCCCTTCCGGCTGTTGGCCTTGTTGCAGCGGTGGTGGAGGCGGGGGCTGTTGCCATGAAGCTTGAGGTTGACTTGCCGAAGCTACAGAAACTGCAGGGTGGTTGCCCACGTATTCTGGGATGTAAGGCTGATGGTACGAAGCAGTATGCATGACCTGCTTCGGCTGGCCCTGTTGCGTTGCAGCTTCTGCTAGCTCCTTTTGCTTCTGGATGGTAACATGGCACATCCTGGTGGTATGGCCCTTGTTTTCACCACAGAATAAGCAAAATACTCTCCTTGGTTGATCTCCAAATCTTCCGCCGAAGCCCCTGGCGCCTCTGCCTCTTGGAGCTGGTGGCCGGAAGAAATTTTGCTGTTGCCCCGAAGCCTGTGAGGAGCACTGCGGCCTATTCTACTGACTCCCCTTATCATCATTTTGAATAGAGTTGTGGATGGACCTGACATGCCTCGGATAGAATCTTCCTCCGAAGCCCCTAGTCATTTCAGAAAATCTGAAAGCCTCCTCCCTTCTTTGGCGAAAATCATTGTCGGCACGAATGTACTCGTCCATCTTCTGGAGCAGCTTCTCCAAAGTCTGAGGAGGCTTCCTAGCAAAGTATTGAGCTGAAGGTCCAGGACGAAGCCCCTTGATCATGGCTTCGATGACAATTTCATTGGGCACCGTTGGTGCCTGCGCCCTCAAACGCAAGAACCTTCTGACATACGCCTGAAGGTATTCTTCATGATCCTGAGTGCACTGGAACAAGGCTTGAGCAGTGACCGGCTTCGTCTGAAACCCTTGAAAGCTGGTTAACAACATGTCCTTCAGCTTTTGCCATGAAGTGATCGTTCCTGGTCGAAGGGAGGAATACCAGGTCTGAGCAACATTCCTGACAGCCATACCAAAAGACTTTGCCATGACTGCAGCATTGCCACCATACGAAGACACTGTTGCTTCGTAGCTCATCAAAAACTGCTTCGGGTCTGAATGGCCATCGAACATGGGAAGCTGGGGTGGCTTGTAGGACGGAGGCCAAGGTGTAGCCTGCAGCTCAGCGGACAGGGGAGAAGCATCATCGAAAACAAAATTTCCATGATGGAAATTGTCATACCAGTCATCTTCGTTGAAGAAGCCCTCCTGATGAAGGTCTTTTTGTTGAGGCCTTCTGTTCTGCTCATCGTGAGTAAGATGGCGAACTTCTTCAGAAGCTTCGTCTATCTGCTTTTGCAACTCAGCTAGCCTGGCCATCTTTTCCTTCTTCCTCTGCACCTGTTGATGTAGCATCTCCATATCCCTGATCTCTTGGTCTAGCTCATCCTCCTGAAGCGTCGGGCTGACAGCCTTCCTCTTCTGGCTTCGGGCCTCCCGAAGAGAGACAGTCTCCTGGTTGGGGTCCAGCGGTTGCAGAGCTGCAGCCCCAGTCGCTGAAGCTTTCTTTGGCGCCATAGCGAGGGTCTATGGCTTCCGAAGGCGTTCAAAAAACTTAAAGTGGAAGTGAGTTCACCGGAGGTGGGCGCCAATGTTGGGGACTTGTTCTCAAACGCTTCGGATTAAGAACAAGGCAACATAGAAAGTGTTAAATGATAAGGTCCTTCGTCCTTTGAAACATTATTTCCCTTCGGGATATAATGCACTCCGGACGAAGGTCACAAACAATATATCTTCGTAAGCGCAATAAGCTATGACGAAGGACTTATACGCAACATAAAAAGTAATATAAACATTTAAAATTTTATCATAATGTCATTTCTATTTTATTATCATATAACAATAGAAATGACTTTAAATTACAAGTGTACCTTCGAATTGCAGGAAGACAAAAGTACAAGGATGACACAAAAGCAAATGCCAAGTCAGCGTGAACAGTACGGGAGTACTGTTCATCTATTTATAGACGTGGGACGCAGCCCATGTAAAATTACATTCATGCCCATTACATTTGCTAATGACTTATGGGAATCTGTCAAGGCCTAAGTAGTCTTTTCATCTTTAAGTCGGTTCCCCTTTCTGCTATCGCGACGAAGCTTTCCTGCGCACAGCTTCGGCTGTGCACCATCCTTCGTACAGCTTGGTAATCAACCCGTCCTCTATCTCAATCGCCCTTCGTCTGGCTTAGGCTTCGTCCTGACCGTACTCCATGTTCATAATTTTGAGTCCGAAGATACCTGTTCATATAATCCACTTGGAAAACATTGTCAAATCATGTTTTTGAGGACCTTCGGAGGACGAAGGCCCCCAACACTTAAGATGCACAAAGTCTCCAACTTCAAAGGTTAATTCTCTTCTTCTTTTGTCAGCATAGCTTTTCTGCCTTGACTATGCTGTTTTTAGATTCTCTCTAGCAATCTGCACTTTGTTTTCTACTTCTTGAAGAATTTCTGGAGCAAACACTTGACTTTCTCCGGTCTGATTCCAATATAGCGGTGTTCTACATTTCCTTCCATAAAGTGCTTCAAATGGTGCCATCTTTAAACTTTCTTATTAACTATTGTTATAAGAAAACTTTGCATAGGGAAAACTCTTATGCCAACTTTTACCATATTTTAAAGCACAAGCTCTTAACATATCCTCTAACACTTGATTTTTTCTTTCTGTTTGTCCATCTGTCTATGGATGATAAGCTGAGCTGAAATTTAGCTTAGTATCCATAGACTCATGTAACCTTTTCCAAAAGCGTGAGGTAAACTGGGTTCCTCTATCTGATACAATTTTCTTGGGTATACCATGTAAACATACAATTCTTGACATGTATAGTTCTGCTAACTGGGCCTGAGTATGTGGTCTTCATAGGTATGAAATATTCAACCTTAGTTAACCTGTCTACAATGACCCATATGGAATCATAGCCTTCACGGGTACGGGGTAACCCAACTATGAAATCCATACCAATTTCTTCCCATTTCTGTTCAGGTACTTTAAGAGGTTGTAGCAAACCTATTGGCCTTTGATGTTCTGACTTAACTCGCTGACATACATCACATAATGTAACATAAGTAGCAACATCTCTTTTCAAACCATACCGCCAATATTTTTCCTTTAGGTCCCGATACATCTTAGTACTTCCAGGGTGTATAGAATAAGCTGAATCATGAGCTTCTCTCAAAATAAGTTGGCATAGATGTTCAATTTCTGGTACATAGATCCTCTTTTTAAACCAAATTGTGCCTTGTTTGTCTTGTTTGAAATCTAGGGCTTTACCCAAACCAATTTGAGTCTTAATTTCTTTAATTTTCTCATTTGATTCTTGACCTTTGTGAATTTCTTGTTCCAAAGTAGATTCCACTTCCATAACAGTTGCTTCTGTATTATTAAGCATACCAAGATTAAGTTGTTCCATTTCCCAACATAATTCTTGCGGCATCAAATAAGCAGTAACATTGTTCACTGGACCTTTACGGCTCAAAGAATCTGCCAATGAAATTTGCTTTTCCCGAATGATACTGAATATCCAAATCATTATCTTTTATTAACTCAAACCATCTTCATTGTCTTAGGTTGAGTTCTTTCTGAGTGAATATGTATTTCAAACTTTTGTGATCACTGAAGATTTTGAACTTATTTCAAATCATATAGTGCCTCCAAGTTTTCAAAGCGTGTACTACCGCAGCTAATTCCAAATCATGTGTCGGGTAATTCTTTTCATGTTTTCTCAACTGCCTTGAGGCATAAGCTATTAATTTTCCTTTTCCTTTCTGCATTAACATACATCCAAGTCCTAGATGTGAAGCATCACAATGTACATCAAATCCTTTGTGAATATCATGCATTACCAAGACTAGTGCAGTGGTTAGCTTTTCCTTCAATTCTTCAAAACATTTCTGACAAGCTTCATCCCACTTACTCTTTACTTTTCTCTAGTAGTGAAGTAAGAGGTTTCACTAACTTGGAGAATGCTTCAATAAATATTCTATAATATCCTACTAGGCCAAGAAAACTCCTAATCTTTGACACATCTATTGGTTGCTTCCAATTTAGTATTTCATTTATTTTGCCGAGGTCTACCTTGATTCGTCCATCTGTGATGATATGTCCTAGGAAAGCAACTTCCTTCAGCCAAAAATCACACTTTGAGAACTTTGCATATAATTAGTTGTCACGAAGCTTCTGCTGAACTAGTCTTAAATGATCTTCATGTGTTTCTTCATTTTGTGAGTATACTAGTATATCATCAATGAATACAACCATAAACTGGTCAAGGTACTCCATGAATACTTTATTCATCAAGTTCATAAAGTAAGCCAGTGCATTAGTCAGTCCAAATGACATGAGCAAAATTCATATAGTCCATATCTTGTGGTAAAGGGTGTCTTAGGTACATCTTCAGTTCGAATCTTCAGCTGATGATATCCTGATCTTAGATCTATTTTCGAGAATATCTTAGCTCCTCTCATCTGATCAAACAAATCTTCAATTCGAGGTAAAGGGTATTTATTCTTAATTGTCACTTCATTTAAGCTTCTATAATCGACACACATTCTTCTCCAACCATATTTCTTATCCACAAATAGAACTGGAGCTCCCCAAGGAGACGAGCTTGGGCGGATAAAACATTTTTCTAATAATTCTTCTATTTGTTTCTTAAGTTCACTTGGATCCTTGACATCCATTCTATAAGGTCTTTTTGAAATGGGTGAAGTTCCGGGTAATAATTCGATAGAGAACTCTATATCACGATTGGGTGGCATACCTGGTAATTCCTCCGGAAATATGTCTGGGTATTCACACACCACTCTGATGTTTTCTAAAGATTTTTCCTCCAATTGATTAACCATGGCTTCTGCTGACATACTAACATTGACTTCAATTTTCTCTCCTTGTAGACTTGTTATTGTAACGATTCTCTTAGCACAAGATATTACTCCATCATACTTGGTTAAGTAATCTATTACAAGTATCACATCGATTCCACTTGATTCCAAAATTATCAGCTCTACTAAGAAGCTTATTCCTCTAATCTCAAGTTTAGTTTGAGGGCATGAGTGAGTGGCTCTAATTTCACCTCCTGGTGATCTAATCAATAATTTCCTCTTCAAAGGATAGTTCGATATATTATGCTTTTCCTCAAATGACTTTGTTACGAAAGAATGAGATGCTCCAGAATCAAATAAAACTGTTGCATGTATGGAGTTAATAAGGAACATACCATACACCACGTCAGCATCCTTTGGAACTGTTTCTGCTGTCACATGATTTACCCTTCCTTTACTCTGGTTCTGCGGAGTCTTGTTCTGTGCATTACCACGAGCAGGAGTATTCTGACCAAATATTTGATTGTTGTTCCTTTGGAGCGTTTGTGGGTTGCGCTTTGGGCAGTTGTTTGCATAGTGACCAATTTCTCCACATTTATTACATCATCCGGACTTAAGAGTCTTAAACAGTATATCATCAAAGTACAACAAAAATAATGAGAACACCTAGAGGGGGGGGGGGTGAATAGGTGATCCTGTAAAATTCAACAACTAATAGCCACAAAACTTGGTTAAGTGTTAGTATGTCTAAGTAGCGAGCTCTTGCGAACATACAAGTATCACAGAAAAACAATCACAAAAGACACGCAAGTTTATCCCGTGGTTCGGCAAGTATAACACTTGCCTGCCTCCACGTTGTGGCATCCCAATTGTTGAGGGTTGCACTCAACCCCTTTCAAGTGATCCAATGATCAACTTGAATACCACGGTGTTCTTCTTTGCTTATCTATTTTCCAATTTGCGAGGAATCTCCACAAGTTGGAGTCTCTCGCCCTTACAACAAATATCAAAGTGAAAGCACAAGAGTAAGGGAGGGAAGCAACACACACAAATCCGCTGCAATACACACGCACACAAGCCAAGACTTGAGCTCAAATGAAGCACAACAAGTTCACCACTAGAACAGAGCTCAAATCACTAACGAAGTCAATCAAGTATGTGGAGACGGAGTGTGGAAGACTTAGAATGCTCAAAGTATGCTTGGGTTACTCCTCCATGCGCCTAGGGGTCCCTTTTATAGCCCCAAGGCAGCTAGGAGCCGTTGAAGGCATTCTTGGAAGGCTAATCTTGCCTTCTGTCGGGTGGCGCACCGGACAGTCTGGTGCACCACCGGACACCCACTGTAGACGGTCCGGTGCGGATTTGTTTCCTTTCCTGGCGCAGATGACCGTTGCAGCGCCGTGGCAGTTGGCGCACCGGACACTATCCGGTGCACACCGGACACTATCCGGTGCACACCGGACAGTCCGGTGCCCCCTGCCGACCGTTGGCACGCCCACGTGTTGCGCGTGGATTGCACGGCCGACCGTTGGAGTAGTCGACCGTTGGCTCACCGGACAGTCCGGTGCACCACCGGACAGCCCGGTGAATTTTAGCCGTACGCCGTTGAACTTTTCCCGAGAGCGACGACTTTGCCGCGGACGACTCACCGGACAGTCCGGTGCACCACCGGACAGTCCAGTGATTTAAGCCGTACGCCGCCGTCGAGTCCCGAGAGTGGCCTGTTCACCGAGACTGGTCTGGCGCACCGGACACTGTCCGGTGCACCACCGGACACTATCCGGTGCACCACAGACTGAACAGACAGCCAACTCATTTCCAATCACTTTTCTCCTGATTCTAGCACTTAGACACAATACATTAGTACTCAAATCAGTGTACTAAGTCTAGAAACGTACCTTGTTGCATGATTTGCATTTCTCCAATCTTTGGCACAAATTAACACTTAGAGAATATGTGTTGGGCACTTAATCACCAAAACACTTTAGAAATGACCCAAGGGCACATTTCCCTTTCAATCTCCCCCTTTTTGGTGATTTATGCCAACACATCAAAAAGCAACCAAAAGAAGTGCAATATCAATGCAAAAGAGAACAAACTTGTTTTTGATTCAAATTTGGCATATTTGGATCATACTTTTCCACCACTTGGTTTGTTTTTGCAAATCAAATTCATTTTCCTATCTCTAAGTCAAACACACTTGTTTAGGCACAAACAGAGATATTCCAATGAAAAAAATGATCAAGAGCCAAAAACTCCCCCTTTTTCTCATAATCATACATTCTCCCCACAAGAGACACAAATTTTGCAATAAGAGTGTTTTGAACAAATCAAAAAGTTCTAACTCTACTCTTTTTGAAATTTCACAAGTGGTAGCTGATCCATTTGCTTTGGCCTTAATTGCTCCTCCTTTGGCATTAAGCACCAAAACGGGATCATTCTTGGCCCTTTAGCCCCATTGCCTCACCAAAATTGTCATTTTCGAACAAAAAGACAATAAGAGCATAGATATGAACTTGGAGTGAATACCGGAGTGTAGTGGAAGTCTTTGCATGGTCTTTTTGTTCGACAATATCAAGTTCACCTTTCCCTTTCAATTCACCTTTGAGACTCCTTTCTTGAGGTCGACATGTCCGTCGGTTCCCATTGGTGTCTTTGCGGGCTTGGCGTCCTTCATCCTGAACCACTTGAGCAAGTCTTGCGTGTACTTTGTTTGGGAGATGAAGGTGCCGTCCTTGAGTTGCTTCACTTGGAACCCAAGGAAGTAGTTCAACTCGCCCATCATCGACATCTCAAATTTCTGTGTCATCACCTTGCTAAACTCCTCACTAGACTTTTGGTTAGTAGAACCAAATATTATGTCATCGACATAAATTTGGCACACAAATAGGTCACCATCACAAGTCTTAGTGAAAAGAGTTGGATCGGCTTTCCCAACCTTGAAAGCATTAGCAATTAGGAAATCTCCAAGGCATTCATACCATGCTCTTGGGGCTTGCTTAAGTCCATAGAGCGCCTTAGAGAGCTTACACACATGGTCAGGGTATCGTTCATCCTCAAAGCCAGGGGGTTTCTCCACGTACATATCCTCCTTGATTGGCCCGTTGAGGAAAGCGCTCTTCACATCCATTTGGAACAACCTGAAAGAGTGGTGAGCGGCATAGGCTAATAGAATGCAAATAGACTCTAGCCTAGCCACAGGAGCAAAAGTCTCCTCGAAATCCAAACCTACGACTTGGGCATAACCTTTTGCCACAAGTCGAGCCTTGTTTCGTGTCACCACCCCGTGCTCGTCTTGCTTGTTGCGGAACACCCACTTGGTTCCCACAACGTTTTGCTTGGGACGTGGCACCAGGGCCCAAACTTCATTTCGCTTGAAGTTGTTGAGCTCTTCCTGCATGGCCAACACCCAGTCCGGATCTAGCAAGGCCTCTTCTACCCTGAAAGGTTCAATAGAAGAGACAAACGAGTAATGCTCACAAAAGTTAGCTAATCTTGAGTGAGTGGTTACTCCCTTGCTTATATCACCCAAAATCTGGTCGACGGGATGATTCCTTTGAATCGTTGCTCGGACTTGAGTTGGAGGGGCCCGTGGTGCTTCTTCCTCCATAACTTGGTCTTCTTGTGCTCCCCCTTGATCACACGCCTCCTCTTGAGGAACCTGTTCATCATCTTGAGTCGGGGGTGCACCATTGTTGAGGAGGTAGGTTGATCTTGCTCTTGGTGTTCCTGTGGTCGCACATCTCCAATCGCCATGGTGCGAATTACGTCCGTTGGAACATCATCTTCATCTACATCATCAAGATCAACTTGCTCTCTTGGAGAGCCATTAGTTTCATCAAATACAACGTCGCTAGAGACTTCAACCAAACCCGATGATTTGTTGAAGACTCTATACGCCTTTGTATTTGAGTCATAACCTAGCAAAAAACCTTCTACAACTTTGGGAGCAAATTTGAAATTTCTACCTTTCTTTACTAGAATATAACATTTACTCCCAAATACACGAAAGTATGACACGTTGGGTTTGTTACCGGTTAGAAGTTCATACGAGGTCTTCTTGAGGAGGCAATGAAGGTAGACCCGGTTTTTGGCGTGGCAAGCTGTATTCATAGCTTCCGACCAAAACCACTCGGGCGTCTTGAATTCTCCAAGCATCGTCCTCGCCATGTCTATGAGCGTCCTGTTCTTCCTCTCTACCACACCGTTTTGCTGTGGTGTGTAGGAAGCAGAGAACCCGTTGTCGCTTCTTATCTTTTTCACCTTGAGCTCAAATTCGTTTTGAGCTCTCCTTAGAAAGCGCTTTAGGGTCCCTTGGGTTTCTGATTTATCCTGCAAAAAAAATACCCAAGTGAAGCGGGAAAAATCATCAACAATAACAAGACAATACTTACTTCCCCCGATGCTAAGATAAGCGACAGGTCCGAAGGGGTCCATATGAAGTAGCTCTAGAGGTCTTGAAGTGGTCATCACATTCTTGCTGTGATGAGTGCTTCCCACCTGTTTACCTGCTTGACAAGCTGCACAAGGTCTATCTTTTTCGAAAAATACATTGGTTAGACCTAACACATGTTCTCCCTTTAGAAGTTTATGAAGGTTCTTCATCCCAACATGTGCTAGACGGCGATGCCACAGCTAGCCCATGCTAGTCTTAGCAATTAAGCATGCATCTAGATCGGCCTCCTCTTTCGAAAAATCAACTAAGTAGAGTTTGTTGTCTAGTACACCCTTAAAAGCTAGTGAACCATCACTCCTTCTAAAGACAGACACATCTACATTTGTAAATAGACAATTATATCCCATATTACATAGTTGACTGACAAATAATAAATTGTATCCGAGTGATTCAACTAAAAACACATTAGATATGTAATGCTCGGATGAAATGGCTATCTTCCATAGTCCTTTAACCTTGCCTTGGTTCCCGTCTCCAAAGATGATCGAATCTTGGGAATCTTTGTTCTTAACGTAGGAGGTGAACATCTTCTTCTCCCCCGTCATGTGGTTTGTGCATCCGCTTTCGATAATCCAGCTTGAGCCTCCGGATGCATAAACCTGCAAGGCAAATTAGGCTTGGGTTTTAGGTAGCCAACTCTTGTTGGGTCCTACAAGGTTAGTTACAATGGCCTTTGGGACCCAAATGCAAGTCTTGTCTCCCTTGCATTTGACCCCCAACTTTCTAGCAACCACTTTTTCATTTTTACATGAAAGTACATACTTAGTGTTGCAAGCATGAAAGACAGTGGTAGGTTTATTACACACGTTCCTAGGAGCATGAGACAAAAAATTTCTCCTAGGCCTACCATTAAAATTAGAACTTGAAGCAATCATAGCATGTGAGTCAAAAGCATTATAACTCCTATTATAATGAGAATTTCTAGAAAATTTTCTATCATGGTACATGAAAGCATGATTCTTTTGACTACTACTTGCCATAGGGGCCTTCCCTTTCTCCTTGTTGGAAATGGGAGCCCTTTGACTTGTTAAGTTCTTGGCTTCCTTTCGAAAGCCAAGTCCATCCTTAATTGAGGGATGTCTACCAACGGTGTAGGCATCCCTAGCAAATTTTAATTTATCAAAGTCGTTTTTGCAAGTCTTAAGTTGCGCATTAAGACTTGCCACTTCACCATTTAATTTTGTAATGGAAGTAAGGTGCTCAACACATGCATCAACATCAAAATCCTTACACCTATTACAAATGACAACATGCTCTACACAAGAACTAGATTTATTAACTACTTCTAGCTTAGCATTTAAATCATCATTAATACTCTTTAAGCTAGACACAGTTTCATGACAAGCGGATAATTCAGAAGAAAGCATTTCATTCCTTTTAACCTCTAAAGCAAGAGATTTTTGCACACTAATAAACTTGTCATGCTCTTCATATAAAATATCTTCTTGCTTCTCTAACAATCTATTCTTTTCATTTAAAGCATCAATCAATTCATTGATTTTATCTATTGTAGTTCTATCTAAACCTTTGAATAAGCTTGTATAATCTACTTCATCATCACTAGAGTCATCATCACTTGAAGTAGTATACTTAGGGGTATGTCGAGTGCTTACCTTTTTCTCCTTTGCCATTAGGCAAGTATGGCGCTCGTTGGGGAAGAGAGATGACTTGTTGAAGGCCGAGGCGGCGAGTCCTTCGTCGTTGGAGTCGGAAGAAGAGCAATCCGAATCCCATTCTTTGCCAAGGTGCGCCTCGCCCTTCGCCTTCTTGTAGGCCTTCTTCTTCTCCCTCTTCCCGCTCTTTTCTTGTTCCTGGTCATTAGCATTATCGGGACAATTTGCTATAAAATGACCAGTCTTACCGCACTTAAAACAGGAGCGCTTTCCCTTCGCTTTGCTCTTGTTGGGATGCTCTTGCGTCCTTTTAGCGCGGTCTTGAAGCGCTTGATGATGAGGGCCATCTCGTCTTCGTTTAGCCCGGCAGCCTCAACTTGTGCCACCTTGCTAGGTAGCGCCTCCCTGTTGCTGCTTGTTGCCTTGAGTGCAATGGGCTGGGGCTCATAGATGGGCATTGGGCCGTTCAATGCATCATCAACATATCTCGCTTCCTTGACCATCATTCGCCCGCTCACAAATTTTCCGAGTATCTCCTCGGGCGTCATCTTTGTATACTTGGGATTCTCACGAATGAGGTTCACAAGATGAGGGTCAATGACAGTGAAAGACCTGAGCATAAGTCATATGACGTCGTGGTCTGTCCATCTCGTGCTTCCATAGCTCCTGATCTTGTTGACCAGGGTCTTGAGCCTGTTGTACGTTTGCGTCGGCTCCTCTCCCCTGATCATGGCAAACCTTCCTAGCTCACCTTCCACCAACTCCATTTTGGTGATCATGGTGGCGTCGTTCCCCTCATGTGATATCTTGAGGGTGTCCCATATTTGCTTGGCGTTGTCCAAGCCGCTCACCTTGTTGTATTCGTCCCTACACAAGGATGCTAACAAAACAGTGGTAGCTTGTGTATTCTTATGAATTTGTTCGTTAGTGAAGACAGGGTTATCCGTACTATCAAATTGCATTCCATTCTCAACTATCTCCCAAATACTAGGATGGAGAGAGAAAAGGTGACTACGCATTTTGTGACTCCAAAAAGCGTAGTCCTCTCCATCAAAGTGTGGAGGTTTTCTAAGAGGAATAGAAAGCAAATGGGCATTGGAATTATAAGGAATACGAGAATAATCAAATGAAAATTTTGAGTTAACCGGTTTCTTTTTCTCGTCGTAGTTGTCGTCTCTTGGGGAAGAAGAAGACTCGTCGCTGTCATAGTAGACGATCTTCTTGATGCGCCTCTTCTTCTTCCCATCCTTCTTCTTATGACTAGAGCCAGTGTCAGTGGGCTTGTCGTCCCTTGGCTTGTTGAAGATGGACTCCTCCTTATCATTGACCACCATCCCCTTTCCCTTAGGATCCATCTCTTCGGGCGATTAGTGCCTTTTGTGAACAGAACAGCTCTGATACCAATTGAGAGCGCCTAGAGGGGGGTGAATAGGTGACCCTATAAAATTCAACAACTAATAGCCACAAAACTTGGTTAAGTGTTAGTATGGCTAAGTAGCGAGCTCTTGCGAACACACAAGTATCACAGAAAAACAATCACAAAAGACACGCGAGTTTATCCTGTGGTTCAACAAGTATAACACTTGCCTACCTCCACGTTGTGGCATCCCAATGGACGAGGGTTGCACTCAACCCCTTTCAAGTGATCCAATGATCAACTTGAATACCATGATGTTCTTCTTTGCTTATCTCTTTTCCCGTTTGTGAGGAATCTCCACAAGTTGGAGTCTCTCGCCCTTACAACAAATATCAAAGTGAAAGCACAAGAGTAAGGGAGGGAAGCAACACACACAAATCCGCTGCAATACACACGCACACAAGCCAAGACTTAAGCTCAAATGAAGCACAACGAGTTCACCACTAGAACGGAGCTCAAATCACTAACGAAGTCAATCAAGTGCATGGAGACGGAGTGTGGAAGACTTCGAATGCTCAAAGTTTGCTTGGGTTATTCCTCCATGCGCCTAGGGGTCCCTTTTATAGCCCCAAGGCAGCTAGGAGCCGTTGGAGGCATTCTTGGAAGGCTAATCTTGCCTTCTGTCGGGTGGCGCACCGGACAGTCCGGTGCACCACCGGACACCCACTGTAGACGGTTCGGTGCGGATTTGTTTCCTTTCCTGGCGCAGATGACCGTTGCAGCGTCGTGGCAGTTGGCGCACTGGACACTGTCCGGTGCACACCGGACAGTTCGGTGCCCCCTGCCGACGATTGGCGGGCCCACGCGTCGCACACGGATTGCGTGGTCGACCGTTGGAGTAGTCGACCGTTGGCTCACCGGACAGTCCGGTGCACCACTGGATAGTCCAGTGAATTTTAGCCGTACGCCATTGAACTTTTCCCGAGAGCGACGACTTCACCGTGGATGACTCACCGGACAGTCCGGTGCACTACCGGACAGTCCGATGATTTATAGCCGTACGCCGCCGTCGAGTCCCGAGAGTGGCCTGTTCACAGAGACTGGTCTGGCGCACCGGACACTGTCCGGTGCACCACAGACCGAGCAGGAGTTGGCTGCTCATTTCCAATCACTTTTCTCTTGTTTCTAGCACTTAGACACAATACATTAGTACTCAAATCAATGTACTAAGTCTAGAAACGTACCTTGTTGCATGATTTGCATTTCTCCAATATTTGGCACAAATTAACACTTAGAGAATATGTGTTGGGCACTTAATCACCAAACACTTTAGAAATGGCCCAAGGGCACATTTCCCTTTCAAATAACACGGGCAATCACCCACATGAAGATGACCGAAGCGTCATTAGACTGAATACTCATCGTCACCATCGTCACAGTCTTCCTCATTAGCTTCTAATAAAACATTTAGCAAGGGGTGAGCTCACTTATGGTGGGGGCTCAGCAAGTGTGAGGAGTTATGCAAGGTTAACAAGGTTGGCTAAGGTTAAGCAATAAGCATTTTAGCTAGTCAATGTTTTATTAATAATACCTAACTTACTAATTGTAAGTGTATCCCAAAATCCCAATTAATCGTAAGCAAATCATTTAAAAATCATCGAATCATGATTTATTCTCCGTCTTTAATTTCAATTATCATGTGAGGGTCCAGGTTGCTCTTAACCGTGAGCACGACTGACATATTAGTTTTAAACTCTGCAGAGGTGGTACAACTTTACCCACAAGCCATGTATCCCCTCAAACCTGGGTTGTACGGACCCGTAAACACTGCCGAGGTGAATGGCTAGGGATCCATTATGAGGTTTTCACAAAATATCCTTAGTACAAAGCCACCTGCTAAGGTTTCCATGTTAGTATTGGTGACCCTCTAGGCGTGGTAACTTAGCCAAGACTACCACCCCATGTTAACTTGAGTTGCCACCAAACCAGTGCCACCCCGTCTTGCCCATCTTTCAGGTAGGGTTGCTAAGCACTAAGTCTATAAAGCTATTTACCAAGTCAAAGCCATGACAACACTCATGGTTGCTCTGTTTTCCTGGATGGTCACTGCATGTTCCATTTAATATAACATGATCTTGTTTAACCATCAGGTTAACATCATAATACAAATTTCATTTCTAGAACAATAATATCTTCAAAAGAGTGACATTCTTTTATAAAGTTGAGAAATAGCATAGTTACTAAGCATAGTATTAAACCCAGGTTAATTAAGGAATAAGGATAGTATTTTTAGGTAATCCTATTTAGGCAAAACCCATCAAATTATGCACATATCCAAAAGTAAATCTTATTGAATGTATTATTTGGGTACAAATAATAAAAATGCAGAGGGAGAATCCACTTGCCTTAGTCAAAGGTGTCCTGCGGGTCGTCTTCAAACATATTTTGGTCTTCTACTACGAAATCAGCTTCTAATATAGATTCGCATATCGTACATACAAAAAGAAAACATAAAGCAAATAAATAAACATACACCATTACATGAATAAACATACACCATTACATGAATAAACATACACCATTACATGAATAGACATATACCGAACAAACCATACTTATAAAAAGAACATGTCTAGAATAAAACCTAATTCGTAACCCTAGTATAGGTCTACTCATATTGACATCCATCTTATTCGCTATACCTAAAATATTAATTCTACTTTCGATTGTCACTAGTGAAGGCTATATGGAAATTCGACTATGAAAGTACTTTATATAACATAATTTAGATGTAGTGATTCAACCAACTCTACAGAAGTAGATTAATTATTAATTATTTCTACTATAAACATGTGTCTACTTTTAGTTTTATGTTTTATTTCTAAAAGGAAATGACATCATGTTAAGCAGAGGTCAAATAATTTTAATATTAAGATAATTAAGTTAACCACTGATTTAGCTATTCTATTTGAATCATCATGGACATGGGTACTACTTATATTATGTCAGTGTTAATAGAGACTCTATTATTTATTTAGTAGATCTAAATTACGTATATGAACTTATGAGCACAAACTTCTCGACTAAATCCTAAAATTCATTATAAACAAAGTTAACCGTGGACTTACTCATCTAGTATTTTCGTCACTAATACGTGGTCTACCAAATCCTGTCATTCTTCTTTCTAAACATAAATTCTAAAATAATTGTAAACAAATTAACATACACAATATGACAGATAATAATACATTAGTCCATTACATACACTTAAAATCAATCGTTTAACATACACATAATCTCGAAATCACATTATACACAGATTAAAACAAATAGTTACAGAAATCATTAACTAAATCAAACAAGATTTTGAAAATTTAATAAAAATTTGAGTTGTCTTCAACCTTGCTCACGGGTCCGTGCGCAATAAAGAAAACAAAGAGTGGAGGGGGTTCGGTCATGGCGAGTTGGGGCACGATCTGTGGCGAGGAGGGGCATGGTTGGGGCGGGCAGGGCGTGGGTGAGCTAGGGTGAGGGGAACTGACTTTATGGGCTCTGCGTTGGATTTATAGAGGAGAGGGAGAGGAAGAGCCAGGGAGGGAGAGGCCGGCTGGCGGCCATTCATGGTGGCGGCGGCGGTTATCTCCACTAATGGAGAGAGAGGAGTGGGGGAGGGGAAGGGAGTGGGACGCGGCCACTACTCGGCATGGGAAGGCGACGGGGAGGGAGATGGATCCGCACGGAAGCTGGAGCGGCGCTAGGGAGCCGGGCGGCTCGGCTACCGTGGCAGCAGCGTGCCCGCGCGCTCGGGCTTCTGTGCCCGTGCGGCAGCTGGAAGGGGAAGGCCGGGTGGCCCCCACCCATCATAAAGAGGAAGGGGGAAGAGATGAGGGGAAGGGGTGCGGAACGGGCCTCAGCTGGGCCGATTTTGGCCTCGCTGAACGACTAGGGTTTCTTTTTTTAGCAGATTGTCTATTAAAAATATAAACAAAATATATTTTTAAATGTTTTCAAAAAATCATAATAATTTTACCAATAAAGTTTTTAATGAAAATATTTTATTTTTTGACCAAAGTATAAAATATTAATAAATTGGGTTTCTAATAAAGGGATTCTACGGATAAAATCATCAATCAATTATTAGCACACAAAAATCATTCTCTAAAGATAAATGAGACCAAGCACTTGATTTAAATTTTTACATTACTCTCTACTAGGTTTTAAATGACTATTAATGTATTATTTTAATTAATGGATTTGAGGTGTTACACCTGATGACCTCCCTGATAATGCAGATGAGTCAGAACATGTGGCTTATGAGAAGCACTCCAATGACTCAATTAATGTGAGATGTCTTATGCTTGCCACCATGTCCCAGATCTGCAGAAACAGTATGAGCATATTGATGCTTATTCTATGATTGTGGGACTGCATGGAATGTTTGAGAACCATGCTAGGGCCGAGAGATACACCATCTCAAAGTCCTTATTCTCTGCCAGGCTCGCAGAAGGTAGCTAGGTTAGTCCTCATGTGATCAAGATGATTGATTACATTGAGACTTTGAACAAACTTGGTTGTGAACACATAATGAACTACCAGATGAATGGCTTGGCGAAAACATTGGCTAAATTGCATGGGATGCTAAAGACAGCCGAGAAAGCATTAAGAAAAATCCTACTCATGTGATGATGGTTCAAAAGGAGAACAAGAAGAGGAAGCGCTGGATGCCTCCCAAGGGAAAAGGAAAGGGAAATAATGTACCTAAGGAGACCTAAAGCTCTAAGGCTAAGCAAAAGGGCAAGTCTAGCCCTTCTCCTGATAATGAATGCTTCCATTGTCATGAAAAGGGACATTGGTTAAGGAACTGCAAGAAGTACTTGGAAGAAGTCAAGAAGAAGAAGGGAAGTGAGACTTCTACTTCACGTATAAATGTTATAGAAATTAATATTGCTACATCTTCTAATGAATCCTGGGTATTTGGTATTGGATCGATGATTCACTGTTGCAAATCATTGCAGGGACTAATGACTAGAAGATTTGCAAAAGGCGAGATGGATGTACGTGTCGGCAATGGAGCAAGAGTTGCAGTCATAGCAGTCGGCACCTACAACTTATCACTACCCTTAGGATTGGTTTTGGAGTTGAATAATTGTTATTGCATTTCTTCTATAAGCAAGAACATTATCTCTTCTTCATGTCTGGAAGAAGTAGATGGCTATGAGGTTACGTTGTAATAAAGAACAAGCATTGTTCTATTATTATAATGATATTTTCTTTGCTTATTTTCCTTTGGTGAATGGATTATATGTTCTCGACCAAATGATTTGAATTCTACTTTTATTTGGCATTGTGCTTAGGTCATATAAATGAGAAACGCATTAAAAGACTTCACAATGATGGTTTGCTTAACTCATTTGATTTTGAATCACTTCACGTGTGTGAGTCTTGTTTGCTTGGGAAGATGACCAAAGCACCCTTCACTGGTCACAATGAGAGGGCAAATGACTTGTTGAGACTTATACATACTAATGTTTGTGGACCAATGAATTTGATTGCGAGAGGAGGATTTCAGTACTTTATTACATTCACTGATGACTTCAGTAGATATGGATATATATACCTAATGAGCCACAAGTATGAATCATTTGAAAAGTTCAAAGAATTTCAGAATGAAGTACAAAATCAACTTGGCAAGACAATTAAGTTTCCGCATCAGATCGTGGAGGTGAATATTTGAGCCAAAAATTTAATGGTCATCTTAAAGAATGTGGAATAGTTCCGCATTTGACTCCACCTGGAATGCCTCAATTGAATGGGGTATTTGAACAGAGAAACTGAACCTTATTAGACAAGGTTAGGTCGATGATGAGCCAAGTTGATCTTCCACTATCCTTTTGGGGTTATTGTCACACCCGGTTTTGGAAGGCAAACCGAATGCGAACCATGTACGTCCCAGGATCAGAACTCACGTACACAGAGATTACATAATTGGACATCATCACACAATGCTCAAAATAAATAGCGGAAAGGTACTTTAATTACATCAAGATGTCCAAGACATCCACAGAGTCTAATACATAGTCATAATGTTCAACATAAATATCAAAGTGCGAAGGAAGGAAACGTAGATGATAAGCCTACACAGGCAGCTGACTAGGGGTTTGCCACTAAGTAAACTAAAACTCGTCGTAATCCTGGAACTCCTTGAAGTCCTCCATGTTGCCAGCATCACCTCCTGAGCACTGAGTACAGTGGGGGCAACCTGGGGTGGGGGTGGTGTGTAAAGCAAGGGTGAGTACACATCAACGTACTTAGCAAATGTCCCGTTTGACTAAAGTGGACTAGCTGTATGTGGGGATTGAAGTTAAGCAGTTTCTTTTAGTTGGTCAAGTATTTATTATTATTAGTAGAGCCGAGTTTTAGTAATAAACCTAGTTATTACCCAAAAGTACTCCCTCAAAAGAGGAAATACCAGAGATCAGATTTATAACATCATTGTTAACCATCATCATAAAAGTAACCAAAGTTCTTCTAATCAAAGAGGATCCCAAGGCTGCTCTTAACCGTGAGCTCGGCTGATATACCAGTTTTTAGCACTCTGCAGAGGTTGTACACTTTACCCACAAGTCGTGATCCCTTTCCAGCCTAGATTGTACAGACCCGATCTTCACTATTGAGGTGAATGGCCAGGGATAAACTACGTAGCCTTTACAAAGACTCCCCTGGGGCATAGCTGCTCGTTAGGTTTCGCCAGTCGTACAAACGTAGTACACCTCCCCAAGGTGGGTGACTAACAAAAACCAAATCGAATGAACCTCTGCACCCCAACCTTGGTAGAGCGAGTACTACGCCCCGACCCCCATTGACGGCCCTCCGGCAAAGCCAACTACACCCCCAAGTTCATCTAATTAATCAGCAAGGGCATCCCATTCCACCCTCATGGTTGCACTATTATCCCGGTTGGTCACTCCATGAACAGGTCCTTACGGAGAGGTACTCAGGAAAAAGGCCTGAGCCCCCTAGAGTATCACAAGATCATCAACATAATCAAGATAACAGTATCGTATCATAAATAGTCACTCATGTTCATTGATTAAGTTAAGGCAATAGCAAAGTGCTAACCATGATAACCTAAAAGGTTAACAAGAATAAGGTAAATACAGACTAGTCAATCCTTAGGTTTCATAAAGTAATGCGGGACAATAAATTATAAGGTAAGTAGGACATAATAGGTCATAGGACACTTGCCTTCACCAGGTTGTTGCTCAGGGAGGTCTCCAACAACACACTCAGGAAACTAGGACTGCTCGTAGTCTAAATAAAGCGAGCATGCATTCCATACATTGGGGAAAGTACAAATGAACATCACACCAAACATGTTCAATCATAGGAATACACCTTAAAAGACACAATACTAAATAAGGAACAATGAGTTTAAAGTGTAACATGAACTATAACATAAACCAACTTACTTTGGAAATTGATTATCATTTCTCTAAGTATTACCCACAAATACATAACATAGTCCAATTTATTTTATTATGTCCTAAAAATTAGACCAGAGATGAATTCATGTAATACACATTATTAATCTCACAAGATTAAACATGTTTAAATCTCTAGAGTTCTCCTTTTATTTATTTTATTAAATAAATAAATCTACCCTTCGCTAGTTCATAATTAACCATAAAAATTAGAATATGCAGACAGTGACTGAAACTAATTTATTGAAACAAAGAATAATCCTATGAACATTTTGCAATTTGAATCACTAAATTTAAAGTTCATATGCAAAAGATATTAAATAAACAAGTTTGGGAATTCAAAATATGAAATTAATTCTAATTCTATGAATATTTAAAAGTCTAGGGTTCAATCTGCAAGAATACAGGGGCCTACGCGCAAAAACCAGGGACGGCGGGTTGATTCCCAACAAACCAAGGGTTTCTTACGCAAAATAACCACGCGAAGGGGTACCGGGTGATTCTAAGCGTTAGATCAGAAACCGATGGCCAAGATTAGATCTACGGCCGAGGGCGAGCTCTATCAGGCGAGCCAGGGGCGTCAGCGACCGAGGGGGAGAGCGCACTGACCGAGTGGGCCCAGCGCCCGGGAACACGGGCGCTGACAAGCGGGCCCAGGGGCAGGGCACCCGTGCGCAAAGCGGTACCCGCGATTTGGGCCGTGCGATCAAGATCAGATGGGGAAGATCAGACCGGGGGGGGGGATGAACGGCTGCGGGCGGCGCTGCTCCTCTCCGTGGCGGTGAGGTCGCCGGAGTTGGGGTAGGCGCGTGCTACGGGGGTTCCGGGGTCGCCGGAGTTGGGCAGAGAGGGAGAGAATGCCACGGCGAACTCAGTCGCGGGGAAAAGACCACAAATTCGAGGGCAGAGAGGGGAGAACGGCGGGGAGAAGGCCCCGGCGGATCGGAGAAACTCCGGCGAGGCATTTCGGTCACGGGGAGGGGGCTTAAGGCGCGCTAGGGCCTGGGCTAGCTTCAGCAGAGGTAGAGGTGACATAGGGACCTACTCCTAGGAACTAGACCGGGCTAAATCAGCCGGCCACCGCACGAGCACGGCGGACCGCCGCGACCGAGCACCGACGATGCCAAAATTGGCCTAGCACAGAGCGAAACTAGGGAAATTAAGCACGGGCAAAGGTGTCTCACCTCGGGGCAGAGCTCGGGGAGGCTTGGCGCGGTCTCCGGCGAGTTGGATGGCCGGGAATGCGGGCGCGGGTCTTCGGCGGCGTCTGGCGGCGTGGGCAGAGCGCGAGAGAGGGCAGAACTGTGCAAAATGAGGCGGGGGAGTGAGTGCGGGCGCTGGCAAGGCTCTAAGAAGGGAGCTAGGCGCGCGGGCGGGTGTCGTGGCCGAGAAATCCGGTGACGTGCGTGAGTGCCCACGCGCCGGTCCACGGCGGGCACGGGGAGGGCGGATCTGATAGGGAGGGTCCACGGCACAGAGAGAGAGGAAAGGGGCGCGCGGGGCAACGACTCAGCGATTGACGAACCATGCTCACGAGGCAGAGAGAGAAGAGGGACGCGCGCGGGCGAAGCAACTGGCGCCGACAGGTCGGCCCCAGCGGGCACAGGGCGAGAGAGAGAGAGAGAGAGCGGGAGAGAAAGTAGTCGCTGACAGGCGGGGCCCGCCTGTCAGGCGGTGCAAGCGCGCGAGCTGGCTGGGCCGAGTTGGACAGCTGGGATGCTTTTTCTTTTTTCTTTTTCTCTGGATTTTCCAATTCCTTTTCTATTTCTTTTCTCTAGGATTTTCAATTCCAAATTCAAATTAGGTTTCAAATTCAAATAAATTCAAACATGTGCAACACTTCAACAAATATTTTAAGCTCAGCATGATGCAACATGTCATGACTCATAGTGTTTTGGCCAAAATAAATAATTAAACCCCCTAACCAAAGCTAATTATACTTAAAAGGGAAAAAGGGAGAGAGAATCTAGAGAGAGATAAAACCTAGGGAGAGAGAGAGAAGAGTAACACATGAATTTGGGTGATAATTAGAAAGAAATTTTATACCCCCCAAATTCAGGGTGTTACAGACCTATCCCCCTTAAAAGAATCTCGCCCTCAAGATTCAGGGCTGGCTAGAAAAGAGCTCAGGGCACTTGGCTTTCAAATCTTCTCTTTCCCAAGTTGCTTCTTCTTCTGAGTGATGACCCCATTTGACTTTGCACATCCTGATGGTACTCCTCTGAGTGACCGAATCTACTATCTCTAGAATTTGAGTTGGCTTCTCAATATAAGTCAGATCTTCTTGAACCTCAAGGTCCTCTGCTGGCAACTGCTCTTCTGGCACTCTCAAGCATTTATTCAGCTGAGACACATGGAACACATCATGTACAGCGGACAAATTCTTTGGTAAGCTGAGTTGATAAGCCACTTCTCCACGTCTTGCTTGAATCTGATACGGTCCGATATATCGAGGTGCTAGCTTGCCTTTGACTCCAAACCTTTTGGTTCCTCTGATGGGTGACACCTTCAAGTAGACATAGTCACCCACTTCAAAACTGAGTTCCCTTCTTCTAGTGTCAGCATAGCTTCGCTGTCTGGACTGTGCTACCTTCAAATTCTCTCGGACCAGTCTGATGTTCTCTTTGGCTTCAAGCAAAACATCTAGACCAAACACCTGTCTTTCACCAGGTTGGTCCCATTGCAATGGAGTTCTGCAATTCCTCCCATAAAGCGCTTCGAATGGTGACATCTTGAAACTGGCTTGATAGTTGTTGTTGTAGGAGAATTCTGCATGTGGTAGTCTCTTGTCCCATCCTATCTTGTCTTGCAAAGCACAAGCTCTCAACATATCCTCCAGAATCTGATTGGTTCTCTCTTTTTGACCATCTGTCTGCGGGTGATAAGCTGAGCTGAACTTCAAATGTGTGCCCAAGGCTTCATGCAACTGCTGCTAAAAATGAGAGGTGAACTGAGTGCCTCTATCTGATACTATCTTCTTTGGAACACCATGCAAGCACACAATCCGAGCCATGTATAGTTCGGCCAACACCACACTGTAATAGGTGGTCTTGACTGGTATGAAATGGGCTGCCTTTGTCAAACGATCCACTACTACCCAGATAGAGTCGTAACCAGTACGAGTGCGAGGCAAACCAACTATGAAATCCATTCCGATCTCATCCTACTTCCATTGAGGAATCTGCAACGGTTGCAACAAACCAGCAGGTCTCTGATGTTCTGCTTTAATCCTCTAACAACTGTCACATACAACCACATACTCTGCTATCTCCCTTTTCATACTGTACCACAAGAGTCTTTTCTTTAGTTCTTGGTACATCTTCTCACTACCAGGGTGTATAGAGTATGCTGTCTCATGAGCTTCCTTGAGAATTAGTTCCCGGATTGATTTGATGTCGGGAACACACAGTCTATCCTTGAACCATATCACTCCTTCTGCATCTTCATGGAAATCCTTTCCTTTCCCATCTATGATCAGCTGCCGGATCTCGTTGATCTTCTCATCATCCTTCTGACTTTTCCTAATGTCTTGCTCTAGAGTGGGTTCCAACTCAATTGTCACTCCTTGAGTGTTGTTCAGAAATCCGAGACTCAATCTATCGAACTCCTTCGCTAGCTCATATGGCATCGGGTAAGCGACCAACATATTAACTTGACTATTTCTGCTAAGAGCATCTGCAACCACGTTTGCTTTGCCTGGGTGATAATGGATCTCCAGCTCATAATCCTTTATCAATTCTAGCCATCTTCGTTGTCTCATGTTTAGCTCTGACTGAGTGAATATATATTTGAGACTCTTGTGATCCGTGTAGATATCACACTTCTGCCCATAAAGATAATGCCTCTAGGTCTTCAATGCATGAACCACAGCTGCTAATTCCAGGTCATGAGTAGGATAATTCTTCTCATGAATCTTCAACTATCGGGACGAGTATGCCACTACTCTCCCTTCCTGCATTAACACACATCCCAGTCTGGTGTACGAAGCATCACAGTATACTGAGAATGGCTTATGAACATCTGGCAGAATCAGTACTGGTGTCGTTATCAACTTCTCTTTCAATATCTCAAAGGACTTCTGGCATGTTGGGGTCCACTTCAACTCAACCTTCTTTGCCAACAAGGCTGTCATTGGCCTGGCAATCTTGGAAAAACCTTCAATGAAATGCCGATAGTAACCGACCATTCCGATGAAACTCTTGATTCCTCGGACAACTTTTGGTGCTTTCCAGTCCAAGATAGCTGTCACCTTCTTCGGATCTATAGCCAATCCCTCTTGGTTTATAATGTGACCCAAGAACAGGACTTTTCTGATCAGAACTCACACTTGTTGAGCTTGGCATACAGCTGACAATCTCGTAGCCTCTGAAGTACCTTCCTCAAATGCTCCTCATGCTCTTGCTCATTCTGGGAATATATAAGAATATCATCAATGAACACTACTACGAACTTGTCGAGGTAGTCCATGAACACACTATTCATTAAGTACATGAAGTAGGCTGGCACATTCGTCAAATCGAATGACATGACCATGAACTCATACAGTCCATACTTGGTGATGAATGCTGTCTTCGGTATATCCGAGGGTTGGATTCTGAGCTGATGGTAGCCTGACCTCAAATCTATCTTCGAAAACACACTGGCTCCTCCCAATTGATCAAATAAATCTTCAATTCTGGGCAAGGATCTGTAGTCAATGCACATCCTCTTTGTTCCATCCTTCTTCTCCATAAATAGCACTGGGACTGTCTAAGGCAAGGTACTTGGTCTGATGTAGCCTTTCTCTAACAACTCAACAATCTGCTTCTTGAGTTCCACCAATTCTGGTCCGAACACTGGATAGGCTCTCTTGGAAATAGGGGTTGTGCCTGGTATAAGCTCTATGGCAAATTCGACCTTCCTCTCAGGTGGCATACCTGGCAACTCCTCGAGAAACACACCTGGGAATTTCGATACTATATTGATAGCCTCTGATGGTTTAATCTCCTCAATGTGAGCGGTGACTTGGTGACAGCTTCCTTTTCTTGGTCCAGACAAGACCAACTCCACTAACACTTCTTCTCCTAATGGGGATACTAACTTCACCGTTCTCTTATCACAGCTAAGACTGGCTTGGTACTTGGTTAGCCAATTCATCCCTAGGATGACATCTATAGTTGTATCCTGGTTACCCATAACTATTAAATCAGCGGGGAACTCTATCCCCCTTATTTGAACTCTTGCACTAGGGCAAAATCTATCTGTTTGGGTTCTTCCACCAACTGAACTAACCCTCATAGGTGGATACATGGGTGTTACTGGTATATTATGTGATTCTACCCATGATGCAGTCACAAAAGAATGCGTTGCTCCAGTATCAAATAACACATTTGGAGAATGGTACTCGACTGAAAACGTACCTAGTGCCACTCCTAGAGTCTTCTAGACTGTGTTGGCCTCCAAGTGGTTCACTTTTCCATACTGGGCACGAGGCTGCCCACGGTTGTTGCCTCCTTGCTGCATTGCATTCGGTCTGACTGGGGCATTGGGAGTTGGCTGCTGCTGAGCTGCTTTCTTTGGGCAATGATTCGCCCAATGGCCTTGTTCCCCAAAGTGGAAACATGCACGACTTCCACCTTGCGCTGACGCTGCTTGGTTGTTCTGGTTGGTTGCTAGGGCAGGAAGACGGGCTGCCTGGTTGCTCTGACGCTGGTATTGATTTCCTCCCTGCTGGTTATTCTGACGATACTGCTGCTGCTACCGAGGAAACTATCTCTAGTACTGTTGCTGCTGATTCTAACGTTGATGCTGATGCTGGTGACCTTGCTTGAATGGCTGAGGTGGGTTGCCTGAGTAGCGAGGGCGGCTGCTACTCCCGGCCTGAGATCCACCAATCTTGCGTTTCCTGTCCTCCATCTCTCGACGCTTCCTTTCTGTCATGATTGCTCGGTCGATCAAGTGCTGGAAGGTAGGGAAGGTGTGGTTCATCAACTGGTAATGGAGGGGATCAACCAATACTCTCAAGAAGCGGTACTGCCTCTTGGCATCTGTGTTGACGTCTTCTGGGGCATAACGTGACAGCTGCAGAAACTTATCCCTGTACTCGCTGACGGATAGGGGACCTTGCTTCAGGGCAAGAAACTCCTCCATCCTCACTATCATCAGTCCCTTAGGCACATGGTAGCGACAGAAGTTGTCCCTGAATTCTTCCCATGTGATGGCTTCAGAGTTGGCATGAGTGGCGAGGTAAGACTCCCACCAAGACTGTGCTGCTCCCCTCAGCTGTCGAGGACCATATAACACCTTCTCACGATCATTGCACTGGGCAGTGTGCATCTCACGCTCCATGGTATGCAACCAATCTTCGGCGTCCATGGGATCAGCAGAATGGGCAAAGACTGGGGGATGGCCCCTCGTGAATTCTGCCCACTTGTCTCTAGGCACTTGTGGCATCTGGACTTGCACCTGAGGCTGAGGCGGTGGTGGCTACTGCTGCACCTGCTGCATTGCTGCTAGGGTCTGTCCGATTGCCTGAACTGCTTGTGTCTGCATCAAGAACATCTGCTCAATGGTCATTGGTGGTGGCGGTGGCAAATGTTGCTGCGGGGTTGCCTCCTCTTGGGATGCCTGCTGCTCTAGCTGAGCACGCCTTGCACCTCTGCGCCTATTCTCAGACATCTGTAGAAATCACACACATATATATCAACTCTAACTCTACAGTCTTTCAGCATAAGAAAAGATGTATAGAAAATCTTCATAGCACTGAATTGTCACACCCATTTCTAAGGGCAGAGCCGGGTGCATCGCATATGTGTGCCACGATCTATTTCCACACATATGTTAATGTCACAAGTGTAATATATCAAAAGAACAATGCATAAAAGCGTAAATAACGATTATATTAACATATTACACTTCGAACAGACATAATGTCTTAACCTTTATTCATCAAAGTACAGCGAGACATGGACATCCATCCACAGGAAGATGACCGGGGGTATCACTAGACTAGCATCCATGAAGTTCAGCATCATATCTTTATCTGCAACTTCTGATCAAAATTAAGCAAGGGTGAGCTCACTTATGGTCGGGGCTCAGCAAGTGGGGGAAAAACTAATGCAGGTATAACAAGGTGAGGCTAAGGTTGAGCAGTAAGCATTTTAGTTGGTGAACATTTTATTAACAACACATGTCTTACTAATAAGTGTGAATCCCAAGTATTCCCATTAAACAAAGGTGTAATTGAGTATATCAAAAACACTTAAGTGAAACCACTTAAGCAAACCATTGGCAGATCATCGGATCTCGATTTATTTCCATCTTTAAGTTCAATTATCATGTGAGGAGTCCAGGATGCTCATAACCGTGAGCATGACTGATATATTAGTTTTACACTCTGCAGAGGTGGCGCATCTTTACCCATGAGTCGCGATTCCCTTCTAGCCCGGGTTAGCTAGAACCGTATTCACTTCCGAGGTGAATGGCCAGGGTCTCACTACGAGGCTTCTCCCTAGAGTCCTCATTACGCAAATGTTGGAAATGGTCAAACTGCATAAGGTACACCTAACGTACCAACCTATAGTCCAGACTATAGGGTAAAGCTTTGTGAATTGTGCCCGTATCCAATCTGACTGAGCCGGAACTATAAGTGCTTGCCAGATGCCTCCGTTCCGGTCGACCACGACCAACACCCAACATAAGACTTCCCTAGTTATTTAGCTAAGACCAGAGCCATGATAGTTCTCATGGTAGCACTGTTTTCCCGGGTAGTCACTCCATGTTCCAATTAATATGCAATAATCTTGTTTAACCATCGGGTTAACAACAATAAAGTAAACTTACCATTTGGAACATTAGTATCATAAATAGGAGTGACTGCATAAAGTTAAGTTGTAGCAATAGCATAGCTACTTGATTAGATCATAATCCCAGGTTAAACAAGGAGTAAGGTTGGAAAGGTTATCTAAATAGGTAACCCGTCAAATTATGCATATATATCCAAAAGAATAAACTTTATTAAATGTATTATTTGGGATCAAATAGAGTATGCAGAGGGAGAAGTCCACTTGCCATGCTTATTGAAAACTTGAGGTTCTTCCACGGATAGGAATAGATCTTGATTATTAACTACTAGATCAACCACTGAATATCACACAAACAAACAAGAAGAACAAACACCACTCGATAACATACCACATTCACCATATGTAAAGCTAAAAGAAAGACTAATGAAAAGAACGTTCGTTTTCCAAGAACGTCGCAAGTGATGGTTATAATAAGAGGATATTCCTTTCAAAAATGTGTGATCTATACTTTAGAAAACAAGACATGAGCTTAAAATATCTTAATTAAAATATACAAATATTAGGTTCACCAATTTAATCTTTTATAAAACGTCATACGCGATACATCTAAGATAAAGGGTTTATAAGATGATAAAACACGTTATAACAATATTAAACCTTTTTAACTTTTTAAGAAAAGATATATGTTATATATCTAAGGTTAATGAGTTATGAAACACATTATTAAACATTAATTGATGAGAAGCTAATATAACATGTTTTATGTGGAAATATAATGAAACAATTAAGTATCTTTATTTTTATTAATAAAACACATGGCCTATATTATTTTTAATAAAGCTATATTCAAATTTAATATATATACTAACATTTTAATTATAGAAACACTTGAATACTAATTACATTATTTTATTCATTAGGAAAAACTAAGTGGTGTAAATAATATGGACTCGATCTGATGATCAGATTATTCATGCTTAGAAAGCTAACTAAGTCATTTTAAATTAGAAACAAATTATCTATTTCATTCGTCAGAAAACAATATAAACTATCATTTTCTTTATTATGAAAGTATGAGCACCTAATTAAGTCATTTTGACATTATTATAATATTCTATTCTTTCGTACCGTGAATAGAAAAAATATCTATATTGCACGAAAATATATAAGACTCTGATTAATGCCTAAATCACGCTTGATGCAAAGATAATCATGTAATTATTTATTTAAATGTTTTTGTTACTAAAAAGGTGATCTACTCTTTTCTCTTACTAATTTAGAAAACCCACAGGTGAATCCTTTATAAACATTTTAAATTTGCAGCCACACAGTAATGGATGCAAAAAGATATTTCTATATGCTTATTACATGATTATGAAGTTAATAATATAGATCCATATTTAATTTGAGCTAGAAATAATCTTTTACATCTAAACAAAGACTATTGCAAACAAATAAATAGAATTAATCGTAGCACGGAATCAGCTTCTTCTACCTCGCCTTTGTTCCTACGCAAGGATGCCAACAAGTAGAAGGGGCCGGCGAGGGAGCAGTGGCACGGACGACTGTCGGTTGTGGGAGTAGGAGGTCGACGGGTAGAAAAGGATGACACGGAGGCGGCATCGAGATCACCGGCGAGCGCGGTGACGGACGGCGGTGTCAGACGGTGGCGTCGGACGGTGGGAAGCAGAGAAGCAGTTGCAGCAGCACAACAGCAAGGAATTTCGGTAGCGGCATCGGGGCACGAGGCAGAGCCGAGTCAGAGCGAGAAATCAACTGTGGCACGATAGGAAACTATGGGGCGTACTTGCCAATGGCAGAAGGGCACAGAGGAGCCAAACGACGGCGAAAATGGCGAGCGACTGTGCAGCTGCCTCAGGCAGGGAGCAGCAAGCAGGGTGCGATGCTATGCAAATGAACAGGGGCGCGGGGCTGGCAAGCTCGGGCAGGGGAGGGAATGCTCCGTGGGCGTGACTTTTATAGAAGAAGGGGGAGAGGAAGAGGCGGCCGGGACTTCAATCAACCATCAATGACGTTTATGGAGCTTCAATGAGAGAGTAAATGGGGGAGAGAAGGGGGACGAAAGAAACGTAGCAATGAAGTTCCTTAACGCAGAAGAAACGGACGACACACTCGGGCTTCGCGCGGGGTCGGTCGGTACGGGAGGCAGGGCGTCGCGCGCGTGCTCGGGGTCGGCTCTGCTGGCGCTCGGCTCGCGCATGGCGCGCAGGGGTCTGGACGCCTGTCGGGGTCGCCTGCTTGGTCTCCTGGGAGCGGTGTGCGTGTGTCTGGGCGCTGCTGGCGTTTGGGAGAGAAAGTCGTGAGGGAGATAGAATAGTATCTTGACACATGTGCCCCACTACTTCGAAGAGACTAACGTGAGATAGAAGAGAGTGAACATGGGGCTTATGCAAGTTGTGGACATAGGCTGAGCGAGCGTGAGTGGAGTGCGTGAGTTTTTCTTTTTTTATTTGCTTTTCTTTTATTTCTTTAATTAATTATATGTATAAATAATGATATATTTAAATATTTCGAAAATAATAATAGTAAATCCTCAAAATATTTTACAAAAAAGATATTCAATTTCTAGAATGATTATTTTTAGACAAAGTCTATTATTTAAATAGATTGGGCTCCATGAAAAGGAAATCAATAAAATAAAATTGTCACAATACAAAAAAATATTAACCTATCAAAAACAATGTTCCAAAAACATTAATTTTAATAGCTCATTCGTATTTTATAAAATGAGATCTTTACAGCAACTTAAATCTAAAAAAAAATTGGATACATCAAACAAAATGTATGCCTCAGCATGAATGCATCAAATACTTAACAAAATTTTATCTAATCACGAAATTATTTAATTTATTTATATTACCATTTTATTATTTGAAAACATAAATAATTTCCTTTCTACTTCCTACTGGAAATTAATAATATAAACTAAGTTATCTTTAATTGATGGATATAGGGTGCTACAAAATCTACCACTCTTAAAAAGAATCTCGTCCTCGAGATTAAGAAAAGGCTAGCACGAAAGAAAGGGAGATACATGGTTTATTTGTAGGTTCTTAGTTCTCATTGAACTCCTCCAAACTTAAGGAACTTCCTTACTTCTCTGCTCCGAAATGTATACTAATCAAGCGTCCTTCATCATCATACTTATAAAATGGTTGGTCTTCTGAATTATTGCTGAGGTCATGTTTGACAGCTTTCTTCTCTAGTCTGTCTAGACGCTTCTTGGGGCATTCGCGAATAAGATGTCCTTCATTTTTGCAGTAGTAGCAAGCACCTCTTGCTTTGAGTTCTTTGCGAGTCAACTTTGCTTGACCAACAGGGGGTGAGGGTTGACTGGTGTTTGTATCTCATATAGTTGAGCCTGACTTGATTCTTCTATTTGGATATCCATGTGTTTCGTGGCTTTTGCTTGTGGTCGATGTGGACTAATCATGTATCCAAACGTTTTTCTATTCCTTTTGTTGTTCTTCATTCCATTCGTCAAATATCTCTGTGACTCATTTTTCTCGTTCATAGTTGTTAAGGTAGGAATATTGTCATTGGCATCATTTACTTTATTTCCATTGAGGTTCATCATCTAGTCAGAGGGTAAAAGAGTTAGCGAGACGGACTACATAAGAGGCTTGTATGACATTAAGATAAAGAGCTAACAAAACATTTTGATTTCCAGTATAAGATTAGTTAAGGATGATTTCTGATTCTGTCTAGCTTCATCATACTACAAGAGTGTACAAGTGTTATAATCCTTAACAGAGATCTTTTGAACTTTATAGATTTCAGAGCATGATATCCAAATCATCTTTCTGATCCAACAATATTTCTTTGTGCACAAATTGAGAGAGACTTGAGCGGGACTTTAGGGCAACTAGAGTGGAGCATCACACCGTTTGCATATAGCAGATGACACCATACTTTATTCTCTTTATAAAGAGGCAAAACACAATAGGTGCAAGAGATTCTCCAAATTTATTCATATATCACTTACCACAATTACAAATCTTAAAAGGGGCAACACCTTGACATTTTTTTCTTCGTGAGACATACTCCCTCTTCTAGCTAAATGATATATTATTCTTCCTTGTCAAATGCACCAATCAGAGATGGAGGTCGGTCGTCTTCAACTACTATTCTTTCTCCAGATGGAGTTTCCAAACACATGGTTCTCTCAGTATGTTGGATTACTGCTTTAGTTCTTTGTAACCAATTCTTTCCAAGAATCACATCCTTTCCCATTGATTCTATCACTATAAGATCAGCTGGAAAATCTATTCCATTGATTTTAACACTTACATTTGGACATATGTAGTTTACTAACATTTTTCCTTCGGGCGCACTGATGGTCTTCCTTGATCTCAAGGGACACTTAAAGATACCATACTTTGTTGCAAACTGGGCACTAATAAAAAAATGTGTTGTACGAGGATCATACAGCACGGTGGCGGTAGTTGTGTGAATGACTAGTGTTCCAAAAATCACTGCATTATCATATGGAATAGTTCCTGTCACTGCATAACTTATCCTTCCTATGGACTCTTTCCATTGTTTATTCTTTGTTGACGCATGAGTTTGAGGGTGTTGTCTTTTCTTTTGGACCTTATTAATCTCCACATCCTTCTTAGGACAACTATTAACAAGATGGCCGGTATCACCACAGCCAAAGCAAGCACGACTTGATATGTTACGTGGTGGAGTTGTCTTTACGGTGTTGGTAGAAGTCTCTGTGCATTTTTGTTCATATTCCATGTCTGAAGACTGAGATAGCTTCATCTTGGAGGTGATCTGTAGTGAACTCTTCTCAGAACAGTTACGGAAGTAATGACCTTCACGTCCACATTGATAGCAAGCTTTTCTTGAAGTTATTTCTTGACTTTTTCCATGTTTCCCTTTTTGTTTCTTGGACCTGATGCAAACACGAGGCTAAAACTGTGTGCAAGTAATAGTCCATCCATCAATGTAACACTCCTGTGTTTCTTCTTGGGGCTGGGCATCCTTGTGATGTTTCCTTTTTGGATTACTTTGCAATTCATCATCTGACAGTGCATTAGATATGAGAGAATCTGCTATTAGATGTTTTTGGGGGGACATCTGTCTGTTTATGCCAGAAAATAAAATCCGGTTCTTCTGTTTTGTAGTTTCACTTTCGTTTGTACTGATCTGGCGACAAGGAATTTCATAGTACTCACAACAACAACATGTTCCAAGGTCACTTGTTTGTTGGTTTGGTTGGGCATCCTTTTGTGTCTTGAATGTCTGTTCATCAACTATTTTATTTATAGTGTTGTTTTGACTTGTCAACACACCACATTCTTTGCATTTAGTGGCATCACTTGTAGTTGACATTTCAAGGTCTGACATCTGTATGGGTATGGAAGAATGGAAGGGACAAAAAGATTGAGCAAAGACAGATTATAGAGAGCAGAGAATACCTATCTATCTAAGGTTTTACCTAGCTAACTGATGCCATTATGGTCAAAAGTCACAGAATACACCAACAATCATTTCAAAAAAAGCAAATCAAACATGAACACAAAGGACAATGAACTCAAGCATACCAGCACAACACAATCCAATTCTACTCATTCAACCAAAACAAAAGATGAGACAAGGTTTGGAATAAGAAAGATATTATAACATCAAAGAGTTAGGTAAGAATTATCAAGGAGTTAGACAAGACATATTTGTTGGTGGCCAAGAGTGAAATAAGATAACCATGAACTATTAAAGTGAGGATAAATGATACAACCAAGGATATAAAGTGAGTTAGAGTGAAAGTGTTGTCAAGGAGAAAAGTAGAGAGGCAAAGGTTTAATATCAAGGTAAATATTGCGCAAGGGTGGCAATACAATGGCACGAAAGCAAAAGTATAAGAATTCAATAGGGAGAAAGCATTATCAAGGAGAAAAGTAGAGAGGCAAAAGTTTAATATATCAAGGTAGATATTGCGCAAGGGTGGCAATATAATAGCAAGAAAACAAAAGTATAAGAAGTCAAGGGTTATATAGCAATATTAGGGATTAGAAAACCACTTACAATATAATATCGCCATTACCTATCTAGTCGAAAATCCTAATACTAAAGAATAATCCTATCAACTTAACCAAGAAGTCAAATAATAGATCCAGGGGATCCATAACAAAACTTCTTGCGGAGTGGGGATAAGATAGAGAATAGGGCATCGTCGATAGCTTAGAGAGGGTTTCTTCTAGCAAACTTCGCTTCAAGTTCCGCAATCCTAGCTTGACCATCTTGCAATGCTTCTCATTTGAACCTTCTTATAGACCAAAAATCAGACAAGAAGGGTTGAAGATAAAAGAGACGAGTTTTTGTATAAAGTAAGTTTTTATGAAGACAATTAGGTCAAGTTTTGAACGACTGACTGGGCTTTCCATTTCTATCTAATCTAGCGACCTACGGTCACATTGCTTTGATACCACTTCTGTCAAACAAGTTTCTGAGGACTGAGCCGGGTGCATCGCATATGTGTGCGAGGATCTATTTCCACACATATGTTGACGTCACAAGTGTAATATATCAAAAGAACAATGCATAAAAGCGTAAATAACGATTATATTAACATATTACACTTCAAACAGACATAATGTCTTAACCTTTATTCATCAAAGTACAGTATGACATGGACATCCATCCACAGGAAGATGACCGGGGGTATCAATAGACTAGCATCCATGGAGTTCAGCATCATATCTTCATCTGCAACTTCTGATCAAAATTAAGCAAGGGTGAGCTCACTTATGGTCGGGGCTCAGCAAGTGGGGGAAAACTAATGCAGGTATAACAAGGTGAGGCTAAGGTTGAGCAGTAAGCATTTTAGTTGGTCAACATTTTATTAACAACACATGTCTTACTAATAAGTGTGAATCCCAAGTATTCCCATTAAACAAAGGTGTAATAGAGTATATCAAAAACACTTAAGTGAAACCACTTAAGCAAACCATTGGCAGATCATCGGATCTCGATTTATTTCCATCTTCAAGTTCAATTATCATGTGAGGAGTCCAGGCTGCTCATAACCGTGAGCACGACTGATATATTAGTTTTACACTCTGTAGAGGTGGCGCATCTTTACCCATGAGTCGCGATTCCCTTCTAGCCCGGGTTAGCTAGACCCGTATTCACTTCCGAGGTGAATGGCCAGGGTCTCACTATGAGGCTTCTCCCTAGAGTCCTCATTACGGAAATGTTGGAAATGGCCAAACTGCATAAGGTACACCTAACGTACCAACCTATAGTCCAGGCTTTAGGGTAAAGCTTTGGGAACTGTGCCCATATCCAATCTGACTGAGCTAGAACTATAAGCGCTTGCCAGATGCCCCCGTTCCGGTCGACCACGACCAACACCCAACATAAGACTTCCCTAGTTATTTAGCCAAGACCAGAGCCATGATAGTTCTCATGGTAGCACTGTTTTCCCGGGTGGTCACCATGTTCCAATTAATATGCAATAATCTTGTTTAACCATTGGGTTAACAACAATAAAGTAAACTTACCATTTAGAACATTAGTATCATAAATAGGAGTGACTGCATAAAGTTAAGTTGTAGCAATAGCATAGCTACTTGATTAGATCATAATCCCAGGTTAAACAAGGAGTAAGGTTGGAAAGGTTATCTAAATAGGTAACCCGTAAAATTATGCATATATATATATATATATCCAAAAGAATAAACTTTATTAAATGTATTGTTTGGGATCAAATAGAGTATGGAGAGGGAGAAGTCCACTTGCCTTGCTTATTGAAAACTTGAGGTTCTTCCACGCATAGGAATAGATCTTGATTATTAACTACTAGATCAACCACTGAATGTCACACAAATAAACAAGAAGAACAAACACCACTCAATAACATACCACATTCACCATACGTAAAGCTAAAAGAAAGCTTAATGAAAAGAACGTTCGTTTTCCAAGAACGTCGCAAGTGATGGTTATAATAAGAGGGTATTCTTTTCAAAAATGTGTGATCTATACTTTAGAAAACAAGACATGAGCTTAAAATATCTTAATTAAAATATACAAATATTAGGTTCACCAATTTAATCTTTTATAAAACGTCATACGCGATACGTCTAAGATAAAGGGTTTATAAGATGATAAAACACGTTATAACAATATTAAACCTTTTTAACTTTTTAAGAAAAGATATATGTTATATATCTAAGGTTAATGAGTTATGAAACACATTATTAAACATTAATTGATGAGAAGCTAATATAACATGTTTTATGTGGAAATATAATGAAACAATTAAGTATCTTTATTTTTATTATTAAAACACATGGCCTATATTATTTTTAATAAAGCTATATTCAAATATAATATATACACTAACATTTTAATTATAGAAACACATGAATACTAATTACATTATTTTATTCTTTAGGAAAAACTAAGTGGTGTAAATAATATGGACTCGATCTGATGATCAGATTATTCATGTCTAGAAAGCTAACTAAGTCATTTTAAATTAGAAACAAATTATCTATTTCATTAGTCAGAAAACTATATAAACTATCATTTTCTTTATTATGAAAGTATGAACACCTAATTAAGTCATTTTGACATTATTATTAAATTCTATTCTTTCTTACCGTGAATAGAAAAAATATCTATATTGCACGAAAATATATAAGACTCTGATTAATGCCTAAATCATGCTTGATGCAAAGATAATCATGTAATTATATATTTAAATGTTTTTGTTACTAAAAAGGTGATCTACTCTTTTCTCTTACTATTTAGAAAACCCAAATGTGAATCGTTTATAAACATTTTAAATTTACAGCCACACAGTAATGGATGCAAAAAGATATTTCTATATGCTTATTACATGATTATGAAGTTAATAATATAGATCCATATTTAATTTGAGCTAGAAATAATCTTTTACATCTAAACAAAGACTATTGCAAACAAATAAATAGAATTAATCGTACCATAGAATCAGCTTCTTCTACCTCGTCTTTGTTCCTAAGCAAGGATGCCAACAAGTAGAAGGGGTCAGCAAGGGAGCAGTGGCACGGACGACTGTCGGTTGTGGGAGTAGGAGGTCGATGAGCGGAAAAGGATGACACGGAGGTGGCGTCGAGATCACCGGCGAGCGCGGTGACGGACGGCGGTGTCAGACGGTGGCGTCGGACGGTGGCAAGCAGAGAAGCAGTTGCAGCAGCACAACAGCAAGGAATTTCGGTAGCGGCATCGGGGCACGAGGCAGAGCTGAGTCAGAGCGAGAAATCAACTGTGACGCGATAGGAAACTACAGGGCGTACTTGCCAATGGCAGAAGGGCCCAGAGGAGCCAGACGACGGCGAAAATGGCGAGCGACTGTGCAGTTGCCTCAGGCAGGGAGCAGCAAGCAGGGTGCGAAGCTATGCAAATGAACAGGGGCGCGGGGCTGGCGGGCTCGGGCAGGGGAGGGAATGCTCCGTGGGCGTGACTTTTATAGAAGAAGGGGGAGAGGAAGAGGCGGCCGGGACTTCAATCGGCCATCAATGACGTTCATGGAGCTTCAATGAGAGAGTAAATGGGGGAGAGAAGGGGGAAGAAAGAAACGTCACAATGAAGTTCCTTAACGCAGAAGAAACGGACGGCACACTCGGGCTTCGCGCGGGGTCGGTCGGTGCGGGAGGCAGCGCGTCACGCGCGTGCTCGGGGTCGGCTCTGCTGGCGCTCGGCTCGCGCATGGCGCGCAGGGGTCTGGACGCCGGTCGGGGTCGCCTGCTTGCTCTCCTGGGCGCAGTGTGTGCGTGTCTGGGCGCTACTGGCGTTTGGGAGAGAATGTCGTGAGGGAGATAGAATAGCATCCTGACACATGGGCCCCACTACTTCGAAGAGACTAACGTGAGATGGAAGAGAGTGAACATGGGGCTTATGCAAGTTGCGGGCATAGGCTGAGCGAGCGTGAGTGGAGTGCGTGAGTTTTTCTTTTTTTATTTGCTTTTCTTTTATTTCCTTAATTAATTATAAGTATAAATAATGATATATTTAAATATTTCGAAAATAATAATAGTAAATCCTCAAAATATTTTATAAAAAAGATATTCAATTTCTAGAATTATTATTTTTAGACAAAGTCTATTATTTAAATAGATTGGGCTCCATGAAAAGGAAATCGATAAAATAAAATTGTCACAATACAAAAAAATATTAACCTATCAAAATAATGTTCCAAAAACATTAATTTTAATAGCTCATTCATATTTTATAAAATGAGATCTTCATAGCAACTTAAATCTAAAAAAAATTGGATACATCAAACAAAATGTATGCCTCAGCATGAATGCATCAAATACTTAACAAAATTTTATCTAATCACGAAATTATTTAATTTATTTATATTACCATTTAATTATTTGAAAACATAAATAATTTCCTTTCTCTTTCCTACTGGAAATTAATAATATAAACTAAGTTATCTTTAATTGATGGATATAGGGTGCTACATGAACAAATGACCATCTTAACTGACATCTTCTCAGATAAAAAGGAAAGTGGATGTAAATGGATTACCCAACTAAATAACTGACTTTATTAATAACTACACCAAGTTGCAGGGGACACCCACACCTTGGTAACAATCATTACAAGGATCCAACTTCAGTACATGTCCATCATAAATAGTATTCAACATAAGATAAACAAACTAACTCTAACTAAAAATGACTTAGACTAAGACACTGAACTAAGCATTATTACAGACTCCGACTCTGTCGATCTA
The DNA here is from genome assembly GCA_029449295.1 of Zea luxurians. Lineage (NCBI taxonomy): Eukaryota > Viridiplantae > Streptophyta > Magnoliopsida > Poales > Poaceae > Zea > Zea luxurians. Next base: position 61,821,990 of record JAOPSE010000011.1, on the reverse strand, counting down.
GGGATCCAAATTTATTTGGGTCCTGCAGTCTGGGGTACCTTAGTCAAAGCGACCACGGGGCAGTGAACGGTAAGGGTGCTGAATCCCGACAGGGGCGGGAGAACCACCATCCAGATAGTGGCGTGATGCGCACTCAGCACGCAATTCCGCAACCTCCGCCCGAGCCTTGCCCAACTCATCAAGGGCGTGGTCCAACTCTGTGTTGAGCACGACAGCCAGGTTGACCATGCTGTTCAGCCTGAGATTGCCCTCACCAACTGGCGAGACAATCACACCTTCAACACTGTCGGTCGAACGACGAGGGTAGTACTTCAGGTCAAGGCCATCAGCTACTCCACTGAACAATGAGCAATACTGAGAAAGTGCCCGTCGTGCTGCATCTTGTATGGCTGCCTCGGCAGTATCCCTCTCAGTAATAGAATAGTGCTCTCAGAAGGCCTCTGCACCCCGAAGATCATCGTCTGGACGGCGCACCAAGAAAGTAGCCTCCCACTGGTCCGGGTATAACCCGCGACGATGCTGGTAGACTACACAACGGTACTCGTTGGACCAAGTGTGTCGGTCGAAGGCCCGACGCAGCAAGGTATCGAGAGCGTCGTGGAAGTGACACCCGTGAGCAGCATCACGAGTGATGGGTCTAGCGATCCACCCCTCTAGCTCTGGCTCCTCCGAGCGCTCAGTGTCGTGGCATGAACTGCCACTGGCATTATCGTCTCCATCAGGGTCTCCTCCAGCAGCCGAGATGCCCTGTGGTGGTGTAGGGAAAGGCGGCCTCTCAGACTCCACCTTCTGCTGAGGCGAGGGGGAAGAGTCCTACTGCTCCTGCTCCTGCTCCTAGCGTCGGCGCTCCTGCTCCTCGTGCAGGCAATGATGCAGTATCTCCAGGTGACTGGACTAACCTAGCATCGTGCGACACAGTGGACGCTCCACCAGGCGAGAAGGCAAAAAGGGGATCACAGACTTACGTGCAGTGCACCTAATACGGGCCATCTACAAAAGACATCGTAAGCATAAGAGTAAGAGTAGAACTATGAGGCCAGAAAGTAAACAGAAAGAAAAGTGAGCCAAAACTTTTTGAGATAAGTAGATAACATAGAGTTGGTCAAGATGATCATCTTTTGAAAGGACTCTATGGTCAAGGTAAGAGTAGGGGTCTATAGTCCTTAGGGCGACCATTCTAGTCTAGGTTAGCGGTCCTACAGTCAGAATGGGCTTTGATACCAGTTATGTCACACCCGGTTTTGGAAGGCAAACCGAATGCGAACCATGTACGTGCCAGGATCAGAACTCACGTACATAGTGATTACATAATTGGACATCATCACACAATGGTCAAAATAAATAGCGGAAAGGTACTTTAATTACATCAAGATGTCAAAGACATCCACAGAGTCTAATACATAGTCATAATGTTCAACATAAATATCAAAGTGCGGAGGAACGAAACATAGATGATAAGCCTACACAGGCAGCTGACTAGGGGTTTGCCACTAAGTAAACTAAAACTCGTCGTAATCCTAGAACTCCTCGAAGTCCTCCATGTTGCCAGCATCACCTCCTGAGCACTGAGTATAGTGGGGGCAACCTAGGGTGGGGGTGGTGTGTAAAGCAAGGGTGAGTACACATCAACGTACTCAACAAATCTCCTGTTTGGCTAAAGTGGACTAGATGTATGTGGGGTTGAAGTTAAGCAGTTGCTTTTAGTTGGTCAAGTATTTATTATTATTAGTAGAGCCAAGTTTTAGTAATAAACCCAGTTATTACCCAAAAGTACTCCTTCAAAAGAGGAAATACCAGAGCTCAGATTTATAACATCATTGTTAACCATCATCATAAAAGTATTCAAAGTTCTTCTAATCAAAGAGGATCCCAAGGCTGCTCTTAACCGTGAGCTCGGCTGATATACCAGTTTTTAGCACTCTGTAGAGGTTGTACACTTTACCCACAAGTCGTGATCCCTTTCCAGCCTGAGTTGTACATACCCGATCTTCACTACCGAGGTGAATGGCCAGGGATACACTGTGTAGCCTTTACAAAGACTCCCCTGGTGCATAGCTGCTCGTTAGGTTTCGCCAGTCGTACAAACGCAGTACACCTCCCCAAGGTGGGTGACTAACAAAAACCAAATCGAATGAACCTCAGCACCCCAACCTTGGTAGAGCGAGTACTACGCCCCGGCCCCCATTGACGGCCCTCCAGCAAAGCCAACTACGCCCCCCAGGTTCATCTAATTAATCAGCTAAGGGCATCCCATTCCACCCTCATGGTTGCACTGTTATCCCGGGTGGTCACTCCACGAACAGGTCCTTACGGAGAGGTACTCAGGAAAAAAGGCATGAGCCCCCTAGAGTATCACAAGTTCATCAACATAATCAGGATAACAATATCGTATCATATATAGCCACATCATGTTCATTGATTAAGTTAAGGCAATAGCAAAGTGCTAACCATGATAACCCAAAAGGTAAACAAGGATAAGGTAAATACAGACTAGTCCATCCTTAGGTTTCATAAAGTAATTTGGGACAGTGAATTATAAGGTAAGTAGGACATAATAGGTCAGAGGACACTTGCCTTCACCAGGTTGTTGCTCAGGAAGGTCTCCAACAACACACTCAGGAACCTCGGACTGCTCGTAGTCTAATTAAAGCGAGCATGCATTCAATACATTGGGGAAAGTACAAATGAACAGCACACCAAACATGTTCAAGCATAGGAATACACCTTAAAAGGCACAATACTAAATAAGGAACAATGAGATTAAAGTGTAACATGAACTATAACATAAACCAACTTACTTTGGAAATTAATTATCATTTCTCTAAGTATTACCCAAAAATACATAACATAGTCCAATTTATTTTATTGTGTCCTAAAAATTAGACTAGAGATGAATTCATGTAATACACATTATTAATCTCACAAGGTTAAACATGTTTAAATCTCTAGAGTTCTCCTTTTATTTATTTTATTAAATAATTAAATCTACCCTTCACTAGTTCATAATTAACCATAAAAATTAGAATATGCAGACAGTGACTGAAACTAATTTATTTAAACAGAGAATAATCCTATGAACATTTTGCAATTTGAATCACTAAATTTGAAGTTCATATGCAAAAGATACGAAATAAACAAGTTTGGGAATTCAAAATATGAAATTAGGTCTAATTCTATGAATATTTAAAAGTTCAGGGTTCAATCTGCAAGAATATTGGGGCCTGCGCGCGAAAACTAGGGACGACGGGTTGATTCCCAACAAACTGAGGGTTTCTTATGCAAAACAACCACACGAAGGGGTATCGGGTGATTCTAAGCGTTAGATCAGAAACCGACGGCCGAGATTAGATCTGCAGCCGAGGGCGCATGCGCGGGCGGGCGAGCTCTATCAGGCGGGCCAGGGGCGTCAGCGACCGAGGGGGAGAGTGCACTGACCGAGCGGGCCCAGCGCCGGGGAACACGGGCGCTGACAGGCGGGCTAGGGGGATAGGGCACACGTGCGCGAAGCGGTACCCGCGATCTGGGCCGTGCGATCAAGATCGGACGGGGGAGATCAGACCGGGGGGATGAACGGCTGCGGGCGGCGCTGCTCCTTTCCGTGGCGGTGAGGTCGCCAGAGTTGGGGCAGGCGCGTGCTAGGGGGGTTCCAGGGTCACCGGAGTTGGGCAGAGAGGGAGAGAATGCCACGGCGAACTCAGTGGCGGGGAAAAGACCACGAATCCGAGGGCAAAGAGGGGAGAACAGCGAGGAGAAGGCCTCAAGCGGACCGGAGAAACTCCAGCGAGGCATTCCGGCCACGGGGAGGGGGCTTAAGGCGCGCTAGGGCCAAGGCTAGCTTCAGCAGAGGCAGAGGTGACACAGGGACCTACTCCGGGGAACTAGATTGGGCTAAATCGGTCGGCCATCGCACGAGCACGGTGGACCGCCGCGGCCGAGCACCGACGATGCCAAAATTGGCTGAGCACAGACCAAAACTAGGGAAATTAAGCACGAGCAATGGTGTCTCACCTCGAGGCAGAGCTCGGGGAGGCTTGGTGTGGTCTCCGACGAGCTGGATGGCCAGAACGCGGGCACGGGTCTCCGACGGCGTCTAGCGGCGTGGGCAGAGTGCGAGAGAGGGTGGAACTATGCGAAATGAGGCGGGGGAGTGAGTGCGGGCGCTGGCAAGGCTCTAAGAAGGGAGCTAGGCGCGGGGGCGAGCGTCGTGGCCGAGAAATCCGGCGACGTGCCCGAGTGCGCACGCGCCGGTCCACGGCGGGCGCGGGGAGGCGCAGATCTGACAGGGAGGGTCCACGACGCAGAGACAAAGTATTGAATCGATTCAATATGTAGGATTCTAGAAAGGTTTCTTGCCAATATCACATGGTGTTCATCTTTGAGAGAGTCAGTGTCTGGTGAAATTTGATGAGTCCTTACGCTTTGGCTATAGGATCCATCATGTATGCCATGCTATGTACACGCCCAGATGTCTCCTATGTTGTAAGTGTTACGAGTAGGTATCAATCAAATTATGGAGAAGCCCATTGGACAGTTGTGAAGAACATTCTCAAGTACTTAAGAAGAACTAAGGTTGCGTTCTCAGTGTATGGTGGTGAGGAAGAGCTCATTGTAACTGGTTATACCGATGCTAGCTTTCAGACAGGCATAGATGATTCTAGATCACAAACAAGATACAATCCAGTTTTTGTTTTCTGCCTCAATGGTGTGGCAGTGAGTTGGAAGAGTTCCAAACAAGATACAACAGCTGATTCGATGGCAGAAGCTGAGTATATTGCGGCTTCAGAAGCTGCAAAAGAGGCTATTTGGATCAGAAATTTTGTTTCTGAGCTAGGTGTTCTTCCTAGTGCGTCCAGTCTAGTGGATCTCTATTATGATAAATAGTGAAGCCATTGCACATGCAAAGGAGCCTAGATCACACCAAAAGACCAAACATATACTATGGCTCTATCATCTCATTCGAGAGATCATAGAACGAGGTGATGTGAAGATTTGCAAGGTCCACACAGATTCAAATGTTGCAGATCCATTGACGAAACCTCTTTCACAAGCAAAACATGAGGCACACACAAGATCAATGGGTATAAGATGCTTACATCCGTGATTCTAGTGTGAATGTGTGAGAGACCTATGTCATGACTATGTTTATGTACTATTGCATAAAATATTATTTGAATAACTATCATTTACATCGCTTATCAAGTATGTGACTTGTTTGTGAAACTATTTGTTGATTATGGTGTCATTCTAGATAATCTCTAGTCCATATCGTTATATGAGATAATGAGTACGCATGGACTAGCACATGTATTAATTGATGATCTTGTTTCACGGATCATGGATATAGAGATATCAGGTTAATAATGTGAACACATGTTAATGAACATGGTGTTGGCTCGACCCACCCCGAAACACTGTTGGGATTGTTATTCTGTAAGTGCATTAGTTGTTTTCAAGTGGAACACCTACTAAATCCTTAGACCTGAGATCGCCATTGTTTCTCACTATATGAAGTTGTGTATTTTGGGGCCCCCAATCACTACGTCATAACTGGGTAGTCATAAAAGGAGTCTTCGGGTGTACCATGAAGCATGGAATGGGACACGTGTGGATCAAAATGGGATTTGCCCCTCTTAGATAGCATGAGAGATATCTTTGGGCCCCTCGAGATAATTGGATTGGAAAGTGCATGTCCATGCCAATATGATTAAAGAGTTATTCACAATGACTAAATGATAGTCATCAATTGAATACACTATTTGATTAAGTCAATGTTGGGGCGAAGGCGAAGACGACACCCTTCGCTCCAGCCTTCGTCAATCTCGCTGCACCAACGGAGGCAATACGACTGGCGGGGTCCACCCTTCGTCCTCTACACAACAAGACGAAGGCCTACGACGACGTCGCCCCGTCCCACGTCCTCACCCGACCATGAGGCCCACTTGGGATTCGGCCTATTGTAACAGGCCCCACGCGGTGTCGTGTGTTACGGGCTCGAGTTGTAATGGCTTTTCTGTAATGACAGTCTCTAACCCTCATTTGTGGGAATATTCCAGGGATAGTCTAGGGGCCTGAGGGTACATGCGTCTTTACATCGAGACGTTGGCCACTCTGGCATCTATAAATACCCCCGTATAGTGCCCTTGAGAGGCCAGATTAACAGAGCAATTATTGCCTCAAGTTAAACCATGTTCACATCTTTCTCACTCCCCCGTTGGAATCTACTTGCTCAGGAGCGCGAGTTCCAACATTGGCGCCCACTGTTCGTGCTACGAGCAAACCACCCGTGATGGCACCCAAAAGAGCTAATTCGAAGGAAGCCCCATCCGTCGACGAAGCTGCGAAGGCAGCACTGCTAGCTGAGAAAAAGGGCAAGGCCCTCGCTGACAACACCCACCAAGGAGCTGGCAAAGACGAAGCACATAGTAAGAGACAGCGCAACGATCAACACACTCTAGAAGGCACCCTCTGCACATGCAGCTCCGAAGGGCAGCCACAAGTGCCACCCCTAGGCTTCGCTCCACCAGAGGGCGAGGACGCTGCAGAGGACGGCGAAGTCCTCGGCGTCTCCGCAGAAGAACAGCTACAGCTATGGGCTCTGTGCCTCAAAAACCGCAACCTCCAGAAGCAGAAGGAAATCCTCGAGGCCAAGCGCCAACGTGTCTCTACGCAGGCCAAGGTGCGCCAAATGATACGAGATGAGGAGCTAAGGGCTCAAGAGCTTGAGCAGGAGATTGCGCTCATGCAGCGCGAAGGCCAACATGATCTACATCACGGCCCGCCCCTCCAGCAGCGTGCGCCAGTCGAAGACCTATTCGTTCTTCAGCGTGGACCCTTCATCCTGCACGCCGCAACTTTCCAAAGCATCAATTACCTTGATGAGTGGAGCCCCCTGGCGCCGCAACTGCAGGTGTCACCATGGCCCGCCAACTTCAGGGCAGGGACCTACCCCAAATACAACGGCAGCACCGACCCAGCACAGTACATCATGAGCTATCAAGTCGTTGTCGCATCATCTGGAGGGGACGACGCCACGATGGCCAAGTCCTTCATCATCGCCCTCGAGGGTCCGGCCCTAACCTGGTACACCAGGTTGCCCCCATTGTCCATTGACTCCTGGAGAAGTCTCCGGGACAAATTTCTGCTCAACTTCCAGGGGTACCGCCCAGACACCGACGCCTTGGCCGAACTGTCACTCTGCAAGCAGCTGGAGAAAGAAACCCCACGGGAGTACTACCGCAAGTTCCTGACTCTCAAGTCACAACTGCCTTCAGTCGATGACCAAATTGCCATTCACTACGCCATCAGTGGCCTTCGGGCTGGCGTCCTTTACAGTCACTGCATCATGGACCCACCTAAGAACCTCCAAGAGCTCTATCAGCTGTTTGAAAAATACGCTAGATCCGAAGAGCTCCACCAGCGCAAGGTCAAGTCCCAAAGGAAACCCAAGGACCCTCCGCAGTCCAGCCGCACATGGACAAAACCTTCGCAGTCAGACTCCGGTCACGACAACCGCAGTCAATAGCAGGTCCATAACATTGCCAAGCAACACCACGCAGGTGAGGCCCCCCGCCATCAAGATTTTCCCCCCAGGGCCGCGGCAGTGGCACCCGTGGTCTGGGCCGAGGACGGGCGCGGCAGCCACGCAGATTTTACTGCCTCTTCCACGGCGAAGACTGCGCGCACCCGACGAGGGATTGCCCGGAAACGAAGGCCACCAGGGACAGGATGTCTCGGGCGCAACCAGCCGACAACCCACGGGTTGTCGCGCACACATATCAACACCACCTACCACAACCATACAACCACGACCCCACCCAGCATCCACCTAACCACGCATACCAACACCATCAGGAGGTACAAGTCATACCACCTCCACTTCCGCCTCTGCCCCCACATCAGCCAAACAGCCACCACCCCCAAGCGCCATAACAAGAAGACTTTGCCGATCAGCCGTATCGCGGAGTCATCCACATGATCACAGGGGGTCCAGCGTCGACTTCGATACGAAGCGACAGAATAGGGACCACTACCGAAGCATCAACCACGTCGCCATCACCGGCCCAGTCGTGCAAACGAAGTGGTCCCACGTGCGACTGACCTTCGACGCCAGAGATGTCGACCAGCGCAGCGCACCCCACATTGATGCCATGGTAATCAACTGCAGCGTGGCAGGCTGGGACCTGCACAAAGTTTTAGTTGACAACGACAGCCAGGCGGACATCATTTTCCTCCACGCCTTCGACCGCATGGGCATCAGCCACAGTTTGCTTAAGCCTTCAGACAACCCCCTATATGGTTTCGGCGGGAAGGGCACCTTTCCTGTGGGCAAGATCGAGCTACCTTTGTCCTTCGATGTAGCACCAATGCACGAAGTGAGCAGATCACCTTCGACATCGTCGACATGGTATAACCGTACAACACTGTAATGGGCCGGGGCTCCATCAACAAGTTTGAAGTGGCCATTCATGGACTTTACCTGTGCATGAAAATCCCGGGTCCGCAAGGCGCGATCACAATCTATGGAAATCAATAGACCGCGCGCAACATCGAAAGAGACTTCGTTCTAGGGCAACGGAACGTGCACTGCCTTACGACGCAGCGTGAAGTCCCCGAGCCCACCCGCCCAACCAACAACGAGCATGAAAAGGCACAGCTGCAGAGCAACGATGGAACAAAGACAGTCCCCCTTGACCAGGCAATGCCCAAGCAGACGGTCATCATAAGCGAAGACCTGACTTCACACGACGAGGAGAGACTCATCTCTTGTCTTTCCAGAAATAAGGACGTCTTCGCCTGATGGCCCTCGACCTAGTCGAAGTCAGTCACACTATCATCGAACACAGTCTAGGCATCAACCCTTCGGTGCGACCGAAGAAGCAGAGGCTGCGCAAAATGTCTGATGAGAAAACAGAAGCCACCAAAGCCGAGGTACACCGCCTGCTTGAGGCCAAATTCATCGAACCAGTCGCCTACCCTACGTGGCTCACTAACGTAGTCATGGTGCAAAAGAAGAGTGGCAAGTGGCGGATGTGCATCAATTTCACTAGCCTTAACAAGGCCTGCCCCAAGGATAATTTCCCGCTGCCTCGGATCAACAAGATCGTCGATAGTGCAGCCGGATGCGAAGTCATGTCACTCCTTGACTGCTTCTCCGGCTATCACCAAATATATATGAAGGAGGAAGACAAGGCCAGTACCAGTTTCATCATGCCCTTCGGCACATATTGCTTCGTCAGAATGCCAGAGGGACTAAAGAATGCTGGGTCCACCTTCTCTCGCCTCACCAAGACGGTGCTCGAGAGCCAAGTAGGCCGAAACATTTTCACGTATGTGGACGACATCGTCGTCGCCAGCAAAAACAAAGAGGACCATCTGGCTGACCTTGCAGAAACATTCACGAACATGCAGGACGCACGACTTTGCCTAAACCCCGAAAAGTGCGTCTTCGGAGTTTGCCAGGGGAAGATACTAGGCTACCTGGTGTCGCACCGCGGGATCGAGACCAACCCGACCAAGATCCAGACCATCATCAACATGACGCCTCCGCCGTCAACCAGAGACGTCCAACGCCTGACAGGCAGATTCGCCGCCCTCAACAGATTTATCTCCAAGTCCGCAGAGCGAAGCCTACCTTTCCTCAAGACGCTACATGGCGCAAAAGACTTTGCATGGGGACCAGAGCAAGCGGCAGCCTTCGTTTCACTCAAACAGCACCTGTCAGAGTTGGCAACTCTTACAAGCCCCGACCCCTCGCTGCCCCTGTTGCTCTATGTTGCAGCTTCACCGCACGCGGTCAGCGCAGCTCTGGTCCAAGAACAAGACAGAGAGGGCACAACTCGGCAGTGCCCAGTTTATTACGTCTCCGAAGTCCTCACGACTTCCAAATGCTACATGACGGAGTTAGAAAAAATTGCATACGCAGTCGTCATGGCATCGCACAAGTTGCGCCACTACTTCGAAGCGTTCAAGGTGCGGGTCACCACGGACAGGGGACTCGGCAAATTATTCAGGAATCTGGAAGCGTTCGTCCGTATCGCCAAATGGGCAGCCGAACTCTCTGAATACCACATCACCTTCGAGCCCAGAACAGCAATCAAGTCGCAAGTCCTCGCAGACTTCGTTGTCGACTGGACAGGGCCGGCACGGCAACAACAAGAGCCTTCGGAAAAAGTATGGACCATCCATTGTGACGGCGCATGGTGCCATGTGGGGGCAGGCGTGGCTTCAATCATCACCTCACCTACTGGCGTCAAGCACAGATACGCTGCACGCCTCAGCTTCGCCCTAGAATCCGACAGGTTTACAAATAACATAGCAGAATACGAAGCCGTCATCCTGAGCCTTCGCAAGCTGAGAGCACTTGGCGTGGCCACCTGCATAATCAAGACAGACTCCAAAGTCGTTGCTGGCCAGATCGAAAAAGACTATTCAGCAAAAGACCCCGCACTTCTGCAGTATCTTTCGGCCGTCCGTGATCTTGAGAAACAGTTTAAGGGTTTCACCCTACAACATGTGGACCGCTCTAGAAACGAAGAAGCCGACGCATTGGCCAAAGCAGCAGCCAAAGGCGAAGCCCTGCCCTCCGACGTGTTCTACCACGTCATTGGCACTCCAGCCGTCCGCAACCCAGAGGGCCTACAAATAACCACCAATGCCGAGGGCCATCGCATTGTCAATCTCATCATGGCCGAAGACTGGAGGGCCCCAATAACCCTGTTCTTGCAAGGATACTACCATCCAGGTGATGTCAACGAGGCCAAGTGCCTCAAACACCGAAGTCGGGATTTCACACTTATCGAGGGCCAGCTATACAAGAAAGGGATTAGTCAACCCATGCTCAAATGTGTCACTAAGACCGAAGGCATCCAGATCCTGCGTGAAGTCCACAACGACACTTGCGGCTCCCACTCGGGGCCTAGGGCCCTCGCTACCAAGGTGATCCATCAAGGTTTCTACTGGCCCGCCATTATCTGCGCCGCAAATCGAGTCACGAGATCGTGCGAAGCCTGCCAGAAGTTCTCCCCCCGTTCGGGCAACCCCTCGCAATTCACAAAGCTGATCGCCCACACATGGCCTCTTCAACGCTGGGGACTAGACATTGTCGGGCCACTTCCCACGGCCCAAGGAAACCTCAAGTTCACCTTCGTTGCCGTTGAGTATTTTACCAAGTGGATCGAGGCAAGGGCAGTATCCACAATCACATCGAAGACTGCACATAAATTTTTCTGGCAAAACATTATCTGCCGATTCGGAGTCCCGTCTGAGCTCACAGTTGACAATGGCAAACAGTTCGACATCCAAGATTCAGGGATTTTTGCTTCTCCATCAGCACAAAGCTAGCCTTCGCCTCAGTATATCACCCACAATCTAACGGCGTTGTGGAGCGCGCCAACGACAAGATTTTCACTGCCATTAAGAAAATGTTTCTCGACGACAAGAAGGGCAATTGGGCCAACCTGCTACCTGAAGCAGTTTGGGCGCTGAACACGACCGAATGCAGGGTGACTGGGTTCACTCCCTTTCGCCTGCTATACGGATCGGAGGCCATGACCCCGCAGGAAATCAAACATGGGTCACCGCAGACAAGCGCTTCAGCTGTCCCCAACGTCGACGAACCAACCTCCAAAGACCTCATCGACGGAGACCGTGTCTTTGCCCTGCAGGCTCTCAACAAATACCAAGCTCAAACGAAGGCCTGGCGCGACCACGCCGTCATCCCAAGAGAATTCGACGAAGGGGACCTCGTACTCGTCCATACAACTCGGATAGAGTCACGGGGCAAGCTAGAGCCAAAGTGGGAGGGTCCTTTCATCGTCAAGGCGAAGGAGTCCCCCAGCGCGTACAGGCTAACAACGCCATCCGGCGAGGACCTAGAGCATTCCTGGAATATCGAGAATCTCCGCAAATTTTTTGTTTGATTCCTCAGGGCTAACACGCCCTTGTAATTCACCAAATAGTATCATTTCGGCCCGCACTCTTTTCCACCTAGGGGGTGAGGTTTTTAATGAGGCGGATCCATGTAATATACCCGCAAAAATCCATGTAATATACCCGCAAAAACTAAGACAATATGTCGAAAAAGACCGCATCGACGGTCTTTGGCATTCGACCACCGAAGTCACCGCGAGGGGCAGCGCTGGCCACCCTCGCGTGCGACACTCCGCGCAAAAGTCGCCTAAGGGTGCAGCCGAACTAGCACAATAAATGTGCAAAGTCGAAGTCTTTTCCAAAAGACTCTCCGTGCAAAAGTCACCTAAGGGTGCAGCCGGACTAGCACAATAAGTGCGCAAAGTCGAAGTCTTTTCCAAAAGACTCTCCGTGCAAAAGTCGCCTAAGGGTGCAGCCAGACTAGCACAGTAAGTGCGCAAAGTCGAAGTCTTTTCCAAAAGACTCTCCGTGCAAAAGTCACCTAAGGGTGCAGCCGGACTAGCACAATAAGTGCGCAAAGTCGAAGTCTTTTCCAAAAGACTCTCCGTGCAAAAGTCGCCTAAGGGTGCAGCCGGACTAGCACAATAAGTGCGCAAAGTCGAAGTCTTTTCCAAAAGACTCTCCATGCAAAAGTCGCCTAAGGGTGCAGCCGGACTAGTACAATAAGTGCACAAAGTCGAAGTCTTTTCCAAAAGACTCTCCGTGCAAAAGTTGCCTAAGGGTGCAGCTGGACTAGCACAATAAGTGCGCAAAATCGAAGTCTTTTTCTAAAAAGACTCTCCACGCAAAAGTCGCCTAAGGGTGCAGCCGACTAGCACAATAAGTGCGCAAAATTGAAGTCTTTTTTCAAAAGACTCCGCGCAAAAGTCGCCTAAGGGTGCAGCCGAACTAGCACAATAAGGGCGCAAAATCGAAGCCTTTTTCAAAAGCCTCGCCGTGCAGAACTCGCCTACAGGTGCGGTCGGATCAATGAAGGCGCACAACCTTTATCATACATATTATGGTCACACATACACAGCGAGGGCATCGCATATTACATTGGCTCAACCTTCGGGATGATACCCATCTCCCTGTAGTTGAATAGCATTATCCTCAGTTCCTTACCCTCAAAAAGATTTCGCAGCTCTCCCTCACCCACACTCACCCCAATCGGCGAGGACAACAATTATCGCTTAACCGTCCCGTCCACACGAAGACGCCCACTCTCCATCTCACCACGTTGACGCTCACCACTTCGCGTCAATCCGCCCACCCTCTGTTTCGCCATCGCCCTTCGCCGCCTATACCCAGTACTCGCGCCCGGGGGCTCCTCGGAACCCTCCGCGCACGGCGAGGGCTCCGCTGCAGCCACATCCAACGCTGCAAAATAATCCAAGCTCACATCCGAAGACTCCTCCGACCATACAATCGAACTCCCAGAATCATCAGACTCAAAACACTTAGACACAGAGCCAAATGAATCATCATCAGCAGCCACGGTCGAAGCCGCCACAAAAACAACATTGTCAGTAGCGGTTGCGTGCGCAGGCCCAAACCCCAGAACCTACGCAGCAACCGAGGTTTCAGTATCACACAGGCAAAATTTACAAACTCCTCAACACCTATTCAGCCACCTGTGAGGGCCCGGCTGCGGCTGTGGGGTCCTCGGCTCCTTGCTCGGCCACCACCTTCAGGGCGACTTCGCCAGTCGGCGCAGGGGCCGGTGCGGGGTCTTATCTGGCCGCAGCGGGCGCAGGGGTTGTCGAGGGGCCTTCACCAGCATCCGGGGCCGGCACCGGACCGACCTCCGCGGCCTCAAGCAGCGCGGTGTCCAGACCGACAAGGTCCTCGACGTCTTCCTCACGAGCCATCTGTAGCAACAGCACACTCATTCAGCAAAAGCCACATATACCCACACACATAACTACACAAAAAACAGTCTTTACCTGCTCTATTGCCCGGTCGGACCGCTCGCTGACTGCCTCTCGGCCGTGCGGACCCCACATCCTATCAAAGAGTGCCCCCGCCGACTGCTTCACCACGGGGTCTTCGACCTTGAAGATTCCACGTTCAAAGTTTTCGTCCGCTTGGTCGAAGACCTCGTAATGCCTGCACCCCTCGCGGGACAAAGCATTCATGGCCCCCTCGCAGGTGACGAGGGAGGCGAAGGACATGAAACCTGTCACAATGGTCAGGAGCACCAGCAGCTCCTCCTGCAACCATTCGAGGAAGCAAAGGCCCGCTTCTTGGCTAGGCACTTCGAAGTCAGCAGTCCGCGCACCTAGCTCGCGGTACGCATCCACGAACTACGTGTGCGTCCGCTCGACCTCCACACGTGTCGAGGTCTCGGCCTTGTCCACGCGGCTGCGCAGGGCATCGAACCTCACCTCCAGCTCCTCGGCGCGTTGGCGGGCGAGACTGCCCTCCGCCCGCGCAACCTTGGCTTCGGCCTGTGCAGCCTGCGCATTAGCGATGGCCTTATTTGCCTCCCTCCTCTCCTCCACTAGCTGGCGCCGGAGATCTGTCTTCTCGGCCTCCATGGCAGCCACCTTCTCCGACAGCCTGCGACTTTTGCTTTCCACGGCCGATTTCTCCCGCACACCATCCACATGTTGTGCCGGGAGACAGTCGACCTCGGCGGCAACGTCCGCAGTCAAAGCACCCGACGCGACAAGGTAGGCGAAGTCGGCCGCCTAACACATGAACCCATGAAACCCGAACCCTCATAAAAACAACAAGCATCGAAGTCCAACACAACTTACTTGCTTCAGCTGCTGTGACAGCTGCTGCGTCGCTTCCCTCAGTCACTGAGACATGGAGCCCGCCATGTCCTTAGCAGCAGCGGCCGACAAAATCTTGCCGCTCGCGTAGAAGGTGGCCCACGGGTCCCGTGCGGCTCCCTTCGCCCCCGCCACCGCCGTTGGCGAAGTGGTCATCACCGGAGGCGGAACCATGACCACTTGCCCCTCACCTGAACCTGTACCACGATACTGGTTAAAGACCTCGTCGAGTAAAAAAAACAAAAAGAGTTTTAACTTACCAAGATAATCCTCGACACTGATGTCCGTGTCGAAGTCGGCAACACGTCGCGCCGGCGAAGGCAGCCTTCGTCCTTTCACGAGCCCGCCCAGGGGTAGCTTGCTCCCACCAGAAGCGGCAGCCTTCGCACTAGCCGACGCCTTGCTGGGCAAGGGTGCGGCCGGTTTCGCAGCCGGTGCCGGTTTGCTACCACCAGCGGCAGCAGCCTTCGCGCTCCCCCGCGCCCTTTTCACCTCGCGCATGGGATCCGCGATCCGGACGACCGCCCAACATTTCTGCGTGGCGTCTTGACGGTCCCTCTCCATCATTGCCGATATAACAACAACAATATTCCGCCCGTAAGGAAAAACCTTCAATTCGCGAGCCATGTGAGACGTAAAGAAGTCATCGCCAGCCGCGCGGGGGATCGGAACATTCTTGGGCTATCGACCCCCGGTAACCTCCAGCATTCGCGCCGAAGACTCCCGGAGCTCGGGCGAAGACATCCTTCCCCCGACGGCTGCACACGTCCCCATCAAATCCACAGCAAAACTATCAGAGACCCCCACTCCCCAAATGCAGTACCTAATTTTCTCTTCTTAGTGGCCGGGGCAGCCTCCTGCGAAGGCTTTTCCTCGGTCACGTCCACCGGTTTCTTCCCGCGACGGTCGGCAGCGTCTTCCCTGGGATAGCCACCGTATGGCATGCAGTTTAATTCGAAGACCCGATTCAATCTAACGTTGGACCCACGGATATCCCAGCTCCGCAGACCCTCTGTTCTCGGCATATAGCACCCCACAATCCTCGCCGCACCGTCTTCCGCTTCACGCACGAATGCGACGGGATCCCGGCCTTGCAGATTCAACTCGAAGGCAGGACTTCGCACCTGCTGCCCGCCCAAGGAGGGCATCACGCGAAGGCATACTTCGCCCAACGCCCAGCCATGTGCCAAGGGCCATATCCCATACCCGATGAATTCCTCAACTAAATCGCGCCCGCTACTCATGCGGGCAGCGCAACGAAGGGCCCCTTCGTCTTCATCATCCTCTGCCACCTCAAATTGCGAGTACGCCACATAATAATGGGAGCACATCACGGCCACGGGGAGCCCTGGATGGTCTTTGACTTCGCCTTCGGAAACATAAAACCAGAAATCCCACCAGTTGCCCCACTTATTGCGGGCACAGGGAACTAACTCCATGACTTCCATCAAAGTCTTCCTGGTCCTCGACGTAAATGTGCACGATCCAAACTATGCAATCTTGTGTCCAATTTTCCTTTTCTACCAATGCAGATAGTAATGTTTGGCGAAGACCTCCATAGACGGCTGACCACCATACGAAGTCGCCGTCCAGACATAGTTCGCCAGGGCCACCACGGCATTCGGCGTCAGCTGGTGGACCTGGACCTCAAATCTCTGCAGGACCGGCGCACAGAAAGAGAATCTAAACCGCGCCGCCCCGCCCCTTTTTATACACAGGACGCGACGCTTCGGGAAACCCGCAGTCCAACAGTACCGCGTCCGTCAACGGTCACATCAAAAACCCCCGCGGAACCATTTCGAGCGAGGGCAGCGTCTCCACCATCTAGCGACGTCTTCTGCACCAAATGACTTAGTCGAACTAGTCCCTTGGAGGGAAAATGTTGGGGCGAAGGAGAAGACGCCACCCTTCGCTCCAGCCTTCGTCAATCTCGCTGCACCAACGGAGGCAATACGACCGGCGGGGTCCACCCTTCGTCCTCTACACAATGAGATGAAGGCCTACGACGATGTCGCCTCGTCCCACGTCCTCACCGGACCATGAGGCCCACGTGGGATTCGGCCCATTGTAACAAGCCCCGCGCGGCGTCGTGTGTTACGGGCTCGAGTTGTAATGGCTTTTCTGTAATGATAGTCTGTAACCCTCCTTTGTGGGAATATTCCAGGGATAGTCCAGGGGCCTGAGGGTACATACGTCTTTACATCGAGACGTTGGGCACTCAGGCATCTATAAATACCCCCGTACAGTTCCCTTGAGAGGCCAGATTAACAGAGCAATTATTGCCTCAAGTTAAACCACATTCACATCTTTCTCACTCCCCCATTGGAATCAACTTGCTCGAGAGCGTGAGTTCCAACAGTCAATGGTTATGCTATAACAAGGATGGCACAGACCTTGCCTTGAGCTTGACTGATATCGTGTGGCAAAGGGATTAGTACGTGAATGTATTAAGGTTCAGTCGGTATGATTTTTAATGTATATTCGAGAGTTAGTATGTCCTGCTAGGTACCGCTACTGACTTGTGGTTTGGAAAGGTTTCATTCATGCCATCTGCACATGAACCTAACGGGTCACACACTTAAAGGGTTGGAACATTGGAACTTGCCTATATGATTGTCTCTAGTGCGAATGGGAGATTGTTAGTGATATGCCCAAGAGGCAATCATACACAATTCAGATTAGGTCCCAATTGGGATTAGAGGTTTAATGGGTTGCAACCCATTAACATGTTATATAAATATATGGTAAGGGGCTAGGGTTAGAGCTCTCAACCACACGTGTAAACCCTATCCGTCGCCTTTCCTCATACCTAGTCATGAGACCCTCACTGTGCGCGCGGTACTAGCACACCTACGTTCCTTCCCCGTACGTGTGGACTACGTGGAGGCGCAGCTACGACTGCTGCGCTGACAGACTGCGGAGGAGGAGACAATCATGATCGGCTACTTCCTCTACATCGACACGCGCCTACGTTGGATCACCGCTCCAACTCATCTTTCGTTGTGCTGCGCGTCTAGTGGTAACGATTCGTCATCTCTTACTTGCAAGTTTTCTACGTGACGTGGGAGATGTGTCTAGCATGTTTCCTAACTGGTATGGTCTTGTTTGCTGTCGCCCTCCACCGAGCCACAAGAACTCATGTGTAAAAAATAAACAAAATTACAATTGGATCCTTATTACCCTCGGACGGTAGATATCCCTAAATATAAATTTATAGGTTGACATATAAAATCAAAATTTTGATTGTTTTTAAATATATTGTCTCCATGCTAGTATATAAGGAGTAACCCCTTCTTATTCTAGTTCTATAATATAATGATGCTCTCTCTAGTCATGTGTACATTGATGCTGTAGTTTGGAGAGAATTAAATACTTACTCTGTTCCAATTTATAATTTGTTTGACCTTTTTACTTTAAGTTTGACCGACTCGTCTTATTAAATTTTTTCATAATTATTCTTAATTTTTACTGTGATATCATCTAGCACGTAATATGCTTTAAGTATGGCTTTGAATTTTTCTTTTTTTCCAAAAAAATTGAATAAGACAAGGTGGTCAAACTTGACATAAAAAAGTCAAACGAATTATAAATTAGGACAGAGGGAGTACATTATTTCTTGGTTATTTAACTAGAGATGATTACACCTTATATACTAGAAAGGAGGGACTAAAAAAATAAAAAGTTATGTCATTTCTCTCTCTGCCTTGTGGAACAGCCCATAGAAAACAAAAAATCATCTGGAGATTTACCATCCTTGATTAGAAAACATGTTTTTATTGAAACCGTCCAATTTACATTCTCAAACACTTTTGATAGTGGTACCACGTCAACAGTACCAAGTCAACCACGAGAGAGATAAATCAAACTTCCATGATAGTTCAAAAAGATCAATTAGACTTTATAAAAATATTGGATCGTTTTTAAAATATATAGTATTATTTGTAAAAAATATGCATTAAAATATACTAAAATATCGTTTATTATTAAAAATCATAGAGTTTTAACTCAGAAAAATATGAAACTACTTTCATACTTTTTTTACTAAAATCATGCTCTATCGTTTTGTTTCTTGCTTACAAATAGTTGAATCTTATATAATATTCTACAATTTGAAACTAGGCCAAATATGATATAGAGGATTACCAAGATTAACTTCATGTAAACCACAACGTGGACCACCATTCTATGCAAACTAAAAAACATTTACTCTCTCTGTCCTAAAATGCATGATGTTTTTAACTTTTAGATGTCCTGTTCAATTAGTTATCTTCTGTATATATTTTATAAATATAGTTATTTTATTATGACTTATTTTACCATTAGCGATACTTTAATAATAACTTGTTTACTTTATCATTTGCAAAAAATAAAATAAGGTAAATAGTCAAACATGATATCTAAAAGCAAAAGGCGACATTTGACACACTGAGTACTCAATACTCAATGGTAATGTCTTGCTTGACCATCAAGACATGTATGAGAAGCGAACTAAAACATATAATTTAAACGTTGATGCTATATCAATCTGTATAATTTGGTTTAACTTTGTAACAACATTGTGTCCTTTATGGGACATCACAATAATGGCGTGTCTGGACCAAGGTTTACCAAACCATTTGCCCCTAAAAAACGCCCCCTCCGGTTCAGTAAACCAGTGGTTTACCGGTAAAAACGATCGGTTTGCCTAGTCCAAATCAAAGTTAATTCCGTGGCGGTTTATCGATGGAAAACCAGTGGTAAATCGCCCTAAACCAGTGGTTTTCCAAGAAAATGCATCAATTTTGCTGTTTTTTACAGAAAAATGAAAAGTTTTGACAGGATTTATTTGTAATTTGGTCAATTCACATTGCACAATAAATATTAATTGATCCAAACGACACATGTTCACCAAAATAACATACAACACACATATGCAACCACAAACTCCAGTTCTCATGCAACAAACAACCAGCGAACTTCGCAATACTCAAATACAAGTTCTTTTACAGCTCTCCAACAAGGCAACGACACATAGGTCGACTTATTTTACAATAATCACATGTTCAGCTCGAGTCATAGTGATAGTACCTTGGCATGTTGGAAGGATCATGATATTGTTCCAATCCATCATAGTGATAGTGATAGGTCTATACAAAAGATATGAGATACATTAGCGAGAAAACAAGAACGACAAATAAATATTTATCCATGAAGCAAAAATAACATACCGGTGCAGTGGGAACTTGTCCATCATCCCATTGCAATATACCAAAAAGTTAAAGATCCTCTTTTGTGTAGGACCTATAACACCCCTGGTGTTACAAGAACTAAAACATGGGCATGACATCATATGCATTGACATTTCATTATGTATGTTACACCTAGAGTGCATCCACTAGGCTAAAATCTCAAAACAAGTTGTGATGTGATGACTCGAAGTGCTCCTTAACCCTAGAATAAGATACTTAACTAAGGAATAGAGGTATGTGGGTGTGTGTGATACCAAATTGAATATTATCTCAAAAGTTAGTGGAAATGTTCATAAGAGACTAAACCTGATGAATTTGAGTGGCACATAAACCCTAGAACACTCAAAACCCTAATTGAAACCCTAGAAACCCTAATTAAGTGCCCTACAATATGATTTCAATTTCTATGCACTTTTGGACCAAAGTGCATATATCAAAGTGGTAGAGTATCAAAAACTAAGCAAATTTTACAATGGAAGATTTTCAAGTGATGTGGAACAAATTGGAGTTAATTGCAAAAAGTCCCAAAGGCACCATGTGGCTTAAACTCTGAAAATCAGTGACATTGGGTCAGGTTTAGGCCCTTGTATCTCTTAATCCATGGAGATTTTGCCCTAAGTCATTACAACAAAATGGTAAAGCTATGTTAGTAGTTCAAGTTTGATTAAGTGACTAAGCCTTGGAACTGTATAGAAATTGGAGAAAAATGGATCTAAAGTTGGGCTGTCAGTCACCGCTAAAGACTGAAATTTGATTGACAGTAAACCCTAATGAACTTTGGAGCCAATTTGAGCTTGATCGAGTGAGCAAACGACTAGGGTTCCTATAATCAAAATGAAGCTGGTATATAGGTTAATAACTTTGATGTAATCCGGTCAGAAACTCATCACATAAAAAATTAAATAAAAACACCCTTAAAGATACTCTGTCAGAACGACTAAAGAAGATCCTGATGGTACAATAGTGAAAAGATCTTCAGGTTCAGCGCATCTCGCCACCGGTGAACCCGCACCATGATCCACGCCGGTGTTGCGATTCGTGCCCAGTGGTGCGCGAATATCTAAATGTTGTGAAAGATCTTGCGCAGTGGATGAACTTGGGGCACTGTTACTTCTCAGTCGCCATACCCACTTGACCGCCAACGTGGCCGCGCGACCACTGTCGTCGTGCCCACTGTTTACCTCGGTCACGACATGCCTTAAGGTGTTTCACCATGTTGTCGCGAGTTGTGGAGGATAACCAGTGACGGTTGTAAACCTTTGCCCAGTGAATGCCACGTTAGTGAGCTCCAGTGACTCATTCCCTCATCACCGTGGGCTCTTCTGCATTCAAATTTGTCATACTCGTAGTCGCCCGCTATAAACTGACGCCACAGCCTGCTTCGCTAACTTGTTACGAACTTTGAGCACCACTCCTCGCCCTCGATTAGTCAACGTAGCCCGCGAATTCGGTACTTCCCCCAAATTGGTCAAATTCGCCGTCGTCGGCATCTCGCTGTGGCCAGCCATCCACAGGTTGATTCGCGCTTCTTTAATTCGTGTTCTAGCATCCTTAGGGTCTCCTGTTGCTTGTAGACTCGATTAATTGAACTATACTGCGCTAGATCATCGGGAACACCTCGACCTGCCCTTGCTGTTCGCCGTCGTCGTGGGCAGAGGGTATTCTGGGTCGGACTAGCTCAATTAGGGCATGGACTAGGTTTGCCTGGGATTGGGGATGCTGATCCGGCGCTCGGTTTTGGCAATCGTCGTCGTTTGGGGCGAGTTCCAGCGAGGGGATGGCCGGCGGGCGAGCACTCTGTCGCCAGGGACTAAGTTAGGGAAGAAATAGAAGTTCAGGGGTTTTTGCGCAAAAGTCAGCGAGACAGATGAATAGTGCCAGGGGTTCTTTACTGTTTGTTCAAATGGCCGAGGGTCTCTGTGCAAAGTCACTAGCGCGGGCGCGGGCGCGCATGTGTTTCCCCATCTGCGGGCTGGGTTGGGCCAGATTTGGCCCAACACTATTCATAGTTTTTCCTTTTCTTTTCACTGCTAGACTAGAAAATTTGTTGAAAATAATATAAAGATGGTAAAAATATGAGACCAATTTTGTTAAACTTCTAAAATCATCTAGTATTTAATAAAAATAGTTCCCAAATTTTTATTCCAAACCTAGAATTACGTAGCCTTTAAAGGTGTTCAAACCAAGCCCTTAAGAATTTTAGAAATAATTTAATAGCTCCAAAAATGGTAAAACGTTTTGGATAGGCTTAATATGATGATTAAAGACCTAGGGTGAAGTTTGAAATGATTTGGACATTGTTTGGTCCCAAACCCAATAAAGGGGTTTAATTGCTTAATATTGATAGAATACTAACTTAGGAAACCTTAGTGATTAGTGGGTACCGTGAAGGGAAGTTGTATTCAAGATACAACTTAGTATGTTTCTATTATGTAAATGCATATTCATAGCTTCACATAAGCATTCATGTATATGTACTGTTATGTATAGAAAACGAGGAAGAGACTGTTGTTGAAGAAGAAGTTGTCCCTCAAGTTGAGAACTCACCAGCCGAGAATAACTTCTACTTCGACATTTGTGGAGTAGACCCGGAACCTCCTGCAACACAAGGCAAGCCCCGGTACATTTACCCCTTTCCTTGTTGTTTTAAACTATTTATAACTTGAGATGATGCACTAGGTGATATGAGTTGTGTGCTAAACAATTGCTGCATTCCCTTCCTTGGAAGTTGATTACCATTCCTTGTTACTTGA
This sequence comes from Zea luxurians, assembly GCA_029449295.1. Classification (NCBI taxonomy): domain Eukaryota; kingdom Viridiplantae; phylum Streptophyta; class Magnoliopsida; order Poales; family Poaceae; genus Zea; species Zea luxurians. The sequence goes on along the minus strand of JAOPSE010000011.1, from coordinate 61,799,322 downwards.
CTTACTTAAAGTTTTCTGATGCTTAGCTTTGCTTTAGAAAACAAAATGTTTTGTTTTAAACAAAAAGATGATGCTTCATATGGGATGGGGATTTTACAAAGAAAAGACTTGTGATGGTGAATCCATCATGGCCGTGATGGGTTCAACTTCTGAAAAGATGTACCTCTACTAGGTACCAAACTTTGGGTTGTAAACGATAAAGATGAGACCGGGCGGGTGACTTGCATGAGAAGGAAGTCTCGGTGTAGTGTCTCCGTCTGAGTCAATTAAGGATCGAACCGACGTAGGCTTGATGATCGAGGACCTTTTAACTGGCCACATGCCTCGTCATGGGTAAGCTTTGCCTTGGTCGGACCAATACCAGAAAGGCCACCACGCAATGGGAGTGGAGAGATGGCGAGAGTAGCGTGTACCCTCCGTGGCAAGAGGCTGGACGGTGGTGTATCCGTGCTCTCGGTTGGCGTCAACCATTCTGGTCTTGAGAAAACCGGTGGCGAGTTGACATATGCAAGGGTTAAGTGCTACATATGTCGTGTGGTTGGAGATCCCCAGCTGGGTATTAATCGATTCGGATCGCCGTTACTTCTCAGACATGAAGACTTGGTCACTGACTTACATGTAGCAATCCAGTGAACTAAATGGTTGATAAAAGACGGCTAGCATTGGCCAAGTGCCTGATCTAGGATAGAAAGAACTCTAGTTGTAGGTAACTACTTAACCTGATAATAAAAATGGATTTAAAGGATCCACTCATAGTAAGCTTTCCTGCAAACAGAGTCTTTGAATTTTGATGAGCTTTACCTTGATTCCCAAAAGCCAGCATATCGTTGAGAGTCTTTTTCCTTTGACGGGTAAGGCTTACGAAAGTACACTCTTTACTCAGGGTTTTCGAACCCATGTTGTTGTAGGTAATGAAACAGCCGAGTTTTGTTGTTTCTGCTGCAAGGTGGTGCCAAAACAGGAGGAAAATCAGTAAACTTGTTTGCGGGAGGATGTTTTGCCTCCAGGTTATGTAATAATAAGTTTGGCACTCAAACACCTGATTTTGTAATAAATACTCTTTTTATATTTTAATATGAATGTAAATTATATTATTGTAATCCTTCCGCTCATTCTCTTCTCTGATTATGTGTAATGCTTGCATGATGGGTTAAGCGCTCTTGGACGATATGACGAAGATACAGATAACCGAACTTGCTGAGTCATTATGTGCACCTGCATGACTGTCTGAGGTCCTTAGGACAAGGACATCTGTAGGTGGACCTAATACCTTGGGAGGTTCTGTCACAACTTGTATCGGAGCGAAGCCCATCTCTTTGGACATTACGTAGTACTTGAAAAGATTTTTAAATACTTACCTTGAAACATTCTTTTATTCTTATCTTGCCACTTTCTGGTAGTAACTTATCTTTTGAAGTCGAGTAACAGAGTGCTAAATAATAGTATACGTAGGAGATAGGGGATCAACGAAAGGTTGGTCCCATAATCATTAGGTCATGCATGCATCATGTTTGAATCATAATAAATAAATCTTCCCCTCTTATGGAGATATGGTGCGTACCTAGACCACCCAACGAAAGACCTCGTGGTGTGCCCTGGCATCAGCTGGCTCCTCGACATGAGGGGAGCAGCAGTGGAAGCAACGATCCAATAGGGGACTAGAGGCCACGGTAGAGCGACTCATGTCGGAACTCCGCCACGGGAGTAGGGAGCGTGCGTGAGATAGTCGCCGCATTGCTGAGCTATCAGAGGAGGTTAATCGCTTGCAGCAGGAAATTGCGGAACGAGATACGACCATTGACTGGGCCGTAAATTCACGCTCTTTCGCCTAGGATTGTGAGGCAAAGGCTCTAGCTTGGGTAGCGGAATTAAGCGCATCCCTGGAAAATCTGCAAGCGTATTGTAACACCCTGCATGAAGAGGTGCACGTGTTATACGACCGGCCGCATCTGAATGTACCACCTGAAGTTGCAGCCATGGGAGCCAGACCATCTGGAGCAGCTAATGGAGGCCGGCAAGGCAAATTGTTTTAGGAAAGGTGATAAAAGGAGTAATATGGTTTAAAGACTGCATAGTAGTGCCAAAGGATACTGAAGTCCGTCAACAAATCCTGGACGAAGCTCATCTTAGTCGGTATTCAATTCACCCTAGAAGCACTAAGATGTATCACGACTTGAAACAACATTATTGGTGGACTAAAATGAAGATTAAAATCGCACGCTATGTGGCAAAATGTGACACTTGTAGATGTGTCAAGGAAATACATATGAAGGTTGCTGGACTGTTACAATCCTTGCCAATCCCAACCTAGAAATGGGAGGATATCAGTATGGATTTTATTGTGGGATTGTCCAAGACAACTAAAGGATTTGACTCTATCTGGGTCATAATTGACCGGCTTACAAAGACAGCTCATTTTCTGCCAGTCAAAACATATTATCCGATCATTACCTATGCTCAGATATAGGTCGCTCGTATTCTTAGTTTGCATGGAGTTCCAAAGACGACAGTGTCGGACCGGGGACCGCAATTTGTATCCAAGTTTTGGAAGGAGTTGCACAAATCTTTGGGTACTAAATTACACCACAATTCGGCCTATCATCCTCACACAAGTGGACAAACTGAGAGGGTAAATCAAATACATGAAGATATGCTACGAGCATGTGTCCTGGAATTCCCATAGAAATGGGATGATTGTGTGCCGTTGGCAGAATTTTCTTATAATAATAGTTATCAAGAAAGTATTAAGATGGCACTATTTGAAGCTCTGTACGGACGACAATGTAGAACACCCTTACACTGGTCAGAACCCAGAGAATGGTGGTTTTTCAGGCCTGATTTGGTTAAAGAAACGAAAGAAAAAGTCCAACGGATAAGACGTAACCTAAAATAAGCTCAAGCTAGGTAGAAAAATTATGTGTATAAGCGACGTCGACCATTGGTTTTTCAAGCCGACGATCATGTATACCTGAAAGTACCACCGATAAAGGGTGTTAGTCGATTCGGGGTAAAAGGAAAATTGGCACCCCGATATATTGGTCTGTTTCCCATTCTTGAGCGATGTGGGCAAGTGGCATACAGACTCTAATTGCCAGAATCATTGTCTGTGGTGCATAATGTGTTCCATGTATCTCAATTAATGAAATGTCTTCGGATTACGGATCGAACTATAGATGTGGTGGATGTTACATTGGAACCAGACTTGACTTATCCAGAACATCCCATTCGAGTTTTGGATCAGAAGGACAGAATCACCCAAAAAGGACTCTCAAGTTTTATAAGGTACAGTGGAACCAACACACTGAAGAAGAAGCTACCTAGGAGACTCGAGATTTTCTAAAGAAAAATTTTCCTAGGTTTTTAGCTTCATGTAACTTGTAAGATTTATGTAATTTATTGTAAAGTTGGAACAAACCCCACACCACCCCCTCCTTTGTAAGATAAATTAGGAAATAAAGTGGTGACGCGTTTCCTTTTCCATTACATACCCTAGGACCTTAAATCTTGGGACGAGATTCTTTTATGAGGGAAAGGATGTAACACCCCTAGTGTTACAAGAACTATAACTTGGGCATGACATCATATGCATTGACATTTCATTATGTATGTTACACCTGGAGTGCATCCACTAGGCTAAAATCTCAAAACAAGTTGCGATGTGATGACTTGAAGTGCTCCTTAACCCTAGAATAAGATACTTAACTAAGGGATAGAGGTATGAGGGTGTGTGATACCAAATTGAATATTATCTCAAAAGTTAGTGGAAATGTTCATAAGAGACTAAACCTGATGAATTTGAGTGGCATATAAACCCTAGAACACTCAAAACCCTAATTGAAACCCTAGAAACCCTAATTAAGTGCCCTACAAGATGATTTCAATTTCTATGCACTTTTGGACCAAAGTGCATATATCAAAGTGGTAGAGTATCAAAAACTAAGAAACTTTACATTGGAAGATTTTCAAGTGATGTGGAACGAATTGGAGTTAATTGCAAAAAGTCCCCAAGGCACTATGTGGCTTAAACTCTGAAAATCAGTGACATTAGGTCAGGTTTAGGCCCTTGTATCTCTTAATCCATGGAGATTTTGCCCTATGTCATTACAACAAAATGGTAAAGCTATGTTAGTAGTTCAACTTTGATTAAGTGGCTTGGCCATGGAACTATATGGAAATTGGAGAAAAATGGATCTAAAGTTGGGCTGTCAGTCACCACTGAAGACTGAAATTTGACAACAGTGAACCCTGATGAACTTTGGAGCCAATTTGAGCTTGATAGAGTGAGCAAATGACCAGGGTTCCTATAATCGAATTGAAGCTGGTATATAGGTTAATAACTTTGATGTAATCCGGTCAGTAGCTCATCACGTAGAAATTGAAGAAAAACGCCCTTAAAGATGCTCTGTCAGAACGACTAAATATTGTCCTGATGGTACAGTAGTGAAAAGATATTCAGGTTCAGCGCATCTCGCCGTCGGTGAACCCGCGCCACGATCCACGCTGGCATTGCGATTCATGCCCAGTGGTGCACGGATATCTACGTGAGGTGAAAGATCTCGCGCGGGGGATGAACTTGGGGCACTATTACTGCTCAGTCGTCGTACCCACTTGACCGGCAACGTGGCCGCGCGACCACCGTCGTCGTGCCCTCCGTTTACCTCGGTCATGACACGCCTTAAGCCGTTTCACCACGTAGTCACGAGTTGTGGAGGATAACCAGTGACGACCGTAAACCTTTGCCTAGTGAATGCCACGTTAGAGAGCTCTAGTGACTCAGTCCCTCATCACTGTGGGCTCTTCTCTGTTCAAATTCGTCGTACTCGCAGTCACCCGCTATAAATTGACACCCTGGCTTGCTTCGTTAACTTGTTACGAACTCTGAGCACCACTCCTCGCCCTGATTAGCCACCGTAGCCCGCGAATTCGGTAATTCCCCCAAATCGGTCAAATTCGCCATCGTGGCCAGCCATCAACAAGTTGATTCGCGCTTCTCTGATTCGTGTTTTAGCATCCTTAGGGTGTCCTATTGCTCGTAGACTCGATTAATTGAACTATATTGTGCTAGATCGTCGGGAACACCTCAGCCTGCCCTTGGTGTTCGCCGTCGTCGTGTGCAGAGGGAATTCTGGGTCGGACTAGCTCAATTAGGGCATGGACTAGGTTCACCTAGGATCGGGGATGCTCATCCGATGCTCGATTTCGGCAATCACCGTCATTTGGGGCGAGTTCCAGCGAGGGGATGGCCGGCGGGCGAGCACGTCGTCGCTAGGGACTAAGTTAGTGAAGAAATACAAGTTCAGGGGTTTTTGCGCAAATGTCAGCGAGACAAATGAATAGTGCTAGGGGTTCTTTACTGTCTGTTCAAATGGCCGAGGGTCTCTGTGCAAAGTCACCAGCGCGGGCGCGTACGTGTATCCCCGTCTACGGGCTGGGTTGGGCCAGATTTGGCCCAACACTATTCATAGTTTTTCCTTTTCTTTTTACTGCGAGACTAGGAAATTTGTAGAAAATAATAGCAAAATGGTAAAAATATGAGACCAATTTTGTTAGACTTCTAAAATCATCTAGTATTTAATAAAAATAGTTCCCAGATTTTTTCCCAAACCTAGAATTACGTAGCCTCTAAACGTGTTCAAACCAAGCCCTTTAGAATTTTAGAAATAATTTAATAGCTCCAATAATGGTAAAACTTTTCGGGTAGGCTTAGTATGATGATTAAAGACCTTCGGTGAAGTTTGAAATGATTTGGACATTGTTTGGTCCCAAACCCAATAAACTAGCCTTTTAGGGTTTAATTACTTAATATTGATAGAATACGAACATAGGAAACCTTAGTGATTAGTGGGTACCGTGAAGGAAAGTTGTATTCTAGATACAACTTAGTATGTTTCTATTATGTAACTACATATTCATAGGATCACATAAGTATTCATGTATAAGTATTGTTATGTATATAAAACGAGGAAGAGACTGTTGTTGAAGAAGAAGTTGTGCCTCAAGCTGAGAACCCACCAGCCGAGAATAACTTCTACTTCGACATTTGTGGAGTAGACCCAGAACCTCCTGCAACACAAGGCAAGCCCTGGTGAATTTACCCCTTTCCTTGTTGTTTTAAACTCTTTATCACTTGAGATGATGCACTAGGTGATAGGAGTTGTGTGCTAAACAATTGCTGCATTCCCTTCCTTGGAAGTTGATTACCATTCCTTGTTACCTGACTTACTTAAAGTTTTCTAATGCTTAGCTTTGCTTTAGAAAACAAAATGTTTTGTTTTAAACAAAAAGGTGATGCTTCATATGGGATGGGGATTTTACAAAGAAAAGACTTGTGATGGTGAATCCATCACGGTCGTGATGGGTTCAACATCTAAAATGAGACCGGGCGGGTGACTTGCACGAGAAGGAAGTCTTGGTGTAGTGTCTCCATCTGAATCGATTAAGGACCAAACCGATGTAGGCTTGATGATCGAGGACCTTTTAACTGGCCACATGCCTCATCATGGGTAAGCTTTGCCTCGGTCGGACCAATACCAGAAAGGCCACCACGCAATGGGAGTGGAGAGATGGCGAGAGTAGCATGTACCCTCCGTGGTAAGAGGCTGGACGGTGGAGTATCTATGCTCTCGGTTGGGGTGAACCCATTCTGGTCTTGAGAAACCCAGTGGTGAGTTGACATATGCAAGGGTTAAGTGCTACATATGTCGTGTGGTTGGAGATCCCCAGCTGGGTATTAATCTATTCGGATCTCCGTTACTTCTCGGACATGAAGACTTGGTCACTGACTTACACGTAGTAATCCAGTGAACTAAAGGGTTGATAAAAGACAGCTAGCATAGGCCAAGTGCCTGATCTAGGATAGAAAGAACTCTAGATGCAGGTAACTACTTAACCTGATAATAAAAATGGATTTTTAAGGATCCACTCATTGTAAGCTTTCTAGCAAACAGAGTCTTTCAATTTTGATGAGCTTTACTTTGATTCCCAAAGCCAGCATATCCTTGAGAGTCTTTTTCCTTTGACGGGTAAGACTTGCAAAAGTACACTCCGTACTCATGGTTTTCGAACCCATGTTGTTGTAGGTGTTGAAACAACCGAGTTTTGTTGTTTCTGCTGCAAGGTGCTGCCAAAGCAGGATGAAAATCAGTAAACTTGTTTGCGGGAGGATGTTTTGCCTCCCAGTTATGTAATAATAAGTTCAGCACTCAAACACCCGGTTTTCAAATAAATACTCGTTCTATATTTTAATTTGAATGTAAATTATATTATTATAATCCTTCCGCTCATTCTCTTCTCCGATTATGTGTAATGCCTTCGTGATGGGTTAAGCACTCTTGGGTGATATGATGAAGATAGAGATAACCGAACTTGTCGAGTCATTATGTGCACCTACATGACTGTCTGAGGTCCTTAGGACAAGGACATCTGTAGGTGGGCCTAATACCTTGGGAGGTTTTGTCACAAGGCCAGTCCATGAATCACACATTAGAGTCACACTAAACTCATTCCACTCAATCTTCCATTTTTCAATCTCCTTTTGAAACTCTTTAACATTTTCATCAAGATACTTGCCATCAATCTTTTGACCAGTTGGTAATGTGACCCTCACACCTGCATTTAAGGCAACAAGATTATATCAACAACATAGAACAAATACAACAAAATGTATTGTGTTATTATTTACCTTGTTTTTGGGACTCCATAATTGCGGCCTGGGTTATCGACCTTTCGACCCAGGATGTCAATGGCATGATAAGCCTTTGCCCAAGCCCTACCAAGAATATCTTTCGAGCTCCTTCCCTTACTTGTCCAGGGACTAGAATCTATCCTTTATTGCCTTGGTCCAAAGGCTTGAGCAAGATTATAGTCTCTAACACACTTAGGTACTTGTTCCATACTCCTTCCCATCATCCTATCAAGTGGCCCTCGAGATACCCTCTGGCTGGAGGATCCACCACCCTTGTGAAAGCTCTCTTGTGGGTTTTGGTGTTTGGATGACAACCCAATTAAAGGACTAACAAGTGTGTTAAGTGTTGAACAGGTGCTGAATGCAAAGCTAATAGGGTTCAACACAAGTAAACAGGTGTGATGATCCAAAGATGGAATTATCTATAGATAATGGACATCATAGGAAAGGTGGACACTGCTTAAGTGAGACTTGATGTGCATAACTTGGAGACAACTGATCAGACCAAGGATGGAAGCAAGAAGAACTTCGAGGTACCGAGTGCATGGGAGAAAGTCAAGGAGACCAGGAACCCAAAGCCAGGGGTGAAGAAGAAGACTTGCGGAATCAAGGTTGATCGAGTTAAGAAGAGTTATGGTACATCGAGGAACACTACATAAGGACATGACTTACAACCAATGAGGTAACATCTACAATTGTGTGGTGTAAGTCATAAGGCTCAAGACCAAGCTCAAAAAATGAACAAGGTCACTGAAAGGAGAACCAATGTCAAAATCAGGACCAGAAGCAGCCCAAAAGAGCTAAGTGCACCTTGACCTTTAGTTTGGGATGTTGGAGCTCAGAATTGTCAATCTAGATCAAGTTAAGCTGACTTGATGATTTATGAGTCCAACATCATTCTCAATCATGCCAAATGTTAAAGAAGTGAAAATCAAAGAGAAGGTATGTTTCTAGACTTAGTACATTGGTTTTTGTGTACTAATATATTTGTCTAAGTATTAGAAACAGAGAAGAGAAGAAAAGAAAAGAGAAGCAAAAGGTTTGGCTGTGTACAGCCAAGACTCAGCCCAGTCTGGCACACCGAACTGTCCCGTGGTGCACCGGACAGTGTTTGGTGCGCCAGGCTAAACTCCAATGAACAGGCCGCTCTCAGGAGAAGTTTGGCGACGTACGGCTATAATTCACCGGACTATCCGGTGGTGCACCGGACTGTCCGGTGAGCCAACGGTCGACTACGCCAATGGTCAGCAGCACGATCAGCGGGCGACGCGTGGCTTGGGCCAACGAATAGTTGGCGCACCGGACTGTCCGGTGTGCACCGGACAGTGTCCGGTGGGCCAAGGCGACCGTTGCTCCAACGGTCAGCAGAGCCCGATTTGGAAGGAGATCACGCACCGGACAAGCTACAGGACCTGTCCGGTGGTGCACCAGACTGTCCGGTGCGCCACCCGACAGAAAGCAAGTATTGCTTTCCAAAATGGATTCCAACGGCTCGTAGGCCCCTTAGGTCTATAAAAGGGACCCCTAGGTGCCTCCAACAAGAAGACAAGTGCAGCCAACAATTGTAGACATCACTCGGATCAATTCTCTCTCTCCCTCTCGTGTATATCTCTCTAGTTTGTGTAGAGGCAAAGCTAGAAGCCTTGAGAGAGTGGGGAAGTGCTGCTGAGAGCTAGAGCAAGGTCTTGAGCACATCGTTACTCTGCCGGAGTGCTGCCAAGAAGATTGTAAGCAGCCGCGGTTTCGTTGTAACCAACTCAACATAGTGGAAGACTCTATCTGTCATACTGACAGATCTGAGCAAACGGAGGAAGGAGTTGAAATAGACTCCAAGCCCAGGTGTGGCTAACTCCAACGAGGACTAGGCAAGCATTTCAGGCTTGGCCGAACCTCGAGATAAATCCCTGTGTCTGTGTGCTTCGCTCTGTATTGTGTGCTGTCTCTTTGTCGTATCTACTCTTTATATCTACACTTCAATACTTATCTGTGGTACAAGTTATATTTGAAGTGCAGGACATTTTGAGATAGGATCTTCTATTCCGTTGCAACCTACTCGAAGGGTCTTTTCATTCCACTGCGATCCAGCCTTCGAGTAGAGTAAGAATTTCAGTTTTATAGTGATAATTTTTATCCGCCTATTCACCCCCCTCTAGGCGACATCTAGATCCTGTTCCTGGGCAAAGAGAACTTTCAATTGGTATCGTAGCTAGGCCTCTCCAGTGTGGGCTTAGCCGTCCGGAGATGATGATGTCGTCACAAGAGGTAACTGTAGAACTTCTTAATTCTGATGGCTCTAACTATGCATCCTGGTCTTTTCATTTATATAATACTTTTAGGAGTTTAGGTCCTGAAGTAGAGCAAATATTTGATGCTAGTGTTTGGCCCATTAATATTGATATGAAAAATCCATCTGAGCACGATCTAAGATGTCTGCGTCAAAATTATCAAGCCTATGACATCCTAGTCAATTCCCTTAGCAAAGATGTTTAGTTTATTGTCATAAGTAGTAATAGTGATGTTCTTATCGATGCTCATGATCTATGGACTAGAATTAAAATAAAATATTCTGAGTCAAATTGCACTACTTCTACTCCCTATGTTGCTTGTGGTACTAACCTTTCAAAGGGAGAAGAAAAACGATGGCAACCAAACGATGAATCCAACTCACCGACAGGTTTGTCTTCCACTAGTTATACATGTCTTGTTGCTAACGATGAAAGTGGAGATGAAAGCGATGAGGAGGAGGAATATGAGGATGAGGAGTCTACATCATCACAAGGTACATTTTCCTGTTTTGCTTCCACAGACAATAATGACAGGGAAAATGAGACCGACAATGTGGAAGAAGAGGGGATTCACCGTTTCTACACCTATCTCAACAAAGAATACAAAGCGCTCTTGGTTAAGCTGTTGAGAAGGAACAAGGAACAAGGCGAAACGCTTCTCAGGCTAGAGGAGACTCTCATCAAAACCAACGACAGCCTGGGGAAGATGACCAAAGAACATGAGGAGCTAAAGTACTCTCATGGGAATTTGGTCCAACGGTATGAGTCTATTTTAATTGAGCAAAGAAATAATCATGATGTATTACCTAATGTGGCTCAACTTAAAACTGAAAATTCTATGCTTAGGAGTCAAGTAGAAATGATAAATTTAGAAAAACTTGCTCTAGGTGAAAAGTATGATATGTTGTCGTATTCTCATAGTAAACTAGTTGATGACCATATCATGCTTGATGTTGCTCATGAGGTTGTAATTACAAACTTAAATTCATGTGAACCTCATTCTTGCACAAGTGCACATTTAGATAATATATCACCATGTGCTAACCCCTGTCGCTCAAAAGGAAGCGAATGTTTGAATGAGCAACAAGTTGTAGGGTCAAAAATGAAATTGCTTGGAAACAAGAAACAAAGACAATTAAGGAGAAGACGTCTTGCTCAACTTCCTCAAGATATCTATGAACACGTGGTGAAGAAGCTTGAGGAAGGAGAAACCGCAGCAAGGGTCAAACTCCTTGAGAAAGATGTTCCTAAAGCAATAAGTGAAGAAATCAACATGAGCTTGGAAAAAGGTAAAGATTCAATTAGTCATGTTGTTTGCACTGACCATTTCTCTAAGTCATCCAAGAACAAAAAGAGAAAAGGGAAAAGGAGGTGCTTTAAGTGCAATAAGTCAGGACACCTCATTGCGTCGTGTCCATACAATGACAAGGATGAAGGGATAAGGAGATGCTTCGGATGCAATGAGAAGAACCATACGATCACTTCTTGTCCGCTAATGATAAATCAAGCACGTGCACTCTCCGGGATGACCCCCACCAAGAAAGAAGACAAACAGCAAGCGTCATGTCAGGTTAAGCGATGTTTCTGCTACAAGTGTGGTGAGCAGGGTCATATATCCAAGGTATGTAATAAAGGTAAGGTTCCTAAGCAAGTAAATTTGTCTCAATCTTATTCGCTTAGGAGACCCAAACCATACACTTATGCTAGATCAGTTATAAGATCACCTAGAACTAGCACAATTGCTATTTGGGTACCAAAGCCCTTTTTGGATGATCGTTATGGACCCATCCCGAGATGGGTACCAAACTGTGCCAACTAGACCGTGCAGGTGCCTCGAGATGGACTGGAGACCATGGGAGAGCTTAAGATGGTTAATTCAAACTCTATGCTTAAGCTATTGATTTTTATTGTCTATTCATTGACCCAAGGTTGAATGATTGTGCAATTCTAATCCCATGTTCATCTCAAGTTAAATAAGTTGTAGAGGTCTTTGATCATTATTGGTGAAACAAGCAAAGGACCTTGATGAGAATATGCAACGTGCTCTCCAAATGACGGTATCCGTGTATTTTAAGTACATTATCGCAAATCAGTATTGCTCTGGAGTTTGATTGTTGTATCTGTCCTCAGAGTAGTTATGCTTTTGAGATTTCTTGTGTTGAATACTTTTTGATCATTGATTCATGATTTCAAAGATCACATTGATGCCTGCTTAATCATGATTGTGTGCTATATCTCTTGAATCATTCAATAATTAGCTTATCATTTGATATATTTACCATGATTAACTCTTTATGTGTTCATGGATAAACCTGCATCTTTTTGTAAGTCATGCTATATGGTGTTTAATGAGAAACCTATGTGTGCAAGCATGACATCTTGTTTAGTCCATGTTCACATAATTACCCAATTTTGATACTGTGTGTATACCAAATCCATGTTGTGCCACTAATGCACCTTCTTGAGTTATGAGGTGCCAAAGGAGCCCTAAATCGGTGACAACAGGTGCTCTCACTCGACACTACCTAAAAGAATGGATCTCATGGTATTCAGGTAAAAGGCAAAGGTATGGAGAATGGAAGTATACAATCTCATATCTTGAAGTTCCATTGATTGTGATCACAGCTATGTTCTTGCCTCTGAATTGGTAGTATCTTGGCTTAGGTGTTCCTTACTTTAAAATGTTGTTTCTTTTGGTGTACCTAAGGAACCATCTTAATCATGGTGTACTTAGACATTGCGCTTTATATGCATGATCTTGTCGTTTTCAATTGGTATATGTTGTGCAATGATTATCATGTATGAAGCATGCCTAGGTTGCTTGAAAAATGTTATACTCCTTGAGGCATGCATTGTTGTATTAAGTCAACTTTCAATTGGTATCTCTTTGTGATGAAATAGATAGAGTATGCCTTGACCAAGATATGTTGTGATCCTCTCTAGTTCTAAGGAAGCTAGAATGTGCAAAGGGCAAGTCATTCAAATACTTGATGCACAACTGTAGGGGGAGCACACATAACTTGTGCCTTCTGAGACTAATTGTTTCTTGATTGATCTTGCATAGTCTCAAGGTGGAAAAGGGAAGATGAGCAAGAAATGGAGCAATCAGGACTTGAGTACCTCCGTAAGTCAAGTATCTAGTATCTTAAGTTGTGAATAATTACATATTTTTAGATTGCTCATAATATTTGGTGACACTAGATAATTATCTTTAAATATCATGGAGCTATGACAATAATGATTTTTCAATTGGTAGCCGTGGTAGTTTGCTTCAATTGATATCTTTTGGTAAATCACTAGAATAGAGCTTCATCTTGTGCCACAATACTATAACTTGCTCTAAGATTGGTGTCTTAGCAACAAGAAAAGGTTAGGATAAAGGATCAGGCACAAGTGTGGGGAAGCTCCCGAGAGATTAAACCTTCAAGATGGAAAGTACACCACAATAGGCTAAAGGTACAAAAGGAAGTGTTGATATTTTGCGTATTTGTACCTCAATTTTCCTCTAATACTTGGGTTGCATATGTCTACTGAGTAAGGGGGAGCAATGTTTGTGTGTTGTATTTTACCTGCTTAATAACCTGTTGTCCCTTGACATCATCCTATGCTCTTGCTTGAATGTGGTTTTGGTGCTTGATGTCAAAGGGGGAGAATTTTATGCATTAAAGCTTAGGTTTCCTTGAGTTCCTTTGATCTTATATGTTATGCTTAGGTTTCTTTGAGTTTCTTTGATCTTAAGGAAGGATGTTTTAGTTTGTGTTAATTCTTATCATATGATTCTAAGTGTTGTATGGTGATGATGCAAAACTAGTGCTTCCGTTGACATGAATCAATTGGCATCTATTTTGTAATCGATATTCATGTGGTTCTGGTGCTTTAAAATTGTTTTAATTTGGTATCTTAATGGTGAATAGTGGTAGGTTGATATTTCTGTGGTATATCTATTCAATTGGTGTTTAACTCTGATTCTATGCGTTTGTGTGTTATACGCATCATGGGTTGATTCTTGACACAATGCATCCCACAGGTTCTAAGGTATAGTAATGCTTCGAATTAGCATAAGTATGTGCAATTTGGCATATAAGGCCAAATTTAAGATTTTCATGTAAGCACATATTTAGGGGGAGCATTCTATAAACCTAGAATTCAAAATTTGTGCTTTAAATCTTATTCTTATGTAAGCTTTAATTGTGTTGTCATCAATCACCAAAAAGGGGGAGATTGAAAGCTCTCTTGTGGGTTTTGGTGTTTGGATGACAACCCAATTAAAGGACTAACAAGTGTGTTAAGTGTTAAATAGGTGCTGAATGCAAAGCTAAAAGGGTTCAACACAAGTAAACAGGTGTGATGGTCCAAAGATGGAATTATCTATAGATAATGGACATCATAGGAACGGTGGACACTGCTTAAGTGAGACTTGATGTGCATAACTTGGAGACAGCTGATCAGACCAAGGATGGAAGCAAGAAGAACTTCGAGGTACCGAGTGTACGGGAGAAAGTCAAGGAGACCAGGAACCCAAAGCCAGGGGTGAATAAGAATACTTGCGGAATCAAGGTTGATCAAGTTAAGAAGAGTTATGGTACATCGAGGAACACTACATAAGGACATGACTTACAACCAATGAGGTAACATCTACAATTGTGTGGTGTAAGTCATAAGGCTCAAGACCAAGCTCAAAAAGTGAACAAGGTCACTGAAAGGAGAACCAATGTGTAAATCAGGACCAGAAGCAGCCCAAAAGAGCTAAGTGCACCTTGACCTTTAGTTTGGGTTGTTCCTATGCTTGGAGATATTCTATGTGACCTTTGCAGGATGTTGGAGCTCAGAAATGTCAATCTATATCAAGTTAAGCTGACTTGATGATTTATGAGTCCAACATCATTCTCAATCATGCCAAATGTTAAAGAAGTGAAAATCAAAGAGAAGGTATGTTTCTAGACTTAGTACATTGGTTTTTGTGTACTAATATATTTGTCTAAGTATTAGAAACAGAGAAGAGAAGAAAAGAAAAGAGAAGCAAAAGGTTTGGCTGTGTACAGCCAAGACTCAGCCCAGTCTGGCACACCGGACTGTCTGGTGGTGCACCGTACAGTGTCCGGTGCGCCAGGCTGAACTCCGGTAAACAGGCCGCTCTTAGGAGAAGTTTGGCGACGTACGGCTATAATTCACCGGACTGTCCGGTGGTGCACCGGACTGTCCGGTGAGCCAACGGTCGACTACGCCAACGGTCGGCAGCGCGATCAGCGGGCGACGCGTGGCTTGGGTCAACGGATAGTTGGCGCACCGGACTGTCCGGTGTGCACCGGTCTGTCCGGTGTGCACCGAACAGTGTCCAGTGAGCCAAGGCGACTGTTGCTCCAACGGTCAGCAGAGCCTGATTTGGAAGGAGATCACGTACCGGACAAGCTACAGGACCTGTCCGGTGGTGCACCGGACTGTCCGGTGCGCCACCCGATAGAAAGCAAGTATTGCTTTCCAAAATGGATTCCAACGACTCGTAGGCCCCTTGGGTCTATAAAAGGGACCCCTAGGCGCCTCCAACAAGAAGACAAGTGTAGCCAACAATTATAGACATCACTTGGATCAATTCTCTCTCTCCCTCTCGTGTATATCTCTCTAGTTTGTGTAGAGGCAAAGCTAGAAGCCTTGAGAGAGTGGGGAAGTGCTGCTGAGAGCTAGAGCAAGGTCTTGAGCACATCGTTACTCTACCGGAGTGCTACCAAGAAGATTGTAAGCGGCCGCGGTTTCGTTGTAACCAACTCAACATAGTGGAAGACTCTATCTGTCATAATGACAGATTTGAGCAAACGGAGGAAGGAGTTGAAATAGACTCCAAGCCCAGGTGTGGCTAACTCCAACGAGGACTAGGCAAGCATTTTAGGCTTGGCCGAACCTCGGGATAAATCCCTGTGTCTGTGTGCTTCGCTCTGTATTGTGTGCTGTGTCTTTGTCGTATCTACTCTTTATATCTGCACTTCAATACTTATCTGTGGTACAAGTTATATTTGAAGTGCAGGACATTTTGAGACTGGATCTTCTATTCCGCTGCAACCTACTCGAAGGGTCTTTTCATTCCACTACGATCCAGCCTTCGAGTAGAGTAAGAATTTCAGTTTTATAGTGATAATTATTATCCGCCTATTCACCCCCCCTCTAGGCGACATCCAGATCCTGTTCCCGGGCAAAGGGAACTTTCACCTTGTCATGCCTTGCACCAACCCTCTAACTAAATTCATGCTCCACACGTGGCTGATGAAAAGCCGCTTGAAGTCCGTCCTCATACTAATCGTCCCCAAAATGGGTTTGTGCTGCCTCATCTAACGTCAACTGTTGTATGAACCTAGACCTCTTCTTTTCCTTTGTCTTATCTATGTCAAGTTGGAAGTATGCCTTTATGTCTAGAGGAACAGAGGGACATTCTTGACATTCTCCCCTCTATGCGTGAGATGCTACTTCAAACGGGTACCACCCCCTCCACTCTTTGTTTCTCTACAATACCTGCATTTGAAACCTGTGCCAACCTTCTATCCATGCAACCATACTCTATCTCTATCTCTTTCTCTATCTCTATCTTCATCTGACATGTCTCCTACAGATGTGGCAAAAATATCGTATAACTTGAAACAATAACTAATCCATAAACCATAAACCATCACATATATAACAAGACTAAATCATCTATACAATAGTAGTAAATAATATTATGAGTTACATACATAACTAACTATTAACAATACTAACATACACAAGCTCTATCTTTATCTCTGTCTCCATCCGACAATAACATCAACGGAATCTAACAATAACTATGTATTAACACAAGCATGAACGAAATCTGAAAACCTAAACATTAAAAAACCAAATCTAGGCACTAAATACCTAAAATGGAGCTAAATCTTGTTACTATAACTAGTTTTCCAGTAGTAAAACACGGTTTACCTCTCTATATACGTGGTTTACCGCCGGCGAGGGGGAGGTGTGCCGTCGGCTAGTGCAGGCAGTGCAGCGGGTGCGAAACCGGCGGGTAACTACTCCTGGCCGATGGTTAACCACGCTCAACAGCTAGTAAAGGGCGCAGGGGCGGCGGTTTCTACGGTTGCGGCGGCGGTGAGAACAAGTGCTAGCTCTAGCTCTCGGGTAAATGAATGGGGAAAGCGAGCAGAGAAGTATTAGTTCATACATTTTAGATATTTTGTTAACGGGTCCATAACAGGTCCATACGTTTTTCTATTTTTATAGGCTAAATTGATTTAAATTTCAATATCTTATATACCAAATTACTCAGTAAAACATGTAGTTTTTTATCATATTTTTATTTTTTATAAAAGTGTGACAGAACCTCCCAAGTCATTAGGCCCACCTATAGTTGTCCTTGTCCATCAGACCTTGGTCAACTCTGTAGGTGCAACTGATCACTTGACAAGTTCGGTATCTGAATTCTTTACCTTGCCCAAGAGCGTTTCACCCATCACGTAGATATTACAACACATCGGAGGAACGAATATGCGGAAGCAGTTATAGCAAATTATTTTATTTTAAAGTATAGAAAGAGTATTAATATTAAGACCAGTACTTTATAAGAGTACAAGAGTAATATTATTACAAACCTGGGCGGCAAAAAACCCTCCCGTAACAGTAAAAAGTTTTTAAAGGAGGACACTCCCTCCCATTGTGTGTTGTCTTATTCTGGTATTAGACTGCCCGAGGCAAAGCTTACCCATGACGAGGCATATGACCAGTTAAAAGGTCCTCGATCAGCAAGCCTACATCGAGACGGTCCTTAATCAACTCAGACGGAGACACTACACCGAGATTCTCTTCTCGTGCAAGTCACCCGCCCAGTCTCAGTTTTATCATTTTAACCCAAAGTTTGGTACCTGATAGAGGTACATCTTTTCTGATGTTGAACCCATCACGGCCATGATGAATCCACCATCCATTTTTATTTTTGAAAACATCCCTTCCCACTGGAAGCATCATCTTTTGTCAAAACAAACATTTTGTTTTTCTAGAGCAAGACTAAGCATAAGAAAAACCTTTTTATAAAATAGGTGATCAAGGAAAGGTAATCAATCTTCCAAGGAAGGAAATGCAACAAGTGTTTAGCACATAACTACTATCACCTAATGCATCAAGCAAGTGAGAAAGATTTTAAAATAGCAAGGAGGTGGCAAATGCACCTAGGCTTGCCTTATGTTATAGGAGAGTCAGGCTGTGCTCCACAAATGTCAAAATAAAAGCAGTTCCCAGCAGGTGGGTCTTCAGGTGGTGGTGGTGTAACTCTTTCTTCTTCAACTTCTACTTCTTCTTCGTTTTCTATATAGAACCATATATAATCATGAATGCTCATGTAATGCTTATGAAAATGCAATAATAGAAAAGGTTTATCAAGTTGTATCTTAAATACAACTTTCCTTCACGGGACTCCAGGAAACTAGGGTTTTTGGAGTCAGAACTGTAGTTCCTAGGGCAGGCATCACTAGAAGATTAGGGTTTTAGGGTTTAGGCATCAAACAATGTCCAAATCATGCCAAACTTTACCCAAGGCTTCTAAATAACAGTTAAAGCTTATCTAAAAAGTTTAGTGATTTTTGGAGTTACTAATCAATTTTTAAAATTCCAGGAGTATAGGTTTTAGCTATTTTAAATATACCAAAATTCCTTATTTGGACTAAAAATCATAAGACTATTTTTATTAAATAGATAGAATTTTAGGAGTCTAGCAAAATTGGTCTGGTATTTTTTGCATTTTTCTACAATATTCTAGAAATTCTTTAATTCTGGCAGTAAAATAAAAAGGAAAAGAGTCAACAATATTAGGCTGAAACTGGCCCGAGTCAGCCCAAAATGGGCAGATCGCGCCCGCGCGCGCGCTCGCGTGACGGGTTTGCACCAAAGCCCTCGGCGGTTTGAAAATATAGAGAAGAACCCCGCGCACTATTTGCTTAGGTCACTCACAAATGCAAATAAGCCCTCGCACTTCTATTCCTTCACAGCCTGCAGTCCTCGACGGTGAACGGCGCCAGGTCGAGCTCCGATGAGCCTGCACTAGCCGAAATACGCAATGACTAGCTCTTCTTTTTACTGGACACTGAATTCAGCCCTACTCGAGCATTTCCCCTCACCTAATTGCTGGAATTGGGTTCTAAATCACCCTGTCCACGTAGACAGCGTGAACAAAGGATCAACACGGGTGTTCCCGACGATCTAACGTGGTCTAGCTTAATAGGACAGGTCGAGGAGCATCAGGGGCACGTAAGGGTGTTGAAACAAGAGAGCAGAGAACAAGACCGGACCTGGAGTGTACTGTCCACGGTGAGAGCTTGTTCACGGTGGCGGAAAACTGATTTGGGGGAACTGAGCAATTCGGGGGCTCTGCTGAGTAATTGGAGGCATAGGTGGGTGTGTTGAGTGCATAATTACATAGCGGAGCTGAGGGTGTTCTCAATTTATAGGGTCCTTGAGCGCTGGCCCATGAATTTGAAATTGCGCGATGGTAGTTGGAGAGGAGAGGCTGTACTGGCGCAAGCGATTGGTGCCTTTCACCGTGGCAAGTTCACCGGCGATAACTGGATATGCCTAACGCGAGCTACTGCGACGTGGTAAGACGCCTAGGAACGTGGCGCAAGGTCGTGAGGCGGCTAACTCTGGTGAACCTATCCGGAGTGGTCGTGACACAAGCGAATACGGCGACTGGAGTAGAATAGTGGCCGGAGTTCATCCACGGGGTGATATTTCCTACCCCCTTGCGTTATCCAACTGCATCGAGCACGAATCACCGTGGGGGGCACGAATCCAGGCACACGGTCGCCGGTGGTGAGTTATCTGAACTGGCGTTCTAATCAGGATACTATACCATTGGAAACCCAATTTAGAGCACCTGACAACCAGATTTATAGTGCCCAGATCTTGGACTTTCGTGCTAATTCATCTGTAGCAAACTTGTAGCCCTATGATCCAGCTACAAATGGACTATAGTAACTATCCCCAATCGAGCAATAGATCTCACTCTAATTCGACCCAAAAGTCTGGCCAATATCACTAGTGACCTGATTTTAGTCATCAGAGTGACTGACAACACAACTTTATGCCTATTTTTCTTCAAACATTGTATGTGATCAAAGCTTAGTTACTTAAGCGAAGTTGTTCTCCTATTATAGTGATACAACTTTGATGTGTTGACCCTAGGCAATTTCCTTGTATTTTTAGATCTACAGAGCTCCAAAGTTAGCCTTGCTCATTAGTTTTTAGACTTAGTCACACATGAGTTCTAGAGTGGCTTTTTGCAAATAATCCCAAATCTCATCTTTTGACTTGAAAATACACAAATGTGTGAACCTTATGCTTTGGGGTACCCTAACACCTTGATTTTTGCACTTAGATCCAAAAGTGGTCAAAATTTACATATAACCCCCTAGGGTTTCAATCCAGGGTTTTTCAGGGTTTTTGGCACTTCTAGGGTTTGGATGCCACTCAAGTCCATTAATTGTGGTATCTTATGATTGTTTCTCATGGGTTTTGAAGTTTCTCATGTTTGGGCTTTATTATCACTCCTAAGCCTAGTTTAGGGTTAAGTACCCTACCCTAGGGTTTCACTCATGACCAGTCACATCAATACAACTTGTTTGAAATTTTTGCCTAGTGAATGCACTCTAAGTGTAACAATCACATGATATGCTAATGCTCATGATGTTATGCTCAAGTTTTAGTGACAGTAACACCAGGGGTGTTACATCCTCCCCCCATAAAAGAATCTCGTCTCGAGATTTAAGGTCTTAGGGTAAGTAATGGAAAAGGAAATGCTTCACATCTTTATTCCCTTAATTATCTTACAAGATAGGGGTGGTATGGGGTCTACTCCTCTTTTACAACAATTGTACATATCTCACAATTTACATGAAGCTAAGAAGCCTAGGAAATTCTTTTCTAGAAAGTCTTGAGTTTCTCACGTGGCTTCATCTTCCGTGTGTTGGTTCCATTGTATCTTATAAAATTTGAGAGTTCTTCTTCGGGTAACCCTGTCCTTTTGATCCAGGACTAGAACAAGATGTTCTGAATATGTCAAGTCTAGTTCTAAGGCAACATTCGTCACTTCAACAGTTCGATCTGGAACCCAAAGACACTTCTTCAACTAGGATACGTGGAACACATTGTGCACTGCAGACAATGTTTCGGGTAGATGGAGTCGGTATGCCACTGGTCCACATCTTTCAAGAATAGGAAAAGGACCAATGTACCGGGGTGCAAGCTTCCCTTTTACCCTGAAATGAGATACACCTTTCATTGTTGATACTTTTAGGTAGACATAATCATCAACTTGAAAGTACAATGGTTGGCGTCGTTTGTCTGCATAACTCTTTTAGCGAGCTTGAGCTTCTTTCAAATTATGTACAATATTTTGAACCTTCTCTTCCATTTCTTTCACCATATCAGGCCTGAAAAACCATCTTTCCCCTGGTTCAGACCAATTCAATGGAGTACGACATCGTCGTCCATATAAAGCTTCAAAAGGTGCCATCTTGATGCTTTCTTGATAACTATTGTTGTATGAGAACTCTGCCAATGGTAAACATTCATCCCATTTATGTGGGAACTCCAGAACACATGCTCATAACATATCCTTGAGTATTTGATTTACTCTTTCAGTCTGCCCACTGGTTTGAGGATGATAGGCCGAACTATGGAACAACTTAGTACCCAAAGATTTGTGGAGTTCTTCCCAGAATTTGGATACAAATTGAGGTCCACGATCCGACACAATTGTCTTTGGAACACCGTGCAAACTGAGAATATGGGCAATATATAGTTCTGCATATGTAGCCACTGCATACTTTACCTTGACTGGGAGAAAGTGGGCGATCTTTGTAAGTCGGTCGATGATAACCCAGATGGAATCAAACCCTTTTGCGGTCCTAGGTAATCCCACAATGAAGTCCATACTAATGTCCTCTCATTTCCAAGTTGGGATAGGTAAAGATTGCAATGGACCAGCAGTTTTCATATGTATGGCTTTGACACGTCTACAAGTGTCGCATCTCACCACATAGCGTGCAATTTCAATCTTCGTCTTCGTCCACCAATAACGTTGCTTTAAATCATGATACATCATAGTGCTTCCAGGATGAATGGAATAGCGGCTAAGATGAGCTTCATCAAAAATTTGCTGGCGAACGCCATCATTCTTGGGCACAACTATAAGGTTGTTAAACCATACAATGTCTTGATCATCTTTTCTGAAACAGTTTGCTTTACCGTCCTCTGTTTTCTCATGAATTCCTCCTGCTTCATGTGCAGCACTCCTTCTGGAATGTAGTGCTCACGAAACGCCAATTTAAACTCGTCCCATTTGACCTCATGTCCTGCAGGCTGAATGGCCACATAATTTCCCCACCATGTACTGGCAGGGCCTCTTAGTTGCTGAGCCGCGAACAACGGCTTCTGGGTCTCGGTGCAGCGGATGAGTCCAAATTTCTGCTCAATGACCTGAACCCATTCGTCGGCTTTGAGAGGATCTTTGGCTTTGACGAAAAGTGGGGGACGTGTTTCCGAGAAATCTAGGTACGAAGTTTCGCGGGGTCTTTGCGGATAAGCCCTCCTGCCTTGTTGCTGGAATTGATGTCCCGCCATTTCACGTAGGAAGCGGGTGTTGTCAGCGGTCGCGGTGACCAAGGCAGCGATGGCCTCGGCCAACGTGGGCGGTACCGGCGGTGGATTGGGTGTATCTTCTTGACCACGGGATGTTCTCGCGCCGTCATGTGCACGAGTTCTGGATGGCATCTGAAGCAAAGAAATATTTGGGATAAATATACCATGCTAACATATACCATCATTTTATATTACCAAAATCTAATGATACAGACTCAATTATACAACATGACTTTCTTGCCTATTTTACATTAGTACTATAGCTAAATTACACTACTTCTAGTATTTATCGTCCTTGGTGGCTTCGCTATCGGTTGTAGGGGACCGTTCGTCAGCCAGGTTCATAGAAGGAGGGGGCTTGAAAAGATCCAATTCCCCACCAAGTGCTTCACCTGCTATTCTAGAAGGTCCGGCTCCCATTCCAACAGGGTCGGCAGGTACGTCTGGGTGTAGTCGCGAATACAATTCATGAACTTCCTCATGTAATGTATTGCAGTACACCTGCAAGTTGTCAACGGCCGTGCTAAGCTCCTCCACACGGGCTCGAGCTTTGGCTTCCCGGTCCCAAGCAATTGAATGTGAGTTGAAAGCCCAATCGATTGTCAAATCTCGTTCAGCAAGCTCATCTTGCAGATGTCGGACGTCAGCTCTTAACTCATTTATACGCTGACCATCTTCTACCCACACCCTGTTTCTGTGACGTAGCTCCATTCGAAGCTGCTCCACCTGGGCTTCTAGGTCTCCAATGGGGTCATTGCTGCCACTACTGCTTTCCTCATGCCTTGGAGCCAGCTAATGCCGAGGCACGCCAATCGGTCCAGTGGACTTACGCGCGGTTTCCTCGTGCGTGACGGCATATCTCCATAAGGGGGAGAACTTTATTAGTATAGTTTTTAACATGATGCATGAATAATTACAGAATCAACCCTAGTTGATTCACAACCTTCTATACATTGCAATCTGCTAACTGGTCCTATAAGATAAGTACTTTAGAAAGTAGTAAGGTAAGAATGAAAGAATTTTTCTTGGATAAATCTTTGAAAATTCTTTTTGAAATGTCTCATAACATCTATAGAGATGGGCTTCGCTCCGATACCAGCTGTGACAGAACCTCCCAAGTCATTAGGCCCACCTATAGTTGTCCTTGTCCATCAGACCTCGGTCAACTCTGTAGGTGCACCTGATCACTTGAAAACTTCGGTATCTAAATTCTTTAGCTTGAAAACTTCGGTACCCATCACACAGATATTACAACACATCGAAGGAACGAATATGCGGAAGCAGTTACAACAACTTATTTTATTTTAAAGTATAGAAAGAGTATTAATATTACAGACTAGTACTTTATAAGAGTGCAGGAGTAATATTATTACAAACCCAGGAGGCAAAAACCCCAACTGTAATAGTAAAAAGTTTTCAAAGGAGGACACTCCCTCCTGAGGCTTCAATCCTGATTTTCTTCCTTTGGCACCACCTTGGAACAAAAGCACCAAAAGTTTGCTGCTTCCTCACCTACAACAACATAGGTTCGGAAACCCTGAGTACGAAGTGTACTTTCGCAAGTCTTACCCGTCAAAATAAAAGACTCTCAAGGATATGCTGGCTTGAGGGAATCAAGGTAAGGCTTAATCAATAATCAAGACTCTGTTTGCAAAAATGCTTACTAATAGTGGATCCTTAAAAACCCAGTTTTATTAGCAAGTTAAGTTATTACCTGAATCTAGAGTTCTTTCTACCCTAGTTCAAGTACTTGGCCTATACTAGCCATTTTCTTATCAACCCTTCTTATTCACTGGAATGCTACGTGTAGGGCAGTGACCAAGTCTTCATGTCCGAGAAGTAACGACGATCCAAATCGATTAATACCCAGCTGGGGATCTCCAATCACACGACAATGTACCACTTAACCCTTGCATATGTCAACTCACCACCGGGGTTTTAAGACCAGATCAGGTTCACGCCAACCGAGAGCATAGATACACCACTGTCTAGCCTCTTGCCATGGAGGGTACACGCTACTCTCGCCATCTCTCCACTCCCATTGCGTGTTGTCTTATTCTGGTATTAGTCTGCCCGAGGCAAAGCTTACCCATGACGAGGCATGTGACCCGTTAAAGGTCTTCGATCAGCAAGCCTACATCAAGACGGTCCTTAATCGACTCAGACGGAGACACTACACCGAGACTCTCTTCTCGTGCAAGTCACCCGCTCGATCTCAGTTTTATCATTTTAACCCAAAGTTTGATACCTGACAGAGGTACATCTTTTCCAATGTTGAACCCATCACGACCATGATGAATCCACCATCCAGTTTTATTTTTGAAAACATCCCTTCCCACTGGAAGCATCATCTTTTGTCAATACAAACATTTTGTTTTTCTAGAGCAAGACTAAGCATAATAAAAACCTTTTTATAAAATAGGTGATCAAGGAAAGGTAATCAATCTTCCAAGGAAGGAAATGCAGCAAGTGTTTAGCACACAACTCCTATCACCTAATGTATCAAGCAAGTGAGAAAGATTTTAAAATAGCAAGGAGGTGGCAAATGCACCAGGGCTTGCCTTTTGTTATAGGAGAGTCGGACTCTGCTCCACAAATGTCAAAATAAAAGCAGTTCCCGGTAGGTGGGTCTTTAGGTGGTGGTGTAACTCTTTCTTCTTCAACTTCTACTTCTTCTTCGTTTTCTATATAGAACCATATATAATCATGAATGCTCATGTAATGCTTATGAAAATGCAATAATAGAAAAGGTTTATCAAGTTGTATCTTGAATACAACTTTCCTTTACGAGACTCCAGGAAACTAGGGTTTTTGGAGTCAGAACTGTAGTTCCTAGGGCAAGCATCACTAGAGGGTTAGGGTTTTGGGGTTTATGCATCAAACAATGTCCAAATCATGCCAAACTTTACCCAATGCTTCTAAATAAAATTTAAAGCTTATCTAAAAAGTTTAGTGATTTTTGGAGTTACTAATCAATTTTTAAAATTCCAGGAGTATTGGTTTTGGCTATTTTAAATACAGCAAAATTTCATATTTGGACTAAAAATAATAAGACTATTTTTATTAAATAGTATAGAATTTTTGGAGTCTAGCAAAATTGGTTTGGTATTTTTAGCATTTTTCTACAATTTTCTAGAAATTCTTTAATCTTGGCAGAAAAAGAAAAAGGAAAAGAGTCAACAGTATTGGGCTGAATCTAGCCTGAGTCAGCCCAACATGGGCAGATCGCGCCTGCGCGCGCGCCCGCGTGATGCCTTTGCACCGAAGCCCTCGGCAGTTTGAAAATCTAGAGGACCCCGCGCACTATTTGCTTGGGTCACTGACAAATGCAAATAAGCCCTCGCACTTCTATTCCTTCACAGCCTGCAGTCCTCAACGGCGAACGGTGCCAGGCCGAGCTTCGGTGAGCCTGCACTGGCCGGAATACACAACAACTAGCTCTTCTCTTTGCTAGACACCAAATTCAGCCCTACGCGAGCATTTCCTCTCACTTAATTGCTGGAATTGGGCTCTAAATCACCCTATCCACGGAGACAGCGCGAACAAAGGATGAACACGGGTGTTCCCGACAATCTAACGTGGTCTAGCTTAATTGGACGGGTCGAGGAGCATCAGGGGCACGTAAGGGTGCTGAAACAAGAGAGTAGAGAACAAGACCAGACCTAGAGTGTACTGTCCACGGTGAGAGCTTGTTCACGGTGGCGAAAAACTGATTTAGGGGAACTGAGCAATTCAGGGGCTCTGGTGAGTAATTGGAGGCACGGGTGGGTGTGTTGAGTGCATAATTACATCGTGAGTCGAGGGTGTGCTCAATTTATAGGATCCTTGAGCGGTGGCCCATGAATTTGAAATCGCGCGGTGGCGGTCGGAGAGGAGAGGGTGTACTGGCGCAAGTGATTGGTGGCTTTCACCGTGGCCAGTTCACAGGCGATCACTGGATATGCCTAACGCGAGCTACTGCGACGTGGTAAGACGCCCGAGCATGTGGCGCAAGGTCGCGAGGCGGCTAACTCCGATGAACCTATCCGGAGTGGCCGTGACACAAGTGAGTATGGCGGCTGGAGTAGAATAGTGGCCGGAGTTCATCCACGGGGTGATATTTCCTAACCCCCTTGCGTTATCCAACTGCACCGAGCATGAATCACCATGGCGGGCGCGAATCCAGGCGCACGGTCGCCGGCGGTGAGTTATCTGAACTGACGTTCTGATCAGGATACTGTACCATTGGAAATCCGATTCAGAGCACCTGACAACCAGATTTATAGTGCCCAGATCTTGGACTTTTCTACAAGAGCTTGCTAATTCATCTGTAGCAAACTTATAGCCCTATGATCCAGCTACAAATTGACTATAGTAACTATCCCTAATCGAGCAATAGATCTCACTCTAATTCGACCCAAAAGTCTGGCCAATATCACTGCTGACTTGATTTCATTCATCAGAGTGACTGATAGCACAACTTTATGCCTATTTTTCTCCAAACTTTGTATGTTATCTGTTGGGGGCCTTCGTCCTCCGAAGGTCCTCAAAAATGTAATTTAACAATGTCTTCCATGTATGGTTTATAGACAGATACCTTCGGATTCAGGATTAAAGGCATATACGATGAGAAGGGCATGATCGTGACGAAGGTTGCCATTGCTCCGAAGCCATGCAAAAGGGAGCTTCGGCTCAATCGTGGGATAAGGAACCGACTTAAACGGGAAAAGGCAATCCAGTCCTCATTGATTTTTCTATAAGTCAATAGTAAATGTAAAGGGCATAACTGTAATTTCTCACAGGCTGTGTTCTGTGCCTATAAATAGATGAACAGTACCCCGGTACTGTTCACGCTGACTTGTACCTGCTCGTATGTCACATTTGTACTTTTACCTTTTGTCAAGTCAAAGGTACATTTGTAATTCAATATTGTTTTTATTTCTCCATAATAATAAAATGAGAATGAATTGATAAAGCTATGCGATTGTTTATGTTGTCCCTTGTATTTCATAAACTTCATCCTCTGTTTATATATGTCGTATTTATGAAGGTTTGTCCTTTATAACCTTCGTCTGAACATCATTATATCCTAAGGGAAATAATGCTTCGGAGGACGAAGGACATTAACATTTAATATTTTATGTTGCCTTATTCTTAATTCATAGCATTTGAGAACAAGTCCCCAACATTGGCGCCCACC
Organism: Zea luxurians; assembly: GCA_029449295.1. Lineage (NCBI taxonomy): Eukaryota > Viridiplantae > Streptophyta > Magnoliopsida > Poales > Poaceae > Zea > Zea luxurians. The sequence goes on along the minus strand of JAOPSE010000011.1, from coordinate 61,771,526 downwards.
GTGGGTAAACCCTTTTCGACCACCTTCGGCAAGCACGGACCTTTGTCATGCCACCGAAGAAAGCTTCAGCAGCAGGGACTGCTGCGCTGCAACCGCTGGACCCAAACCAAGAAACTCTTTCTCTTCGAGAGGCTCGAAGCTAGAAGTGGAAAGCCAGCAGTCCAACACTCCAGGAGGAGAAGTTGGACCAAGAGATCAGGGATATGGAGATCATCCATGAGCAAGTACAAAGAAAGAAGGATAAAATGGCGCGATTAGCGGATCTTCAAAGGAAGATCGACGAAGCCACTGAAGAAGTGCGTCATCTTGTTCGAGATGAACAAGATCGAAGGCCTCAACATAGGGAGCTTCGTCAAGAAGGCCTATTCAATGAGGATGCATGGTATGATGATTTTAATCATGATGCCTTGACTTTTGATGATGCTTCTCCCTTGGCAGCAGAACTGCATGCTACCCCATGGCCCCCATCATACAAGCCACCCCAGCTCCCCATGTATGATGGACACTCAGATCCAAAGCAGTTTCTCATGAGCTACGAAGCAACTATATCTTCGTATTGGGGCAACACTGCAGTCATGGCTAAGTCCTTCGTCATGGCAGTCTGAAATGTAGCCCAAACATGGTATTCTTCTCTCCGGCCAGGGACCATCACGTCGTGGCAGAAGCTCAAGGACATGTTGGTTACCAGCTTCCAAGGCTTTCAAACGAAGCCGGTCACAGCTCAGGCTTTGTTCCAATGTACGCAAGACCACGAAGAATACCTTCAGGCATACATACGAAGGTTCTTGAGACTAAGGGCACAAGCGCATACAGTGCTCAATGAGATTGTCATTGAGGCCATGATTAAGGGCCTTCGGCCAGGACCCATGGCTTAGTACTTCGCTAGGAAGCCCCCGCAAGCTCTGGAGAAGCTACTTTAGAAGATGGATGAGTACATCCGAGCTGACAACGACTTCCGCCAAAGAAGGGAAGAAGCTTACAGATTCTCCGAAATGACCAGGGGCTGCGGAGGAAGAATCCATCTGAGGCACGTCAGGTCAATCCATAATTCCACTCAAAGCGATGACAAAGGAAGTCAGTCTCAGAGGTCACAATATACCTCACAAGGGGCAGAGGCGCCAGGGGCTTCGGAGGAAGGTTTGGGGATCAGCCTAGAAAGATCTACTGCTTATTCTGTGGTGAGGACAAGGGCCATACTACAAGAATATGCCATGTCACCATTCAGAAACAAAAGGAAATAGCAGAAGCCGAAGCCCGGCAGAACCAGCCGAAGCAGGAATTACACACTGCTTCGTGTCACTCTCCTTACATACCAGAGTATGTGAACAATCATCCTGCAGCTTCTGTCGCTTCGGCTAGTCATTCACAGGCTTCCTGGTCACAACTCCCGCCTCCGCCACCACTACAACCTACCTATTCCCGAAGCCAGCAGCCAGAAGGGCACCAGCACTGTCAACAGCAACGAGAATTCAAGGAGGAATCCGAAGCTCGCACCGTCAACAGTACTGTGCCAGAATCAAAACACATCTATTGAGAGATATCCTACCTCTGAAACATTTTTACGTTCATTGTCATTTTTTTCAATAAGGAACAATCAATGTAAACTTACTTTTTATTTCTTGTAATAGCTTCGCTCCTATCAGAATTAAATATATCTTCTTCCCAGATTTACGAAGCTCAAAAATTGTTGAAGCTCAAAAGACGTTCCTAAGGGAATGCAGAGCTAAAAGCCGTAGTGCAAGTTTCACCAAAGCTACAAAAAGTCGTTCCTAAAGAGCACAACATGAGTTTGCTGAAGCTACAAAAAGTCGTTCCTAAGGGAGCGCAGTGTAAGTTTTCTGCTCAAAACTCGTTCCAAAGGGAATGCAGAGCCAAATACCGCCGAAATATAAGGCGAAGCTCTAAAAGTCAACGCGAAAAATACCGTCGAAATAGAAGGCGAAGAAGTTCAAAAGATGTTCCTAAGGGGATGCAGAACTTACACCGAAAAATAAGCGGTGAAGCCGAAAAATAAATGGCAAAGAGATTTTGATCGTTCCTAAGGGGACGCAGAGATTGTGTGTTTCAGTGAGGGCGTGTGTCTTCGGCATTAGCATCATTCTTTGCATCATATCATCGCATCATATCGCATAGCATCACATCATACATCATATCACACCAATGACACGAATTGGAAACGAAGCCGATCTTCGGAGAATGCTTCACAAAAATGAAAAGGTGCTAAGGCACAGAGTAAGCTGATAATTACAATTTCATCAGCTTTGATGAGGAAGAAGAGATCTATTGTTCATGAAGCATTGATATTTTTTACGAAGCTTGGATGTTCTTTACGAAGTATGGATATTCTCACGAAGTATAAGTATTCTTCTTTACGAATCATGAAAAGAAGGGTAGGTGTTTTTTCGCCGAAGGCTCAAAAACGGTATGTATATAAAAAGTTTCATGCATCTCAAAGAAGTGAATTGCAAAATAGTTTACATATTAGATTTGAAACTATACGCATCAAATATTACAGACTTAGTCCAACAAATGTTACATTAATCACCTAAGAACGTTTTTACAATAACTACTACTCTTCCTTCAGAACTTTCTCCGCAACTTCATTAAGCAACTTGTTGACGACTTCGTCAACAATAGATTCGGCTATGTTGATAATTTCTATTGCTTTCTTCATCTCTAGGTCAGCCAGGAGGTCGAACGGCTCTGGTGGAGGAGGTAATTCAGCTGCGATAGAAAAAATCAATCAGTTCGAAGCCACGAAAACAAACGACGAAGCTAAAACCAATTAAACGATACCTATCCGTCTCTCGAGTTCTGCAGCTTTCTCAGCTTCTTTCGCTGCTTCTCGAGGGTCATGAATATATTTTTCGCTCTTCTTCATTATCTCGTGGGCCATTTCTCGACCACCATTCTCCCAGATGTTAGTGAAAAATTTTCCGCCCAGAAAACTTGCTTCGGCCGAGAGATCCTTTGTGTCATCCATGGAGAGGGCAGCTTCGGCCTAGGCCAAGGTTTTAACATGATTACAACTCGCCTTCTCCAAGATAGCTGAAACTCCTCTCACACCAGAGAACGTGCAGACATCCCCACGATCACCTAAGATTTCTTCAAAAGCTTCGGCTTCTCCACTGATCCACTCGATAACACCCTCAGGGTCGCCTCGTATGAAGTTATCTTCGTTTGAATAGGCGCCCACGTTGGTGAAGCTAGCCTTTATCTTCTTCACGCAGCCTAAAGATTTTTCAAAACATCTTTCCTTGGATGCGCAAAGTTCTTCAACTGTTTTTTCAAAATAATTTTTCCAATATTCACTGGCCTCTCGATTAGCTTCTACAACAATGCATTTTTCCTTGGCTTCTGCTAGTTGTTTCTGAAGCTCTCCAATCTCATTCTTTTGGACCTCAGCTTGAGCCTTGGAATTAGCTTCGTCTTCTTTTATTTTGTTTACCAATGAAATTAATATCTTGTCTTTTTCAAGGCCTTCGTTCCTTAGTTCAATCACCTTTGAACGAAGGTTGTTTGGAGCCATTGTATACCCTTCATCTTCAATGTTTTCTGTGCTCTAAGGACATTGCTAAGGATTAGGCCCTGCAAGAGGAGGACAAGATCAGGTATAAGCAAATGAAACAATTCATTTTCAAATACAAAATTAGCTTTTATACCTTTATGCTATTATATGCTAAACTGTCAGCCAATTCATCCTTTGATAATACTGAAAGGCCTTCTTCTAGCTTCGGAAATCCGAAGCTTCTACCCATCTCCCGACCGACGGATATTTCTTTACTATCTGGGAGACAGTACAAAAAATCTTCCTCCCCGCTGCCATTGAACACTAATGCCCCCTTTGGGTACAGTTTTTGGGCATAATGTTGAGCCTCTCATTCTTCTTCCTTAGAGAGTCCCTTTCCCGAAGCATGGCGGATGATGTAATCAATGGCCTCTTTTAAAGCTTCGGGAGCAGGAGTGGTAACCTTTTTAGGCGAAATTCGCTCTGTGGCCCTTTCTTCTGTTGTCCTTTCTTCCATTTCCGAAGGCTTTTTCTCTGTGGGCTCTGAAGGCCCAGCTTCGGTATCAGCTTGGATTACTGCAACTTCAATTTCGGCCGGCTTTGTTTCAGCTTCGGTTTGCACTTTTGAAGCCTCGGCAACTTTCCTTGAAGGAGTAGAGCTCAAAGTCTTTACTGTTTCTAACACATCTAGTACATTTGCCATCCTTCTCCTCTTGGGAGTTGCAGTAGAACTTTTTTGTGCCCTCGGCACTGTTACTTCTGACGAAGGGCTTAAAATTTCTAGCGCTTTTGTTTCTTCAATATTTGGCTTTTCAGCTTTATCTTTATTAGTCTTTAACTCAGCCAGCTCAACTGAGGGTACCTTCGGCATTATAACCGGCTCTTCAGTCTTCTGTGTGGGAGGAACGGGTTCTCTTGGTTCAGCAGCTGAAGAACCCTCCCCGCCAAACTCAGGCACCACGACTGGTTCAATATAGTGTGGCCGGTGGGTAAGTACCTTCATCTTTTTGCTTGTAGCCTTTGGCACAGGCTCGACCGAGGCGACCATAGCAGTAGCTTTCCTCTTCTTCCCTTGCCCTCGCAGCGGATAGCGGTAGTCAGGATAGACGAAGCCAATAGCATCAAAAACTCTGTTCAATCTCTTCTTTCCCCGACTTCCGAAGAATTTGGGCAATGCATTATCTTCTGCCTTGGAATATGATCCAATTAGTTCATCACTTGTTACTTCGATGCATTTATCCCCATATCTGAAAGTATAGTTCAGCCGGACCAGCTCACCTTCGCTTAACTCGGCGATAGTTTCCTTCAGCATTTCCCAGTTCTCTACAAGTGGCCATACTTTGAAGGCTATATGCTCTTGGATTAAGTCTCTTGTACCAATGAAAAAACAGACAGTACCAAATGCCTTCTGCCATCTTCGGCGGCTTCGTCAATTTCAACCATCGGCCTTCGGAGGCCGAAGCGGGACCAAATGGGGTGCATAATAACTTCCTTAATATCTTCTCTTGCTTTTAAGTCATTCTTCACGTAAAACCATTCCTCCATCCAGGCTCCGGGCCACCTTTTCCGGAATGTTGGCACCGGGTAGCTTGCGTTGGGGCGGTCGGTAAATCCATAACAGCCAAAGTTGTTATGATATTGTTCCTTGCCCATGGCCTTCATCTCATATACAAGTTCATGCATGCTGCAAAAGCATTTCGCGCTTGGCTCCAGCCCCTGGCTCCTCACAGCCCAAACAAAAATCCCCATTCCAATAATAGCTTTGGGGGTTATCTGATGAAGGTAAATCTGATAAATTTTCAACACTTCGACCACAAACCTGCTTAATGGAAACCGAAGCCCAGCTTTGAAGAAACTTCGGAAAATCACTACTTTGTCTTCCTCAGGGGCAGGGACATTGTTGTCTCCACCAACTCTCACAATAGACATATGTAACACCCTGAATTTAGGGGTATAAAATTTCTTTTCTAATATCCACCAAATTCAGGTGTTACCCTCTCTTTTTCCTTAATTTTCTTTTCTTTTCCTAAATAGTGGTGAGTTATTTTGTTTTATATAATTGTAAGCCGAGTAAAATGAAACCCAAAAGGGTCATGATTGTTGCACGACATGCTGGACCATCTTTTCTTTTTGTACGTTGACTTATTCTGGTTGTGCATTCACGCAGTCCGCAAATTTATGTTTGAATTTGAATTCAAAAAGAAAATAGCATAAAATAGAAAATAGAAAAGAAAAGGAAGAAAAATAATAAAATGGAAAAAAACCTTCCCCAGCGCCCCCTCGGCCCAGCTCCAACGCAGCCCCCTCCTCGGCCCAACAACCACGCGCGGCCCACTCTGACCCCGTGCCTTAGCGCGCGCGGCGCGCCAGCCACTCCCCCTGCACGGCCACCCAGCCGCCGGGCCCACCGGTCAGCCGGTCCACTGCTCATCTTCCCAGCCTCGCCAGCGCTCCCTAGCGCATCGCGTTCCTGAGCCCAGCGCCGCTGCCCACTCATCCATCTCCCTCTCCCTGCTTTCCCACGACACGCAGCAGCCACTGCGCCCTCCTCTCACTTCAACAACCGTCACCTGCCGAGATCTCGCCCACGTCTCGAGGAAACCGGCAACGACTCCCATCTGATCCCAGCCCCAGCATCACGCACTAGTCGCAGGCGTGGCGTGCCTCTGCCCTGGCACGCAACAATCCCTCCAGCGAATCCCCTCCCATGGATGTCTGCCCTGAAGCCCCATCGTACCCGCGCGATCCCTGGCAGAAATCCCAAGCTGCGGCCATGGCGTCCTCTCGTCACGATGCCTCAGCTTCCTCCCCGCGCCGTGCTGCTCCCTCTCACCCACTGCGCGGTTTACCTAGCGCAGCCCAGCCGCGCCCGCTTCGCCGTGAGCAGCCGCGCGGAATCGACGCTCCCCGCGCTTCGGAACCGCCCGCCATGGCCAGAGCTCGCCCGGCGGTTTCGCTGTGTGCGGGCATGGCGTGCTCGGCTGGCGTGTGGCATGGGCGCGGCCCGGTGCTCGGCCGACGCGGCCTGTGGTTATGGCGCTTGTGGCGCGTAGCCTTGCGCGCAGTGCAACGTAGCTCGCGGCAGCCTGGCGCCCCGGCGCGGCCTGGCACGCGTGTAGTGCCCCCAGCGCAGCCCGGCGCGGCACGCGGTGCCCGCGGCGCGGCGCGCAGTGCCCCAGCGTGGTGCCCGGCACGACCCCGCCATGTGCGCAGCGTCCTGGCGCGGCTCGCGGCCTGCGCGGCCAGCCCGGCGTGCCCTGCGCGACTCGCCCTTGTGCCCTGCGCGACTGGCCCTCGTGCCCAGCGCGGTCGTCCCGTGCGTCCTGTGCGCCTGTGGCCTGGCCAGTCGTGGCCACCATGGCCGAGTCGCCGTCGTCGTTCATTGCGCCGAAGTCTTCGCCAGCAGTTCGTCGTGTTCTGCGTCCATGCCCCAACGTCGTGCGATTGCGCCCCGCCGTTCGTCGTTGTATGAGGTGAGCCCATCGAGCCGAAGCTCATCTAGCCCCGTCTACCCGCCCTGTGTGTCCATAGTTTCGCCATCGCACCCATCATTTGTTCACGCGTCTTTCACGCGCGTCGAACGTGCTGTCCATCCGCGTGATCGTGTGCGCTATCTAGCGCGCAGTGTGCACATCGCCCTCAGGCATTGCGCGTCTCATCGCGCTTCAGTAAACCACTCCACCTAGAATTGCTCGTGCTAATTAATGTTTTGCCTAGAATCGCTCATGTTAATTAATTTACGTAATTAAATGATGACTAACCGAATAGTAAGCCAATCAGAACTAAGTGTTAAGTCTATCGATGCAAGCGATAAATACTTGTTTATGTGGTTAGTGCCGACTTAAATGTTTTCGACTAATATTCATTTAATGTAAGCATGACATCTGCTTAGTTTTTCTCGCGTGTCGTGAGGATCGCGCGTGTTGTCCTCTCGCGAGATTAAACCGTTCGCTTATAATCACTCATGGCAGATAATTAACTATTTATTTAATCGTCTACTATTAAACTAGTAAGTTAGTTATAACTATATAGTTGTTTTAATCTACATTCGATGTCAATTAATGTGATTGCGTCGAATTAAATGTTCTAACTAATACTTTTTAGCTTAAATGTTATAACTTCTCGACCGTAGCCTCGACCGTCGCGTTTCTTTTTCCTCACGGGACTGTAGTAACGCGCTCTATTTCGTATTGCATGTTTTGATTATATTTTCTTTTGTATGGTGTAATGTTCTTATGCATATGTATATGTTTGTTTGCTTGTGCTTGACCGTCTTCGCTTCGCGTCGCAAATAGACTGTGATCCATTTTCGAGCTTCGAGGAATCGACGGTCAAGCTTTGGCGACCAAGTGACCAAACTCTTCGAATTCTACAAAGTTGAAGACCCTGAGCATCCGTTTGGTCAAGGCAAGTGTCCTCTGACCCATTATGTCCCATTTACTTTATAATTCACTGTCCCGCATACTATGAACAACCTAAGGATTGACTAGCTTTCTATTACCTGGTCCTTGATTACCTTTTGGGCTACTATGGTTAGATTCATGCTATTGCTTTACTTTAATCAATGAACATGATGTGAACACTTACGATACGATGTTGTCTCTATGATTATGATGTTGGACTGGTGATACTTTAGGGGGGCTCGAGCGGTTTCTCGAGTGCCTCTCCGTAAGGACCTGTTCGTTGGATGACCGCCCGGGAAAACAGTGCAACCATGAGGGTGGAGTGGGACGCCCTTAGCTGAATAATTAGAGGAACCGGGGTGTAGTTCGCTTAGCCGTTGTGCCGTCAATGGGGCTCGGTGTATGCGGCTCACTCTGCCAAGGTTGATTTGTCCCTTGGAGAGGAGTGCGGTACATTTAGGAAACCTAACGGGTGGCTACAGCCCCGGGGAATCTCTGTAAAGGCTTCGTAGTGAATCCCTGGCCATTCACCTCGGGAGTGAATAAGGGTCTTGCAAGCCCGGGCTAGAGTGGGAATCACGACTTGTGGGTAAAGTGCGCAACCTCTGCAGAGTGTTATGAAACTGATATATCAGCCGTGCTCGCGGTTATGAGCGGCCAAGGGAGCTCCATTGATTAGAGATACTTGATCAGAGGTGGTTTGTCTACAAATGATGATGAGGAGGATGGTTATGATTATGCTTATGGTAATGGTAAGTGGTATTCTTTCCGTTTGGAAAGGGTACTCTGGGTTAATAACTTGGGTTATTGCTAAAAATCTGGCTTTCTACTAGTAATAATAACCTGACCAACAAAAAGCAACTGCTTGACTTAACCCCATATAAAGCTAGTCCACTACAGCCAAACGGGACATTTGCTGAGTACATTGATGTGTACTCACCCTTGCTTTCACAAAACACCAGGTTGCTTTTGGTGCAATCTATGCTCAGGTAAAGAAGAAGGAGAACGGTGTCGAGGCGGATCTCTAGGAGTTCCAGGACTTCGACGAGTTCGAGGATTAGGCTAGCGACCTCCCCCAGTCAGCTGCCTGTGGTGGGTTGTTTACGTTAGCTACGTTTCGATTCTGTGTACTTTGATTTATATTATGTAAATGGCTCTAGTCTGTAATATTATTACTTACTCTTTATTGTAAATCGAAGCATTGTGCTATGATGAGTCATTTATGTAATCGCTGTGTACGTGAATTACTGATCCTGGCACGTACATGGTTCGCATTCGGTTTACCTTCTAAAACCAGGTGTGACAACATATCTCGAAAGTATCTTCCTCTCATATTCTCAAGATGACTCTGCTTAATTGTCGATTTCCCAAAAATTGTATGACTTGGCCTCCACGTCCGATCCTCATAATCTTCTCCTCCGCTTTCGACATCATAATCATCATTGTCACTAGTATCTTTAGACAGGCCTTCCAGTATCTCCTTAGTAATCTTCTCTGTATTTGATTTTGCCATTGACTCGATAAACCCAGCTATGTAAGGATTTGCAGCCTTCTTCTCTTCAAAGAGCTTCTCCTCTTCAGTCAGCTTGGTCTCGGCAACAACCTTCTTGTCTTGAGACATTTTTCTTCAGAAATGAGGAAAATGTGTCTTTCAAACCGAAGCTGAGGAAGCTTGAGAAACTAGCTAGTGTTAGTGAGCAGGAGCTATAAAATTGAGAAAACAAAGCAAATAGCACAAGTAGCGTACCAAATGTGGTTGGTGCGAGTTCTTATTTATACGCTCGGAACGCCCCAAATTGGAGGGTCCCGCCTGTCATTGACTATTGCTATTCTAGCAAAGGGAAGGTGTTTTTTCGGACCTTCGGCTTAAGGCCTTCGTCCATGTCGCAGTCTGAATTCGTTATCTTAAACAAATTAATACTGCGAGGGGCTACTGTTGGGGGCCTTTGTCCTTCGAAGGTCCTCAAAAACCTAATTTAACAATGTCTTCCAAGTATGGTTTATAGACAGGTACCTTCGGATTCAGGATTAAAAGCATATACGATGAGGAGGGCATGATCGTGACGAAGGTTGCCGTTGCTCCGAAGCTATGCGAAAGGGAGCTTCGGCTCAATCGTGGGATAAGGAACCGACTTAAAGGGGAAAAGGCTATCCAGTCCTCATAGAATTTTTCTATAAGTCAATAGTAAATGTAAAGGGCATAACTGTAATTTCTCACAGGCTGTGTCCTGTGCCTATAAATAGATGAACAGTACCTCCGAACTGTTCACGCTGACTTGTACCTGCTCGTGCGTCACATTTTGTACTTTTACCTTTTATCAAGTCGAAGGTACATTTGTAATTCAGTATTGTTTTTATTTCTCCATAATAATAAAATGAGAATGAATTGATAAAGCTATGCGATTGTTTATGTTGTCCCTTATATTTCATAAACTTCATCCTCTGTTTATATATGTCGTATTTATGAAGGTATGTCCTTTATAACCTTCGTCTGAAGATCATTATATCCTAAAGGAAATAATGCTTCGAAGGACGAAGGACATTAACATTTAACATTTTGTGTTGCCTTGTTCTTAACTAATAGCATTTGAGAACAAGTCCCCAACATTATCAAAGCTTAGTTACTTAAGCAAAGTTGTTCTCCTATTATAGTGCTACAACTTTGATGTGTTGACCCTAGGCAATTTCCTTGTATTTTTAGATCTACAGAGCTCCAAAGTTAGCCTTGCTCATTAGTTTTCAGACTTTGTCACACATGAGTTCTAGAGTGGCTTTTTGCAAATAAGCCCAAATCTCATCTTTTGACTTGAAATTCCACAAACGTGTGAACCTTATGCTTTGGGGTACCCTAACACCTTGATTTTTGCACTTAGATCCAAAAGTGGTCAAAATTTACATATAACCCCCTAGGGTTTCAATCCAAGGTTTTCCAGGGTCTTTTTAGGGTTTTTGGCACTTTTAGGGTTTGGATGCCACTCAAGTCCATTAATTGTGATATCTTATGATTGTTTCTCATGGGTTTTGAAGTATTCTCATGTTTGGGATTTATTATCACTCGTAAGCCTAGTTTAGGGTTAAGTACCCTACCCTAGGGTTTCACTCATGACTAGTCACATCAATACAACTTGTTTGAAATTTTTGCCTAGTGAATGCACTCTAAGTGTAACAATCACATGATATGCTAATGCTCATGATGTTATGCTCATGTTTTAGTGACAGTAACACCAGGGGTGTTACAAAAAGTTTTCAAAATTTTAAAATTTGGACTAATTTTTTTAAAAAAAACCTACGATAAACCAAAACTGTGGCCCGACGGTTTCGGTAAAATACTGGTTTTGTAAACCTTGGTCTAGACTTATTGGACTCTTAGGCCATGCTCAACAGAGCATGGATATAGTCATGCAAAACACTTTTTTGCACTTTAGAGTGTAATGTTTATAGATTGAAGTTTAAAATTGAGAGTGAGATATGATTTAGGCTAGAAAGGCGGCTCAAGTTGGTCTTAGCCTCGTGAACCAACTACTACAACTTGACTAACAACATTCAAAAGGATCTTCCTTTGCGTTCTAGGCGCTATATATTTGCACACACTCTAGATTATGGAGTCTAGTTGAGAAAAATATAAAACATGATTTTAGAAAAATATATAATTAGTTTCATATTTTTTAAGTTATGATTTTCTAATATTAAATCAAATTATTGATGTTTTTAAATGCATATTTATTCAAAAAGATTATCTGGACAACTTTTTGAAAAAATCTATAAAAAAATTTAAGCATGGTTTTAGAAAGATTTGAAACAAATATCCTATTTTTGAGTTAAACAAATTTTTAATATCAAATTAGATTTTAGTAGCTTAAAATATAAATCAATTGTTTTACATATTTGGAAGGGTATAAAATTGGTTTCCTAATTAAGAAAGAAAAAAATGAACTTATGTAAGGCTATACTCGGTGTAGGTTACTACATATCTTTACTTGATATCACTATTCTAGTATACTCGTCAAGATTCCTTACTCTAAATTACAAATCTCCGCACTCATATACCTTTATATATTTCCTCTATATGAACTACTACATATTCTATTATATTCCAATGTTTTAAAGGCATCGCCTAGGCGTCCAGGTGCAAAGACAATCCGAGGCGCCTTGCTCGCCTACCTCGTCTAGGCGCCGGCTAAGCGTCCAGGCGATGGTCTAGTGTCCTGCCTCTCCATACCACCTTAAGAACCATGTTCTATTCTATTCCATTTCAAGTACTTTTCTCTTTTTATATAATACGTAACTATTTTTTGAAAATAAAAGCTGTGGGGGATACCCCCACCGCAACATTTTATTGAAAAGAAAGAAGCAAGCTAAAAGCAAGGTTACGGGGTAGGACTATTCGGAAAGGCATATGGGAAAGAGAGGGATGGGGGAAGAAGGAAAAAGTAAAGGGAGAGAAGAGTTAACTATCTAGAGTTTAGGCATAATGATACTTGAAAATTGAGGACATTGTAACACCCCTGGTTTTACTGGCACTAAAACTTGAGCATGACATCATATGCATTGACATTTCATTTTGTTTGTTACACCTAGAATGCATTCACTAGGTAAAACTTCAAAACAAGTGTGATGTAATGATTTGAAGTATTCTTAACCCTAGGTTAGGGTACTCAACCCTGGGATTAGGGCATGTGGGTAATAGTAAGCCAAGATGAGTAATATCTCAAAAGTCATTGGAAATATTCATAAGAGATAAAGATTGATGGATTTGAGTGGCACAAAAACCCTAGAGTGCTCAAAACCCTAAAAGAAACCCTAGAAACCCCTAATTTGTACCCTAGGGTGTGAATTCAAATTCTATACACTTTTGGACCAAAATGTGAATATCAAAGTGGTAGAACATCAAAAACTAAGCAACTTTTACATTGGAGGATTTTCATGTAGAGTGGAGTAATTTGGACTTAATTGTAAAAAGTCCCAAGCACACTTATGTGGCTAACTCTGAATTCAGTGAGATTAGCACTACACGAAAACACTTAATTCCTGTCGGTTGCCAGCCGATAGGCGTCAGGTGTCGGGGATAAGGTTATTCCCGTCGGCCGCTGACGGGATTAATTAATCCCCGTCGGCCACTAACTAGCCGACGGGAGTTATGGTTAATTCCTGTCGGCTAGGTCAGCCGACGGGTATTAACTATTAACTCCCGTCGGCCAGGTCAGCCGACGGGGATTAACTATTAATTCCTGTTAGCCAGGTCAGCCGACGGGGATTAACTATTAACTCTCGTCGGCCAGGTCAGCCGATGGGGATTAACTGGGCCGACGGGAGTTAATAGTTAATTCCTGTCGGCTATGGTCAAACCGACGTGAATTAACTAGGCCGACGGGAGTTAACCTATAATTCTGCAACAGCAAACCAAATTAGATATTTCTCCACAATTACACACATAACATAAACAGAACATACACATCACAAACATATGACAAAACATATCACATGAACATACACATCACAAACGCATTGATATGATTCACACATCACAAACTTAAGATCTAGTGTTTACACAAACATTTCAGATATGAGTTAAGATCAAGTGTTTACACAAACATAACGTCCACGAGTTAAAAAACATAACGAACACGAGTTCAAGTGTTTAGAGATAACCACCACTTGGGTGGTTAGAGCTTTGACCGCTGCCGCCACCACCACCAGGAGGAGGGAACGAGAAGAGGGAGTCAACAAATTCGGTCCTTGCTGCGGGATCAGACCCACTACCACCCGCTTCGGGCGTAACCTATGCAAGTTAGCAAATATCAACACGTTAAATGAAAATATCAAAAAGTATACAAGTGTATAAATTAATCGATAGTTATCAAACGTACCCTAGCTCCAGGTGCAGGTATATGTGTCAGAGGGGTGTTGAACTGTGGTGGCGGAGCTGGTGTGTTTGCAAACTGGCTCCATTGTGGTGGCGGTGGAAAATTTGTTGCCATGCCCTGTTGCTGCATTAACTGTTAAACATATGTGTTAATATTGAAGATGTTGTATTGAAATATAATAATTTAGAGTTCGGATTATGTGTACTAACTTGATACATTGCTTGGTTACGTGCATTGCAAGCCTCCATAAATTCGCGTTGTTGTCTCATCTCTTCACACATCCTCATAATCTCCAACTCTTGCTCATTCAGTCGATGAGAGCATGAGCTACGGGAAGACGAACCCGTCCTCTGAGATCTCACCGACGACGAGTCAATGAATCCATTGAAGAGTGTGTATCTATAAGTGATTCAAAAAATGTGATTACTGCATAATCAATTTAGTGTCAACCACATAATTTCATAAGTTAGAGCTTACCGTCCATGCGCTTTGCCACCACCACTTGCGTACACCACCGAGGGATCCACCAGTTCATGGCGCCAGTCGAAGTCAGGGCCATGGCGACGAACCATCTCCTCCCCATATGCCGCCTATACATCATTCACAACCTTACAAATGCAGGAATTTCTATACTTTAAACGTTTGTACTTTTTGGCCAAAACTCACCAGCCAATCCGTGGCTGTCTGGCTGCAGAGCTGGTCAGGGTTGTTCGATTCTAGTCCTTTGTGGCCCTCCTGGTAGACCTCAATGTCACTAGGCTTTTGGCCACTCGTAGCTTCCTGTATAAACAAAAAAACATTCATAAGCAATCGTACTATTTGTTGATCGACATAGATAGATCAAACTTACCATTCTTTTAGCTTTTCGTATCATGTCGTCACCGCCAAACTTGTGGTTTGGATTGGTTCCTCGACATTGTCTGTGATGCGCTGACGCTTTCTGGAAGCCTTCGGAAGCCCAATATCGACACCAAGCATAGTACGCATCAGGCACGGGCGCCATCCATGGAACCATCACCTGCACACACAATGTTACATATTATATCAATCACAACAATCAATATAAAGGGTAAAACAAATTGAATACTAACCTCATGATATTGATCCTTAGTCAAATATATCTTTGAGGACCCTTCCTTTTTATTCAAGGGGCCTGCTTCTTCTGGATACTTTTGAAAATACAAGTTTGTAGCCTGAATTCTCGCATAGTATATGGCATCCTTCACCAGCTTCTTTGCATTGTTTTGGAAGACACGTTCAGCGTGCCCCATGTAGTCCTCTCTGTCAGGCAATCGATATCGAAGCTACAACATAAAGAATACAAATACAATGGTATAAGTCATAGATTTACAATATTAAGAAACATAACAAAAATAATAAAGAATTCATACCCAAAAGTCATTACGCACAAGTCCCTGTCTGTCGATGTGGTTTCGTTCCTTTTTAAACTTGTACTCGTCCCAGGTACTGACGAGCACCTCATCCTCGGTATCACCATTTGACACCTTCACTATACCAGGGTAGTGAAGGCGGCAAAGAGAACCCAACGTAAGGTTAACCTGAGTGTGGTGTCCCCTGCCATCAAAGGACAGGTCCTCCCAATTCCTGCATTACACAAAAACATTAACTATACACATAATAGTTCAGCTGTTCCATCACATCTCTTCTGATTTCTTTAGCACACAACTGTCTGTAGAAATAGCTAACTTCAGCTAACGTTTTCCACACAGCTTCGGAAATGTACCCACAAAACATTATAGGCATGAGCCTCTCCATAATTATGTGCAAGTCATGGCTCTTCAGTCCATTCATCTTCATTGTCTTCAAGTTCACAGACCTTCTAAAACCAGCGGCATAACCATCGGGGAATTTAATATCCTTCATCCACTTCATCACTTTTTTCCGTTGCTTAGATTTCAGACAATAGTCAGCTTTTGGTTTGCCTCCGTTTTCTCTAAGCACTTAGGTTGGACGATCACATATCACTGCTAAGTCCATGTGTGCCTTGTCATTGTCTTTCGTTTTATCAGGGAAATCCATGCATGTATTTATGAGGGCTTGGAAAAAGTTACTCTCTTGATGCATGACATCGATGTTGTGCATCAAAATCAATGACTTAGCATAAGGAAGCTCCCACAAGCCACATATGTGAGTCCAGTTATGCTCCTCACCAAAACCTTGATACCTTTTCCCACTCTCGTCTAGGACAAGTTTCATATGCTCTTCTGTAATTTCTATCCCACTACGTCGCTTGGGCGGTCCCTTCGTGATGATGGTGCCCTTCCTAAATTCCTTTCTCTGCTTTCTGAAGGGGTGATTGAAGGGTAGAAAACATCTATGGCAATCAAAGTAACATATCTTGCCACCAGCACTAAAACGAAAACAATCTGTATCTTTAGCACAATAAGGACACGTCAATCTACCATGCACGCTCCATCCAGAGAAAATACCATACGCCATAAAATCATGAACCGAGAACAGATATGCAACACGAAGATTGAATTTCTGCTTCTTGCAGTCATAGGCTTCCACACCTTGCCATAGCTTCTTTAACTCTTCAATCAGTGGTTGAAGCATCACATTGAGGCGCTTGCCAGGATGCTTAGGCCCAGGTATAACAAGACATAGGAACATAAACTCATATTTCATGCAAAGAGCAGGTGGAAGGTTGTACGGTATGGCAATGACAGGCCAACAAGAATACGACGCAGCGGTCATATTGAACGGTGTGAAACCATCAGTTGCCAAGCCGATACGAACGTTTCTTGCATCGCTGGCAAAATCTGGATCAAATTTGTCAAGAGCCTTCCATGCATCACCATCTGACGGGTGCACCATTAACCAATCTTGTCTGTCCATACAATCTTTATGCCACCTCATGTGCATAGCAGTCTTCCTCGAGAGAAACAAACATTTCACCCTAGGAGTGAGAGGCATGTACGGAAGCTGTTTATGTGCAACCTTTGTCACCACCTTCTCCCCATATTCATTTACAAGCTCCACGTACCTCGACTTCCCACATTTTAAGCATTTCTGCTCTCTGCCATGTTCCTTCCAAAAAAGCATACAGTTGTCCTGGCAAACATCAATCTTCTCATACTCCATACCAAGACCTTCAAGCAATTTCTTGGACTGGTACATGTCTTTGGGCACCTTGTGACCCATAGGAAGAACCTCGCTAATCAAATCCACAAGCTCCTTGTAACAATTAATTGAGCATGCAAACTTGGACTTGATTGACATCAGCCGGGTCACGAATTCGAGGACGGTCATGTCAGTGTGCCCATGAAGAGGCTCTTCTGACGCTTTGAGTAGGTCGAAGAACTTCTGAACCTCCGGTGTAGGTGAATCATGATGATCTGGTGCCAGTTCAGGCTGCAGATTCTCAAGCATCTGGTCCATCCTATCAACATCATCTTCACCATCATTAACTTCTACTTCTGCTGCTCGTTCAAGGCGTGACTCCCCGTGGAGATACCAGACCTTATAGCCTGGCACAAAACCATGCGAGCACAGGTGTAGTGTGACCTGCCTCTTGGTGTGGCTCGTCATATTTCTACATTTATTGCATGGACACCTAATATTATCTATTTGTGACAAAGCAGCTGCATGATCTAGAAACATCTGCGTCTTGGCAAACCATTCACTTGTGTGACACCCAACCTTCTTGAAACCTTCATACATCCAATCACGTCTATCACCCATTATTGCGGCTGTGTGTACGAGTAAGAAGTGCGTGTGTGAGACATTCATGTTTCTAAACGTCACACATACATCTATAGGTAAGTAGTAAAACTATATATACATAACATAACTTCATCACATTAACATGATTAATACTTGCATAACATCAAATTCATTAAATAATAATATTTGAAATAACTACTATTTGTATAACACATCACATTCACCATCCAATTCATTAACTAATAACATTAAACAACACATTTTATATTTGCAACATAAAATTAAAAATATCAACTACAATGTATAAAGTCATATGAAGACTACTAACACTGTTAATTAACAAATTTAAACAAACTCTAATCACATAAGAGTTAACTCCCGTCGGCCACAAAAAACCAACAAAAATAAAACATTACAATATATATAATATACCTCGCTTTGCGTGGACGACGGTGGTGGACGACGACGGTGGACGACAATGATGGACGACGTCGATGTGGGGAGGCCGCGGCTACCATGGACGGCGGCGGGCGACGGCGGTGGGCGACGGGCGCGCAGCCGTGAGCAGGCGGCGGCGGTCGTGGGCGGTTGGTCGGCGGCAGGCCCACGGGCAGCGGCGCGGGGCGTGCGCGTGGCGAAGGCCGTGGCCGGGCGGCGGCCGTGCGCGCGGTGCGTGGGGCGGGCGCGGGGTCGGGCGTGGGGCGGCATGGGCGGAGGCTACCGGCGGCGTGGGGCAGGCTCGGGGCATGGGGCGTGGGCGGCGCGGCTGTTTAGTAGAGATAGAAGAAAGAGGCTCCTCGGCGTAGGTTATTTCGAATAACTCCCGTCGGCCAGGCGGCGCGGCCGTCGAGAGTTACTTAATTGCCGTCGGCTAGGGTTTTGGCCGATGGGAGTTAATTAATCCCCATCGGCTACGTTGACTGGCCGACGGGAATTAATTAATCCCCGTCGGCCCCGTTGACTCGCCGACGGGAATTAATTAATCCCCATCAGCCTTCTTCTAGCCGACGGGGATTAATTAATTCCCGTCGGCCCGCTCACGGGCTGACAGGAATTAAGTTAGCCGACGGGGATGCTTTGGTTTACTGTAGTGTAGGACAAATTTGGAGCTTTGTATTTCTTAATTCATCAGGATTTTGCCCTAGGCCAATACATAATCTTGTAGAGCTATGATAGGAGTACAACTTTGATTGTGACTAAGCATTGGTGCTGTACAAAAAATGGAGATAAATGGACTTGAATTCTGGCTCTCAGTCAACCTAGAAACTAAATTTTTACTGACAGTGAACTGGGATGAACATTGGGAGCAATTTCAAGTAGGATCCTGAGTGTATTTGATCTTAGTTGCTATAACAAAATTCAAGCTAGTTTGTAGGGGGTCAACTTTGCTGCAAAAGGATTAGGGAGTTGCCACATAAAAGTTTGAGAATAAAGCCCTCTAAAATGTTCTGTTAGGCGCTCTGATGAAGACTCTGATTATACAGTAGTCTGAAGAAGATGCCAGGTTCAGTGCACCTCGCCACCGGCGATCCCCGCGCCTGGATTCATGCCGGCCTTTTGATTCATGCCCAATGCCGCACGGATAACGACTCAGGGTAAAAGATCTTACGCAAGGGATGAAGTTGGGGCATGTGGTCGCGCTAACGCCGTACCCACTTGCCGGCGACGTGGCTGCGCGGTCGTCGCCGTGGCTGCCACCATTCACTCGGTCGCGCCACGCCTTATGCTATTTTACCATGTCGTCTTGAGCCGTGGAAGTTAACCAGTGATAGTCGTACGCCTTTGTCCAGTGAATGCCACGGTAGATTGCCACGGTGACTCATCCCCTCTCCTCGGCCGCCAGCTTCTCTCCTCAAATTCGGAGCCACCATTCATGGACACTATAAATTGAGTCTTCAGCGTGCTCCGTTAGGTTGTTACGCGTTGTTGGAACTTGCCCACCAAGACAGGTTGATCAAACAGGAAATTAGGGAGAGAGTTTGCAAAGCTTAACATGGGATGTCAAAAAGCCTTTGTTAATCTCCCTGTGCCTGGGCACAGTACGGGGGTATTTATAGATAGTCGAGGGGCCGCTTGTCCATGTCAAAGACATTTAGACCCTCGAGTACCTGGTTTATCCCTAGAATATTACCACGAGGGGAGGTTACAGACAGTCATTATGGTAGACTTTATTACAGACACGACCCAATTCACGCAGTCCACGTGGGGCCCAACTCTGTGGCCCGAACCGCACATGGGCCTCTCTCCGTGGTGAGGGAGTGGGAGGTTCCATAGTCTTTGGCGGGGCCTTCATCTTGTGTCGTATGAGCGAAGGGGGTCGAACAGGCCTCCATCCGGTTAGCGCCCTTGGCCTGTCCGGCGGGTTCTTGAGAGCACCTAGAAGGGGGGTGAATAGGTGATCCTGTAAAAATCAAAAACTAATAGCCACAAAACTTAGTTATGAGTGTTAGTGCGGCTAAGTGGCTTGAAGCGATCTCTTGTGAAAACAGACAAACAAAGAGAGAGCAATCACAAGAGACACGCGATTTTTATCCCGTGGTTCGGCCAAGTGAAACTTGCCTACTTCCACGTTGTGGCGTCCCAATGGACGAGGCTTGCACTAAACCCCTTTCAAGTGATCCAATGATCAACTTGAATACCACGGCTTTCTTCCTTAGTCTTTTCTCCTGTTTGCGAGGAATCTCCACAACTTGGAGCCTCTCGCCCTTACAATGATGATCACAAAAGAAGCACAGAAGTAAGGGAGGGGAGAGCAACGCACACAAGACTCAAATTACAGCACAATCACGCACACAAATCACAACTCGAGCTCAAAACACAACGCACGGAGTTCTCAACTCAAATGGAGCTCAAGTCACTATCTCAAAGAATCAAATGCGCGAAGTTGGAGTCTTGGTATCTTAGAATGTTTCTTTTAAGCTTGGGTAGCTCCTCCATGCGCCTAGGGGTCCCTTTTATAGCCCCAAGGCAGCTAGGAGCCGTTGGAGACCAACAAGGAAGGCCAAGATTGCCTTCTGTCGGGTGGTGCACCGGACAGTCACTGTAGATGTCCGGTGCGCGATCTCCTTCCTTTTCTGGCGCATCTGACCGTTGGTCCTCGGGATCGGTTGGCGCACGGGACAGTCTGGTGCCCCCCGCCGAATGTTGGTGCGGGCCACGCGTCGCGCGAAGATTGTGCGGTCGACAGTTGGCGCAGAGGACCGTTGGCTCACCGGACAGTCCGGTGCTCCACCGAGCAGTCCGGTGAATGATAGCCGTACGCCGCCAAACTTTTCCCGAGAGCGGCCTGTTCACCGGAGTTCAGCCTGGGGCACCGGACACTGTCCGGTGCACCACCGGACAGTCCGGTGTGCCTGGCCGAGCTGGACTTTGGCTGGACACAGCCAAGTCTTTGCATTTCTTTTCTTCTCTTCTTTTCTCTGTTTCTAGCACTTAGTCAATATATGTTAGTACTCAAAACAATGTACTAAGTCTAAAAACATACCTTGTTACATGATTTGCACTTCTTGCTTGTTTGGCACATAATCAACTCACTTAATATGTGTTGGACACATAATCACCAAAACATTATAGAAATGGCCCAAAGGCACATTTCTCTTTCAATCTCCCCCTTTTTGGTGATTTATGCCAACACATCAAAAAGCAACACAAATAAGTGCAACATCGATGCAAATAAGGACCAAATTGTTTTTGACTCTAATTTGGCATATTTGGATCATTCTTTGCCACCACTTGGTTTGTTTTTGCAAATCAAATTCATTTTCCTATCTCTAAGTCAAACTCAATTGTTTGGGCACAAAGAGAGTTATTCCAATGGAAAAATTTATCAAGTGCCAAAAACTCCCCCTTTTTCCCATAATCATAAATTCTCCCCCACAAGAGACCAAATTTTGCAATAAGAGTATTTTGGACAAATCAAAAACTCTAACTCTACTATTTTCAAAATTCTCAAGTGGTAGCTGATCCATTTTCTTTGGCCTTAATTTCTCCCCCTTTGGCATTAAGCACCAAAACAGGATCATTTTTGGCCCTTTAACCCCATTGCCTCACCAAAAATGTCAATTAAGAGCAAAAAGGCAATAAGAGCATAAAGATGAACTTGGAACGAAATACACCAATACCAGAGTGCAGTGGAAGTCTTTGCAACGTCCAAGTCCATTTTCCCTTTCAATACACCTTTGAGACTACATCAAGAACACTCAAACACAAAGGTTTGTCTCAAAGGGTCAAGTTGTAGCACTTCTCCCCCTAAATGTATAAGTAACATGATCAAAGGCATAAAACACATGAATGCTATAGATCAATCCAAGTTACACGAATCTAAGACATTTAGCTCACTACGCAGCTTGCAAAAGGTTTTCTCATCTAATGGCTTGGTAAAGATATCGGCTAGCTGGTTCTCAGTGCTAATATGGAACACCTCGATATCTCCCTTTTGCTGGTGGTCTCTCAGAAAGTGATGCCGGATGTCTATGTGCTTAGTGCGGCTGTGTTCAACAGGATTATCCTCCATGCGGATTGCACTCTCATTGTCACATAGGAGTGGGACTTTGCTCAGATTGTAGCTAGAGTCCCGGAGGTGAAAGTGAAATGTGCCCTTGGGCCATTTCTAAGTATTTTGGTGATTGAGTGCCAACACAAGTGCTTTTGTGTTAATCTATGCAAAGTGGTGGACAAAGTGCAAATCATATCAAAAGGTATGTTTCTAGACTTAGTACATTGTTTTATGGACTAATGTATTGTGTCTAAGTGCTGGAAACAGGAAAAATTGAATTAGAAATGAGATGGCTCTGTTCAGCCAAAGTCAGCTCGGTCTGGGTGCACCGGACTGTCCGGTGGTGCACCGGGCAGTGTCCGGTGGTGCACCGGATAGTGTCCGGTGCGCCAGACTGGCTCTGGCAAACTTGCTGCCCTCGGGACTTCGACGACGGTGTACGGCTATAATTCACCAGACTATCCTGTGGTGCACCGGACTGTCCGATGAGCCGTTCACAGGCGAACTCGTCGCTCTCGGGAGATGATTAACAGCGTACGGCTATAATTCACCGGACTATCCGGTGGTGCACCGGACTGTCCGGTGAGCCAACGGTCAGCCGGGGCAACGGTCGGCCGAGGTTTCCGCGCGTGACGCGTGGCCGAGCCAACGGTCACATTGGTGCACCGGACTGTCCGGTGTGCACCGGACAGTGTCCGGTGCGCCAACGGCTCTCAATCTGCAACGGTCGGCTTCGCCAAAGAAGGAAAGAAATCCGCACCGGACAGTGTCCGGTGGTGCACCAGACTGTCCGGTGCGCCAAGCGACAGAAGGCAAGATCTGCCTTCCTGGAATGCTCTCAACGGCTCCTAGCTGCCTTGGGGCTATAAAAGGGACCCCTAGGCACATGGAGGAGTAGACCAAGCATACTCAAAGCATTCCTAAGCACCGAGACTTCGATTCCACGCATTTGTTTCTTTGTGATAGCATCTAGAGCTCTATTAGAGTTGTGAACTCATCGGGTTGTGTTGCGAGCTCTTGTTGCGACTTGTGTGCGTGTTGACATTCTGATTTTGTGTCTTGTGTGCGTTGCTCATCCCTCCCTTACTCCGTGCTTCTTTGTGAACTTCAAGTGTAAGGGCGAGAGACTCCAAGTTGTGGAGATTCCTCGCAAACGGGATAAAGAAAAGCAAAGCAAAACACTGTGGTATTCAAGTGGGTCTTTGGACCGCTTGAGAGGGGTTGATTGCAACCCTCGTCCGTTGGGACGCCACAACATGGAGTAGGCAAGTGTTGGTCTTGGCCGAACCACGGGATAAACCACTGTGCTATCTCTGTGATTGATCTCTTGTGGTTATTGTGTTTTGTTGAGACTCCTCTCTAGCCACTTGGCGATTATTGTGCTAACGCTTAACCAAGTTTTTGTAGCTTAAGTTTCAAGTTTTACAGGATCACCTATTCACCCCCCCTCTAGGTGCTCTCAATTGGTATCAGAGTCGTTCTCTTCACAAAGGGACTAATCGCCCGAAGAGATGGATCCTAAGGGGAAGGGAATTGTGATCAACGATAAGGAGAAGGAGTCCTTCATCAACGAGCCGAAGAATGACAAGCCTACCGACTCGGGCTTGGGCCACAAACGCAAAGATGGGAAGAAGAAGAAGAAGACGAGACGCATCAAGGAGATCGTCTACTACGACGACAGCGATGAGTCCACTTCTTCCCAAAAGGATGACTACGACTACGAGAAACAAAAGACGGTTAATTCGAATTTTTCTTTCGATTACTCTCGTATTCCTCAGAGTTCAAATGCTCATTTGCTTTCCATCCCTCTTGGCAAACCTCCACACTTTGATGGGGAGGACTACGGATTTTGGAGTCACAAAATGCGTAGTCACCTGTTCTCTCTCCATCCAAGCATATGGGAGATTGTTGAGAATGGAATGAAATTTGATAGCTCGGATAGTCCTATATTTATTAATGAATAGATACATAAAAATGCACAAGCTACTACTGTGTTGTTAGCCTCTTTGTGCAGGGACGAGTACCATAAGGTGAGCGGCTTGGACAATGCCAAGCAGATCTGGGACACCCTCAAGATCTCTCATGAGGGGAACGATGTCACCTTGCTCACCAAGATGGAGTTAGTAGAGGGCGAGCTTGAAAGATTCGCGATGATAAGGGGCGAGGAGCCAACCCAAACATACAACCGGCTCAAGACCCTTATCAACAGAATAAGGAGCTACGGAAGCACGCGATTGACGGACCACGACGTCGTTCGCCTGATGCTAAGGTCCTTTACTGTACTTGATCCACATTTGGTGAACAATATTTGTGAAAATCCTAGGTACACCAAGATGTCGCCCGAAGAAGTCCTTGGGAAGTTCATGAGCGGGCGAATGATGATCAAGGAGGCGAGATACGTGGACGACGCGTTGAACGGTCCAATCCATGAGCCTCAACCCATTGCTCTCAAGGCAACGAGGAGCAAGGAGACGCTACCTAGCAAGGTGGCGCAAGTTGAGGCGGCCGGGCTCAACGATGAAGAGATGGCCCTCATCATCAAGCGCTTCAAGATGGCGCTAAAGGGTCGCAAGGGACAGCCAAGCAAGACCAAGACAAAGGGGAAGCGTTCATGCTTCAAATGTGGTAAGATTGGTCATTTTATTGCTAACTATCCCAATAATGAAAGCGACCAGGAAAAAGGGAACAAAAGGGAGAAGAAGAAGAATTATAAGAAGGCCAAGGGCGAGGCACATATCAGAAAGGAGTGGGATTCGGATTGCTCCTCTTCCGACTCCGACAATGAAGGACTCACCGCCACCGCCTTCAACAAGTCATCCCTCTTCCCCAACGAGCATCACTCATGCCTCATGGTGAAGGAGAAGAAGGTATGTACTCTAAACAATGCCACTTATGATTCTTCTAGTGAGGATGAGTCTAGTGATGAAGAAGTAGATTACTCTAGCTTGTTCAAGGGATTGGATAGAAATAAAATTGATAAAATCAATGAATTGATTGATGCCTTGAATGAAAAGGATAGACTTTTAGAGAAACAAGAGGACCTTTTATATGAAGAGCATGATAAATTTGTTAGTTCTCAAAATTCACTTGCTCTAGAAGTTAAAAGGAATGAAATGTTTTCTTGTGAACTATCTACTTGTCATGAAACCATTTCTACTTTAAAAGGTGTTAATGATGATTTAAATGCTAAACTAGAAGTAGCTAGTAAATCTAACTCTTGTGTAGAACATGTTACAGTCTGTAAGAGGTGTAAAGATTTCGATATTGATGCTTGTAGTGATCACTTAGTTTCATTTTCCAAATTGAATGATGAATTGGCTAGTCTTAATGCCCAACTTAAGACTAGCAAGAATGAATTTGACAAGCTAAAATTTGCAAGGGATGCCTACACGATTGGTAGACACCCCTCAATTAAGGATGGACTTGGCTTCAAGAGGGAAGTCAAGGACTTAACAAGCCATAAGGCTCCTATCTCCGCCAAGGAGAAAGGGAAGGCCCCTATGGCTAGTAGTGCTAAAAAGAACCATGCTTTTATGTACCATGATAGGAGACAGTCTAGAAATGCTTATAGGAGTTGTAATGCATATGATACTTTTGATTCTCATGCCATGTTTGTTTCTAGTTCTTCCTATATGCATGGTAGAGATATGTCTAAGAGAAATGCTGTTCATCATATGCCTAGGAGAAATGTTGTTAATGTTCCTAGGAAAGTTAATGAACCTTCTACAATATATCATGCTTGCAATGCTTCATTTGCCATTTGTAGAAAGAATAAGAAGGTGATTGCTAGGAAGTTAGGGGCAAGATGCAAGGGAGATAAAACTTGCATTTGGGTCCCTAAGACAATTGTGACTAACCTTGTAGGACCCAACAAGAGTTGGGTACCTAAAACCCAAGCCTAAATTTGCCTTGCAGGTTTATGCATCCGGGGGTTCAAGCTGGATTATCGACAAGGGATGCACAAACCATATGACGGGGGAGAAGATGTTCACCTCCTACGTCAAAAACAAGGATTCCCATGATTCAATAATATTCGGTGATGGGAACCAAGGCAAGGTAAAAGGGTTAGGTAAAATTGCTATTTCATCCGAGCACTCTATATCTAATGTGTTTTTAGTTGAGTCTCTTGGATATAATTTGTTGTCTGTTAGTCAATTATGCAATATGGGATATAATTGTCTATTCACAAATATAGATGTGTCCGTCTTTAGAAGGTGCGATGGCTCACTAGCTTTTAAGGGTGTACTAGACGACAAACTTTATTTAGTTGATTTTGCAAAAGAAGAGGCCGGTCTAGATGCATGATTAATTGCTAAGACTTGCATGGGCTGGCTGTGGCATCGCCGCTTAGCACATGTGGGAATGAAGAACCTCCACAAGCTTCTAAAGGGAGAACACGTGATAGGTCTAACAAATGTGCATTTCGAAAAAGATAGACCTTGTGCAGCCTGTCAAGCAGGGAAACAGGTGGGAAGCTCTCATCACACCAAAAATGTGATGACCACATCAAGACCCTTGGAGATGCTTCATATGGACCTCTTCGGACCCGTCGCCTATCTAAGCATAGGAGGAAGTAAGATTGGTCTTGTTATAGTTGATGATTTTTCCCGCTTCACTTGGGTATTCTTTTTGCAGGATAAATCTAAAACCCAAGGGACCCTCAAGCGCTTCCTCAGGAGAGCTCAAAATGAGTTTGAGCTCAAGGTGAACAAGATAAGGAGCGACAATGGGTCCGAGTTCAAGAACCTTCAAGTGGAGGAGTTCCTTGAGGAGGAGGGGATCAAGCACGAGTTCTCCGCTCCCTACACACCACAGCAAAATGGTGTGGTAGAGAGGAAGAACAGGTCGCTCATCGATATGGCGAGGACTATGCTTGGAGAGTTCAAGACCCCCGAGCGCTTTTGGTCGGAAGCCGTGAACACGGCTTCCACGCCATTAACCGGGTCTACCTTCACCGCCTCCTCAAGAAGACTTCATATGAGCTGCTCACTGGTAACAAACCCAATGTGTCTTATTTTCGTGTATTTGGGAGCAAGTGTTATATTCTTGTGAAGAAAGGTAGAACTTCAAAATTTGCTATCAAAGCTGTAGAAGGGTTTTTATTAGGTTATGACTCAAATACAAAGGCGTATAGGGTCTTCAACAAATCATCAGGTTTGGTTGAAGTCTCTAGTGACGTTGTATTTGATGAGACTAATGGCTCTCCAAGAGAGCAAGTTGTTGATCTTGATGATGTAGATGAAGAAGACGTTCCAACGGCCGCAATGCGCACCATGGCGATTGGAGATGTGAGGCCACTGGAACAAAAGGAGCAAGATCAACCTTCTTCCTCAACAATGGTGCATCCTCCAACCCAAGATGACGAACAGGTACCTCAAGTGGAGGCGCATGATCAAGGGGGAGCACAGGATGTTCAAGTTGAAGAGGAAGAAGCACCTCAGGCACCTCCAACCCAAGTTCGAGCAACGATTCAAAGGAATCATCCCGTCGACCAAATATTGGGTGATATTAGCAAGGGAGTAACTACTCGTTCTAGATTAGTTAATTTTTGTGAGCATTACTCCTTTGTCTCTTCTATTGAGCCTTTCAGGGTAGAAGAGGCCTTGCTAGATCCGGACTGGGTGTTGGCCATGCAGGAGGAGCTAAATAACTTCAAGCGTAATGAAGTTTGGACACTGGTGCCTCACCCCAAGCAAAACGTTGTGGGAACCAAGTGGGTGTTCTGCAACAAACAGGACGAGCACGGGGTGGTGACGAGGAACAAGGCTCGACTTGTGGCAAAAGGTTATGCCCAAGTTGTAGGTTTGGACTTTGAGGAGACTTTTGCTCCTGTGGCTAGGCTAGAATCAATTCGTATTTTGCGAGCTTATGCTGCTCACCATTCTTTCAGGTTGTTCCAAATGGATGTGAAGAGCGCTTTCCTCAACGGGCCGATCAAGGAGGAGGTGTACGTGGAGCAACCCCCTGGCTTCGAGGATGAACGGTACCCCGACCACGTGTGTAAGCTCTCTAAGGCGCTCTATGGACTTAAGCAAGCCCCAAGAGCATGGTATGAATGCCTTAGAGACTTTTTAATTGCTAATGCTTTCAAGGTTGGGAAAGCCGATCCAACTCTTTTCACTAAGACTTGCGATGGTGATCTTTTTGTGTGCCAAATTTATGTCAATGACATAATATTTGGTTCTACTAATCAAAAGTCTTGTGAAGAGTTTAGCAGGGTGATGACGCAAAAATTCGAGATGTCGATGATGGGCGAGTTGAACTACTTCCTTGGGTTCCAAGTGAAGCAACTCAAGGACGGCACCTTCATCTCCCAAATGAAGTATACGCAAGACTTGCTAAAGCGGTTTGGGATGAAGGACGCCAAGCCCGCAAAGACTCCGATGGGAACCGATGGACACACTGACCTCAACAAAGGAGGTAAGTCCGTTGATCAAAAGGCATACCGGTCTATGATAGGGTCTTTACTTTATTTGTGTGCTAGTAGACCGGATATTATGCTTAGCGTATGCATGTGTGCTAGATTTCAATCCGATCCAAGGGAGTGTCACTTAGTGGCTGTGAAGCGAATTCTTAGATATTTAGTCGCTACGCCTTGCTTCGGGATCTGGTATCCAAAGGGGTCTAACTTTGACTTGATTGGATACTCAGATTCCGACTATGCTAGATGTAAGGTCGATAGGAAGAGTACATTGGGGACGTGCCAATTCTTAGGAAGGTCCCTGGTGTCGTGGAACTCTAAGAAACAAACTTCCGTTGCCCTATCCACCGCTGAGGCCGAGTACGTTGCCGCAGGACAGTGTTGCGTGCAACTACTTTGGATGAGGCAAACCCTCCGGGACTTTGGCTACAATCTGAGCAAAGTCCCACTCCTATGTGACAATGAGAGTGCTATCCGCATAGCGGAAAATCCTGTTGAGCACAGCCACACAAAGCACATTGACATCCGGCATCACTTTTTGAGAGACCACCAGCAAAAGGGAGATATCGGAGTGTGTCATGTTAGCACCGAGAACCAGCTAGCCGATATCTTTACTAAGCCTTTAGATGAGAAGACCTTTTGCAGGCTGCGTAGTGAGCTAAATGTCTTAGATTCGCGGAACTTGGATTGATTTATAACATACATGTGTTTATGCCTTTGATCATGTTCCTTATGCATTTTGTTGCTTATGTATGGTGCTCAAGTTGTACAAGCACTCCCCGGACCTCACAAGTCCTTTGCACGTGATGCACATATTTAGGGGGAGATGTGCTACAACTTGACCCTTTGAGACTAACCGTGTGCTTGAGTTTGCTTGATTTAGTCTCAAAGGAGGTTTGAAAGGGAAAAGGTGGACTTGGACCATGAAAGACTTCCACTGCACTCTGATGAGAGGGTAACTTATTCCAAGTTCATCTCATGTACTTCTATTGCCTTTGTATTCTTATTTGAAGATTTTGGTGAGGCAATGGGGTTAAAGGGCCAAGATTGATCCCGTTTTGGTGCTTGATGCCAAAGGGGGAGAAAATAAAGGCCAAAGCAATAAATGGATCAGCTACCACTTGAGAAATTTTGAAAATAGTAGAATAGAGCTTTTGGTTTGTCAAAACTCTCTTGTTGTCTCTTTTGTCAAAAGTTGGCCTCTTGTGGGGAGAATAGTCGATTATGGGAAATAGGGGGAGTTTTTGGCACTGTGATCAATTTCTTTTGGAACAACTCTCTTTATGTCTCTTCAAGTGTGTTTGACTTAGAGATAGGAAATTGAAGTTGTTTTGCAAAAACAAACCAAGTGGTGGCAAAGTATGATCCATATATGCCAAAATTGAATCAAAACAATTTTGAGTGTTCATTTGCATTGATATTGCACTTGTTCTAGTTGCTTTATGTTGTGTTGGCATAAATCACCAAAAAGGGGGAGATTGAAAGGGAAATGTGCCCTTGGGCCATTTCTAAGTATTTTGGTGATTGAGTGCCAAAACAAGTGCTTTTGTGTTAATCTATGCAAAGTGGTGGACAAAGTGCAAATCATATCAAAAGGTATGTTTCTAGACTTAGTACATTGTTTTATGGACTAATGTATTGTGTCTAAGTGCTGGAAACAGGAAAAATTGAATTAGAAATGAGATGGCTCTGTTCAGCCAAAGTCAGCTCGGTCTGGGTGCACCGGACAGTGTCCGGTGGTGCACCGGACAGTGTCCGGTGCGCCAGACTGGCTCTGGCGAACTTGCTGCCCTCGGGACTTCGACGGCGGTGTACGACTATAATTCACCGGACTGTCCTGTGGTGCACCGGACTGTCCGGTGAGCCGTTCACAGGCGAACTTGTCGCTCTCGGGAGATGATTAACGGCGTACGGTTATAATTCACCGGACTGTCCGGTGCACAGTCCGGTGGTGCACCGGACTGTCCGGTGAGCCAACGGTCAGCCGGGGCAACGGTCGGCCGAGGTTTCCGCGCGTGACGCATGGCCGAGCCAACGGTCACATTGGTGCACCGGACTGTCCGGTGTGCATCGGACAGTGTCCGGTGCGCCAACGGCTCTCAATCTGCAACGGTCGGCTTCGCCAAAGAAGGAAAGAAATCTGCACCGGACAGTGTCCGGTGCGCCAGGCAACAGAAGGCAACAAAAGGGACCCCTAGGCGCATGGAGGAGTAGACCAAGCATACTCAAAGCATTCCTAAGCACCGAGACTTCGATTCCACGCATTTGTTTCTTCGTGATAGCATCTAGAGCTCTATTAGAGTTGTGAACTCATCGGGTTGTGTTGCGAGCTCTTGTTGCAACTTGTGTGCGTGTTGACATTCTAATTTTGTGTCTTGTGTGCGTAGCTCATACCTCCCTTACTCCGTGCTTCTTTGTGAACTTCAAGTGTAAGGGCGAGAGACTCCAAGTTGTGGAGATTCCTCGCAAACGGGATAAAGAAAAGCAAAGCAAAACACTGTGGTATTCGAGTGGGTCTTTGGACCGCTTGAGAGGGGTTGATTGCAACCCTCGTCCGTTGGGACGCCACAACGTGGAGTAGGCAAGCGTTGGTCTTGGCCGAACCACAAGATAAACCACTGTGCTATCTCTGTGATTGATCTCTTGTGGTTATTGTGTTTTGTTGAGACTCCTCTCTAGCCACATGGCGATTATTGTGCTAACGCTTAACCAAGTTTTTGTGGCTTAAGTTTCAAGTTTTACAGGATCACCTATTCACCCCCCCTCTAGGTGCTCTCAGGAGGGTATGCCTCATCCAAAGTAGTTGCGCGCAACACTGTCCTGCGGCAACATACTCGGCCTCAGCGGTGGATAGGGCAACGGATGTTTGTTTCTTTGAGCTCCACGACACCGGGGACCTTCCTAGAAATTGGCACGTCTGTAACACCATAAAAACCATCAATTAAAATAATAAATTTAGTTATTATATTAATTAGGGTAATAAAATTTTTAGTGTTTAATTGTTCATTTGCATCGTTTTCTTTGCATGCACCTGATTGATTATCGGATGATTGTTGTTAATTTCCTTTTAAAAAGAAATCTTAGTAATTAAACAATAATTAAGAAAAATAATAATTATTAGTCTAAAAAAATGAGTATTTTGTTTATAAACATTTTTGGTGAATTTTTATAAATTTTTGAGCTCTTTAAATAAGCGTTTCGGAATTAAAAAAAAAAAGAACCCAACCGACCGGCCCACTAGGGGCCCATGCCCCAAACCCTAAAAACTACACAGCGCGCGCACGCTCAGGGCAAAGCCCCAGCCGTCGCCGCCCTCCCTCTTCTCTCCCTCTACTCTCTCTCTCCCACTCTCTCTCTCTCTCCTCCCTCCCTGCTTCTTCTCTCACGTGCACGCACCAGGAACCGGCCGAGCCAGCCCTGCCCAGGCGCGCCGCGACCCCGACGGCCACGCTCCTCCAGGCGCCGAGCCGCGCCAGGAGCACCCGACGCCCCTTCGCCAGGAGCAGCCGCGCCCAAGCGGGCCCCGCGTGCTCAAGCCACGACATTCAGGAGCCCTAGGCCGACCGTGCCCCTGCACCAATGTCTCCTCACCTCCCCGTTGCAAGCACACTGCCGATTTGTTTTCCTCCTTCCACTCGTCATAGCGTTACTCTTTGATGAACACCATTAATAGATTTTATTGGCAGTCATTTCCTCTGTAATTCAAGGTCGGCTTCAATGATCGCGGTTACAAATTCCTCCTCCCTTTCGGCTATAAAAGGTTGCACCCAGTCGTTCTCTCCTCGCCCCTGACCGCCCTCTCTCGCTCACAACTCACAACAACACAGGTGCTCACCGGCTCGCAGTTGCTACACCTCTGCTGCGCTCGCTGAGTTCCTGTGGTGCCACGCCTTTGCCACCGTCGCTGTTAGGAAGATCCGACCCAGTGCCCAGCTCGCCGTCGTGAAGCTCGTCGCCGGACCGTCCGCATCAGTACGTCGTTCGCCATCCGTGGAGCCGTGCCGGAGTTCGCCGGAGTCGCGTACTAGCTGTCCGTAGTCGAGCCCCGCTCTCCGTCGATCCGTCCCCGTCACACGCACGAACCCGAGGTTGATGACGACCCAGATTTATTTTATGTATTTTATAAAGAGCTTTTTGATTCGATTCATGAGTTGTATATTTTGTTTGTTGAACACATGTGGTTCCGATTTATGTGTATGTG
This sequence comes from Zea luxurians, assembly GCA_029449295.1. Taxonomy (NCBI): domain Eukaryota; kingdom Viridiplantae; phylum Streptophyta; class Magnoliopsida; order Poales; family Poaceae; genus Zea; species Zea luxurians. Next base: position 61,738,947 of record JAOPSE010000011.1, on the reverse strand, counting down.
AGCGTTATGAATTGTTTGGTAGTTTCAAGCGATTATTCGTACACCGTGTTATTTCATGTTAATCGACGCGTTGAATTTTGGATTAGAGAAATATGACAACATTTAGTAGTCACTTTGGCAATAAAATGCTAGATAGGAATTTTTGTAGTTAAATTTGGTCACGATAAATTTTAGAAACTACTTGGAGAATTATAGGTGCGTTTTAAATGGATTTGGAAAATGGTATAGATGTCATATGAATATTATAGGATTTTTAGATGGTTTATCTAATTATTTTATTAGCATTTTCTTTTTAGAAAGAAAAGGGAAAAGATCACCGGTAGTGTGGTAAATAGATTTTTACTAGTTAAATAATCATGTTCGCAAATTGAGCACTTAGATTTTTAGAATAAGCAAAATACTAGTTTATGTCAGATTATCCTCACTTGTTTTATAAAAAAATACGAATACCAATTTATGTAGACTTTTAGAATATTAATATTATTAGATTCATTTTTGGTCATACTAAGCAATTTGAGTTAGAAATAATAAAAGGTATTAATTCATTTATTAGTATTAAAAGATGATAATTATCATTTAATACTATTAAGGAGGTTAAAATATGTTAATACTAGTTAAAACTGTATTTATACTTGCATTAGTTTTTCCCCCACTAAAATGCTTACCGCTCAACCTTAGCCTCACCTTGTTATACTTGCATTAATTTTTCCCCCACTTGCTGAGCCCCGACCATAAGTGAGCTCACCCTTGCTAATATTTTGATCAGAGGGTGATGCTGGAGATTTTGATGGAGAATTTATCGACGAAGAATTCTAAGTCTAACGATGCGCCGGTCAACTTCCTGTGGAAGATTGCCCAGTTGTTTATTTCCGCTCTACTTTGATGTGATACTTGTTTAAGACACAATGTCTCAGATGATGTAATAAAGTTTTATACTCTCTTTACGCCTTTATTGCATTGTCTTTTGATATATTGCACTTGTGACGTCAACATATGTGTGGAAATGGATCCTGGCACACATATGGTATGCGCTCGGTTCTACCCCCTGGAACCAGGTGTGACAGAAGTGGTATCAAAGCTATGCTGACCCTAGGTCGTTAGATTAGTTAGAGATGGAAAGCCTAGTTGTTCAAAACTTGCTAATTTCATTCCTATAAATTCCTTTATCAGTCTTACCTCTTTGAAATTCAACTAAGTTGACTCTTCTCTTGTAGATGGTTCGCACTCTCCAAACCACTCGCGTCAACACCAGCTACGCCCCTCAGCCCCGGCAGATCCCGGCCTACCCAGTGGTAGTCGAGGATGCTCCAGCGAACCTCCCTCCCGTCCGAGTGGAGAACGTGATCAACCTGGAGGACAGCTCGGAGGAGCAGCTGCCGACCCCCACCCCGTTGGCCGAGTCCCTGGCCTTCGCAGCTGCGTCATCGACGTCAGCATCGCCGGCACCAGCCTTCCAAGCACCTGCACCTGGAGGCGACGACCCCGATGACTCCGGAGACGGCGACGACGAGGATGACGACGACAACGACGATGGAGAGGACAAACACGTCCACGAGGAAGCTGACTACGCCCAGGAGGACCACTTCATGGGGATTGGTCCAGTTGTCGAACATTACACATCAATGTTCGAAACAGGGCACTTCCCCAACCTGCTGCAGGCAGTGCTGCACGAGCTAGGAGCCTACGTCCGCCCCCTGTACAAGACGAGGCGAGTGAGCGAGCCTCCCCGGGCTTGCTATTACATCACTCGCATCCATGTCAGGGTGATGGATGCAGGTGACAGGGGATTCAGGACTCTGTCTGCTCACGAGTCCCTGATACCGCTGTCCACCTACGCTGCCTCTGTCAGCGACGCTGCCCGTCGGACCCTGTGGTCGCTTAGCCACACCTACCGGTAGCAGCTGCAGAACACAAGGTTCAGGCATCTCCCTCAGCGCCTGCGTGGAGAAAGCCAGACCAACATTGTCCTAGGTGAACCTGGTGAGGATCGCCTCAACACCCTAGCTGGTGTAGTGGCCGGTCTCAACACCGACCTGGACAGTGCCACTCTGGACCTCTACAGTGTGCACTTGGAGCTGGAGAATGCCCACGCCAGGATTGCAGCCCTGGAAGCTCAACTGCAAGGACTGAATCCACCGGAAGCTCAGGTTCCCGCCGTGGCGTTGTCTCCTCCCCGCAAGAGGCTGCGCTACGGAGAGGCCGGATCCGTCACTAGGCTGCTTTAGGAGTGTTGATCATGATGTAATAAGTTACGCTTCGCGTTAGACGATGAAACTATCTTTAAATTTTTATATTAATAAATATCAACCATGTGATGGTGATTGGTTGAAATGCTTGATTTGAATCTTTGTTTGAGTGCTATGGTCTTATGGAATGATGGCCATAAGAACATATAAAATTTGTAAAACTTAAGCTATTTTCCCTCTTGAATCTTTTCTACTCCTCACTTTTCTAAGGACTTCACTTCCTAACAAATCAGATGGTGAACCAACGTCAAGGACCTAACAACCGGAACCAGCGTGGACAACAAGCACCACCACCACTGCCACCACCTAATCCCAACATGGAGCAGTTCATCGCCACCCAAATGCAGATTCTGCAAGGACTCACTGCTGCGGTTCAACAATTACAACAGAACCAACAGAATCAGCAACCCCAGCAGCAGCAATTTGCACCCCCGGCTAGAGATAAGCACCGGGACTTCATGAGTCATCACCCGCCTACATTCTCTCATGCGGTTGATCCTCTTGATGCCGATGACTGGCTCAAAGTCATTGGGAAGAAGCTGGACATCACTCAGTGCAACGACCGAGAGAAGGTCTTGTACGCCTCGGGAAGACTCGAGGGAGCTGCGTCCGATTGGTGGGATGCCTTCACAGCGGCACATCCCAACGCTGATACTATAACCTGGCAGGAGTTTCAGGAGAACTTCCGCGCTCACCACATCCCCTCTGGAATCATGAAGCTGAAGAAGAAGGAGTTCCTTTCCCTTACTCAAGGGAATATGTCTGTCAGTGAGTATCGTGATCGCTTCACTCAGCTTTCACGTTATGCCCCTGAGGAAGTAGACACTGATGAGAAGCGCCAAGAGCGTTTCCTGGAAGGGTTGATTGGACCTCTGAACTATCAACTTCAGAGTCACACATTCCCCAACTTCCAGACACTCCTGAACAAGGCAATTGGCCTTGAGAGCAAAAGGAAGGAGCTATCTGACCACAAGAGAAAATTCCAAGGTCAGTCCAGCAGGAACACCCGGCCAAATAATGCTCAAGGTTCGCAGTTCCGCTCTGGAAATCAGGGTGGAAATAATTATCAAGTGCAACGCTCTGGACAGCAAAGCCAGAGAAATAATCAGAGTCAAAATCAACAAAGGAGCAACCCCCAGACCAACCAGAGGTCTGGTGGAAATTCACAGAACCGTCAGGGTGGCACCAACAACACTCAGGCCAGAAACAACGCACCTGTCCAACCCAATGGATGTTTCAAGTGCGGTGAACTAGGCCACTATGCCAACAATTGCCCAAGGCGCAACCAGCAAACACCCCAAAGGAGCAACACTCAGAGAAATGACCAGAGCACCCCCGCTCGTGGATCTGCTCAGAACAAGACTCCGCAGAACCAGAGCCGAGGAAGGGTCAATCACGTCACTGCGGAATCAGTGCCTGAGGATGCCGACATTGTGTATGGTATGTTCCTTGTTAACTCCATACCTGCATCAGTTTTATTTGACTCTGGAGCATCACATTCATTTATAACTGAGTCATTTGTGGAAAAACATAACATACCTAAGTACCCTCTGAAAAGGATATTACACATTAGTTCACCGGGAGGTGACATGAAGGCCACACACTCATGCCCTCATGTTAATATCAAGATTCAAGGAATAGATTTTACAGTCGACCCAGTGGTCCTAGGATCCAACGGGATTGATGTGATTCTTGGATGCAACTGGTTGAAAAGTTGTGATGGAGTGATACGGTGTGCCAACGGAACAATTACGTTGACAAGTCCTCAAGGTGAAAGAATCCAAGTCAACATAGACAAGTCAACAGATGAAAAAGGGAAGACAGTGATCAATCACTTGGAAGAAAAGCCCTTGGAAAATATCAAAGTAGTGTGCGAATACCCAGACGTATTTCCGGAAGAATTACCAGGTATGCCACCTGACCGTGATATAGAGTTTTCTATTGAATTAGTACCTGGAACCGCACCTATCTCGAAAAGACCTTATAGAATGGATGGCAAAGATTTAGTAGAACTGAAGAAACAAATAGAAGAATTACTAGAAAAAGGTTTTATTCGCCCAAGTTCATCCCCTTGTGGAGCCCCAGTGCTATTTGTGAACAAGAAGGATGGTTCGAGAAGAATGTGTGTGGATTATAGAAGTTTGAATGAAGTAACCATCAAGAATAAATACCCACTACCTCGGATTGAAGATTTATTCGATCAAATGAAGGGAGCTAAGATATTCTCGAAGATAGATCTGAGATCGGGATATCATCAGTTAAAGATCCGAGCAGAAGATGTACCGAAGACAGCCTTCACGACGAGATATGGATTATATGAGTTTTTGGTCATGTCATTTGGACTGACTAATGCACCAGCATACTTTATGAACTTGATGAATAAAGTATTCATGGAATATCTGGATCAGTTTGTGGTCGTATTCATTGACGACATACTGATATATTCTCCGAATGAAGAAACACACGAAGATCATCTAAGGCTAGTCCTACAAAAGCTTCGTGACAACCAACTATACGCAAAATTCTCGAAGTGTGATTTTTGGTTGAAGGAAGTTGCTTTCTTAGGGCATATTGTTACCGATGGTGGAATTAAAGTGGACCCAGGAAAGATAAGTGAAATACTAAATTAGAAGCAACCCACAGATGCGTCCAAGATCAGGAGTTTTCTTGGATTAGCAGGCTACTATAGAAGATTTATTGAAGGTTTTTCCAAGTTAGTGAAGCCTCTTACCTCTCTACTGGAGAAAGGCAAAGAGTTCAAATGGGATGAAGCTTGTCAGAATTGTTTTGAGGAGCTCAAGAAGAGGTTAACCACTGCACCAATACTGGTAATGCCAGACATCCACAAGGGATTTGATGTGTATTGCGATGCATCACACCTTGGACTTGGATGTGTGCTAATGCAAGAAGGAAAGGTGATTGCTTATGCTTCAAGACAGTTGAGGAAACATGAGAAGAATTATCCTACGCATGATTTGGAACTAGCTGCCGTAGTGCATGCTTTGAAGATTTGGAGACACTATATGATTGGAAACAAGTGCAAAATCTTCACGGATCACAAAAGCCTGAAATATATATTCACTCAGAAGGAACTCAACCTCAGACAGAGAAGATGGCTTGAGTTGATTAAAGACTACGATGTGGAGATACAATATCACCCCGGAAAAGCAAATGTAGTAGCTGATGCTTTGAGCCGTAAGGGTCAAGTGAACAACGTCACTACTCATTTGATGTCACAAGAAATGTGCTGGGAAATGGAACGACTCAACCTTGGATTTCTCAATAATATAGAAGCAACGGTGATGGAAGTTGAATCTACTTTGGAAGAAGAGATTCGTAAAGGACAAGAGTCCGATGAGAAGATTAAGGAAATTAAAACTTTGATTAGTTTGGGTAAAGCCCCAGATTTCACGGAAGATGAACAAGGCACAATATGGTTTAAGAAGAGAATCTGTGTACCGGAAATCGAGCACTTACGCCAACTTATTTTGAGAGAAGCTCATGATTCAGCTTACTCTATTCACCCTGGAAGTACAAAGATGTACCAGGACCTTAAGGAAAAATATTGGTGGTACGGTTTGAAAAGAGATGTTGCTACTCATGTTGCATTATGTGACGTGTGTCAGCGAGTTAAAGCTGAACACCAAAGACCAGCAGGATTGCTACAACCTCTCAAGGTACCGGAATGGAAATGGGAAGAAATCAGTATGGATTTCATAGTTGGACTACCCCGTACTCGAGATGGCTATGATTCAATATGGGTCATAGTAGACAGGTTAACCAAAGTGGCACATTTTATACCTGTGAAGACAACTTACTCAGGAGCCCAGTTAGCAGAGTTGTACATGTCGAGGATTGTTTGTCTGCATGGAGTACCGAAGAAGATCGTATCCGATCGAGGAACCCAGTTTACCTCGCGCTTTTGGAAAAGACTTCATGAGTCCATGGATACCAAGCTAAACTTTAGTTCAGCTTATCATCCTCAAACAGATGGGCAAACGGAAAGAACAAACCAAGTCTTGGAAGATATGCTAAGAGCGTGCGCTCTAAAGCATGGTAGAAGCTGGGATAAAAGTTTGCCTTATGCAGAATTTTCATATAACAACAGTTATCAAGCAAGTCTCAAAATGGCACCGTTTGAAGCACTATATGGACGAAAGTGTAGAACGCCGCTTTATTGGAATCAGACTGGAGAAAGTCAAGTATTTGGTCCAGAAATTCTCCAAGAGGCGGAAAAGCAAGTACAAATTATCAGAGAAAATTTGAAGACAGCACAGTCAAGACAGAAGAGCTATGCTGATAATAGAAGAAGAGAATTGATGTTTGAAGTAGGAGACTTTGTCTACCTTAAAGTTTCACCGATGAGAGGAATGAAAAGGTTTAAGGTTAAAGGAAAATTATCACCTCGCTATATTGGCCCATTCAAGATTTTGGAAAGAAAAGGCGAAGTAGCCTACCAGTTAGAGCTACCCGATAGATTATCCGATGTGCATGACGTATTCCACGTATCACAACTCAAGAAGTGCTTAAGAGTACCAGAAGAACAGTTACCCATGGAAGAACTGAATGTTAATGAAGATTTGACTTATTCGGAGTACCCAATCAGAATTCTGGAAACATCTCGTAGAGTTACACGGAGTAAAGTCATTAACATGTGCAAAGTTCAGTGGAGTCATCATTCGGAAGATGAGGCCACTTGGGAAAGAGAAGATGAACTCAGAGCAGAATTTCCCCAGTTATTCTCGGAAGTTTCTTAATCTCGAGGACGAGATTCTTTTTAAGAGGGGTAGGTTTTGTAACACCATAAAAACCATCAATTAAAATAATAAATTTAGTTATTATATTAATTAGGGTAATAAAATTTTTAGTGTTTAATTGTTCATTTGCATCGTTTTCTTTGCATGCACCTGATTGATTATCGGATGATTGTTGTTAATTTCCTTTTAAAAAGAAATCTTAGTAATTAAACAATAATTAAGAAAAATAATAATTATTAGTCTAAAAAAATGAGTATTTTGTTTATAAACATTTTTGGTGAATTTTTATAAATTTTTGAGCTCTTTAAATAAGCGTTTCGGAATTAAAAAAAAAGAACCCAACCGACCGGCCCACTAGGGGCCCATGCCCCAAACCCTAAAAACTACACAGCGCGCGCGCTCAGGGCAAAGCCCCAGCCGCCGCCGCCCTCCCTCTTCTCTCCCTCTACTCTCTCTCTCCCACTCTCTCTCTCTCTCCTCCCTCCCTGCTTCTTCTCTCCCATGCACGCACCAGGAACCGGCCGAGCCAGCCCTGCCCAGGCGCGCCGCGACCCCGACGGCCACGCTCCTCCAGGCGCCGAGCCGCGCCAGGAGCACCCGACGCCCCTTCGCCAGGAGCAGCCGCGCCCAAGCGGGCCCCGCGTGCTCAAGCCACGACAATCAGGAGCCCTAGGCCGACCGTGCCCCTGCACCAATGTCTCCTCGCCTCCCCGTTGCAAGCACACTGCCGATTTGTTTTCCTCCTTCCACTCGTCATAGCGTTACTCTTTGATGAACACCATTAATAGATTTTATTGGCAGTCATTTCCTCTATAATTCAAGGTCGGCTTCAATGATCGCGGTTACAAATTCCTCCTCCCTTTCGGCTATAAAAGGTTGCACCCAGTCGTTCTCTCCTCGCCCCTGACCGCCCTCTCTCGCTCACAACTCACAACAACACAGGTGCTCACCGGCTCGCAGTTGCCGCACCTCTGCTGCGCTCGCTGAGTTCCTGTGGTGCCACGCCTTTGCCACCGTCGCCGTTAGGAAGATCCGACCCAGTGCCCAGCTCGCCGTCGTGAAGCTCGTCGCCGGACCGTCCGCATCAGTACGTCGTTCGCCATCCGTGGAGCCGTGCCGGAGTTCGCCGGAGTCGCGTACTAGCTGTCCGTAGTCGAGCCCCGCTCTCCGTCGATCCGTCCCCGTCACACGCACGAAGCCGAGGTTGATGACGACCCAGATTTATTTTATGTATTTTATAAAGAGCTTTTTGATTCGATTCATGAGTTGTATATTTTGTTTGTTGAACACATGTGGTTCCGATTTATGTGTATGTGAGCGTTATGAATTGTTTGGTAGTTTCAAGCGATTATTCGTACACCGTGTTATTTCATGTTAATCGACGCGTTGAATTTTGGATTAGAGAAATATGACAACATTTAGTAGTCACTTTGGCAATAAAATGCTAGATAGGAATTTTTGTAGTTAAATTTGGTCACGATAAATTTTAGAAACTACTTGGAGAATTATAGGTGCGTTTTAAATGGATTTGGAAAATGGTATAGATGTCATATGAATATTATAGGATTTTTAGATGGTTTATCTAATTATTTTATTAGCATTTTCTTTTTAGAAAGAAAAGGGAAAAGATCACCGGTAGTGTGGTAAATAGATTTTTACTAGTTAAATAATCATGTTCGCAAATTGAGCACTTAGATTTTTAGAATAAGCAAAATACTAGTTTATGTCAGATTATCCTCACTTGTTTTATAAAAAAATACGAATACCAATTTATGTAGACTTTTAGAATATTAATATTATTAGATTCATTTTTGGTCATACTAAGCAATTTGAGTTAGAAATAATAAAAGGTATTAATTCATTTATTAGTATTAAAAGATGATAATTATCATTTAATACTATTAAGGAGGTTAAAATATGTTAATACTAGTTAAAACTGTATTTATTGCTCCCACCCATAAATTCGCCATTAGGACTCACAATAATAGCCACAATTGAATTAATAAGTATTTACGCAATTAAGATATGATTAGTGCGATAGGTTAATGTGCATGTAATGGTGTATGATTATGTAATGGTGCATGTTTACTTATGAATGTATACTTTATTCTTGTATGTGCGATGTGCGACTAAAATAGAAGCGGACTGTGTGGTAGAGGATCCGAACTCGTTCGGGGACGACCCGCAAGACGCTGTTGAGCAAGGCAAGTGGATTCTCCCTCTGCATACTCTTTTTGTACCTAGTCATTGCATTTAATAATGTTTACTTTTGATATACTGCATAATTTGATGGGTTTCACCTAATTAAGGATTTCCTAGATTTACTACCTGTATTCCTTGTTTAACCTGGGGAAATAATTAAGCTGTGCAAGATTTATGCTACCGCTCAACTTAATGATTTCTTAATGTCACTCATTAATTGGTTTTAATGTTCCAAAGATTTAATTGGCAATTATGGCATTAACCCGATGGTTAAGATAACTTTATTGCAAATTTAATTGGAACATGGAGTGACCACCCAGGATAACAGTGCAACCACGAGTGCTATCATGGCTCTGGCTTTGGTAATTAGCTCTATATGCTTAGTGCCTAGCAACCTTACCTGAAAGACGGGCAAGAGGGGGAGCGGTAGGTGCTGGCAGCCCACGTTGACATGGGGTCGTAATCTTGGCTAAGGTACTTCACCCAGGGGGCCACCACCATCGTCTTAGAAACCTTAGTGGGTTGCTTTGTGTTAAGTGTATTTTGTGAAAACCTCATAATGGATCCCTAGCCATTCACCTCGGCAGTGTCTAAGGGTCCGATCAACCCGGGCTAGATGGGATACATGGCTTGTGGGTAAAGTTGTACCCCCTCTGCAGAGTGTAAAACTGATATATCAGCCGTGCTCCCGGTTATGAGCGACCTGGACTCCTCACATGATAATTGAACTTAAAGATGGACATAAATTGAGATCCGATGATCTGCCGATAATTTGCTTAAGTGGTTTCACTTAAGTGTTTTTGTTATATTCATATTCCTTTGTTTAATTGGGATATTTGGGATTCACTCTTGTTAGTAAGGCAGGTGTTGATAATAAAATGTTGACCAACTAAAATGCTTACCGCTCAACCTTAGCCTCACCTTGTTATACTTGCATTAATTTTTCCCCCACTTGCTGAGCCCCGACCATAAGTGAGCTCACCCTTGCTAATATTTTGATCAGAGGGTGATGCTGGAGATTTTGATGGAGAATTTATCGACGAAGAATTCTAAGTCTAACGATGCGCCGGTCAACTTCCTGTGGAAGATTGCCCAGTTGTTTATTTCCGCTCTACTTTGATGTGATACTTGTTTAAGACACAATGTCTCAGATGATGTAATAAAGTTTTATACTCTCTTTACGCCTTTATTGCATTGTCTTTTGATATATTGCACTTGTGACGTCAACATATGTGTGGAAATGGATCCTGGCACACATATGGTATGCGCTCGGTTCTACCCCCTGGAACCGGGTGTGACAACGTCCCTAATGTACTCTTCCTATCAACCTTGCATCCAGCATAATCGGAGTCTGAATATCCAATTAAGTCAAAGGTAGACCCCTTTGGATACCAGATCCTGAACCAAGGCGTAGCAACTAAATATCTAAGAATCCGCTTAATGGCCACAAGGTGACATTCCCTTGGGTCGGATTGAAATCTAGCACACATGCATACGCTAAGCATAATCTCCGGTCTACTAGCACATAAATAAAGTAATGACCCTATCATAGACCGGTATGCCTTTTGATCAACGGACTTACCTCCTTTGTTGAGGTCGACATGTCCATCGATTCCCATCGATGTCTTCGCGGGCTTGGCGTCCTTCATCCCAAACCTCTTGAGAAGATCTTGAGTGTACTTCGTTTGGGAGAGGAAGGTGCCGTCCTTGAGTTGTCTCACTTGGAACCCAAGGAAGTATGTCAACTCGCCCATCATCGACAACTCAAACTTTTGAGTCATCACCCTGCTGAACTCCTCACAAGACTTTTGGTTAGTAGAACCAAATATTATGTCATCGACATAAATTTGGCACACAAAAAGATCACTGTCACAAGTCTTAGTGAAAAGAGTAGGATCGGCTTTCCCAACCTTGAAAGCATTAGCAATTAAGAAATCTCTAAGGCATTCATACCATGCTCTTGGGGCTTGCTTAAGTCCATAGAGCGCCTTAGAGAGCTTAAAAACGTGGTCGGGATACCTGTCATCCTCAAAGCTAGGGGGTTGTTCCACGTATACCTCCTCCTTGATTGGCCCGTTGAGGAAAGCACTCTTCACGTCCATTTGAAACAATCTGAAGGAATGGTGAGCAGCATAGGCTAATAGAATGCGAATAGACTCTAGCCTAGCCACAGGAGCAAAAGTCTCCTCGAAATCCAAACCTGCGACTTGGGCATAACCTTTTGCCACAAGTCAAGCCTTGTTTCTTGTCACCACCCCGTGCTCGTCTTGCTTGTTGCGGAACACCCACTTGGTTCCCACAACATTTTGCTTGGGACGTGGAACCAGGCTCCAGACTTCATTTCTCTTAAAGTTGTTGAGCTCTTCCTGCATGGCCAACACCCAGTCCGGATCCTGCAAGGCCTCTTCTACCCTGAAAGGCTCAATAGAAGAGACAAATGAGTAATGCTCACAAAAATTAGCTAAACATGAGCGAGTTGTTACTCCCTTGCTTATGTCACCCAGTATCTGATCAACGGGGTGATGTCGTTTGATCGTTGCTCGGACTTGAGTTGGAGGGGCACGTGGTGCTTCTTCCTCCATAGCTGGTTCTTCTTGTGCTCCTCCTTGATCACACACCTCTTCTTGAGGAACCTATTCATCATCTTGAGTTGGGGGATGCACCATAGTTGAGGAAGAAGGCTGATCTTGCTCTTATTGTTCCTATGGTCACACATCACCTATCGGCATGGTGCGTATTGCGGCCATTGGAACATCATCTTCATCTACATCATCAAGATCAACTTGCTCTTTTGGAGAGCCATTAGTCTCATCAAATACAACGTCGCTAGAGACTTCAACCAAACCCGATGATTTGTTGAAGACTCTATACGCCCTTGTATTTGAGTCATACCCTAGTAAAAATCCTTCTACTGCCTTGGGAGCAAATTTAGAATTTCTACCTTTCTTCACTAGAATGTAACATTTGCTCCCAAATACACGAAAGTATGAGACGTTGGGTTTGTTACCGGTAAGAAGTTTGTACGAGGTCTTCTTGAGGAGGCGATGTAGGTAGAGCCAGTTTATGGCGTGGCAAGCTGTGTTCACAGCTTCTGACCAAAACCGCTCGAGTGTCTTGAATTCTCCAAGCATCGTTCTCGCCATGTCTATGAGCGTCCTATTCTTCCTCTCTACCACACCATTTTGCTGTGGTGTGTAGGGAGCGAAGAACTTGTGCTTGACGCCTTCTTCCTCAAGGTACTCCTCCACTTGCAGATTCTTGAACTCGGACCCGTTGTCGCTTCTTATCTTTTTCACCTTTAGCTCAAATTCGTTTTGAGCCTGCCTTAGAAAGCGCTTAAGGGTCCCTTGGGTTTCTGATTTATCCTGCAAAAAGAACACCCAAGTGAAGTGAGAAAAATCATCAACAATAACAAGACCATACTTACTTCCCCCGATGCTAAGGTAGGCAACGGGTCCAAAGAGGTCCATATGTAGTAGCTTGAGTGGTCTTGATGTTGTCATCACATTCATGTTGTGATGAGTGCTTCCCACCTGTTTCCCTGCCTGACAAGCTGCACAAGGTCTATCTTTTTTGAAGCAGACATTGGTTAGTCCTAACACATGTTCTCCCTTTAGAAGTTTATGAAGGTTCTTCATCCCAACATGTGCTAGACGGCGATGCCATAGCCAGCCCATGCTAGTCTTAGCTATTAAGCATGCATCTAGATCAACCTCCTCTTTCAAAAAATCAACTAAGTAGAGTTTGCGGTCTAATACACCCTTAAATGCTAATGAACCATCACTACTTCTAAAGACAGAAACATCAACATTTGTAAACAGATAATTGTAACCCATGTGGCACAATTGACTTACAGATAGGAGATTGTAACCAAGCGACTCTACTAGAAATACGTTTGAAATGGAGTGCTCGTTGGTGATGGCTATCTTGCCCAAGCCTTTGACCTTGCCCTGGTTCCCATCTCCAAAGATGATCGTATCCTGGGAATCCTTGTTCTTGATGTAGAAGGTGAACATCTTCTTCTCCCCCGTCATGTGGTTTGTGCATCCGCTGTCGATAATCCAGCTTGAGCCCCCGGGTGCATAAACCTGCAAGGCAATTTACACTTGGGTTTTAGGTACCCAACTCTTGTTGGGTCCTACAAGGTTAGTCACAATAGCCTTTGGAACCCAAATACAAGTCTTGTCTCCCTTGCATTTGGATCCCAACTTCCTAGCAATTACTTTTTCATTCTTACAAAAGATTGCAAAAGAAGTATTGCAAGCATGGTAAATAGTAGAAGGTTCATTACATACTCTCCTAGGCACATGATGCACAACATGATTTCTCCTAGGCTTACCATGCACAAAAGTAGAGCTAGAGGCAATCATAACATGTGAATTAAAGGCATCATGATCATAACTCCTATTATAATGAGCATTCCTAGAAAATTTTCTATCATTATAAATGAAAGCATGATTCCTTTGAGTACTACTAGCCATAGGGGCCTTCCCTTTCTCCTTTTTGGGAATGGGAGCCTTTTGGCTTGTTAAGTTCTTGGCTTTCTTTCGAAAGCCAAGTCCATCCTTAATTGAGGGGTGTCTACCAATGGTGTAGGCATCCCTAGCAAATTTTAACTTATCAAAATCAACCTTGCAAGTCTTAAGTTGAGCATTAAGACTTGCCACCTCATCATTTAATTTAGTAATGGATGCAAGATGTTCATTACAAGCATTAATATCAAAATCCTTGCATCTATTGCAAATTACAACATGTTCTACACATGAACTAGATTTATTAGCTACTTCTAGCTTAGCATTTAAATCATCATTCAAAATCTTTAAACTAGAGATAGATTCATGACAAGCAGATAACTCAGAAGATAGCATTTCATTCCTTTTAATCTCTAACGCAAGGGATTTTTGCACACTAACAAATTTATCATGCTCTTCATACAAAATATCCTCTTGCTTCTCTAGCAATCTATCTTTTTCATTTAAAGTGTCAATTAACTCATTGATTTTATCTACTTTAGTTCTATCTAAACCCTTAAATAAATCAGTGTAATCTACTTCATCATCACTAGAATCATCATCGCTAGAAGTAGTGTATTTAGGGGTATCACGACCACTTACCTTCTTCTCCTTGGCCATGAGGCAAGTGTGTCGTTCGTTGGGGAAGAGAGAGGACTTGTTGAAGGCCGAGGCTGCCAGTCCTTCATCGTCGGAGTCGGATGAAGAGCAGTCCGAATCCCATGCTTTGCCAAGGTAGCCTCGCCTTTCGCCTTCTTGTAAACCTTCTTCTTCTCCCTCTTCCCATGCTTTTCTTCTTCCTGGTCATTTTCATTACGGGGCATTGTGCTATAAAATGACCAGTCTTACCGCATTTGAAGCAGGAGCGCTTCCCCTTTGCTTTGTTCTTGTTGGTGTGCTCCTTGTGTCCTTTTAGAGCGGTCTTGAAGCGTTTAATGATTAGGACCATCTCTTCTTCGTTTAGCCCAGCAGCTTCAACTTGTGCCACCTTGCTAGGTAGCGCCTCCCTGCTACTTGTTGCTTTGAGGGCAACGGTTTGAGGCTCGTGGATGGGTAGTGGACCGTTTAGAGCGTCGTCCACATATCAGGCCTCCTTCACCATCATGCGCCTGCTCACAAACTTCCCAAGGATCTCCTCGGGTGTCATCTTGGTGTACCTGGGATTCTCACGAATAAGGTTAACAAGATGGGGGGTCAATTATCGTGAATGACCTTAGCATAAGTCGGATGACGTCGTGGTCCGTCCATCTTGTGCTTCCATAGCTTCTAATCTTGTTGACCAGGGTCTTGAGCCTGTTGTATGTTTGTCTTGGCTCCTCTTCCCGGATCATCACAAACCTTCCTAGCTCGCCTTCCACCAACTCCATTTTGGTGATCATGGTGGCGTCGTTCCCCTCATGAGATATCTTGAGGGTGTCCTAGATTTGCTTGGCGTTGTCCAAGCCGCTTGTCGGGGACCATAATTAGGGGTACCCCCAAGACTCCTAATCTTAGCTGGTAACCCCCATCAGCACAAAGCTGCAAAGGCCTGATGGGTGCGATTAAGTCAAGGCTCGGTCCACTCAAGGGACACGATCACGCCTCGCCCGAGCCCAGCCTCGGGCAAGGGCAGCCGACCCCAGAGGATTCACGTCTCGCCCGAGGACCCCCTCAAGCGACGGACACACCTTCGGCTCGCCCGAGGCCCAGTCTTCGCCGAGAAGCAACCTTGGCCAGATCGCCACACCGACCGACCGTATCGCAGGAGCATTTAATGCAAGGATGGCCTGACACCTTATCCTGACACGCGCCCTTCAGTCGACAGAGCCGAAGTGACCACAGTCACTTCGCCGCTCCACTGACCGGCCTGACAAGTAGAACAGTGCCGCCTGCGTCGCTCCGACTGCTGTGCCACTCGACAGAGTGAGGCTGACAGCAGCCAAGTCCGGCCTCGGGCGCCATACGAAACTCTGCCTCACCCGACCCTAGGGCTCGGACTCAGGCTCGGCCCCGGAAGACGACGAACTCCGCCTCGCCTGACCCCAGGGCTCGGACTCGGGCTCGGCCCCGGAAGATGATGAACTCCGCCTCGCCCTACCCCAGGGCTCGGACTCAGGCTCGGCCCCGGAAGACGACGAACTCCGCCTCGCCCGACCCCAGGGCTCGGACTCAGGCTCGGCCCCGGAAGACGACGAACTCCGCCTCGCCCGACCCCAGGGCTCGGACTCGGGCTCGGCCCCGGAAGACGACGAACTCTGCCTCGCCCGACCCCAGGGCTCGGACCCAGCCTTGGCCTCGGATGACAGTCTCCGCCTCGCCCGACCCGGGGCTCGGACTTGACCTCGACCTCGGAAGACAGACTCGGCCTCGACCTCGGAGGAGCATCCACCTCGCCCGACCTAGGGCACGGATCGACCACGTCACAAGAGGGGCCATCATTACCCTACCCCTAGCTAGCTCAGGCTACGGGGAACAAGACCGACGTCCCATCTGTCTCGCCCCGGTAAACAAATAATGATGGCGCCCCGCATGCTCCATGACGACGGCGGCTCTCAACCCCTTACGGAAGCAAGGAGACGTCAACAAGGACTCGACAGCCCCGACAGCTGTCCTTCCTCAAGGCTCCAGCACTCCTCCGATGGCCACGGCATCACATGAACAGGGTGTCAAGACCTCTGCGGCTGCTATGACGGCATGTACTTAGGGCGCTAGCTCCTCTCTGCTAGACACGTTAGCACATTGCTACACCCCCACTGTACACCTGGGCCCACTCCTTACGCCTATAAAAGGAAGGACCAGGGCTCTCTTACGAGAAGGTTGGCCGCGCGGGAGGACGAGACGACGCGTAGAGTCCCTCGCTCTCCCCCACGCGGACGGTTGTAACCCCCTACTGCAAGCGCACCCGACCTGGGCGCAGGACAACACGAAGGCCGCGGGTTTCCCCTTTTGCCTGCCTCCCTCCTCTCTTCTCCCCCCTTCATGCTCCGTCTCGCGCCGACCCATCTGGGATGGGACACGCGGCGACAATTTACTCATCGGTCCATGGACCCCCCAGGGTCGAAACGCCGACAGTTGGCGCGCCAGGTAGGGGCCTGCTGCGTGTTGACGAACAGCTTCCCGTCAAGCTCCAGATGGGTAGTCTCCAGCAACCTTTCCAACCTGGGACGGTGCTCCGTTTCAGGAGTCTTGAGTTCATGTCCCTCGACAGCAGCTACGACATGATACTCCTTCCTCCGTCGCGCGACAGCGACAATGGCGGCCAACAACCCACCCGCCGGCGGCAGAATCAACGACGTCTTCCCCACGTGGTGGAAGAACAACATCCGAGTTTCTCCCGTCACCTCCCCCACTGATGGAGGAGGAGGCGGGGCAACCGTGGCCAAGCAGGAGGTGGCACCTCGTCGGCTGTCGAGCGAGTCGACGGCGCTGGCGCCCCGACGGGGGACACGTCGGGCGTCGACCTCTGCGTCTGAGACGAAGACGAGCGCCATTTCCCCGCAACATGCCACCTCCAAGCGGGCGGACGATGCCAGCACGCTCACGAAGGACTTGCTGGGCGTCGCCCTCGTACCTGAGACAACGGTGCAGTCTGCCCCTGACGTGACTTCATCACCGCCTGTCGACCAAGAGGTACCGACCGATTCTCATCTCATGCCTTTTGGATTCAGCCTCGACCCACCAAGCGACCCCGCTTTGGTGGAAGCCTTCATAGAAGCATGCACCAACTCTCTGGGGTATCATATGCGGTCACCCTGGGACCGGCTGACGGTCGTCTCGACCTACGGACCCTCGGGTTCCGAGGAAGATGACGAGCCCGACTTTGGTTGGGATTTCTCCGGGCTCGGTAACCCCAGTGCCATGCGGGACTTCATGACCGCATGCGACTACTGCCTTTCCGATTGTTCCAATGGTAGCCGCAGCTTTGGCGACGAAGACTGCGGCCCAAGTCATGAATGTTTCCATGTCGATCTAGGGGGTCCCGACGAAGGAACCATCTTGGTATACCGGAAAATGGTGATCCCCCTAGGCCTGTGCCTCGCGTTGACATCCTTCGGGAGCTAGCTGTGGTCCCAGTCCCTGCGGGGGGTCAGGACGTGTCACACCCGGCTTTAAGGGACAAACCGGGTGCATCTCATACATGTGCCAAGAAGACAGCATATATAATAACAGAGTGTATAGAGATAAATGTCACAATAACATCAGAGTATTATTACATAGCGGAAGACTTACAAAATAAAATATAAATATAACAGGATCTAAAAATACATCCTTGGCGCTAGAAAGACAACTGGGAGACGCCACCTAGAATAGATCGGACTCCTCGATACTTGGCTCCACTTGAACCACCTGTTCTTCTCATGTGGGGGGGGTGTGAGACAGCAAGGGTGAGCTCACACATGTTCATCGCTCAACAAGTTGTGGGGAATAATGTGACATGAACTCACCAAAGGTGGGAGTTCATGAAGTGTAAGGCTAAATCAATGACAGGGGTTAAAGCTGAGCACCGCTTTTAAGTGGTTGGTCAAAATTTTATTAGCAGTTACTAAATGTAAGTGAATACCAAACCATAATAAAATAATAGAACAAAATTAATAATAAACCCATGCAAATGCAAATGACAAAATTGAATTTAGGTTCCATAATTTAATCATCGGAGAGTCCTGAGCCGCTCATGACCGTGAGCTCGGCTAGTATACCAGTTTTACACTTTGCAGAGGTTGTACCCTTTACCCACAAGTCGTGTTTCCCATGTCGCCAGGGTTAGCTAGGCCCTTAGACACTACCGAGGTGAATGGCTAGGGATCCACTACGAGGCCTTAACAAAGTTCCACTAGCTTCCGAAAACCCGCTACAGTTTATAGAAAGTTCCAATGCAGGGTTCTTGTCTGACCGCCATCACAGCAAAATCATCCAAGGACCTCCCTACACTGACCACTCCCCTACTGCCCTTGCCCCTTTCGGGTAAGGTAGTCTTCCACTAGCTTTCCTAATTAGTCAGCCAAGGGGTCCCATTCCTCCCTTGTGGTGGCACGTGTTTCTCAAGTTAAGCTCCATGTTCCAATTAACAATAATATAATGATCTTGACATGAACATAAATAGAATAACAAAATAACTGGAACATGGATATAATAAATCATTATCCCAAAACCATATAAAGCAATAGCAAAAACTACCCATATGATTCAGTGGCAAACAAGGTGATGAGATAAACAATCTAGGGTGACCTATTGGGTCCCATCAAAATTAAACCTATGCATGGTAAATGATTATAAAGAACATTATTGGGTAACAAAAGTGAATCAAGGGCACAACTTGCCTGGCACTTGAGATTCCAGGTACCAACTTGCTTTTCAGATGATACGCGTCCTCTCGCTAGTCGTAGCAATACAAACAAACACGGTATAGATAAATTAACATCACACCAAACATAAGAACAAACTGAATAATAATGATCTACGCGTTGCTACGAGATCGTGGGAATGAGAACCACTAAAATCGGAGTTAAAACGGAGGAGTTATGAATTTTCGAAGGTTTTAAGTATTTGATACAAGATTAATTGAGTAATCAATTCTAGTATGAATTTCATGTTACAACAGTGTTATTATGTGATAAACAATATTATTATAAAATTATAGGAACTGGAATGGACTAAAAAGGATTTAATATGAATTCTCTATGATTTATACAAGTTTCTACCATTATTTTTGTATTAAAATGAATTTAGAATGAATTTCTATGATTTTATTTGTTATCTGGATTGCGCGCAAAATATTTGGAAAGCACAGGGACCAAAACAGAAACCTTCCTAAGACTCAGATACCCAGTCACTAGGACTGCGGGTTGAATTCTATTTTACTCAGGGGCTCTTTTGTAGTTTTACAGGCCGAACCGGTACCGTGCACTCAGAGCTGTTGGATTTAAAGGATACGGTCCAGATCTGATCGGGCGAAGGGGTATGCAGGACCTAATCCAAACCACACACCAGCCCATCTATGGCCCTGATTTTAAATGGCTGAACTCTAATCTCACCCGATCGATCTGGCATCAATGGCTAGGATCAATCCTTCCCAAAGCGATATCAGTAATACCCGATCACTACCTCATGATAATCATCCTACGGTCACTATCTTCCCCCCCCCCCAATCGCGGCCCCTACTAGCAGCCTGTGCGCGGCGACGCAGATACGCCCACGGCGAAGCTCACCCGGCGAGGAGCACGCCCAGAGACCTAGAACCCAAATCCTAAAATCGATTGGCGCAACACGTAGAGGAGCAGCTAGCGAAGTTATCTGGGGCCACATACCGGCGGTGAAGTAGCTGAGACATCCAGCCACGGTGATAGGAAGAAGTGCGGCAACGCCATGTCGACGGCGAGAAATTACTTGCGCCCAGCCTGACTCCACAGCTTGGAGGATTGACGCCCACACATCCCGAGTCCCGGTGAAGCACCCCGACCAGGGATCCTGGTCTGGGTGACGGTGTCGCCAATTTGCCCCCGTGACGGCTCCATTCTCTCCCCACACATGGCCACGGCGCCGATGAATCCATGTCTGAGAGCAATTCCGGCGAGCCAAGGCGATTTCCCTGACCGAGACGTCCACGCGAAAATCACTAAGGACCCTGACGAGGCTCCCAGCCCATGGGTTCGAGTTCAACCGACGGTGCTCCCTGATTCTGCCCACTACGGCGCTACCCCTCCTCTCATGCTCGACAGCGGAGGGCCTTCTTCTCCCTACCGAACTGGACCGTGGTGACGCTCCACGAGCGCGAGGGTGGAGGGCGGCCAGGCCCAGGCTTGCCCGTCGACCTGTGCCCAAGCTACAGGTACATTGGTGAAGCGCCCAGGGCGAAGGCACGCCGGAGTCCCGCGGCGGCGGCTGGGTGTGGATCAAAGAGGAGAGGGAGCGGCAGAATGCGGATGGCAAGGCATTAGTGCGCACGATCGAGGCTTCATTGCTAGAGAATGTGAAGGCCAACGATGGAGGCTCTCAGAGGAATGTGGCTTGGGTTCCCAGGTGTACACACATTCGTGACTATATATCCCAGGGCGGATGAATCTAGGAGACTAGGGGCCGGTTCATTGGATCACCACGCCACCGAAATCCATGGAGTCCGAACTCAATCCTAACAACCTGCGGCGGCGGCTTCGGCTTCGATTGGTTTCAGCGGAGGAGAAAGAGCTGACGCTCTGGTCCCACCCAACGGTGGCTGGCGAGGGCGCGGCATAGTGGCTGACCCGACAGCCCACATGCCAGGTACTAGGGTCACGATCGAGCGCGCGGGCGACGCATACAAGTATTGCGGCATCAAGGTGGGCCGCGGGTTGGGATTGGGCCGGTTTCGATGTATTTCAGCCCACGCGAGTGCAACCCCTTTCCTTTTTTTTCTGATTTTCTTTTTCTCATCTTGAATTTAATTTTCAAATTCAAATCCTTGTGGCAAATTTGGACTTAGGTCAAACATGATATTTGAACACTTTAGTGTGGGATGGATCCATTATTTGAATTTATATTTTTTTTATCCAATATTTTTCTTTCTTTTCCCCCCTTTCTTAATTATTTACCCATTTCCGAATATTCAAGTTGGTCTTTACATTTCTAATTTGTATATTAATTTATTTTTATCAATGTGACTACTATTAAATGCACACACAACTAAAAGTCAACATGGTGCATAAATTATTTTAGGTATTAATGGTTAATTACTTGCTTTAGAATATGGTGTTCACATGCTTATAGTAAATAGAGGCAAACATATAAGTGATTCAACTCCACCTTCATCATTTACATTTTTGGGCACTACAAATCCTACCCCCCTTAAAAAGAATCTCGTCCTCGAGATTTAGGAAGAACGAGGGAAAAGATGGGGAAATCTATGTGAAGCTCTTCTTCTCTTTCCCATGTAGCTTCGTCTTCTCCGAGGTGACTCCATTGAACTTTGCACATCTCTATCACTTTATTCCATGTAACTTGAGTCAATGTATCCAAAATCTTGATCGGGTACTCTGTGTAAGTCAAATCACCCTGAACACTGAGCTCTTCCATTGGTGACCGTTTCTCGGGGATATGAAGATACTTCTTTAGTTGAGACACATGGAATACATTATGCACATCAACTAGATTATCAGGTAACTCGAGTTGATAGGCCACCTCTCCAACTTGCCTAAAAAAACTCCGAATGGTCCAATAAAGTGAGGGGACAATTTGCCCTTAACTTTAAATCTCCTCATTCCACGAAGTGGTGACACCTTGAGGTACACATGATCACCTTCCTCAAACTCTAGTGGCCTTCTTCTATTATCAGCATAGCTCTTTTGCCTGGTCTGAGCTACCCTCAAACTCTCTCGAATTATACAAACTTGTTCTTCTGCCTCTTGAATAAGTTCAAGTCCAAAGAACTGTCTTCCTCTAGTCTGGTCCAAAAATAGAGGAGTTATGCATTTCCTGTCATATAGAGTCTCGAACGGTGACATCTTTTAGACTGGTCTGGTAACCATTATTATATGAGAACTCAGCATAAGGTAGACTCTTATCCTAACTTCCTCCATGCTGAAGGGCACATGCTCTCAACATATCTTCCAATACTTGATTAGTCCTTTCAGTCTGTCCATCAGTCTGAGGGTGATAAGCTGTACTAAAATTTAACTTTGTACTCATGTTCTCATGAAAGCTTCTCCAAAATCTTGAGGTAAACTGTGAACCTCGATCTGACACGATCTTCTTTGGTACTCCATGTAAACACACAATCCGAGCCATATATAACTCTGCTAGATGAGAACCTTTATAAGTAGTCTTCACAGGAATAAAGTGAGCCACTTTAGTCAATCTATCCACAATCACCCATATAGCATCATATCCTTTCTGGGTGCGAGGCAATCCAGTAATGAAATCCATACCAATCTCTTCCCACTTCCACTTGGGTATCTTAAGCGGGTGCAATAATCCAACTGGCCTCTAGTGTTTTGCCTTAACTCTTTGACACACCTCGCACATAGCCACATGTGTAGCCACATCTCTCTTCAATCCATACCATCAGTACTTCTGCCTCAAATCCTGATACATCTTAGTACTACCAGGATGAATAGAATAATCCAAGTCATGGGCCTCCTTCAATATAGTCTCACGAAGGCTTTCAATATCAGGAACACATATCCTGTCCTTGAACCATACGGTGCCTTGCTCATCTTCCATGAATTCTGGACCTCAGTCTTTCGTAATAAGATCCTTGATCTCTTGTATTTTCGCATCACCAATTTGTCCTTTGCGGATTTCTTGCTCCAAAGTAGATTCCTCATCAATAGTAACTCCTTCAGTGCGAGCAACTATCCCAAAGTTAAGTCTCCTGAAATCCTCAACAATCTCATCGAGTAGCTGAGCAACAACAGCTGAATGAACATGCTCCTTTTGACTTAAGGCATCTGCAACCAAATTTGCCTTGCCCGGGTGATAGTGAATCTCCAAATCACAATCCTTAATAAGCTCCAACCAACGGCGTTGCCTAAGGTTGAGATCCTTCTGATTGAATATATACTTCAAACTCTTATGATCCGTGTATACTTGACACTTGGTTCCCACAATATAATGTCTCCAAATCTTAAGCGCATGCACAACGGCTGCCCATTCCAAGTCATGAGTGGGGTAGTTCAACTCTTGTTTCCGCAACTGTCGAGACGCGTAGGCAATCACATGTCCTTCTTGCATGAGCACACATCCTAATCCTTGGCCACATGCATCACAATAAATGTCAAATCCCTTCTGCAGATCTGGCATAACCAACACTGGTGGTGACATTAATCTCTTCTTTAACTGATCAAAGTTGTCTTGGCACTTCTCATCCCACTTAAATTCTTTGCCCTTCTCCAAAAGTGAGGTCATAGGCTTAGCGATCTTAGAAAATCCTTCAATAAATCTTCGATAATATCCCACAAATCCGAAGAAACTCCGAACCTCGGCCACTGTAGTGGGTATGCTCCACACCACTATCTCCTTGACTTTAGCAGAATCCACTGAAATCCCTCCATTAGAAATGATATGTCCAAGAAATGGCACCTCGCCAATCCAAAACTCGCATTTGCTGTACTTGGCGTAGAGTTGATTATCTCGTCGTTTCTGTAGCACCAATCTCAGATATTTCTCATGATCACTATCTCTCTTGGAACAAATAAGGGTATCGTCGATGAAAATCACGACGAATCTGTCCAAATCATGAACACCTTATTCTTTGGATCCATAAAATAGGTTGGTGCATTAGTTAGTCCAAATGACATAACGGTGAACTCATATAAACCATATCGGGTCGAGAAGTCCGCCTTGGGAATATCTGATGGCCTAATCTTCATTTGATGGTAACCCGATCGGAGATCAATCTTCGAGAATACACTTGCACTTCTCATCCAATTAAATAAATCCTCAATGCGGGGCAGTGGACATTTGTTCTTTACAGTGACATCGTTAAGGGACCTATAATCCACGCACATCCCTTGTGATCCTTCTTTCTTCTGTACAAATAGAACTGGCGCTCCCCAAGGTGAGGAACTCAGATAAATGTACCCAGCCTCTTGTAATTCCATTAATTGCTTCTTAAGTTCCTTTAGCTCTTCTACGGACATCATGTATGGCCGTTTAGAAATAGGGACAGTCTTAGGTAAGGGAATAATGACAAACTCAACTTCCATATCTGGTGGCATCCCTAATAACTCCTCTGGAAAGACATCCAGAAAACCCCTAACTGCATGGATGTTGTCACCCACAAACTTTTCATCTACTAGGAATGCTGCTAGTCTGATGGTGGTAGTTACTGCAACTTCAACTTTAAATCTTTGTACTTTGGAACTGGTGAGTTTTACGATTCCCTTAGCACAGTGTATATACTGCCTTTGCATTTCTTAACCATGACATACTAAGGATCGTGTCTATAGTGCTCTCTTCTAACACTATAGGGGTAGCCCATCTGGGTTAGAAACACAGGGTAAGGAAGGAAGAATTGTAGACAAGGCGAGTAATTACGAGAAATGTTATTGCGGGGGATTTATTAGCTAAGTAGATTAAAGTGTCACCTATTAAAGTTAATTCATTACCTTATGGTGGTACATGCTAAGATGCCCAACTATAATGTTTCAATCAATCAAAGAAGCAAATCAAGCATTTATCATCAGAATAATCAAGCAACATTTTTAAATAGAGAAAATAGTTTTAATTTTGTCTTAGGTTCCCTATCTCTTAGAAAGATCATAGTTGTAGGATTCCAAGGTGTGAAATCCATCTTGTCTTAGAGTAGGAAAAGATACGAGTAATCAGAGTATGACAGCAAAAGGTGAGACAGGATCAAGATAAGATAAGTATAGAATGACTCAGAGTAAGGTAAGTAGGTAGGGGTTTTGTCCATTTCTATCTAGGTTTCGTCCTACAGTCAACATTTCCTCTGATACCACTTCTGTCACACCCGACTTTAAGGGACAAAGCCGGGTGCATCTCATACATGCGCCAAGAAGACAACATATATAATAACAGAGTGTATAGAGATAAATGTCATAATAACATAAGAGTATTATTACATAGCGGAAGACTTACAAAATAAAATATAAATATAACAGGATCTAAAAATACATCCTTGGCGCTAGAAAGACAACTGGGAGACGCCACCTAGAATAGATCGGACTCCTCGATACTTGGCTCCACTTGAACCACCTGTTCTTCTCATGTGGGGGGGTGTGAGACAGCAAGGGTGAGCTCACACATGTTCATCGCTCAACAAGTTGTGGGGAATAATGTGACATGAACTCACCAAAGGTGGGAGTTCATGAAGTGTAAGGCTAAATCAATGACAGGGGTTAAAGCTGAGCACCGCTTTTAAGTGGTTGGTCAAACTTTTATTAGCAGTTACTAAATGTAAGTGAATACCAAACCATAATAAAATAATAGAACAAAATTAATAATAAACCCATGCAAATGCAAATGACAAAATTGAATTTAGGTTCCATAATTTAATCATCGGAGAGTCCTGAGCCGCTCATGACCGTGAGCTCGGCTAGTATACCAGTTTTACACTTTGCAGAGGTTGTACCCTTTACCCACAAGTCGTGTTTCCCATGTCGCCAGGGTTAGCTAGGCCCTTAGACACTACCGAGGTGAATGGCTAGGGATCCACTACGAGGCCTTTACAAAGTTCCACTAGCTTCCGAAAACCCGCTACAGTTTATAGGAAGTTCCAATGCAGGGTTCTTGTCTGACCGCCATCGCAGCAAAATCATCCAAGGACGTCCCTACACTGACCACTCCCCTACTGCCCTTGCCCCTTTCGGGTAAGGTAGTCTTCCACTAGCTTTCCTAATTAGTCAGCCAAGGGGTCCCATTCCTCCCTTGTGGTGGCACGTGTTTCTCAAGTTAAGCTCCATGTTCCAATTAACAATAATATAATGATCTTGACATGAACATAAATAGAATAACAAAATAACTGGAACATGGATATAATAAATCATTATCCCAAAACCATATAAAGCAATAGCAAAAACTACCCATATGATTCAGTGGCAAACAAGGTGATGAGATAAACAATCTAGGGTGACCTATTGGGTCCCATCAAAATTAAACCTATGCATGGTAAATGATTATAAAGAACATTATTGGGTAACAAAAGTGAATCAAGGGCACAACTTGCCTGGCACTTGAGATTCCAGGTACCAACTTGCTTTTCAGATGATACGCGTCCTCGCGCTAGTCGTAGCAATACAAACAAACATGGTATAGATAAATTAACATCACACCAAACATAAGAACAAACTGAATAATAATGATCTACGCGTTGCTACGAGATCGTGGGAACGAGAACCACTAAAATCGGAGTTAAACGGAGGAGTTATGAATTTTCGAAGGTTTTAAGTATTTGATACAAGATTAATTGAGTAATCAATTCTAGTATGATTTTCATGTTATAACAGTGTTATTATGTGATAAACAATATTATTATAAAATTATAGGAACTAGAATGGACTAAAAAGGATTTAATATGAATTCTCTATGATTTATACAAGTTTCTACCATTATTTTTGTATTAAAATGAATTTAGAATGAATTTCTATGATTTTATTTGTTATCTGGATTGCGCGCAAAATATTTGGAAAGCACAGGGACCAAAACAGAAACCTTCCTAAGACTCAGATACCCAGTCACTAGGACTGCGGGTTGAATTCTATTTTACTCAGGGGCTCTTTTGCAGTTTTACAGGCCGAACCGGTACCGTGCACTCAGAGCCGTTGGATTTAAAGGATACGGTCCAGATCTGATCGGGCGAAGGGGTATGCAGGACCCAATCCAAACCACACACCAGCCCATCTACGGCCCTGATTTTAAATGGATAAACTCTAATCTCACCCGATCGATCTGGCATCAATGGCTAGGATCAATCCTTCCCAAAGCGATATCAGTAATACCCGATCACTACCTCACGATAATCATCCTACGGTCACTATCTTTCCCCCCCAATCGCGCCCCCTACTAGCAGCCTGTGCGCGGCGGCGCAGATACGCCCACGGCGAAGCTCACCCGACGAGGAGCACGCCCAGAGACCTAGAACCCAAATCCTAAAATCGATTAGCGCAACACGTAGAGGAGAAGCTAGCGAAGTTATCTGGGGCCACATACCGGCGGTGAAGTAGCTGAGACATCCAGCCACGCTGATAGGCGGAAGTGCGGCAGCGCCATGTCGACGGCGAGAAATTACTTGCGCCTAGCCTGACTCCACAGCTTGGAGGATTGACGCCCACACATCCCGAGTCCCGGTGAAGCACCCCGACCAGGGATCTGGGTCCGGGCGATGGTGTCGCCAATTTGCCCCCGCGACGGCTCCATTCTCTCCCCACACATGGCCACGGCACCGATGAATCCATGTCTGAGAGCAATTCCGGCGAGCCAAGGCGATTTCCCTGACCGAGACGTCCACGCGAAAATCACTAAGGACCCTGACGAGGCTCCCAGCCCATGGGTTCGAGTTCAACCGACGGTGCTCCCTGATTCCGCCCATTACGGCGCTACCCCTCCTCTCATGCTCGACAGCAGAGGGCCTTCTTCTCCCTACCGAACTGGACCGTGGTGACGCTCCACAAGCGCGAGGGTGGAGGGCGGCCAGGCCCAGGCTTGCCCGTCGACCTGTGCCCAAGCTGCAGGTACATTGGTGAAGCGCCCAGGGCGAAGGCACGCCAGAGTCCCGCGGCGGCGGCTGGGTGTGGACCAAAGAGGAGAGGGAGCAGCAGAATGCGGATGGCAAGGCATTGGTGCGCACGACCGAGGCTTCATTGCTAGAGAATGTGAAGGCCGACGATGGAGGCTCTCAGAGGAATGTGGCTTGGGTTCACAGGTGTACACACATTCGTGACTATATATCCCAGGGCGGATGAATCTAGGAGACTAGGGGCCGGTTCATTGGATCACCACGCCACCGAAATCCATGGAGTCCGAACTCAATCCTAACAACCTGCGGCGGCGGCTTCGGCTTCGATTGGTTTCAGCGGAGGAGAAAGAGCTCACGCTCTGGTCCCACCCAACGGTGGCTGGCGAGGGCGCGGCATAGTGGCTGACCCGACAGCCCACATGCCAGGTACTAGGGTCACGATCGAGCGCGCGGGCGACGCATACAAGTATTGCGGCATCAAGGTGGGCCGCGGGTTGGGATTGGGCCGGTTTTGATGTATTTCAGCCCACGCGAGTGCAACCCCTTTCCTTTTTTTTCTGATTTTCTTTTTCTCATCTTGAATTTAATTTTCAAATTCAAATCCTTGTGGCAAATTTGGACTTAGGTCAAACATGATATTTGAACACTTTAGTGTGGGATGGATCCAATATTTGAATTTATATTTTTTTTATCCAATATTTTTCTTTCTTTTCCCCCCTTTCTTAATTATTTACCCATTTCCGAATATTCAAGTTGGTCTTTACATTTCTAATTTGCATATTAATTTATTTTTATCAATGTGACTACTATTAAATGCACACACAACTAAAAGTCAACATGGTGCATAAATTATTTTAGGTATTAATGGTTAATTACTTGCTTTAGAATATGGTTTTCACATGCTTATACTAAATAGAGGCAAACATATAAGTGATTCAACTCCACCTTCATCATTTACATTTTTGGGCACTACAGGACGCACAGCTCGAGCAAATACGCGAGATGCAGGACAGGCTCGACGAGGGAGCAGGAACAATTGAGCCGCTCTGCCGGAACATCGGGCAGGAATGGGCAGACCAAGCTTCGGCCGAAGAAACACGTCATCTACCCCAGGGCATCTAGCTCCGCATCGCCGACGACGTCAGGGCAAGGCCACCACCGGCTTCCAGTGGGGTCGGCCAGAACCTGGCTGCAGCAGCAATACTTCTCCGCGCAATGCTGGAACCATCAACCACTAAAGGGCGGCGTATCCAGGGAGAGCTCAAGAATCTCCTAGAGGATGCCGCGGTCCGACGGGCCGAAAGCTCTGCCTCCCGAAGGCAGGGATACCCCTCGGAGCATCGTGCCGCGACTTCCCGATTCATGCGGGAAGCCTCGGTCCACACCGGGCGCACGCGCAACACAGCGCATGCGGCCCCAGGTCGCCTCGGCAACAAGCACCACCACCGCGACCATCGAGCCCACCTCGACGAGAGGGTGCGTCGAGGCTACCACCCCAGGCGTGGGGGACGCTACGACAGCGGGGAGGATCGGAGTCCCTCGCCCAAACCACCCGGTCCGCAGGCTTTCAGCCGAGCCATACGACGGGTGCCGTTCCCGACCCGGTTCCGAACCCCGACTACCATCACAAAGTACTTGGGGGAGACAAGGCCAGAACTGTGGCTCGCGGACTACCGGCTGGCCTACCAACTGGGTGGAACGGACGATGACAACCTCATCATCCGCAACCTCCCCCTGTTCGTCTTCGACACTGCTCGAGCCTAGCTGGAGCATCTGCCTCCGGGGCAGATCTCCAACTAGGACGACCTGGTCCAAGCCTTTGCCAGTAACTTCCAGGGCACATACGTGCGCCCTGGGAACTCCTGGGATCTCCGAAGCTGCCGCCAGCAGCCAGGAGAGTCTCTTCGGGACTACATCCGGCGATTCTCAAAGCAGCGCACCGAGCTGCCCAACGTTAACGATTCGGATGTCATCGGCACGTTCCTCGCCGGCACCACCTGCCGCGACCTGGTGAGCAAGCTGGGTCGCAATACCCCCACCAGGGCGAGCAAGCTGATGGACATCGCCACCAAGTTTGCCTCTGGCCAGGAGGCAGTTGATGCCATCTTCCAGAAGGACAAGCAGCCCCAGGGCCGCCAGCCGGAAGATGTTCCCGAGGCATCCACTCAGCACGGCACCAAGAAGAAAGGCAAGAAGAAGTCGCAAGCAAAACACGACGCCACCGATGTGGACCTTGTCGCCACCGCTGAGTACAAGAACCCTCGGAAACCTCCCGGAGGCGCCAATCTCTTCGACAAGATGCTCAAGGAGCCGTGCCCCTATCATCAGGGACCCGTCAAGCACACCCTTGAGGAGTGCGCCATGCTTCGGCGCCACTAACACAGGGCTAGGCCACCTGCGGAGGGTGGCAGGGCCCACCACGACGACAAGAAGGAGGATCACAAGGCAGAGGAGTTCCCCAAGGTTCCGCGACTGCTTCATGATCTACGGTGGGCAAGCGGCGAACGCCTCGGCTCGGCACCGCAAGCAAGAGCGTCGGGAGGTCTACTCGGTAAAGGTGGCGGCGCCAGTCTACCTAGACTGGTTCGACAAGCCCATCACCTTCGACCAGGGCGATCACCCCGACCGCGTGCCGAGCCCGGGGAAATATCCGCTCGTTGTCGACCCCGTCATCGGCAACGTCAGGCTCACCAAGGTCCTCATGGACGGAGGCAGCGGCCTCAACATCATCTACGCTGAGACCCTCGAGCTCCTGCAGATTGATCTATCCTCGGTCCGGGCCGGTGCGGTGCCTTTTCACGGGATCATCCCCAGGAAAAGCGTCCAACCCCTCGGACAACTCGATCTGCCTGTCTGCTTCGGGACTCCCTCCAACTTCAGAAGGGAAACCCTCACGTTCGAGGTGGTCGGGTTCCAAAGAACCTACCACGCAGTGCTGGGGAGGCCATGCAACGCCAAGTTCATGGTCGTCCCCAACTACACCTACCTCAAGCTCAAGATGCCGGGCCCCAACGGGGTCATCACCGTTGGCCCCACGTACCGACACGCGTATGAATGCGACGTGGAGTGCGAGGAGTACGCGAGGCCCTCGCCGAATTCGAGGCCCTCATCGCCGACCTGGAGAGCCTCTCCAAGGAGGCGCGGGACGTGAAGCGCCATGCCGGCAACTTCGAGCCAGTGGAGACGGTTAAGTCCGTCCCTCTCGACCCCAGCAACGACGCCTCCAAGCAGATCCGGATCGGCTCCGAGCTCGACCCCAAATAGGAAGCAGTGCTCGTCGACTTTCTCCGCGCAAACGCTGAAGTTTTCGCGTGGAGTCCCTCGGACATGCCTTGCATACCGAGGGATGTCACCGAGCACTCGCTGGATATCCGAGCTGGAGCCCGACCCGTGAAGCAACCTCTGTGCCGATTCGACGAAGAAAAGCGCAGAGCCATAGGCGAGGAGATCCACAAGCTGATGGCCGCAGGGTTCATCAAAGAGGTATTCCATCCCGAATGGCTTGCCAACCCCGTGCTTGTGAGAAAGAAAGGAGGGAAATGGCGGATGTGTGTAGACTACACTGGTCTAAACAAAGCATGTCCAAAAGTTCCCTATCCTCTGCCTCGCATCGATCAAATCGTTGATTCCACTGCTGGATGCGAAACCCTGTCTTTCCTCGATGCCTACTCAGGGTATCACCAAATCAGGATGAAAGAGTCCGACCAGCTCGCGACTTCTTTCATCACACCTTTTGGCATGTACTGCTATGTTACTATGCCATTTGGTTTGAGGAATGCGGGTGCGACGTACCAAAGGTGCATGAACCATGTGTTCGGCGAACACATTGGTCGAACGGTCGAGGCTTATGTCGATGACATCGTAGTCAAGACAAGGAAAGCCTCCGACCTCCTTTCCGACCTTGAAACGACATTCCGGTGTCTCAAGGCGAAAGGCGTAAAACCCAATCCCAGGAAGTGTGTCTTCGGAGTCCCCCGAGGCATGCTCTTGGGGTTCATCGTCTCCGAGCGGGGCATCGAGGCCAACCTGGAGAAAATCGCGGCCATCACCAACATGGGGCCCATCAAGGACTTGAAAGGCGTACAGAGGGTCATGGGATGCCTTGCGGCTCTGAGCCGTTTCATCTCGCGCCTCGGCGAAAGAGGCCTACCTCTGTACCGCCTCTTAAGAAAGACCGAGTGCTTCACTTGGACCTCTGAGGCCGAGGAAGCCCTCGGGAACCTGAAGGCGCTCCTTACGAACGCGCCCATCTTGGTGCCCCCCGCCGCCGGAGAAGCCCTCTTGATCTACGTCGCCGCTACCACTCAGGTGGTCAGCACCGCGATCGTGGTTGAGAGACGAGAAGAAGGGCATGCATTGCCCGTCTAGAGGCCGGTTTACTTCATCAGTGAGGTACTGTCCGAGACCAAGATCCGCTACCCGCAAATTCAGAAGCTGCTGTACGCGGTGATCCTGACGCGGCGGAAGCTGCGACACTACTTCGAGTCTCATCTGGTGACTGTGGTGTCATCCTTCCCCCTGGGGGAGATCATCCAGTGCCGAGAGGCCTCGGGTAGGATTGCAAAGTGGGCAGTGGAAATCATGGGCGAGACAATCTCGTTCGCCCCTCGGAAGGCCATCAAGTCCCAAGTCTTGGCGGACTTTGTGGCTGAATGGGTCGACACCCAGCTCCCGGCGGCTCCGATCCAACCGGAACTCTGGACCATGTTTTTCGATGGGTCGCTGATGAAAACGGGGGCAGGCGCGGGCCTGCTCTTCATCTCGCCCCTCGGGAAACACCTACGCTACGTGCTGTGCCTCCATTTCCCGGCGTCCAACAACGTGGCTGAATACGAAGCTCTGGTCAACGGGTTGCGCATCGCCATTGAGCTAGGGGTCCGACGCCTCGACGCTCGCGGCGACTCGCAGCTCGTCATCGACCAAGTTATGAAGAACTCCCACTGCCGCGACCCGAAGATGGAAGCCTACTGCGATGAGGTTCAGCGCCTGGAGGACAAGTTCTACGGGCTTGAGCTCAACCACATCGCCCGACAATACAACAAGACTGCGGATGAGCTGGCTAAGATAGCCTCGGGGCGGACAACGGTTCCCCCGGACGTCTTCTCCCAAGACCTACAGCAACCCTCAGTCAAGACCGACGACACGCCCGAGCCCGAGAAGGCCTCGTCCCAGCTAGAGGCACCCTCGGCACAGCCTGAGGCGCCCTCGGCTCGGCCCAAGGCACCCTCGGCCCCAAGGGTGAGGCACTGCGCGTCGAGGAAGAGCGGAATGGGGTCCAGCCTAATCGAGACTGGCAGACCCCGTACCTGCAATTTCTCCACCAAGGAGAGCTGCCCCTCGACCGAGCCGAGGCTCGGCGACTGGTGCAGCGCGCCAAGTCGTTTGTCCTACTGGGTGACGGGAAGGAGCTCTACCACCGCAGCCCCTCCGGCATCCTCCAGCGATGCATATCCATCGCCGAAGGCCAGGAGCTCTTACAAGAAATACGCTCGGGGGCTTGCGGTCATCATGCAGCGCCCCGAGCCCTTGTTGGAAATGCCTTCCGACAAGGTTTCTACTGGCCGACTGCGGTGGCCGATGCCACTAGAATTGTCCGCGCCTGCCAAGGGTGTCAATTCTACGCAAGACAAACCCACCTGCCCGCTCAGGCTCTGCAGACAATACCCATCACCTGGTCGTTTGCTGTGTGGGGACTGGACCTCGTCGGTCCCTTGTAGAAGGCACCCAGGGGCTACACGCACCCGCTGGTCGCCATCGGCAAATTCTCCAAGTGGATCGAGGTCCGACCCCTGAACAACATCAGGTCCGAATAGGCGGTGGCATTCTTCACCAACATCATCCATCGCTTTGGGGTCCCGAACTCCATCATCACCGACAACGGCACCCAGTTCACTGGCAGAAAGTTCCTGGACTTCTGCGAGGATCACCACATCCGGGTGGACTGGGCCGCCGTGGCTCACCCCATGACGAATGGGCAGGTGGAACGTGCCAACGGCATGATCCTGCAAGGACTCAAGCCAAGTATCTACAATGACCTCCACAAGTTCGGTAGGCGATGGATGAAGGAACTCCCCTCGGTGGTCTGGAGTCTGAGGACAATGCCGAGCCGAGCCACGGGCTTCACACCGTTCTTTCTAGTATACGGGGCCGAGGCCATCTTGCCCACGGACTTAGAATACGGTTCCCCGAGGACGAGGGCATATGACGATCGAAGCAACCAGACCGACCGAGAAGGCTCACTAGACCAGCTCGAAGAGGCCCGGGACATGGCCTTACTACACTCGGCGCGGTACCAGCAGTCCCTGCGACGCTACCACGCCCGAGGGGTTCGGTCCCGAGACCTCCAAGTGGGCGACTTGGTGCTTCGGCTACGACAAGACGCCCCCCGAGGGTGGCACAAGCTCACGCCTCCCTGGGAAGGGCCGTACGTCATCGCCAAGGTTCTGAAGCCCGGGACATACAAGCTGGCCAACAGCCAAGGTGAGGTCTACAACAACGCTTTGAACAACCGACAGCTACGTCGCTTCTACCCTTAAGATGTTTTCAAGTTGTTCGTACACCTCGTTCACGTACAAAGTCTAACCATCAAGGAAGGGTCAGCCTTGCCTCGGCAAAGCCTGACCCTCCCTCGAGGGCTAGAAGGGGGGAACCCCCCACGTCAAAGTTTTCCTCGGAAAAAGTCTTTCTGCCAGAACGTCTTTCGTGCTTTTTGACTACTTCAAAAGTGGGATCCTGAAAACGACGAAGTACACGTAAGCAGCCAAGGTCGACCGAGCCGAGGGACTCCTACGCCTCCGGGATACGGATACCTCATTCATCACCTTCTGCGATAAGTAACTCACGCTCGGATAAGCGATTTCGCTGACCGAACAAGTCTTAATGCTCGGAGACCTTTCTGCCGAAACGATTTTTCGGGCCTTCTCGACTACATCGTTAGCAGAATCCTACGGACGAGTAAGAGTACACGTAAGCAAGGCCGATCGAGCTGAGGGACTCCTACGCCTCCGGGATATGGATACCTCACTCATCACCTTCCGTGAAAGTAACTCTCGCTCGGACCAACAATTCTGTTACCGACAAATAAGTCTTGATACTCGAAACAAAGGGAAAAAGAAACACAGCTTTACAACACAACGATAGTATGTTTGGGCCTCGGCGGCCGCAGAAAACATACGCACACTACAAGAAAAAACCGATCCTGCAGGTTCGGACCTCGATGGAGGGGGAGCAGCAGCACCCTCGGCGTCAACACCACCTTCGGCGAAGTCCGACTGAGCCTCAAACGGCAACACAGTCGGAGGTTCTCCACTTCGAAGGACGACGTCAGCACCACGCCCGGGCCATTGTCGCCAGGGTCTCCTCCAGGAGTCCGGCTCGAGCGGACGGCTCGGCCGGTCGCCCCGAAGCCTCAGCCAGCTGTCCCCCGAGGACATCATCCCGGCTCATGGCCTCGGCAACTCGACTCCGGCGCTGGTCCCGCCAATGGACGGCCCGGTCAGGCTCCGGCCGACGAAGTCTTCTTTTCGAGCCAACTCTTCCTCTGTCCACGCTGATACCGCTGCCTCCGGCTCCGGCTCATCGAAGAGCGGCCGAGGGTTCCTTTAACTAAGCAAGAGAAGCCTCGGGCGGCAAGGCCGACCGAGCCGAGGGACTCCTATGCCTCCGGGATACGGATACCGCACTCGTCACCTTCGCACGAGGCAACTCACACTTGGTGAAGCGTTTCAGATAGCTGAAAGGCGAGTCCTAGTGCTCGAAATGAGCGAAAACACGGCTTCACGCCAAAAATACATACATGTTCAGGCCCCGACAGCCACAATGAACAAACACCAGCACTGAAGGTGCCATTACAAATGGAACTCCAGTTCCGCCCCCGCGGGTACGAACAACCCCCCACATTGGGGGACCCGCGGGGCGACAAGGGTCCAAGTGGCTCACCACCGCCCGCTCCGGCAGCAGCGACAACGACCTCCGCTCTAGGTGGCCAAACTGCAGCGACGATGGCCTCAGGGCGGACGCCGCTATTACAATGTCCTCGCCCACGTCCCCACTCGAGGGGCGAGGACAAGCTATCAAAGCCAAAGAGCCAGAGGCCCGGAGCGCGAATGGTGGCGGTGACCCCATCGGCGACGGGGACTTCTTCAGCCGCCACCACCTTAGCGCCGACGACGGAAGCCATCTGCCCACCGGCACATCCCCACTCGGATCCTCCCGGACGAGCGAAGCACCGACTTCCGCGCAGAGGCGATGTACCGGGGCAAAGGCAGGACAGCCCCAGAACACGAACGCCGCCCTAGCAGCACGCGACGTCTTGGGCGGTCCCCCAGTGCGCGCGGCGCGACAACCGCTCTCGCGGCGGGAGGGGGCACCGGGAGCCGAGCCAGGCCAGCTGAGCCAGCGAGCCCAACACGCTGAAGCTGACGACGCTCGCCGCCGACCAGCCCCGCGTTGTCGAAGTCCGACCCTCCCGCTAGGCTGGTGAGCGCCCTCTCCCTTGAATGCTGAGGGAGAAGGTGACCCACGAACCCGCACGGGAGGTATAGCTCCGGCTCAGCCCGGCCTCCTCCCCAGCCAGGATGACGAAGATCCTTGAAGCTGAGGGCGGGACCAAGATCGCAGCCCGGCTCGCTTCTCCCCACCACCGACCTGTTGGTCACCGTCTTGGGTGACCACCGGCGAGGGGATGCAGCCGGGCTGCCTAATGAAAATCCTTGAAGCCAAACGATGGCTGAAAGGTACCAACTTCCGCGAAGTTGCGTTCCCCCAACGACGACAAGGCAGAAGAACCGCGGGCGCCCCCCCATCTGGGGGCTCGGAAGGTGGAAAGACACGATGCATGAGGGGAGTGCGAAGACATGGTTGCCTTTCAAGGGGGTCACCCTCCTTTTAAAGGCAACTCCCCCCACTTGCGTCCTCAGCCGTCGCGGGCTGAGTCTACTCCAACACGCTCCAAGGTCCTCCCCCTACGACACGGGGGCTAGGTCCCACGCGTCATGCAAGCTGGCCTAGGACAGACGAAGCCAAACCACCGCGGACGGTGCGCACAACTGCCCAGCGGTTACGAGCATTCCTCCACTTTCGCCCAGGCCAGCGGGTGAAAGGGCGGACCCGACAGTGCCAACCGAGCACATCGGTCACGGGTCAATCAGCCGTGGGAGAGGGCGCGACGGTCGATACGGCCAGAAATGGGCTGGCAGTAATGGCGGTGGCAGGCGGGCGGAAGCGGCAGTCAAGTCGTCAGCAAGCTCACGTCCCCTCCTGGCATAGCGAGAGGACCTTCTCCCACGGCGTGAAGGCGACGCGTCCGTGTTCCGTTCCTCGAATGGCTCACGCACGCACAACGACCGCCCCGTGAACCACTCGTCCCGTCGCATTAACTCTGCGGCAGGACAGGCGGCACCTTTGGCAGGCGAAGCAGGCGACGCTTCACCTCCGCCATAATGACCACGTCAAAAAAGGTGCGCCACGTCATCCGATTTTGTATCCTTTTCCGCTTCCTCTTTCTCTCTCTTGCCTCAGGGATCGGGAAAGGGGATACTCCGAAAGGGATCCTTCTCCGCGAAGGAAGCGGGCCCCGAGCCCCCCCTACTGATCAGAGGTTCGAAGGCTGGCCCCTCAGAAGGGTTCAACAGCCGCCTCAGAGCACTCGGGCTCCGCACCCACTACTGGTCAGAGGTTCGAAGGCCGGCCCCCCGGAAGGGTTCAACGGCCGCCTCAGGCCACTCAGGCTCCGCGTCCACTACTGATCAGGGGTTTGTAGGCTGGCCCACGAAGGGTTCGACAACCGCCTCAGACACAGAGCGAGGGATGACCCTGGGTACGTTCGATACATAACCGAGGCTCGGGCTGCGCTCCTGAGGTACCCTAGGACATTTCCGAGACCAACGGGAATGATTTTGTAACAGAATCCCACCAGAGGGAGGCATCGAGCCCTCAGACCCCGTCAAAAGGGGACCAGGTCTGGCAAATCACCCGCAGGTACTTTTGGAGCGCGCCTCCAGGCCACTAGCCAACCCCTAACAAATGGGGCACGGGCGTCCACTCGGATTACCCGTTAACAACTCACTGGAGACACCATGTTCGGTGCCCTCCGAGGGCAACATGGCGCTCCCCCTCCTCCTTGCGTAAAGGCGACGCAGGGGCGTATGTAAAAAGCCGAGTCTATCCCTGACCGTCCTCCCGTCTGTGCGGATGCTCGGGGGCTGCTCTCGCAAACCCAGCTCCGGC
Organism: Zea luxurians; assembly: GCA_029449295.1. Lineage (NCBI taxonomy): Eukaryota > Viridiplantae > Streptophyta > Magnoliopsida > Poales > Poaceae > Zea > Zea luxurians. The sequence continues at coordinate 61,700,858 of JAOPSE010000011.1, read as the reverse complement.
CAAACCGTTGACAGCGTCAACATACCAGCCCGAGAACTCAGGACTCGACTGTGCACCCGGGCCACGGCCAGTTCGCATACGGGAACAACAAGACCGGCCGAAGCATTACGAAACGTACTAAGACCTCGAAGGAGTAAAACTACTCGTCCGAGGCCTCGGGGGCTACACCCGGCGGGTGCGCTCGCGCGCACCCACCAGAACGAAACGCAACCGAGGAAGGCCGGCCCCCTTGCAAAAAAGTGCGACAAAAGCCTCCAAGCGAGTATCAACACTCCCTTCGAGGCTCGAGGGCTACTGTCGGGGACCATAATTAGGGGTAACCCAAGACTCCTAATCTCAGCTGGTAACCCCCATCAGCACAAAGCTGCAAAGGCCTGATGGGTGCGATTAAGTCAAGGCTCAGTCCACTCAAGGGACACGATCACGCCTCGCCCGAGCCCAGCCTCGGGCAAGGGCAGCCGACCCCGGAGGATTCACGTCTCGCCCGAGGACCCCCTCAAGCGACAGACACACCTTCGGCTCGCCCGAGGCCCAGTCTTCACTAAGAAGCAACCTTGGCCAGATCGTCACACCGACCGACCGTATCGCAGGAGCATTTAACGCAAGGATGGCCTAACACCTTATCTTGACACGCGCCCTTCAGTCGACAGAGCCAAAGTGACCGCAGTCACTTCGCCGCTCCACTGACTGGCCTGACAAGTAGAACAGCGCCGCCTGCGTCGCTCCGACTGCTGTGCCACTCGACAGAGTGAGGTTGACAGCAGCCAAGTCTGGCCTCGGGCGCCATAGGAAACTCCGCCTCGCCCGACCCCAGGGCTCGGACTCGGGCTCGGCCCCGGAAGACGACGAACTCCGCCTCGCCCGAACCCAGGGCTCGGACTTGGGCTTGGCCCCGGAAGACGACGAACTCCGCCTCGCCCGACCCCAGGGCTCGGACTCGGGCTCGGCCCCGGAAGATGACGAACTCCGCCTCGCCCGACCCCAGGGCTCGGACTCGGGCTCAGCCCCGGAAGACGACGAACTCCGCCTCGCCCGACCCCAGGGCTCGGACTCGGGCTCAGCCCCGGAAGAAGACGAACTCTGCCTCGCCCGACCCCAGGGCTCGGACCCAGTCTTGGCCTCGGATGACAGTCTCTACCTCGCTCGACCCGGGGCTCGGACTCGACCTCGACCTCGGAAGACAGACTCGACCTCGACCTCAGAGGAGCATCCACCTCGCCCGACCTAGGGCACGGACCGACCACGTCACAAGAGGGGCCATCATTACCCTACCCCTAGCTAGCTTAGGCTATGGGGAACAAGACTGGCGTCCCATCTGGCTCGCCCCGGTAAACAAATAATGATGGTGCCCCGCGTGCTCCATGACGACGGCGGCTCTCAGCCCCTTACGGAAGCAAGGAGACGTCAGCAAGGACTCGACAGCCCCGATAGCTGTCCTTCCTCAAGGCTCCAGTGCTCCTCCGACGGCCACGACATCACATGAACAGGGTGTCAAGACCTCTCCGGCTGCCACGACGGCATGTACTTAGGGCGCTAGCTCCTCTCTGCTAGACACGTTAGCACATTGCTACACCCCCCACTATACACCTAGGCCCTCTCCTTACACCTATAAAAGGAATGACCAGGGCTCTCTTACGAGAAGGTTTGCCACGCGGGAGGACGAGACGACGCGCAGAGTCCCTCGCTCTCCCCCACGCGGACGCTTGTAACCCCCTACTGCAGGCGCACCCGACCTTGGCGCAGGACAACACGAAGGCCGCGGGTTTCCCCTTTTGCCTGCCTCCCTCCTCTCTTCTGCCCCCTTCATGCTCCGTCTCGCGCCGACCCATCTAGGCTGGGACACGTGGCGACAATTTACTCGTCGGTCCAGGGACCCCCTGGGGTCGAAACGCCGACACCGCTCACCTTGTTGTACTCATCCCTGCACAAAGATGCTAGCAACATAGTGGTAGCTTGTGCATTCTTATGAATTTGCTCATTTATGAAAACGGGGTTGTCAGTATTATCAAAATGCTTTCCGTTTTCAACAATCTCCCAAATACTAGGATGGAGAGAAAATAGGTGACTACGCATTTTGTGACTCCAAAATGAGTAGTCTTCTCCATCAAAGTGCGGAGGTTTCACAAGTGGAATTGATAGTAAATGAGCATTAGAATTGAATGGAATACGAGAATAATCAAATGAAAAGTTTTGATTAACCGGTTTCTTTTTAGACGAGTCGTCGTCGTCGTCGTCTCTTGGTGAAGAAGAGGAGGCGTCGCTGTCATAGTAAATGATCTTCTTGATCCGCCTCTTCTTCTTCCCATCCCTCTTCTTGTGACTCGATCCTGAGTCAGTGGGCTTGTCGTCCCTTGGCTCGTTGAAGAGAGACTACTTCTCCTTGCCGTTGACCACAATCCCCTTTCCCTTAGGATCCATCTCTTCAGGCGATTAGTCCCTTAGATGAAGAGAACGACTCCGATACCAATTGAGAGCACATAGAGAGGGGGTGAATAGGTGATCCTGTAAAAATCAAAAACTAATAGCCACAAAACTTAGTTATGAGTGTTAGTGCGGCTAAGTGGCTTGAAGCGATCTCTTGCGAACACAGACAAACAAAGAGAGAGCAATCACAAGAGACACGCGATTTTTATCCTGTGGTTCGGCCAAGTGAAACTTGCCTACTTCCAAGTTGTGGCGTCCCAATGGACGAGGGTTGCACTCAACCCCTTTCAAGGGATCCAATGATCAACTTGAATACCACGACTTTTTTCCTTAGTCTTTTCTCCCGTTTGCGAGGAATCTCCACAACTTGGAGCCTCTCGCCCTTACAATGATGATCACAAAAGAAGCACAGAAGTAAGGGAGGGGAGAGCAACGCACACAAGACTCAAATCATAGCACAATCACGCACACAAGTCACAACTCAAGCTCAAAACACAACGCACGGAGTTCTCAACTCAAATGGAGCTCAAGTCACTATCTCAAAGAATCAAATGTGCGAAGTTGGAGTCTTAGAGTCTTAGAATGTTTCTTGTAAGCTTGGGTAGCTCCTCCATGCGCCTAGAGGTCCCTTTTATAGACCCAAAGCAGCTAGGAGCCGTTGGAGACCAACAAGGAAGGCCAAGATTGCCTTCTGTCGGGTGGCGCACCGGACAGTCCAGTGCGCCACCGGACAGTCACTATAGCTATCCGGTGCGCGATCTCCTTCTTTTCTGGCGCATCCGACCGTTGGTCCTCGGGATCGGTTGCCCCCCACCAACCGTTGGTGCGGGCCACACGTCGCACGAAGATTGTGTGGCTGACCGTTGGCTCACCGGACAGTCCGGTGCCCCACCGGACAGTCTGGTGAATTATAGCCGTACGTCGCCAAACTTTTCCTCAGAGCAGCCTGTTCACCAGAGTTCAGCCTAGCGCACCGGACAGTCCGGTGTGCCAGGCCGAGCTGGACTTTGGCTGCACACAGCCAAGTCTTTGCATTTCTTTTCTTCTCTTCTTTTCTCTATTTCTAGCACTTAGACAATATATGTTAGTACTCAAAACAATGTACTAAGTCTAAAAATGTACCTTGTTACATGATTTGCACTTCTTGCTTGTTTGGCACATAATCAACTCACTTAATATGTGTTGGACACATAATCACCAAAACATTATAGAAATGGCCCAAAGGCACATTTCTCTTTCAATCTCCCCCTTTTTGGTGATTTATGCCAACACATCAAAAGCAACACAGATAAGTGCAACATCGATGCAAATAAGGACCAAATTGTTTTTGACTCTAATTTGGCATGTTTGGATCATTCTTTTCCACCACTTGGTTTGTTTTTGCAAATCAAATTCATTTTCCTATCTCTAAGTCAAACTCACTTGTTTGGGCACAAAGAGAGATATTCTAATGGAAAAATTTATCAAGTGCAAAAAACTACCCCTTTTCCCATAATCATAAATTCTCCCCCACAAGAGACCAAATTTTGCAATAAGAGTATTTTGGACAAATCAAAAACTCTAACTCTACTATTTTCAAAATTGGTGGATCCGGCCTTTGCCTGAGCAAGGCAAGGACGAAGTCGTCGAGTGAAGGGTGGCGTGTTCGCCTTCGTCCCAACACGCGCCCAGTGCATCGCTCCTTGCCTCCAATCGTCCACCATAGCTCCTCAATTCGCAATTTCCCCCAAATTGATTTTCCGTGCCGTCGTGTGACCTCGAGTCGTGGCCAGCCATTTCCAGGTCCCCTCTCATCCGCGTAGTCCGTGTTTTAGTACTCCCACATGCTTGTGATGCTTGTCGGCCTGGCCGGTTAAGCTATACTACGATAGAACATTAGAAACGCATTAAGAATGTCTCCAACTCTGCGGGTATGCGTGAACCGAGCCCTTGAGTGGTGTTCAGGTTGAATTAGTGTGTCCCAGTAGATCGCCAAAGTCTGAATTCAGTGTTAGCCAAGTTAGGGCGCCGGTAGTTGCGTATCCTGGCCGGTACAAGTTCGCCGGAGGGCGCGCTCACCGACGTTCACCATCGTGGACCGAGTGTTGTGAAGAAATAGAAGTCTAGGGGACTTAGTGCAAACATTAGAGAGACAGTGAAATAGTGCCAAGGGTTCTTTACCAAATATTCGAATAGCAGGGGTCCTCTATGCAAGATCGCCAGCGCAGGGGCGGGCGCGCGCGCGTTTCCCCGTTCGTGGGCTGGCTTGGGCTGATTTGAGCCCATCACTTTAATCTTTTCCCTTTTTCTTTTTCTGTGAGGCTTAGGAATTTGTAGGAAAATTCTAGAAAAGTGATAAAATCATGGGACCAATTTTACTAGACTACTAGAGATATGCTTATTTAAGACACACATTTTAAAATAGATATCAGTGCATTTTATAGAAGTGTCTTATATCATATGGTGATGAGTATGGTAAGACAGTTCGTTGGAGATCCGTCTTTAATAAAGAAGTGGTTTAGGACATTTACATCGTAATAAATGTCTTATATTGATTTAAGACCAATTGTTATTGAAAACCATCTCAAATAAATATACCATTTTAGTCATTAAGATTGCAATAATTGTCTTAGATTTTGGTTAGTATATTAGACACTTCTGTATATGAAACCATCTCAAATAAAGATATTATTAGAGTCGTCTAGACTATAAGGACCGTCTTAGATGTTAGTGAGTGTTGGGGACTTGTTCTCAAATGCTATGAATTAAGAACAAGACAACACAGAAAAATGGTTGATAGTTAGAACCCTTCGTCCTTCGAAGCATTATGTCCCTTAGGATATAATGATCTTCAGACGAAGGATGTGAACGACATTTCAATACATATTAATGAAGGAAGAAGCATATAAAACATGAGAAATAATATAAACAATCATATGGCATCATTGATATCTTCAAATTATATTATTATGAACAAACGTAAACAATATCGAATTACATTTATACCTTTGGCTTGACAGAAAGCAAAGATCCAAGCGTGACGCGTGAGCAAATAAGGATTGGCATGAACAGTACGGGGGTACTGTTCATCTATTTATAGGCACAGGGCGCAGCCTGTGAGATATTACATTCATGTCCTTTACAAAAGATTACAACTATGACACAGGCTCTCATGGACTAATCGGTCATTTTATCTTTAAGACGATGCGATCCTTCGTCTTGAGACATGTTACTGTGCCAAAGCTTCATGGATGGTGGCTTCGGCGCTGCTTTTGAGAGGATCTACTGAAGGTATCTCCTCTTTCAGGATCTTCGGCGATGAAGCATACCCCCAACAGTAGCCCCTTCACGGTGCTAGATCATTTTTCATAACGAGCTTGATCCGTGAAAAAGTATCCTAGGCTTCGGAAAGCCGAAGATCCAAAAAACACCTTCCCTGAGCTCGTTGCCGAGAAACGATTAAAATATTTCGAGTGCGAAATAGTCCCACCATGCGTCGAGCATACGCGTCCTGGCGATTCATCTTCTCAAGTTCTGCGGCCCACCATTCAGTGAGTGCGGGCGACTGTTTATCCGGTGTAGAAGACTTAGCGATTCACCTTCCCGCCTGCGGCACTATATAAACAGACAGGTAGGTGTGAAGTCACCACAGCATTCATTGCTATTGCACTGTTTTGCTACCAAAATTTAACCATAGCCGAAGGTTGTTTATTGCACTCAACCGAAGCACCGCTTTTGCTTTTGCTTCGTCTCAAGAGGGAGCTTCAGCAAAATCAAAAAAGGTTAACAATTTCATCAAAGATTGTAAGAAATTCACTATCAACTGGCAAGAGTACGTTCCACCGCCAGGGTTACACATGACGGAGAAGAAGCCGAAGCTGCTGAAACTGCTTCGATTTCCGAAGTAATGAGACAGTCAGGGCTGGTAGTGCCAGAGGACGTTTCTGACGAAGGTGCACCTGCTGCCGAAGCTGAGCAAGTTGATGTTGAAGAAGAATACAGTGCCCTGCCATCTAAACCCAGCCACCTGGAGTTTGGAAAGTCTACTGTTACTGAGGATGATATGCCAAGATTGTTAAAGCTAGGGTATTTCAGTGAAGCCAAGAAGAAGCTGATTCGTTTTAGTGGAGAGGAGATCACCCCAAAGCCAGAAAAGGATGAGGTGGTAGTTTTTAAAAGCTTCTTTAAAGCAGGATTGAGATTTCCTTTGCATGAAATGATTGCGGATGTTTTGGAGAACTTCGGGATTTATCTTCATCAGCTGACTCCTAACGCCATCGTTAGGCTTAGCGTCTATATCTGGGCTCTCCGAAGCCAGCCGGTGGAACCACTAGTCGAAGGCTTCTGCCGGGTACATGAGCTTCACTATCAGACAAAAGCTAGAGAAGATGGGCTGCATTAAAACTTCGGGTGCTACAATTTTGCTTATCGCAAAGATGCAAAGTCTCCGGTTATTAGCTACCGTACCAAATGGCCAACTGGCTGGAAAGCTGAGTGGTTTTATGTTAAGGTTGATGAGAAAAAGGAGAAGCTGGTTCGGAGTCCATTGGACTTAATCTTCGGAGAAACTAGGCCCCAGTGTGACATGACACCGGGGGGACCATGTCAAATTGCTTTGGGCGAATTTCGAGTTGTTTCGGAGCATATTGGTACTAGGATTTGGTACAAGAATTCTTAGCTTATAGAGTATTCCCAACTTTGAAAGAATGGGACATGCTGAAGCTCAAAGAGGAAAAGAAAAAGAATGAACTTGTTCGGCTGCCCTATCATTTCAAGTTCAAGAAACACTTCAAAGAACCATGCCAAGAATGGTTGGAGATGATTGAGGTTATGTGCAATGAGATTTTGGGCAATTACACGAGAAAAGAAGATCAATTGATGACTGCAGCCTTCGGCACCTGACCGAAGCGAAGATTAAATCGGGTAATGGATGCTCTGAATTTTGAATATCCAAACTACGAGCGATTGAGCAAGGGCGCCGAAGGGCAAAAAAGAAAAAGAGTTGTCAGTGTTGTGGGCAGGCAGGCCGCTAGAATGGTAAAAGAAGATGAATAAAAACTAAAGAGGAGAAAACTGAGCCCTGAGCTGAAGGCAATCGCCCCGAAGAAGAGGAAAGCTACGGTCCCAAAGCAAAAGGCAGCTGATAAGGAAGAAGAGACTGCCTCAACACCTTCTGCTGCCGACATAGAAGAAATTCTAAAGGTAATGACTGAATCCTTGCCCATCAAGCTAAGTCCACTGGGGCCGCATCCGACGAAGCTTTTACAGAAGAAGGAGGAACCTTCAGCGATGAAGAAGTCTGCTGGGCCAAAAAAACGAAGAATTATTACTATGACAGAGGCCATTGAAGAAACACCACCACCAACTTCAGCGCCAAAAGCACCAGTTGTTGAGAGCGATGCAGCTACCGAAGCTGCACCTGCTGAAGCTGCAACTACCAAAGGTGCAAACTTAGAAACTACACTTTCTGATATTGATAAAATACTTCTGGACATAGCCACAGAAGAGGCTGTTACAGCCGCCGAAGAGACCATGGCCAGAGTGCCTGGGTAAGAGAAGGAAATAGCCGAAGATACTTCAGAAGGAGAAAGTTTCAACTTTCAAAGCTTGATTGGTCAAGAATTAACAAAGGCCAAGAAAGAAGAATTGAGAGATTTCGCCATCTCTTGGGGGTATCAGCTAGGAGCACTACTCTTTGGCGGCATTGACGACGAAAGCCTAGGTTGCCTCCGAGACCGAACCGGAGCAAAAGTTATCGGTACTCTATCGAAGAGTATTGGCTTACCGAAGCTTGAGACCGATATTAGCCGCTACCGACGACATCATATCGTCGGTAGTATATTCTATTCTAACTTCAAGGTAAAAACTTTTCTTTGAGTTTGCATTGTTTTTAACAACAAAGGTATTTTCTAACGAAGGTTGCTTCTATACAGAGTATGTTATTAAGCAAAGCTTTGAGGATGCAACAGGACCTTGAGGATAAAAAACACGAAGTTATAATTGAAGGGTTAGAGAGCAAAATAAGAGATAAAACAGCTACTCTTGAAAAGAAAGATTTTGAACTTCAGACAATGGAAGGTTTACTGGCAGAAGCTGAGGCCAAAATTACAAAGTTGGATAAAGAGCTTCTCTCAAAATCAGAGAGTTTCGAACAAGAAAAACAGAAATTTGATAAAAAGCTTGTGGCTGAGGCCGAAAAAAGTTCAAATTTGCAAAAATCATTGGAAGAGCTTCAAGATAAATGTCTGGAGTTTAGTAACCGATGCGTGCAGTGGCTAAGACAGATCTTCAACTCAGTTGGAGCCAGCTCTGATGAATTTAGTCCTTCGGTTGAAAACCTGCCAGGAACCTTCGAACACATTGAGGGCGAAGTTGATGCTCTTGATGAAGTTATAGCAGGTCACAGTGATTTCTGTGCCCTGCTAGCTTCTCAGGGCACAGCTGTTGCCTTCATGAAGTCTGGTTGCACGCATGGAAAAATTATTAATAGATCAACCTTCAGCTTATCACCAGTAGATCTGATTGATATCCCCAATCTAGCTCGAAGCATAGGAAACAGATTTATAAAGCAAATATGGACGAAAGGTGGGCGGAGCCTAGCTGGTGACGAAGCCCAGAGTTATCTCAAGCTGGTAATAAAATCATGCCTTGTGCTTACCTTTTCCTTGAAACTTGATTTTTTCTTATAATGCTTTGATATGTACAGGATGACAAAGCCGAAGAACACAGAGCCGAAGCCTAGCTGGTAATCCGAAGCTCAGCAGATGAAACGAAGCTAGAGTACCTAACTATGGAAAAATTCTAAGGAAACTTTTGTATTGACCCTTGTAAAGAATATTGTAACTTAAGAATTAGATTGTATTCGGTAAATTTGTTCATACCTTGTAATATATTTTTATCTTTCCATCGATGTATGAAATGCTTTGATGTGGTCGAAACCTGTATTTTTGAGCCAAAGGCGAAAAACACCTTCCCTTTTTTCGCACACAACAAAGCATAAATCTGCTTCTTGAAGCTTTATGCTTAGAACCGAAGCAACTGTCTGTATTTGTATGATATGATGATGATGATCCTATGTATGTCTAAATGAATGTTTATGAATGCAATGTGTGATGTAATGTTTCGTGCAAATGAATGCCCAAACACACACATCCGAAGCTTCATCCACAACCTTCATTCCCTTAGGAATACTTGAAATCTCTTTGCCGTTTATTTTTCGGCTGCACCGCTTATTTTTCGGTGTAAGTTCTGCATTCCCTTAGAAACATCTTTTGAACTTCTTCGCCTTCTATTTCGGCGGTATACACGTTGACTTTTCGCGCTTCGCCTTATATTTCGGCGGTATTCGCGTTGACTTTTCGCGCTTCGCCTTATATTTCGGCGGTATTTAGCTCTGCATTCCCTTAGGAACGACTTTTGAGCAGAAAACTTACGCTGCGCTCCCTTAGGGACGTCTTTTTGTAGCTTCGTCATGCTCTGCATCCCCTTAGGGACAACTTTCGAGCTTCTCTCTTCTTTTTCCTTTTTTCTCTGCACTCGAAGGTGCATGCCCAGATTTTACATTTACATATTTGGGGGATTTTGCTCTGATGGAGCTAAATAAGAAAAGAAAGATTACAAATTATGGCCCCATTAAAAACCTTTCTCCCCCTTTAGAAAGGAAAAGGGTACCATAGGAAAAATGAAAAAGATTACATCAAATTACATGTAGTATCGCCGAAGCTCGCCCGCATTCCAAGATCTAGGAATGTCCTTGTCGTCCATATCCTTCAATCTGTATGAACCGGGTCTTGACGAAGATACCATGAGGAATGGTCCGTCACATTTCAGTTGTAACTTGCCTACTATGTCTAGATTGGCCACTCTCCGAAGCACCAGATGACCTGGCTTAATGTTTTTTAGCCGAACCTTTCTGTCACGCCATTTTATTGTTTTGGCTTGGTATTTATTGATATTCTCCACATCATGAAGCCTAGTCCCTTCTATAGCATCTTTTGCCACAGAATAATCAGCTTCGTCCTCTGCCGAAGCTGCTGTTCTAATTGACCCTGTCTTAGCTTCTTCCGGAGTTATTGCTTCGTCACCAAACAATAACTTGAATGGCGTAAAACTTGTTGACCTTGATATTGTTGTGTTGTGGCTCCACACCACTTTAATCAACTCATCTGGCCATTTTTCTCTGGGCTGATTGAAGATTAACTTCATTATTCCCATCATTATGATACCATTTGCCCTTTCAACAAGTCCGTTTGACTCTGAATGTCTGACCGATGCAAAATGGATCTTGGTGCCAATCTGATCACAGAATTCCCTGAAAGCTTCGGCATCAAACTGTGTTCCATTGTCTACTGTGATAGCCCTCGGCACACTGAAACGACAGACAATATTTTGCCAGAAAAACTTCTAGACTGTGACCGAAGTTATTGTGGCCAACGGCTTCGCCTTAATCCACTTAGAGAAATATTCTACCACCACCACAACATATTTTAAATTGCCTTGTGCTAGTGGAAGTGGGCCTAGCAATTCAAAACTCCATCTTTGCAATGGCCAAGTGGGCTGTATTAATTGAGTAAGAGATGAAGGTTGCCTCTGATCTTTGGCACATTTTTGACAGCCTTCACACTTTTGGACTAGCTCTTCTGCATCCAAAGCTGCCTTCGGCCAGTAAAATCCTTGTCGAAAAACTTTTCCCAGCAAAGGCCTAGACCCAATGTGGGATCCACACAGTCCTGCATGTATCTCCTTCATCAGCTCTATACCTTCGGCTCTGGATAAACACTTAAGAAGTGGAGAGCAGACTCCATGCTTGTATAACTCCCCTCCTATTATTACATATGGTCTTGTTCTTGCCTCCATTCTCTTATTATAAGCTTCATCGTCTGAAAGGCAATTACCTTGGAGGAAAGATATAATTTCAGTCCTCCAATCTTCATTATGAACAGGAGATATAGTGAGCACTGCTCTTTCGAGGAGTTACACCGAAGGTGCTCTGATTGTTTCAAAAAACACTTCCGAAGGTAAAGGCAGCCCCTGTGCCGCTGACTTGGCTAACAGATCAGCGTGCTCGTTTTCTCCTCGTGGAATATTCTTAACAGAAAACCCTTCGAATGAAGCCTCAAGCCTTCAAACTGTATCCAGGTATTTCTCAAGCTTCGGATCTCTTGCTTTGCAACTCTTGTCGACATGTCCAGAAATAACTTGGGAGTCGGTTTTAAGGACCGCCCTTCTTATCCCCATTGCCCTTAACTTCTGAAGCCCCAAAAGCAAAGCTTCGTATTCAGCAATATTATTTATGCAGTTAAAGTTAAGCTTTACTGCATAGCATGTCCTGACTTTGGAAGGTGCAACTAAGACAGCAGCCGCACCTGCCCTGAAGGTTCCCCAAGAACCGTCGCAGAACACTGTCCAAGCTTCGACATCTTTATTTGCTTCTTCTTCCTGAGCCCCTGGCGTCCAGTCAGCGATGAAGTCTGCTAGCGCCTGGGACTGAATCGAGGATCGATGCACATAATCAATGCTGAATTTGTTGAGTTCTTTCTGCAGTCCACTTTCCAATCCTTCCAGTAGCTTCTCTGTTCCTCATGATGTCCTTCAGAGGCTGTGACGAAGGAACAATTATATGGATTGCTTGAAAATAATGCCGAAGCTTCCTGGAAGCCATTAAGACAGCATACAACACCTTCTCCAATTCTGTATAATTTTTCTTTGATAAACTTAGGACTTCGGAGACAAAGTATACTGGGGCTTGCTTTTTTATTTGTCCATCAAATTTTTCCTACACAAGCGCCGCACTTACTGTAGAGTGCGAAGCTGCTACATACAATAGTAACGGAGCCCCTAGCGCAGGTGGAGTTAATGTTGTGATATAAATCAAGTATTGCTTCAGCTCTTCAAAAGCTTTCTGTTGAGCTGGGCCCCACTGAAAGACTTCGTCTGACTTTAATATTTTAAAGAATGGCAAGTTTCTTTCTGCTGACCTAGATATAAATCTATTCAGTGAAGCCAATCTTCCTGCTAGCCGTTGAGCCCCCTTCTTTGTGCTCGATGGTTCCATTCGAAGGATAGCTTCGATCTTACTTGGGTTAGCTTCAATCCCCTTCATTGAAACCAGATAGCCAAGGAACTTGCCCTTCTTCACTCCAAAGACACACTTTTCAGGATTTAATTTCAGGCCAGCTTGTCTGAAATTAGCAAATGTTTCTTGCAGATCAGTGATATGATTTTCTTGCTTCGTGCTTTTTACTATGATATCATCGACATATGTTAGCACATTTCTGCCTATCTGGGAATGAAGGACTTTGGTCGTCATCCTGCTGAAACTGCCTCTAGCATTTTTGAGCCCCTCAGGCATCCGAAGATAGCAATAGGTTCCACTGGGAGTTATGAAGCTGGTCTTCGGCTCATCCTCCTTCTTCATCCATATTTGATGATATCCTGAGTAGCAATCCAGAAGACTCATAAGTTCTGACGAAGCTGCTGCATCCACAAGAGAGTCTATCCTTGGTAATGGGAATTCATCCTTCGGACAGACCTTGTTGAGATCCGTGAAATCAATACACATTCTCCATTTGCCATTGGCCTTCTTCACCATAACAGTATTGGGTTGCCACTCTAGATATTTTACTTCCCTGATGACACCAGCACTGAGAAGTCTTTTTACTTCATTCCAAGCACCTTCGGCTTTATCATCAGACATTTTCCGAAGCCTTTGTTTTCTAGGCCTGAAGGACGGATCGACATTGAGTGAATGTTCAATGACATCTCTGTTGACACCACAGAGATCGTTGGCTAACCATGCAAAAACATCTTTTTTGTTGAATAAAAACCTTATCAAAGTTTTCTCCTGCTCTTCAGATAATTGAGACCCCAGCAGTACCTTTTGCTCTGCTATGTCCTCACATAGAAGCATGGGCTTCGGCTGATTAGCCGAAGCGGCCTTCTCTCTTCTGTACTTGTACTGCTCACAGGCTTTAGCTCCATCTATATTATGGATGGCTTTTGAGTCTGTCCAATTTCCCTCAGCCTTTCTGGCAGCTTCCTGACTTCCGTGAATAGTAATAGGCCCTTGCTCTGAAGGTATCTTCATGCATAGATATGCTGGATGAAGAATTGCTTCGAAAGCATTAAGTGTTCCTCGACCAATGATTGCATTGTAGGGATATTCCATGTCAACAATATCAAACACAACCTGCTCAGTCCTTGTATTGTGGACAAATCTGAAGGTCACTAGCATTGTGATCTTTCCAAGTGCTACAATCTGCCTTCCTCCGAAGCCACAAAGAGGGTGTGTAGCATCATGAATCCTGTCCTCTGGCTCTTGCATCTGTCTGAAGGCCTTAGCAAATATGATGTCAGCTGCACTGCATGTATCAACCAAAACATTATGGACCAAAAATCCCTTGATGACACAAGATATGACCATAGCATCATTATGAGGATAATCCTTGAGCTGAAGGTCCTCCTGGGAGAAGGTGATTGGGATGTGGGACCATTTTGTCTTGATGAAGGGTCCCTGCACCCCAACATGTTGTCCTCTTCTCTGAGCCTCCTTCTTCTGCTTCTTGTTAGCTAGCTCTGAGCATGAACCGCCTGTTATCGGGAGCACTAGCTTTGTAGCCGAAGCATCTTCAGCTTGCTTATTGGAAGAAGCCATCAACTCAATCAGTGGAAGTGAGTTCACCAGAGGTGGGCGCCAATGTTGGGGACTTGTTCTCAAATGCTATGAATTAAGAACAAGGCAACACAGAAAAGGGTTAATAGTTAGAACCCTTCGTCCTTCGAAGCATTATGTCCCTTAGGATATAATGATCTTCAGACGAAGGATGTGAAGGACATATCTTCGACATTTCAATACATATTAATGAAGGAAGAAGCATATAAAACATGAGAAATAATATAAACAATCATATGGCATCATTGATATCTTCAAATTATATTATTATGAACAAACGTAAATAATATCGAATTACATTTATACCTTTGGCTTGATAGAAAGCAAAGATCCAAGTGTGACGCGTGAGCAAATACAGATTAGCGTGAACAGTACGGGGGTACTGTTCATCTATTTATAGGCACAGGGCGCGACCTGTGAGATATTACATTCATGTCCTTTACAAAAGATTACAACTATGAGACAGGCTCTCATGGACTAATCGGTCATTTTATCTTTAAGTCGGTGCGATCCTTCGTCTTGAGACATGTTACTGTGTCGAAGCTTCATGGATGGTGGCTTCGGCGCTGCTTTTGAGAGGATCTGCCGAAGGTATCTCCTCTTTCAGGATCTTCGGCGACGAAGCATACCCCCAACAGTGAGTATACTAGACATTTCTAAATATGAACTCGTCTTTGTATGATATTTATGATAAGACATCTTGTTAAAAAGCATAGTAAATAGTGAATCCATTTTAGTTTGATCATATATATGATATAAAATGTAAAACTTATCTTTATAAATTGATATAGATGGTATAATAGACCCACATGTGACTCGATCATTAATGTGTCACATAACTGACCTAAGTCATCATTTTACTTTAATTCCTATCATTTACATACCATAGGGTTTAGGAAGGTATACACACATGCTAAATATATCAGTGCTTTTTATATTTACATTATCAAACTCCAAAAACCAGACTACTTCAGAGATTCAGACTAAAAAACACAACGTCTAAATGATTCCTTCTAATCGGGTTCCTTAAAAGATGATCCCGATTCACTCGCTCTTGGCATTTCACGGGTGTCAAGTGTCAAAATTCCACCATGCGACGATGCGTGTTGGCCTCAATTTTACAGACACCCTTTGAGTTCTCGTAAATCAACATGCAGTCCTCGCACCAACCCCAACCACATTCGGTTGGGTTGGGCGCCCCCTCGGCCCTCGCAGTCCCCTTGCACCCTTCTCACCCAAACCCTACAGTCGCCTCCTGCTCCTGCTCCTCCTCCGCCGCCGCTCCTTAGGGTGAACCCATCGTCGCCCCGCCTAGGCCCACAGCGCTCTCCTCCGCCTATGAGCTAGGCGCCCCTCTTAGTCGTGTGCAGAGTGAGCCCCTGCCATGGCGGCTATTTTTTTGCGGGTGTGAGCTCCGCCCGCCGGCGGTCTTGGACGTCGTGGCTAGGCTCCTACCACCCCTCCCTCTTCCTGGGACTCCATGCTGCCACCGCCACATGACACTACGCATCCACTCTTTTTCCTCCCCTCGCTCTCGATGGTTGGCGTCCGCTCCCTCAGCGCCTTCGCCTATGCCTGGCTCCCGCACTTGTCGGCACCCCGATGGAGATGAATGAAGAAAGGAAGGTCAGCTTACTAGGACTAGCAGATATATCATCGGCCTCGATTAGAGGATTCTCATGGGCTCCCTTGATTTCAAATCCAGGAGTGAAGAAGTTTACGCATGTGAAGGAACCGCCCGAATTATTCCAACTTAAGTGCCTGAGTCCCACCTTAGAGGCTAGACCACACTTAAATAGGAATAACACGTCAGTCCCTCGGATCTAGTCCGACGAGGCCACTAACAGGATCAAGTACCACGTACTCACTTGATGGTGAGGCATAGAGCAAATACAATAAAACATAAAACCATACATTAAGGAGTATTAAATTTATTACAACATCATCGGAGTTTAGCAAAAGTAGTGATCATTGTTCGGAATGCAGCGGAATAAAACTAACGATAAATAAACGGAGGATTGGGGAAGCCTGTCCCATCACTCCTCATGCTCCTCCTTTGCCGAGGCAGGGTCCCACTCGACTGTCCAACCCGGTGGCAAGGTGGACGGCCAAGTCACTCCAGCAACCATGTCCTCCAGAGAACCTATAAAAATTGTGCCACAAGCAAGGCTGATTATACTAATACTCAGCTAGACTTACCCGGTGTGAGGAGTCTACTCCTCTACCTCTAGACATGCAGCTGTTTGGCTGAGGGGTTTGGTTTGCCAAAAGCACTAGCTGAGTCTAAAATCAAATTTTAGCTTTTCAAGTTTTAGTGTGACTCTCTTAAGACTAAATGTGTACCTAGCTAATCATACATGGTATCAAACATTTAGCAATCAACATCTTTTGCCACGTCAACTCATTTCCACTTATTACTCAATGTAGTACAATGGATCAAGCAGTCTCATTAGCTACGAGAAGCAGACGATTCGAATCGAGTTTTTATCCTTGCAAGGTAAACCTAAACACACGACGTGGCGAGGCACTCCATCCCCACACACATCAATCGTCCCCATCGATTCCCTGGCAACAGATCAGGGCTCACCGACTTGGCGTACAATGCCTCACTGACCCCGACTGCCGTCGTGCAGTGACCGCACTTGTACCCACCAAAACCGGAATGGGAGACCACGTCTCAGGTCGCGTGAGGGGTAAAGTCTGTGGGCTAGTTCACTCAGGTACTAGGCTTACCGATTTACCATATTTCTCGGCATGTGTTTAGTACGTTCAAACGCTTGACACAGGTATCCGCACGTTAATCCTTATTCCAATTTCATCTCGTAGACCAAGCATCCCCATGGATCCGTGTCCACAGACCATCATCATTTTGATATAAAAATGGATACAAACAATTCCTGACCTCGCGTGAGTGCTAGAAAAATCACTCGACTTCTACCAAGATCCCTAATTAGCATAGCAGCTACTTGACCTAGCATACTAGTATCCATCTCAAAACGAAATCCTGAGTTCATGCAACTAGGATTTCAGTCAACTCCTACACTTAAATGCACAATACAAACCTACAAACATTAAGTGTAGTAAAATAGCATATATAAACGGTTATGCATAAAACCGGGGCTTGCCTTCCAAAGCTGGGGCAGGCAGATCCTCGATGGTAGGCTCTGGTGCTAGATCCTGGGCTACCTCCTAAGCAACTCCTTGCTCCGGCACGAGGATGTATTCCCCGTCGGCGAGATTACAGTCTATCGAATGCAATGCATAAGATATATGAATAAAAATGACATGAACAATTGTAAAGGTTATGCATAGTAAAACAGTGTTAAATTTAGTGTTTCTCTCTAGGGTTCCTTTTTGACTATACTTAAGGGTTTTGTATTTTCATCTATTTCCCCCAAGGTTCCCCTTTCTCTTTCTACTGCTCCTTATCAAGCAGTTTTGAACCATCATGGTTAGTTAACATTTTTCAAAAATGTCATAAAAATTACAGTGGGTAAGTATTGATAATTGTGGGTTTTTCTAAAAATTTGAGGTGGAGATTAATTCAGATGCTTCTTGTGCAAAATTAACAAAAGTAAGGGTAAAAGGGGCACTTTTCACTATAGCTCTGATTTAGGTGAGGTCTCTGTACTAAATTATATTTTTACCAAGATTCATAGGTGATAATAGGCCTCTGTGTTAAAAATCATAGAAAAAGACCAACTGGATATTTAGTTGTGATTTTCTAAAGTTTAATGCCAAAATGGTACTTACAACTAACTTGTTAACTGAAAAATATCAAACAACAGAACTCATATTTTTCCTACATTCATAATGACAAAATATTAGTTATCCCAAGGCTGAGGGTGGTTTCTCCTCAGGATTATTTTTCTAGGATTTTTCTAGGTTTTCCTTATTTTCAAAAAATAAAAGGCAGTGCATTTCTTTTGTACTAACCAAGGGTCTGACAAAATTTTCCATTGAACTATGTTAAGTAAGTGAGCTAGCAAAAATGCGGTTGCCCCCTAGTTCTTATTTTAAATTCCCTTTTCTATTTTTCTTAGCTTTGAGTCTAAATGAGTTTAAATGGGAAACCCTTCCTTAATTTGGTGTACTGAGGGGTGTACCATTTTTAAACAGAGTATGGAGTGGTTAAGTATTTCCTTGATTTTTCTTAACCCTAGTCTAACAGTGTAACTATTTTTCCTATTTTATTTAGCTTTTGGCCAGATCACTATTTAAATCAAAACTTTGAAATCTTCTGCAACACTTAGGGGTTTTGTATTTTTCCTAAGTAGTTCACATTATTTAGAACCTAGCAAAATTGGTTTGACTAAATTTGGACAAATAAAACTGATGTTATGAATTTTACAAGTTCTGTTTATATTTAAATGAGAATTGTTTAAAAGGTTTTCTGAAACACCAGTTTACACCGAGGACCCTGAGTTTCTCTCAAAACAATCCTCTAACTTATACCCCTGCGCAACTATTCATTTGAGCCACTAACACTTCAAAAACCCCCCTAACTTCTTTTCGTTCTTCCCCGAGGTCCCTCCCCCCTTTTGAATAGTACCCATGGGGAGAAAAAGGGCGGGGCGGCTTACCGACGGCGAGGGAGGTCCGGCGAAGGGCAGGGTTGGCTTGGTTGGCCGGTCTACGGTGGCGGGTGCTCGGGCGGCCGCTGGCACGCGGTGTGCAGGGCAAACTCCGGCGATCTCGTGCTCCGGAGAGGTCGAGAGCGCGCGGGGGCGTACGATTGAAGCCTTGGCTGGCTTTATAGGCGCGGGCAGTGGACACGGGCGTGGCTTGGCGTGGCGTGGGGCGTGCGGGTTCGGGCGCTGGGCGTGCTCTAGAGCGTTCAGGGCGTGTCGAACACGTGGAGGTGTTCTTCTACCCATGTTCAAAAGCTTGCTGAGATCGCAAACGTGCGAATCTTGGCAAAAACCGGGCGCAGAGCTTTTCCTGGCACTTAGGGCTGTCTCTTGTATGTGAGTTCCAATGGCAGATATGCCCTAGGGAGGGAGATTTGCGGACGCCAAATCTAGGTTGTCTCACTGTCCGCCCCGAGACAAAAGTGATGTCAAATCATGTCAAATGGTTTTGGCTCGGGTTCAAAATTTTCCAGTGGTTTCCTTAGGTAGTTTGGCACCTTTTTGGTATTCAGACCAAGTGGTTTTGGCGCCATTTACTAAGTGAACACACTTGATCTTTAGATTAGGGTTAAAATTTAACATAGAGAAGATTAGAGAGTTCTAGTGTGCTCTCTACTTAATGAGTGGATTTGGGGTCTTTTGAGGGGCCTTTTTGTAATGTTTCCCCTCTGCATTTTATAAACTTTAGTGTGTGCTTAAACTTGGGTTAAGATTTGAAACAAGGATTTGCCATTTAATTAGCTTGCCCATCAATCCCTTGCTTGGAAGTTTAGTGCCTTTAGGGTCTAGGGTTTAACCTCCTTTGCCCAAAATGACAATTGCTCAAAATGTTTGGGTAAAACTTTGGTCATTAATATACCTTGGTTAATCCATGGTCTCCAAGGTCTTGGGGTCTCCCTCTCCCCACTTAATCACATGTGATAACAAGTCATTAGTGCAAGTATGAAGCCAGTGCCTTGGTAACACCTGAGGTGTTACAGCCCTCCCTCTTAAAGGAATCTCGTCCCAAGATTTTGGGTAGGGATCCTTTAGAGTGGTACCAAGAAGGTGTGCTGGTGTGCTGCTTTTTTTCCTTTAGCCAAGTTTCTCTAGTTAACTGCTCTTCGAATGTCATCCTATTTGCAACTTCAGAAGGAAGTCCTTTTAAAGTTACTTTCAAAACTTACTTTACCCTTAACAACTAGGTTTTTCTTATATTTAGATTCAAAGGGCAGGTGGGGGTGGGGTTCTGGGTTACGTACCGACTCCTTTAGGCAGAAAGTCGGGGAAGCGCGAACATAGAAAATCCTCAGTCTCCCAGGTAGCCTCTTCTACTGAATGGTGGCTCCACTGAACCTTATACATCTTGGTCGACCTTGCTCGGGTTGATCTCTCCTTTTGGTCTAGTACCTTGATGGGGTGCTCTTGATAAGACAAGTCTAGTTCTATCTCCAACTCTTGTTCAGGTAGCACTTTCGTGGGTAAGCGGACACACTTTCGTAGCTGAGATACGTGGAACACATCATGAACTGCTGACATATGGGGTGGCAACTTCAATTGATATGCTACAGGTCCACAAGTTTCTTTGATCTCATAGGGTCCAATGTAGCGAGGAGCTAACTTGCCCTTGATTCCAAATATCTGAACACCCTTTGTGGGTGACACCTTAAGGTAAACATGATCTCCCACTTCAAACTGTAGAGGTTTCCTCCTCTTGTCATGATAGCTCTTTTGCCTGGCCTGAGCAGCTTCTAGGTTCTTCTTAATGACTCTAACCTTCTCCTCTACTTCAAGTACCAAGTCAGGTCCAAATATTTTCGTTTCTCCAGCTTGTGACCAATTTAGCTGTGTCCTACACCTTCTCCCATACAAGGCCTCGAAAGGTGCCATCTTTAGGCTGGACTGGTAGCTGTTATTATAGGAGAATTCTACCAATGAAAGACACTTGTCCCAATTCTTTCCATAGTGCAACACACATGCCCTCAACATGTCCTCGAGAATTTGATTCACTCTCTCTGTCTGACCATCTGTCTGAGGATGGTAGGCTGAGCTCCTAATTATAGTGGTTCCAAGTGACTTTTGGAGCTACTCCCAAAAGCGTGCCACAAACAGTGCTCCTCTGTCAGATACAATAGTCTTCGGAATTCCATGCAAACGCACTATTTGATCAACATAGATTTCTACATATTTCTCTGTCTTGTGGGTGGTATGAACTAGCAAGAAATGAGCCATCTTGGTCAATCTATCCACAATGACCCAAATAGAATCGTGGTGCCGAGAGGTATTGGGCAAACCCACGATGAAATCCATGCAAATATCCTCCCATTTCCAAGATGGTATGGGAAGGGGCTGTAAATTGCTTGATGCCTTCAAGTGGCTGGCCTTAACTCTTTGGCAAGTGTCGCATTCAGATATATACTTAGCAATTTCTCTCTTCATTCTGGTCCACCAGTACAAGGATCTGAGATCATGATACATCTTGTTACTGCCGGGGTGCATGGAGAATTTGGAAAGGTGAGCTTCATCCAATATTTTCTTTCTAAGCTCGAGGTTCTTGGGAACAACCAATCGATCTCCAAACCATAGAATTCCTTTGTTGTCCTGACAGAAGCATCTGTATTTGTCCACCTTTTGTCTGATCATTTCCTTAATGACTTGAACACCCTTGTCACCGATCTGCGCCATGACTATTTGCTCATGTAAGGTGGGCTCCACTGAGATATATCTCAAGGTTCCTAAGGGAATGACTTCTAGGTTCAATTTGCATAACTCGTCACACAGAGTGGGGATTTTTGCATCCATATTCACACAGTTGCACTGGGCCTTTCGACTTAAGGCATCTGCCACAACATTGGCCTTGCCAGGATGGTAATCCACTTCCAAATCATAGTCTTTGATGAGTTCCAATCATCTTCTCTGCCTCATATTGAGATCAGCCTGAGTGAAAATATATTTGAGACTCTTATGATCAGTGTAGATATTACAATGAGCTCCCATCAAATAATGTCTCCAAATCTTGAGAGCATGAACTACGGCAACCAATTCCAAATCATGTGTGGGGTAATTCTGCTCATGAGGCCTGAGTGCCCTGGATGCATAGGCAATAACTCTGTTGTCTTGCATAAAGACACATCCTAATCCAGTGCCTGAAGCGTCGCAATAAACCTCAAAGGGTTTGGTGTTGTCCGGCTGAGCTAGCACGGGTGCTGTTGTCAAATGTTGCCTTAGTGCATGAAAGGCATCCTCACATTTCTAACTCCATTCATACTTTACTCCTTTCTTAAACAACTCAGTCATTGGCTTGGCAATCCTGGAGAAATCCAGAATAAATCGTCGATAATACCCTGCCAATCCTAGAAAACTCCGAATCTGTCGCACAGTGGTAGGAGGTTTCTAATTCATCACCTCTTGCACTTTTCAAGATCAACCGATACCCCATCTTGAGAAATGGTGTGGCCCAAGAACTTGATTTCCCTCAGCCAGAATTCACATTTGCACAATTTAGCATACAACTGATGGTCGCGCAGTCTCTGAAGTACGGTATGCAAATGCTTAGTGTGCTCGGCTCCATTCTTGGAATAGACCAATATATCATTGATGAAGACTACCACAAACTTGTCCAGCTCTTGCATAAATACGGAGTTCATCAAATACATGAAATAGGCCGGGGCATTGGTCAGTCCGAAAGACATCACCAGGTACTCATAAAGCCCATATCTGGTAGAGAAGGTCGTCTTCGGAACATCATTGGCCCGGATTTTTATCTGATGATAGCCAGAGCGAAGGTCTATCTTGGAGAATACTTTGGCTCCCACCAACTGGTCAAACAATACATCAATGCGGGGCAACGGATACTTATTTTTGATTGTTACCGCATTGAGAGGGCGATAGTCCACACACAATCTCAGACTCTCGTCTTTTTTCACAAATAAGGTGGGACATCCCCATGGTGAAGTACTTGGGCGAAGAAATCCCTTGTCCAACAATTCTTGCAACTGCTTTTTCAATTCTGCCAATTCTGCTGGAGGCATCCTATAGGGTCTCTTGGAGATAGGTGCAGTTCCGGGTTGCAACTCAATTGCAAACTCTATGTCTCTATCGGGTGGCATCCCTGGCAATTCATCTGGGAAAACATCGGGGTACTCACAGACCACTGGAATTTTCTCTATAGGTGACTCTATCATGGTAAAGGCACAGGAACGGGTACAACCCTGGTTAGGCAAATACAATATAGTCTCACCACATGTAGGGGAGTGGATCTCAATGGCCCTTGCTGCGATGTCAATTACTGCCTGATGCCTTGATAAATAGTCAGTTCCTAAAATGATGTCCACACTCTCCAATCCCAAGATGAGGAGGGTGGTTTTAATGATCAGACTACCAAACTTTATAGGCACATGCCTGTTGATTTGATAGGTGGCAACCCTACCCCCCTCCCCCGGTGTTGAAATTGTAATACCTTCATTGGTATGATGGAAAGGTAACTGGCATTTGGCACTAAATTTTGCACTGATAAAACTGTGTGATGCACCAGAATCAAAAAGAATGATTGCAGGATAATTCAGAATGGAAAAGATACCAGTCATGACGGGTGCTCCCTCTGGAATGTCAGCCATGGTGGTGAAGTTCAGCCTGCCTTGCCTCACTTGCACCTTCTGCCTCCTACCTTGGTTCTGATTGCAATTATGCCCCTGCCTCTGCTGGTTCTTGGGGCAATTCTTGGCGTAGTGTCCGGTGCTGCCACAAGTGAAGCATCTGTTGTCATTGGCCTGACAGTACTATGACTGCGGCTGATTGTTGTTCCTCTGAACTGGGGGCTGAGAATGTTTGGGTGCCTGTTGCTGCTGTTGTGGTCGGATCACCCATCGTCCCTGCTGCTGTTGTGGCCCCCTGCCCTGGATGTTAGATACAATCCTAAAGCACTGAGGCTGAGCTGAAGGTCCTGCCACAGGGGTCTTCCTCTTCTTTTCTGCCTGACAGGCTGTGATGCAGTCCTCCTGGGAAATGGCCATGTTGACTAATTCATTATAGCTGTTGGCCCTGACTGTGTTGAGATGGTCGCGGAGCTTAGTACTGAGTCCCCTCCTGAACCTATCCCTCTTCTTCTCATCACTGTCTGCATGATATCCGGCATACTGGCATAGGTCATTGAAGGCCTGAGCGTATTGCAACACCGTACGATTCCCCTGAGTGAGTGCTAGAAACTCATTAAGCTTGTGGTCCATAATGCCTGCTGGTATATGATGCCCTCTAAAAGCTGCCTTGAACTCTCTCCATTCGCCCACGTGGTCAACTGGCTGCATAGCAAGGAAGTGATCCCACCATGTCCGCGCGGGTCCGCGAAGCTGCTGGGTGGCAAACCTCACCTTAGTCACATATAAACAAACTCCATTTAGTAGTGGAAACTTGGATTCCACTACCCTAAGCCATACATCAGCATCCAGTGGATCCTCTGCCCGAGTGAACAATGACGGTTGAGTGCTGAGGAACTCCTGATAAGTGGCTGCTGCTCGGAGACGCTGATGGTGATCACCACCACCGTAATGCTAGGGTGGCGGCTGACGCTGAGCCAACTGTCGCAGAATCTCATTCTGCTGAGCCATCAGCTCTTACATGGTAGGAGGCGGTGGCGAGGGTGGAGGAATGCGCTCATTCTGTCCACGACGCGCTCTTCCTGCCATCTGAAAAATTAAGGATGCTCTCAACATTATACTTCTGATGTCAGGGTTCATACGTTGTGAAAGGTTCGAAAGGGTGAAACCAATATTTTCTTGCATAATTCATAAAAGATACTACGTGGCATAAAACGTTTCTTCATAAATTAAAGCTGACATCACTCATCATCCATACTTCCAAAAGAGTTTGTTACGATTACATCAGTGACCCAAAAGACTCAACTCTGTCTAGCCTAGTACCCCAAGGGTGCAAAACCTAAGCTAGCTTCGAGGAGTTCCACCGCCACACACTTCTAACCCTATCCCTGCAACCTATTGAGCAAACGAGGCAACGCTTGACTCGGGGGAAGGTGGTATCCCTGAGCCAGCAGTGTCCAAACTGGATGCAGGCTTCGGCTCCTCTCTTCCCTCGATGTCAACATCCTCATTGGCCTCCATATCCTGAATCTCCTGATGGTGCAAATCCAAGTGATGGTTAGCTTCCGCAAGTTGCTGCTGTGTGTTTATAAGTTGATCCTCGAGAACCTTGATGGTGTTCTCCCTGGCTCCCACTAGCTCCTCAAGTTCCTGAATCTGGGTGGCCATCTGTTCCACCTCAAGGTCTTTCTCCACCAGTTTAGTGGACAGGTCTACCACAAGATCCTCTCTATTGTCTAGGGTGATCTTGGTAGCCTCCAACAATGCCATTAGCTGAGACATTGCCTCTCCTCGCAGCACTTGCAGACGATACAGGGCATTCATGCACCGCACCGTGAGGTGAGCAGTCTACCCTGGGTATAGAGCCCATATATCCTTGGCATGTTCCACTCAGTCTTTCCACATTGGGTCGTCCTCCTTGTCAGCGGGGAACAAGCCAATGGGGTGAGTAGACAGCTCCAAGGGGTGAAAGCCACAGAAGGTCGTCAGCCCATGGAGAGCAATGGCCTCGATACTGTCTTCAGCCCAATATCCGAAAGACTCAGAGTCCAACGAACGCCATCCTGGCTGTAAGGGATGAGGCTCTAGGGTCATCCTCACCCTATAGCGGGGCACCTGGTGCTTCTCGAACAGTTGCACCACGTACTGGGGAGGCGTCGTATAACTGGCTCCCTGAAGTACCTCCCACAAGATGCGGCAAAAGCCCTCTCGTGCAAGCCCGTCCGTGTGGGATTGTGCATTCCCTCCTTCCGAGGATTCGTGAGAAGTCATCTATGCACGGGTAAGCGTAAGCGGAAAAGAAAAAGAATTATAAAATAAAAGGGGATCAAAGCTTGGCCTATCGAAGGTTACGATAAGGTCACTGAGTGTACTTAATCTTTCATTATCTTGTATTTAAGTTCTTACCCAATTACCAAGTAGTTTAATTAAAGGATGCATGCATACTCGTCCTACACGACCTCACATCAACCTATAGGGAATAGGGAAAACCCATCCCTGATAGTAGCCTGTAGGGCTCACTCAATTAGCCACCTAGCTACCCTTCTATGATCATAAGGCTTCACATCCTAGGTCTATCATTATCGTCCTGACGATCTATCCAACATTTGTTTCTAACCAGTTTTACTTTTGAAAGGATGGTATTTAAGGTTTATTGATTCCTCTGTGGTAGTACAAGCTTCGATACCAGCTGTGGTGGAACCGCCCGAATTATTCCAACTTAAGTGCCTGAGTCCCACCTTAGAGGCTAGACCACACTTAAATAGGAATAACACGTCTGTCCCTCGGATCTAGTCCGACGAGGCCACTAACACGATCAAGTACCACGTACTCACTCGATGGTGAGGCACAGAGCAAATACAATAAAACATAAAACCATACATTAAGGAGTATTAAATTTATTACAACATCATCAGAGTTTAGCAAAAGCAGTGATCATTGTTCGAAATGCAGCGGAATAAAACTAACGATAAATAAACGGAGGATTGGGGAAGCCTGTCCCATCACTCCTCATGCTCCTCCTCTGCCGAGGCAGGGTCCCACTCGACTATCCAACCCGGTGGCAAGGTGGACGGCCAAGTCACTCCAGCAACCATGTCCTCCAGAGAACCTATAAAAATTGTGCCACAAGCAAGGCTGAGTATATTAATACTCAACTAGACTTACCCGGTGTGAGGAGTCTACTCCTCTACCTCTAGACATGCAGCTGTTTGGCTGAGGGGTTTGGTTTGCCAAAAGCACTAGCTGAGTCTAAAATCAAATTTTAGCTTTTCAAGTTTTAGTGTGACTCTCTTAAGACTAAATGTGTACCTAGCTAATCATACATGGTATCAAACATTTAGCAATCAACATCTTTTGCCACGTCAACTCATTTCCACTTATTACTCAATGCAGTACAATGGATCAAGCAGTCTCATTAGCTGCGAGAAGCAGACGATTCGAATCGAGTTTTTATCCTTGCAAGGTAAACCTAAACACACGACATGGCGAGGCACTCCGTCCCCACACATATCAACCATCCCCATCGATTCCCTGGCAACAGATCAGGGCTCACCGCCTTGGCGTACAATGCCTCGCTGACCCCGACTGCCGTCATGCAGTGACCGCACTTGTAACCACCATAACCGGAATGGGAGACCACGTCTCAGGTCGCGTGAGGGGTAAAGTCTGCGGGCAGGTTCACTCAGGTACTAGGCTTACCGATTTACCATATTTCTCGGCATGTGTTTAGTACGTTCAAACGCTTGACACAGGTATCCGCATGTTAATCCTTATTCCAATTTCATCTCGAAGACCACGCATCCCCATGGATCCGTGTCCATAGACCATCATCATTTTGATATAAAAATGGATACAAACAATTCCTGACCTCGCGTGAGTGCTAGAAAAATCACTCGACTTCTACCAAGATCCCTAATTAGCATAGCAGCTACTCGACCTAGCATACTAGTATCCATCTCAAAAGGAAATCCTGAGTTCATGCAACTAGGGTTTCAGTCAACTCCTACACTTAAATGCACAGTACAAATCTACAAACATTAAGTGTAGTAAAATAGCATATATATACGGTTATGCATAAAACCGGGGCTTGCCTTCCAAAGCTGGGGCAGGCAGATCCTTGATGGTAGGCTCTGGTGCTGGATCCTGGGCTACCTCCTGAGCAACTCCTTGCTCCGGCACGAGGATGTATTCCCCATCGGCGAGATTACAGTCTATCGAATGCAATGCATAAGATATATGCATAAAAATGACATGAACAATTGTAAAGGTTTTGTATTTTCGTCTATTTCCCCCAAGGATCCCCTTTCTCTTTCTACTGCTCCTTATCAAGCAGTTTTGAACCATCATGGTTAGTTAACATTTTTCAAAAATGTCATAAAAATTATAGTGGGTAAGTATTGACAATTGTGGGTTCTTCTAAAAATTTGAGGTGGAGATTAATTCAGATGCTTCTTGTGCAAAATTAACAAAAGTAAGGGTAAAAGGGGCACTTTACACTATAGCTCTAATTTAGGTGAAGTCTCTGTACTAAATTATATTTTTGCCAAGATTCATAGGTAATAATAGGCCTCTGTGTTAAAAATCACAGAAAAAGACCTACTGGATATTTAGTTGTGATTTTCTAAAGTTTAATGCCAAAATGGTACTTACAACTAACTTGTTATTTGAAAAATATCAAACAACAGAACTCATATTTTTCCTACATTCATAATAACAAAATATTAGTTATCCCAAGGCTGGGGGTGGTTTCTCCTTAGGATTATTTTTCTAGGATTTTTCTAGGTTTTCCTTGTTTTCAAAAAATAAAAGGCAGTGCATTTCTTTTGTACTAACCAAGGGTCTGACAAAATTTTCCAGTGAACTATGTGAAGTAAGTGAGCTAGCAAAAATGTGGTTGCCCCTGGTTCTTATTTTAAATTCCCTTTTCTATTTTTCTTAACTTTGAGTCTAAATGAGTTTAAATGGGAAACCCTTCCTTAATTTGGTGTACTGAGAAGTGTACCATTTTTAAACAGAGTATGGAGTGGTTAAGTATTTCCCTGATTTTTCGTAACCCTAGTCTAACAGTGTAACTATTTTTCCCTATTTTATTTAGCTTTTGGACAGATCAATATTTAAATCAAAACTTTGAAATCTTCTGCAACACTTAGGGGTTTTGTATTTTTCCTACGTAGTTCACATTATTTAGAACCTAGCAAAATTGGTTTGACAAAATTTGGCCAAATAAAACTGAAGTTTTGAATTTTACAAGTTCTGTTTGTATTTAAATGAGAATTGTTTAAAAGGTTTTCTGAAAAACCAGTTTACACTGAGGACCCTGGGTTTCTCTCAAAATAATCCTCTAACTTATACCCCTGCGAAACTTTTCATTTGAGTCGCTGACACTTCAAAAACCCCCCTGACTTCTTTTCCTTCTTCCCCGAGGTCCCTCCCCCCTTTTGAATAGTACCCGCGGGGAGAAAAAGGGCGGCGCGGCTTACCGGTGGCGAGGGAGGTCCGGCGAAGGGCGAGGTTGGCTTGGTTGGCCGGTCTACGGTGGCGGGTGCTCGGGCGGCCGCTGGCACGCGGTGTGCAGGGCAAACTCCGGCGATCTCGTGCTCCGGTGACGTCGAGAGCGCGCGGGTGCGTACGGCTGAAGCCTTGGCTAGCTTTATAGGCGCGGGCATGGGCAGTGGACACGGGCGTGGCTTTGCGTGGAGCGGGGCACGCGGGTTCGGGCGTTGGGCGTGCTCTGGCGCGTTCAGGGCGCGTCGAACATGTGGAGGTGTTCTTCTGCCCATGTTCAAAAGCTTTCTGAGATCGCAAACGTGCGAATCTTGGCAAAAACCCAGCGCAAACCTCTTCCTGGCACCTAGGGTTGTCTCTTGTATGTGAGTTCCAATGGGAGATGTGCCCTAGGGAGGGAGATTTGCAGACGCCAAATCTGGGTTGTCTCACTGTCCACCCCGAGACAAAAGTGATGTTAAATCATGTCAAATGGTTTTGGCTCGGGTTTAAATTTTTCCAGTGGTTTCCTTAGGTAGTTTGTCACCTTTTTGGTATTCAGGCCAAGTGGTTTTGGCGCCATTTACTAAGTGAACATGCTTCATCTTTAGATTAGGGTTAAAATTTAACTTAGAGAAGATTAGAGAGTTCTAGTGTGCTCTCTACTTAATGAGTGGATTTGGGGTCTTTTGAGGGGCCTTTTTGTAATGTTTCCCCTCTGCATTTTATAAACTTTAGTGTGTGCTTAAACTTTGGTTAAGATTTGAAACAAGGATTTGCCATTTGATTAGCTTGCCCATCAATCCCTTGCTTGGAAGTTTAGTGCCTTTACGGTCTAGGGTTTAACCTCCTTTGCCCAAAATCACAATTGCTCAAAATGTTTGGGTAAAACTTTGGTCACTAATATACCTTGGTTAATCCATGGTCTCCAAGGTCTTGGGGTCTCCCTCTCCCCACTTAAGCACATGTGATAACAAGTCATTAGTGCAAGTATGAAGCCAGTGCCTTGGTAACACCTGAGGTGTTACAACGCATGGCCCTAAGATTGCGTTAACTCTTTCCTGGAATGATATTGAGCTCCTGGCCTTCGTATTGGCCATACAAGATGATGTGAACCTCAGCTTCGAGACCTCCTCGAGGTCGAGGTCGTCAGCATCTTCGACCAGATGGGCATCAAGGACAACCTCCTCCACGAATTAGGGCACTCCCTATTTTTATTCTTGATTCCCCGGATCAATATATGTGTTTTTCAGTATTCAAGGGCAGAGCCAGAATTTCAATTAACTCTATTATTATTGTTATTAATATGTTCCCATAGGTACTGGCTTTGATTCTCTCGCCTACTAGGGAGCTTGCTTCCTAAACATAGAGTTATGTCGACTATTGGCGACCACCTGAACGTCCAAGTGCATGCTTGCATTGGTGGAAAGAGTATTGATGAGGACATCAGGAGGCTCGAGAATGGGGTGCATGTTGCCTCGGGAACTCCAGGCAGAGTCTTGATATGATCGAGAGAAGGACTCTATGAACAAGAGCCATCAAGCTTCTAGTTCTGGTTCATTTGCTCTCCTATTTTTCTGTTTTGAAAATTTTGTCTGCTTAATATGTAAGGGGCTGATTCATGTGTGTTATAGCCTGTAGTTTTTTTTTATTTTTTTAGCAATTGACTATATTTGATGAACATCAGAGATGCATATACTTTTTTCTCCAAGTTTCAGCATGTAGTGGTTATCAGGGAGTCGCCATCTTGGAAGTATAG
This sequence comes from Zea luxurians, assembly GCA_029449295.1. Classification (NCBI taxonomy): domain Eukaryota; kingdom Viridiplantae; phylum Streptophyta; class Magnoliopsida; order Poales; family Poaceae; genus Zea; species Zea luxurians. The sequence goes on along the minus strand of JAOPSE010000011.1, from coordinate 61,670,339 downwards.
TAGCTAAATTTATTTGAGTAGTCTTTTATGCAGGGTACTAAATTTTTTTGATAAAAATGTCGCTGCAGTTATGTCCTAGTGTCCACATCCTTATCTCTACTACTTTTGGCTGCCTAGGTAAGATGTTACATCCATATGACCTTTGTGATATCTTTTTTGCTATATGTACTTTTACCAGGCATAAATGTGATATGATGTGTGTAGCTTGCTCGTCTTGCTAAGATGGAGGTTCAGTATCCATGTATCCAGATCCTACAGATTGGTCTTCCAATGGGTGAACAGATTAGGAAGAGAGACACCCTGGGGGTCTGAAATATGATGTTGAATCCGCATTGCAAGTTCTGAATTTTGCAATATAAGTTGACTGAGATGGGAGAGCATGAACAGGTGGATAGACTTGAGGTGATTTTAATATTTTATGATATTATCCACCTAGTCGTCTCAACTTTCTTAAAAACTAACTAGTTCATTTACAATATGTTTCTTGTCCCATCTATGCCTTTTGTTTTTCTTAGGTTTTACCTTCTCCCCATTCATGTATCTAAAAAAGATCTCTTCACAGCTCTGGAAAGGAACCAATGGATGTGGATTTAGGAAATGCTTCAAGTGACCAACATGTTCCAACAGAGAGGTTGTGCATAACTTACATAATTTGGCCCAACCCAAAGATATGTTAATTTAAACTCCCTAGATTATTTTGTGGAATCCCAACAAAGTTTATTCATTTTCTATTTGGCATACAAACAAATCACCATTACAAGTCTTAGTAAAGAGAGTAGGATCAACTTTCCCAACCTTGAAAGCGTTAGAAATAAGAAAATCTCTAAGGCATTCATACCATGCTCTTAGGGCTTGCTTAAGTCCATAGAGTGCCTTAGAGAGCCTGTAGACATGGTCGGGATACCTGTCATCCATGAAGCCAAGGAGTTGTACCACACATACTTCCTCCTTGATTGGTTCATTGAGGAAGGCACTCTTCATGTCCATTTGAAACAACTTAAATGATCAGTGAGCAGCATAGGCAAATAATATGCAAATTGATTCTAGCCTAGCTACAGGAGCAAAAGCCTCCACAAAATCCAAACCTACGACTTGGGCATAACCTTTTGCCACAAGTCGAGCCTTGCTCCTTGTCACCACATTGTGTTCATCTTGCTTGTTGCGGAACACCCACTTGGTTCCCACAATATTTTTCTTCAGATGTGGCACCAGGCTCCATACTTCATTTCTTTTGAAGTTGTTGAGCTCTTCCTGCATGGCCAACACGCAGTCCAGATCGTGCAAGGCTTCTTCTACCCTGAAAGGCTCAATAGAAGAAACAAACGAGTAATGCTCACAAAAATTAGCTAAACGTGAGTGAGAAGTTACTTCCATGTTGATATCACCCATAATCTGATCCATTAGATGATTCCTTTGAATTGTCGCCTAGACTTGAGTTGGAAGAGCTTGGTGTGCTTCTTCCTCCTTATCTTGTTTTCCATGTGCTCCCCCTTGATTCATGCCTTCATCTTGAGGTACATGTTCCTCATCTTGAGTTGGGGGATGCACCAGTGTTGAGGAAGATGGTTGATCTTGATCTTGGTGTTCCTGTGGTCGCACATCACCTATCACCATTGTTCGCATTGTGGCCATTGGAACCTCATCCTCATCTACATCATCAAGATCAACTTGCTCTCTTCGAGAGCCATTAGTCTCATCAAATACAACATCGCTAGAGACTTTAACTAATCCTGATGATTTGTTGAAGACCCTATACGCCTTTGTATTTGAATCATAACCTAGTAAAAACCCTTCTACAGCTTTGGGAGCAAATTTCGAATGTCTGGCTTTAGTTACCAAGATGTAGCATTTGCTCCCAAATACACGAAAGTAGGAAACATTGGGTTTGTTACCGGTTAGGAGCTCGTAAGATGTCTTCTTGAGGAGGCAATGAAGATAGAGCCGGTTTATGGCATGGCAAGTTGTATTTACAGCTTCCGACCAAAACCGCCCAGACGTCTTGTATTCACTAAGCATTGTTCTTGCCATGTCCATGAGCGTCCTGTTCTTCCTCTCTACCACACCATTTTGATGTGGTGTGTAGGGAGCGGAGAACTGAGGCTTGATGCCTTCCTCCTCAAGGTATTCTTCTACTTGAAGGTTCTTGAACTCAGATCCATTGTCGCTTCTTATCTTTTTCACCTTTAGCTCAAACTTATTTTAAGCTCTCCTTAAGAAGTGCTTTAGAGTACCTTGGGTTTCAGATTTATTTTGCAAAAATAACACCCAAGTGAAGCGGGAAAAATCATCAACAATTACAAGACCATACTTACTTCCCCTGATGCTAAGATAAGCAACGGGCCCGAAGAGATCTATATGTAGGAGTTCCAGTGGTCTTGATGTCGTCATCATGTTCTTGCTTTGATGAGTAGTTTCCACCTGCTTTCCTTCCTAGCACGCTGCACAAGGTCTTTCTTTCTCAAAACAGACATTGGTTAGTCCTAACACATGTTCTCCCTTTAGAAGTTTATGAAGATTCTTCATCCCAACATGTGCTGGACGGCGGTGCCAGAGCCAGCCCATATTAGTCTTAGCGATTAAACATGCATCTAGATCGGCATTCTCTTTTGAGGAATCAACTAAATAGAGCTTGTCGTCTAATACACCTTTAAAAGCTAATAAACCATCACTTCTGCTAAAGTCAGATACATCAATATTTTTAAATAAACAATTATAGCCCATGTGACATAATTGACTTATAGACAATAAATTGTACTCGAGCGATTCTACTAAAAACACATTAGAAATTGAATGCTCGACAGTGATGGCTATTTTACCCAGACCTTTAATGTTGCCATGATTCCCATCTCCAAAGATGATAGTGCCATGGGAATCCTTGTTCTTGACATAGGAGGTGAACATTTTCTTCTCCTCCATCATGTGGTTTGTGCATCCACTATCAATGATCTAGCTTGTGCCCCCGGATGCATAAACCTACAAGGTAATTTAAGCTTGGGTTTTAGGTACCCAACTCTTGTTGGGTCCTATAAGGTTAGTCACAAAAGACTTTGGAACCTAGATGCAAGTTTTGTCTCTCTTGCACTTAAGTCCCAAACTTCTAGCAACTACTCTGTCATTTTTGCATAAAAGAACAAATGAAGCATCATGTGTTTGATAAAGCATAGTTGGTCCATTTGATGCCTTCCTAGGCGCATGAGAAGCAAAATGATGGCTGCCTATATCTATTCCTACCATGATCATATGAAGAACTAGATGCAAACATGGCATGAGAATTAAATGCAGCATCACGACGTACATGTAAAACAACATGATTATAACACCTATCATGATGAGCAACACTAGAGACATTCTTAACATGAGCATAAAGATAGGCATGGTTCTTTTGGTCATGTGAAGAATAAGAGCTATTAGCCATAGGAGCCTTCCCTTTCTCCTTATTGAGACTGGAGGTCCTTTGGATTGTTAAGTTCTTGGTTCCCTTTTGAAAACCAAGTCCATCCTTAATGGAGGGGTGTCTACCAATGGTGTAGGCATCCCAAGCAAATTTTAATTTTTCATAATCACTCTTGCAAGTTTTAAGTTGAGCACTAAGATTAGCAACATCATTATTCAACTTATGAATGGTAGAAGCATGTTCATTGCAAGCATCAATATCAAAATCTTTACACATATTGCAAATAACAACATGCTCTATAGATGAACTAGCCACATTTACTTTTTCTAGCTTAGCAATTAAATTAGCATTTAAACTCTTAAGACTAGTGTTGGGGGCCTTCATCTTCCGAAGGTCCTTAAAAACATAATTTAACAATGTCTTCCAAGTATGGTTTATGGACAAGTATATTCGGATTTATGATAAAAGCATACACGATGAGGAGCTTGATCGTGACGAAGGTTGTTGTCGCTCCGAAGCTGTGCGGAAAGGAGCTTCGGCTAAATCGCAGAAAAGGGAACCGACTTAAAGGGGAAAAGGTTGTTCAGTCCTCATAGATTTTTCTATAAGCCAATAGTAAATGTAAAGGGCATAATTGTAATTTCTCATAGGCTGCGTCCTATGCCTATAAATAGGTGAACAGTACTCCCATACTGTTCACGTTGACTTGTACTCACTGGTGTGTCACACTTGGATCTTTGCCTTCTGTCAAACCGAAGGTATAAATGTAATTCGATATTGTTTACGTTTGTTCATAATAATATAATTTGAAGATATCAATGATGCCATATGATTGTTTATATTACTTCTCATGTTTTATATGCTTCATCCTTCATTAATATGTATTGGAATGTCGAAGGTATGTCCTTCACATCCTTCGTCTGAAGATCATTATATCCTAAGGGATATAATGCTTCGAAGGACGAAGGGTTCTAACTATTAACCCTTTTCTGTGTTGCCTTGTTCTTAATTCATAGCATTTGAGAACAAGTCCCAACAACTAGAAATAGAATCATTACAAGAAGATAATTCAGAAGAAAGAAGTTCATTTCTCTTTACTTTTAATGCAAGATATTTGTCAGCATTAACAAGTTTATCATGTTCCTCGTAATGAATATCTTCTTGTTTTCTAACAATCTATCTTTCTCATTAAGGGCATCAATTAGTTCATTGATCTTATCTACTTTAGATCTATCTAATCCCTTAGAAAGATCATTATAATCTACATCATCATCAAAATCCTCATCACTAGAAGAAGGGGTATCTCGTGTACGTACCTTCTTCTCCTTAGCCATGAGGCATGTGTGATGTTCGTTGGGGAAGAGGGAGGACTTATCGAAGGCGGAGGCAGCTAGTCGTCCATCGTTAGAGTCAGATGAAGAACAGTCGAAGTCCCATTCCTTGCCGATGTGCACCTCACCCTTTGCCTTCCTATAGTTCTTCTTCTGTTTCTTCCATTTCTTTTCTTGTCCCCGGTCATTTTCATTATTGGGACATTGTGCAATAAAATGACCAGACTTACCGCATTTGAAGCAGGAGCGCTTTCCCTTCGATTTGTTCTTGTTGGGATACTCCTTGCGCCCTTTTAAAGCAGTCTTGAAGCGCTTGATTACAAGTGTCATTTCTTCCTCGTTGAGTCCGGTAGCCTCCACTTGTGCTACCTTGTTGGGTAGCGCCTCCTTGCTGCTTGTTGCCTTGAGAGCAATGGGCTGCGGTTTGTAGACTGGAAGCAGACCATTTGCAATATCATCCACATACCTTGCTTCCTTTACCATCATGCACCCGCTCACAAATTTTCCGAGAATTTCCTCAGGCATCATTTTGGTGTACCTAGGATTCTAACAAATAAGATTCACAAGATGAGGATCAATAATAGTAAATGACCTTAGCATTAGTCGAACGACGTTATGATCCGTCCATCTTGTGCTCCCATAGATTCGAATCTTGTTCACCAGGGTCTTGAGCCTGTTGTATGTCTCAGTTGGCCCCTCTCCCTTTTTCATGGCGAATCTCCCAAGTTCACCTTCCACCAATTCCATTTTGGTGATCATCATGACATTGTTCCCTCATGAGAAATCCTGAGGGTGTCCCAAATTTGTTTCGCGTTGTCCAAGCCGCTGACTTTGTTATATTCATCCCCGCATAGAGATGCTAGCAAAACAGTAGTAGCTTGGGCATTTTTATGAATTTGTTCATTAATTAATACAGGATTGTGACTACTGTCAAATTACATTCCATTTTCCACAATTTCCCAAATACTAGGATAGAGAGAAAATAAATGAATATGCATTTTATGGCTCCAAAAGAAATAGTCTTCTCCATTAAAGTAAGAGGGTTTACCGAGTGGAATAGATAATAAATGAGCATTCGAATTATACGAGATTCGAGATTAATCAAAAGAATAGTTTTGATTAACCATTTTCTTTTTTGTAGAGGAGTAGTCGTCATCCCTTCGTGAAGAAGAGGAGGCGACGCTGTCGTAGTAGATGATCTTCTTAATGTGCCTCTTCTTCTTCCCATCCTTTTTCTTGTGACTCGAGCCTGAGTCACTGGGCTTGTCAGCTTTTGCCTCGTCAACTGTGGGGGACAGGTATCCCCCGGGTCCACTAGAAGACAAAAACCCTTGCGTGGGGCCACAAACTAGTCACCCCGCAAGGTCGTCACATCGTGGGCCGGGCAAAGACTATAGTTCAAATGGGCCGACCCAAGAAGGCGATGGGCTCGCGCACGGATCATCCGCGGATTAGGCATAATCCCAAGGAAGTTGTTCGTCTTTCCCACGCCCGATGCCCTCAAACGCCAGAGATAGATTGGAATGAAGCCACCGAGTTTTCCTTAAGATAAGCAAAGACTGTTCGCTATTAGCTAGGAGATAAGCTGGAAGAGTGTGATAAGCGTGTGCGTAGGGAGTGCCCCACGGTCATGTATATAAGGCCTAGGGGGAACCCCATCATTTTCATCTCATTAGCACCTTTCCATTCAGGAAACACCACTTGTAAACGCACCACACATACAAAGCCGCCCCGGGAAGTTGGGTATTACACCACTTCAAAAGGCACCGGCTGCCTCCGAACCATTGTTCAGGGAGGCGGACATCTACATCACCGCGGATGAGCGGGCCCAGGACCTCATTGAAGGCGTGAAATCCGCACCGCCCGCGTCGCGGCGGGACATGAACCAGCAACCGGACAAACGCTGGGAAAAGAGGCCCCACGAGGGGGTGCACACCGCCGAGCGACCTGCCGCTCGAGTTAGCGGCACACTCCGCGGAGGAGTGCGAACACTGGACGAGATCCTCGACTCTCAGTGTCCGTATCACAAGGACATGTGCCACACGCTGCGAAACTATAGACTTCAAACACTTCGTTGGCCATGGTCGGCCATTCCATCCACTACCACCTCTCCCGCCCCGAGGAGAGCCTGGCGAGCCTAGGCAGCCTCAGCAGCAGGAAGAGGGGAGGGGTGGAGCTTTCCCGCGCATTGCCAGGGAGGCCATGGGGCACAAGAAAGCAGAAGGCAACAAAAGCTCAACGATCGGCAGGTTCTGGTAGCTACGAACAGTGCTTCGGCCGCTTACCGATGGTCAGAACACGTGATAACCTTCAGCTGAGTTGATCAATGGCTTAACTTTGATCACCCTCGCAAATATCCGCTACTCATCGATCCTGTGATCTGAGAAAGCCGGGTAAAGAAGGTGTTGGTGAACGGCGGAAGCAACATCAACGTCACCTTCCCAGTCGCTCCAAGCCCTGGGGGTCGATATCGAGGACCTCACTAAGTTGGATACTTCTTTCTTCAGCATCGTGCTGACCGAAGGGGAGTACCCGTTGGGACACATCTACCTGTCTGTCACCTTTGGAACCCCAGAGAACTACAGAACTGAGTTCTTGAGGTTTGAGGTGGTGCGCTTTGACTGCGGGTATAACGCCATCATTGGAAGACCAGGACTGCGAAATTCATGGCTATTCCACACTACCCGTACATGATACTCAAGATGCCAGGGCCTTAGGGGATTATCACCATGCACGCCGACTTCCAAGGCGGCGCAGAATGCTTTCGGGGTGCCATCCAGATGGCTCTCACTGCTGGGCCACCGGTAGCCCTTCCCGTACAGGCCGATAGCAGACTGGAGGATGAAAACTTCACGATCCCATCGAATGAAGCTCTGGTTGCGACCTCTATGCGGCCAACTAAAGAAACTAAAAGGATCAATCTGGGATTCTCTAAGGAATGCAAGACTGCAACCATCAGCTCCAGCCTCGACAACAAATAGGAAAGCGCGCTCGTCCAGTTCCTGCAAGACAATTGGGATGTGTTCGCATGGAAACCTGTGGACATACCGGGAGTCCTGAGAGAGCTGGCCGAGCACAAACTCAAAGTATACCCTCAGGCAAGGCCAATCCGACAAAAGCCGCATTGTTTCACGCCTGACAAGAGAGAAGCCATTCAGGTAGAATTAGCTCACCTAGTGTCGGCAGGGTTCATTAGAGAAGTATTGCATCCAGAATGGCTGGCAAACCCCGTTCTTATAATCAAAAAGAACAAAATTGATTGGCACATATTGCTACTCCGGATATCAGCAGATCAGTCTAGCAAAGGAAGACGAGGAGAAGACTGCATTCATCACACAGTTCGGAGCCTTTTGCTATACCTCCATGTCGTTTGGCCTCAAGAACGTTGAAGCAAATTACCAGAGGGCTATCTAGACATGCTTAGTCGACCATTGGGGCAAGTGAGTGGAGGCTTATGTTGATGATGTAGTCATCAAGATAGAAAGCTCAGACAACTTCATTGAGGATTTGCAACAGGTCTTCAACAGCTTGAGGTGCTACCGATGGAATCTGAACCTAGAAAAATGTGTGTTTGGAGTGCCAGCTAAGAAGCTAGTAGGGTTTATTGTCAGCCATCGAGGAATAGAAGAAAATCTAGGGAAGATTGAAGCTATTATGAGGATGGAGCAACCACAATCACAGAAGAAGGTATAAAGGCTCACTGGATGCATTGCAGCGCTGAGCAGATTCATATGAAGGCTAGGCGAGAAAGGAATGTCGTTCTATAAGTTGCTCAAAAAGGTGGACAAATTTTAGTGGACCACAAAAGCTCAGGAAGCCTTGGAGGCACTAAAGAAGTTCATGACCCCACCACCGGTACTCAAGACACCACGTCGAGCTACATCCAGACAGCCAGCCGAAGATTTGCTGCTATATATTTCCTACACGACTCACATGGTAAGCACCACGTTGGTAGTCGAACGGGCAGAAGAAGAGCACGCATACCCAGTGCAGCATCCGATTTACTTTATCAGCGAAGTCCTCGTCCCCTCAAAGATAAGGTATCCTCAAGTTTAGAAGCTATTATACGCAGTACTTCTAACTTATCGCAAGCTTCGACACTACTTTGACGACCATAAAGTCATAATAGTCATAGGGTTTCCAATAGGAGATATACTCCACAAAAAGGAAGCTGTTGGGAGAATAGCCAAGTGGGCATGCGAACTCGGAGCTCAAGATAGAGTTCTGACCTTGCACGGCGATAAAGACTCAGGCACTGGTTGATTTCGTATCAGAGTGGACTGAGCACTAGGTCCTGGAAAGCCCAGAAGTTGCTGATGTCTAGAGAATGTACTTCGATGGCTCGCTAAGATTGCAGGGAGCGGGAGCAGGGATTCTCTTTATTGCTCCTAGAGGTGATCAGCTCAAGTATGCACTTCAGCTCCTATTTCCCGCATCCAATAATGCTGTAGAGTACAAGGCCATGGTACATGGACTAAGCATCACCGTTTCACTTGGCATCAAAATATTAATGGTGTACGACGACTCACTGGTGGTCATAAGCCAGGTGAACAAAAATTGGGATTGCTCAACCGACTCAATGAATAGATATTGCATAGCAGTACGGAAGCTAGAGGACAAATTTGAAGGATTGGAATTCCACCATGTGGAAAGAGATCGTAACGCAGCGGCAGATGCGCTATCGAAACTGGGGTCCAGTCGGGCCTAGGTTCCACCTAGGGTTTTCATCCAATAGATACAGCAACCAAGTGTCACCATAGATCAGATGGAGGAATGCCACATTCTGGGTCAGGCAAAAGCAGATCCCAGTGACTGGAGGGAGCCAATCATCAGATACATAAGAAATGAGGAAGAATCAGATGATAAGGCCGCAGTGGAGCGCATCATGAGACAGTCGACCCACTATACTGTCATAGGGGGTCTACTATATAGAGAGGTGCAGGAGGAGCCCTCATGAAGTGTATTAACTCGGCTACTAGAAAGCAACTGTTGGACGAAATCCATGCTGGGCAATGTGGCGTGCATGCAGCGTCATGGACTCTAGTAGGGAAAGCTTTTAGGTCCGGGTTCTACTAGCCAACAGCAAAGAACGATGCAGCAGAGTTAGTACAAAAGTGTGAGGCATGCCAATTCTTATCAAAGCAGTAGCATCTACCCGTACAACAGTTGCAGACTATTCCTATAACCTGGCCGTTAGCATGCTGGGGGCTGGACATGATTGGGCGCTTCAAGAAAGCTCAAGGTGGATATACTCACATACTGGTTGTCATTGATAAATTTACAAAGTGGATAGAATACAAACCCATTACCTCTTTGACCTCAGCAAAAGCAGTGGAATTCATTCAGGAAATAATGTTTAGGTTTGAAAACCTAACAACATTATTACTGACCTAGGATCTAACTTCACTAACTCAGAGTTCTTTGACTTCTGCTAGCAGAGGAGCATCTAGATCAAGTATGCATCAGTGGCACACCTAAGAGCTAATGGGCGGGTAGAAAGAGCCAATGGGATGATACTCAATGCACTTAGGAAAAAGGTGTTTGAAAAGAGCGAAAAGCTTGTAGGAAAATGGACCAAGGAACTACCGTATGTGGTCTGGAGCCTGCGAACCAAGCCGAGTCAGGCTTTACATGGAAACACCCCATTCTTCATGGTATATGGGTCAGCGGCAGTATTACCAGCAGATCTGATCTTTGGAGCACCCAGATTAATGTTCACAAGCATAGCTGAGGCAGAAGCAACTAGCCTGGAGGACATTGACATATTATAGGAAGAACGACTGAATGTGGTCATTCAGTTGGCCAGATACCAGCAGACCTTGAGGCGCTACCAAGACAAAGCAGTGTGGCATCGATCCTTTGTAGTAGGAGAATTGGTCCTCTGTCGAGTACTGACGGGAGAGGGACGGCACAAATTGTCACCCCATGGGAAGGACCATTCATCATTGCAGAGGTTATCCAACCAGGATCCTACCGGCTCACTCAAATGGATGGCACCGAAGTGGGGAATTCGTGGAATATTGAGCACCTCAAGCAATTCTATCCATAGCAATGCCTCAAAACAATTGTGGATTAGTTGTACTTTGTAAGTAGGGGGCCTCATTATCAATAAAGCTTCTGTGTTCTAAGGCATACAAGTTCTTGATCAACAACTGACCTAGGTTGGACACGACTTGAAATCGGCGCAGCACGCTTACATGACTTAGGGTGATCACTATACCCTACTAACGGAGCAATCGGATTAAGTCGGACACGCCTTAAGTCAGTGCGACATGCTCACACTTACATGACTTAGAGTGATCACTATACCCTACTAACAGATCAATCGGCTTAAATCAAAAATGCCTTAAGTCGGTGCGACATGCTCACGCCTACACGACTTAGGGTGATCACTATACCATACTAACGGAGCAATCGGCTTAAGTCGGAGACGCCTTAAATCGGTGCGACATGCTCACGCTTACACGACTTAGGGTGATCACTATACCCTACTAACAGAGCAATCGGCTTAAGTCGGAAATGCCTTAAGTCGGTGCGACATGCTCACGCCTACACGACTTAGGGTGATCACTCTACCCTACTAACAGAGCAATCGGCTTAAGTTGGTGCGACATGCTCATGCCTACATGACTTAGGGTGATCACTATACCCTACTGATGGAGCAATCGACTTATGTCGGAAACGTCTTAAGTCAGTGCGACATGCTCACGCTTACAAGACTCGGGGTGATTACTATACCCTACCAACAAAACAGTCAGCTCAAGTCAGGAACACCTCAAGGCAATGCAACATGCTTACATATTCGAGGGTGATCTCAACACCGTGCTAACAGAACAATTGGTCCAAGCATAGCATGATCACACGCACGTGAAATCCATGATACACTGTCTCGCTAAAAATACTAACTCAATGAAAAGTATTTCTCATCCGAACAAATCACTGTGCAGGAGCACTTTTGCAGGGAACCTTGCTAGCAGGATTACCAGAGCAAGAAGGTTTGCTCACACCAGCAGATGCACCAAGAACGTTGTCAACGATGTCCTCAGGCACCACAACACCAGGTCTTCTCATCAGGATTCGCCTGGCACAAATAGCCTTGTCCATCGCTTTGTCACACATTGCTTTCATAACAACATGGTCATTCTCTAAGGCATTAATGTTGTGACGAGCAACCTCCAACTCTTACGTGACAAGTTTCTTCGAGGCACGCAACTCCTTGATGACAGAATCCTTCGACGACAGTAGCTTACCAAGTTGTTACACTTCAGTCTAGGAAGCCCTCAACTCATCCCTATTATGGTCCAGTTCCGACATAGTAAAGCGATGGCTCCTCTCCAAGATAGTGAGGGAATTGCTAGCATCACGATACAATCTATCCAGATTGTCACAAGAATTAAGAAGCGTTCGCCTCTCCTCCTATAGGCAAGAAGAGCATTGAGGAAGCAAAGGGGTAAACAGAAGCAGCTAGGAAAATCTACCCCGTGAGCCATCTTCTCTGAATCAAGATGGGCATTCAAGGAAGAGTTCAGGGTCCGAGCGCTGTCCAAGAATGCAGAAACCTGGTTCAGATCAGCCTGACTCTGGGCATACCTTTCCTCAGCATCAAAACACCACTGAGTCAGAGCTAGTGAAGCAACAGGAAAAAATACAAGATGTAAAACGAGAGAAGCAATAAACAACAAAAGGAAGCTGCAGACCCACTAACCAAAGTTTGAGGCCTTTAGATCATCTATTTGCCTCTAAAGCAAGAGAGGACTCCACTGCATCAAAGACGAAACTTGATCAGGGACAGGGGCGCCACAAGATTTCAACTGGGTCGACACAGAGTTGAGGATATTCTGCAAGCTCAAAAGTTAGCAAGAGAACCCATTTGCCAACTTAAATAATGCAAGGCAAAGATCAGCTCACCTAGAGGTTACAAAGAAATAAGGGAAATCATAGAGCGGGAGGCATCGGCGCACTGTTTGATGATGGAGTGTTGACAGGGACAATGTTGAGAGCATCACTCAGGGAGACCTCAGCTCCGACAGCAGGCGGCGGATTCCCAGCATCCGGGTCACTGGCCTCTAAGGTGACTGGACCGACAAGAGCAGTAGGCGAACTCGTCACCACAGGTTCCTCACATTGAACCAGTGGTGATCCGACATGAACATCCATGGAGGCGGCCAAAGAGGAACCAGGCTTGGCACCCTTGGGGGCTAGGTCATCCTCAGCACCACCCTTGGGGCTGGGTTATCATCAGCGGCACCTTCAGAAGCTAAAGCACCCTCGATCGTACCCACTGGAGCCGGGTGACCCTGGCCTGCAACGTCAAGAGCCAGTGTGTCCCCGCGAGCTAGACCGCCCTCCAAGGTCGAAGAAGCGTGAGAAACTGTATGGGTTATTTCTTGCCCGATAGGATTACTAGCCAAAGGGACTTCATCCAGGACCTCTGTACGGACAACGGAACTTTCAATCTTAGGAGTCTCTAATAAAAGGTCTTCAGGAATAATTTCTTCAAGTGCATGGTCAATGGCAGACATTGTCAACCCCTGGAGACTAACTAGTCCCGACAAAGCCTACATTGGACCATCATTGTTGCTATGGTTGCGGTTGTTCTTGCGAATCAAAGGCACAACTTCTTCTTCCTCCTCTTCATCCTCATCAAGCACACGACCACCAACTCTGACACCACCACAATCTTCAATGTCATCCTCGAGGTTGGCACTCGTCAGGCCACCGTCGAAGACTGAGGTAGTAGGATCAACACCTAGTTCCAAGCCTGATGACCGCCGAAGTTTTTTCTTTCTTTTCTTCCCCTTGGCAGGCAGGGCTGGATGGCTCATTTGACGCAATCATTTGCGACGAACACTTCCAGGGCTCTAAACTCCTTCATCCTCACTAAGGCCATGTCCAGTTGCAGCAGTCACCGACTCAGTATGGGCAGAGTCAGACGATTCACATGCTAGCATACTGAAAACAGCATTCACCTTAGCCTCATTAGCGGTTGTTTGCATCTGGAAATGGGTCTATTTCTCCTCATCAGGGAGATTTTGGTATGGAGCAATGAAGGCCTCAATATCCTCTGGGAGGGTCGCACTCTATGGCGCGAATTGTCATCTTGAACAGGAGGGTTGGAAACAAACTTGAAAAAGGGGCTCTGTGGAGGAAGATTCTAGGCAGAATACGATAAGGGAGCACGAGCATTCCAAATCTTGCCTCTTAGCATCAAATCAATTCGGCTCAACACGTCTTCTTCAAGAATCCATCTGTTGGTAATTCGGGTAGGGTCATTGACCCTAGTATATAGGTAGGCAGGGTAGACTCTATCTTTTAGAGGTTGAATATTCTTGAAGACAAAATCAACAACAACAGCTATAGCAGTCAAGCTTCTGTCCTTCAACGCGCATATCTCAGCAAGCAGCACTCTGGACTCAGCAAGCTCTGAATCTGTAGGGGCCTCTGTCCAGCAGGGCGTTCGGATGTCAGGCTACCTCCCTGATCGGGAAGGAAGGGACTTGTTGTGGTTCTCCATGGTAAACCACTCGAGGCGCCATCCCTTAATACTGTCCTTCAAACGGATATCAAGATACTCAACTTTCCTGCCTCGGTGAAGTTCCAGGCTAGCACCGCTAACAAGCTGTTGTTGTCCTCCACCCATCCCGGGCCGATAGTGGTAGAGGTACTTCCAAAGCCCAAAATGAGGAAGAATTCCAAGGAAAGCTTTGCAAAGGTGAACAAACACAGCAATTTGAAGAACAGAATTGGGGTTTAAATGAGTAAGATTTAGAGAATAAAAGTTGAGAAGGCCGTGGAAGAAAGGAGAAGCTGGCAGGGCTAGTCCCTGGATGACAAATGGCATGAAGATAACAGCTTCATGGGTATCCTCCGTCAGAACAGTAACCCCGCGCCAGATTCACCAAGATCACAATTCTTCTAGTGGACGAACACCAATTTCAACGAGGTGCAGAAGGTCAGCTTCGGAAATAACAGACACGTGGTTACCGGCGAAGGGAGTTGGCTGTTGGGATCGATTGGTGGGATGATCAAAATAGCAGCACTCTGTTTCCTCCTCTTGGGTGCCATCGTGGTCTCTCAAACGATGCAAGCGGATTTAGGAACTTAGAAAATTGGAAAACGGCATAGGAAAAAGCAAGAACTAGGGTTCAGAATGCAAGGGGGGCCGTTAGCAGAAGTATGGGTTGATGTGTTAAGTCGGGCACAAAATGGCAGGCCAATAACTCGGGAAAAGTTGAGATCACAGAAAAGCAAGCATCACTGGGGCATTACCTCAAAAATGCTAGCGAGCCACCAAATGCATGAACAGAGCGTGCAACAATATATCAGCAGGGAACAGCGTCTTCATTCATAGGGGGAGATCATTACAAACTTGAGACCGACTCATCCTGAGTCGGCCTCCTCACCCCTCAATCATTACATCACATTATATTACAGTACTACTTACACTACACTACACTACTAACTAAACTACCTTATTCTACTACTAACTACTACTACTGCTACTGCTACCTATAGTAGTATTAAGTCAGCAGCATTATGCCGTCGGCCTTGCAGTCGTCGTCGTCGCCCTTGCCGTCGCCGCCGTCGCCCTTGCCGTCGCTGTCGCCCTTGCCGTTGCCGTCACCTTTGCTGTTGCCGTCACCACTGCTCTCGCCGTCGTCGTCGCCGCTGCTGTCGTCGCCCTCACTGCCATCACCCTTGCCACCGCTCCACTCCTCGGAGTCGGAGGAATCTTCCACCTCCTCCGAGGAGGCCTCCTTCGAGTCATCCTACCCACCAAGCCCGGCGCTCTTGATTGCCAGTACGCCCATGCCGCAACGGACAGCCCCATGGAGTCGTCTGAATCCTCAAACGACGCCACTAGGGACGCTGGAGCAGGCGACTGATCATACTCGAAGGAAACCTCCTCCGAGTACTCTGAGTCACCAAAGTCCTTCGAGGGTGGACTCAGAAGACGCTTGCGCTTTTCGTCAGCGCGGTGAGGCCATCCCTTGCCTCTCTTGCCTCTGCCCACGGTCATGTAAAAGGAGGAGAAGTGAGGAGGAAGAAGAGAGCAAGTGATCAAGGGCGAGCGAAGAAAGCAGGCAAGGCAAGCGGGCTATTTAAAGAGGCCAAGGGGTGACCGTCCACTTCCAACTCTGCTCACCGAACAGTCGCAAGAATTCAATAAACAATTCAAACCGCCTGAAAATGAGTCAGGCAACTGGCGCTGTTTCGCGTAACACGGCACCGGTTGGACTCAAATCAACTTCTCAAGCAAATTATTACACCTCTCCATCACATCAAATTACTACTTCAGGACAACGCAATAAACACCTTTTGTGGAGCAGACACCCTTTGGGCACACCCATTGGGTGTACCGCTCGGAATCTTCAAGATTTTCTGAAGTGGCGATACCTGTAAAATATACGCAATGAATGTACCGCGACAAAAAGAGAAGATCAGTTGAAATGGGAGGAAGTCCAAATGTGGTTACCGAAGCACAAGTCCAATCAACATAATCATTAAAGTACAGGGCTGAGTGGTGTCCAGCCAAGGGTCTTCTGTTTCAACCGGCTAGATGTCCAACTTGTCACCGATCAAATTGATTCTAGACCTAACAAGACATGGACAGATTTCATCACCTGGTTATTTTGAAAATTATTTTGAAAACGGCACAAGATGAAGACCTTTGAATTGATTATTTCAAAATCAACTCAAAGCTCGGGGATACACCCAATGGGTGTACCGAAGACAGATTCACGATATCTTAAAGCTAAGTGCTAGTTTCAAAAGCATAAGGATGAAGATCTTTGAATTGATCATTTCAAAATCAACTCAAAGCTCGGGGGCTACACCCAATGGGTGCAACTTTGGTGCACCTAACAGAGGTACAAAAGATCAAGTCATGCTACGAACCCATAGGTAGGACCAGGAACCTTTGGGTCGATTATTTCAAAAAATCAACTCAAAGATTGGGGGCTTGTGGGGGATAGATATCCCCTAGGTTCACTAGAAGGCAAAAACCCTTGCATGGGGCCACAAACCAGTCACCCCACAAGGTCGTCACATCGTGGGTCGGGCAAAGACTACCGTTGAAATGGGCTGACCCAAGAAGGCGATGGGATCGCGCCCGGATCATCCGTGGATTAGGCATAATCCCGAGGAAGTCGTTCGTTCTCAAATGTCGGAGATAGATTGGAACAAAGCCACCGTGTTTTCCTTAAGATAAGCAAAGACTGTTCACTATTACCTAGGAGATAAGCTGGAAGAGTGTGATCAACGTGTGCGTAGGGAGTGCCCCACGGTCATGTATATAAGGCCTAGGGGGACCCCATCATTTTCATCCCATTAGCACCTCTCCATTCAGGAAACACGACTTGTACACGCACCACACATACAAAGCCATTCCAGGAAGTAGGGTATTACGCCTCTTAAAGCGGCCCAAACCTACAAAAAATTGCCCAACTCTCTTTCTTGTGCTTCTGGCACAAATCATCGAGCTATGATCAGCGACACCGTCCTACCCTAAAGCACCATGAGGGTACCCCCGGGTGTGCGGTTGGACACTAAACACCGACATCAACATAGAGGGTCTCCTTCTCCTTGTCGTTGATCACCATCCCCTTACCTTTAGGATCCATGTCGTTGGGTGGTTAGTCCGTGAATGAAGAGTACAATTTTGATACCAATTAAGAGAACCTAGAGGAGGTGAATAGGTGATCCTGTAAAAAACAGCTTAACAAAACAAACTTGGACTAATATTAGATTAGTGAAAGCTAAGGCCAAGTTCGAGAGAGGAGAATGAGCGGAGAAAACTTCTTCACTTAATTGCTCTTCACAAGATGAGTATTAAACTTAGAGCAATTATGAAGTCAATAGGAGTAGAGAGAATCGCACAAGAATAAAGACAAATGACACAACAATTTTTATCCCGTGGTTCAGCCAAGTGGAACACTTGCCTAGTCCATGTTGTGGCGTCCCAACGGACGAGGGTTGCACTCAACCCCTTTCAAGTGATCCAAGAATCAACTTGAATACCACGGTTCTCTTTATCTCAAGTATATCCCTTTGTGAGGAATCTCCACACTTTGGAGTCTCTCACACCTTACACAAAATGATCTCGAATGAGCACAGGAGTAAGGAGGGAATAACAACACACACAAAAGCGAGAGTCGCTGTCACACCCGTTTCCCAAGGGCAGAGCCGAGTGCATAGCATATGTGTGCCAGGATCTATTTCCACACATATGTTGACGTCACAAGTGTAATATATCAAAAGGACAATGCATAAAGGCGTAAATAACGATTATATTAACATATTACACTTCGAACAGACAATATGTCTTAACCTTTATTCATCAAAGTACAGTGAAACAAGGACATCCATCCATAGGAAGATGACCGGGGGTATCACTAGACTAGCATCCATGGAGTTCAGCATCATATCTTCATCTGCAACTTCTGATCAAAATTAAGCAAGGGTGAGCTCACTTATGGTCGGGGCTCAGCAAGTGGGGGAAAACTAATGCAGGTTTAACAAGGTGAGGCTAAGGCTGAGCAGTAAGCATTTTAGTTGGTCAACATTTTATTAACAACACCTGTCTTACTAATAAGTGTGAATCCCAAGTATTCCCATTAAAAAAAGAATATGAATATAAGAGTATATCAAAAACACTTAAGTGAAACCACTTAAGCAAACCATTGGCAGATCATCGGATCTCGATTTATTTCCATCTTCAAGTTCAATTATCATGTGAGGAGTCCAGGCTGCTCATAACCGTGAGCACGGCTGATATATCAGTTTTACACTCTGCAGAGGTGGCGCATCTTTACCCATGAGTCGCGATTCCCTTCTAGCCCGGGTTAGCTAGACCCGTATTCACTTCCGAGGTGAATGGCCAGGGTCTCACTACGAGGCTTCTCCCTAGAGTCCTCATTACGCAAATGCTGGAAATGGTCAAACTGCATAAGGCACACCTACCGTAACCAACTTATAGTCCAGACTACAGGGTAAAGCTTTGGGAACTATGCCCGTATCCAATCTGCCTGAGCCGGAACTATAAGAGCTTGCCAGATGCCCCTGTTCCTGTCGACCACGACCAGCACCCAACATAAGACTTCCCTAGTTATTTAGCCAAGACCAGAGCCATGATAGTTCTCATGGTAGCACTGTTTTCCCGGGTGGTCACTCCATGTTCCAATTAAATGCAATAATCTTGTTTAACCATCGGGTTAACAACAATAAAGTAAACTTACCATTTGAAACATTAATATCATAAACGGGAGTGACTGCATAAAGTTAAGTTGTAGCAATAGCATAGCTACGAAAGTAAAGTATAATACCCAGTTTTGATCAAGGAATAAGGTTGGAAAGGTTATCTAAATAGGTAACCCGTCAAATTATGCACATATATCCAAAAGAATAAACTTTATTAAATGTATTGTTTGGGATCAAACAGAGTATGCAGAGGGAGAAGTCCACTTGCCTTGCTTATTGAAAACTTGAGGTTCTTCCACGGATCGAAATAGATCTTGATTCTTAATTACTAGATCAACCACTGAATATCACACAAACAAACAAGAAGAACAAACACCACTCAATAACATACAACATTCACCATACGTAAAGCTAAAAGAAGCCTAACGAAAAGAGCGTTCGTTTTTTTCAAAAACATCGCAAGTAATAGTTATAATGAGAGGGTATTTTCAAGAATGTGTGATCTATACGTTATAAAATAAGACATGAGCTTGAAATATCTTAATTAAAATATACAAATATTTGGTTCACCAGTTTAGTCTTTTATAAAACGTCATATGTGATATGTCTAAGATTAAGGGTTTATAAGTCGATAAAACACGTTATAACGATATTAAACGTTTTTAACCTTTTAGAAAAGATATAGGTTATATATCTAACGTTAATG
Source organism: Zea luxurians (assembly GCA_029449295.1). NCBI lineage: Eukaryota > Viridiplantae > Streptophyta > Magnoliopsida > Poales > Poaceae > Zea > Zea luxurians. Next base: position 61,650,709 of record JAOPSE010000011.1, on the reverse strand, counting down.
AGTTATAAAAACACATTATTAACTTATGAAGCATTATGAAACATATAATAAACATTTATTGATGAAAAGCTATTATATAATTAAGTCTAGATAGGTTTTATGTGAAAAGACAACTAAATAATAATTATCTTCATTTCCATTAAGAGAATACATGGTATGTACTATTATTAAGAAAGCTACATCCAAAGTTAATATATAAGCTAACATTTTAAATATAAAATGACATGAACACTAATTATTTTATTTTATCCTTTAAGGACCACTAAATGATATAAATAAATAATATGGATTCAATGTGATGAACAAATTAATCGTGCTTGCATTACTAGTTATGGACAGATATAAATGTAAGTTAATTATTAAATTGTGAGGAAATATAAATAATCTATTGATTACATTTAGTTTCAATTTAGGAACATATGACCTAAATCATTTAAAAAGGAAAAAGTATAAACTATCATTTTAGTTTATAAAAGCAATGACTCTTATTATCTTTTAATTAAGAAAATATAAATAATCTATTAATTGGACATATATTTATGTTCTATTTTTATTAAGGAACATATGTCTACATATTCATTTAAGTTTCTATTTAATACGGCTATACTTAAACATACATAACGAACCTTATTAAATCAAAAACATGATATCTACTGAAAAGGGTCATTTTAAAGTTAGAAACAAATTATCTAATTCTTTAATAAGAAACCTATATTTATCAATATAACTATCATTTTCTTTATTAGAAAAGTATGAGCGTCTAATTACGTTATTTTAACATTATTATAAAATTATATCCTTTCGGGTTTCTCCTTTCTTTTCTAAATAGAATTTATACGTATACTAAAAATTGTTTATTTAATTCCTCTAACATTAATATACTAAGAATTAATTGTAAATTACTAAATGAGACTTTTAATAACATATTCATGGTTATTATGACATAAATAAATATCTTACTAATTCTAAGTAATTAAGTACTATACTTATGAATACTTTTATTATGAATAAAAATATATATTTTCATTTGGACCAGAAATACGTGGCTCAATTCCTATTTCAATTTCTTATGTCACTAAAATTATATTTATAGCAATACTAACCAATTATCGCTCTACACACTAAAGCGAAATCAAATTATAAACATTTCTAGTATAAAATCACTAAATCAGTGAATAGTGATCGTGTTCATTTTTAGAATTATAAAATCATATACATATTTAAAATATTATTACTGGTTCGATTTTGGTTACACATGTATATCGAAATCTCTAAATCATACACACGAATCACCAAATCGCATCAATATTACAACGATAAATCGCAAGATTCAAAATATGATTTAGAAAATAAATCAGTGGGTTGTCTTCGACCTTGGTTTTTTTGTTCATGCGCAGGGATGAACGTCGACGAGCTGGGTTCGACGGGCAGGGAACGACACGATTGTTGGTGAGCGTTCGGGCGGAGCTCCGGCTGGGGGACACGAACGGTGAGTATGAACTCCGGCGAGTCTCCACGGATGGCGAACGGCGTACGACTGTGGATGGTCCGGCGATGAGCTTCACGACGGCGAGCTGGGCACAGCGCGAGCAGGGGCTCGACGACGGGCACGTGGCGTTGCTGCGGGTGCCCGGGTGCTGCGCGGACTAGCTCCGGTGATGGCGATCGACGGCGAGTAACAGAGTGAGAGAGAGGGGCAACTCGGCTGTGGGAGTGAGAGTTCCGTGGGCGTGGTTGTCCAATTTTAGAGAAGGAGAGGAGAGGGGAGAGAGCGCCAGGGGAAGAGGAAACGGTGGCCGGCCATCAATACCGTTCATCAACAGAGGGAATCAATAGCGTTCATCAACAGAGGGATTAATGGGGAAGAAAACGGATGACTTGAACTCCATTAACGCACGGACGGCGGACGGCGTGGGATCGCGCGGCTACGCGGCTGCACCTGGGCGCCGCTGTGCAGTCGAGCGGGCCTGGGCGGGGTCGCAGCAGCGCGCGGTGCCGCGCGCGGTCGGGTCTTCGAGTCGGTCCAGGCAGCGTCGGGCGCTCGGGTGCAGGGGCTGCTCCTGGCGGCTTCGCGTGGGATACAGAGCGTCTAGCGTCTGCGCGGTGAAGACAGCAGGGGGAGGAAGAAACCGGCAGCCATTATTGCCGTTAATGGCACGTCCGTTACAGAGTGGAGTGGGAGGGGAGAGTAAAAGGGGCGGCTGTTCGGCTAGTGGAGAAGAGGAAGCGAATGGGTCAGCAGCGTTCTCCACTGCGGCAGACGAGTGGACGCTGGGGAGGCAAAAAGACGACGAGGAGATGAGCCAACAACATGGCGGTGACGTGAACTGCAACAGGGAGCAAGCGTTTGGGACTTGGGGAGAGGTAGAAGAAAGGTATGCCATGTGGGGTCCACATATCATAGAAAGGAGAGGGCTGGAATTGGTTGGCCTGGATTGAGCGTCACGAGTGCAGCATGCGGGTACCAATTTGTTTTTTTTATTTTCATTTACCTTTTTTAACTTGAAACGTACGTGTATATATGCAATAATAATAATATACTCTATTTAAATATAAATTATTTTAGGGAAAATCCACTAATTAAATGAAATGGACTTCATCAAAAAGAGATAATTAATTAAAATCCAGATTCTTGCAATTAGTTATAAGCAACAAATTCTTAGCACTACAAAATAAGTATTTTCCAAATAAAAATATTATTTTACCAATTCATTATTACTTTTTAAAATATGATTTTCTCACCAATTATATCAACAAATTGGATTTAAAAATCCACCAAACAAAATACATGCTTCGACATAAATACATGAAACACATGAAATTTTATTTATTTAAGAAATTATTCCATTCATTTATATCACTAGAACGCAAGTATTTTCTTTTTTATTGAAACCAATAAATTAACTAGATTGCTTTTGACTGATGGATTAAGGGTGTTACAGTCGCAGCACTAACGCGCACACAAGACGAGAACGAGCAGACAAAAGCAGCACAGCGGAGCTACAACTCACAAAAGTGCTCGAATCTCTATCACAGTGAATCAAATGCGCGGATGCGAAGTCTCGGCATCTTAGGATGATTAAGAGGTGCTTGGTGTTCTGTTCCATGTGCCTATGGGTCCCTTTTATAGCCCCAAGGCAACTAGGAGCCGTTGGAGCTCCATTTGGAAGGCAATAGTTACCTTCTGTCTATGGACGCACCGGACAGGGAACAATGTACGATTTCCTTCCTTTTCTGGCGAAGATGACCGTTGCAGCGACGACGCTTGTGGCACACCAGACAGTTCGGTGCGACTTTCCAACCGTTGGTGAAGTCCATGTGTTGCCCGCTGATTGCGTTGTCGACCGTTGGCGTGGGCGCGACTGGCTCACCAGACAGTCCGGTGAATTATAGCCGCGACGCATTGAGTTTTTCCTAAGAGCGGCCTGTTCGCTGGGGGAGCCAGCATGAGCATCGGACACTGTCTGGTGCACACCAGATAGTCCGGTGCACCTCAGTCTAGCGCAAGTCTGGCTGGACTCAGCCAAACTCTTCCAATCCAATTTCTCTCGTTTTGACAAGGTTCCTAGCACTTAGTAGAATAATGTTAGTACCAAAAACAATTTACTAAAGCTAGAATCATATCTTGATTTTTCCATTTGCAGCTCTTTGACACTTAGCACAAAACAATATGTGTTGAGCATCTAATCACCAAAACAATTATAGAAATGGCCTAAGGGCACATTTGCATATCAAAAGGGAAGGTTGTCTCTTCACAATTTGTGTCACAAATAACACAACACAAATCTCTAGCCGCGTTTAGGAAGCCTTTTCTCTTGATTGATGTTATTCATCATTGTTACTATTCATTGATGTTATTTATTGTTACTATTCATCGTTACTATTCATCGTTACAATTTATCGATCATCCGATCACCCAAATTTTCAACTGCTCATCCATCATGTTGTCCAGCTCACCTAAGACCTGTTAGACCAATATTCTAGTCATACGAACTCGAGTGACTGTGATTTTCCTTCCAGTAAGAACTTTCCATCTGGTCACCCATCCCAGATTTCTTCAAGTTGAGCACGCTTAACTTTGAGGTTCCTTCGAACCAGGCTTCCAAACTCATATTCCAATAATTCTTGTTTCTAAATTCTTATCAAATTATTCCCTATCCAACCATGTCATCCCTTAAGCATGGTTCATATTCCAAAAAACTCCCAAAATCCTCTTGTCCCATATTCTGCCTATAATTTCCCTGTTTAGACTAAGTCAGACGATTCATTCGTCACTATTCTCACCAACAGTGAACTCTACTGTACTAAACCACAGGTACCCAGCTATAAATACACCCAGCTACCCTCTCCCTCTCCACACACTCAACACCCTCAGCCAAGGAAAACCGCCACCCACTCGGTTACCCCGCTCTGCCGGCTACATGCCTAGTGTCGCTTCGCCTCCAATCCACACTTCTGGTAAGCACCTCCACTCCACCACCAGTAATATCACAACACCCATGACATAGATTCTGCTCAAGACTCTACCAATCCATATATCACCATTCTGACCACTATACTAAATATTTGTTGATATACTTGCTAGTTTGTATGTTTGCTTGTTCATGCTGAATAGTTATCGGAGCTTTCGTGCTGTCTCATGAAGGCCGGATCTGCAAGTCTATGCTGTGGAGCCAGAAGCCAGTTCCGCGAGCTCTCACCCTTTCGCCGATTTAAGCAACGGCAAGCTCATTGGATCCCTTTGATGCATAAATTACCTAGGCTTTTTCAACCACAACCCTCGGCCTGTTATTTTATGCATGATATGATTTTGCTGCTAAGAGACAAGTTATTATGGCCACCCAGCCTTAGAACTTTGCCAAAATAAATCTATATACTCCTTGACATATTTGTTACAAATGATTTGAGAAAAGGTGTGAGTTTTCAAAAGAAAATGTTTTCAAAATGGATATGATGAAGGGTTGTCACCCTTATCACCCTTGAGTGGGATGATCAGGGACTCTCTGGTTTAGGGGAGGGCCTAAGGTGATGGCTCAGTCGGGTTAGGTGTGACCATGAAGGATTGTCGCTCTTGCCTAAGGGCCGGTTTCTTATCACTCCTTACCTATACTCTTATCAAGTACAACCACTCGAGACTGTATGGGCAGTCGCTTGATCTGAACTTGCATGGTTCGAACCCCAGGATTATGACAGCTGGGGAGCACCGGGAGGATAAGGAAGGGGAATGTTTTGTCCGGTTTGGGCAAAGTGGTGGCCTTGTTCCTTCCAATATAATCTCTAAGGTAAGGACGTGCAAGGAAGGAAAGAGTTTCGGCATCGGATCTCACGACGGTGAGATTGCAGAAACCGGACTAGTGGGTAAAGTGTACACCTCTGCGCAGAGTTTGAAAACCTATTTGAATAGTCCGTGTGCACGAATATGGATGAGTCATGTCTTGGATTTGACAATTAGTGTTTTGTTTTCCAAAAATGCTTTTGAAAAGTGGTTTTAAAAGGTCCGGCGGTTCAGCCATGAGCTATGGTGGACGAGAAGTCCAGTAGCTGTTTTTGAAAACGAAAACCAGTGGGAAACTGCTGAGATACCTGGATGGTTTAGTCCAAGGGATTTTGTTCTATATTGAAAAAAAACTTCCTGCTCCTTTGGGAGAGGATGTGCTTTGAAAAATATAAAATGTTTTACAAAATAACCCTGCATCAAATATTGCTCTTTCTACAAAATATCCTGAGCTCCACATATTCCATGCATTATATTTGATTTCCCCATGTTGTTTATTAGAGAAGGAGATCGCTGATCAGGTAAGAGTTACGCCTGTTCCCAACCTTGCCTGTGGCTATTGGACTGCTGATTTGCTTCGCTGCGTATATCGGGCTGCTTCAGCCCACTCTAATGATATGTCTCGAGTTGTGGACCAACTCTTAAAGTTGATCGCCACCTTTATAGGTTTGTCTCGTTTAAGCAGATCTAGAATCATCTGATGTATAAATGTGTCTACTAGCCTCCTGGGACTAGTAATTGTATCACATTTGAGTCCTAGAGGTTTAGGGCGCTTCATTCATGTTGATGACATTTTGGTTCAAGTGGTTTTGAGCTTTATGCTGATATATATATATGCTGATGAATATTGCTTATGCTTAAATGGGTTTGGTATATACTTATACTTAGTAATCAGGTGTTGATAATAAAATGTTGTCTAACTAAAATGCCAACCACATTAAACTTTAGCCTTACCTTGTTAACCTTGCATTTTCACCCCACTTGCTTAGCCCCCACCATAAGTGAGCTCACCCTTGCTTAATTTTGATCAGAAGTCTGCAGATGAAGATTTTGATAGTGATCTCGATGGATGCTAGTTTAGTGATACCCCCGGTCATCTTCCTGTGGAAGGATGCCCATGTTCTGCTATACTGTGATGAATAATAAAGGTTAAGACATTATGTCTGTTTGAAGTGTAATATGTTAATATAATCTTTATTTACACTTTTATGCATTGTTCTTTTTATATATTACACTTATGATGTCAACATATGTGTGGAAAAAGATCCTGGCACACATATGCTAGGCATTCGGTTTTGCCCTTAAAGCCGGGTGTGACACAGTGCCACCACACCATCCACATGCCCCTCTTCTCTCTCTAACCAACTGGCCCCACTCTCCAGCCCCGTCCTCCTCCCCGCAATAGCTCGTTCCGCCGTGGCCACGCCCACGTTGCACTTTCTGCGTGGATAACCACCGCTTGTACCCCACGTCCGCCATCCACGCACCTCGCCAGTCTTCAAAGTGAAGACCTTAGACCCCCAGTTTCCCCCACTCCTCATTAGCACTCTCCCTGCCTGTTTTCCCCACCTAGCATGCAGCAACGATACCACCATCACGAAGGTCGTTCCACCGTCATCACTGAGCCCATATCGTTGCCTTTGCCACGGTGAGATCCGCTGAGGATGATGCACTAGGAACCCACCTTGGTTTCCCCTCTTCCCTCTCTCTTTGTCTGGTCCTTGCTCACTTTCGTTCCCTATGCAGTCCCGGAGCCGCCGTCATCGTTCCAAGACGCCATCGTGCTGTTGTTGTCTTCGAGGGGATCCTGAGTCTCGCCTTGAGGTAAGAAACTTCCCCAGCCCACTCTAGTCCCCTCCCTTGCTCTCTATCATGAAAAATTGCTCATCGGAGATTCTAGCACCGCCGCCTTGCCGCCTCGTTGTGGATCTCCAACCTCCGATGCTCCCACCGCAGTTTGGCCCTCACCACTAAATTCATCGAACCGTCCCCAACCTCACTAGACTACCCGACCTCCCTAGGACCCTCACAATCCCTACTTCCTTCATCTTCGTTGAGTTCCCCACTATGGTTGTGGGCACCGTCACCTCAGGTGGCTGTGGGAGAACGCTGGAGCCGGCCGCCTCGATCCCCACTGTTCACCAAGATCCAATGGTTGGATTCCATTTAATTGAGCCTAAATCTAACTATTCGCCTGAGGTCTGACAGCCTAGCCTAGCTGAGGTTCTTTCATTTTGCTTTTGTTAGTCACCCCTCTTGTGGGGAGAGGTACTATGTTTATCAAACTGGAGAAATCTAATGGGCGGCTATGACCTCTTGGGAATCTTTGTAAAGGCTACGTAGTGAAACCCTGTCGGGTCACCTCAGAAGTGATCAATGGGGATGGTAGAACCTTGGGCAGAAAAGGAATCACGAGTTGTGGGTAAAGTGTGCGGCCTCTGTAGAGGCTTAGAAACTAGTACAGTCGTACTCGCTGTTAAGATCAGCCTTGGGATCCTCTTTGATTATAAATACTCTGGATACATTTATGATGATGGTTTAATGATGATGGTTATACTTATGGCTTTTGGTATTTTCCTCTCTGAGGAGGTGCCTTTTGGGATAACAACTTGGGTTTTATGATAAAAGTTGGCTTCTACTAATAATGAATACCTGACAAACTAAAAGCAACTGCTTTGAACCTAACCCCACATAAAGCTAGTCCACCTCAACCAAATAGGACATTTGCTGAGTACGTTGATGTGTACTCACCTTTGCTTAAACACAACACTAGGTTGTCCACATTGCAACCACTGCTCAGGAGAATATGACGACAACGCAGAGGACTTTTAGGAGTTGCAGGACTTTGAGGAGTTCTAGACTAAATTAGTGGCAACCCCCAGTCATGTGAAGGCCTTATCTTTACTGTGTTTTGCTTTAGCACTTTGATTACCTGTTAAGTTGATGACTATGTGGATGTCTCTGACATCGTGTTGTAATAAATTAATACTTCTTTATGTTATTATTCGAGCACTGTGTGATGATGTACATTTATGTAATCGATGTGTATGCGAATTTCTGATCCTAACACGTACATGGTTCGCATTCGGTTTGCTTTCTGAAACCGGATCTGACAATAGTGTTGGGGAAACTGGTGGTCCAACTAACAGAGGTAAAACACCAATCCAGCTAGACCATGAGGGGATCAGATTTCATGTTGCTCCAAGTGAAATTTCTTCCTTTCAAGGGGATCTCTATAATTCCCAGATTACTTATGATTGAATTAAAAAGATTCATATCTGAAATATTACCCCCAACTTGCTCCTATCTAAAACCGAGAGATAGAAATTGAAATCTCCAATGAGCATCCAGTTGTTCGAATATGAAATATCAATGCTACTTAGCCAGTCGGTGAATTCCAACCTAGCTAGGCGGTGGCAAGGCCCATAAACTGCTGAAAGCTTCTAATTAGCTTCCATCATCCGAGAGGAAAATTCAACAGTAATTGAAAAGTTCACTTCACAAATGGATCCCTAAAATGGAGAATCAATCTAGGCAACAAGGATTCCCCATGAAGCCCCTCTAGAGGGGCTGAAAACAATCTTGTTAAAATGATTGGGAGCATATTTTTTAAAAACAAATGGAGTGATAACCTCCAATTTAGTTTCCTGAATGCAAAAAATGTAGCAGCAACTTTCTTCAATTTTTTCTCACTACAAGGCATTTGCTATCCAGATTAAGCCCACTAATATTCCAGTTTAGGACATTTCAATTTGTTTTATTGATTTCCATTTGATCCAATCTTTAAATGCATAAAAAGTCCAACACATGAATAACAAATTCATGTGGCAAAGACGAAGTATAATCCAACTATAAAAAGGACACTAATATCGCCTAAAAAGAACCATCAAGAGCTCCCAATCCACACACAGAAGGTAACACATAAACAAGTATAGCATGATAGCAGAGATTAGCCACATAACATGTGAAACCTACAACCATACAGTACAATTGTAGCATACAAACAACAAAAGATTAATCTTTGCACAGAAGCAAAAGTAGCATCCCACCTAAAATGACGCTTCTAGGCCATTAATCATGAGGAACATCTAGGGTTCACTACAGGAATCCGAAGCATTCCCGTCGGCTATATTAATTCCCGTCGGCCAGCGATTAGGCTGACAGGAATAACGTAATCCCCGTCGGCCAAAAGAACGCCGACGACGATTAATTAATGCCTGTCGGCCAGAACCTTAGCTGACGACGATTAATTAATGCCCGTCGGCCAGAACCCTAGCCGACGACGATTAATTAATTCCCGTCGGCCAGTCAACAAGGCTGATGGGAATAACTTAACTCCCGTCGGCCCAATACTCTGGCTGACGGGAGTTATTCGAATTAACCAACAGCCGCCGTCGCGCACTCATTTCTCTTTCTTCTTTCTAGAACGAGCGGCCGTCGACGTGCCCGCCCGCCCGCCCGCCCGCGGGTCGCCCGCCCACCGCCGCCGCCCGCCCGCCCACCACCGGTCGCCCACCGCTGGCCACGGTTGCCACGGCATCCCCAGTTTGCCACGCCAGCCCGCCCGCCCGCCACCCCGGGTTGCCGCCCCCGGTTTTCGCGCCAACCACCACCACCGTTTGCTGTGCTGCCCGTCCGCCGTTTGTCATTGCCGTTTGCCGTGCCGCCCAATGTTGTCGCCTCCCCACATCGTCCGCCGTCGCCACACTGCCGTCATCTACCTCTGCTGTCCACCGTCGTCGTCCACCACCGCCGTCCGCGTTAGGCGAGGTATATTATATATATTAAAACGTTTTATTTTCGTCGGTTTTTTGTGGCCGACGGGAGTTAACTGTTATGTGATTAGAGTTTGTTTAAATTTGTTAATTGATAGTGTTATTAGTCTTCATATGACTTTATACATTGTAGTTGCTATATTTAATTTTATGTTGCAAATATAAAATGTGTTGTTTGATGTTATTAGTTAATGAATTTGATGGTGAATGTGATGTGTTATACAAATAGTAGTTATTGCAAATACTATTATTTAATGAATTTGATGTTATGTAAGTATTAATCATGTTAATGTGATGAAGTTATGTTATGTATATATATAGTTTTACTACTTACCTATAGATGTATGTGTGACGTGTAGAAACATGAATGTCTCACATGCACTTCTTACTCGTACACACAGCCACAATAATGGGTGATAAACGTGATTGGATGTATGAAGGTTTCAAGAAGTGTGGGTGTCACACAAGTGAATGGTTTTCCAAGACGCAGATGTTTCTGGACCATGCAGCTGCTTTGTTATAAATATATAATATTAGGTGTCCATGCATAGAAATATGACGAGCCACACCAAGAGGCAGGTCACACTACACCTGTGCTCACATGGTTTCGTGCCAGGCTATAAGGTCTAGTATCTCCACGGTGAAGATGTTGAACGAGCAACAGAAGTAGAAGTTGATGACGGTGAAGATGTTGATAGGATGGACTAGATGCTTGAGGATCTACAGCCGAAACTAGCCCCAGATCATCATGATTCACCTACATCGGAAGTTTAGAAGTTCTTCGACCTCCTCAAAGCATCAGAAGAGCCTCTACACGGGCACACTGACGTGACTGTCCTTGAATTCGTGACCCGGCTGATGTCAATTAAGTCCAAGTTTGCATTCTCAATGAATTGTTACAAGGAGCTTATGGATTTGATTAGCGAGGTTCTTCCTACGGGTCACAAGATGCCCAAAGACATGTACCAGTCCGAGAAATTGCTTGAAGGTCTTGGTATGGAGTATGAGAAGATTGATGTTTGCCAGGACAACTATATGCTTTTTTGGAAGGAACATGGCAGAGAGCAGAAATGCTTAAAATGTGGGAAGTCGAGGTACGTGGAGCTTGTAAATGAAGATGGGGAGAAGGTGGTGACAAAGGTTGCATAGAAACAGCTTCGGTACATGCCTCTCACTCCTAGAGTGAAACATTTGTTTCTCTCGAGGAAGACCGCTATGCACATGAGGTTGCATAAAGATTGTACGGACAGACAAGATGGGTTAATGGTGCACCCGTCAGATGGTGATGCATGGAAGGCTCTTGACAACTTTGATCCAGATTTTGCCAGCGATGCAAGAAACGTTCATATTGGCTTGGCAACTGATGGTTTCACGCCTTTCAATATGACTGCTGCGTCGTATTCATGTTGGCCTGTCATTGCCATACCGTACAACCTTCCACCTACTCTTTGCATGAAATATGAGTTTATGTTCCTATGTCTTGTTATACCTGGGCCTGAGCATCCTGGCGTACGCCTCAATGTGATGCTTCAACCACTGATTGAAGAGTTAAAGAAGCTATGGCAAGGAGTGGAAGCCTATGACTGCTTTAAGAAGCAGAAATTCAATCTTCGTGTTGTGTATCTGTTCTCGGTTCATGATTTTATGGCGTATGGTATTTTCTCTGGATGGAGCGTGCATGGTAGATTGACGTGTCCTTATTGTGCTAAAGATACAGATTGTTTTCGTCTTAGTGCTAGTGGCAAGATATATTACTTTGATTGCCATAGATGTTTTCTACCCTTCAATCACCCCTTCAGAAGGCAGAGAAAGGAGTTTAGGAAGGGCACCATCGTCACGAAGGGACCACTTAAGCGACGTAGTGGGATAGAAATTACAGAAGAGCATAGGAAACTTGTCCTAGATGAGAGTGGGAAAAGGTATCAAGGTTTTGGTGAGGAGCATAACTGGACTCACATATGTGGCTTGTGGGAGCTTCCTTATGCTAAGTCATTGATTTTGATGCACAACATCAACATCATGCATCAAGAGAGTAACTTTTGCCGAGCCCTCATAAATACATGCATGGATTTCCCTGATAAAACGAAAGACAATGACAAGGCATGCATGGACTTAGCCGTGATATGTGATCGTCCAACCCAAGTGCTTAGAGAAAATGGAGGCAAACCAAAAGCTGATTATTGTCTGAAACCTAAGCAACGGAAAGAAGTGATGAAGTGGATGAAGGATATTAAATTCCCCGATGGTTATGCTGGTGGTTTTAGAAGATCTGTGAACTTGAAGACAATGAAGATGAATGGACTGAAGAGCCATGACTTCCACATAATTATGGAAAGGCTCATGCATGTAATGTTTCATGGGTACATTTCCGATGCTGTGTGGAAAACGTTAGCTGAAGTTAGCTATTTCTGCAGATAGTTGTGTGCTAAAGAAATCAGAAGAGACGTGATGGAACAGCTGGAGAAAGAGGCACTGGTGCTTTTGTGCAAATTGGAAAAAATATTTCCACCGGGTTTCTACAATCCTATGCAGCATCTCTTTATACATCTTCCATATGAGGCTAAGGTCAGTGGTCCTGTTTAGTACAGGTGGATGTTTCATATAGGAAGAGCATTAAAGAAGCTTAGAGCAATAGTGGGCAATAAGGCAAGAGTTGAAGGATGTATTGCGGAACAATTTAAACTGAAGGAGGTAGCACACTTCACAAGTTGTTACTTTGCAGAAGAACATAATGTATTTGCTCAAAAGAAGAGGTACCATGATGATGAACGAGAGATGCCTCCGTGTAGTGACCTTTTGATTTTTCAGACAAATGGCAAAGTCGTTGGTCCACCCAAGGCATATCACCTCACTATGGAAGAACAGAAGTCTGCTTTACTGTACATGTTCACGAATATGCCTGAGGTGGAGAAATACTTTATGTAAGACTTATTTCCTTAAATTGTTCATATGTGAATTAGTTTATGTTATCAAATATCTCATGTCATACAATAATATTTGACAGCGAGTTTGATGAACAAAACATGAGGTGTCTCAGTAGGCCAACAGCGAGAGACATAGACAAATTGCGACACGATGGAATGCATGGGCGACCTAATTTCATTATGTGGCTTCAGGACCGTGTAAGTCTCAATTATGTGGCTCTGGGACCTAATTTTAGTTAACTAATATTACAGAATTTGCTAATGCTTTGTGGCATAATTGACAGTTTGGGGAGGAAATGAATTTGAATGATGACTTACGTCAGTTATCTATTGGAAGCATAACTGCCAAAAGCTATGGACGTTACGACGCCAATGGATATCGCTTTCGTTCAAGCATTTTCGAATCTAGTCATCCTATGGCCGCCACTCAAAATAGTGGAGTCGTTACTAGGGCAACCGACATGGAAGGACACGAAGCCTTCTATTACAGGAAAATCAAAAATATAATCGAGATTACATTTGCTGGAAATAAGCCTTTAGCGCTAGTTTTCTTTGAGTGTAAATGGTATGACCCGAAGTATTATAGGACTGAATTTGGGATGACACAGATCCAACCTAAAAAATTGTTTCAAGGACACGACATGTATATCCTTGCCCATCAAGTAGACCAAGTTTATTTCTCGACATATCCATGCAAAAAGTTGTCTACATGGAGGGTTGTGTACAATGTAAATCCCTGTGAACGCCTATACACTCGTGGTGAGGATGAATATCAATTTGGTCACCTTGAGCAGGTTGATGAGGTATTTCAAGAAGAGTTTCCAACTAGTTTTCATATTGATCCTGCACCGGCATTAGATTCACTAGTTGCAGACGTTAACGACTTAACTTTTTCCGAGAGACGGAGAAGACAACCTATTAGGAGAAAAGTTACATGGCGACCTCTGCATAGAAGAGAACAAATAGATCCTGATTTTGATGATATTTAACAAGTAAAGTTATTTTGTTCTTTCATTTGTTTCTAATTTTTAAGGATTATGTCATTTTTGATGCACTAATGAATAATTTCTTATTTTTTATGCAGGATGCCGCCAAAGTCAAAGAAGTCAGTGAAAGGGTTGTTCAAGGGCCTAGGCCTATTTTAGGGCAGTTCTTCGAGCAGCAGCAGACGTCGAGAGCTGTTGAGCACTGTACATGGAGATGAGGTAACATATCTTGTACAAATAAATTTGTTTACATATTTACTTGTATGTAAGAGACACCTAAGATATCTTGTACAATTAAATTTGTTTACATGTTTACAAATAAATCTTGAGTTGTATGTACCAGGATGAGCAACACACTGAGGAGCAGCATAATGAGGAGGAGCAGCACAATGAGGAGGTGGAGCATAATGAGGATGTGGAGCACGCGACATGGGACCAGGCCACGCAGTAGCACCAGCCATGGGACCAGTGGGACCACCAGAGAGAGCAGCAACAGGTGTGGGACCAGTGGGGCCAACAGGCCGAACCGGCTGACAACCTAATGGATGATGGCTCAGGAGGCTCTTCCGCGACACGCACACGTCGCTCAAGAAAAAACCACTTAGTAAAGCCTCGTCACGCGATAGAGCGAGAGGCTGATAGGATCTTAATCATGCCTCATTGAGATCGGTGAGTGTAATATATTAACTTATCTCATATAACTATTATGTGATTGTTAATGTTTTTGTGTAATGCAGGAATTGGGAGCACCTGTCCTTTGACGGCAAGGGACACCACACTCAGGTTAACCTTACGTTGGGTTCTCTTTGCCGCCTTCACTACCCTAGTATAGTGAAGGTGTCAGACGGAGATAGCGTTGATGATGTGCTCGTCAGTACCTGGGATGAGTACAAGTTAAAAAGGAACAAAACTACACCGACAGACAGGGACTTGTGCGTCATGACTTTTGGGTATGAATTCTTTATTGTTTTTGTTCTATTTCTTAATATTGTAATTCTATGACTTATACCATTGTATTTGTATTCTTTATGTTGTAGCTTTGATATCGGTTGCCTGACGGAGAGGATTACATGGGGCACGCTGAACGTGTGTTCCAAAATATTGCAAAGAAGCTAGTGAAGGATACCATATACTATGCGAGAATTCAGGCTACAAACCTGTATTTTCAAAATCATTCGGAAGAAGCAGGCCCCTTGAATAAAAAGGAAGGGTCCTCAAAGATATATTTGACTGAGGATCAATATCGTGAGGTTAGTATTCAATTTGTTTTACCCTTTTTATTAATTGATGTGATTGATATAATATGTAACATTGTGTGTGCAGGTGATGGTTCTATGGATGGTGCCCTTGCCTGATGCGTACTATGCTTTGTGTCGATATTGGGCTTCCGAAGGCTTCCAGAAAGCGTTAGCACATCACAGGCAATGTCGAGGAACCAATCCTAACCACAAGTTTGGCGATGACGACATGCTCCAAAAAGCTAAAAGAATGGTAAGTTTAATCTAGCTATGTCGATCACCAAATAGTATGATTGCTTATGGATGTTTTTTGTTTATACAGGAAGCTACGCGTGGCCAAAAGCCTAGTGACATTAAGGTCTACCAGGAGGGCCATAAAGGACCAGACCGTAACAACCCTGACCAGCTATGCAGCCAGACAACCACGGATCGGCTGGTGAGTTTTGGCCCAAAAGTACAAACATTCAAAGTATAGAAATTACTGCATTTGTAAGGTTGTGAATGATGTATAGGCGGCATATGGGGAGGAGATGGTTCGTCGCCATGGCCCTGACTTCGACTGGCGACATGAACCGGTGGATCCCTCGGTGGTGTATGCAAGTGGTGGTGGAAAAGCACATGGACGGTAAGCTCTAACTTATAAAATTACATGGTTGACACTAAATTGATTATGCAGTAATCACAATTTTTGAATCACTTATAGATACGCACTCTTCGACGGATTCATTGACTTGTCGTCCGTGAGATCTCAGAGGACAGGTTCGTCTTCCCGTAGCTCATGCTCTCATCGACCGAACGAGCAGGAGTTGGAGATTATGAGGATGCATGAGGAGATGAGACAGCAACGAGAATTTATGGAGGCTTGCAATGCACATAACCAAGCGATGTATCAAGTGAGTACATATAATCTGAACTCTAAATTATTATATTTCAATACAACATCTTCAATAGTAACACATATGTTTAACAGTTAATACAGCAACAGGGCACGACACCAAATATTCCACCGCCACCACAATGGAGCCAGTTTGCATCCACACCAGCTCCGCCACCACAGTTCAACACCCCTCCAACACATATACCTGCACCTAGAAATATGGTATGTTTGATAACTCTCAATGAATTTATACACTTGTATACTTGTTGATATTTGCATTTAACATTTGATATTTGCATTAGAAATGTTAATATTTGCTAACTTACATAGGGTACGCCCGAAGCGGGTGGTAGTGGGTCTGATCCCACAGCAGGGACTGGATTTGTTGACTCCCTCTTCATGTTCCCTGCTTCTGGTGGCGGCAGCGGTCAAAGCTCTAACCACCCAAGTGGTGGTTACCTCTAAATATGTTGTTATGCCGTATTTGTTTCTTAACTCGTTGTTGGAACTTGCACACGGGCACAAGTTGATCCAACAGGGGGGGAATGATAGCACAAACAGAGTTTCAGCACGTGATGGCAAAAGCACTGTTCAACCAGCCTCTCAAGGGCACTGTGCGGGGGTATTTATAGGTGTCCGGGTGCCCAGCGTCCCGTGTTAAGGACGCATGTGCCCTCAGACACCTAGGTTATCCCCAGAATATTCCCATAAAGCGGGGTTACAGACCATAATTACAGGGACGCCTTTATAAATTAGGCCCGTAACACACAGCGGCCACGCAGGGCCTGTCGCAATGGGCCGGATCTCACATGGGCCTCCGCGCTGGACGAGGCCGCCCGGTGGGATGACCTCACCACGGGTCTTCGTCCGATGTCGTATGGGGCGAAGGGTGTCCCTGCCCGTTGTCTTGTCTCTGTTGGGCCGGCGTAAACGGCGAAGGGTGTCCCTGCCCGTTGTCTTGTCTCCATTGGGCCGGCGTTTACGGTGAAGGCCTCGAGCGAAGGGTGGCGTCTTTGCCTTCGCCCCAACATTTGCCCTCCGAGGGACCAGTTCGACTAAGTCATCTGGTGCCGAAAACGTCGCTAGATGGCGGAGACGCTGCCCTCGCTCGAAGTGGTTCTGCGGGGGTTTTTGACATGACCGTTGATTGACGCCGTACTGTGGGACTGCGGGTTTCCCGAAGCGCCGCGCCCTGTGTATAAAAGGGGGCGGGGGGCGGCGCGTTTTGAAATTTATTCTTCCGCGCTCCGCGAAAACCCTAGACGCTTTCTCCACCGTCTCTGCTGCTCGTCTGCCCTCCTTGCTCTTTGTTCGCCGGAGATCTGGCTCGAGTGAAGCAGACCGCCCGCCGCCGCCGACGGTACGTAGCGATGCCGACCTCTTCTTCTTCTGCTGCCGCCTCGCCGTCGGCCGACGCGTCGTCTGAGGAAACGCTGAGTTCTGTGGCGGGGGAGGAGTTGCGCGCCGGCGATACTGTGGATTTTGGTGTGTCGCGGATGTCGTCGGCCCGCGTGCAGGATATGCAGCGGCTTGGTTACTTTGGCGGCGGGGTCGCCCGTGTCCCGAGGACGGAGGAAGTCCCCGAGCCGGAAGGCGAGTTGGTTGTGTTCGAGGCGTTCTTTGCCGCTGGTCTCCGCCTGCCTGCGCACCGATTTGTTGGAGAAGTGTTGGGGCGAAGGCAAAGACGCCACCCTTCGCTCGAGGCCTTCGCCGTAAGCGCCGGCCCAACGGAGACAAGACAACGGGCAGGGACACCCTTCGCCGTTTACGCCGGCCCAACGGAGACAAGACAACGGGCAGGGACACCCTTCGCCCCATACGACATCGGACGAAGACTCGTGGCGAGGTCATCCCACCGGGCGGCCTCGTCCAGCCCGGAGGCCCATGTGAGATCCGGCCCATTGCGACAGGCCCTGCGTGGCCGATGTGTGTTACGGGCCTAATTTATAAAGGCGTCCCTGTAATTACGGTCTGTAACCCCGCTTTATGGGAATATTCCGGGGATAACCTAGGTGTCTGAGGGCACATGCGTCCTTAACACGGGACGCTGGGCACCCGGACACCTATAAATACCCCCGCACAGTGCCCTTGAGAGGCTGGTTGAACATTGCTTTTGCCATCACGTGCTGAAACTCTGTTTGTGCTATCATTCCCCCCTGTTGGATCAACTTGCGCCCGTGTGCAAGTTCCAACAAGAAGTCCTGCGCAGATTCAATGTTCAGATCCATCAGCTGACTCCGAACGCTGTGGTGGCTCTATCGAAGTTTGTCTGGGCAACGACTTCGTACGGCGGACAGTCATCAGTCGAAGTCTTCGCAAAGCATTATTGCCTGCACTGGCAGAAGAGGATGATTGGAAGTGAGGTTGCCCAATTTGGGTCCTGTACATTTACGCCGAAGACTGGCAAGACCACGATGCAGGTAGTTGAGTTGGTTCCCTGCGCCCACAACAAGTGGGGCAATTGGCAGGATTTTTGGTTCTACATCACGGAGGGTACAGCCGAAGACCATCCAGGGCTCCCCGTGTCCGAGATGTGCTCACATTTTTACTCAGCATACCCGCCTTTTGAAGTGGCGGATGAGGATGCGGACGAAGGGGCCCTTCGGTGCGCCGCCGGCCTGAGCAGCGGGCGCGATTTGGTTGAGGAGTTTGTGGCGTTCGGGGTATGGCCTTTGGCGCATGGCTGGGCGCTGAGCGAAGTGTGCCCTCACCAGATGCCTTCCCACGGTGGGAAGCTGGTGCGAAGTCCTGTCTTTGCGTTGGATCTGCAGGGTCGCGATCCGGCCGCCTTTGTGCGCGAGGCTGAGGATGGGGCGGTGCGGATTGTGGGTCGATATGTGCCTAGGACAGAGGGCCAGCGCAGCTGGGACATTCGCGGGTCAAATGACCGCTTGAACAAGGTCTTTGAGTTGAATCGTCTGCCGTATGGCGGTTATCCCGGCCAAGACGATGTGGAACGTCGCGGGAAGAAACCAGTGGTGGAGTCTGGAGACGACCCCGAGCCGGTGGCCGCCCCGTCCTCTAAGAAGAGGAAATTAGATACTGCTGTGGGAGGACTTGGGGTTTCTGATGGTTTTGCTAGAGAATTGATGAGGACATGCGCGGCCCCGGGGGGAAGGATGTGTTCGCCCGAGCTCCGGGAGTCTTCGGCGTGGATGCTGAGGGTTACCGGGGGTTGGTGGCCTAAGAACATTCTTGTCCCCCGCGCGGCTGGTGAAGACTTTTTTACATCTCGCATGGTTCGTGCTTGGAAAGTGTTTCCTTACGAGAGGAATATTGCTGCTGTTGTGTCGGTAGTGATGGACAAGGATCGCCAGGGAGCTGCACAGAAGCGCCAGGCGGTCGTCAGGCTTCATGAAGCCAGGCCGAAGCGGCAGCGGGGGGCGACGAAGACTACTGCCCCCGGTGGAGGCCAGCCACCGCTAGCGGCTAAGTCGGCCGTCCCTGCATCCAGTAGGGCGCCGGATGCTGCGAAGGCGGCTGGCACCGGTGGTCCCAAGTCAGCGAAGGCTGCCCCTTCGTCCAGCAGGTTGCCGGAGGCTGCGAAGGCGGCTCAAGGGTTGCCGCCCCCTGGCAAGCGCGTTGCTGACTTCGCCACCGACATTAGTGTGGAAGAATATTTTGTTGGTAAGTCGTTGGCTCGAGCTTTTTTTTTGATTTGTCGATGCGTCGCAGGGTCGGACGAAGACCAGCTTCTTGTTGTTCCGCCTGCCGCGGCGGCCGCGGCGGCTGCCTTGGTGCCAAGGGCGAAGGGCAGTGCTGGTGGCGAGATGTCGGCACTCACTGCCGTCAGGGACGAGGCGGGTGCCGTGTCCCGCCTGCTGGAGGAGATGAAGGAGGCGCTAAGTCAGGTGCGTTGAGCTAGACCTCGGTTCGGGGTTTTTTTTTTGAAACGGCTTCGCCGGGGCTGTGGTCTTATGTGTCTCTTGTAGGCGGCTGACTTCACAAACCGCGCGGCGTCAGGGGCCCTGACGGCAGTTGTGTCTGCCGAAGTCGAGAGACTTCGGACACAACATGCGGACGCCGTCCGGGAAAAGTCGGCCGCCGACAGTAAGTGCCGCAAGCTGGCGGACAAGGTGGCTGTGCTGGAGGGTGAGAAGGCTGACCTCCGGCGCCAACTGGCGGCAGAGAGGGAGGAGGCTACTGAGGCCCTCGCCAAGGCGAAGGCTGCGCAGGCGGAGGCCAACCTGGCGCGGGCGGAGGGCAGCATTGCCAGGCAGCACGCGGAGCAGCTGGAGGAGCGGCTCAGCGCGCTGCAGAGCCGTGTGGAGAGGGCCGAGGCCTCGGGGCGCACGGAGGCTGAGCGGACGCGCAAACAGCTCATGGATTCATACCGTGAGCTGGGCGCACGGACCGGTGAGTTTGAAGTGCCGGACCGAGAGCCCGGACCTCGCTGCCTTGAGTGGGTGCAGGAGGAGCTGCAGGCGCTCCCCACCATCGTGGAGGGGTTTATGTCTTATGCTTCTCTGGTCACCTGCGAGGGGGCGATGAACGCGCTCTCTCGCGAGGGGTGCCGGCACTATGAGGTCTTCGACCAAGCCGATGAAGATTTGGAGCGTGATATCTACAAGGTTGAGGACCCCGTAGTGAAGGAATCCGCCGGAGCCCTCTACGACCGGATGTGGGGCCCCCACGGTCGA
This sequence comes from Zea luxurians, assembly GCA_029449295.1. Taxonomy (NCBI): domain Eukaryota; kingdom Viridiplantae; phylum Streptophyta; class Magnoliopsida; order Poales; family Poaceae; genus Zea; species Zea luxurians. The sequence continues at coordinate 61,629,994 of JAOPSE010000011.1, read as the reverse complement.
GAGGTGGTCAGGGAGCGGGCTGAGGCGGCGAGGAGTCAGGTAATGTTTGGCTTTTGTTTGGTGTTTGTTTAATGTGGGTTAAATGTGGTGTTGCTGAGTCTTTTGCTGTGTCTCAGGCGGCGCGTGGCGAGAGGGTGGATGACTTCGGGGCTTTGAACGACACGCTGCCCGACCCGGAGCCGAACCCGGCGGCAGCTGTGTCCGAGGCCGCTCCGGAGCCGCCCCCGGAAGTCGCCGAAGGCGTTCCCGATGCCCCTGCAGCCACGGCGGCCGGCGGAGACCCGTCGTCAACTGCTGCGCCGAGGGCTGAGGATCCTGCGGTGGAGGCTGCGGAGGCGACAACGGAGGCTTCCACGACGGCTGGGTCTTCGCAGATGGCCTAGCGGGTGTGGGTAGTTAGGAAATTTTGGATATTGTTGCTGAACCTTGGTTGCTGCGCAGGTTCAAGATTTTGGGCCTACGCACGCAACCGCTACTGCTAATTTTTGGGCGGCTTCGACCGTGGATGATGGGAATAAATCGGATGAGTCTGCGTCTAAATTTTCCGAGTTCGGTGACTCTAGGAGCTCTGTTGAATGGACCGAAGAGTCGTTGGATGGGGACTTGGACTACTTTGCGGCCTTGGATGTAGCAGTGGCGGAGGCTTCGTCGCAAGCTGTGGATGCTGATGTTGTGTCTGGTCCGAGCATTAGGCGTAGGCGGCGAAGGGCGGTTGCGAAGCGTAGAGTGAGTGGACAGGACGCCGGTCGGCTTCGTGTGAGTGGGGCTGGCAGCCAGGAACTGTTGACCCTGCCGGCCGCTGTGAGTGCAGGTGAGGGGGAGTTGCGAAGCCTTTTTGCGAGTGAAGAGCTTAGGATAATGTTATTTAACTATAGGGAGATGGGAATTATTCCGAAGGTCGAGCCGATGTAGAATGCGATGCCCTTGTTTGTACATAACGGTTTGTATGATGAGGTTGTGTGCCTTCGCACACCCGGCTATGTTCGCGAAGGCGCTAAGTGCTTGGTCTGGTGTGTTTGTTATGTTGGTCTGGTGCGCATGTAGTCGGCCTTTGTGCGGACAGTTTGGTGTAGCCGTTTTTGCACTTGTTAGGCTTCGTGCGGCTGTACCATTGTAATCGGTTCGTCGGACTTGATGCGCTGTCCCTGCTGCACCCTGAGGCGACTTCTGCAGGGATAGTTTTCGCGGCAAATTAGAATTTTTCGCACTTATTGCGCTAGTCCGGCTGCACCCTTAGGCGACTTCTGCGCGGATAGTCGTTGTGGAAGACTTCGATTTTTCGTACTTGTTGTGCTAGTCCGGCTGCACCCTTAGGCGACTTCTGCGCGGATAGTCTTCGTGGAAGACTTCGATTTTTCGCACTTGTTGTGCTAATCCGGCTGTACCCTTAGGCGACTTCTGCGTGGATAGTCTTCGTGGAAGACTTCGATTTTTCGCACTTGTTGCGCTAATCCGGCTGCACCCTTAGGCGACTTCTGCGCGGATAGTCTTCGTGGAAGACTTCGATTTTTCGCACTTGTTGAGCTAATCCGGCTGCACCCTTAGGCGACTTCTGCGCGGATAGTCTTCGTGGAAGACTTCGATTTTTCGCACTTGTTGTGCTAGTCCGGCTGCACCCTTAGGCGACTTCTGCGCGGATAGTCTTCGTGGAAGACTTCGATTTTTTGCACTTGTTGCGCTAATCCGGCTGCACCCTTAGGCGACTTCTGCGCGGATTTGTCGCACGTGAGGGCGGCTGCTGCCGGGCCTTGCGGTGACTTTGTATTGGTCGAATGTCGAAGACCGTTGATGCGGTCTTTTTTCGACGTGGATTTTGCGGGGGATTTTTCTCTTGTATATTACATGACTCCGCCTCGTTAAAAACCTCACCCCCGGGAGGAAAAGAGTGCAGGCCTGAACAAAATTGTTTTTACAAATTATAAGGGCGGGTTGGCCCTGATGAGTCAAACAAAAAATTTGCGCAGATTATCAATGTTCCAGGAATGCTCTAAGTCTTCGTCGTTTGGCGTTGCAAGCCTGTATGCGCTGGGGGAGGCCTTCGACTTGACAATGTAAGGGCCCTCCCACATGGGCTCCAGCTTGCCTCTGGACTCCGTTCGAGCTGTCCGGATGAGGACGAGGTCCCCTTCGCTGAATTCCCTTGGGATGACTGCCTGGTCGCGCCATGCTTTGGTCTGGGCTTGGTATTTGTCCAAGGCCTGTAGGGCGAAGACGCGGTCTCCGTCGATGAGATCCTTTGAAGTTGGCTCATCTACGTCTGGGACGGCCGACGCAGCTGTCCGAGGCGACCCATGCTTTATCTCTTGCGGGGTCATGGCCTCTGACCCGTATAATAGGCGAAAGGGGGTAAACCCAGTCGCCCTGCACTCGGTTGTATTCAGTGCCCAGACCACTTCGGGTAACAGGTCGGGCCACTTGCCTTTTTTGTCGTCAAGGAGCATTTTCTTGATGGCTGTGAAAATTTTTCCGTTGGCGCGCTCCACGACTCCATTGGACTGGGGGTGGTACACGGAGGCGAAGGCAAGCTTGGTGCCGATGGAGAAACAGAAGTCTTTGAAATCTTGATTGTCGAACTGCTTGCCGTTGTCGACCGTGAGTTCGGATGGTACTCCGAAACGGCAAACAATATTTTGCCAGAAGAATTTCTGGGCCGTCTTCGATGTGATGGTGGATACTGCCCTCGCTTCAATCCATTTAGTGAAGTATTCAACGGCTACGAAGGTGAACTTAAGGTTCCCCTGAGCCGTGGGCAGGGGCCCGACGATGTCTAGGCCCCAGCGCTGAAGGGGCCACGTGTGGGCGATCAGCTTCGTGAACTGCGAGGGGCGCCCTGAGCGTGGGGAAAATTTCTGACAGGCTTCGCAGGATCTGACAACCCAATTCGCGGCGCAGATAATGGCGGGCCAGTAGAAGCCTTGTCATATCACCTTTGCCGCCAGGGCCTTGGGGCCTGCGTGGGAGCCGCAGGTCCCCCTGTGGACTTCGCGCAGGATTTGAACGCCCTCGGTCTCGGTGACGCACTTAAGCATCGGCTGGCTGACCCCCTTTTTGTACAGTTGGCCCTCGATCAATGCGAAGTCCCGGCTTCTGTGGTGGAGGCGCTTGGCCTCGTTGCTGTCGACTGGGTGATAGAACCCTTGCAGGTACAGGGTTATTGGCGCCCGCCAGTCTTCGGTCATGATAAGGTTGATCATGCGCTGGCCCTCGCTGTCGTTGGTTATTTGGAGCCCTTCGGGGCTGCGGACGGCTGGTGTGCCGATGACGTGATAGAACACGTCGGAGGGGAGGGCTTCACCCCTGGCGGCCGCCTTGGCCAATGCGTCAGCTTCTTCATTCTTGGCCCGGTCCACATGCTGCACAGTGAATCCCTTGAATTGTTTCTCGAGGCTTCGGATGGCCACGAGGTACTGCATAAGTGCGGGGTCCTTTGCTGCATAGTCCTTTTCGACTTGGCCAGCGACTACCCTGGAGTCTGTTCGGACTATGCAGGTGGTGACGCCAAGGGCTCTTAACTTGCGGAGGCCGAGGATGACAGCTTCGTATTCTGCGATGTTGTTTGTGCATCTGTCAGACTCCAGGGCGAAGCTTAAGCGTGCCGCGTATCTGTGCTTGACCCCGGCGGGTGAGGTGATGACTGCAGCAGCACCTGCCCCCGCATGGCACCAAGCGTCGTCGCAGTGTATTGTCCAAACCTTCTCTGCGGACGGCTCTGGGTGTGTTATTGGCCCGGTCCAGTCGACAATGAAGTCTGCTAGAACTTGTGACTTGATCGCAGTCCTGGGCTCGAAAGTGATGTGGTAGCCGGAGAGTTCGGCCACCCATTTGGCGATCCGTACCGATGCCTCCGGGTTTCTGAATAATTCGCCGAGTCCCCTATCTGAGGTGACGTGGACCTTGAATGCTTCAAAGTAGTGGCGCAATTTGCGCGAAGACATAACGACTGCATATGCAATCTTTTCGAGCTCCGTCATGTTACACTTTGATGGTGTGAGCACCTCGGAGACATAATATACTGGGCACTGCCTGATTACGCCCTCTACTGTCTGCTCCTGAACCAGTGCCGCACTGACCGCGTGCGGCGAAGCCGCGACGTAGAGCAACAGTGGTAGCGAAGAGTCGGGGCTCGTAAGGACGGCCAACTCCATCATGTACTGTTTTAGTGAGGCGAAGGCCGCCGCCTGCTCTGGTCCCCAAGCGAAGTCTTTTGCGCCGCGAAGTGTTTTGAGGAAGGGAAGACTTCGCTCAACAGACTTGGAAATGAATCTGTTGAGGGCGGCCAATCTGCCCATCAGACGCTGGACCTCTCTGGCTGACTGCGGGGGCGCCATGTTGATGATGGCCTGGATTTTAGTTGGGTTGGCCTCGATGCCGCGGTGCGATACCAGATAACCCAATATTTTCCCCTGGCGGACACCGAAGACGCATTTATCGGGGTTGAGGCGAAGCCGTGCGTCCCGCATGTTCGCGAATGTCTCAGTGAGGTCTGCGAGATGGTCCTCTTTATTCCTGCTGGCGACGACGATGTCGTCCACGTAAGTGAATACGTTTCTGCCGACTTGGCCTTCGAGCACTGTTTTGGTGAGCCGGGAGAAGGTGGACCCATTGTTCTTGAGTCCCTCCGGCATTCTGATAAAGCAATATGTGCCGAAGGGTGTTATGAAGCTGGTGCTGGCCTTGTCCTCCTCCTTCATGTATATTTGATGATAACCAGAGAAGAAGTCGAGGAGTGACATGACCTCGCACCCGGCCGCGCTATCGACTATTTTGTCGATCCGGGGCAAAGGGAAGTTGTCCTTTGGGCAGGCCTTATTGAGGCTGGTGAAGTCTATGCACATTCGCCACTTGCCGCTCTTTTTCTGCACCATTACCACATTGGAGAGCCACGTGGGGTAAGCCACTGGCTCGATAAATTTGGCTTCCAGGAGGCTGTGTACCTCTGCCTTGGCGGCCTCTGTCTTCTCGTCGGACATTTTGCGAAGACGTTGCTTTTTCGGTCTTACCGAGGGGTCGATTCCCAGGCTGTGCTCAATTATGGACCGGCTGACCCCGACCAGGTCGAGGGCTGACCAAGCGAAGACGTCCTTGTTCTTGGACAAGCAGCACAGGAGCTTTTCCTCGTCATGCGAGGTGAGGTCTTCGCTGATTGTGATTGTTTGCTTGGGTGTGGCCAGGTCGAGGGGGACAGTCTTGGTCCCGTCGTTGCTTTGCAGCTGCGCCTTGTGCTGTTTTTCAGTTGAGCCGGCGGGCGCTGGGATTTCGCGCTGGGCCATGAGGCAGTGGACATTTCTTTGCCCGGGGACGAAGTCCCGCTCTATGTTGCGCGCGGTCTGCTGATTGCCGTAGACCAAGATGGCGCCCAACGGACCTGGTATCTTCATGCACAGGTACAATCCGTGAATGGCTGCCTCAAACTTGTTGATGGAGCCCCGGCCCATGATAGCGTTGTACGGATACACCATGTCGACGATGTCGAAGGTTATTTGCTCACTTCGGGCATTGGGCGCTACACCGAAGGAGAGAGGCAACTCTATTTTGCCGATAGGAAAAGTGCCCTTGCCGCCAAAGCCATATAGTGGATTGTCCGAAGGCTTGAGCAAGCTGTGGCTTATGCCCATGCGGTCGAAGGCATGGAGGAATATGATGTCTGCCTGGCTGCCATTGTCAACGAGGACTTTGTGCAGGTCCCAGCCTGCCACGCTGCAGTTGATGACCATGGCGTCGACGTGGGGGGCGCTGCGGAGGACGTCTCGGGTGTCGAAAGTTAGCGGTACATGGGACCACTTCGTCTGCACGACTGGACCGGTGATGGCGACGTGGTTGATGCTGCGGTAGTGGTCCCGCTTTTGTCGCTTGGTGTCGAAGTCGACACTAGACCCACCAGTGATCATATGAATGACTCCGCGATACGGCTGATCGGCGAAGTCTTCTTGCTTGGGGGCGTGGGGGTGGGGGATGTTTTGTTGTTGTTGGTGTGGAGGCGGGGGTGGGGGAGGTACAATTTGTACTTCCTGATGGTGTTGGTAAGCGTGGTGCGGTGGATGCGGAGCGGGGGCGTGGATGTATGGTGGAGGGTGTTGCTGATAAGTGTGTGCGACGACCCTTGGGTTGTCGGCTGGTTGCGCCCGTGCCATCCTGTCTCTGGTGGCCTTTGTTTCTGGGCAGTCTTTTGTTTGGTGGGCGCAGTCTTCGCCGTGGAAGAGACAGTAGAATCGGCGCGGCGGCTGCGCGCGTCCCCGGCCCCTACCGCGAGTTCCACCTTCGCGGCCCTGGGGGGGATACTCCTGGCGACGAGGGGCATCACCAGCGGGGTGCTGGTTGGCGATGTTGTGCACCTACTGCTGGTTACGGCCGTCTCGGCCAGAGTCTGGCTGCGGAGTCCTCGTCCACGTGCGGCTGGACTGTGGAGCATCTTTGGGCTTCCTCTGGGACTCAACCTTGCGCTGGTGGAGCTCTTCGGATTTGGCGTATTTTTCAAATAGTTGATATAACTACTGAAGGTTCTTGGGCGGGTCCCTGATGCAATGACTGTAAAGGACGCCGGCGCGAAGGCCACTGATGGCGTAGTGAATGGCGATCTGGTCATCAACTGAGGGCAGCTGTGACTTGAGTGTTAGAAACTTGCGGTAATATTCCCGTAGAGTCTCTTTTTCCAGCTGCTTGCAGAGTGAGAGCTCGGCCAAGGCATCTGTGTCTGGACGGTACCCTTGGAAGTTGAGCAGGAATTTGTCCCTTAGGCTTCTCCAGGAGTCAATGGACAGTGGGGGCAACCTGGTGAACCGGGTGAGAGCTGGGCCTTCGAGGGCAATGATGAAAGACTTGGCCATTGTGGCGTCGTCCCCTCCGGAAGATGCAACGGCGACCTGATAACTCATGATGTACTGTGCAGGGTCCGTGCTGCCGTTGTACTTGGGATAGGTCCCTGCTCGGAAGTTGGTAGGCTAGGGTGTCACTTGCAGATGTGGCGCCAGGGGACTTCGCTCGTCGAGGTAGTTGACCCCTTGAAAAGGCGCGGCGGCTGGGAAGGCGTAGTCGCGCTGGGGGAAGTGCGGGTCTTCCGCCTGCTGGCGCTGCTGCAGGGGTGCCCCATGCTGCAGGCCGCGGTGGCCTTCGCGTGTGTCTTCCACTTGTGCGCGGTGTTGCAGGGGTGGCCCATGTTGCAGGCCGAGGTGGCCTTCGCGCTGCATCAGCGTGATCTCCCGCTCGAGGTCCTGGGCCTTCTGCTCTTCGTCGCGTATCATTTGCCGCACCTTGGCTAAAGCAGACACGCGCTGGCGCTTGGCCTCCAGTATCTCTTTTTGCCTCTGGAGATTGCGGTTCTTGAGGCGCAGTGCGCGCAGCTGTAGCTGTTCTTCCGCTGAAACGCCAAGGACTTCACCGTCCTCAGTGAGGTCCACGCCTTCCGGTGGAGCGAAGCCGAGGACCTCACCGTCCTCGGTGAGGTCCGCGGCTTCCGGTGGGGCGAAGCCTGGGGGAGGCTGCGGTTGTGTGACACCCCAGTGTCACCTAGGGTTTCTCTCAAATACCAACCCAAGAACCATTATTTTATGTGACCCAAAATAAGCATGAGCATCAAAATAACATAAGAATGAAGATTTCCCCAAGCATATACTTAGAAGTGTCATGATCAAGACAATTGAGTATTTTAAAAGGTAAGAATATGTAACCCTAATAAAAACCCTAAATAAGCCCCATGAGCAAAATTTAAGAAAATAAGGAGAAGGGTATGAAAAATTTAAAAATATGACTTGAGCCAATTATAAAAGTTAAAGTACATTAAATAAGCAACAAGAAAGGTTGAGAAAGCTTAGCCAAATTAACTTAAATAAATTCTCAAATCAGCCCTTGTACTATGAACCCTTAGAGAAATTCAGATTTCTGAATTTCTGAATTTCAGACCTCTTCTCAAAGATCAAATGCGTTCTCTGTTTTTCGAAACTCAAAGCCAGGAGATCCAAACATCAAAGTTGTGCCAAATTCCCTTGAACACATCCTGGAAAAGTTTGAACTCAAACCAAATTCATTTGACACGGTTTTGGCGCAGTTTGACCTCGGGACCAGGCATTCTGACACTGGCACCTTGGTGACGCTACAACTCCCTGTCCCTAGCCTAAAACCGCGCGACGTCCATACACAAAAGACAAAGCTTGGTCAGGTGAACAAATCCTTCATAGCGATCTTGCCCAAATTCGCGAAGATTTGCTCCCAATCGGCGCTTGAACAGGGGCAGAGGCAACGGGAACACGTGTTCGACCGTGGCTGACACCCTCGGTTCATGCCCGTTCGCGCACCGCGCCTCCCAGTGCACGCCCGCGCGCACTCGCCGGTCCACGACCGCCCGTGCACCGCGCCGTGCCTATAAAGCCTCCCCAGGCGCAACTCACTTCGCCCCGCACTCACCCTCACCGGCCAGCCGCTTTCCCTTAGCTCCGGCGAGCTCAATTCCGCCCGCCATTGCCGCCAGAGCTTCGGCCATCGTGGCCAGCCCACTCCAACCATCCTCTGGGCAAGCCAGTGCTTCGGCTAGCTCCACCAGTAGCCCGTGAAGCTTGCCAAGCCCTCGGACCCGGCCGGACTTCACCGGAGGCCCGAGATCGACCTCACCGGACTTCGGTTTTCCGCCGCCGCGCGTGGACCGAGCTATCCAGTGAGTCTCCGACCAATTCCTTGCACCCATATCTTATCTGGCATCCCGTGAACCTCCCTGACCCATCCAATTGATCTATCTCGCCGTGATCAGGCCGGACTCCTCGCCGCCGACGAGCATCCCCGCCTGCGCGCGTGGACCGACCGACTCCGGCCATCCCCGACGGCGACCCGCACCTCGTTGTGATCCTCGAGACCTCCCCTACGTCCTCGACCACTTCACCGGAGCAATCTCGCCGCCGGTAAGCCCCTCCGCCCTTTCTTCCGCCGCGGTTACTGTTTGAGGTAGACGAAGGACCTCGGGTTAGGATCCTTAGAACCCGAGGGGTTTTCTGTAACGTCAGCGACTCATGTGAATAGTAGCCTAAGGACTGATTCGCGAGGAAAACTTAAAAACCCGCCAGGGACCCCAGTGCAAAGTGGATTTCCATTAAACCATTTCTGTTAATCTTTTTAAAATGACCAGAGAACTTAGAAAATCCATAACTTGATGAATTTTTCATAAAAAGTTGTCAAACCAATTTTGCTAGCTCCTGAATATCATGAACTGTCATTTAAAAATGATAAACCCTATGCTTTCTGTTCTAAATTTTAGAGTTTAAAATTAAAAACAGAAACCCACCAAACCTTGTTTAATTAAGAAAAATTAGTTTTTCTCCTGTGCTGAACTTAAGAAAATTTGTAGATGTTTAAACCTCATTTAGACATTGTTTAAAAATAGTAGGAACCCCAGCATTAGAAATTATGATGTAGTTATTCATTTAAAGCTAATTTGTCCAAAACTTAGAGAAAATCAGAAAGGCATTAGAAATTAATGAACAATGATTAAGATTATTTTTCCTAGTTTACTTATATAACAAAAAACCTAGGAAAAATACAGAAACCATTATTTGGACTAGCTCTAAATTAAAATGATTTATTTAGCCTTATATAGACTGAAAATCAATTATTAGAATGGCAAAACTATAACCAAAATGATTAATAAAAATCCAGTGGACTTACAACCCCCAGAGCCCCACTACAAAAATAAAGGCCACCTCAGTTCAACTTTTTAAGTAAGGAGAATAAATACAAAAGGATAATGAGGCATTTTGAAAATAAATCATAAGCAGCCCCTAATGATGTAATAATGGGCAACCAAAAATTAGCTAAGTCCATTCTGAGATGAACTACCAGAGAAAAATGCAAACCCCTGAAAAAGAAGCAAATTCCTACCTATTGCTAAAGATTTATGAGAAAGGCCACTTAATTCAAATAATGCATACCACCCCTTTCCTTAAGCAAAATGATGCCAAACTTCAGAATGATTGCTCTTGCACAAAACAATAACTAAGAAAAATAAGAACTCTGTTGTTTGATATTTTTCAAATATAGTGGTAGTAGAAAGCACCTATTTGGCTAGAATCTTGAGAAAACCATAGAAAAATAATTAAAAGGTATTAATGACTAGAAATTTGTATCAAGTCATGTTATAACACCCAAAAGCCAGCAAAAATAAGTTTTAGAGAATTACCCACTGTTAGATAACAGCTGTAGTTCAAAGCACCCCTTCTGCCCTAGGATTTGATAATTTTATCCAGAGAAAACTATTCACTTTCTGATTCCCAAATTTTGAGACAGAGAAACATACACCAGTACCCAGCCACTGTAATTATTGCAGAATTTTTAGAATTTTATAAAAGCAACTTGTAGTTCAAACCCACTCTAAAACATTAAAAAGAATAAAAGAAAAGGGAAGAAGAAATAAACTTCACCCCAATAAGTCTAACTTGAGAACTTATCCATTCTCCCTAAGACTTAAAAGGAATTCAGTGGAACCCCAAAAATTAAATCCACTACTTGCCTTAGCTAAGTTTAACTTAATTTACCAAGTATACCACCAAAGGGTCTTACTCCAGTAAAGTTAACTTGTTTTACTCAAGTAAATCATACACCCTTAAAGTTGTAATTTATAAAAGCACATATCATACATATATCTTACGCATTGCATTCATTAGATTGTAATCTTGCCGACGGAGAGTACGTGCTCATCCCCGAGCAAGGACCTGTCCGAGAGGAAGACCAGGAGCAGGCTTCAGAGGCTGCTGTTGAGGATCTCCCTGCAGCCCCAGCAATTGAAGGCAAGCCCCGGTTTTATGCATAACCGTTTATATATGCTATTTTACTACACTTAATGTTTGTAGGGTTGAAATGTGCACTTAAGTGTAGGAGTTGTTTGAAACCTCTAGTTGCATGAACTTAGGATTCCTTTTTGAGATGAATACTAGTATGCTCGGTCGAGTAGCTGCTTGCTAATCAGGATCTCGGTAGAAGTCGAGTGATTTTTCTAGCACTCGCGCGAGGTCAGGAATTGATTGTATTCATCTTGATAATGGGGTATATGTTGGTCTATGGACTTGGATCCAGGCAGGATGTCTTGTCCATGAGACGGGAAAAAGAATTAAGGATTAATGTGTGGATACCTGAGTCAAGCTTTTGAACGTACTAAGCACATGCCGGGAAATATGGTAACCGGTAAACCTAGTACCTGAGTGAAGCCGGGCGCGGACTTTATCCCTCATGCGACTTGAGACTGGGTCTCCCATGCTAGCTATGGTGGGTACAAGTGGGGTCACTGCACGGCGGCAGCCGGGGTCAGTGGAGCATTGTATGCCAAGGCGGTGAGGCCTGGACGCGAACGGGGAATCGATGGGGACGGTTGTCATGTGCAGAGTCGGAGTACCCTGACATGCCGTGTGTTTAGGTTTACCTTGCAAGGTTAAAACTCGATTCGAATCGTCTGCTTCTCGCAGCTAATGAGACTGCTTGATTCCTTGTACTGCATCGAGTAAGAAGTGAAATGTGGTTACATAAGATAACTTGTTGATTGAATAAATTGATTGTTACCATGTATGCTTAGAAGGAGCAACCTAGCTAAGTTAATGATGATAGAACCTGGAAAGCTAAAACTTTGCTTTTAGAAATAGCTAGTGCTTTTGGCAAACCAAACCCCTCAGCCAAACAGCTGCATAGTCTAGAGGTAGAGGAGTAGATTCCTCACACCGGGTAAGTCTAGCTGGGTATTAGTATACTCAGCCTTGCTTGTGGCACAATTTTTGCAGGTACCATTCAGGAAATGGTTGATGGTGTGACTTGGCCTACCACCCTGCCACCGGGTTGGACGGTCGAGTGGGATGTTGCTCCGGCAGGAGAGGAGCACGAGGAGTAGTGGGCTAGGCCTTGCCCATTTCCTCGATACCGACGACATCGATTATCCGCTGCACTTTATTTTGTGAACTCTTATTTGCTACTCAAAAACTCCGATTTATGTAATAACTCAGTACTTAATTTGAGGTTTCCTGTTTTATTGTATTTCTCCTGTGACTCACCTTCGAGTGAGATTGTGGAATTTGATCCTGGTTAAGTGGCTCCATCAGACTAGATCTGAGGGACTGACAGGTTATTCCGATTTAAGTGTGTTACGGCCCCTGAGGCGTGACTAAGGCACTTAAGCTGGAATAATTCGGGTGGTTCCGCCACAGGTTGTCCTTCAGGGCCGCAGGTGCGGAGGGTGTCGTCTTCAGCAGCGTCTTGGTGAGTGGAGTGGGTGAGTGCGAGGGCCTTGCCCTTCCTTGCGGCCAGCAGTGCTGCCTTCGCAGCCTCGTCAGCCGTCGAGCTAGCTTTCTTGGGTGCCATCGCGGGTGGTTTTTTCGTAGCATGAACGGTGGGCGCCAAATGTTGGAACTTGCACACGGGCGCAAGTTGATCCAACAGGGGGGAATGATAGCACAAACAGAGTTTCAGCACGTGATGGCAAAAGCACTGTTCAACCAGCCTCTCAAGGGCACTGTGCGGGGGTATTTATAGGTGTCCAGGTGCCCAGCGTCCCGTGTTAAGGACGCATGTGCCCTCAGACACCTAGGTTATCCCCGGAATATTCCCATAAAGCGGGGCTACAGACCGTAATTACAGGGACGCCTTTATAAATTAGGCCCATAACACACAGCGGCCACGCAGGGCCTGTCGCAATGGGCCGGATCTCACATGGGCCTCCGCGCTGGACGAGGCCGCCCGGTGGGATGACCTCGCCACGGGTCTTTGTCCGATGTCGTATGGGGCGAAGGGTGTCCCTGCCCGTTGTCTTGTCTCCGTTGGGCTAGCGTAAACGGCGAAGGGTGTCCCTGCCCGTTGTCTTGTCTCCGTTGGGCCGGCGTTTACGGCGAAGGCCTCGAGCGAAGGGTGGCGTCTTTGCCTTCGCCCCAACACTCGTGCACGCTATGTTTTTTCGTGAACTAAACACTTTAACTTATCTCGTTGTTCCTATTTGAAATGTTTGTGTAAACTATGTTGGTGACGTTAAGTTTGTGATGTGTGAATTGATTATCAATGCATGTGTTTGTAATGTGTCTGTTCTGTGTGATTATATATATATATATATATATATATATATATATATATATATATATATATATATATATATATATATATATATATATATATATATATTATGTGTGCAATTGTGGAGAAATAGTGACCTAATTTGGTGCTGGTTTTGCAGCAGTATAGGTTAATTCCCGTCGACCCAGTAACTGTCATCGGCTATGGTCGAACCGAAGGGGATTAACAATTAATTCACGTCGGCCCAGTAACTCCCGTCGACCAGGTAGGGCCGACGAGAATTAATTGTTAATCCCCGTCGGTTTGACCTGGCCGACAGGAGTTACTTGGCCGACGAGAAATAATTGTTAATCCTCGTCGGTCCCTTGTGGCCGACGGGAGTTAATCCTAATTCCTGTTGGCTTGTGTGTGGCCGAACGGGATTACATATTCCCATCAGCGCCCGACGGGAATAAGCTTATCCCCGACATCTGATGGCCATCGACTTAGGGCCGACGGGAATTAGCCATATGCTGATCGGAATTAGTAATTCCCGTCGGTTTAGAGGTTATTCCCGTCGGTTTTTAGCCGACGGGAATTAAGTGGATTCCTGTAATGGTTGTGTTAGCAGTGGTGCCTTCTGTTGCCCATGAGGTAGGGCAAAGAAGGAGCACCCTCAGTGAAGCCTCCTCAGGTGGCACACCGCATCGATCAACAACCATCTTCTGCAAGGTGGAAGCATCCATCTATAGGTATATTCAGCCAAAATCAAAAATTTCTTTGGTAGAAGTAAATTTGACAAGACCCAGGAATAAGTTGAGACCAAATGGATTATCAATCAAGGGGGGACTAAGAACTCTAACATAATACCTTAGAAGATTTTGAAGATGTGTAGGGGTCAAAGGAGACTTTGAACCCCTTCATCATGGCCTTAATCCTTTCACTTCATCTTGGCTGAGATATGTGCAATTTTCTAACAACTTCATTCTTCCCAGGTCGACTTATCTTCTTGTTGATTTTCTTAGACTATGTACCAAGTCTTCTCCGATAAACTCTGGTGAGTACTTGATTCTTTTTCATCTGTTCTTGTTGATTCTATCCAAAGCTAACAAGGGCCAATAAACTCTGGTCTAGAAGTGCCAAACCGGACAGGGGTTTCAGAATCTTCTTCCACTTTTTGGATTTGAACTGAGGAGCAACTAGCCATATTGTTTTGAATTTCCAAGGAGTGGTGACTGGCAGTTGCGTTTTCCCACCAAGCAGAAGACTAGAGATGGGGTAGGCCTTAGAGAGGAGATTTCTCAAACCTTTCGAGATAAAAGAAGACACCACTCTAGCATTTCTGAGGACTGTAAATTTAAGGATAGAGGAAAAGATTCCCAGAGAGAAGATTCCCTAGCCTGATGGAAAGGGAGACAATTTTGATTTCCTCTCCTAACAAGGGCGTTGTTGGATGAAGAAATGGAATCCACATCATCAGCGTTGTCATCATTGTCCAGCACCAACTGGTCTTGAGCAGCCGGAGCCATAAGGTGGATGGTAGCAGCTTGAGGTTGTTGAGGCCTCATAGGCTAGTCATGTGCAAGACCCATGTTCAGAACAACATTGTCCCAAACAGGATCACCGTGAGCTTTTTGAATACCCCATATGTTCTAATTGACCAAGTTTTCCATGAAATCTCTTTGTCTGTAGGAAATCCTCATCATTGTCAGGTGAGGGTTACGATTTGGAGGGATGTTGTCTTATAGGTCGGCAATTGCATCATTATTCCCAAGCTGCCAGTCATCATCAGGGATTAGGATGTAGATGGGTATGGACCAAGATCATCCGCGACCGGTGTCATCATCTCCAAAAGAAAGCAAAACACTTCTCGGAACCTCATGGGCTAAGGTGTAGAGACACTTAACCAGAACATATGACTTGATTTGAGGGCTGCTGTGCTAACGTAGGAGCTTAACAAAGGATGCAACCACTTGATGAATACACATATCATTCATGTGAGTAACCAGAATGCCCTGCATTAGGATCCAACCATTCCTTGTGTATATAATTTCTCTAAAGTTTTAGGCACTGTCTCGACGAATGAAACGCACCAAAGTGCCTTCCCCATTGTAGATGTCACTAGTTAGCAGTATATCCTTCTGAAAAAGACTACCCATTTTGAAAATGCCTAGGCCAAATGGATGAATCGAGCAACTGATGACATGGAGTTCTATGTCATTTTCAATAAAATCTCAAATCCGATGAACCCACATACCAACATCCAAAGGGACTACTCCTTCAAGACCGATTGCAATGACAAAGTCGTCGCGACGAGCTTCTTGGCCAAGTGCAAGATGAACCCGAGCCCGCGAGCGGCAATCAATGTCAGCATCATCAAGCACCAACTCCAGAGGGACGAAAGGCTTAGGATCAGCAAGGACGTTGGCCATGATCAGGAGACTGAAGGGCTGCAACGACCAAGTTTTTACCGGTGAAAACCCTAGGCGGGGAGAGCAAAAAGTTGGTGGGGTTTTCTCAGCAAGGAGCACTGAACAGTTACTATTGTGAGGATGCAAAAGGTAACTTTTATCGGTGCATTGTGTGGGACTTGTTGCTGGGTGCACTTTAGGCTGCTTAAGGGCATGTGGAACTACTTCCAAAGCAATTTTCACCCCTTCACTGTATGCCACCGCCTCATTAATGCGTTGTACCTTTGGCCTCTAGAGCAATCGCATCAATGGTTTTGCATGCCTATTGTTACAGTATTTTTTATAATGGTCTAGCATAAGACAGCGGCAGCATCTGACCAGGCTCAAGCAATTCCTAGTCATGTGGAGGTGTGAAAAACACCGGGTGCAAAGCATGCCATGAGTGGCCCTAGTCCCAAAGCTAGGGCCCACAACCACCGAAGAATGCACCTGCGACATGAGAACACAACTTGCAAGCAAAGGAAGTGTATTACATGAAGTCCCAAGAGATTTAAGACATGTTTGGTTCACTACCTCAGTTGCCACACTTTGCCTAACTTTTCTGCCTAAGGTTAGTTATTCAATTCGAACGACTAACCTTAGGCAAAGTGGGACACATTTAGCCACAAACCAAACAGGCCCTTAGCCTTGTCCAAATCCTGAGTCCGAGAAAAGATAGGCGGAACAGGGACCAGAGCTAGAGTAGGTGCACCGTTGTGCCTAGCAGAGCCAAAGCGAAGACTCAAATTCAAATTTGAGATTGGCGATGAATTAGGGTTTGCAATCGAACATTTGAATTTCCCAACTTGCATAAAATCAAACTAGGCATTGTCATCCAAAAAATAATCGAGCACATACTTCTTCTTAATTGTGAATCTAGAACTGAACCATCTAGGGTGAATCATAGGATGATATTTCTTGATTGGTGAGTCTTGCACCAAATTCTTAGCAAACGAAACCAAATTTGAGTGATTAGAATTCCGTCTTTTCACAACAGCCCATTGATCTTCTTATTTACACCATATCGCATATTTCTTTCTCCGGTTAGGGCCGCCATTCCTCCAACGATGGAAGTAGATATCAAAGCTCTTAGAAATGACATGCTTCAGCGCAAGCGCCATGAAGCCTACTTTCTTGGAGGCAACTGAAACTCTGCCAGAGATCCACAAAGAATCGAGTGCAGGGCGAGACTAACAGCTTCGGCTGAGAGTCGAAAGGTAAAACAACAGAAAGCGGCAAGCAAAAGAAAGGACCCCCGGGGCAAAGAAGAAGCATGAAGCACCGAGGAACCAAATCTTCTTAAAACCGAAAGATGGAAAGCTTTACTAGAGAACAATCTAGCTCGCTCGCTAGCAGCCTGCCTCGATCATCCCACTGGGTCTAGGCCAGTGAGGGAGCCTGGGTAGCAACTGGCGCATGGTGGTGAGTGGCAGAGTAGCACGCGGGGGCTGAGGCGAGAGCCATCCTCACACATTTGCTATAATAATACATAATTATTCAACTACTATTTGTGTTTGTGCGGTGAACAGACATATAGCGGAGGAAATGGTTTACGCTTGATATGGCGATCTACTCTTCGTACGGAACCATCTCGGAAGAAATAGCGTGCATCGCTTCAGGCCGGTGTTACATGTATCTGCATTAGAGTGAGCTTTAAAGTATGGTGCAGATAGTCTAAATAATTGCAAGAGATCAAAAAAGCCTTTGTCCAATCCAAGGTTTATAAAAACCGATAGAAACCGTCGCCTAGCGGTACCGGTTAACCACTAGTTTTTTTTTTACAAAATTCACTCCAAATTTAAATATTTTGAATTTTTTATAAAAAAATAAAGAAAAAATATGATACAAAATTACATGTTCTATTGAGTAATCTAGTATACAAGATATCTAAATTTAATTTAGTTTACCCTATTAAAAATATAAAAATGGACCCGCTAGTAAAACCTTTAACCCGTTGGTTTCTCGCCAATCGGTGGTAAACCGCCCTGAGCAGTGGTAAACCACGATTTGTTACTGAAAAACCATGTTGAGTTGTACTATTTAGTAATTTTAATGCTTAGATTTGGTTTTTGGTTTCCGGGTTTCATAATTTTTATGTGATGATGTCTTGTTAATATCAAGTTATATATTAGTATTGTTAATGTGTAGTTATAAATGTTAGTATTGTTAATATTTAGTTATATATGTTAGTATTTAGTCATATATGTTAGTATTGTTAATATTTAGTTATATATGTAGATGGTAATATTATTTGCTACTGATGTGTTGCATACTTACATTATTTTTGCCACATTTGTAGGGCATATGTTGGATTTAGTCTGACAGCACGGAAAGAAGGTTGGCAAAGGTTTCAAGTGCAAGTATTGTAGAGAAACAAAGAACGGAGGGAGTGATATACCTGATTGAAGGAGCATCTCACGTATAGAGGGAAGAATGCGAAGAGGGGCTGATGCAAGAGGAAGTAGTGCAGAAGGGAATGGGACGGGGGATTGGAGGAGTCAGTTCCCCCATGGCACACAAGATTCTTATCATCATGCACCTCATTCACAGTAGCAGACAATAAGCGGTCGACGTCGTTCGATTTATTTCCTATCCAAGTTGGAATTTGTAGCTCTAGTTCTTCTAACTATCCACCTGGATACGACCCAATCTTCAACACTTATGCATGGCAATGGTAACCTGGTCAGGGACCACCAGGCGAAGTACCACCATCGATCATGTAAGGGTATTGACAAGTTCCCCCTCCACCGCCATATTCAAATTTGTTAAATATGTATCCACCAGGACCACATGATACGTGAGTACTATCACTATAACTCGAGCTGAATATGTGAGTATTGTGAAACAAGTCGACCTATGTGTCATTGGAGAACTGTAAAATAACTTGAATGAGTATTGCGAAGTTCGTTGGTTGCTTGTTGCATGAGAATTGAAGTTTGTGGTAATATATATTTGTTGTATATTATTTCGATAAACATATGTTGTTTGCATCAATTAATATTTATTGTACAACGTGAATTAAGTAAAATACAAACAAACCCTATCAATTTTTTCATTTTTTCTGTAGTGAGCATAAAAAATCAGGTTTGTTGGCGGAAAACCAACAGTTTTAACCAGTTTACCGCCGGTTTTTTCGTCAGTAGACCAGCACTAAAAAATTTAAATTTGCCCTAGGCAAACCAGCCAGTTTTACCGGTTTTTCATCAGTAAACCAGCACTGAAAATTTTGAATTTGCCTGGCAAACCGGCCAGTTTTTACCTATAAACCGTCACTGGCAAAGAGCGGTTTTTGTAGCAAAACGGTTAGGTGAACCTTGTTCCAATCCCATATGCTGCTGCCGGGCTGACTGCATACATCCGGTTCATGGGGTGGTTGGATTGGGCCCGGCAACTTCCATGGCAGAGTTTCAGAAAAGACGAGGACTCCTCGACTGCAAATCTATCAACAATACCAACAACACAAGGCTCTTAATCGAGTAGCATCCAGGTTCCAGAAAATAATACTGACAGGTTCCAGAAAATAATACTGACAGATCAAGAAACCACTGCGACAAGTCACACAAGCCACAAACCACCATGGTATTGCAATACTATGCATCACATAGTATGTTTTCATCCAAGCGGCTTCATCTTAATTTTTTTTATAAATATTCCTGTATCCAAACATCCGGGCATCCATCTAAGAGGTGAATCATAAGACATGCTCTGGAACAAGAGGCGCAATCTAAGCTTGTGCGGAATCAGTTCCCCTTTGGTGCACCCTTCTTTGCAGCCTCGGCAGCGGCCTTCTCTGCTTCAATTTCGGCAACATACTCATCAATCTCAGCCTCTTCGAGTTCATGAAGGCCGTCCTCGTGTGTCATCACTGCAATCTCTATGTTCTTGCCACCACTCTCAACAACCTAGAGATTATAGATGGTCAATCATTGCCACCAAATACAGTTGAAGGTTCAATCAGAACAACTGAGCCAAAAATAGTTCATTAAAAAAAGAAAGCAAGCTAGAAGAGGATAACGTAGAGGGCAAATTCTTCATGACCTAGAGGTGAAAGCTTTGGGTCAATTGAACAATTTCCAATATAGAAAACAGAAACCAAGAACAAAAATGAGCTTACGTAAAATTCTTTTTTTAACAACTTATGAATTATAAGGTATTGGTGAAAACCATATTAAAAGCAGATTGTCAGAGCCTCTAAAATAAAATATGCCATAGTTATGACTATGTGCATGTATTCTTAGCATTTTGAACACTAGTACAAGGAAATGTGAAAGAGCCTCTAACTGAGCTGGTTAAGTGGTTTGAGTAGCACTTGTCAGGTCCAAAGTTTGACTCTCCGTGGCAGTGAATTTCAATTTGGAGTTAAAAATTCCCATTGTATGTCTCACGTCAAAGCATAGATTTAAGACTCAACTCCGATTGCAGCCGTTGTCACATGGGCTACAATGCCATTGGCGAGGCCAAAGTCGAGTTTTTTTTAATGCTAAGGATATTTTATTCAAAAATATAGTAATCAATTCAGATTAACTAGATCTGAAACTTCTGAGTGAAAGAACTCCAATCTGAAAGTTGATGAAACAAGTTCTGAAAAACTAATTTTATACAACTTTATTTAGTTTCATCTATGCTGTTTTAACCGACCTGATTATAAAAATTTCATTGAAATCTGCAACTATCGTTTAAACTGGGATCTATAGTTGATGCTACCACTATTCATAAAGAATCAACCATGACACATGAAACACTTGGCTGCCACAGCACACACAAAGTATAGATTTCAACACTCACGTGGTACATTGAGTTGAGCAATGCAAGCTTAGTTCTAAGTCCAGCACTGCCACATCATTTGGTTCACTTCAGTGAAAAATTGTCGCTTTTATAAATAAGAAGTTGATCTTTCTCATTCTATACTAATTACTCCCAATTGACACCCTTCAAGTACTATGTCTCTCTGAATAATCACATAAAAGGGCCTGTTTGGATCCACTAGTGCTAATTAAGTGCTTGAGTGTATACCTCAAGGAGTGCTCTGATGGCGAGCTTGATGGTCTCCTTACCGGACGTCTCCTTGTAATTCTTCTCGAGAAACTCGCGCATGGAGTTGGAGTTGCGGCCGGTTGCGTTGGCCTTCCAAGCCGAGAAGGTCCCCGAGGGGTCAGTCTGGTACAGCGCGGGCTTCTGGGTGTAGGGATCGAAGCCGACGATGAGCGTGGAGAGGCCGAAGGGGCGCACCCCTCCGCTCTGCGTGTACTTCTGCTGCAGACCGGCGATGTAGCGCGTGATGTACTCGACGGTGACGGGGTCCTCGACTGTGAGGCGGTGGCTCTGGCACTCCACGCGAGCGCGGTTGATGAGCACGCGCGCGTCGGCCTTGAGCCCCGCGCACGCCAGCGCGATGTGGGTGTCCAGGCTCGCGATCTTGCGCACGGACCTGCGGAGATTTTTTGGGGGAGGATTTGGGTGAGGCGGCGCCCGGGGTCAAGAGATCTGGTGGATGGAGGGAGGGGGAGGTACCGACGGACCGACCTGGAGTCCTGGAGCTTGGGGGTGGACTTCTTCTCGACGCCGAGGACGACGGTGTCGACGCCGCGGACGCCGACAGCGGCGTTGCCCTTGCGGACGGCCTCGAGGGCGTACTCGACCTGGAAGAGGTGGCCGTCGGGTGAGAACACGGTGATCGCGCGATCGTAGCGGGCCATCCTGGCCTCGTGATTGAGTTGTCCCCGGCGAGAGCGAGCGTCCGGCGAGGGTCTTCTGTCTGTGCTGGGTGCGTTGGTGACTTCTGAAGTCAGTTCAGGGAGGCCGGAGGCCTGCGTTGTTTTGTTGCGGCCGGTGGCGGCGCGTTCCTTCGATTTTCTTGGGCGACACGATGAAATACAAAACCGTAAACTTTTGGCAAATATCGAGCTGGACTTGTTAGCCTTTTTTTTCTTAAAACATAGTCAACCTAAAACAAGTCTTTTTTTCTACTATTAGGGCTAATTTGGGAACCACATTTTTTCGAGAGATTTTCAATTTTACAAGGGAAAAATAAACTAATGTCCCATAGGAAAATAGAAATCCCTTGTAAAAATAGGGTTCTCAAACTAGCCTTTATAATTATAACCTATTTTTCTAGTTTCCACGATCGTTGTTTTTATAACACTTCTGTCTAACCAACCCGCTGCCCAACTTCTGTCGCGCACCCACCACATTTGCAATAATCGTCTCCGTAGCCGTCGTCGCCTCCACACCAGTCGTACGCCACCAGCCTCCAAACCTCCGCGCGTACAACGGCCTCCGCAACAGCCGCAAGCTCAAGGCTGTCGTGTCCCAACATCCTCCCCTTCCCCGTGCCGCCTTTCGTCGTTGCCCCACATCTCCACCCCCGTCCCACCACACGACGCCCTATTAGTAATTCCTCTGCCCCCTGCTCCTGTTGGTTTTTGTCGGTTCGTTCCCCTCTCCATGCATATGAGATCTTCTCTGCTCTAATCTCTGCTAGCTGTTGATCGATTAGAGCGTGGCGTACTGTTGGTACTTGATTTCAATCCCCTTAAGGTACCAAAAATCAAGGCAATATAAGTTAAATATTAAAATCTTCGTCCTTTGGTTTAACAACGCGAAAGACGAAGGTCTTCAGGAAGAAAGGCAAATAATACAACATAAAATAAAACAACATCCTAGAGTATAGTATGAGACTCATCTCGTGTGTTGGATACTTGATTTCGATCCCTAAAGGTGTTGAGACTCAAGGCAAGACAAGTTAGGAATGGAGACCTTTGTCCTAGGCTTAAAATTTTATAGAGTGTTGATATGAAGGACTAAGGTCTTTAGATAAGAATGTTAATAGAAATGACATGTAATGGAATAACATAGTACAATGTCTACGAGAATTTATCTCCTTTGCTTTAGCATTTTCATTATCTCCCATTACACTAGACAAATTTACAACCGTACCTTCGGCTCCTTGATAGAGGGAGGTACGAAGATTCTTCGAAGGCTAATAGGCATGAAGCTATTGCCCTTAAAAAGGTACTTTATGCAGAGCACTGTTCATATATTTATAGGGAAGATAAACCGCCTTTGTACAAAATTACAATCGCACCCCTAAGGCATTATACTCATTGTTTACAAAGGTAGTAGGGATATTACTGTCTTTTGAAAGGGAAATGTGCCCTTGGGCCATTTCTAAGTATTTTGGTGATTGAGTCCAACACAAGTGCTTTTGTGTTTATCTATGCAAAGTGGTGGACAAAGTGCAAATCATGTCAAAAGGTATGTTTCTAGACTTAGTACATTGTTTTATGGACTAATGTATTGTGTCTAAGTGCTGGAAACAGGAAAAATCAAGTTAGAGAAGAGATGGCTTTGTTCTGCCAAAGTCTGCTCAGTCTAGGTGCACCGGACGGTGTCCGGTGCGCCAGACTGACTCTGGCGAACTTGCTGCTCTCGGGACTTCGACGATGGTGTACGGCTATAATTCACCGGACTGTCCGGTGGCGCACCGGATTGTCCGGTGAGCCGTTCACAGGCGAACTCGTCGCTCTCGGGAGATGATTAACGGCGTACGGCTAAAATTCACCGGACTGTCTGGTGGTGCACCGGACTGTCCGGTGAGCCAACGGTCGACCGGGCCAACGGTCGGCCGCGCGATCTGCGTGGGACACGTGGCCGAGCCAACGGCTAGAAGGAGGCACCGGACTGTCCGGTGTGCACCGGACAGTGTCCGGTGTGCCAACGGCTCTTAAACCCCAACGGTCGGCTTCGCCAAATAAGGAAGGATATCCGCACCGGACAGTGTCCGGTGGTGCACCGGACAGTGTCCGGTGTGCCAGGCGACAGAAGGCAAGATCAGCCTTCCTGGAATGCTCTCAAAGGCTCCTAGCTGCCTTGGGGCTATAAAAGGGACCCCTAGGCGCATGGAGGAAGAAACCAAGCATAATCAAAGCATTCCTAAGCACCAAGACTTCGATTCCACGCATTTGTTTCTTCGTGATAGCATCTAGAGCTCTAGTTGAGTTGTGAACTCGTCGGGTTGTGTTGCGAGCTCTTGTTGCGACTGTGTGCGTGTTGACATTCTGATTTTGTGTCTTGTGTGCGTTGCTCATCCCTCCCTTACTCCGTGCTTCTTTGTGACCTTCAAGTGTAAGGGCGATAGGGTCCAAGTTGTGGAGATTCCTCGCAAACGGGATATAGTAAAGCAAGCAAAATACCGTGGTATTCAAGTGGGTCTTTGGTCCGCTTGAGAGGGGTTGATTGCAACCCTCGTCCGTTGGGACGCCACAACATGGAGTAGGTAAGCATTGGTCTTGGCCGAACCACGGGATAAACCACTGTGCCATTTCTGTGATTGATCTCTTGTGGTTATTGTGTTTTGTTGAGACTTCTCTCTAGCCACTTGGCAATCATTGTGCTAACGCTTAACCAAGTTTTTGTGGCTTAAGTTTCAAGTTGTACAGGATCACCAATTCACCCCCCCTCTAGGTGCTCTCAATTGGTATCAGAGCCGTTCTCTTCATAAAGGGACTAATCGCCTAAAGAGATGGATCCTAAGGGGAAGGGAATCGTGATCAATGATAAGGAGAAGGAGTCCTTCGTCAACGAGCCGAAGGATGACAAGCCTACCGACTCTGGCTCGGGGCATAAATGGAAAGATGGGAAGAAGAAGAAGACAAGGTGCATCAAGGAGATCGTCTACTACGACGACAGCGACGAATCCACTTCTTCCCAAAAGGACGACTATGACTACGAGAAACGAAAGACGGTTAATTCGAACTTTTCTTTCGATTACTCTCGTATTCCGCAGAGTTCAAATGCGCATTTGCTTTCCATCCCTCTTGGCAAACCTCCACACTTTGATGGGGAGGACTACGGATTTTGGAGTCACAAAATGTGTAGTCACTTATTCTCTCTCCATCCAAGCATATGGGAGATTGTTGAGAATGGAATGAAATTTGACAGCTCGGATAGTCCTATATTTATTAATGAACAGATTCATAAAAATGCACAAGCCACTACTGTGTTGTTAGCCTCTTTGTGCAGGGACGAGTACCATAAGGTGAGCGGCTTGGACAATGCCAAGCAGATCTGGGATACCCTCAAGATCTCTCATGAGGGGAACGATGTCACCTTGCTCACCAAGATGGAGTTGGTAGAGGGCGAGCTTGGAAGATTCGCGATGATAAGGGGCGAGGAGCCAACCCAAACATACAACCGGCTCAAGACCCTTATCAACAAAATAAGGAGCTATGGAAGCACGCGATGGACGGACCACGACGTCGTTCGCCTGATGCTAAGGTCCTTTACTGTACTTGATCCACATTTGGTGAACAATATTCATGAAAATCCTAGGTACACCAAGATGTCGCCCGAAGAAGTCCTTGGGAAGTTCGTGAGCGGGCGAATGATGATCAAGGAGGCGAGATACGTGGACGACGCGTTGAATGGTCCAATCCATGAGCCTCAACCCATTGCTCTCAAGGCAACGAGGAGCAAGGAGGCGCTACCTAGCAAGGTGGCACAAGTTGAGGCGGCAGGGCTCAATGATGAAGAGATGGCTCTCATCATCAAGCGCTTCAAGACGGCGCTAAAGGGTCGCAAGGGACAGCCAAGCAAGACCAAGACAAAGTGGAAGCGCTCATGCTTCAAATGTGGTAAGATTGGTCATTTTATTGCTAACTGTCCCAATAATGAAAGTGACCAGGAAAAAGGGAACAAAAGGGAAGAGAAGAAGAATTACAAGAAGGCCAAGGGCGAGGCACATATCGGAAAGGAGTGGGATTCAGATTGCTCCTCCTCTGACTCCGACAATGAAGGACTCGCCGCCACCGCCTTCAACAAGTCATCCCTCTTCCCCAACGAGCGTCACGCATGCCTCATGGCGAAGGAGAAGAAGGTATGTACTCGAGACAGTACTACTTATGATTCTTCTAGTGATGATGAGTCTAGTGATGAAGAAATAGATTACTCTAGTTTGTTCAAGGGATTGGATAGAACCAAAATAGATAAGATTAATGAATTAATTGATGCCTTGAATGAAAAGAATAGACTTTTAGAGAAACAAGAGGACCTTTTATATGAAGAGCATGATAAATTTGTTAGTGCACAAAATTCACTTGCTCTAGAAGTTAAAAGGAATGAAATACTTTCTAGTGAATTGTCTACATGTCATGACTCTATCTCTAGCTTAAAGAGAATTAACAATGATTTAAATGCTAAACTAGAAGTAGCAAATAAAACTAACTCTTGTGTAGAACATGTTATGATTTGCACTAGGTGTAAAGTTTTTGACATTGATGCTTGTAGTGAACACCTAGCTTGCATTTCTAAATTAAATGATGAAGTGGCTAGTCTTAATGCCCAACTTAAGACTAGCAAGAGTGAATTTGACAAGCTAAAATTTGCAAGGGATGCCTACACGATTGGTAGACACCCCTCAATTAAGGATGGTCTTGGCTTCAAGAGAGAAGTCAAGAACTTAACAAGCCATAAGGCTTCCATCTCCGCCAAGGAGAAAGGGAAGGCCCCTATGGCTAGTAGTGTTAAAAAGAATCATGCTTTTATGTACCATGATAGGAGACAGTCTAGAAATGCTTATAGGAGTTGTAATGCTTATGATGCTTTTGATTCCCATGCCATGTTTGCTTCTAGTTCTTCCTATATGCATGGTAGAGATATGTCTAGGAGAAATGTTATTCATCATATGCCCAGGAGAAATGTTGTTAATGTTCCTAGGAAAGTTAATGAACCTTCTACAATATATCATGCTTGCAATGCTTCATTTGCCATTTGTAGAAAGAATAAGAAGGTGATTGCTAGGAAGTTAGGGGCAAGATGCAAGGGAGACAAAACTTGCATTTGGGTCCCTAAGACAATTGTGACTAACCTTGTAGGACCCAACAAGAGTTGGGTACCTAAGACCCAAGCCTAAATTTGCCTTGCAGGTTTATGCATCCGGGGTTCAAGCTAGATTATCGACAGCGGATGCACAAACCATATGACGGGGGAGAAGAAGATGTTCACCTCCTACGTCAAAAACAAGGATTCCCAAGATTCAATAATATTCGGTGATGGGAACCAAGGCAAGGTAAAAGGGTTAGGTAAAATTGCTATTTCATCTGAGCACTCTATATCTAATGTGTTTTTAGTTGAGTCTCTTGGATATAATTTGCTATCTGTTAGTCAATTATGCAATATGGGATATAATTGTCTATTCACAAAAGTAGATGTGTCTGTCTTTAGAAGGTGTGATGGTTCACTAGCTTTTAAGGGTGTACTAGACGGCAAACTTTATTTGGTTGATTTTGCAAAAGAAGAGGCTGGTCTAGATGCATGCTTAATTGCTAAGACTTGCATGGGCTGGCTGTGGCATCGCCGCTTAGCACATGTGGGGATGAAGAACCTCCACAAGCTTCTAAAGGGAGAACACGTGATAGGTCTAACTAATGTGCATTTCGAAAAACATAGACCTTGTGCAGCTTGTCAAGCAGGGAAACAGGTGGGAAGCTCTCATCACACCAAAAATGTGATGACCACATCAAGACCCTTGGAGATGCTTCATATGGACCTCTTCGGACCCGTCGCCTATCTAAGCATAGGAGGAAGTAAGTATGGTCTTGTTATAGTTGATGATTTTTCCCGCTTCACTTGGGTATTCTTTTTGTAGGACAAATCTGAAACCCAAGGGACCCTCAAGCGCTTCCTCAGGAGAGCTCAAAATGAGTTTGAGCTCAAGGTGAAGAAGATAAGGAGCGACAACGGGTCCGATTTCAAGAACCTTCAAGTGGAGGAGTTCCTTGAGGAGGAGGGGATCAAGCACGAGTTCTCCGCTCCCTACACACCACAACAAAATGGTGTGGTAGAGAGGAAGAACAGGACGCTCATCGATATGGCAAGGACTATGCTTGGAGAGTTCAAGACCCGAGCGCTTTTGGTCGGAAGCCGTGAACACGGCTTGCCACGCCATCAACCGGGTCTACCTTCACCGCCTCCTCAAGAAGACTTCGTATGAGCTGCTAACTGGTAACAAACCCAATGTGTCTTATTTTCGTGTATTTGGGAGCAAGTGTTATATTCTTGTGAAGAAAGGTAGAACTTCTAAATTTGCTCCCAAAGCAGTAGAAGGGTTTTTACTAGGTTATGACTCAAATACAAAGGCATATAGGGTCTTCAACAAATCATCGGGTTTGGTTGAAGTCTCTAGCGACGTTGTATTTGATGAGACTAATGGCTCTCCAAGAGAGCAAGTTGTTGATCTTGATGATGTAGATGAAGAAGACGTTCCAACGGCCGCTATGCGCACCATGGCGATTGGCGATGTGCGACCTCAGGAACAATTGGAGCAAGATCAACCTTCTTCCTCAACAATGGTGCATCCCCCAACCCAAGATGACGAACAGGTACCTCAAGTAGAGGCGCATGATCAAGGGGGAGCACAGGATGTTCAAGTTGAAGAGGAAGAAGCACCTCAGGCACCTCCAACCCAAGTTCGAGCGACGATTCAAAGGGATCATCCCGTCGACCAAATATTGGGGGATATTAGCAAGGGAGTAACTACTCGTTCTAGATTAGTTAATTTGTGTGAGCATTACTCTTTTGTCTCTTCTATTGAGCCTTTCAGGGTAGAAGAGGCCTTGCTAGATCCGGACTGGGTGTTGGCCATGCAGGAAGAACTCAACAACTTCAAGAGTAATGAAGTTTGGACTCTGGTGCCTCATCCCAAGCAAAACGTTGTGGGAACCAAGTGGGTGTTCCGCAACAAACAGGACGAGCACGGGGTGGTGACGAGGAACAAGGCTCGACTTGTGGCAAAAGGTTATGCCCAAGTCACAGGTTTGGACTTTGAGGAGACTTTCGCTCCTGTGGCTAGGCTAGAATCAATTCGTATTTTGCTAGCATATGCCGCTCACCATTCTTTTAGGTTGTTCCAAATGGATGTGAAGAGCGCTTTCCTCAACGGGCCAATCAAGGAGGAGGTGTATGTGGAGCAACCCCCTGGCTTCGAGGATGAACGGTACCCCGACCACGTGTGTAAGCTCTCTAAGGCGCTCTATGGACTTAAGCAAGCCCCAAGAGCATGGTATGATTGCCTTAGAGACTTTTTAATTGCTAATGCTTTCAAGGTTGGGAAAGCCGATCCAACTCTTTTTACTAAGACTTGCGATAGTGATCTTTTTGTGTGCCAAATTTATGTCGATGACATAATATTTGGTTCTACTAATCAAAAGTCTTGTGAAGAGTTTAGCAGGGTGATGACGCAAAAATTCGAGATGTCGATGATGGGCGAGTTGAACTACTTCCTTGGGTTCCAAGTGAAGCAACTCAAGGACGGCACCTTCATCTCCCAAACGAATTACACGCAAGACTTGCTAAAGTGGTTTGGGATGAAGGACGCCAAGCCCGCAAAGACACCGATGGGAACCGACGGACACACTGACCTCAACAAAGGAGGTAAGTTCGTTGATCAAAAGGCATACCGATCAATGATAGGTTCCTTGCTTTATTTATGTGCTAGTAGACCAGATATTATGCTTAGCGTATGCATGTGTGCTAGATTTCAATCCGATCCAAGGGAATGTCACTTGGTGGCCGTGAAGCGAATTCTTAGATATTTAGTCGCTACGCCTTGCTTCGGGATCTGGTATCCAAAGGGGTCTACCTTTGACTTGATTGGATATTCAGATTCCGACTATGCTAGATGTAAGGTCGATAGGAAGAGTACATCGGGGACGTGCCAATTCTTAGGAAGGTCCCTGGTGTCATGGAACTCTAAGAAACAAACTTCTGTTGCCCTATCCACCGCTGAGGCCGAGTATGTTGCCGCAGGACAGTGTTGCGCGCAACTACTTTGGATGAGGCAAACCCTCCGGGACTTTGGCTACAATCTGAGCAAAGTTCCACTCCTATGTGATAATGAGAGTGCTATCCAAATAGCGGAAAATCCTGTTGAGCACAGCCGCACAAAGCACATTGACATCCGACATCACTTTTTGAGAGACCACCAGCAAAAGGGAGATATCGAAGTGTTTTATGTTAGCACCGAGAACCAGCTAGCCGATATCTTTACCAAGCCTTTAGATGAGAAGACCTTTTGCAGGCTGCGAAGTGAGCTAAATATCCTAGATTCGCGGAACTTGGATTGATTTATAGCATACATGTATTTATGCCTTTGATCATGTTCCTTATGCTTTTTGTTGCTTACTGTGGTGCTCAAGTTGTATAATCACTCCCCGACCTCACAAGTCCTTTTGCAAGTGATGCACATATTTAGGGGGAGTTGTGCTACAACTTGACCCTTTGAGACTAACCGTGTGCTTTAGTTTGCTTAATTTAGTCTCAAAGGAGGTTTGAAAGGGAAAAGGTGGACTTGGACCATGAAAGACTTCCACTGCACTCCGATGAGAGGGTAACTTATTCCAAGTTCATCTCATGTACTCTTATTGCCTTTGTATTCTTATTGAAGATTTTGATGAGGCGATGGGGTTCTAGGGCCAAGATTGATCCCGTTTTGGTGCTTGATGCCAAAGGGGGAGAAAATAAAGGCCAAAGCAACAAATGGATCAGCTACCACTTGAGAAATTTTGAAAATAGTAGAAT